>CM051241.1:102058025-103477594 GCA_027917425.1 Gastrophryne carolinensis
TGGGTTCCTGCAACCAAATATAAAATAATTGCACAAAGCAAAGGTAACCAACTAAAACAATAACTCCTACAACAAATTAAGATTCAAGTTTAACAATCCAAATATAATTCACAAAGGACATAAGTCTAAAAAAATATAGCAATTATATGGATGTGTGGGAAAATAAATGTTTACATGCTAAGGACTAATTAAGGTCAGCATTAAAATGCTTCTATAAGGCATACATGAAATGTATTGATTCAGGTATGCATTGCTATACAATTTATGGCCTCGGCCATGCTGATACATGCAATGCCTTGGTGCTAAAGGCGCGCAGACTCCTCCACATAGCCGCAAAACATGTTCAAAAATAGCAATCCGAGCCCTCAAAGGTCCCGTAAGTGGATCGGAAATTAAACGGATTTATACGGTGGTGGTCTGTCGGAAATCAGCTCTCTGAATCAGACGCAAGCCCATCCCAATAACAGAAGTTATCTGAACGAACGGAAAATATCAGATTTTGTTTGGAAAATGATCCGAACTAACGGAAATGTTCAGATTTGCTTCCGTTCATCGAAAGCGCATATACACATTTTCCCGAATGTTCGTGCGAATGAAAAATGAACGAAAAAAAGCAAAAAAATGACAAACACCCACCCAAACTTTCACAGACAGCTACGGAAGTGCAGACGAATGTGTCTCTGAATCAAGCCTATAGACACTCCACGTGACCTCACGACATATAGACAGTCCATGTGACCTCACGACATATAGACAGTCCACGTGACCTCACGACATAGACACCCCACGTGACCTCACGACATACACTCCACGTGACCTCACCGACATGTAGACACTCCACGTGACCTCACCGACATGTAGACACTCCACGTGACCTCACCGACATGTAGACACTCCACGTGACCTCACCGACATGTAGACACTCCACGTGACCTCACCGACATGTAGACACTCCACGTGACCTCAGCGACATGTAGACACTCCACGTGACCTCACCGACATGTAGACACTCCACGTGACCTCACCGACATGTAGACACTCCACGTGACCTCACGACATGTAGACACTCCACGTGACCTCACCGACATGTAGACACTCCACGTGACCTCACCGACATGTAGACACTCCACGTGACCTCACCGACATGTAGACACTCCACGTGACCTCACCGACATGTAGACACTCCATGTGACCTCACCGACATGTAGACACTCCACGTGACCTCACCGACATATAGACACTCCACAGGACCTCACCGACATATAGACACTCCACGTGGCCTCACCGACATATAGACAGTCCACGTGGCCTCACCGACATATAGACACTCCACGTGACCTCACCGACATATAGACAGTCCACGTGGCCTCACCGACATATAGAAAGTCCACGTGACCTCACCGACATAGAAAGTCCACGTGACCTCACCGACATATAGACACTCCACGTGACCTCACCGACATAGACACTCCACGTGACCTCACCGACATATAGACACTCCACGTGACCTCACCGACATATAGACACTCCACAGGACCTCACCAACATATAGACAGTCCACGTGGCCTCACCAACATATAGACAGTCCACGTGACCTCACCGACATATAGACACTCCACGTGACCTCACCGACAGACACTCCACGTGACCTCACCGACATATAGACACTCCACGTGACCTCACCGACATATAGACACTCCACAGGACCTCACCGACATATAGACACTCCACGTGACCTCACCGACATGTAGACACTCCACGTGACCTCACCGACATGTAGACAGTCCACGTTACCTCACCAACATGTAGACACTCCACGTGACCTCACGACATGTAGACACTCCACGTGACCTCACCGACATGTAGACACTCCACGTGACCTCACCGACATGTAGACACTCCACGTGGCCTCACCGACATGTAGACACTCCACGTGGCCTCACCGACATGTAGACACTCCACGTGGCCTCACCGACATGTAGACACTCCACGTGGCCTCACCGACATGTAGACACTCCACGTGACCTCACCGACATGTAGACACTCCACGTGGCCTCACCGACATGTAGACACTCCACGTGGCCTCACCGACATGTAGACACTCCACGTGACCTCACCGACATGTAGACACTCCACGTGACCTCACCGACATGTAGACACTCCACGTGACCTCACGACATGTAGACACTCCACGTGACCTCACCGACATGTAGACACTCCACGTGACCTCACCGACATGTAGACACTCCACGTGACCTCACCGACATGTAGACACTCCACGTGACCTCACCGACATGTAGACACTCCACGTGACCTCACCGACATGTAGACACTCCACAGGACCTCACCGGCATGTAGACACTCCACGTGGCCTCACCGGCATGTAGACACTCCACGTGGCCTCACCGGCATGTAGACACTCCACGTGGCCTCACCGGCATGTAGACACTCCACGTGGCCTCACCGGCATGTAGACACTCCACGTGGCCTCACCGGCATGTAGACACTCCACGTGGCCTCACCGGCATGTAGACACTCCACGTGGCCTCACCGGCATGTAGACACTCCACGTGGCTTCACCGGCATGTAGACACTCCACGTGGCCTCACCGGCATGTAGACACTCCACGTGGCCTCACCGGCATGTAGACACTCCACGTGGCCTCACCGGCATGTAGACACTCCACGTGGCCTCACCGGCATGTAGACACTCCACGTGGCCTCACCGGCATGTAGACACTCCACGTGGCCTCACCGGCATGTAGACACTCCACGTGGCCTCACCGACATGCAGACACTCCACGTGGCCTCACCGACATGCAGACACTCCACGTGGCCTCACCGACATGCAGACACTCCACGTGGCCTCACCGACATGCAGACACTCCACGTGGCCTCACCGACATGCAGACACTCCACGTGGCCTCACCGACATGCAGACACTCCACGTGGCCTCACCGACATGCAGACACTCCACGTGGCCTCACCGACATGCAGACACTCCACGTGGCCTCACCGACATGCAGACACTCCACGTGGCCTCACCGACATGCAGACACTCCACGTGGCCTCACCGACATGCAGACACTCCACGTGGCCTCACCGACATGCAGACACTCCACGTGGCCTCACCGACATGCAGACACTCCACGTGGCCTCACCGACATGCAGACACTCCACGTGGCCTCACCGACATGCAGACACTCCACGTGGCCTCACCGACATGCAGACACTCCACGTGGCCTCACCGACATGCAGACACTCCACGTGGCCTCACCGACATGCAGACACTCCACGTGGCCTCACCGACATGCAGACACTCCACGTGGCCTCACCGACATTTCTAGAGCAGGTTGAGCAGGGCAATCACCCAGGGCACCAAAGCCATTGGGGATACCTTTATCCCAGCCATCCTGTTTTCTGCAGATGAGTCAGGGCCACTGTTAGTGGTGCAGGCCCCTCACCCCCGATATTGGGCTCAGAGGGAGGGGGCACTGCCTGATGCTATGGTAGGGGCACAGCATGGCACATACCTGTTTGGGGAACAGCAGCACCATAGGTTGGCTGAGGATGAGGCATATTTTTTCATTCCCTGAAAAGTTTCCTGACCTCACAGCCCTTTATATTAACGTTGGACCCAAAACATCCCACTTTGGCAAAAAGCTTAAGAGCCATTCATCCCTGCTGATAACAGCCCGAGATTAAAATTGAGCCACTGCCAAGGACAACCAAGTCCATGGTTCCATTTGAAGCTCGGCGGAACATGTTTTTGCGCCAGACCTGCTCCATGCTATTAGAGGATACCTGAGGGGTGAGAGGCTTTCTCTTTTGAAGCTATTTATATTTTTTGGTTTAGGAGTGAGTGGGGGGCGGGGGGGGAAGGATAGAACCATTTTTTATTGTTTACACTGGCTGGTGACTTGGTAAATTAATTTAATCTTCAGTGGCCAAACAAAAGCCAGGGGCCAGGTTGAGGTTGTGGGGGCCACAAGCGGTGCTCTGTGCAGTTTCGTTTTTCAGCGGTGAAATCATCCCGATGTTTCCGCAAGTAGCTTTTAATCTCTGCATTTGCCTCCCACCAAAATCTCATGCCCGGGGACACAGAAAGGCCTGGCTCAGGCAGTGATGACCTCACTATCCTTCACATCCCCCTTCAGAAACACTGCCAAGGCCGCCAAGCCCGAGGACGCTGGGAACCCGCGGTCACAAAAGAACTTGTTTTACATTGTAACAAGTTGCATGAATTATTATTTTATCAGGGTCACATAAGGAGTCATATGACATGCAGGAGCGGGCTTATGATTTCTGGGGCCCCATGCAAAGTTGTATCTGGGGACCCTAATCAAAGGCATTTTTATATAACAAACTACAATATTAAAGAGGGACATATGATGGAGAGAAGCAGCTTTCTTTCTCATGTAGCCTCGGTGGTGACAGCATCACCAGTATTACACCACTATTACATACCGCTTCCAGTGTTCACTCAGCAGTGAAGAGTTTTGGGGGACCCCTGAGAGCAATTGCATGGGTTGTGTGGTGGCAAAGCACACCACTGATGACATGCTCCATTAATTTCCCACCTGATGTTACATAACAATTCTTCATTTAATTGCATATTTTTTGGATTGTTTTTATTTATTTTAATTACTTATTTTATTAATATAATTTATGTATTATTCTTACTATTGAGCATTGAACATTAACTTTGTTATAACTGTATTGTGTATATTATTTGTATAGTATAATTTAGTCATCTAACATTTTACTACTTTTGGCCAGCAGGTGGCAATCCCTAAATCAGAGTCCCAGCTTGTGCCTTACTTTATACAACTGCTGCATGAAGCAGTCTCTGTGTATTATGTAAGAGTTTATTTTTAGTTTCTGGTCTGTCCCAAATGTGGCAAAAAATGTTTGCTTAACATGTGTTTGATATAACATATTCAGGATGGTGGGTCCTCAGCCCATCACCACCATGTAGGGGTGTCACAGGCCCCTCCAATTCCACAATTCAGAAGACCAATGTTATCGTTTCAGAGGAAAAAGTACCCATACCCCCGTTTTGTGATGGAGTTCCACAAAACATTGCACTATGTCCCCAAGTACAGATTTGGAAAACAGTGACCTATGTTACCTAATCCCTTATCGTAAATGTCCCCTTGGGTAATAGATTTTACACATCCCATGTATTTATCTGTTGTTGGTCGCCTTTGTATGGCTTCCAGAGGTAGCACGGGAAGGGACGGGAAATTATGGTGTAAGCCACATATGCCTCTTACATTTTTTTGGTGGGACAAATGGGTAGGGTATATTACAGGATCAGAACGAGGGGTATATACATACACAAGTAATCTATCTTGCAACACAAAATGCTTTTAACTACAGTACAAGAAGGGTGGTAAAGTCTAATGGTATCCAGAGATGAATGGGCCAGTGTAGACAATGATATTTAGGGTTCAATACGTCATAGTAATGATGTTCAGAGATGACAGCGCCAGAGTAGGTCACAGTATCCGCAGATAACTGTGCCATAGTAGACAATGGTATCCAGAGCTGAATGGGCCAGAGTAGTCAATAATACTCAGGGATGAAGGGGTCAGAGTAGACCATAGCATCCAAAGATAACTGGGCCAGAGTAGACCATAGTATCCAGAAGTTAGTGGGCCAGAGTATACAATGGTATCCAGAGACAAATAGGTCAGAGTAGTTGTATCCAGTGATAAATGGACCAGAAAAGACAATGGCATCCACGGATGAATGGGCCAGAGTAGATAAAGATGTTCAGAGGTACATTTTTTACTTTACATAGCCAATTCCCAGAAGTAGCACTAGTCCTAAAACTAGGCCTTCCACTAGAAAGTGCACCAAGGCAAACTGCAATACTGGATCAGACATTGCACATGTCTGTTATGGGACAGAGTAGTCCACAGTATCCAGAGATGACTGGGACAGAGTAGTCCACAGTATCCAGAGATGACTGGGACAGAGTAGTCCACAGTATCCAGAGATGACTGGGACAGAGTAGTCCACAGTATCCAGAGATGACTGGGACAGAGTAGTCCACAGTATCCAGAGATGACTGGGACAGAGTAGTCCACAGTATCCAGAGATGACTGGGACAGAGTAGTCCACAGTATCCAGAGATGACTGGGACAGAGTAGTCCACAGTATCCAGAGATGACCAGAGTGGACAATGCTATCCAGGGATGATTGGGAAAGAGGGGACATTGATTTCCAGGGATAAATTGGCCAGATCACACACTTGTATCCAGGGAAACACGGGGCAGAGCAGATAATAATGTTCAGAAATGAATGGGCCAGAGTACAACATATCATGCTTTTATCTTGTGCCATTTTTGACATTCGGAATTAGTATACCTGAAACTCGTCCTTCCTTTGGCAAGTGGATTTGGGCAAACTACAGTACTGGATGGAAGTGTTAGCTGGTGGTGGCAAGCAGTACAATTACTAGAAAACCTAATCTTTAATCATAGGCAACATGACTTGCAACCTCTGACCACTGTCCACTCCAAGACTCCATTGCACCCTCGTCAACTGACAAGCATCCACCCCCCACAGGAGTGCTCACATACTGTGATGGGGCCATGCTGTAGCATAGTGACATTTTTATGACATCACTTTCTCAGAATTTTCCCGTCCTGAGCTAAAATATGGATGCAGAACATGAGGAGCTTCCTGTAAATTCTGCAGGGGGTTCAGAAGAAGTTCATAATTGGTCCTTGATTTACCACGTTGTGGAGCTGGAGCCTGGACAGGCTGTATTTTGCCTGCAGCACAAGCCGCACTCTGATATCCACGTTAATAGCGGCCATAGGTGACGGGAGCAATGAATGGCTGTGTGGAGGGGTAATGAGGCGGAAAGATCATGACGGCTGCTGTGTGGAGCAGCCACCCCGGATCTCCTCAATAGAAGAGAGCCATGTTTGATGAGTTAGACCGCCATTGTTTAAAATGAAGTGTTGATGTACAGGGTTACATTGCCTTTGTCTCCTATTTGTTTTAGCTCTTTTAAATTGTTTGAACAACTGCAGACAACAAGCAGCCATTTACATTTAGGTCGAGTTCTATAAAATTGGTGGCCGACAGAATGAAAAGGACTGAATGCTCTTTACACAGAAAAAAGTGACCCACCTCCTGGCATGCTCTAAAGCATAACCTCCCAGAACTCTCTAGGTGGCCCTTTCAGTGTCCATTGCCATGTGGACCCTACAACACCAAATAAAGTGGCCTATACGTGTTTTTCAGTCTTCCCCCACTTTTTAACTAGCACTCAGTATGAGAATGGGTGACCTCCCGGGCCAATTCTTAAAATCCCAGTGCCCATTTAGCACCTTTTAGAGAAGAATGTGATCTCTTAGGACCCAGTTAAAAAGTGTCTGCTCAAAATCCTTTTAATGAGCGTATGAACGCCTAGCACTTTCTTCAAGCATACGTGTACCCTTTAGATGATAGAGGCATTGTCACGGACCGGGTGGAGCGGACTCAGGTGTGGATCCGCTTTAACCGTGGGAACGATGGCGGGTACCGTGTCAGGGGAGCGGAGTCTAAGGGGCCACCGGTATTCACCAGAGCCCACCATAAGGCAGGTTGGTCTTGTGCGGTGAGTGACCCCCAGGTTGCTACCCCCCAACAGCGGCCCAGTCCCACAGTCAGCCGAGGTTCAGCGAGGTACACAAGTGGCAGGCAAAAGGCGTAGTAAGTACAGGCAGAGGTCAGGGCTGGCAGCACAGGTTCGCAGTAAAGGTGAGTAGCCAAGGTCGGGGCAGGCAGCAAAGGTTCAGAATCGGGGACAGGCAGAGGTCGGTACACGGGTGAGCAATCCAAGAATGTCTGACTTTCAACAAGCATGGAGAGACCAAGATCCGGCACTGAAGGAAAGAAGTGCCTCTTTAAATAGGGGAAGAGGATGCAGAATTGGATGACCAACACCAATCAGTGCTGTACAGGCCCTTTAAATCTCAGGAAGCCAGTGCGCTCGCCCTCTAGTGGACGGAGACGTGCGCGCACCTGAGCATGTGAGGAGGAAGCATGGGGGGGAAGGGCGGCAGCTGGATGCAGCCATGAGGGAAGTGCTGCAAGATGGATGACGGCTTCATGCAGCCATGGAGGTAAGTGACTTGCTGTGAGACGGGCGTGCTGCGCTCACCCTAACAGTACCCCCCCCCTTGGGTCTCCCCCTCTGAGATGAGACTACGGTCTAGAATATTCTCTTCGGGGTCCCAAGATCTTTCTTCAGGTCCACAGCCTTCCCAGTCGACTAAAAAATATCTTTTACCCCTGGAGATCTTAGAGGCCAGGATCTCTTTCACCGTAAAGGCATCCTCAGTACCAGAGATTGGGGCAGGCACCAAGGTTTTAGGAGAGAATCGATTGACAATAACTGGCTTCAATAGGGAAACGTGGAAAGAATTGGGAATTCGCAGTGATGTTGGTAGGTGTAGCTTATAACAAACTGGATTGATCTGTTGTTTGATCTTATAAGGACCCAGGTAACGGGGGCCCAATTTGTAGCTAGGAATTTTGAAGCGGATATATTTCGCCGACAGCCACACCTTATCTCCTGGAGAATAGACAGGCGGAGCTCTTCTCCTCTTATCAGCGCTAATTTTCATACGGGCGGAAGTTTGACAAAGGGCACATTGGGTCTCTTGCCAGATGGTAGAGAAATCCTGTGTGATGTCATTCACGGCGGGTACTCCAGAGGACGTGGACAAGGGCAGAGGCGGAAGATGATGCCAACCGTATACTACCAAGAACGGGGACTTCCCGTAGACTCAGAATCCTTGAAATTATACGAGAATTCTGCCCAGGGCAGAAGATCGACCCAATCGTCTTGACGGGCAGAAACAAAATGGCGAAGATAATGCCCAAGAATCTGATTAACTCTTTCCACCTGGCCGTTTGACTGGGGGTGATAAGCCGAGGATAAGTCCAGTTTAATTTTCATTTGTTTACAAAGGGCTCTCCAGAACTTGGAAACAAACTGCACACCTCTGTCAGACACAATGTGTGTAGGAAGCCCATGAAGCCGAAAGATATGCATCAGGAAGTATTTCGCCAACTGAGGAGCCGACGGGAGGCCAGGCAAAGGAACAAAGTGCGCCATCTTAGAAAACCTATCCACTACCACCCAAATAACAGTATTGCCATGCAAAGAAGGGAGGTCAGTAATAAAGTCCATAGCAATGTGTGTCCATGGGGTATCTGGAATAGGCAGAGGGAGGAGTAGGCCAGCAGGTCTTTGGCGAGGAGTCTTGTCACGTGCACAGATGGTACAGGCCTGAATGAATTCCGTCACATCCTTTTCTAAGGAAGGCCACCAATAGTATCTAGAAATGATAGCACAGGCTTTTCTGACACCGGCATGGCCGGCTACATGTGAAGAATGGCCCCATCTTAATATTTTGCGACGTTGGCGAGCTGGCACGAAAGTCTTTCCCGGCGGTGCCTGTACAAAGGCAGCGGGTGCAGAGTGGACAAGGCATTCAGGCGAGATAATATGTTGTGGAGTGGATTCAACACCAGAGATGTCTGAGGAGCGAGAAAAGGCGTCCGCCCTGATGTTCTTGGCGGCTGGCCGGAAGTGGATTTGAACGTTGAAACGGGCGAAAAACAACGACCAACCAGCTTGTCGTGGGTTCAGTCGCTGGGCAGTTTCTAAATAAGACAGATTTTTATGGTCAGTATAGATGGACACCTGATGTGCGGAACCTTCTAAGAGATGTCTCCACTCCTCCAATGCCAACTTGATGGCGAGTAATTCCCGATCTCCAATGGAGTAATTTATTTCAGCCGGAGAAAAGGTCTTCGAAAAGAACCCGCAGGTGAGAATTCTGCCAGTAGAAAATTTTTGAGTGAGCACAGCTCTGGCTCCAATGGAGGAGGCATCTACTTCAAGGGCAAAAGGCCTAGATGGATCTGGCCTAGACAGCACCGGAGCAGAGGAGAAGGCTTTTTTTAAGGCAATGAAGGCCTCTTCCGCCTGAGAAGGCCAAGACTTAGAATTGGCGTTCTTCTTCGTGAGAGCCACAATGGGCGCCACTACAGCAGAAAAGTGGGGAATAAACGGTCGATAGTAATTGATAGTAAAGAAAGGGTAAGGTGGTTTGATCAAAAAGACACTTCTCCAACTTGGCGTAAAGGTGGTGTTGACGGAGGCGAGACAGAACTTGCCGGACATGACGGTGATGTTCTTCCAGATTAGATGAAAAGATGAGTATATCATCCAAATATACAACTACACAGGAGTAAAGCAAGTCCCGAAAAATGTCATTTACTTATTCCTGGAATACAGCGGGTGCATTGCAAAGACCAAAGGGCATTACTAAATACTCAAAGTGGCCATCGCGGGTATTGAAGGCTGTCTTCCATTCATCGCCCTCATGTATACGTATCAAATTATAGGCCCCTCGCAGATCAAGTTTGGTGAAAACCTTGGCCCCACGCAGACGGTCAAATAATTCAGCAATCAAATCAGCAAAATCATAATTCAGCAATCTTATTGAGGCCACGGTAATCAATACAGGGGCGTAGAGAGCCATCTTTTTTTGCCACGAAGAAGAAACCTGCGCCTGCTGGAGAGGAAGACTTTCGTATAAACCCTCTTTGCAGATTTTCTTGAATATACTCCGACATAGCTTGTGTCTCCGGAGCCGAGAGGGGGTAAATACGACCACGAGGTGGAGTGGTACCCGGCAAGAGGTCTATAGGGCCATAGAAAGGGCGATGAGGCGGAAGTACCTCCGCTTGTTTTTTGCAGAATACATCGGAAAAGGACCGGTAGACCTCAGGCAGGCCAAGTAATGGGGCTGAAGCAGGAATAGGTCGAACTGGAACGGACCTCAAACACCTCTTAAAGCATGCCGCACCCCAAGTCTTGATGTCGCCGGTGTTCCAATCAAGCGTGGGATCATGACGTCGAAGCCAAGGTAAGCCGAGAAGAATCTGAGACGTACAATTAGCGAGGACGTAGAACTCAATACTCTCTTGATGGAAAAGTCCAACCTTTAGAAGAAGGGGAACGGTGCGATAACGCACGGTACAGTCCAGCCTGTCACCATTGACTGAGGCGATAAATAAGGGCTTTGTGAGGCGGTTCACAGAGATATTATATTTATTTATCAAGGAGGCCTCTATAAAGTTTCCTGCAGAGCCCGAATCCAAAAAGGCGGACAAATTCAAAGAGGTGGTAGGTGCGATGGTAAGTTGCACAGAAACTGTGAGACGTGGAGAGGAAGCACATACACCCAGGGACGCCTCTCCCACATCCACTAGGTGCGCCCGTTTCTCTGACGAGGAGGGCGAATAGGACAGTCTTTCAAAAAATGCTCAGAGCCAGCACAGTACAAACAAAGATTCTCGTTCCTTCTATGAGTTCTCTCCAACTGGGTCAGGCGGGATCGGTCGACCTGCATGGCCTCCTCACTGGGAGGGACATGCGCGGACAAAGGGTGTTGAAACACAGAGGCCAGACGGGATGCCCTCCTAGGGCGCTGAGTATCTCTTTCTTGGCAGAATTCCTCACGCCTTTCAATAAAACGCACATCAATGCATGTGGCCAGATGGATGAGATCAGTGAGAGACGAAGGCAAGTCACGTGCAGCTAGAGCATCTTTAATTTTACTAGAAAGTCCTTTCTTGAAGCAGGCACACAAGGCCTCATTATTCCAAGACAGTTCGGATGCTAAGGTACGGAACCGGATGGCGTATTCACCAACGGACAATTCACCCTGGACCAAGTTCAATAGAGCCGATTCAGCAGATGAAGCCCGGGCAGGCTCCTCAAAGACCTGGCGAAATTCTGAAACAAAGGTGTGAATACTAGAAGTGACAGGGTCGTTGCGATCCCACAAAGGAGTGGCCCAGGCCAAGGCCTTTCCAGAAAGCAAACTAATGACAAAGGCCACCTTAGCTCGTTCAGTGGGGAATTGATCCGCCAACAACTCTAAATGTAGAGAGCACTGGGCAAGGAAGCCTCGGCATAACTTGGCATCCCCGTCATATTTAGCCGGCAAGGAGAGACGGATTCTAGCTGTAGATGCTACAGGAGTCTGTGGCGGCAAAGCTGGGGCCGGTGGTGGCACTTGCTGTTGCTGAATCGATAGTAACTGCTGCATCATAGCCGAGAGCTGATTAATTTGGCGGGACTGCATAGCCACAATAGCAGGCAATTCAGTGGCATCAGGCAGCGGCACCTCAGCGGGATCCATGGCCGGATCTTACTGTCACGGACCGGGTGGAGCGGACTCAGGTGTGGATCCGCTTTAACCGTGGGACCGATGGCGGGTACCGTGTCAGGGGAGCGGAGTCTAAGGGGCCACCGGTATTCACCAGAGCCCACCGCAAGGCAGGTTGGTCTTGTGCGGCGAGTGATCCCCAGGTCGCTACCCCCCAACAGCGGCCCAGTCCCACAGTCAGCCGAGGTTCAGCGAGGTACACAAGTGGCAGGCAAAAGGCGTAGTAAGTACAGGCAGAGGTCAGGGCTTGCGGCACAGGTTCGCAGTAAAGGTGAGTAGCCGAGGTTGGGGCAGGCAGCAAAGGTTCAGAATCGGGGACAGGCAGAGGTCGGTACACGGGTGAGCAATCCAAGAATGTCTGACTTTCAACAAGCATGAAGAGACCAAGATCCGGCACTGAAGGAAGGAAGTGCCTCCTTAAATAGGGGAAGAGGATGCAGGATTGGATGACCAACACCAATCAGTGCTGTACAGTCCCTTTAAATCTCAGGAAGCCAGTGCGCTCGCCCTCTAGTGGACGGAGACGTGCGCGCACCTGAGCATGTGAGGAGGAAGCATAGGGGGAAGGGCGGCAGCTGGATGCAGCCATGAGGGAAGTGCTGCAAGATGGATGACGGCTGCATGCAGCCATGGAGGTAAGTGACTTGCTGTGAGACGGGCGTGCAGAGCTCACCCTAACAGGCATCTCCTAGTACCTGGTAAGCCAAAGAAATACCTTGGCCTCTTTAAGATGAGTATATTAGAATAATTTAGATGGGACAGATCTTCTTGCACCCAAGATCATCTCTGAATCCTTTTAATAGGGATTGAACTGCCTAATAGGCGATGTGAGAGTTGACCTTACTCTTGTTACCACCGGGAATGGTATAAATGTGGATGGAAGGATGGCCTTCCACAGCCCTTTGGGTTAAAGGATGGCCTTCCACAGCCCTTTGGGTTAAAGGATGGCCTTCCATAGCCCTTTGGGTTAAAGGATGGCCTTCCATAGCCCTTTGGGTTAAAGGATGGCCTTCCATAGCCCTTTGGGTTAAAGGATGGCCTTCCATAGCCCTTTGGGTGAAAGGATGGACTTCCATAGCCCTTTGGGTTAAAGGATGGCCTTCCATAGCCCTTTGGGTTAAAGCATGGCCTTCCACAGCCCTTTGGGTTAAAGGATGGCCTTCCATAGCCCTTTGGGTGAAAGGATGGCCTTCCATAGCCCTTTGGGTGAAAGGATGGCCTTCCATAGCCCTTTGGGTTAAAGGATGGCCTTCCATAGCCCTTTGTGTGAGAGTATGGCCTTCCATAGCCCTTTGGATGAAAGTATGGCCTTCCATAGCCCTTTGGATGAAAGTATGGCCTTCTATAGCCCTTTGGGTTAAAGCATGGCCTTCCATAGCCCTTTGGGTTAAAGCATGGCCTTCCATAGCCCTTTGGGTTAAAGCATGGCCTTCCATAGCCCTTTGGGTTAAAGCATGGCCTTCCATAGCCCTTTGGGTTAAAGCATGGCCTTCCATAGCCCTTTGGGTTAAAGCATGGCCTTCCATAGCCCTTTGGGTTAAAGCATGGCCTTCCATAGCCCTTTGGGTTAAAGCATGGCCTTCCATAGCCCTTTGGGTTAAAGCATGGCCTTCCATAGCCCTTTGGGTTAAAGCATGGCCTTCCATAGCCCTTTGGGTTAAAGCATGGCCTTCCATAGCCCTTTGGGTTAAAGCATGGCCTTCCATAGCCCTTTGGGTTAAAGCATGGCCTTCCATAGCCCTTTGGGTTAAAGCATGGCCTTCCATAGCCCTTTGGGTTAAAGCATGGCCTTCCATAGCCCTTTGGGTTAAAGCATGGCCTTCCATAGCCCTTTGGGTTAAAGCATGGCCTTCCATAGCCCTTTGGGTTAAAGCATGGCCTTCCATAGCCCTTTGGGTTAAAGCATGGCCTTCCATAGCCCTTTGGGTTAAAGCATGGCCTTCCATAGCCCTTTGGGTTAAAGCATGGCCTTCCATAGCCCTTTGGGTTAAAGCATGGCCTTCCATAGCCCTTTGGGTTAAAGCATGGCCTTCCATAGCCCTTTGGGTTAAAGCATGGCCTTCCATAGCCCTTTGGGTTAAAGCATGGCCTTCCATAGCCCTTTGGGTTAAAGCATGGCCTTCCATAGCCCTTTGGGTTAAAGCATGGCCTTCCATAGCCCTTTGGGTTAAAGCATGGCCTTCCATAGCCCTTTGGGTTAAAGCATGGCCTTCCATAGCCCTTTGGGTTAAAGCATGGCCTTCCGTAGCCCTTTGGGTTAAAGCATGGCCTTCCGTAGCCCTTTGGGTTAAAGCATGGCCTTCCGTAGCCCTTTGGGTTAAAGCATGGCCTTCCGTAGCCCTTTGGGTTAAAGCATGGCCTTCCGTAGCCCTTTGGGTTAAAGCATGGCCTTCCGTAGCCCTTTTGGTTAAAGCATGGCCTTCCGTAGCCCTTTTGGTTAAAGCATGGCCTTCCGTAGCCCTTTGGGTTAAAGCATGGCCTTCCGTAGCCCTTTGGGTTAAAGCATGGCCTTCCGTAGCCCTTTGGGTTAAAGCATGGCCTTCCGTAGCCCTTTGGGTTAAAGCATGGCCTTCCGTAGCCCTTTGGGTTAAAGCATGGCCTTCCGTAGCCCTTTGGGTTAAAGCATGGCCTTCCGTAGCCCTTTGGGTTAAAGCATGGCCTTCCGTAGCCCTTTGGGTTAAAGCATGGCCTTCCGTAGCCCTTTGGGTTAAAGCATGGCCTTCCGTAGCCCTTTGGGTTAAAGCATGGCCTTCCGTAGCCCTTTGGGTTAAAGCATGGCCTTCCGTAGCCCTTTGGGTTAAAGCATGGCCTTCCATAGCCCTTTGGGTTAAAGCATGGCCTTCCATAGCCCTTTGGGTTAAAGCATGGCCTTCCATAGCCCTTTGGGTTAAAGCATGGCCTTCCATAGCCCTTTGGGTTAAAGCATGGCCTTCCATAGCCCTTTGGGTTAAAGCATGGCCTTCCATAGCCCTTTGGGTTAAAGCATGGCCTTCCATAGCCCTTTGGGTTAAAGCATGGCCTTCCATAGCCCTTTGGGTTAAAGCATGGCCTTCCATAGCCCTTTGGGTTAAAGCATGGCCTTCCATAGCCCTTTGGGTTAAAGCATGGCCTTCCATAGCCCTTTGGGTTAAAGCATGGCCTTCCATAGCCCTTTGGGTTAAAGCATGGCCTTCCATAGCCCTTTGGGTTAAAGCATGGCCTTCCATAGCCCTTTGGGTTAAAGCATGGCCTTCCATAGCCCTTTGGGTTAAAGCATGGCCTTCCATAGCCCTTTGGGTTAAAGCATGGCCTTCCATAGCCCTTTGGGTTAAAGCATGGCCTTCCATAGCCCTTTGGGTTAAAGCATGGCCTTCCATAGCCCTTTGGGTTAAAGCATGGCCTTCCATAGCCCTTTGGGTTAAAGCATGGCCTTCCATAGCCCTTTGGGTTAAAGCATGGCCTTCCATAGCCCTTTGGGTTAAAGCATGGCCTTCCATAGCCCTTTGGGTTAAAGCATGGCCTTCCATAGCCCTTTGGGTTAAAGCATGGCCTTCCATAGCCCTTTGGGTTAAAGCATGGCCTTCCATAGCCCTTTGGGTTAAAGCATGGCCTTCCATAGCCCTTTGGGTTAAAGCATGGCCTTCCATAGCCCTTTGGGTTAAAGCATGGCCTTCCATAGCCCTTTGGGTTAAAGCATGGCCTTCCATAGCCCTTTGGGTTAAAGCATGGCCTTCCATAGCCCTTTGGGTTAAAGCATGGCCTTCCATAGCCCTTTGGGTTAAAGCATGGCCTTCCATAGCCCTTTGGGTTAAAGCATGGCCTTCCATAGCCCTTTGGGTTAAAGCATGGCCTTCCATAGCCCTTTGGGTTAAAGCATGGCCTTCCATAGCCCTTCGGGTTAAAGCATGGCCTTCCATAGCCCTTCGGGTTAAAGCATGGCCTTCCATAGCCCTTCGGGTTAAAGCATGGCCTTCCATAGCCCTTCGGGTTAAAGGATGGCCTTCCATGACCATTTGGCTTAGGTGACATCCTCTCATGGACGTTTCAGAGGATAAACTCCCATGTACGTTTCAGAGGATAAACTCCCATGTACGTTTCAGAGGATAAACTCCCATGTACTTTTGTGTGAGAGGATGGCCTTCCAGAGCCCTTTGGCCAAGAAAACAGCCTCCTAGGGCCTTTTGGGTTAGCGGCAGGCCTCCCAGGGCATTTGGGTGACAGGCTGGCTTCCCAGGGCCTTCGGCGGAGAGGATGGCCTCCCAGGGACTTTTGGGTGGGAGGACTGACCTCCTCCAGGGACTTTTTGGTTATAGGATAGCCTCCCTGGGTTTTTGGTGACAGGAAGGCCTTCCAGAGCATTTTGGCAGAGAGGGGAGCCTCCCATGGAATTTTGGGCCAGAGTCTGGCCTCCCAGGGCCTTTGGGTTAGAGGATAGCCATAGCCTGAGAATTGGGCCTCCCATGGCCCTTTTGCATCCTTAGAATAAACAATGTGGCCTGTCTAAAAGTGTATGTGCCAGGCTTCCTCTAACTTAGCCTGTCACTTGTCATTGCCATGCAAGTGAGTATGTGGCATCTGAGAACCCTTTTAATGTCCGATAGGCTTCACAGCCCCCTCCGGGTGAGAGCAGGGCCCGGGAGCACAGTTACCATGCGCTCACTCTCTGGCATCTCAGGGCCTGGCAGTTATCTCCTAGCTGAGCATCCATTGCCAATTCTCGGCGGTTGCCATGGCATCCAGAACCAGACAGGAAATCATGGCAGGACGGGACAAGGTCCAATACACACACCAGACATACTGTTCAACTTTAAAGTCAGGGGAAAAAAATCCTCAGCAAGGAGAAAGGCGCCTCTGTGTGTGAACCTGAGCCGGAACGCTACACCCCGGCCCTTCCTTCCCTGAGCAGGACACGCTACTAATGCTACAGAGTGGCCATTATATTAGAGGGGGCAAAAGGAGATGCCACAGGGTGGGATCACCGCTATGGATGGCTGCAGCTACAGTACGAGACCCATCTAATACTCTGTACATCCATGGAAACCTTGGGGCCTATCAGTTGTAGCAAACAGTATTCTGCTATGTCACAGCTGTTGTGGAACCACAACTCTAAGCATGTCCTCCAGCATTGCTTTATATCTATATACTGCCCAGGAGAGGCTGCTGGGGGGGGGGGGGGGGTGGCGCGGCAATGACATTCCCCAGTACGAGGATTATGAAATCCTGTGATCCTCCGCTCCTCAGTCACTTCTTATTAGCGTGAAGCATGAGCAGAACCCCAACGGGGGGCAGAAACGAGCGGGAGAATGTGGCCACAGCTACAGATGCAGGAGGGTCCCCAAGGGCCCACTTTCTGGGCATTACCTCCTTGTGTTGCAGCCTGCAGGGGGCTGAGGGTTTCCTAGGCAGGGGGTCTGTAGCCAGGCAGGAGGATTACATCTTATATCTCTTTACTTCTCCTATCCCTTTTCTTTTACTTTAACTTCTGATTTATTTTTCTCTAACTTCTGATTTATTTTTCTCTAACTTCTGTTTTCTTTTTCTTTTGTTTCTATATTTCCCCATTATTCTTTCTTTATTGTTTCGGTGTATTTTTCTTATATTAATTTGCTGACATTTCTGCCCTTCCTTCCCTCTCTTTCTTTTTTCATCTTCTCCAATTCTCTGATCCTCGGCGCTCTGGACCTGGTCGCTATAGCATAGAGCGCCAGACGTTGTGTGATTAAAGTCTGTTTTTGAACACATATCCACCAGTAACAAAGCGAAAACACATGGAATTACATTGTTGTAACATTGTGACATAAATACTTTAATGCCAGACCTGTAATGACAATTCTGCATATAAATATTACAAAAATTACTCTTTCTAGGCCAGGAGAAGTGACACAATTATTTGAAAAAAAAAAACACAAAAAAAACCCTGTTTAAACAGAAGAAAAGGAACGTCCATTGAAATGTATGGGAGAGCGACAGGTAATACCTGGCACTCTGGAAGCTAGAGCGCTGGTGCTATACGCTGAGCTGCCTGTAATGATGCATCGTACGCTACATGGCGCTGTTAGAGTTGCTCACCAGAATCTCCTTCATAAATGTGGTACTGAGTACAGCACCCTGCCGCTTACAAGGAACTACCTGGCGCTATCCCTTGATGAATAAACCCCATACGTAGTTATGGGCAGCGTTTTGATGGCGATCAGAATCGGTCCGCTATCACTGCAAATCGTCCTAATGTGAGCCTTTAGCTTTTTTATTTTTTTTTTTTAGCTCCTATTTTGTTTTTTTTTTCTTGTTTTTTCTGTCTTTGTTTTTTAAATTCTTTTTATCTTTTATTTATTTTGTTTTTTTGTATTACAAATTGTTTTACCATTTCAAACCAAATCCCACGCTCCCCAAACCGCAGCGCGGCTATTGTGTGGCTAGTACAGAACTCTTTCACGCGTGCTTCTGATCTTGAATGGTTTCCCACCTGCACAAACAGAAGCTGGAAGGGTAATGGCCTCCGACGTCATATTATGGGATAGGAGAGGGTGAATGAGCCGTGCGCTCCCGCTATTAGTTTGGATACACTGTATCTGCTTTCACAAAGCCTTCCCTAATAGGGGATGAATTAGTCCTGCTGACATACACACCTGACCCCAGCAATAATACACTAAGCGCTGTGACTGCCTATGACCCTCCCCTGACCAGGAGGATAATCCACATATTCTAGTATAGGCACTTTACAGACCTGCTTTGGATATGTTGAGTGGTGAATTTATAAATCATCTAATGGCGCTGCAAGTCACAGCGGACGATGAATAACCAGCTTGGATTGGGGCACTTGCTATTGGTTGGCCTGTGTCAGCTCCTGTTGGACCCAAATGCTGTTATAAAAGTGTTAGTTAACACCAGCTTGTAGGCGCTGCACATGGTAAGCGGACCAAAAGCAAAAGATTCCCTGTGATTTGTGATGCCCTGACTCTCCACCAATCAGCTTCTCCAGCAGCGCATTAATATAAGCTGATTGGAGGAGAGCCGGGATATCCCAAATCAGAGGGATGCCCTGACTCTCCTCCAATCAGCTTCTCCAGCAGCGCATTAATATAAGCTTATTGGAGGAGAGCCAGGATATCCCAAATCAGAGCGATGCCCTGACTCTCCTCCAATCAGCTTCTCCAGCAGCGCATTAATATTAGCTGATTGGAGGAGAGCCAGAATATCCCAAATCATAGGGATGCCCTGACTCTCCTCCAATCAGCTTCTCCAGCTGCGCTTTAACATAAGCTGATTGGAGGAGAGCCAGGATATCCCAAATCAGAGGGATGCCCTGACTCTCCTCCAATCAGCTTCTCCAGCAGCGCATTAATATAAGCTGATTGGAGGAGAGCCAGGATATCCCAAATCAGAGGGAGGCCCTGACTCTCCTCCAATCAGCTTCTCCAGCAGCGCATTAATATAAGCTGATTGGAGGAGATCCAGGATATCCCAAATCAGAGGGATGCCCTGACTCTCCTCCAATCAGCTTCTCCAGCAGCGCATTAATATAGGCTGATTGGAGGAGAGCCAGGATATCCCAAATCATAGGGATGCCCCGACTCTCCTCCAATCGGCTTAGCCAGCTGCGCTTTAATATAAGCTGATTGGAGGAGAGCCAGGATATCCCAAATCATAGGGATGCCCTGACTCTCCTCCAATCGGCTTCGCCAGCTGCGCATTAATATAAGCTGATTGGAGGAGAGCCAGGATATCCCAAATCAGAGGGATGCCCTGACTCTCCTCCAATCAGCTTCGCCAGCAGCGCATTAATATAAGCTGATTGGAGGAGAGCCAGGATATCCCAAATCAGAGGGATGCCCTGACTCTCCTCCAATCAGCTTCTCCAGCAGCGCATTAATATAGGCTGATTGGAGGAGAGCCAGGATATCCCAAATCAGAGGGATGCCCTGACTCTCCTCCAATCAGCTTCGCCAGCTGCGCTTTAATATAAGCTGATTGGAGGAGAGCCAGGATATCCCAAATCAGAGGGATGCTCTGACTCTCCTCCAATCAGCTTCTCCAGCAGCGCATTAATATAAGCTGATTGGAGGAGAGCCAGGATATCCCAAATTAGAGGGAGGCCCTGACTCTCCTCCAATCAGCTTCGCCAGCTGCGCTTTAATATAAGCTGATTGGAGGAGAGCCGGGATATCCCAAATCAGAGGGATGCCCTGACTCTCCTCCAATCAGCTTCGCCAGCAGCGCATTAATATAAGCTGATTGGAGGAGAGCCAGGGTATCCCAAATCATAGGGATGCTCTGACTCTCCTCCAATCAGCTTCTCCAGCAGCGCATTAATATAAGCTGATTGGAGGAGAGCCAGGATATCCCAAATTAGAGGGAGGCCCTGACTCTCCTCCAATCAGCTTCGCCAGCTGCGCTTTAATATAAGCTGATTGGAGGAGAGCCGGGATATCCCAAATCAGAGGGAGGCCCTGACTCTCCTCCAATCAGCTTCTCCAGCAGCTCATTAATATAAGCTGATTGGAGGAGAGCCAGGATATCCAAATTAGAGGGATGCCCTGGCTCTCCTCCAATCAGCTTCGCCAGCTGCGCTTTAATATAAGCTGATTGGAGGAGAGCCGGGATATCCCAAATCAGAGGGATGCCCTGACTCTCCTCCAATCAGCTTCGCCAGCAGCGCATTAATATAGGCTGATTGGAGGAGAGCCAGAATATCCCAAATCATAGGGATGCCCCGACTCTCCTCCAATCAGTTTCTCCAGCAGCGCATTAATATAAGCTGATTGGAGGAGAGCCAGGATATCCCAAATTAGAGGGAGGCCCTGACTCTCCTCCAATCAGCTTCGCCAGCTGCGCTTTAATATAAGCTGATTGGAGGAGAGCCGGGATATCCCAAATCAGAGGGAGGCCCTGACTCTCCTCCAATCAGCTTCTCCAGCAGCTCATTAATATAAGCTGATTGGAGGAGAGCCAGGATATCCAAATTAGAGGGATGCCCTGGCTCTCCTCCAATCAGCTTCGCCAGCTGCGCTTTAATATAAGCTGATTGGAGGAGAGCCGGGATATCCCAAATCAGAGGGATGCCCTGACTCTCCTCCAATCAGCTTCGCCAGCAGCGCATTAATATAGGCTGATTGGAGGAGAGCCAGAATATCCCAAATCATAGGGATGCCCCGACTCTCCTCCAATCAGCTTCTCCAGCAGCGCATTAATATAAGCTGATTGGAGGAGAGCCAGGATATCCCAAATTAGAGGGAGGCCCTGACTCTCCTCCAATCAGCTTCGCCAGCTGCGCTTTAATATAAGCTGATTGGAGGAGAGCCGGGATATCCCAAATCAGAGGGATGCCCTGACTCTCCTCCAATCAGCTTCGCCAGCAGCGCATTAATATAAGCTGATTGGAGGAGAGCCAGGGTATCCCAAATCAGAGGGAGGCCCTGACTCTCCTTCAATCAGCTTCTCCAGCAGCTCATTAATATAAGCTGATTGGAGGAGAGCCAGGATATCCAAATTAGAGGGATGCCCTGGCTCTCCTCCAATCAGCTTCGCCAGCTGTGCTTTAATATAAGCTGATTGGAGGAGAGCCGGGATATCCCAAATCAGAGGGATGCCCCGGCTTTCCTCCAATCAGCTTCTACAGCTGCGCATAAATATAAGCTGATTGGAGGAGAGCCAGGATATCCAAATTAGAGGGATGCCCTGGCTCTCCTCCAATCAGCTTCGCCAGCTGCGCTTTAATATAAGCTGATTGGAGGAGAGCCGGGATATCCCAAATCAGAGGGATGCCCCGGCTTTCCTCCAATCAGCTTCTACAGCTGCGCATAAATATAAGCTGATTGGAGGAGATCCAGGATATCCCAAATCAGAGGGAGGCCCTGACTCTCCTCCAATCAGCTTCGCCAGCTGCGCTTTAATATAAGCTGATTGGAGGAGTGCCGGGATGTCCCAAATCAGAGGGAGGCCCTGACTCTCCTCCAATGAGCTTCGCCAGCTGCGCTTTAATATAAGCTGATTGGAGGATAGCTGGGATATCCCAAATCAGAGGGATGCCCCGGCTTTTCTACAATCAGCTTCTACAGCTGCGCATTAATATAAGCTGATTGGAGGAGAGCCGGTGTCTGCACCGTGGGCTTGTGGAAGGACAGGAGAATGGCGAGGTTTCACACAGCTGGGGAATCCCAAATTAGGATGCCCTGGGGGGCGGACCAGAACCCCGAATATTATTATTATTAGTTTATTTTTAACGCGGCATCATCTTCCATGGCGTTGTACAATGTGAAATAACAACAGGGTATAACAATGAACTTACAATACATGACAGAAAAGCACAAATACACAGTCCTACATATCTCCCAACTTTTCAGGGTGGGAAAGAGGGGCAACTGTTAAATTAGGCCACAATCCCTCATTGAAGGATGGATAGGAGGTTATAACAGTTAAAACAATAGAAACACTTTAAATAGGCAAATGAATCATTTATTGATGCAGATCTACATGTTACACCTCAAAGAGGGACAAATGAGAACAATGAGGGGAAGAGGGACATGAACTCAAAAGAGGGACAGTCCCTCCAAATCAGGGACACTTGGGAGGTATGGTCATAGAGAAATACACTAGGAGAGACGTCCCTGCCATAGTGGGCTTAAAGTGGACAAAATCCCAGGATTTTGACTATCCTGGATTTTGGTCCTTGCCCCCTGTGCACCCCGATCAGGAATGCCCCGCTGTGTGAAACCCCCCAGGTCGCCCGATCTTACGCACCCTTCCTCAGTCCTGGAATCTGATAGATTTCAGGACCATTGGGGCGTGGGTTTTAGTTCACTTTAAAGCAGACCAAACTGCGGTGAGGGCATTGTTGATCACCGGCGGCGCCGCTATAGGAAGGGCTAGGTGGGGCATTCAGGCCAGCCCTGGAAACATAAAAGCTTACAGGATCGGCTGATAGCTTTGCTCTGTGGCATCCTGAATTGTGATGCCCTGCTGTGTGAAACCCCCCAGAAACCCCTACAGACTCCCCTGGTCCAAAGGTGCATGCACAAGCTCTCATCCTGATTGTTTACTATGGGGAGTAACTTATCCCCTGCATCCCTGGGGCAGGAGCGTATGCGATGCTGGGCATACGAGGGATGCGGCAGAATGGGCTCCCCATAGAAGTCAATGGGAGCCTTTTGCTGAAAGAGGTAAACACAGCAAACAGCTCTCATTGGCTGAGTGCCCATGGATGTGCCTTTGGAACGTGGAGGAGGTAGGTATTATGGGGCTTCAACAGGGGCAATGGCTATTCCATCTCCCTGTTATGGTACTAGACATGTTTTGTAACAGGAAAAAAAAAGAAAAACTCTATCTTCTTATATTTTTTTTATACCTGTATATATAAAAGAATAATATCAAATACTACATTTAGAAATTAATTTGTTATTTGCAATTAAATATGGCCAATTGTTAATATTGAAAGAATGGCCTGGTATGGCGGAGGCGCGGGGGGTTGTAAAGACTAAGGAGCCTCACTAAACGTTCCTGGAGTTATTCCTTAGCGTGAGTCACTGAAAAGTACATCTACAAACAATCAATTATAGTAATGTGACTCCACTATGGGAGGCTGTGAGTGATTAATGATGCAGATCCCAGGATTCGAACCCCTTGTTCCAGGTGTTCTGTGACATCATAACTCAGGGGCTCTATAGAAGCCCCCCGACTCTAGCTATTAATATGTTCTCTGGCTGTGAGTTTGCTGGACCTCATGCATGAAAGTGTCTAAGAAAGGGACTGTTTGTCCAGATCATCCAATCACGTTCTGCGCTTCATCTTTCGAGCGTATTGAAGATACAAGATGAGAAGAGCCACTCCAGCTGGTGCCTTTGAAGGCGGCAGCACTTTGTTTTTCTTTAAAGTGTGACCTGTCCCTTTACTTCAAAACGCCTGATGCAGCCGAGACTCGTGGGACATCCAGGCAGCACCACCGCAACATTTTGCTGCTCTTTTTTTTCCTCCTTCTTTTTATCCCTCTGGGCAGTTGCATCACCCGGCCACCCTGATTCACGATGACCCTTGGCCGAAAGTCCCATAGAAAGTCTAATAGTCAGCCATAACATACCTCCCAACTTTTTATGGTAGGAAAGTGGGACAATTGTTGAAGTGGACCAAAACCAACGGCGATCGGCCCGGGAATCTATAAAATCCCCACGCTGATCGCTTCCCTCCTCCCTGGGGCACCCAAAATCAGGATGCCCCGCTGTGTGAAACTCCCCAGGTCACCCCATACACTTCTTTTCTGGTCCACTGGCACATGTGCGAGCCGTGGCCACATCCCCACTATCCCTCTAGCAGGGCGCGTGGCAGGTATTTGTATTGTTAGAGGGTAGCGGGGATGCGGCTGTGGCTTGCACATGCGCTGTTGAACCAGAAAAGAAGGTAAGTGTATGGGCAACCTGGGGGCTTTCACACAGCAGGGCATGCGGACATCGGCATGCTCTGAGCTGCTCGCCTTAGACGAAGGGACGTCAGTGGATCTGGGAGCGCTGACTGGACAAGCGGCCGCACATGTGCAGTAGGACCGGGAAGAGGTGAGTCTGGGGGGTTTCACACAGCGATCGGGGTGTCCCAAGTTCAAGGAGAACCCAGGATAGTCAAAATCCTGGTCCACTTTAAATAAAGCCACGCCCCCTCATTGAGGGATGGATGGGTTTTAACAGTTACAACAATAGAAACACTTTGAATAGGCAAATGAATTATTTATTGCTGCAGATCTGCATGTTACACCTCAAAGAGAGACAAATGAGACCAACAAGTTACATGGACTCAAAAGAGGGACAGTCCCTCCAAATCAGGGACACTTGTGAGGTATGCCATAATACTCACCTAGTCCCTGCTCTAACACGTCAAACACACTCACTTCCAACACGCTCCCTTCAAAATGCTGGATGCAGCCGAGATTGCAGGAAATTGAAAGAAAGATGGAGTTATTTTAAAAGAGAGAGAGGCTGGAAATGAGAGGCAGAAGGAGAACATGTGGAAAAGGGAAAAAAAAGAGGACATTTGAAAAATGATTCTTCTTTTCTTTTATTATTTGCTGGCATCCTATTTTTCCTTTTAATACTTTTGTAGTAACTACTTGTTTTTCTTCCATGTCTATTTTTTGTTGTTTCCCTTTACTTGTTCTTGTTTATCATCTTTTCATTGGTTTATCCTTTTCCCTCTTCGCGTTGTATTTTCTTGTTATTTCATGTCCTCTAAGAGATTTATTTTACCCTTTCTTTCTACTATGTGATTCTTGTCATTCTTTCTGCAAGAGGTTCTTGTTCTACACATTTAAATTACTCACATTTGAAATAACACAATCTGTCTAATTACACGGCCCTTCCAAAAATAACAGTGTTCCTTCATACTTCCAGCAGAGCACTAATGAAGCTCTTCAGGCTGGCAGGCAGGCAGGACAGTGACACACGCGTGAGCCGCGTCGCACCATGAAGCTGGGTAAAGGCGTGCGTGATGACAGCGATCCATTGGGGGCTGTTTTATTCTGGGCCAGTTTTATTCTTGCTTTTAAAGGCACTTACCACTGTTTGCTATGGAGTTATACAGTACAGATGTATTACTGCACTTTATTGCAGTATTTAATGTAGGCTGGTGGACTTCCAGTGAATTCCAGTCCAATTTTTATATGGTGGATATTATGAAAACCAAAATTGGTAAATCATAGATGTTGTGGCAACTACTAGGGTCACTTATTATGTGTGGAGAGCTTCCCCACAACTTTTGAAAGAGTGTTCCCACCTCTCCAGATGGGGATCCCCAACCCTCTCTATAAGCTTTTTTACTTTTCTCAAAGAGCTTTCCCACTTCTCTTGTAGAGCATCACCACCTCTCCTGAACTGCTTCCCCAACTCTCTTGAAAAGCTTACCTCACCTCTCACAAAAAGCTTCCCAGACCTTCTGCACTTCTCTAGAAGAACTTCCTCACTTCTCTAGCAGTTTCACTACTTCTCTTAAAGGGCTCACTTACATCTTTACATGAGCACCCCCAACTCTCTTGAAAACCTTCCTTACCTCTCTTGGGAACCTTCCTCACCTCTCTTGAAGAGTTTCCCACCTTTCTTGAAGTATTTCCCAATCTCTCTTAAAGAGCTTCCCCCTCTTCATAAGTTTCCCCACCAATCTTCAAGAGCTTCTCAACCACTCTTCATAAGTTTCCACAGCACTCTTCAAGAGCTTCCCCACCACTCTTCATGAGTTTCCCCACCACTCTTCAAGAGCTTCCCCATCACTCTTCAAATGTTCCCCATAACTTTTGAAGAGTTTCCCCAACACGCGTGAAGAGCTTCCCCGACGCTCTTGAAAGTAGAGCTTCCCCATCTCTCTTAAAGAGCTTCCTCACCTCCTTACACAAGCAACCCCAACTCTCTTGAAAAGTTTCCTCACCTCCAAAGTCTAACAAACAGGGGTGTAACTCACCCAAAAAGAGTAAAGAAACCCCAAACCAAGGTCCCTCAGTGGGAGGCTTCTAATATAGATCGACGGGCTGGATCTCCATAGCGGGTGAGTATTGAACAGTAGGACATAGAGAAATTTGCCCACAGATGCCCGTCATGTTTGAATGTACAGTATCTCATGCATTGACAATGTGTAAATTCAGTTTGCAATGTAAATGTTAGAGGTACCGGTAAATACATTTCATGGCTGACAGTTGGGATAATCTCCCCCAGCTTAGTGACGGTTCATGTCTCGGTGTCCTCGCAATCTTCCCCCAGGCACTGAAGGGAGTTCATGTCCCGGGAAAGTTTTTCCTTTGTTTACTCTCCTGATTTGACATGCTACAGATGGGAGCGTGTCGCATCCGATTTAATAACTTCCTAATTACCTTTGTAAAACGTTTACATTCCGTTTGCCCTAGAGGTACCATCTGCGCAGGACACACTAAACAGGCCCAGATTTCACTTCCTTTGTTAACTGATCCTCATTTCTAACATTTGCTTATCTCGCCGTGTCCATGTCTCCGGTGTGCTCATCCGAAATCTTCTGGATTTTTCCTTTCATTCAACTCTCCTGCTCATATTGTTCCAGCCAGGGCTGGCCTTAGATCAGGAGGAGCACTGTGTCATATGCCAGGATGGTGCCACCTTAATATTGGAAAGGGACGGCTGCTAGTCCTGTGCCCATTGTTCCAGCCAGGGCTGGCCTTAGATCAGGAGGAGCACTGTGTCATATGCCAGGATGGTGCCACCTTAATATTGGAAAGGGACGGCTGCTAGTCCTGTGCCCATTGTTCCAGCCAGGGCTGGCCTTAGATCAGGAGGAGCACTGTGCCATATGCCAGGATGGTGCTACCTCAATATTGGAAAGGGACGGCTGCTAGTCCTGTGCCCATTGTTCCAGCCAGGGCTGGCCTTAGATCAGGAGGAGCACTGTGCCATATGCCAGGATGGTGCTACCTCAATATTGGAAAGGGACGGCTGCTAGTCCTGTGCCCATTGTTCCAGCCAGGGTTGGCCTTAGGTCAGGAGGAGCACTGTGCCATATGCCAGGATGGTGCCACCTCAATAATGGAAACAGAGAAAGAGATGATGGGAAAGTTAAAGTGAATCTAAAAGGCTCCAGGGACGGCTGCTAGTCCTGTGCCCATTGTTCCAGTCAGGGCTGGCCTTAGGTCAGGAGGAGCACTGTGCCATATGCCAGGATGGTGCCACCTCAATAATAGAAACAGAGATAGAGATGATGGGAAAGTTAAAGCTGATCTCCAGGGACGTCTGCTAACCTGCCCTCCGGGTATTCTATAGCGGGATGCCCCGCTGTGTGAAACTCTTGGGGTTGCCAGTAAACTAACCTTTACCAGCGGCTCCAGCAATGTTTTTATAGACGGCCACCGCATCCCTGTAGCTGCATGCTCTCCTGTCTGAATGGCAAGGCGCCGGGGATGTGGCCAGCGGACTGACCTACGTCAAATGGCAATCTGGAGATCAACCAACCGGGAATATTAAAATTGCCAGGTTTAAACCGGGTCACCGCCGAGCCAGCAGTATCGCCCATAGTGCTCGGGTGGGGGGCATGGAGCGTGAGAAAATGGGTTTTGATTTTCAGGAGGCATCGAAATAATGTAAAAGTGAGAGCAAGAGGATAAGAAAAATAAATAGATGACGCAGAAAAAGATGGAGGGAATGAGAAAATAGAGGGTGAAGGAGGGGATGTGGAAAAGAAAAAAGGAGGAAATATGAAAAAGGGGATGAAGCGAATAAGGGAAAAAGAGGGAGGGGTGGGGAAAAGAGAAAAAGAGGGATTGAGGAAACTAGAGGGTAGACGGGCTGTTGAAATAAAAAATGAAAAGGTAATGCAGAATGAGGAAAAAAAGACAAAAGATGGGGAGGGATGTGGAAAAGTGTGGGAAAAATGGGGGGGGGGGGGGGGTCGAAGAAGGAGAGAATATGGAAAAGAGACAAAGATGTGGAATGTTGAAAAATGAGTGAGATGGTGTGTGGAAACGACAGGCTGGGGGTATAGAAAAGAGACAGAGATGAAGGAGGAATAAAGGAATGAAGAGAGCGAGACAGAGGGAATGTGGAAAAGAGAGCGAGATGGAGGAAATGTGGAAAGAGAGTGAGATGGAGGGAATGTGGAAAAGAGAGTGAGATGGAGGGAATGTGGAAAAGAGAGCGAGATGGAGGGAATGTGGAAAAGAGAGTGAGATGGAGGGAATGTGGAAAAGAGAGTGAGACAGAGGGAATGTGGAAAAGAGAGCGAGATGGAGGAAATGTGGAAAGAGAGTGAGATGGAGGGAATGTGGAAAAGAGAGTGAGATGGAGGGAATGTGGAAAAGAGAGTGAGACAGAGGGAATGTGGAAAAGAGAGCGAGATGGAGGGAATGTGGAAAAGAGAGTGAGATGGAGGGAATGTGGAAAAAAGAGCGAGATGGAGGGAATGTGGAAATGAGAGCGAGATGGAGGGAATGTGGAAAAGAGAGTGAGATGGAGGGAATGTAGAAAAGAGAGGGAGATGGAGGGAATGTGGAAAAGAGAGTGAGATAGGGGGAATGTGGAAAAGAGAGCGAGATGGAGGGAATGTGGAAAAGAGAGTGAGATGGAGGGAATGTGGAAAAGAGAGCGAGATGGAGGGAATGTGGAAAGGAGAGTGAGATGGAGGGAATGTAGAAAAGAGAGGGAGATGGAGGGAATGTGGAAAAGAGAGTGAGATGGAGGGAATGTGGAAAAGAGAGCGAGATGGAGGGAATGTGGAA
Source organism: Gastrophryne carolinensis (assembly GCA_027917425.1). NCBI lineage: Eukaryota > Metazoa > Chordata > Amphibia > Anura > Microhylidae > Gastrophryne > Gastrophryne carolinensis. The sequence goes on from CM051241.1 coordinate 102,087,458, forward strand.
AGGAGAGTGAGATGGAGGGAATGTAGAAAAGAGAGTGAGATGGAGGGAATGTGGAAAAGAGAGCGAGATGGAGGGAATGTGGAAAAGAGAGTGAGATGGAGGGAATGTGGAAAAAAGAGCGAGATGGAGGAAATGTGGAAATAAGAGCGAGATGGAGGGAATGTGGAAAAGAGAGTGAGATGGAGGGAATGTAGAAAAGAGAGGGAGATGGAGGGAATGTGGAAAAGAGAGTGAGATAGGGGGAATGTGGAAAAGAGAGCGAGATGGAGGGAATGTGGAAAAGAGAGTGAGATGGAGGGAATGTGGAAAAGAGAGCGAGATGGAGGGAATGTGGAAAGGAGAGTGAGATGGAGGGAATGTAGAAAAGAGAGGGAGATGGAGGGAATGTGGAAAAGAGAGTGAGATGGAGGGAATGTGGAAAAGAGAGCGAGATGGAGGGAATGTGGAAAAGAGAGTGAGATGGAGGGAATGTGGAAATAAGAGCGAGATGGAGGGAATGTGGAAAGGAGAGTGAGATGGAGGGAATGTAGAAAAGAGAGTGAGATGGAGGGAATGTGGAAAAGAGAGCGAGATGGAGGGAATGTGGAAAAGAGAGCGAGATGGAGGGAATGTGGAAAAGAGAGCGAGATGGAGGGAATGTGGAAAAAAGAGTGAGATGGAGGGAATGTGGAAAAAAGAGCGAGATGGAGGGAATGTGGAAAAAAGAGCGAGATGGAGGGAATGTGGAAAAGAGAGCGAGATGGAGGGAATGTGGAAAAGAGAGCGAGATGGAGGGAATGTGGAAAAGAGAGCGAGATGGAGGGAATGTAGAAAAGAGAGCGAGATGGAGGGAATGTGGAAAAAAGAGTGAGATGGAGGGAATGTAGAAAAGAGAGGGAGACAGGGAATGTGGAAAAGAGAGCGAAATGGAGAGAATGTGGAAAAGAGAGCGAGATGGAGGGAATGTGGAAAAGAGAGCGAGATAGAGGGAATGTGGAAAAGAGAGCGAGATGGAGGGAATGTGGAAAAAAGAGTGAGATGGAGGGAATGTAGAAAAGAGAGGGAGACAGAGGGAATGTGGAAAAGAGAGCGAGATGGAGAGAATGAGGAAAAGAGAGCGAGATGGAGGGAATGTGGAAAAGAGAGCGAGATGGAGGGAATGTGGAAAGAGAGCGATATGGAGGGAATGTGGAAAAGAGAGCGAGATGGAGGGAATGTGGAAAAGAGAGGGAGATGGAGGGAATGTGGAAAAGAGAGTGAGATGGAGAGAATGTGGAAAAGAGAGCGAGATGGAGGGAATGTGGAAAAGAGAGCGAGATGGAGGGAATGTGGAAAAGAGAGCGAGATGGAGGGAATGTTGAAAAGAGAGCGAGATGGAGGGAATGTGGAAAAAAGAGTGAGATGGAGGGAATGTAGAAAAGAGAGGGAGACAGAGGGAATGTGGAAAAGAGAGCGAGATGGAGAGAATGAGGAAAAGAGAGCGAGATGGAGGGAATGTGGAAAAGAGAGCGAGATGGAGGGAATGTGGAAAAGAGAGCGAGACGGAGGGAATGTGGAAAAGAGAGTGAGACGGAGGGAATGTGGAAAAGAGAGCGAGATGGAGGGAATGTGGAAAAGAGAGTGAGATGGAGAGAATGTGGAAAAGAGAGCGAGATGGAGGGAATGTGGAAAAGAGAGCGAGATGGAGGGAATGTGGAAAAGAGAGCGAGACGGAGGGAATGTGGAAAAGAGAGCAAGATGGAGGGAATGTGGAAAAGAGAGCAAGATGGAGGGAATGTGGAAAAGAGAGCAAGATGGAGGGAATGTAGAAAAGAGAGGGAGATGGAGGGAATGTAGAAAAGAGAGGGAGACAGAGGGAATGTGGAAAAGAGAGCAAGATGGAGGGAATGTAGAAAAGAGAGGGAGATGGAGGGAATGTAGAAAAGAGAGGGAGACAGAGGGAATGTGGAAAAGAGAGCGAGATGGAGGAAATGTGGAAAAGAGAGCAAGACGGAGGGAATATGGAAAAGAGCGAGATGGAGGAAATGTGGAAAGAGAGCGATATGGAGGGAATGTGGAAAAGAGAGTGAGATGGAGGGAATGTGGAAAAGAGAGTGAGATGGAGGTAATGTGGAAAAGAGAGCGAGATGGAGGGAATGTGGAAATAAGAGCGAGATGGAGGGAATGTGGAAAAGAGAGTGAGATGGAGGGAATGTAGAAAAGAGAGGGAGATGGAGGGAATGTGGAAAAGAGAGCGAGATGGAGGGAATGTGGAAAAGAGAGTGAGATGGAGGGAATGTGGAAAAGAGAGCGAGATGGAGGGAATGTGGAAAAGAGAGTGAGATGGAGGGAATGTGGAAAAAAGAGCGAGATGGAGGGAATGTGGAAAAGAGAGCGAGACGGAGGGAATGTGGAAAAGAGAGTGAGATGGAGAGAATGTGGAAAAGAGAGTGAGATGGAGGGAATGTGGAAAAGAGAGCGAGATGGAGGGAATGTGGAAAAGAGAGCAAGATGGAGGGAATGTGGAAAAGAGAGTGAGATGGAGGGAATGTGGAAAAGAGAGTGAGATGGAGGGAATGTAGAAAAGAGAGGGAGATGGAGGGAATGTAGAAAAGAGTGGGAGACAGAGGGAATGTGGAAAAGAGAGGGAGACAGAGGGAATGTGGAAAAGAGAGGGAGACGGAGGGAATGTGGAAAAGAGAGGGAGATGGAGAGAATGTGGAAAAGAGAGCGAAATGGAGGAAATGTAGAAAAGAGAGGGAGATGGAGGGAATGTAGAAAAGAGAGGGAGACAGAGGGAATGTGGAAAAGAGAGGGAGACGGAGGGAATGTGGAAAAGAGAGGGAGACGGAGGGAATGTGGAAAAGAGAGGGAGACGGAGGGGATGTGGAAAAGAGAGCGAGATGGAGGGAATGTGGAAAAGAGAGCGAGATGGAGGGAATGTGGAAAAGAGAGTGAGATAGGGGGAATGTGGAAAAAAGAGCGAGATGGAGGGAATGTAAAAAAGAGAGTGAGACAGAGGGAATGTGGAAAAGAGAGCGAGATGGAGGGAATGTGGAAATGAGTGAGACAGAGGGAATGTGGAAAAAAGAGCAAGATAGAGGGAATGTAGAAATGAGAGTGAGACAGGGAATGTGCAAAAGAGTGAGACAGAGGGAATGTGGAAAAGAGAATAAAATGGGTGGAATGTGGAAAAGAAAGAAAGAATGTGGAAAATAGAATGAGAAATGTGCAAAAAGAGACAGGTGGAACCTAGGTAAAAGGGAGACAATTGAAGAATTGTGGAATTGAGAAAAAGAGGAAGTCAGAGGGAATATGTCAAAGAGAAAAAGAGTTGAATGCTGTTAAGAAAGGACGACAGAAAGAAAAGTGAAAAGAGGAAAACAGAGACTGAGCAGTCTAGAGAGGAAAACGGAAGGAACTGGATGTGAATGGGATAAAGATGAAGACGTGTGCGCTTTTAAGCAGGTCTGCAGGGCCATCCTAGAGCTGTCTTCTAAAGAGGACCAAAACTCCTTTCCCAGGGTTTGGTACCTGGGCATCCCGATTTGGAATTCCCTACTATGTGAGTTTTCTGCTGCGATCCCATGGTAGTACATACACAGGCCGGTCAAAGAACCCTGAATGGATGCTTCAGGCATCCCTAGCGGCCGCTCCCCTCTGGCTGTGTATACATTTGCCAGCCTTTCAGATATGCCAGGCGCGGGTGCATGCAGCAGCTAGAGGGATGCTGCCAGAAGTCCTAAAATGTGCTTTGGGATCAGCCAGATAGTATTGTCAGCAAGCCAGGGTTTCCCATCAGGCATCCCAAATTTGCATGCTCCAGAGACCAGGAATCAGCCGACCCTAGAGTGTTATAGCGGGTTCGTCCTCATTAGGAGATGCCTAACTGGTGTCTTCCAGCGCCCCACATATAGTGTGTTTAGGATGGCGCCCTGTGCGAACACACAGCTTGTACACCCCAAAGGTCAGCCATGGTTCCAGCCATGGTATCTTCAGAGTACTTTGTTCAGCAATAGGATGAATAGAATAACTTTTTTTTATCATGTTACCATTTTAACATCAAACTTAGAAGCCCTGTGTGATGTTCCTGGGCCGTGATTAATTTAGCAGATGGTGATGGGGCACAGTGTCAGACTGGCCCACCAAAGCACCTCCGCTTCTGACCCAAAACCAATATCAGGGCAGTATAACAGATCCAAGAGCTAAAACAGGCTTTCCTGGAGTGTTTTTATTATGCAACAATTTAATAATGTTTTATCTAATAGGGTGGATCCCAAGGATAAGTTCCTCTGGTGGCCCCACAAATAATTTACTCTAGTGGGCCCCAAGAATGATTTTCTCTGATGGACCCAAGGTGCTCCAGATATTCCTGTTGAAAAATTAGTTACCAAATTAGGCCACTTATTGAACCTTCATTTATCAGTACTGAATACCCACCCAAACCCTCACTTTTTAGTTTTACATTTTGAAACCTTTAGACTGTGTATAATCCACTAAAAAGGCTGAATCTAAAATTAACAAAGCGGTTTGTCACTAGACTTGATGTGACATTGAGGTGACAGGTGGGACGGATGTACTCGGCCATAAAGGGTTGCTGTCCTAACCCATGACGAATTCTGTCACTGAGGAGGAATGCCACCTCGACCCCGACTAATGATGGTGGGTGTTCTGCTTCACTCATGAAACATGAGCATACTCAGTTGAGGAGCTAAAGTGCAAGTTGGCCCTAGATGCTGTTCAGTTGATGTCCAATCTGTCAACAATCAAAACAAATGACGAGCATATGGAAAAAAAGCGGAAATTGCCTCTTCTTGTGCCAATGTGTGCCTTCCGCAAGGAAAATCTGCTGTTTTGAAGCACGAATGGCCCTGTCCCATGCGAATTTGACTGGCTAAGCACTTAACTGCTCCTGATGGTCCCCCATGTCCTTCCCCTTTCCTTTATTGTTTCTCCATGGTGATTTGACCTCTTCAGAGAGACTTGTGTTCTCCATTTTTTCTGGGGGGGGGGGGTGTTTTTTGGGGGGATGTTCTGAATTCCCGTTAAACCTTAATGATTTTTTGCCCAATGTTTTGCCCCAGATGCTCCCTTTAACCCTCCCTCCCCCGTTTGATTTGCATATTAATGCTTAATAATTGAACTAATTCAATTTTTTTGTTTCTGCTAAACTTTGGCCCAATATCCACATTTTTGTTGTTTGGACCTTAATTTTTGTGATTTCTGCTAACTTTCTATCTTTTTTTATTGGCCAGAAGCCAAAAACAAAGGGTTTCTTTCATTGTTCGAAAACATGCTAGACGCCGCCGGCATGTGTTTTCAGAATGAAATAAGCCTGTTACTCATTGGAATCAGCCGTTTCCCCCACCTATTCGCTGAAGGAAATTCACTCTTCAAATTGCCACATTTGCGCACGCAAAACATACCATAAATCAGGCTCAGAGACATTTTGAAGCACCAAAATGGCGCTAGCTGCAAATTGGCGCATTGCCGAAAATTAGCGCAAAAACAATTGTGCATCCCATTTTGTTGACCTGAATCAGACGGAAGCCCGAGTGCGACTTGGTGCTCACAAAATTTGTTCGTGCATGACCCTGAGGTAATAAAGACCAGTCAAAACATACAGAGCACTCAGAAAACCTCAAAGAGGAAGATCCATAGGAACCTGTAAAATCTATAGTGAAGACATTGGTGTTGGTACTTCCCTTTAAAATCCTTAATGTTCCATTACACAGCCTATCCTAATATACCATCACATTATGCAGTACCTAAAAAGTGCAATCAATCATCCCCAATTGCGAAGCTCCACTGTGTAACCCCCCCCCCCCCCCGATACACTTACCCTCTCCCTGAGCCCCCGCCGTGTCTCAGTGCTGCGGCTGCATCCCCGCTCACCTCTAACTGTGAACCTATACAACAAGAGGGACCATGGACAACTTATCCACATCCACCCAAACAAAAGGAGCACCAAAACATGTTTAGCAATACAAAAAAAAGGAATTAGCAGCACAACCGTTCCAATCATGTAAAGAGGGGGAAATTGCAGCAGAGACACTCTTGTTGTATAGGTTGTAAGTATTTAGTGTAGCACATTGTACTTATCAGGTGGTGCACCCCCATCTTGTGGCACCTCTAACTGTGCGCGTGCCCATCCTTTCTGAATGAACAGCGCGAACACGCCTCAGCTAGAAGGTGGGCGGGGGTGCAGCTAGCGGCACCACATGACAGTGGTTCAGTAAGTTTATAAAGAAAGGGGGACATGACATACATAGGCTTTACCAGGACTATTTCAATAAGCTGCTCAGAGTTCTACTTTAATAAAAATTGAAGCATTTAATTAGCTTTTTTCATGCATATGTGAGTTCAGTGTTTTGTTGGCACTGTAGCCGCTGCAGGCCATCACACTCCTCACAGCGGCCATTCATCCCTCGCTCTTTGCTGCCCTCCGGCAACAAGAAAGCCATTCACCCCACCAGAAAGGCCATTTATCCCTACTGGGACATTCTCTTCTTCTTCTCGGGTCTGGGCACAAAGTGGTTGCCCGCGCAGCCCAGGCCAGCCAGCGTCTTTCATTGTTCCGGCCTGTGAGAAAATAGAAGGTTTATTTTGGAGAGCAGAAAAGATGCCGGGAGGAAAGAGGGATCACACCATTTCTGGGATGAATTGGTGATGGGCCCCGATTCAGGTCCACCGGGATTCTACTAAAGAACAGCCTGTGTAGGCCAGCCAGAGGCGCATTATTTGTTACTCACACAGATAAGACACCTGCTTGATACATGTATTTGTGTTTTTTACATGGACCATGCATACCTTTCAACTTTACAGGGTGGGAAAGAGGGACAGTTGTTAAATGAGGCCACGCCCCCTGATTGATTGATGGGTAGGGGGTAGGATGTAACAATTACAACAATATAAACGCTTTGACCTCGATTCAATAAAGGTAGAAAAAAAATCTCATGGTAGTAAAAAATTCAATTCATGAGAAAGAAGCCTGAGAATTTCACTGTTACTGAATCACTAGATAAAAAGACAATGAAAGTCAATGGCAGCTTTCACTACAGTGTAGAAAGAAGTAAACAGTTCTCTACTTTTCTTAGGAGTAAAAAAAGTGCCATTGACTTTCATTGTTTTCTTATCTGGTGATTCAGTAACAGTGACATTCTCAGGCTTTTTTCTCATGAATGAATTTTTTACTACCATGAGAATTTTTTTCTACCTTTATTGAACCGAGGCCCTTGAATAGGAAAATGAATAATTTATTGATGCAGGTATGTTACACCTCGAAGAGGGACGAATGAGAACAACGAGGGACATGGGGACATGGCCCTTGATTCAATAAGGGTAGAAAAAAATTCTCAGGGTAGTAAAATATTCACTTTATGAGAAAAAAAGCCTGAGAATGACATTGTTGTTGAATCACAAGTTTGGAAGACAATGAAAGTCAATGGCACTTTTTTACTCCTAAGAAAAGTAGAGAACTCTTTACTCCTTTTTACTCTGTAGTAAAAAGTGCCATTGACTTCCACTGTCTTCATATCTGGTGATTCAGCAACAGTGACATTCTCAGGATTTTTTCTCATAAAGTGATTTACTACCATGAGATTTTTTTTTTCTACTCTTATTGAATCAAGACCATGTAAAGAGGGACAGTCCCTCCAAATCAGGGACACAATGAACTTATCTAAAAAAGTTCTGTGAAAGAAAACTAGGACAGCCCTATACACGAGAGGAAGATCTGAAATCTAACCAGGATGAGAGATTGTGTAGGTTGGTGCCCAGTGGCAGAATGAGGCCAAAAATCAGCCCTGGATTTTCCCAGCCTCTGGCCGGCCCTCCTTCCTTGCTGAGGCCCCCCTCCAACCATGATGCCAGGGCTATAGCATTGGGGGCTGGGGTTCCTTGGCTTGTGGGCAGGGCTGGCTCTAGGTTTATGTGGGCCCTTGGGCAGCATGGTCCCAGTGGTGGTCCCAGTGGGCCCCTTTGCGAGTCACGGGTCAAGGGTCTGTAAATTCCATGGCTAAAACTAAGAAGGGCTGCTTGCCCTCCAACACCCTGTTTTTGAGTGAGTCTCACGTAGTTGGCACTTAATGGCAGGAGAGGCTACTACGTGAGACTAACAAAGCTGACTAGAAAGGTTAACCACATTGTGCCAGCTGTCAGTGGGTCCTCCTGGAGGGTGAGGGCCCTCGGCAGCTGACCAGGCTTGCCGGCTTCTGGCACCGGCCCTGCTTGTGGGTACAGTGGGACTGGGTACATGGGGCTGAGAGGGAGACTAAGAGGTCAGGGACTGAATGTAGGTGGTAAAAGCAGCAGCCCAACTGGCCCTAAAGCAGTGTGGCCCTCTGGGCATTGACCCGGGTCTCCCTATGGGCAGTCCGCCCCTGTTGGTGGCCACCAAACAGTCATTCCAGGCTGAGCAGTATGTACTTCTAGCTTGTGCGATCACATAGTGACATACCTAACCATAGATAAATCTTATTCCACAACAAGCATCCAGGCAAAACACTCTGAATCCATAAAAGAAAACCCCAAGCCATGTAAACAGGGCAGGCAAAATAGAACTCAGTGTGGGAAGGAAAAAATTCTGCCCCCTCCTCACCAATTTTATGGTGTTGTTACCGTCCCATACAGGTAGATATGCACCATGCTGGGCCTCTAGTATTAACAATAATGGTAGTAGCACACCTACCTCAGTGCATTCAAAGAGGTGGGTGCTCTCCTATCCGGGGCTGTTCCCACCACAGACCCCACTCGAATCAAATCATAAAATCATTTTGAAAGGATGCACACCACACAAGAGTAATTGATTTTGCGCTAATAAAGTGTATTATATACAAATTCATACAAAATGGTAATAGTCACAAACAAAAGGATACAAAATGGCCTAATCCATAGATGCAATTAAGGTCCATAATCCTTAGGAGACTAATATACCTCATGTAAAAAAGGAAAAAATAAATAACCAGTAACCATATATAGTAGTATATTAGTCTATGTCTAGGTAATAATTGATTACCAATGATGAAAGAACGATAGAGGTGTTGCTTTAGGTCCTCCTGAGGGTTATTTGTAGCGGCTGACTGTTTGCATATGGTTAAGGCAGCAACATTAATGAAAAGATATCTATATTCTTATCTATAGAAGTTCATGAGAAGTGAACCTTATAGTCAGTATACAACACAGTCGGCTACATATAAAATGACAAACCAAGTATCAGTATCATGGACAAAAATACTCTATTACTCCGATTCATTACTAGCGCCAGGTATCGGCAGATGAGCGTCTGTAGCGAGGCGCTCAGAGTTAGTAGTCGCTGTGATCGACTATGGTTCGCTGTTACTGAGCACCTCAGTTGCTGGCCGGCATTGATGAATTTGATGTGTGAGTCTCTATAACACCAGTACGGCACTATATGGGAGCGAATGGTAGGGACTGGTCAGTGTGAGCGACTCAAACCATATTCATCAAAAAATCAGCCTCACACACAGCGCCGGCGCTCAGTATTGGGTCACTGTAGCCCAGAGCGCCAGACACTGTGTGATTAAAGTCTGTTTTTGAACACATATCCACCAGAAACAAAGCGAAAACACATGGGATGACATTGTTATTACATTGTGACATGAACACTTTAATACCAGACCTGTAATGACAATTCTGCATAAAAGTATAAAAAAATCTAAAAAGTTTTCAAAAATTACTTTTAATAGGGCAGGAGAGGTCACACAATGATTTGAAAAAAAAAAGAAGAAAACCCTGTTTAAAGAGAACAAAAGTAATGTCCATTGAAATGTATGGGAGAGTTCTGGAAGCCAGAGCGCCGGCGCTATACACTGAGCCGTCTGTGATGATGAATCGGACGCTACATGGCGCTGTTAGAGTCGCTCACCGGAATCACTTTGATAAATGTGGTATTGCGTACAGCGCCCAGCGTTCACAATATGCTGCTTGCCGCTATCCCTTGATGAAAAAACCCCATAGGGCCTTATTCATGAAGGGATAGCGACAAGTAGTGCCTGTACAGCGGCAGGTAGCGTCAGGTGAACGCCGGAGACGGCACGCAATTACACATTTATGAAGCCAAATTTGTAGAGCGAATGAAACGCCATGTAGCGTCTGATTCATCATTATCCCAGGCTCAGCATACAGCGCCGGCGTTCAGTCTTGGAGAACGCCATGTATTACCTGCCGCTCTCCCATACATTTCTATGGATGATCCTTAAATCCCTTTCCTGATCCCAATTTTTTTTTTCCCTAAAAAAAAACACAAAACTTCTGACATGTATTTTGGGCTAGGAAATTACATTTTTGAAAACTTTTTTTGATTAATAATATTTTTATGCAGAATTGTCATTACATGTCTAGTATTAAATTGTTCATGTTACAATGTTATAACAATGTAATTCCATATGTTTTCGCTTTGTTACTAGTGGATACATGTTCAAACACAGCCTTTAATCACACAGCCCCTGGTGCTATGGGCTACAATTACATGATTTTGAGCGCCGACGATGTTTGTGTCTGTTTTTTTTTATGAATGTGGTGTTAGTCAGTCGCACTGAGCTGGCGTTACAGTGCGCTCACATACAGCGTAGTATAGCGACTAACATATCATATTCATCAATAGCAGCCAGCAGCTGAGGCGCTCTGAAACAATGATCCATGGCCGAGCACAGCGACTATTAGTGGGCGCTTTGAAATCCGCACTACAGACGCTCATCTGACACTACCTGGCGTTGGTAATTTATCAGCCTGCCCGTATAATTAGAGCATAGCCTCGTGCCTCAGAGGGCGAATCGCTTAATGGATGCCAGCGTTTCAGGGCCGTAAGCCCTTTTCTCAAGGCAATGATCATGGTGGGCCTCTGCCATAGCAACAGACAGTGCCATGACTGAGCCCAATATAGGGGGATTAGGGGCCTGTCTTACGGCCTACACCAGCCCCTGACTCATCCACAGAAAACAGGTTGGCTGGGATAAAAGACCTTCACCCAGAAGATTCCTCTTGAGACCCAATGAGTACCACCCTTATGAATATAAAGGTAAATTAATACCATCTCACATAACCATCCCTGTACCCATAAAATTCCCAACCTAAACCCAAAACTAACTCCACCCTTAGAATTCTCTGAGGTAAATTAAACCCTTCTCAGTCTGATAACCGATTGTTTACCTATAAGATACCCCCTGAACGCAAACAAACCCCACCATTAGGATTCCACCCCAAGGAACAGGGGTTTAACTCCCTCCTGAAGGGCCAGCAACAGGCCAGGTTTTGTGTATCTCCACACAGGCTCACAGGTGTGGTAATTAGGGCTCAGACAGAGATACAGATATGTGGAGACCTACAAAACATAACCTGCTGCTGCCCCTTCAGGCAGTACTTACCTGCACTAAGGTAAGTGGATAACCTTTTAATCATTTTACTCATAGCATAACCCCATAGGATAATTTCCTGGGGTAAATGAATACCATCCAATAATTTACCCATAAGATACCCCCTAAGCATTATCGAATGCCACCCTTAGACTTCCCTGGGGTAAATGAATACCCTCTGATAAGGACTCATTTACCCATAAGATACCCCCTAAGCATTATCGAATGCCACCATTAGACTTCCCTGGGGTAAATGAATACCCTCTGATAAGCACTCATTTACCCATAAGATACCCCCTAAGCATTATCGAATGCCACCCTTAGACTTCCCTGGGGTAAATGAATACCCTCTGATAAGCACTCATTTACCCATAAGATACCCCCTAAGCATTATCGAATGCCACCATTAGACTTCCCTGGGGTAAATGAATACCCTCTGATAAGGACTCATTTACCCATAAGATACCCCCTAAGCATTATCGAATGCCACCCTTAGACTTCCCTGGGGTAAATGAATACCCTCTGATAAGGACTCATTTACCCATAAGATACCCCCTAAGCATTATTGAATGCCACCATTAGACTTCCCTGGGGTAAATGAATACCCTCTGATAAGCACTCATTTACCCATAAGATACCCCCTAAGCATTATCGAATGCCACCCTTAGACTTCCCTGGGGTAAATGAATACCCTCTGATAAGGACTCATTTACCCATAAGATACCCCCTAAGCATTATCGAATGCCACCATTAGACTTCCCTGGGGTAAATGAATACCCTCTGATAAGCACTCATTTACCCATAAGATACCCCCTAAGCATTATCGAATGCCACCCTTAGACTTCCCTGGGGTAAATGAATACCCTCTGATAAGGACTCATTTACCCATAAGATACCCCCTAAGCATTATCGAATGCCACCCTTGGACTTCCCTGGGGTAAATGAATACCCTCTGATAAGCACTCATTTACCCATAAGATACCCCCTAAGCATTATTGAATTCCACCCTTGGACTTCCCTGGGGTAAATGAATACTTTCTGATAAGCACTCATTTACCCATAAGATACTCCCTACGCATTATTGAATGCCACCCTTAGACTTTCCTGGGGTAAATGAATACCCTCTGATAAGCACTCATTTACCCATAAGATACCCCCTAAGCATTATCGAATGCCACCCTTAGACTTCCCTGGGGTAAGTGAATACCCTCTGATAAGCACTCATTTACCCATAAGATACCCCGTAAGCATTATTGAATGCCACCCTTGGACTTCCCTGGGGTAAATGAATACTTTCTGATAAGCGCTCATTTACCCATAAGATACTCCCTACGCATTATTGAATGCCACCCTTAGACTTCCCTGGGGTAAATGAATACCCTCTGATAAGCACTCATTTACCCATAAGATACCCCCTAAGCATTATCGAATGCCACCCTTAGACTTCCCTGGGGTAAATGAATACCCTCTGATAAGCACTAATTTACCCATAAGTTACCCCCTAAGCATTATCGAATGCCACCATTAGACTTCCCTGGAGTAAATTAATACTCTCTGATAAGCACTCAATTACCCATAAGATACCCCCTAAGCATTATCGAATGCCACCATTAGACCTCACTGGGGTAAATGAATACTCTCTGATAAGCACTCAATTACCCATAAGATACCCCCTAAGCATTATTGAATGCCACCCTTAGACTTCCCTGGGGTAAATGAATACCCTCTGATAAGCACTCATTTACCCATAAGATACCCCCTAAGCATTATTGAATGCCACCCTTAGACTTCCCTGGGGTAAATGAATACCCTCTGATAAGCACTAAATTACCCATAAGATACCCGCTAAGCATTATCGAATGCCACCCTTGGACTTCCCTGGGGTAAATGAATATTCTCTGATAAGCACTCAATTACCCATAAGATACCCCCTAAGCATTATCAAATGCCACCATTAGACCTCACTGGGGTAAATGAATACCCTCTGATAAGCACTCATTTACCCATAAGATACCCCCTAAGCATTATTGAATGCCACCCTTGGACTTCCATGGGGTAAATGAATACTTTCTGATAAGCACTCATTTACCCATAAGATACCCCCTAAGCATTATTGAATGCCACCCTTGGACTTCCCTGGGGTAAATGAATACTTTCTGATAAGCACTCATTTACCCATAAGATACTCCCTACGCATTATTGAATGCCACCCTTAGACTTCCCTGGGGTAAATGAATACCCTCTGATAAGCACTCATTTACCCATAAGATACCCCCTAAGCATTATCGAATGCCACCCTTAGACTTCCCTGGGGTAAATGAATACCCTCTGATAAGCACTAATTTACCCATAAGATACCCCCTAAGCATTATCGAATGCCACCATTAGACCTCCATGGGGTAAATGAATACCCTTTGATAAGCACTAATTTACCCATAAGATACCCCCTAAGCATTATCGAATGCCACCCTTAGACTTCCCTGGGGTAAATGAATACCCTCTGATAAGCACTAAATTACCCATAAGATACCCGCTAAGCATTATCGAATGCCACCCTTGGACTTCCCTGGGGTAAATGAATACTCTCTGATAAGCACTCAATTACCCATAAGATACCCCCTAAGCATTATCGAATGCCACCATTAGACCTCACTGGGGTAAATGAATACTCTCTGATAAGCACTCATTTACCCATAAGATACCCCCTAAGCGTTATCAAATGCCACCCTTAGACTTCCCTGGGGTAAATGAATACCCTCTGATAAGCACTCATTTACCCATAAGATACCCCCTAAGCATTATTGAATGCCACCCTTGGACTTCCCTGGGGTAAATGAATACTTTCTGATAAGCACTCATTTACCCATAAGATACTCCCTACGCATTATTGAATGCCACCCTTAGACTTCCCTGGGGTAAATGAATACCCTCTGATAAGCACTCATTTACCCATAAGATACCCCCTAAGCATTATCGAATGCCACCCTTGGACTTCCCTGGGGTAAATGAATACCCTCTGATAAGCACTCATTTACCCATAAGATACCCCCTAAGCATTATTGAATGCCACCCTTAGACTTCCCTGGGGTAAATGAATACCCTCTGATAAGCACTCAATTACCCATAAGATACCCCCTAAGCATTATCGAATGCCACCATTAGACCTCACTGGGGTAAATGAATACTCTCTGATAAGCGCTCAATTACCCATAAGATACCCCCTAAGCATTATTGAATGCCACCCTTAGACTTCCCTGGGGTAAATGAATACCCTCTGATAAGCACTCATTTACCCATAAGATACCCCCTAAGCATTATCGAATGCCACCATTAGACCTCACTGGGGTAAATGAATACTCTCTGATAAGCGCTCAATTACCCATAAGATACCCGCTAAGCATTATCGAATGCCACCCTTGGACTTCCCTGGGGTAAATGAATACTCTCTGATAAGCACTCAATTACCCATAAGATACCCCCTAAGCATTATCAAATGCCACCATTAGACTTCCCTGGAGTAAATTAATACTCTCTGATAAGCACTCAATTACCCATAAGATACCCCCTAAGCATTATCGAATGCCACCATTAGACCTCACTGGGGTAAATGAATACTCTCTGATAAGCACTCATTTACCCATAAGATACCCCCTAAGCGTTATCAAATGCCACCCTTAGACTTCCCTGGGGTAAATGAATACCCTCTGATAAGCACTCATTTACCCATAAGATACCCCCTAAGCATTATTGAATGCCACCCTTGGACTTCCCTGGGGTAAATGAATACTTTCTGATAAGCACTCATTTACCCATAAGATACTCCCTACGCATTATTGAATGCCACCCTTAGACTTCCCTGGGGTAAATGAATACCCTCTGATAAGCACTCATTTACCCATAAGATACCCCCTAAGCATTATTGAATGCCACCCTTGGACTTCCGTGGGGTAAATGAATACCCTCTGATAAGCACTCATTTACCCATAAGATACCCCCTAAGCATTATCGAATGCCACCCTTGGACTTCCCTGGGGTAAATGAATACCCTCTGATAAGCACTCATTTACCCATAAGATACCCCCTAAGCATTATCGAATGTCACCCTTAGACTTCCCTGGGGTAAATGAATACCCTCTGATAAGCACTCATTTACCCATAAGATACCCCCTAAGCATTATTGAATGCCACCCTTGGACTTCCCTGGGGTAAATGAATACTTTCTGATAAGCACTCATTTACCCATAAGATACTCCCTACGCATTATTGAATGCCACCCTTAGACTTCCCTGGGGTAAATGAATACCCTCTGATAAGCACTCATTTACCCATAAGATACCCCCTAAGCATTATTGAATGCCACCCTTGGACTTCCGTGGGGTAAATGAATACCCTCTGATAAGCACTCATTTACCCATAAGATACCCCCTAAGCATTATCGAATGCCACCCTTGGACTTCCCTGGGGTAAATGAATACCCTCTGATAAGCACTCATTTACCCATAAGATACCCCCTAAGCATTATCGAATGTCACCCTTAGACTTCCCTGGGGTAAATGAATACCCTCTCAGTGTGATAAGCACTCATTTACCTATAAAATACCCCCTGAGATGAAATGAATACCACTCTTAGTATTCTCCCTATGGGGTAAATGAATGTTTTCCCAGTCTGATACGCACTGTATGAGCCCAGATTTATTCTACTCATAGAATTCTCCCTATTGTTATTATTGTTTTGTTTTTTTTAGTCTGATAAGCACCCATTTACCCATATGATACCCACTGAACCCAAGTTCATTCTGCCTAGGGGGTAAATTATTTTTTTCACTCGGATAAGCACCCATTAGACCCATAAGATAAGCCCAATCAAATGCCACCCTTAGAATTCCCCCTAGGGTAAATAAATACCTTCTTGGCCAAATAAGCACCCCTTTACTCATAAGATACCCCCTAAGCATTATCAAATGCCACCCTTAGAATTCCCTGGGGTAAATGAATGCCTTCTCAGTGTGATAAACACTAATTTACCCATAAAATACCCCCTTATCTGAAATGAATACCACTCTTAGTATTCTCCCTAGGGGTAAATGAATGTTTTCTCGGTCTGATACGCACCCAGATACCTGTATGATACCCCCCTGAGCCCAAATGAGTTCCACCCTTAGAATTCTCCCTAGAGGTGCATTATTTATTATTATTTTGAGTCTGATAAACACCCATTTAACCATATGATACCCACTGAGCCCAATTGAATTTCACACTTATTCTCCCACACTTAAAGCGGACCAAAACCCACAGCGATTTGCCTGGGAATCTATAAGATTCCCGGAATGACCGATTCCCTCCCCCCCCCCAGGGGCATCCAAAATTGTGATTTTGAAAACCCCCATACACTTACCTTGTTTCCTGGTCCACTGGTGCATACGCGAGCCGCATCACCGCTATCCCTCTAGTAGGACGCATGCCAGGCATTTGCGAATGGCCGGCACGGACACATTCCCTGCTAGAGGCAAGCGGGGGATTGGACCACCAGCCGCACATGCATCATAGGACCGGTAAGAGGTGAGTTTGCCCGGGTGATCTGGGGGGTTTCACACAGCAGGGCACTTCCGATCGGGGTGCCCTGGGGCAGAGATCAAAACCCGGGATAGTCAAAATCCTGGGTTTTGGTCACCTTTAAGCGTCCATTTACTCATAAGATAAGCCCAAATGAATACCACTCTTACAAGTCCCATGAAATCTTCTAAATCCGATAAGCACCAATTAATCCATAATATATCACCTGAGCCAAAATGAATTCCACTCTTATTATATTCTCCCTAGGAGTAAATGAATGTTTACTCTTCTGATAAGCACCCAGATACCCATATGATACCCCCTTGAGCCCAACTGAATTCTGCCTATGGGGTAAATGATTTTTTTCAGTCTGATAAGCACATATTTACTTATGCCATCCAACTTTTCCTCCTTCTCTTTACCCCTCTGGACCCCCTCAGGGCAGTTGCATCCAGTGGACACCCTGATTCACGATGACCCTTGGCTGAAAGCCCAATAGAAAGTCAGCCATAACATACCTCCCACCTTTTTAGGGTAGGAAAGAGGGACTATTGGTAAATGAATCCACGCCCCCTCATTAACTTATGGATAAGGGATAGAATGTAACAGTTACAATAATAGAAACACTTTGAATAGGCAAATGACTCATTTATTGATGCAGATCTGCATGTTACACCACAAAGAGGGACAAATGAGAACGAGGGACTCAAAAGAGGGATAGTCCCTCCAAATCAGGTACACTTGGGAAGTATGCATTTACCCATAAGTTACCCCCAAGCCCAGAACATATGCCAGTTTACCAATTAATGAGAGAAATTAATACCTGTCCAAACCTTAAAAAAAAAAACCCAGACAAAATAATGACAAAAATAATCCCCCCTCGTTCCATAAAACTCTATAACAACAAGCCCTCAGCTCAGTCCCCCAAAAGGTTCTCGGTTTATGGTGCACTGCCTCTGGGAATGGAGAACCGCATCCCCCCCCCCCCCCCCCGCCAGCGCGTCTAATGCGATGTCACAGTGATGTCACAGCACTCACATGTGGTTTTGTGGCATCAGGGATCAGGTGCTTCGAAACCAGTCAGGAATCCATGTGCCAGCTAAAAGTCACAAGATCCCCAAATATGTCCCCCGCTCCCAGACCGCCTGAGAAAACCATTCCCCCTCATTTTACAAGATGTTCCCAGACTTCTAAGTGGACCTGTCACTAGGGCCAGAGCCCTAAAACATTATGCCTGCAGCTGCTCATAAATCATTTTCCGGTATGCCCCACCGCACTGACCACCCACCGAGAGATCCGAATACCCCACCCTGAACCATCAGACTTTCAGCAGAACCGCCGCCCTACATTCTAATAAATGATTAAGTCTACCACTTACAATATGACATAGAATAACACTACACCACTGATTCAGCACCGTGAGAACATTTTTTTCCTCATTTTTATAATGATTTTTTTTTGCACAAATCATTTAATCATTTGCACAGCTAAAAGCGGTGCTGAATTGCACTAAGGCGAAAATCATTATAAAAAAAAAAAAAGTGAGTTAATAAAATCTCACGGTGCTGAATAAAGAGTTAGGCGACACCTTTAAACTTAACCACAGTCCTTGAAGGTGTTTAGCGCTGGATTAGTCGGGTTTTAAAGCAGACCTACATGACGAGAGGGCAGTCATGGACTAGTGGCTAAGGAACATACATCTAATCTTGTAGAAGGGGTGGCAGATTAGCCATCGCCCCTCAAAAGGTTAATGTTAGTGTAGCCCAGGAGTTTGGGTTACTGGACTTGGCTTGGGGCAGGAACCTGAGGGATTTATCCACTTCCTGCCTCTAGGGACTGACAAGCTTTGGCCCTTGAGGGGGCGTAGGAGTGCCTGAGAAGCTGAAGAAGCCACAGGGGAAGGAGGTAGTGCCCGTGAGGGGGCTCTGTTCTTGTCTGGCTCGGGTGGGGGCCAAAACATCAGAGGTGAGTGTTGGGGTACCCATGGAAGTGTTGGGGACCCATGCCTGAAATGGGTCCTGAAGTGCCAATTAAAGGGGCGCTTGCCTGTAAAGAAACAGGTGGCGTGTGGTTATCTAACTGGATTCGGGACCCTTCTTGTAGACAGCTGCCTGACGGGGAAAACCTGAGTAAGTACTGTTTTCCCCTTGACCCTAAGCCACCGGCATAACCCAGAGGAGTAGCTAGGCTTTCTGGCACCCAAGGCAAAGATTTGAAATGGCTCAGGTTCCCCTTTTGGCGCCCACCTGATCTGCTGCACCCGGGGCAGGTGCCCCCCTGCTCCCCCCTAGCTAAGCCTAAACTTCCTCTAAATTAGAGGTGCCCCTGTCCCCACTCTGCTCAGATCCCTTTTCCCTTGTGGGGGCACCAAAGACGTCTAGAATCTTTGCCACGCACCCCTCAAAATGTTCTGCTTTGTCCACCCTGTGTGTTCTAGCAGGGGATCCTTGCCAGACCCGCTCATGTGCCATGGGGTCAGAGGAAATGTACAATTTCCAGCTTGCTGGATTTCAAGCAGTGGGGCATCCCAAATCACTGCGGACCTTTAAAAGAGGACTGAGTGCGGACTGAGTACCTAGCTAAGCAATGTGCATTTAATAAATTAACCTCACCAATCACATGGTTTGTCCCCTCTGCACGTGCTTTCAGGGGATGCTTGTAAGACCAGCACATGCACCACAGGATCACGGAAAAAATGTAAGTTTATCAGCATCCTGCATAATTTCCCTACAGCTGGGGCATCCCAAATGTGTAGCTTTAATGGAGGCCGACTGTTTCTGAGGAATTGTAGTCCTCTTTAAAGTGTACCTACATCCTTACTGTAAAGGCCCCCCAACCCCTCACCCCTCCCTCTTAGAGTAGAATTTAGCTAAATTAGCTTGTCAGCAGGCTCTGATTGAGCCATAATGAGTCAGGTGTCCTAGCTCCATGGCTGCCATATAAGTGGCTACCACTTGATCGGGGAGGATTGTGGTGACAAGGTGAGTATTTAGTTTAGCCAAATACTACTCTGCTAAGAGGCAAATCGGCCTCTGCTTGAGGGAGAGGGGGTTAGGGGCCAGTAGCTTTAAAATTCTGAAGGTCTCCTTTAAAGCCTCATAGGAAACAGGGCATCATTTTACAATAGGGTTCATTGGGTAAATCCCATTGGCCGCTGGTATTCACATGGAACACAGACTTGGTGAGGTTACCTAATTTTGGGGGGAATTTCTATTCAGTCTCCAACTCAGGGCAGGCGTTAGCACTGGACGTACCTGGGCCCCCTAGACCTTGGGAGGGCCCACCTCATTCCCTCTATCCTGGGCAGCCCCTATGCAGGGAACAGGGCCGTGCAGTAGCCAGGACTAAGGACTGTCAGCCAGGGGCAAACTGACAACTGGGAGAGACTTTCTGTCTTTCAGTCCCTCTATTCCTTGTTTCTTTTCTTCTATTCTATTTCTTTCTTTCTTTCATCCTTTTTTTTTTTCACCGGTTCTAACTGCCATTCCTTTCTTCTTTCCTCCTATAACTTCTGTCAGTCCTTCTATTCTTTTCTTTTCTTCAAGTCTTTTTCTTTCTTTCCACCTAGTATTTGTGTCTTTCATCTGTTCATTCTGCTATTCTTTTTATTTCTTATTTTCTTTTATTTTTTTCTGTCATTCCTTCTTCTTTTCCTGTAATTCATTCATTCATTCATTCTTTTTTTTTTCTTTCTTTCAGTCCTTCTGTTCAATTTCTTTCTTTTCTTCCATTTTTTTTCTCTCATTCTTTGTCATTAATTGTATGCTTTTTTCTTTGTTTCTATTCAATTATTTTTTAATTTTTAAATTCTTTCCATCTATTTATTCATTTTTGTCATTCCTTTTCTTTCTTTCTTTCTTTCTTTCCTGCTTTCTTTTTTTTCTGCTATTCCTTTTAATCGTTCATTCTGTAATTCTTTTTTTCTATCATCCCCTCTATACTTGTCACTCCTTCTATTATATTTTTCTTTCTATTCTCTATTCTTTTTCAGTATTCACCATACATGCAACTTTATCACCATATATGATGTATAATAGCTGCAAGGGCCTGCATAACCCTGGAGCCAGCCCTGCTCCAACTGATGGGCATCTCAGTTTGGGATGCCCTGAGAGTTGGGTAATCGAGCATCTTCGAGAGCCCCTGTAGTATTTTTGGCTGGAGTTCCCTTTTAATGGTACCCCCTTTGTATTGGCACCTCTAATATGCCCCCTGTGACAGATTATTGGTTGCGGTCCCTGGTTTCCCAGGGAGGCCGATCTGCTCCAGCTCTGACTTCACTTAATTAAGCAAATAAACAAAGCGCTGTTGTGAAATGCTGAAGTGTTATTATGGGGAGGGGGTGGGGGGTGATGGTGGACCCTCCGGCTTCATGTTCAGACCCTGAGCAATCCATAATTATGTTCCCCTTTAGAGAGTGGCTTTGTCCCGCTGGAAAGTGTTTCTTTTCTCTTTAATGGAGGGATGGAAATGGCGCACTCAGCGCCCATTAATCACCCGCAATGTCTTGTCACTGCAACGTCCCGCAGCAATACGCTGCCCGCCAATATTAATGAGGGACCTCTCAAACTGCAGCGGGGTGGTTAATGGTGGTTATACCGCCAATCACTGAAATAGAGAGCCGCCATTATTTCCCAAAACAGGACCCATTCATGGCTCAGATATCACCGGGGTTTCTTTTTCATGGTCAATAGAAATACTAGTATTAAACAAAATGTTCCAACTTTTTGGTTTCTGAATTTCTAACCTATCCTGAGAAGCATTAAAGAGGAACATCGGTCTCAAAATGGATATAAATAAACCACAGGTCAAGTTGGTTGTACTAAAATGTTGAATGTCCCTTACTTTGCCATTTTCTTCTTCTCTCCATATACCTTGTGGATTGCTAAAACAGAAGTATGATCAGTGTATAATCTTATGTAACATAGACTGTTAGCTTCTTTTCTCTGCCTCCCCTGTGTGGGACGGTGATACAATGCATAAGCTTTGTGTATCTGTATTGTTGAAAACTCAATACAAATATTGAAACAAAAAAAAGGAACATCACAAACAGTCTAAAAGACTCCAGGGCCATCTGACTTCCACTCCTTGGGGCATCCCAAGTCGCTGTGTGAAACCCCCGGATTGCCAGTTTCACTCACCTTCTCCTGGAGCCCTCGCCTTCGGCCGCATCCCCGCTCACCTCTAGCTGTGCGCATGCTCGGCCTTTCTGAATGGGCAGCGCGGGCACTTCACGGCTGCAAGGTGGGCAGGGGATGCGGCACTGCTCTGCTGCTTAGCCGCCCAAGTGACTTAGCCGACAGCGAGCATGCTGATTGGCTAAGTGCGCCGTTCAGCCAATCAGCACATTCGCTTTCATCCGAGGCTGCTCCATGGGAATGGAAGAAAGGTGAGTTAAATGGGATGACCTGGAGGGGGGTACACAATTCGGGATGCTGCCTCACATAGGAATAACACAGGGAAAAGTGAAATTCCTGTGTGGTGTTCTCTTTAAAGTGGACCAAAACCCAAGATTTTGACTATCCTGGGTTTTGGTCCTGGCCCCGGAGCATCCTGATCGAGGATGCTCCGCTGTATGAAAGCTACCAGATAACCCGAACAAACTGACCTCTTCTCGGTCCTACGATGCATGCGCAGCCGCTCATTCAATCAGCATGTTTCGATCCACTCCTGCCTCCAGGAGCTAACACAAGCAGATCGGAGCACACTGGCGGCCGCATCCCCCGCTACCCTCCAACAAATGTCACCTTGCTAGAGGGATAGCGGGGATGCGACTTGCGCATGCGCCGTTGGACCTGAAAAGAAGGTGATTTTATGGGCGACCTGGGGGGGTTTCACACAACGGGGAATCTAGATTTTGTATTCCCCCAGGGGGAGAGAATCGATCGGCCCGGGATCTGTGTGGGTTTTGGTCCACTTTAACTAAAGCTGTCTGCTGATCACTGTGCCAACCAGACCATCGTCATAGAAGAGGCTTGGCCATCAAAAGGGACCAAGGCTATCTAGTCCACCGCTGCCATTGTGGCTTTTTATGATCAATGAGAAGGTTCATATTCAACAAATATTCCTTTGGCTTGAACAATTTCAGATTCACTTTCTGTATTCTGATTTTCTAACTCACCCTGTGGAATTTTAAAGCGGACCAGAAGCAACTCTGGAGTCTTATAGAATTCCCTCCCCTTTGATCACTGATCTAATGGCGCATGCACAATCCGCTGCCGCAGTAAGCTATACAAAATCGGGATGCCCCACTGTGTGAAACCCCCCCCAGGTCACCCCGTTCACTTACCTTGCTTCCTGGTCCATTTGTGAGTGGCTGGCGCAGGCACGCTTCCTGTTGGAGGAAAGCAGGGGATGCGGCCGCCAGCACGCTCGGTGCGCTGATTGGACGAGCGGCCGTGCATGTGCCGTAGGACCGGGAAGAGGTAAGTTAGATTGGGCGATCTGGGGGGTGCCCCCGGGGAAAGGACCAGAACCCAGGATAGTCAAAATCCTGGGTTTTGGTCCACTTTAATGTAATACCTTATAAGAACTAGCAAGCAGACCTGCTTCATTGAGGAGCACTGAGATGGATGGAAGTAAATGACACCATTCCAATTGGCGCTCTTCATCGAAGCATTAGGGGTAGTGAAAATCCTGGGTTTTGGTCCACTTTAACTGATGCTTCAGTAATGATGTGGAAAATGTAGTGAAAGAAACATCTGGTTGACTAATACTATATTAGAAAGCCCCCTGTTTTCGCAAGAAAGGATTGGCACATCTACAGTACAGGGGCCGAAGAAAACCCATTTACATCCTTGACATTCCCCAGCTCAGACTGACCCACAAGGTTACCAGGAAATCAAACCCTACACAACTTATTTGTGGCATCCCAAGTGCACCCACACAGACAATACAGTTTTACATGATGTTTCTATGCAAGAGCCCAGAATGTAATACTTGCATCTAAATGTGGGATGGGCTCCTAAAGTCAGTTGGGCACTCCTGTCACATTATCCCTAAGGCGATACACAATTCCCAGATGGGATGACTTTTTATTTGGCAACTTGGAGACACCAAATGACTGAGAGGCTTACAAGCCCCCTGGCTCTATTAGTGTCAGCATGTTAAATGCAGGAGCAGGAACAGCTGTGATATCCCTCCCCACCTCCAGCTCTTTCTCTTTGATCCTCTATGACCTGCTGCTTCTTCATATTAACCCCTGGCCGGACAGGTCATCTGATACAAATCCATCAAATGGGAGAAACAAGCAAAATGTGCTCATCGAAAAAACAGCCGACACATGAGCAATGAGGAGAAGAATGCGGCTTCAATCCTTTAATAGTGCCCACATAGTCTATAGCGCTGTGCTGAGTGCCCAGACCTATGCACACAAGTATAGGTCGAAATATAGACACAGCAGACTATGTGGCTGTTATCACACATGATGGCGAGATGGGGGCCAACTACAATAGTTAGAACTCCTGATCTGTTTATAAATAGCTCTTGTATTCCCCCTTATATTGTGCATTAATAGATTGTAAGCTCTTCCTCTTTCTTTATTCTTCATCATATGCCAATAGATTTCACCTCCAGTATCATCTCTTATACTCAAATAGCTTGTAAGCTTTTTCATCTTTTATCCTACAGATTGTAAGCTCTTCCACTCCTGTATCCTCCCTTGAACCATAATAGAGTGTAAGCTCTTCTACTCCTGCATCTTTCCTTGAACCATAATAGAGTGTAAGCTCTTCTACTATTGTATCCTCCCTTATACCCCAACAGATTGTAAGCTCTTCTACTCCTGCATCTTCCCTTGAACCATAAACGAGTGAAAGCTCTTCTACTATTGTATCCTCCCTTATACCCCAACAGATTGTAAGCTCTTCTACTCCTGCATCTTCCCTTGAACCATAAACGAGTGTAAGCTCTTCTACTATTGCATCCTCCCTTGTACCCCAACAGATTGTAAGCTGCTCTATCTTCTATACCCTTGCTCTAGTAGATTGTAAGCTCTTCTCCTTCTATATTCTCCCTTATACCCTAATAGATTATAAGATCTTCTCTTTCTGTATCCTCCCTTATACCCTAATATATTGTAAGCTCTTCTCCTTCTGTATCATCCCTAATACCCTAATAGAGTGTAAGCTCTTCCTCTTCTGTATCCTCCCTTATATCCTTATAGATTGTAAGCTCTTCTCCTTCTGTATCTTCCCTTATACTATAATATATTGTAAGCTCTTCTCCTTCTGTATCCTCCCTTATACCCTAATAGAGTGTAAGCTCTTCTCCTTCTGTATCCTCCCTTATACCCTAATAGATTGTAAGCTCTTCTCCTTCTGTATCCTCCCTTATAACCTAATAGATTGTAAGCTCTTCTCCTTCTATATTCTCCCGTATACTCTAATAGATTATAAGATCTTCTCTTTCTGTATCTTCCCTTATATTCCTTCTGTATCTTCCCTTATACTATAGTAGATTGTAAGCTCTTCTCCTCCTGTATCCTCCTTTATTATTAGATTGTAAGCTCTTCTCCTTCTGTATCCTCCCTTATACCCTAATAGATTGTAGGCTCTACACTCTTCTGTATCCACTCGTATACCCTAATAAATGGTAAGCTCTTCTTCTGTATCCTCGCTTATACCCTAATAGATTGTAAGCTCTTCTCCTTCTGTATCCTTCCTTATACCCTAATACATTATAAAATCTTCTCTTTCTGTATCTTCCCTTATACCCTAATAGATTGTAAGCTCTTCTCCTTCTGTATACTCACTTATACCCTAATAGATTGGAAGCTTTTCTCCTTCTGTATCCTCACTTATACCCTAATAGATTGTAAGCTCTTCTCCTTCTGTATCCTCACTTATACCCTAATAGATTGGAAGCTCTACACTCTTCAGTATCCACTCTTATACCCTAATAGATTGTAAGCTCTTCACCTTCTGTATCCTCCCTTATACCCTAATAATAAATTGTAAACTCTTCTCCTTCTGTTTCCTCCCTTATACCCCTAAAGAGTGTAAGCTCTCCTTCTGTATCCTCTCTTATACCCTAATAGATTGTAAGCTCTTCTCCTTCTGTATCCTTCCTTATACCCTAATAGATTGTAAGCTCTACACTCTTCTGTATCCACTCGTATACCCTAATAAATGGTAAGCTCTTCTTCTGTATCCTCGCTTATACCCTAATAGATTGTAAGCTCTTCTCCTTCTGTATCCTCGCTTATACCCTAATAGATTGTAAGCTCTTCTCCTTCTGTATCCTTCCTTATACCCTAATACATTATAAAATCTTCTCTTTCTGTATCTTCCCTTATACCCTAATAGATTGTAAGCTCTTCTCCTTCTGTATCCTCCCTTATACTGTAATAGATTGTAAGCTCTACACTCTTCAGTATCCACTCTTATACCCTAATAGATTGTAAGCTCTTCACCTTCTGTATCCTCCCTTATACCCTAATAATAAATTGTAAACTCTTCTCCTTCTGTTTCCTCCCTTATACCCCTAAAGAGTGTAAGCTCTTCTTCTGTATCCTCTCTTATACCCTAATAAATTGTAAGCTCTTCTCCTTCTGTATCCTTCCTTATACCCTAATAGATTGTAAGCTCTTCTTCTGTATCCTCGCTTATACCCTAATAGACTGTAAGCTCTTCCCCTTTTGTATCCTCCCTTATACCCTAATAGATTGCAAGCTCTTCTCCTTCTGTATCCTTCCTTATACCCTAATAGATTGTAAGCTCTTCTCCTGTATCCTCCCTTATACCCTAATAGATTGTAAGATCTTCTCCTCCTGTATCCTCCCTTATACCCTAATAGATTGTAAGCTCTTCTCCTCCTGTATCCTCCCTTATACCCTAATAGATTGTAAGCTCTTCTCCTCCTGTTTCCTCCCTTATACCCTAATAGATTGTAAGCTTTTCTCCTTCTGTATCCTTCCTTATACCCTAATGTATTGTAATCTCTTCACCTTCTGTATCCTCCCTTATACCCTAATAAATGGTAATCTCTTCACCTTCTGTATCCTCCCTTATACCCTAATAAATGGTAATCTCTTCACCTTCTGTATCCTCCCTTATACCCTAATAAATGGTAATCTCTTCACCTTCTGTATCCTCCCTTATACCCTAATAAATGGTAATCTCTTCACCTTCTGTATCCTCCCTTATACCCTAATAAATTATAAGATCTACACTCTTGTGTATCCTTACTATTAGATTACAAGTTCTTCCAATTTCTTTATCCTCTCTTATACCTTTATAGATTGTAAGCTTCCCCTCCTTTCTGTTTCCGACCTTATTTCTTGGCTTCCCTTGATGCTACTATAGAGGAGGCCCATCCAAAATCTGGCTCCACTATACTCTCCTTTCCTCAGTCATGTGTCATGAGGCACCCGGGGTACTGCACTGATTGGGGGCGGGGGAGTGCACCCAGCCTGAATTCCTTGCTGTTTTGGGATGTTCTGAAGTTAATGAACTGCTTCGAATGGCTCCTGTACAACACAATACTGTCTGAAGTTGGTGGGGCAGCTCAGGCTCCATGCAGCTGATAACAGAGGGGTTTATTCATCAAGGGATAGCGCCAGGTAGCGCCTCGTAGCGGCAGGCAGCATCTGGTGAACGCCGGGCGCTGTACGCAAAACCACATTTATGAAGGCAATTCTGGTAAGCGACTCTAACAGTGCCATGTAGCGTCCGATTCATCATCACAGGCAACTCGGCGTATAGCGCCGGCACTCTAGTTTCCAGAGTGCCAGATATTACCTGTCGCTCTCCCTTACATTTCAGTGGACGTTACTTTTCTTCTGTTTAAACAGGGTTTTTTGTTTTTAATTTTTTTTTCTCAAATAATTGTGTGACCTCTCCTGGCCTAGAAAAAGTATTTTTTGAAAACTTTTTATATTTTTTTATATTTTTATGCAGAATTGTCATTACAGGACTGGCATTAAAGTGTTAATGTCACAATGTTACAACAATGTCATTCCATATGTTTTCGCTTTGTTGCTGGTGGATATGTGTTCAAAAACAGACTTTAATCACACAGCATCGGTCGCAATGAGCTGGCTCTACCTTTCGCTCCCTGCAACGCTGTACTGGTGTTAGAGCACCCAGCATACATCACATTCATCAATGCCAGCCATTACTACAGCGACTGAGGCGCTCTATTACAATGCCCGATAGCCAATCACAGCGTCTACTAGCAGTGGCTCTAAGCGCCTCTGTACAGACGCTCATCTGCCGATACCTGGACTAGTAATGAATCAACCTGCTGATCATTTAGTATTGGATCAGCTAACCCAGTTGTAGAGTGAGTAAATCCTTTTGTTTTTTCTAAAGACAGTCTTTAAAGCTAAGTTGTGGAGCCTATTTAACTGTGATAAAGTTTCCCACGGAACCCAGCGGTATCTACTCACGGCCACAAAAAACACATTTTCAACTCTTTATTAACTCACACCAAATCTTCCAGAGAGCTGGAAATAGAAATATATGCACATGCTCCTGCAGTTAGGGGTAGGGGATATCCAATAGCTGTTTATCTTTCAGTGGTAGCCTGCATGTCTTTCATGGTCAGGTGCCTCTTTAAAGTGGACCAAAACCCACCGCAATCGGCCCGTGAATCTAAAAGATTACTGAGCCAATCGATTCCCTCCCCCAGAGCATCCAAAATCGGGATGCTCCACTGTGTGAAACCCCCCAGGTTGCCCCATACACTTACCATGCTTCTCGGTCCAACGGCGGTTGCGTGAGCCGCGGCCGCATTCCCCGCTATTTTGTGAATGGCTGGCACAGGCACGCTCCCTGTTAGAGGGTAGCGGGGGATGCGGCCGCCAGTGCGCTGATTGGACGAGTGGCCGCACATGCGCAATAGGACTGGGAAGAAGTGAATTAACTTTGGAAATCTGGGGGGGGGTTACGCAGGGGATTTTCCGGGGGAAAGGACCAAAACCCAAGATTTTGACTATCCTGGGTTTTGGTCCTTTCCACTCTAAAGCAGAACAAAACCTGTGAATTTGACTTTCCTGAGTTTTGTTCCATGGCCCTGGGGGTGTGAACCCCCCCACAAAAACTCACCTTTCCACGCTCTAATGGCACATGCATGGGCTCTTGTCCAATCAGAGCTTTTTGCCTTATTATGTCATTCGTCATTCAAAGGGCTCTGGTTTAATTGAAGGTGGAGCACATGCTGCTGCATCCCCGACAGCACACACGCTCCCATCACAGCCTGTATGAATGGCTGGGGCATTCACGCCCGGGATGCGGCAGCGCATGCTCTCCAATCAAAGCAGCCCACGCATGTGCTGTTAGAGCTTGGAAAGTTGAGTTTCTATGGGGGGTTTTACACAGGCTCTGCCGGCTTAGGGTAAGTGTCGACCCTGTGCAGAATTTCAGGAAGCGCCCCCCAGATGCAGACACACTCAAATGCAAAGCAAGCAGGGAGAAATGGGACAAGAAAAAAAGAATCGGGATGCTCCTGGGAAAAGTCAGTGGCCGGCCCTGGAAATGTTTGTATTCCAGGACAGCCAATGGTGGGTTTTATTCCGCTTTAAACCTGAACTCTGCATGATAGTTTAGCTCTGCATTTGGCCATCGTTCCTTATCTGTCAGACATAAAGAACTTTGGCACAAGTGGGAAAATTGGACGTTCATGTGAGTTAGAAACTCCAGATGAGGTTCTCTGAGCCAAGAAATTGGTATATTGTGATGGTCAGAGGATGGACGTTCCTTGGCGGGAGCGGAAAGGATTGTGTTACATGGCGAGAAGTTGGCACCATCCCCTTACTTTCAACAATATAATCTCCTCTGACCTCCATGGTGAGGCCTTGTCATGTCCAGTTTGTATAAGATATTTACAAAGAAGCAAGGAACCAGCCAAAGGGAAACAATAGCAGCCCTAAATGTGATTGTATAAGTGTGGGAGAAACACACTAATCTGCTCGTCCGTATGTTGCTTCATTTATCATTTTAAACTTATCAATTAACCTCTACAATTGGAGAATTGTCTTGGAAAGTTCCCTTTTCCCTGTGTTCGGTCCGGGCTGTCCCAGTTATCCATACACGAGTGGGTAGTCCGCCACAAGGTGGCGCCAGTCACTGCAAGATACAAGCTGTAACTCCCGACCTCCCATAAAAAGGATCAGTCTCCATAGAAACCCCAGATTTGTCTTGCAGTAGCTGCTGCGAAGATCGTCTGAAGAACTCTCTCTGGTCATGGCAGTGAGTGGGGCATTTTTAAGCCTGTCTGCCGCTGCCTCCCTACTGCCTTCCTGTGACCCAGTTTGCCTCCCAGCCTCGGCTGACGGGAACTGTTCTGCCTCTCCAGTCTAAGCACTGAAAGTGTGATCTCTGTAACTTACAGTTGTGATGAGATGGCTGTAACCTTCAGTCCCAGGTGAATCGGCTGACAGTGACTCGATCCAAAAGGCACCTTGTAGATTGTGATGAAGTTTATTCAAACTGCAGATCATACACCGATGAACAGATGGATAGGTCAAAAAATTATGCTGTGCACAGATAAGCAGCTAGCATGTGGATGAGATGAGGATAAGAAGCAAGTGAGGAGAGAGGGGAGGAGCAATACAGCAGACAAGGAGAAGGGGAGAGCAAAGGGACAAACAGCATAAAATTCAAACCATGCATGTGAAACATGACAGGAACGGATGAAGCTAGGGAGGACGCCGGGGTCAGGCGTTCACAGAGCTAGACTCTGGGCCACAGACCCTCCATAAAGGGTAGCCGGCCATAGGTGATGGTGAGCCTATGGGGGGGCTCCTCCGTGGGCTGACCCCCTCCCCCCTTCCTGCACTCTCGGCGCCATTTTAGGCGCTGCGTGGCACCCCTGTTCGCGGGCGGGGCCGCGCAAAGACACGTTTTTGCATCATTGCTGGTCAGGTCCGTGAGTCCCTCTTTCATCTGTGTAATTTCTATGTGCATGTGCTGTGGGATGCTCATGAATCCTTCCGCTTCTGTCTTCTAGGTGGGCCCCCCCCCCTCCCATTGCCAGCTGAGGGTTGTGGTTCCTCCCGGTCTCCTACACACCTACCCTCTCGCCGCACCCTCTCCCCTAAAAGAGGGATTACTAAAAAGAGGGACAAAATTGGGGGTCACTTAGGGTTGGGCCGTTAGTGCCTTGTAACCTGTATTTTTATCACCATAATCACCATAATGGAGGCTTCTGGGGATAATGACCTAGGGGCCCCCTCTGGGCGTCCCTGCCCCTAGCCCTCTTTTACCTGCGGCCTCGCCAACACCCCCGCTGCTGCATTCGGCCCTCCGCGAGGGGGAAACTAGCAAGGGGTCCCAAGCCGATTTGACACACCGGGTGGCCAGCCTGGAGAGACAGTTATCTCGCACAGCTACTGGGAAGGCCAAGAGTAAGAAGCGGCACACCGAGCCGGGTTACTCGGATTTTGCTGACGATGATGATGATCCTTTTGGAGGTCGGGACTCCATGGAGGAGGGAGAGTTGAAGGACTTCGCTTCCTCAGGGGATCGGTCGATCGGCTATGACAGCGAGCCTGGTTCCTCCTCTGACGAGGATATGTGGCTCCCTGACGACACGGAAAAGTTGCTGTCTTCTGTGTTTGAGACTTTGCATATTGTCCCTCCTACAGCGGCTAAGAGGAAGCAGGGTGATTTATTTTGGCCTGAGAGACAGAGGCTTGTCTTCCAGAGCAGGCCCATTTTTCCAATATGGTGTTTAAGGAATGGAAAGACCTAACAAATTGCCATCGGTGCCTAAGGGCCTGGACAGGCGGTATCCCTTCCCTGAGGAGCTGATCTGCCTCTGGTCCCGTCCCCCTGATGTGGATGCCCCTGTGTCGGGGTTATCCAACACTACGGTTATGCCGTCACCCGAAACTGCTTCCTTGCGCGACCTGCTGACAGGTGCATGGATCAGCTGGCTTGTCATGCGTTCAACCTTGTGGGTGCTGGGCTTCACCCTTTCGGGGCCCTTTCGGGGTTCATCTGCCGATCGCTCCTTTCGAGAGGCTCTTCATTTTCTGGTGGCCGTAGATATTCCTGGGGACGAGAGAGGTCTCGCGGCCCGACCCAATCCCTCCTGGGGAGCTAAATCCATACCCCCTGCCAAGCCCTCTCAGTCATGAGTGGACGCCCTCACCCACCTGGGTGGCGGGACGGCTTCTGCTTTTTGCTCACATCTGGAGACAGCACATCTCGGTTTCCTCCTGGTACAAAATAGAGCTGGCAGTTTGGCTGCCCTCAATATTTCTTCGGTCGCGGATTTCCCAGAACACATTGACCGCGCAGGGCCTAAGAATAGCTGTTCAATGCCTTCTGCTATCAGGTGTGATTTGTCCTGTGCCTCGCCAGGAACAGGGTCAAGGGTTCTACTCCAATCTGTTCATGGTGCCCAAGAAAGACGGAACGCTGAGACCTATCCTGGATCTGAAGGGTCTGCATTGAAGGACCAGCATTATCAGTTTGTGGCACTGCCATTCGGAATATTCTCAGCCCCCCGTGTGTTCACCAAGGTGCTGGCAGGCATCATGGCTATCCTGAGGAACCAGGGCAATCGTGTTCTCCTTATCTGGACGATTTGCTGATTGCAGCTCAGTCCCTTGAGCAGGCCGAGAGCGACACTCTCGAGGATTTTTGGATGGGTAATCATTTACCCCAAGTTTTCTATCACTCCCTCAATGGTGAGGTCCTTTCTGGGCATGACGTTGGACACCTCTCAGGTCAAGGTATTCCTGCCCCAGCAGAAGGTGGCGGGCCTCCAGACGCAGGTGCAGGCCTTACTGTCTTGTCAGCGGCCATCAATCCGTCTGGGGATGAAACTGGTGGGCCTAATGGTGTCATGCTTCGAGGCAGTGCCCTTCGCTCAGTTAATCATGAGACCTCTTCAATTGAATCTGTTGACCGGCTGGGACTGGACGCTGGAGTCCCTGGAACAGGAATTTTCACTGTCCCCCCTGGCCAGACAGTCCCTCTTGTGGTGGTTGGATCCCAGAAATCTGTCGGTGGGCAAGTCTTTTCTGACTCCCCGTTGGGAGATTGTCACCACGGACGCCAGGCTGGGTAGGTTTTGGCAAACGCTGAAGTTCCAGGGCCAGTGGGGTCCGCAGGAGGCCCACCTGCCCATCAATCTCCTGGAGCTGAGAGCAATCCAATTGGTGCTTCTTCATTTGACTCCCCATCTCGGGGGTCGTGCAATCCAGATCCGCTCGGACAATCAGATGGCGGTTGCCTACGTCAATCACCAGGGCGGGACTCGGAGCAAGCGAGCACTCCAGGAGATCCTGACTTGGGCAGAGGAGAATGTTCCCTGCATCTCGGCGGTTCAGACTCCCTAAACAGGGGGGCCTCTCGTCTGGGGGAATGGTCTCTCAGCAACAAGAGCTTTCACGCTCTGTGTCTCCGCTGGGGTCTACCGATGTGGACCTGTTTGCGTCCAGACACAATCACAAGCTCCCAGGGCTTCTCACACAGGGGTCGCTGCGGCACCCCAATTTACGGACGCTGGCTTTGACGGCCTGGCTATTGAAACCTCAATCCTGCGGAGAAGGGGTTGTCTGTTAAGGTTGTTCAGACCATGATTCAGGCGCGGAAGAAGTTTTCTTCCATGATTTACTACAGAGTTTGGCATGCCTACATTGCTTGGTGTGAATCCAAGAGTTTCCCTTGTCTTTTTTTTAGGATTTTGGAATTTTTACAACACTGCTTAGCCTTGGGTCTACAGCTGGGCATCCTCAAGGGCCAGGTCTCGACCTTGGCCGTCTTTTTCCAAAGATCCTTTGCCAATCATAGACTGCTTTGGTCTTTTTTCCAAGGAGTTACCCATGTATGTCCACCACATAAGCCTATATTACCGGTGTGGGATTTGAATTTGGTGCTTTCTGCTCTCCAGGGTCCCCCCTTTGAGCTTTTGTGCGATGCTGCCTTGTCTATCCTGACTCTAAAGGTGGTCTTTTTGGTAGCCATCACCTCGATATGCCGGGTGTCAGAACTGGCTGAACTTTTTATGAAGCCCCCTTACTTTGAGCGGCATAAGGATAAGGTGTTTTTTCACTTTAAACCTGATTTTTTTACCTAAGGTCGTGTCTCCCTTTCATCTTAATGAGGAGGTTATTTTACCTTCTCTGTGTCCGGATCCGTCTAACTCTAAGGAAAGGGCCCTTCGTTCCTTGGATGTGGTCAGAGCCATTAAGTACTACCTGGTTGCGACTGAATCCTTCAGGAAGTCGGATTCTCTTTTTGTCCTCTCTGAAGGTGTTAGGAAGGGTTTGTCTCCGGCTAAGTCCACTCTTAGTAGGTGGATTAGACAGGCGGTGGTGCAAGCCTACTCTGCCAAGGGGAAGAATCCCCCTTTTTGTGTTACCGCTCACTCTACTAGAGCTATTGGTGCTTACTGGGCTTTTCAGCACCAGGCCTCTGTTGAACAAGTTTGTAAGGCCGCTACCTGGTCTTTGGTTCATACCTTTACTAAGTTTTACAAGGTTGATGTTTTGGCATCAGCTGATGCTGCTTTTGGCCAAAAGGTGCTTCAGTCTGTAGTGAAATGAACGACATGCTTTTCCGCTCTGGGGATCCCGCCCTATTTTGGACACTGCTTTGGGATGTCCCACTCCGTATAGGGATAACTGGGACAGCCCGGACCGAACACAGGGAAAAATAAAATTCTGTGAGTTGATTTTGCCGGTGTTCGGTCCAGGCTGTCCCACCCCGCCCTTGGTTCATTTCCTCTTTTGCCTTTTATGGTGGTTATTGTTGTTTGTATTGGACCTTTGTCCTTTATCTTTTTTGGAGAGAGTTCATGCTGTAGCATGTTAGTTAACATGTTTTTTTCTTGGCCTCCCGGCCTGTCTCATTTACTGCTTTTTAACTTTCTGGGGTTTCTATGGAGACTGATCCCTTTTATGGGAGGCCGGGAGGAGTTACAGCTTTGTATCTTGCAGTGACTGGCGCCTTGTGGCAGACTACCCACTCGTATATGGATAACTGGGACAGCCCGGACCGAACACCGGCAAAATCAATTCTACAGGTGAGTACTCACAGAATTGTATTTTGTAACCTTTTATTTGCAGCATAGAATCTGATTGGCTAAGAACCCAGGACCCCCTCCTACATATCTATGTAACTGGTGGTGCTGTGGCAAAGAGAGTCCCACTGGCCTTGCAGCTCCCCTTAGCACGTGAACTTAGAGGAACATCGAACCAAAAATAAAAAGGGGGCGATTCCCCCCCCCCATCGGCCCCTACTTACCTTTTGGATGTCGTCACTGTCTGCTGTGGCGACATCTGGCTGCTTCGGGGCTTTATCATTGCCCCCAGCGCAGGCTTAGCCGTCTGTAAGTGACAGCATGGCTTTAGCCGTGCTCTTCAAAGTATTGTGTCGCTCAGCAAAGTCTCGCAGGAGTGCATGATGGGATGCAAGATGGAGCCCCCCGTCGGAAGGTCGTCTGGAATCTGAGGGACCCAGAAGATAGAGGCGAGGTGAGTAAATAATACCCAAGGTATTAATACCTAAGGTAAAACCGGAGAGGGGGGCAGCAGACGTTTGGGGGAGGTTTCAGCCTTCCCCGATGTTCCTCTTTAAAGGGATGTCTAAATGGTTGTTGGGAATATAGGGATGGCACCCTGTGCGACTACACAGTTTGTACAACACAAAGAATATATAGGATGTTGTAAATTTAAATCATTTTGCTCTGATGGAGCTGCACACTGGTTGTAATTTGATATGTTAATGAGATTGCCCACTCGGGTGTGGTCTCTGCTCTCCGGCTACTATATAATGATTGTAAATGCATTTGAGATATTTTCATGAGTAAGAACCCGCGGGGTTTGAAACGCGTAGACATACGTGTATTTTACTGGGGGATTTATGTCTGCACCATGCTTTTTTACTATTGAATTGGAATAATAGGTCTTTGGATTTTAATGAGGAAACGCTTTTGGCTGACAATACTTTATGTTGTGCCTGATGTTGGAGTGGAGCGCTCCTGCCGAGCCGATTGGATTTTCGACTTGGATTGTGACTCCCTAATCAAGGTAGAGCTGACTTTTTCATGCTACAACACAAAGGCCACCCAATCCGTGGTGGGGCCCTGGTACAAACTTTAAATGGGGTCCTTTCAAGGTTCACACAATAAACTTTTTTTTTCTGTCTCTTAAACTCAATTGGGTGCAGCAATGCAGCTAGAGACAGAAACAGCAGAGACACATTGTACTTCCTTTCTCTAAATGATGCCAAGTGAGCACAAATATGATAAATAAGGTGGAGGAGCAACAATAATGGGGCCTCTCTGACCTTCTGGGCCCCGATGCGGTCCCACCCTGTGCATCCCCTGCAGTTACGCCTCAGTCGGCCATGCATGCCTTGATCAGTGTGAGCCTTTACTGGACATGGTGGTGTGCGAGGCGTGTTTTCACACACCATTCTTTAAGGGGGAGACAGGAGCGCTCAACTCAACTGGACCAGCAGCCCTCTCTTTTCCCAAATTCCCTCCATCCTTTTCCTTTCATTTTTGCATTTCTTTATCATATACCCCCCGCCCCTTTATCCTTGAATTTACCTTTATTGTTATTTCTCCTTTACTTTATGATCCCTCAGTTTTCCCTCAGCTCTTTCCACCCCAATATGTTCATGTTATTTTTATATTCCCTCCATCTTTCTCTTGCATCCTTCCTTCCATCTGCTTCACTTTTCAGCTTCCTCCATTTTTATATTCCCTCAGTCTCATTCCCTATTTTCTTTTTCTATCTTTCTTTCTCTTTCTTTCTTTCTCTCACATTCTTTCTTTCTCTCTCTCTCTCTCACATTATTTCTTTCTTTCTCTCTCACATTCTTTTTCTTTTTCTCTCGCATTTTCTTTCTCTCTCTCAAATTCTTTCTTTCTCTTTCACATTCTTTTTTTCTCTCTCACATTCTTTCTCTCTTTCATGTTCTTTCTTTTTCTTTTTTTCTATAGTTCTTTCTCTTTTGTTTGTTTCTTTCTCTATCTAGCACTTTTATTCTTTCTCTGTAGTATTCCTATTGTTTTCCCTCTGATTTTCTAGCCCTTTTCAACTCTTGCATTCTTTCTCTTCCACTCTCTTGGTTTTCTACATTCCTCCCATCACAGTCTCATTCCCTCATTCATGCGCTCTCTCTTTCTGGTTTTCCCACATTCCTCCCATCTTGCTTTCATTTTCACATTCTCCCCATCTTTCTCCTGGCACATTCCTTCAGTCTCCCTCACTTTCTATGTCATTCTATCTCGTATTTTTTATCTTCTCTCCTTTTTTCTTCTCCTCCTTTCTCTTTTCCACTTTACTGCCATCCTCTTATTTTTTCACCTTCTCTTCATATTAGATTTCTTTTACCTTCTCTTGAGCTGCTTTCCACATTTCCTCTTATTTCCCTCTCGTCTACCTTTCTTTTCTCTTCCTTCTTTTTTTGTTCTCCCTTCTTGCTTTGCATTTGAGTGTACGTGCGTCTGGAGGTGCGCACCATCCTAAAATCGTGCACAGGGTGACACTTACCCCACACCGGCCCTGACTACGGAGGCCCCCCACAGGCAGAGGTCAGGGCAGGGGGTATAAAGTGTACAATAAAATAGTCAGGCGGCTGTATCTGCAGTGTGCCATGGGGACCAGTATAATCCAAGCCATGCTTTGTTATATATACACTGCTGGCTATGAGGAGACAGGAGCATATTGTACTGGACCACTGTCTGTACTAAGCGCAGTATACGCGGCCCATTCACAGGCCCGGCTCAGAGACCCCCCCCCCCCCCCCCCCCGAGCCCCCTGCACAGAGTTCTCCCTCATTAACAGCACGGCTGCTATTTATTTTTATTGTACAGCCTGATGCCAGGAGGGGGCCGGGGGGTGCCCTATAGACCCCCCCCCCCCGAGATAGCCGCCGCTTAATGGTCAGATTGTGCTCTGCTCCCTCCATGTGCCTGAGGAATGGCCATCTCTCCCAGCAATATGGAGGTTAAATAAAATAAGATGAAATAAACGGTTCTACCAGCGTGCTGATTGGCTCAGTAAGGCGATAGTGTCATATATGGCTAATATATATATATATATATATATATATATATATATATATATATATATATATATATATATATATATATATAATTAATATATTTTAAAATATATATTAATTTATATTAAAATTATATATATACTTTATTTAACATATATATATTTATTAATACACAGCGACATGGGTAGCCTACTACAGCGCCGAACACTAACAGCGCCCTCTGCCTGTGTCCGGCGGCTGAGGCTCTAATAGCGTCTCTCTGCAGATGCTCAAGTGGTGCTCTGATGCACTAAGAAAAAATTGGCCTCTTTTTCTATATTCGAATGAACTATCTTCCCCACAAATGGGCACTTTTCATGTTTCCCATATAGTGCACGCTCCTACCTCCCTGCATTGGTGCACAGGAGAAACAGCGCTGCGTGTAGCCGATGTCACCAGTGTAAGCAAGCACTGCTGCTGAGAAATGCTTCCAGGAAATGGTTCCTGGTGCTGCGTGTCAGGAAAGGTGCCCTGGGGAAGACCAGTAACTTTTGTTTGTGTTTTTTTTTTCTTATTTCACCTTTAAAGCCCAACTCCAGCCAAAATTTTACATAGCACTTTCGCACCAAAAATATGAATCAAAATAATCGGTTAGTAAAAGGATGGGTCATTTGTATGCGCTTCATAAAGAAAACTGGCACGCTGATTTTTTTTTTTTCCTTTTACTGAGAGGAAGGAGGATGAGATTTAAACCGGACCTTCACCCTGAATAAGAGCCTATCTTATATGTTTCCCCATGCTGTACATACAGATTGCCCACATGAATCCAGCCCTTCGCCCTGAATAAGAGCCTATCTTATGTTTCCCCCACCCTGTACATGCAGATTGCCCACATTAAAAATCATCCAACCTGCATCTACTGAATTTTATGAGCCTTTAAACATCCAAGATGGCGGCTCATGGATGTACAGGCTGCCTGCAACCAGGAATTGTCTTCTTACTGTGCCACTCTGCATTCTGGCAGGGTGCATGCCCACGCCAAGCATTTGTGAATGGTCTGCGCGGGCAAGCTCCCTGTTAGAGGGAAGCGGGGGATGCGCCTGCCAGCGCGCTGATGGGACAAGCGGCCGCGCATGCGCTGTAGGACCGGGAAGAGGTGAGTTGCGCTCGATGATCTGGGGGGTTTCACACAGCGGGGCACCCACAATCGGGGTGCCCTGGGGCAAAGGGCCAAAACCCAGGATAGTTAAAATCCTGGGTTTTGGTCCACTTCAACAGTTCATTCAGTGGCAGCAAAGGAAGGAGGATGCCCTGCAGAGTAGGGGGACCTAGAAATAGCTGCACACATGTGTGGCAACCACAATGCCACCAATAGAAGGTGCAAGCCATTTTCTCAGTCAGAAGGAGCTCTGCAAGGAAAAGGTATCTTTTAGGTAATTTGGGGGTTTACCAGATGCAGGTGGGATGGGTTAGGGTGCCAGAGAGGGTTTAGTTGTGCTTTTAATTGTAGATATTTATTATTATTATTATTATTATTATTTATTAATTGTATCAATAAAAATAATAATTAATCATGTGTTTATATTACCATTGCATTTTTTGCACAATGCATAAGTATTTGTGCTCCATCTGTGCAGTAAGAACAACATACAAGTGGACCACAGTAGTAAATGCACACACATGCTCGGGAGGCAGTCTGGGGTTAGGTGCCTTGGCCAAGATCGGCTCCATAACCACTAGTCCATGGCTGCCCCTTTAGAGACAGTCGAGGCCTAGTGTTAAGGAAGCGACCTTGTCACTGGAGGGTGGCAGGTTGAATTCCTGGCCCCCCAACTGCTTCCCTGGTGCCATAATTGGGGCATCCCACCACTCCAGGCATGTGTACACTCCCTGC
This sequence comes from Gastrophryne carolinensis, assembly GCA_027917425.1. NCBI lineage: Eukaryota > Metazoa > Chordata > Amphibia > Anura > Microhylidae > Gastrophryne > Gastrophryne carolinensis. The sequence goes on from CM051241.1 coordinate 102,127,183, forward strand.
ACAGATGGGTTAAATGCGGAGAAAGAATTCCTAGGTGTGCGTGAGAATACAATGCCCATATATGCCCCAAAAATCGACGAAAAGTAAGGAATAGGCCCCAGAGATTTAGGTTATATGGGACTCCTGGGAAGTATACTATACACAATTCAGCACAACGCAATGTGAATGCAGCGCTAGCTCGGGATGAGCGAGTGCGGCGGTGGAATTAATGGTCGCATTATGAAGTGCAAGCTCATTGGGCTGTTTCCTAAAGCGCCTCCTTTCCCCCCGCTCTCAGAATGGCCGCTCTGTTTATGTAATATGACGGCACATGAAATCTGTTCCCTTTCCGTCACTTTCCTCTGGCGATCCGCCACAGCCACCGACCGCAAACAACTGGCCCCGGAGAGGCCAAGGCTAACCCTCTGCATGCCGGAGGAAATCAGAAAAGTGTTTCTACAGATGTCTTAAAAGGAAACTAATCTGGCCACGCACCACACAATCTGATTGGGCAACGAGTCAGAAATGTTGTGGCTTAAATGCCCTGACCAATCTGTTAGCCAATCAGATTGCTGACGAGCAGGATAAGTGGATACACTTCATACAGTTTGCTCATCTGAAGCTCTTCATCTGACCACACATGCAGTGTTGGATTAGGGTTTCTGGGGCCCACTAGTAGAACTGACTCTGGGAGCTCACCCCCACACTTAAAGTGGACCAAAACCCACTGCTGTCTGATTCCCTGCCCCGTGGGCATTCCAAATTGCGTTGCCCTGCTGTGTGAACCCCCCCACCTACCTTCACCACCATAATATATTATTTTATATCTTTAGTCTGGTGTGTACCTGAAAGGCCGGCATGCACCCTGTTAAAGAGCAACGGGGATGCATCTCCGCTCGACTGCTTTCTGCTAGAATCGGCTCTTAGCCAATTCCTAGCCAAATTGATGAGTGTGCTAATTGGACGAGAGTTGGGGCATGCTGCAGAATTAGGGAAACATGAGTTATTCAGGGTGACCTGGGGATTTCACACAGCAGGGCATCTCAAATTGGGGTGCCCCTTAGGCAAGGACCAAAGCCTGGGATAGTCAAAATCACATGTTTTGGTCCACTTTAAATGCTCGTCTCACTGCCTCATATTCAGGGCTCATGCACAAAACAATATGCCAACTTGTTTTGTCTTTAAATATGAGCACACTCAGGATGCAACAAATAAGCTAGAGATAGTTAAGGTTTTGGTGATATAGGATATCGACGGGGCCCCTGGGTGATTTCCAAATAACCCTGTGGGCCAGTCCGAGTCTGTACACATACAAATTCTGATTTGTCACTTAGTGTATCTTTAATTTCTCCTAATCAAATGAGCCTTTTATGACGTAGATTGACAGACGTTGATTGTTCACAGGGTCAGTCTGGAGCACTTTGGGCCCACCAGAAGGGATCATTCTAGGGGAGAAAATGATCATTGGGGTCCCCCCCCCTTGCTAAAGCAAGCTAACAAATGTAACTTGGATAACGCTCTTGGAAAGCCAGACAACACTATGTTAAACCGGGCCTCCACCATGATTTATTGAAAAGCCCAAACCCTTAAAAAACTATTCCCCAGAACCTAAAATTTATATATTTTAAGTTTTTAGTCACTTATTATTCTTTCCCCCACTAGGCTGCAACACTGTTCAGGACTTTAGGATACGGGTGCCGCCATCTTGACTCAGAAGCATCACACTTATTGAGGAGAGGAGAGTGGAATAGAGTACAGGGGCGGGGTTATAGCTGTACTTTGCTCAGACAGAGCAGAGCTGGGGCCAGGAAAAGGTCAGCAATCCCAGAATGCAGAGCAGCACAGTCAGAAGGCACTTCCTGTTTGCAGGCTGCCTGATGTTACATGAGCCGCCATCTTGGATGTTTAAAGGCTCATAACATGCACTAGATGATTTTTAATGTGGGCAATCTGTATGTATAGGGTGTGGGAAACATATAAGATAGACGTTTATTCAGTGTAAAGGTCCTCTTTAATTTCAGATCTCTTGGTATGCTCTGTTGGTGGCCCTGTGTTAGTGCCTGGGGCCACCAGTGGATGCTCTGGTGTGCCAGTCTGAAATTAAGATTTTACCCTCCTTAAGCGGAACAAAGCCTGGGATTTTGACTATCCTGGGTTTTGTTCTGTGCCCTGCCTGTCCCAGTTTAGGATGCCTTGCTTTGTGAACCCCCCCCCCCCCCCAGAACACACATTTCAACTCACCTCTTCCCGGGCTAGTGTAATCAGAGCTGCTTTCCACGTCTATGTCATTCAGCTAACAGCTCTGATAGGCTTTAATTGAGAACCTGAGAGGCCCCAGCAGGGCACGCGGTCCTGTCCCTATCTGAAAGGCTCAGACGGGAGCAGGGGATGCAGCCGCTCTCGCTACCCATTGTAAACAATCAAAGCCGTTTGCAGATATCCATAGGCACAGCAAACAGATCTGATCAGACGAGAGGCCGCGCATGCACCATTGAACCGGGGAAAGGTGAGTAAATCCCAGCGACCTGGAAGGAAAGCAGCCGTTGGCTGCCCTGGGTTTTGTCCCCGTTAATTTTTATGTACAGTTTGATTACAAAATCAACTGATTATTGGACAGAAAAATGTTTCCAAGACAATAAACCCTTATCCTATTAATCATTTAATACTAAATTGCAACACTATTTCTTGCCTACAGCTAGACTGTAACAATCAAAACTGACAGCTGCCAAATACATTGTAACAGTTATACCGCTAAGCTGTCGTTACCTGACAATGGCTACTTAGAGGCAATCGTACTGCTACATCGTAACTATCAAATCTGATGACTGCTAAACTGCAATACCTGTTGACCACTAAATTGTACCAATCATACCGGAGAATGAGAACAGATACGTTGTAATTGTATTACAATATTGTAATATACATTGTAATAACCACGCCTGATGACTGGTACAATGTAACAATAATAACAGATGAAAGCTCACATAGCAACAGCCACAGCTGAGACTGCAACATTGTAACAAAAAAGTAAACTGTATCAATTACCACCTGATGACTGTTACAGTTAGGGCTGGTTTAGACAATTTTAAAGTGGAACATCGGACCAAAAGTTAAAAGTGGCCGATTTCCCCCCATCCCAACCCATCGGCCCCTACTTACCTTATTCTAAGTATACAGTACGTCCTGCTCCAGATATAATACTTACAATTGGGTTTATCCTCCGCCAGAGGGTGCTGTGCACTGCAGACATGCAAAAACAGGCTCCTCCCGGCCCTTCATATACCCAGGGACCTTTCACAAATCCCCAGATTTCTCTGCAGTGCTGACTGCGAAGACATGAAGTATCACTCTCTCGCAGGTGAGCGGGGCTATTACAGCCTGCGGCCCTGTTGGACTATTACCACCCGTCCTCCTTGTGATGTGCCTCCCAGTCGGGGCTGCGCTGGTCAGGTGAAGGTAGGCAGCACCATGCGTGCTTAACGGAGCCATGCTCCACCGCAGTCCCCCACCAAAGGGTAGGCAGTTTAGGCTGATGGTGAGACTCTAGTGGATGTCCCTCCTGCATTCTTGCCCCACGCCCCGTGTAGCGGTGGGCCCTGTGTAAAGTGGCGGTCTCAGTGTACTGTATTGTCACGCTTATGGCCGTAGTTTTGCCCTTGGCGGCAACGGAGTGTCAGAGCCGCGCTGCTTGCTCTTTTTATTTGGCCGCCACCGTCTTGCCTTCCCACTTTTTCATTTTAAAAAATTTACTGGCTGGGTGGCAGCGTCATCAGACTACCAGTATCCCCAACAGATACCTCGAACTGGCATATTCTATGCTTGCTTGTCAGGCCCGGATGGCTAACACGGAGCTTCGCGCTCTTTGGGGGAGGCGGGGACCCGGCGTGGCGCGTTCCGCGTCACGCCCAGATTGAGCCCGTCCTTCGAGGTTCGGTTGGTGCCATTTTGCTGCTCTTCGCGCGCGTGCTTGCGGTCCTTCTCCTCCCCAGGTCGGTGAGTGCCCTCGCGGGCGTTTTCATCATTAGTATCTTTCCTCTTGCGCATGGCCCTGACACCCCTTATTCCCCTTCTGTCTTTCAGACGTCGAAGAGTCCGGTGGCTTCTCCCGGCCTAACATATATTGTAGCGGGCTTACAAAATTCTCCCACGTTCCTAGCGGGTCTTTGGGACATCCAGGGTTGCCTATTGCGTAAATCCCTACTGATATATATTACATTAATAATCACCATATGGAGGCATCTCAGAATGATGTGACCGGGGTCCCTCCGGGACAAGACCGGCTGTGTACAGCGTGTGGACTGCCCCATGCTGATGCGGACAGAGCACCGGTCTGCGGACCCTGTGCTGCACAAGTACTGGCTCTGCAGTCAGGGTTGCCAGTGGCTGCGCCTCGTTTCAATACACCTCTCTCCCTGTGCTTAAATCTCACTCCTGATGAGTCGCACTCGAGCGGGAATGAACAGCAAGTCGTGCCGCGCAGACGGCCTACGGCCGATCAGGTGTATTCGATGTTGGCAGAGCAATTGGGCCCTGGTAAGAAGCGGTCCCGGACGCCTCCGGTTTCGCCCATTCCTTCTGAATCTGAAGAGTTCACTGCTGAGCAGGGTTTTGCTCTTTCTGATGAAGGTCGGCCATTCTCTGACTCGGGCTCATCTGACGAGGGGCTGAGGAGTCATGATGATCCGGGCCCCGGTTCTTGGGGCCTGTGTGACACCGAGGAATTACTGATAAAGGTCTTCGAGGTCTTGTCTATCTCTATCCCTTGTCTATCTCTATCCCTGGTGAGGCTTCCAGGCCTAGAAGGGAGAGTTTCCATACAGCGCCGCCGCGTTTGGAATTTCTGGAGCAGGATCACTTCCAGGCTCTTGTACTCAAAGAATGGCAATGCCCTAGACTGGGATTGGAAATACCCTTTTCCCCCTGATGTGGTTAACTGCTGGTCATCACCTCCCGTGGTGGATGCACCGATCATTGGGGTTCTTAACCCCCCCCCTTTATTGCGGCCCCTATGTCGCGATACTGGTGAATACTGCTGGAGTCCAATGGCAGAGACTAGGCCAAAGCGCAGAAGGTCAAAGTCCAATCCGGGTCAGCAGGTAGCAAGGATTTGCAGGGTAAACCGCAAGTGGAGGAACAAACCGGAGAGTAAGTTCCAGGCCAGAGAACTGCACAAGCAGAAAGTCTAACACAATACTCAAGCACTGAGCAACAGGCCTGAGAGGTTTATATATATGACAGGAAGTAAGATGGCACCCAGCTGAGACACAATCCGCCATCTTAACTAAGGGAAAACTTAAGGGAAACAGTCCAACTAGACAGACGTAACAAAGCTATTCCTGACATTACTCCCACCTCAACAGCGGCCTCTGGACGTGACCTGCCTCGGCCTCCCAGGATGTCTTTGGTGAAACTGTCTGATCAGTCGGGGAGCATTAATATTACTCACAGGTTCCCAAGAATTTTCTTCAGGCCCATAACCTTGCCACTTAATGAGGTATTGTAATTGGTTCCTAAAGATTCTAGAGTCCAAGATTTCCTCTACAATAAACTGTTCTTGTCCATCTACCTCCACTGCATCGGGAGGAGAAGGAATACGTTCTGGAAAAGGGTTGAGCACAACAGGTTTTAACAGAGACACATGAAACACAGGATGAATCTTCATGGACTGTGGGAGTTGAAGCTTAACAGCTACAGGACTAGTAATCCTGATAATCTTATAGGGCCCAATAAATTTGTGTCCCAGTTTTGGTGAAGGCAACTTGAGTCTCAAATTTCTGGTGGAAAGCCATACTTTATCTCCCACTTTAAACATTGGTGCTGGCCTACGAAATTTATCTGCCGCCTTCTTGTAATTTTCTTGAGCCTTCTCCAACGTTGTCTTGATTAGTTTCAAATTTTGCTGTAATTTAGAGATCCTTTCCGCAACTGCAGGCATAGGTAAAACAGCAGGGAATTTGGGTAGAATATTTGGATGATACCCCAAGTTTGCAAAGAAAGGAGTTTGCTTAGTGGAGGCATTTTGGGAGTTATTGTAGGAGAACTCAGCCACCGGAAGCAGATCGACCCAATCATCTTGTAAATGACAGATATAGCATCGTAAGTACTGTTCCAGGGTCTGATTTGTGCGCTCAGTTTGTCCATTAGTTTGTGGGTGAAAGGCGGTTGATAAGTTAACCTCAATATCAAGTGCTGAACAAAAACTCCGCCAAAATTTTGACGTAAACTGTACCCCACGATCCGAGATGACTTCATCAGGAACTCCATGAAAACGAAACACATTCTGAACTACAAGGTCAGCAGTGTCTTTAGCGGAAGGTAGGCCGGTACATGGAATGAAGTGTGCAGCCTTGGTGAGCCGGTCAACTACAACCAGAATTGTATTTTGTCCTTTAGAGGTAGGTAGATCTACTATAAAGTCCATGGAAATGGAACCCCAGGGACGAGAGGGGATCGGCAAAGGCTGTAACAAACCCAAGGGTGAAGAACGTGGAGTCTTGCATCTAGCACAAACGTCACATGACAATACATATTTTCTTACGTCCTGTTGATAATTGGGCCACCAAAAGAAACGAGATAGGAATTCCTGTGTCTTCTGCACTCCCTTGTGACCAGCAATCTTAGAATCATGGACTAGCTTTAGAATTTTCAATCTTACTGTTTCGGGTATATATAGCTGCTGCCCATGGATCCACGTCTTGTTCTTAAGCGTTAAGTGCACCTCATCAGATGGTTGAGACAGCAAGGAATCTGTGTTATAGGCCTCTTTTATCTCTTCCAGCAAGTCCTTATTTTGGATTACTCCAATAAAATTAGACTCAGGAACAATAGTTTTGGGTGGAATAATAGAAGTGGAATCTTTGGAAAAAATTCTAGATAGAGCATCCGCTTTGCCATTACGAGATCCAGGCCGATATGAGATTACAAAGTTGAATTGGTTGAGAAAAAGACTCCAACGAGTTTGGCGAGGAGATAGACACTTGGCTGATCTAACAAACTCCAAGTTACGGTGATCCGTTAGAACAATTATTTGCTGTGAGGTTCCTTGAAGGAGATGCCTCCATTCTTTAAATGCTGCAATGATGGCCAACAGTTCTTTATTACCCACATCATAATTCTTCTCAGCGGGTGATAAACGGCGAGAGAAAAAGGCACAGGGATGCAATAACCCCTTGTCTCCTGTTCTCTGAGACAGATTAGCCCCTATAGCACAGTCTGAAGCATCTACTTCCACAATGAAGCCTTTTTGCTTGTTTTTTCTCCCTGATGAAGGGGCGCTAGACGCCCCGAAACGTTGGATTTTGTTGGATCTTTTTGGTCTTTGCTGTGATATTGACCTGTTGGATTTGAATACAATATCTTTTGGAGTGCTGGCTGATCGTCTTTCTTACTTCCACAATGAAGGCGCATTCTGGGTCGGGATGGATTAGCACTGGGGCTGTAGTGAACTTGGACTTTAGGAGACAAAAGGATTCTTGTGCTTGAGGAGACCAAGCAAAGGCATGTCCTTTCTTAGTCAACTGTGTAATAGGAGTTATGATCTCCGAGAAATTCCTAATAAAACGTCTATAAAAATTGGCAAAACCTATGAAACGTTGAACATCCTTTATGTTTTTTGGAGTAGGCCAGTCTACTATTGCTTTAATCTTGCTAGGGTCCATGTGTAAACCACGGGGTGAAATTATATAACCCAGAAATTGTATTCCAGTTTGATGAAAATCACATTTTTCAATTTTAATGTAGAGTTGATTCTTCCTTAGACGATCCAGAATCAATTTCACATGTCTCTGATGTTCTTCCATAGAGTTGGAAAAAATTAAGATATCATCCAAATAGACGACTACAAACTGGTCCAAAAGATCTCTGAAGATATCATTGACAAGATGTTGGAAGGTAGCAGGGGCGTTGCAAAGACCAAAAGGCATCACAAGATATTCATGATGTCCATAACGTGACCTAAACGCTGTCTTCCATTCATCTCCGGGTCTTATACGGACCAAGTTTTAAGCGCCACGCAAGTCTAACTTGGTGAACACCTTTGCATGTCGTACTCTCTCCAAGAGCTCAGGAATCAATGGTAGAGGGTAGCGGTTCTTGATTGTAATTTTGTTAAGTTCCCTGTAGTCAATGCACGGCCTTAGAGAACCGTCCTTTTTTTTGACAAAGAATATGGAAGCCCCCGCAGGTGAAGAAGATGGGCAAATGAACCCCTTAGCCAGGTTTTCTTCTATGTAGTCCTTGAGGGCTTTTAGTTCGGGGTCTGCCAAAGGGTAAATGTGTCCAAAGGGTATAGGTGCACCAGGAAACAATTCTATGGGACAGTCATAAGATCTATGTGGGGGAAGCTTGTCGGCATTTTGTTTTTCGCACACGTCTGCATAGTCCTTGTATACAGAGGGTAATTCTACCATTTTATTATTTTCAACTGGTTCCTTAGAATCTTGTTCAGAGTACCCTGTCGAAAGACCATCTTCCCCAGGGAAGCTTATTTCTTTAGTTTCCCAGTTGATGACAGGGTTCTGTGCTTGCAACCATGGTAGGCCTAAAATAACAGGAAAATGTGGAGACGAGATCAACAGGAAAGAGAGGACTTCACGGTGCTGGGGTGTTATAATGACCTCAAGTGGCTCCGTCTCTTGATCCACAGGCCCTGAGCTTAGTGGAGATCCATCTACAGTTTCCATTACCAAGGGTGAGAGTTTTTTGTTAAATCTGACCCCATGCTTTTGGGCAAAAGAAAGGTCCATGAAATTGCCACTAGCCCCAGAGTCCACCATAGCAGAGGCAGAAATCCACTGAGAATTAGTCAGAAACTTAATGGGAAGAAAGCAATGGGAGTCTTTATTTTCTTTCTTAATATGAGGGGCCACCGATGAGATGGAATGGATAACTGCTTCCTCAGATAATTCTGTTTCGGAAACAATTGATTCTCTGTCCGAAAAGTCAGGATCCATAATAGCTGCTACCAATCTCCGAGGGCGGCTAGGGCAGTTGATAAGGAAGTGGTCAGATTTTCCGCAGTAGAAGCATAAGCTTTCCCGGAGCCTGTGCTCTCTTCTGTCAACGCTTTCACGCCTTAGTATGGAATCTACTTGCATCGGCTCACTGCCCGATTCTCTTTGAATCTTTCCTTGCGGTTCCTTAGAAATAGCTACAGGAAAAGAAGGGTACTGCTTAGTATCAAAATTCAAGGTAGCCCATTTCTCTTGTCGTCGTTCAGATAGTCGGGTGTCAATTCTAATACAATGGTTAATAAAGTCGTCTAAGCCTAAAGGGGCCTCTGCACGGGCAAGTTCGTCTTTTAATGCGCTGGAAAGTCCTTTCCTAAAAAAAGACATTTTCGCTGCGTCATTCCAATCAGTGTCGATAGCCCACCTCTTGAACTCCATAGCATACTCGGTGACGGGGCGTCTGCCTTGGCGCAAAGCTAGTAGTGCTGCTTCAGCTGTAGCACCTCGATTGGGATCATCAAACATTTGACTCATGGCGTTGATGAAGTCTTCAAGGTTGTTCAGCCGGGGGTCTTGGGTCTCAATTAATGGACTAGCCCAGGCTATGGCTTTATGTGTCAGCAACATGATGATACACAGGACTTTAGACCGGTCAGTAGGAAACTGGGTTGGATTTGCATCAAAGTATAGCCTACATTGATTGAGGAATCCCCTGAATTTGTCACGGTCTCTGCCAAATCTGAACGGTGGCAACTTAGGACTCATGGCAGGCACGGAAGTAGGTAGTACAGAAGCTTGAGCCTCCAAGTGAGCCATCCGGTCAGATAATGTCTGCACCGTCCCACGTAGCTCTTGAATTGTTTGTCCATAAATATGGACATTGTGAGAAGTCTGTCCTTCAAAGGCATCATATTTGTTTTTCAACGTCTGCATCTCGGCGTGCATATTAGCCAGAGTAGACTGCAGCTGGTTAATTCGAACCTCCAAACACCCAGTCCCAGCGGACTCCATTTTTGGCTTGAGTATCCTGTCACGATACTGGTGAATACTGCTGGAGTCCAATGGCAGAGACTAGGCCAAAGCACAGAAGGTCAAAGTCCAATCCGGGTCAGCAGGTAGCAAGGATTTGCAGGGTAAACCGCAAGTGGAGGAACAAACCGGAGAGTAAGTTCCAGGCCAGAGAACTGCACAAGCAGAAAGTCTAACACAATACTCAAGCACTGAGCAACAGGCCTGAGAGGTTTATATATATGACAGGAAGTAAGATGGCACCCAGCTGAGACACAATCCGCCAACTTAACTTAAAAGGGAAAACTTAAGGGAAACAGTCCAACTAGACAGACGTAACAAAGCTATTCCTGACACCCTACTTATCGTACCCTTCGGGATGCTGAGGACCGGCGCATTGATAGGCTGGCTTCCCACGCCTTTTCTTGTGCAGGGACGACTCTGCGCCCTATCTATGCCGCGGCCATCGCTGCAGTGGCCGCTAGGACCCTCATCAGAAAGTTGATTGATCATCAACCTGAGGATCTCCCCTGGGAGGTGTTTAATGCACTCTCCAGTTGTCATGTATTTGTAAGATTTATCCTTTTGGCACTGGATGACACCATCAGCATGTGCGCAAGAACTTCCGCCCTTGCGATAGCTATACGCCGACTGGTCTGGCTGCGACAGTGGGGTGTTGACGATGCTACAAAAAAGATTCTTACTGGGCTTCCCTTTAAAGGGCGACACCTATTCGGGGCCCGTCCGACCTGTTTGGAAAAAAGGGCAAAACACCCCTTTACAGAAGGCGGTCTCGGCCTTCTCGGGGCAGGGGCACCACCCCCCTATGTTAGTGTCAAACCCGAACCAGGGGTGTCCTTCCAGCTTTTTGGTATAGATCCCTGCCCCAGGAGTGGCAGACAACGCCCTGGTCCCTCCGGCAGGTCTAAGTCCAAACCGCTTGGGCGAGGGGATGGCCGCAGCACCTTGCCCCTATCAGGAGGCGTCATGCCTCGTTCTGATGGAGTCAGGAGGGATTTTCCTCTGGATGCAGGATAGTGTCTGCTGGGCGGCCCCTTCCCGAGATATTCAGGATGCTTCTGGTCCCTGCCTCTCTTCTGGTGTTGGCACAGGCCCCGCGCGGCCTGCGAGGTCTGGGGTCACCTGCTGGTTGCCCTTAACAGACAGAGGCAGGGGCCTCTACACAACCTTTCCACATTCCTCCAAAAGGATGAGACACTCTGCCCATTATGGCCTTCCATAGGTGAGGCAATTTACATTCACAGGCGTTTTTTTTGTGCATGGTTACTGGCCCGCCAGTGCCCTGTGTCCAGGGACCTCTTGCCGTCTGTGGGGACCTAAGACGCTTATTTCATTGCCATTATGCCTTCCGGGCACCAAGAACCTTACAGGTTAGTGTTGGCGCTCCAACACTGCTGATTGTGGCCTTGTTATCTGGCCTTGGTTCTGCTCCCTGAGTGATCACCTTGGCGATGATGGGGGTAATATCTCTGAGACCTAGGGGGCGTCCGCGCGAGGAACTGCCTGGTCGTCCCTCTTTGCTTCCCAATCCCTGCGTCAGACCAAGTTTGTTACTCGGTTGGTGGTGTCCTTTGGGAGTCTTTGGATGGGTGCTCAATCACCTCAATTCCTCTACCTAGTGGTATCTCCATTCCTAGGGTTCCTAGGGTTGAACTTGGATTCAGTTCAGACGGGAACCTGCTTCCTTGACTATAAATGGACAATCTGGTTGCATGGGCTCGGTCCCTCTTGCTGTTCCCGTCTCTTCACCAGGCTGAATTGTGGCTAGTGGGCCGGTTGGTGGCTGTTCAAAGGTTGTCCCATGTGCTCAGAGCCCTTGGGCTCTTCTGCTACTCTTCTTGTAAATGCTGGACTGGGTTCCAGCTTCCCTGGAGCAGGGTCTGTGTACCCTTCCACCTTGGTACGGTGGTTTCCCCTGAGACTGTTGTACTAGGGGTACCAGTCAGGGGGCGCCCCCTTCCTTGCGTCTTCCTGCAGTTGGATACCATATCTATCAGGTCGACGGAGGGGGGAGTTTTTCTCCTAAATTCCCCTGTGGTTCCGGGGAAGGTGGGACCTTTAGGGGTGCATCCACCTGTCTAATTTTGAAGCAGTAGGCCTTCAGGTTGGCTCTATATCGCTGAACTTCTCCCTTGCGGGATCGGCTATTTGGGGGCCCCTTGGTCTGTCTGACGACAGTGGCCTGTATTAATTATCTGTGTGGACTCGGGCCAAGATGATCCCCCAGGAAGGTATCTGATCCTGATCTGGGTGGAGGACAGCGTTCCCTGCATATCTGCGATATTCACTCCAGTGGATGTCCTTCTGCGACAGTGCTTGTTCTTGTGTCTCCATGTGATCCGTCTAGTGTGGATCATTTCTGGGCCCGTCCCTATCATGGGTCCTAGGCCCTTGTTTCCCTGTCTCAGATTGTTCTGACCTTGGTCATGAGGCTTCGTAACTTTATGCTCCACATTCTGTTCTATGTGTCTTACCTTCATTCACCCTGCTTGACAGGGTTCTGTGCAAGTTTGCTCTGGAAGGGGGAACCAGTGATACTGGTGGCCTAGTGGAGTGTGGTTTGCAGATGTGGTTATGTGGACAGCGGTCCTGTACCCATATTGATTGATTTTGGTCTCTCCCCTGTGGGCGCGCTCTGTTCCCAGGGTTATATAGTTATTACAGCATGGGTTGGAGTTGGCTCTCCTATTCGGTGCCCTGGTGGTTCAGGCTCTGCCCTGTCCATCTTCTGCAGAAGTCTTTACTCAGTTCCTTGCCTGGGTTGACCTTTCTTTCAGGGATTGCTCAGTGACATCCCCCACGTAGTTCTAGGGTCCCTGTTGGGATTGAATTCTATTCGGTTTGCCTTGCGGGGTGTTCCCCTTTGGCTCTATTCCCGGATGCTGTCTGACTGTTCTTGTCCATAAGGTTGCCCTTATGGGGCTGGTACCTCAGTCGGCCGGGTGCCTGAGCGGGCGGATCTGTTTAGCTAGCCCTCGTTTCTTTCTGTATCTTCACCGAGATGAGGCGGTGTATTATATCTGGAGCAGGACGTACTGTATACGTATAATACCAATTCTACAGGTGAGTAATTCATAGAATTGTATTTTTTGGATGTCGCTGCTGCCTGCTGCAACGACATCCGGCGTCTTCAGAGCCCGATCCTCTACCCACCCCCCACCCCCCGGCCAGCTTAGCTGTCTGTTAATAACAGTACGGCTTTATCCATGCTCTTTAAAGTCCTGCGCCACTCAGCGAATTCTGGCGGGATTTCTGGCGGCTCCATTGCATCCCATTCATGGGCACTGTGCAGGCATGAGATGGGGGAGGCAAGCAGTGCTTGATGGGATGCAAGATGTGCCATCCGTCAGAAGGTCGCCCGGAATCCAAGGGACCCAGAATATGGATCCCCAGGCAAGGTGAGTGAAACCAGAGGGGGGCAGCAGATCGGTAAGGTTTGAAGGAGATCTTCTTAACCTCCCCCGATGTACCTCTTCAAAAGTCTCGGTTTAGGTGAGGAAGGTGGGTCAGAGGTTGGGGGGGGGGATTGTGAGGAGTTGGGAGCTAAGGAGAGTGGTTAGGTGAGGGTTGTTGGTCAGTAGCTAGGTCAGGGTAGAGGGTCAGTAGCTGGGTTAGGTGAGGAGTGACATACACACATGGGTTTTCACACAGGAGCATCAGGTGACTTCTACAATATAACAAGAGTAGTGGATAACTGCTAAATCACAACATACCTGATGACAGAGTCCCTATAGTGAAGCTTCAGCCTCATTTGCTGTTTTGGAGGGTGAGTTTATCCAACAGAAAATCTATGGGTGTCGCCAACCGGTCACCACTGTAAGACAGGTGCATGCTGGGATACTTATGAAGAATTTCTTTTCATTCAAAAGAAATATGTAATAAAAGATGCATAAGGCGGAAGTCCCTATTATTAAACATTGGCATGGGGTCATGGTTTCTCTAATGAGCATATTGTAGGCCGATGGGGGGGGGGGGGGGGGGGGGGATATAAGCCTCCCAAGCGGCTGGATGAAAAGAGCAGCGGAGCTCCGATTTTATTATTTGGCCGTGTTTCAGAGGAAACAGGTTGCGATGTCATAGATGATCTGGGTCTCTGGAGGAGACAAGATGCTGCTTCTGGCCAGAGTCCCCTTCCGTCTAACCACAGGGGGCAAAGAGGACCTGTCATCAATGTGGCCAGGCTCACAGAGGAAGCATTTGAATATTCATTGAATATTCTTTCTGTACAAAATACCCCAAACCCTCTCAGTAATCAGTTCCGCCAAGTACATACCTGCATACAGAAGTAATACAAGGATTCACATTAACAATATCCAACAAGATAAAGGAGCCGCGCACTCAACCCTGTTAGCTTGCAGACAAACCTATAACCTCTCTAAATCAGATGTCTTAGTGCACACCCATCTGCAGAAGTATGCTGGTGCCTCTGTGTAGGTGCAATATTAACTATAATCTCTGAGAGCCCCCTTTGGGACATACAGTGAAATAGATAAATTGGGAGCAGGCTTACCTGGTTCAGTTGCTGTATGACTATGGGGGAGATATTTTAAAGTGGACCAACACCCAGGATTTTCACTATCCTGGGTGTTGGTCCACTTTCACTGTGTGAAACCCCCCAGATAGCCCCAAAAACTCACCTGATGCCGCTCCCACGTGACTCGCTCCAGCAATCACCGCCGACGGACAAGGTGAGAGCGCCCACCGCCACCTCTCGTGCGTCCCTCTTACAGGGAGTGCGTCCGCGTCAGCCATTCACAAACGGCCGGCGCGGGTGCGCGCCCTGCTAGAGGGTTGCGCGAGAGGCAGCGGAGGCCCGCACATGCGCCCTTGGAACGAGGAACAGGTAGGATTTGCGGGCGTCCTGGGGGGTTTCACACAGCGGGGCACCACCGATCGGGGTGCCCCGCAGGCAGGGAGCTGATCGGCCCGGGAATCTTATAAATAGGCCGATCAGCGGTGGGTGTTGGTCCACTTTAAAGTCTGTCAGTTCTAGCCAGAGGATGACAAAGGGTTAAAAAGATCCGTCCAGGGGTCCCCAATGATCCCCTGCTCTAGTTTTAAGTCTGCATATAAAAGAGTTGTCTACAGATGGAAGGGGAGGGGATGAGTCTAATGAGCTCTCTTGTGATTGGTTTCTGGCAGTATTTAATAACTGGAATCTCCTGCTTTGGGTTTCTGTAGTTTTGTATGATGAAGACAGGGCCGCCATCTTGAATTTTCGGGCCCCATACAGCAGCAATGTCTGGGGCCGTCCCTCATTACCAATGTGTGATGGTTTGGACCCTAATCTAAAGTGAGCTGCTGGCCCCAAGGCAACCAATTTGGGATACCCTCTGCTTTGTAAAATCAGCATAAACCATCTCTGGTGATTCTAAAGTGCATGAGCGGGCCGTATCCCCTGCTTTCCTCGGGTGATGCATGCACCAGTGCCCAAATATTTAGCTAGTCTGGGGTGGGAGAGTGTGTCAGACTGGAGGGAAACTGGGGATGTGGCCAGTCCCTAACAGGTAAACAAAGCTGAATTACTGTGCAGGGGCGTATCTAGGGGGGAGCAGGGGGGGCACTTGCCACGGGTGCAGCAGGTCAGGGGGGTGCCAAAGGGGGGCCTGAGAACAGGTTGGGGCATTTCAAATCTTTGCTCCTGGTGTCAGAAAGCCTAGCTACTCCTCTGTAATCTGCATGGCATACTGTTCTGATTGGATGTGAAAGTCACTGGGACACCCGTTAACATAACTCCTAGTTAATCCCAACCCTTTAAATTAATGTTAATCATCAACCCCAAATCTGACTCTAGCTACTTACCTAAACCCCTAGAGCAAGCAACATGTAATCTGACTCCTGCCTAGTCCTGTAACTAAATGTGACAGGGCCCTGGTGCAAACATGCAGGCATCTAGACAACTTAAGACTGTAACACTATAGACACATGGTGCTTCCTTTCTCTAAATGATGCCAGGTGAGCACAAATCTGATAAATATGGTGGAGGAGCAACAATGATGGGGCCTCTCCTGAGCCCCGGTGCGGTCGCACTCCCTATATGCTGCCCATGGCCCTGATTAGTGTTGCAATGCTCTGGCTGAGCTGATAATGGCAGTAAGCTGGCGAGACGCCTGGGGCCTTCTCCAAGGTCACACTGAGATGGTCAATCATCTGAAGTACAGTGCCTGCAGGGACCATGCTGCTCAGTCAGAGTTTATGACCTCTGAATTGTTTTTTTAGAGGTCGGACTCTATGGAGCAATTGTACCTCTGCTAAGCTCCCCTCTGATTGGTCCCTTAAGATGGGTCATTATAACTGAGCTGATCTTTAAATTAGGGCTCTGCGTGACTTTGGAAAATATTTCCAGATCCTCCGACACTGCGGCTCCAGTTTAATGGAGATGCTTTTACAGGCTCATAAGGAGCTTTGTTGCAGTTAGGTGTCTGCTGGCAATTGTTCTATATATGTTTTGCCTTGATTTCATACGACTTCATTGCTCTGCTTTACACAGGCAGCCTTCAAATATTCTCTTAGTTTTGTATATGTCAGCAAGTTCCTGTCCTAATTCTAATGATGCAGTGTCTCCCATAAGTGGCTGCTATGGGCACTACTGTGACTTAGACTGTGGAAAGTTCACTGGTGGTGCTCCAGCTCCGAGGTTGTCTCCTAAAACCCTGGTCTCTCGTTCCTAAGGTCCTGTGCTCTGGTTCCCGGGCTCCAGCTCTCTGGTCCTGTGCTCTCTGTGTAAAAGGACTTTCTTGGAACCAGAATGGACCAGAGACCAAGGAGGAGGAAGCTAAGCAGTTGGGACCTACAGTGTGGCAGGCAATAAATGGTGTCTGCTATAAACATTAGTGCCTAATAAAGGGGCATCCTATTGTTTGGAATATGACGCTGTCCCTGCCTGAATTTTTCAGCTGGCCTTGGTGACCAAGGATGACCACCTGCCCATGGACAGTGAGTACCTTGACCTCACCCTGGATATCCTCGCGGTTATGCGTGGCATCCCCAGGCGTATGCACCAAGTGTGGGTGTGTTACACACTCTGGTTCCATAATTCATGCTCTTTGGTTCCTGAACTACTGCCCTCTGATTTGTGGTTCCGGTTCCTGCACTCTTTGGGGCAGCAGTAAGGGAGTGGACTTGTGACTGGAGGTTTGCAGGTACGAATCCCAGCCATGGAACATTTAGTGCTACTATGTGTGCTCAAGCATACAATGGCCATTTCTGGTTTCTGAAGTCCTTGGCTCTGGTTCGCAAGCTCCTGCTCTCTGGTTCCTAATCTACCACTCTCTGATTTCTGAAGCTCCTGCTCTCTGGTTCCCAGACTCCTGGGTTCTGGGCTCTAGTTCTCTTACTTTAGGTTCTATGTTTCATGGTTTCTGAGCTCCTGCTCTTCAGTTTCAGGGCTCCTTTTCAATGGTTCTTGGGTTCCTGTTCCCTGCTTCCTAAGACTACTGCTCTCTGGTTCCTGAAGCTTTTGTCTCTTGGTTCCCAAACACTTGCCATCTGATTTCTGAGACTCCTGCTCCTTGGTTCCTGAGCTAATGCTTTCTGGTCCGTAAGCTTTTTTTTCTCTGATTCCTGTAGCTTCTGCCCTCTGGCTCCTGAGCTACTGCTCGGCTGTTCCTTAGTGACTACCCTCTGATTCCTGGGGCTCCTGCTCTCTGGTTCCTGAGCTCATAATCTGCAGATCCTTAGTTACTGCCCTCTGATTGCTGGGACTCCCGCCCAATGGCTCCTGAGCTCATTGTCTGTGGCTCCTGAGTTACTGTCCTCTGATTTCTGAGCCTTCTGCCCTCTGGTTCTGCTCTAGGGCTTGTGAGTTCATGATGTCTGGCTCACAAGCCCCTTTTTCTGACCTCTGGTACTTGAGCTTTTGCTCTCCGGTTCCTATTGAATGCTCTACCATTATTGAGCTAATTTTCTCTGGTTCCTGAGGCTCTTGCTCTCTGCATCCTGAGGCTCCTGCTTCATCTCTTTAGAGGTAGAGAGCAAGAAACTCAGAAATCAAAGTCCCTGTGCCCTGGTTCCTGAGGCTCCTGTGCCCTGGTTCCTGAGGCTCCTTCGCTCTGGTTCCTGAGGCTCCTTCGCTCTGGTTCCTGAGGCTCCTTCGCTCTGGTTCCTGAGGCCTCCTGCACTCTGGTTCCTGAGGCCTCCTGCGCTCTGGTTCCTGAGGCCTCCTGCGCTCTGGTTCCTGAGGCTCCTTCGCTCTGGTTCCTGAGGCCTCCTGCGCTCTGGTTCCTGAGGCCTCCTGCGCTCTGGTTCCTGAGGCCTCCTGCGCTCTGGTTCCTGAGGCCTCCTGCGCTCTGGTTCCTGAGGCCTCCTGCGCTCTGGTTCCTGAGGCCTCCTGCGCTCTGGTTCCTGAGGCCTCCTGCGCTCTGGTTCCTGAGGCCTCCTGCGCTCTGGTTCCTGAGGCCTCCTGCGCTCTGGTTCCTGAGGCCTCCTGCGCTCTGGTTCCTGAGGCCTCCTGCGCTCTGGTTCCTGAGGCCTCCTGCGCTCTGGTTCCTGAGGCCTCCTGCGCTCTGGTTCCTGAGGCCTCCTGCGCTCTGGTTCCTGAGGCCTCCTGCGCTCTGGTTCCTGAGGCCTCCTGCGCTCTGGTTCCTGAGGCCTCCTGCGCTCTGGTTCCTGAGGCCTCCTGCGCTCTGGTTCCTGAGGCCTCCTGCGCTCTGGTTCCTGAGGCCTCCTGCGCTCTGGTTCCTGAGGCCTCCTGCGCTCTGGTTCCTGAGGCCTCCTGCGCTCTTACATGGTGGCCAACCTGATTCCTGTTACATAGACTGCCTTCATGCCAGCAGACACTACTGGACAACTCTAAATGTTCAAACATTTACAGACCTTCACTTTACAATGTTCAGTAGTAAATACTTAGTAGTTAACCCTTTACACATTACACTGACACCTCTGGATGTCTCTGCATTGCACACGCTGCCCGCAAGCAAGTAAACACTTTCCAAAGGAAAAAAACATTTGAATGTGGTGCTGAATTTGATTGATTCCAGCCGACAGCCATTCACAGACGTTGTGCAATGGTCATATAAAAAATAGTGACTGCAACTTGGTTTCTCTGTATTGTATGGACCACTGTTTCTCAGCCGGCGGTACATGTACTCCAGGGGGTACAAGCCACAGCTTGATGGAGTATGCAGCGATTGTTAGGAGGGCACCAACATGGTAGGCCTGATGGGTTTGGTATCTTATTTTAACTGTAATAAATTATTCTTTCTTGTTTAAAAAGTGTTACAATGTTTGTGGCCTACTTATTTTGGTAACTTTTCTAAGTGATACTTGGCATTATAAACAGTTGAGAACCACTGGTATAGACGGCCTCCAAGTAAGGAAACTCTTGTGGCCCTGTTAAACTTTTGATTTTTTTTTTCTTTTCAAGAGCCCCCCTGGCTGTAGATAGGTGTAAGGGCCAGATTCATTTTAGCTACAGGGGATTCCTATCCTTTAGTTGTTATTATGTATTATATTCTATGTTTATTTTGTGGTATATTACATGTTTATTATGGGTTAGGTATTCTGTCGTGTATGTTGTTTGTGTGTGTAACATGCCATGTTCTATTGGCTAATTTTGTAATGTGATGGATTAGCCTGTGTGTGTGTGTGTGTGTGTGTGTGTGTGTGTGTGCGTCTATTGGTGGCGCAGCTCGCTGTGATGTCACTGGCGGTGTGTGCCCACAGCTCGCACTTTCAGGCCTGCAGGAAATGATCCTATAGCGGCTTCCTCCTGCCTGCCATCCAAGACAAGCCCGGCCTGTCCGCCCAACACTCCAGAACAAGATTGTGTGTGTTCACCGAACAAAGGACAAACTCTGCTGCGGAGGGTTCCTGTGTCCCCTCCATAATCTGTAATATAAATATTTGCAGGCCGCAAGGGGAGGGGGGCTTAACCCCTTCTATGCTGCAAGGGGAGGGGGGCTTAACTTCTTCTATGCCACACAGCTACTCAAGCTAAATACCAGTTGCCCTGTCCTAATCAACGTCACGTTGCAATGTTTTTTTACCCCCCCCCAGGGTTTTACAGGATAAATGTCGCCCTGTGGTTCCTGGGGCTCCGGTGCCCCGGTTCCCAAAGCTTCTACTCTGTTGTTCCCGACATTGTGATAAATGTCACTCTGTGCAGGATTCCAGGATGGGCCACCCAAAAACATGCATAGAAAAAGAGAAGGGGAGGAATAGACGAAAGGAATGTGGAAATATAAAAATAAAAGTAGAAAACATAGGAAAAAGGCAGAGGACAGAGAGTGACAGAAAGAGATGGAGGGGGCATAGGAAACAGGAGAAGGAAAAGCAAAAAAAGAGTGAAAGACTAAATAAAGCAAGTAAGAGTGCATGTGAAAAATAAAGGAAGAGAGGGAAAAAAGAGAGAAAAGGAGGGAATGGGGACGGTGAGAAAGAAAGATAAGGAGGGTGAAAATAAGAGAAGAGTTGCTGTGGAAAAGAAAGAGAAATGGGTGAATGTGGAAGAAGAGAGAGGATGTAGTGAAGGTGACAATGCCACCGTGAGCTTGGGGGGGGGGTATGTGCTCCGGGTGCAACAGGTCAGGTGGGCTGCCAAAGGGAGGCCTAAGCACAGGTGGGGGGCACCGTTCCGAATCTTTGCTCCGAATGCCAGGAACATACCTCCCAAGTGTCTCTCATTTGGATGGACTGTCCCTCTTTTGAGTTCATGTCCCCCTGCCCCTCGCTGTTCTCATTTGTCCCTCTTTGAGGTGTAACATGCAGATCTGCATCAATGAAATGATTCATTCGCCCATTCAAAGTGTTTCCATTGTTGTAACTGTTACATCCTATAACCTATCCAATAATCAATGAGGGGTGTGGCTTAATTCAACAATTGTCCCTCTTGAAAAGTTGGGCGGTATGCCAGAAAGCCTAGCTATGCCTTTACCCAAGCATGCACCATGGGGTTGTTGGATCTCTAAATATACAAGGCAACAAAGAGGGTTTCCACGAGTGGGGCATCCCAGCTCAAAATGCCCCAGAGAAATGGAATCAACCATCCAGGGCCGGAACAAAACCCAACACAACCAGTCCTGAATTCTATAAGACTCCAGGGCTTCCTGACTGCCTCTCCTCTCGATTCAGGATGCCCTGCTGTGTGAAACTCCCCAAATCCCCAGTAAAACCTACCTGATCCCGTATCCGATGGCCCATGCATGGGACGCGGCAGCATTACGCTATAGCTTTAGCCAGGCATTTGTGAATGGTAGGCACAGGCACGCTCCCTTCTAGAGGATAGCAGAGATGCGGAGGCTGGCACGCTCAGCTGCATTTGGCTTTGTTCAGCCCTTAGCTGAAATTGACACGTGGAGCCGAGCGAGGTGATAGGCTGTGCGCCCAAATATGCAACGTAGGTGAGTTTTATAGGTGACCTGGCATTCCAAAATGGGATCAAAGTGGGGTAAAAATCATGGGTTTTGGTCCACTTTAATGAAAGCTTTCATTTTAACATGCAAGTAGCAACTAGGGGGCACTAGCCGAAATAGCTTGATAAATAGGCAAGTTACATATTATTGGAGGGGGCGATTTTTCTTTTAGAACAAGGGTGAGTCTTTCCACCTGTATCCCTTTGAAGCCAGGGCCAGGCGAGGGTTAAACCTATGATCTGGGAAGAACTCTCTCTCTCTCTCTCTCTCTCTCTCTCTCTCTCTCGATGAATTGGAGCCATTGTGTTTATGTTTGGTTTGTAATGATGTTTACTATGTTTATTATGTATGAAGTATTTCTGCCATGTAAATGTTGGTTCAGGCGGATCGCAGAGGGGGCGTTCGGTGGGCCTGGCTGGCTTGGCGAGCCATTGCCCCCTCCCCTCGGTGAGCTGCAGGAAATGAGAGGCAGGGTTTGTTTTCCAGGCTCTGCGGTTTGCCCAGAGAGGGGATCATTGTGTGGCCCAGAGTGCCCGGCGCCCGTTCTCACGCGCTTGGGTCTGGGGGGGGGGGGGTGCGGATGGAACTGTCACTCCACCAATCACATCCTTTATTTTATTGCAATGTGGAATCAATAAATGGATTGTGAAAATTACCCCCACTAACAGTGACGGACTGAGGCCAAAAACCAGCCCTGGATTGTACCAGCCCCTGGCCGGCCAGAGACGTCCCTGCTGAGGCCCCCCAACCATGATGCTGGGGCTATAGCATTGGGGGCTGGGGTTCCTTGGCTTGTGGGTACAGGAGACTGAGAGGGAGACTAAGGGGCAGGGATTGGATGTAGGTGTTAAAAGCAGCCGTCCAACTGGCCCCAAAGCAATGCGGCCCACCGGGCATTGTCCCTATGGCCAGTCCGCCCCTGTCCACTAGGTCCTAGGATGGGTATTGGCATGAATTATCCCAGCAGCCCGCAGCGCCCCATTGGTCTATACCTGCAACAGTAGCAGTCGCAGAGGGGGTTGGCTCATAGGGAAACATTCTGCTCACAGGTACAGAGCTCCCCCCAGAATTCTGCTGTTACTTTGTCTTTAAATGTTTTCTTTGGCTCACCTAGGTCAGGCTGTGGCAGAGCAGGGGTTAATGTGAGGGACGGGGCTCAGTAATGTCACTGCTCTGGCGTCAGCGGTAAGGTGCCGATCACTGACCCCATAATTGTATCCAGATGCTGCAGGAGATCCCCAGTCCAGTAACCCTGTGTGTGCCGGATTACATGTACTGAGTAACTGTTTGTGTGCCGGATTACATGTACTGAGTAACCCTGTGTGTGCCGGATTACATGCACCGAGTAACCCTGTGTGTGCCGGATTACATGCACCGAGTAATCCTGTGTATGCCGGATTACATGCACCGAGTAACCCTGTGTGTGCCGGATTACATGCACCGAGTAACCCTGTATGTGCCGGATTACATGCACCGAGTAACCCTGTGTGTGCCGGATTACATGCACTGAGTAATCCTGTGTGTGCCGGATTACATGCACCGAGTAATCCTGTGTGTGCCGGATTACATGCACCGAGTAATCCTGTGTGTGCCGGATTACATGTACCGAATAACCCTGTGTGTACCGGATTACATGTACCGAATAACCCTGTGTGTGCCGGATTACATGCACCACGTAACCCTGTGTGTGCCGGATTACATGCACCACGTAACCCTGTGTGTGCGTAACCCTGTGTGTGCCGGATTACATGCACCGAGTAATCCTGTGTATGCCGTGTTACATGCACCGAGTAACCCTGTGTGTGCCGGATTACATGCACCGAGTAACCCTGTGTGTGCCGGATTACATGCACCGAGTAATCCTGTGTGTGCCGGATTACATGCACCGAGTAATCCTGTGTGTGCCGGATTACATGCACCGAGTAATCCTGTGTGTGCCGGATTACATGCACCGAGTAATCCTGTGTGTGCCGGATTACATGCACCGATTAATCCTGTGTGTGCCGGATTACATGTACCGAATAACCCTGTGTGTGCCGGATTACATGCACCACGTAACCCTGTGTGTGCCGGATTACATGCACCACGTAACCCTGCGTGTGCCGGGTTACATGCACCAAATAGCCCTGTGAGTGCCGGATTACATGTACTGAGTAACCCAGTGTGTGCCGGATTACATGTACCGAGTAACCCAGTGTGTGCCGGATTACATGTACCGAGTAACCCAGTGTGTGCCGGATTACATGTACCGAGTAACCCAGTGTGTGCCGGATTACATGTACCGAGTAACCCAGTGTGTGCCGGATTACATGCACCGAATAACCCTGTGTGTGCTGGATTACATGTACTGAGTAACGCTGTGTGTGCCGGATTACATGTACCGAGTAACCCAGTGTGTGCCGGATTACATGTACCGAGTAACCCAGTGTGTGCCGGATTACATGTACCGAGTAACCCAGTGTGTGCCGGATTACATGCACCGAATAACCCTGTGTGTGCCGGATTACATGCACCAAGTAACCCTATGTGTGCCTTATTACATGCACCACATAACCCTGTGTGTGCCGGGTTACTTGCACCGAGTAACGCTGTGTGTGCCGGATTACATGCACCGAGTAACGCTGTGTGTGCCGGATTACATGCACCACATAACCCTGTGTGTGCCGGATTACATGCACCACATAACCCTATGTGTGCCGGGTTACATGCACCACATAACCCTGTGTGTGCCGGATTACATGTACCGAGTAACGCTGTGTGTGCCGGATTACATGCACCGAGTAACTCTGTGTGTGCCGGATTACATGTACCACATAACCCTGTGTGTGCCATATTACATGCACCACATAACCCTGTGTGTGCTGGATTACATGTACCGAGTAACCCAGTGTGTGCCGGATTACATGCACCGAATAACCCTGTGTGTGCCGGATTACATGTACCGAGTAACGCTGTGTGTGCCGGATTACATGCACCGAGTAACTCTGTGTGTGCCGGATTACATGTACCACATAACCCTGTGTGTGCCGGATTACATGCACCACATAACCCTGTGTGTGCTGGATTACATGTACCGAGTAACCCAGTGTGTGCGGGATTACATGCACCACATAACCCTGTGTGTGCCGGATTACATGCACCGAGTAACTCTGTGTGTGCCGGATTTCATGTACTGAATAACCCTGTGTGTGCCGGATTACATGTATCACATAACCCTGTGTGTGCCGGATTACATGTACCGAGTAACCCTGTGTGTGCCAGATTACATGTACCGAGTAACCCTGTGTGTACCGGATTACATGCACTGAGTAACCCTGTGTGTGCGAGATTACATGCACCAAGTAACCCTATGTGTGCCGGATTACATGCACCAAGTAACCCTGTGTGTGCCAGGTTACATGCACCGAGTAACCTGTGTGTGCCGGATTACATTTAACCAGTAACCCTGTATGTGCCGGATTACATGTACCGAGTAAGCCTGTGTGTGCCGGATTACATGTAACCAGTAACCCTGTATGTGCCGGATTACATGCACCGAGTAACCCTGTGTGTGCCGGATTACATGCACCACGTAACCCTGTGTGTGCCGGGTTACATGCACCGAGTAACCCTGTGTGTGCCGGATTACATGTAACCAGTAACCCTGTATGTGCCAGATTACATGTAACCAGTAACCCTGTGTGTGCCGGATTACATGCACCACGTAACCCTGTGTATGCCGGATTACATGCACCGAGTAACCTTGTGTGTGCCGGATTACATGCACCGAGTAACCCTGTGTGTGCCGGATTACATGTAACCAGTAACCCTGTATGTGCCGGATTACATGCACCGAGTAACCTTGTGTGTGCCGGATTACATGCACCGAGTAACCCTGTGTGTGCCGGATTACATGCACCACGTAACCCTGTGTGTGCCGGATTACACGTAACCAGTAACCCTGTATGTGCCAGATTACATGTACCGAGTAACCCTGTGTGTGCCGGATTACATGCACTGAGTAACCCTGTGTGTGCGAGATTACATGCACCAAGTAACCCTATGTGTGCCGGATTACATGCACCGAGTAACCTGTGTGTGCCGGATTACATGTACCGAGTAACCCTGTGTGTACCGGAATACATGCACCGAGTAACCTGTGTGTGCCGGATTACATGCACCAAGTAACCCTGTATGTGCCAGATTACATGTACCGAGTAACCCTGTGTGTACCGGATTACATGCACCGAGTAACCTGTGTGTGCCGGATTACATTTAACCAGTAACCCTGTATGTGCCGGATTACATGTACCGAGTAACCCTGTGTGTGCCAGATTACATGTAACCAGTAACCCTGTATGTGCCGGATTACATGCACCGAGTAACCCTGTGTGTGCCGGATTACATGCACCACGTAACCCTGTGTGTGCCGGATTACATGTAACCAGTAACCCTGTATGTGCCGGATTACATGCACCGAGTAACCCTGTGTGTGCCGGATTACATGTAACCAGTAACCCTGTCTGTGCCGGATTACATGCACCGAGTAACCCTGTGTGTGCCGGATTACATGTATGCTGTACAAAGTAGTAAATACAAATGGGGTAGAACATACAGCACATAGGCTATTACAAATGAGGGTCTACAGGGTTCACATTATTCTGAATACAAGCTACAATAAGAGAGAGCCCCTATGCGTTTACAATCTAAAGCTGTATGGGGCCCCGCCATGGATCCCATGGGGCCCTGCTGGTTGTCAATCAGCAATTTCAACCTCACCCGCTCTGGGTGCTCCCAGTTCATCTGCATGATTCAGCACCACTGACCTACCCCCTCCAAGTTTCACTCATCCTTTACTCAGGACCTCTGTGGAAGAGAAATTTAGGTTGTATTGTGGCTCAATACAACTGGTCTTGGGATAGAGCTCTGCTAGGAAAAGGTGAGTGTGTCTCTAATGCAGGACTTACTGATACCTTTAGGAGGTAGCTTAGGTCAGTTTAGTGTCCCTGGAGTTGAGGACTCTCCCTGGCACAAAGTAGCAAGGGAGGATGTAGGTCTGTTTTAAAGCAGAACAAAACCTGGGTTTTGCTTCTTTCCCTAATTTGGGTTGCTCCAATATGTGCCCCCCCCCCAGGTCACCCGTAAAAGATTACCTTTCCCCAGTGCAACAGGCTCTCATCCAACTGGCGCCTTTTGCCCCGAAAATAGCCCTCAGTGCTCAGCAATGGTGAGCGCAAGCAGCCGCAACCCCAGAAGCGGGCACTCTCCTGTCCTCACCATCAGTGTGGCTGGGCTCAGAAGCGAGATTCCAGGGCTGTCCCAGTTGGGTTTTGTTCCTCTTTAATGTAAACAAACTGCTCTCTTCCTCTTGAAATCCGCCCAGCAGGCTCTGTCGGTAATGGATGAGCGCAGTCCAAGTTTAGGACATACTGTTCTTCCCATCTCCATGCTGACAGCGAATACAAAGACAAAGCAAGGCCGGCCATAAGGTAATATGTGTGTGTTTGTAGGATCAGCACCTGCCCTGCATGAAATGTGGTCAGCAGCTGTATCGGGGAGATCCTCCTCTCTGCTCTTGGACAGCACAAGATTTGA
This sequence comes from Gastrophryne carolinensis, assembly GCA_027917425.1. Lineage (NCBI taxonomy): Eukaryota > Metazoa > Chordata > Amphibia > Anura > Microhylidae > Gastrophryne > Gastrophryne carolinensis. The sequence goes on from CM051241.1 coordinate 102,154,064, forward strand.
TGTTTCTCCATTGGATTATCTGGCTCGGATTAGCAGCTTCATGCACTGGAGGATGAGGGGGCGTCCGGGATTACCTCCCCACCTCATTGTGTTACAGGAAGAGCTCTGTTTGTTCTCAGCATGGAGCTCTACAGGCACGGCGGTATTTACATCCTGTTTAGGGATGCCCCTGTGTGGGAAACCTCCGGGGAAGGCTTTCTGGCACCTAGGGCAAAGATTCAATATGGCCCCCCTACCTGTGTTCAGGCCCCCCTAACCTGCTGCACCCAGGGTACCTGCCCCCCCCTAGCTACACACCCCTGACATATGCAAGGGCTCTCCTCTAATCAGAATAGATGACTGGGTGATGCCAACCAATCAGAATACATTGCGTCACCCTGCAGACTATTGTGAATGAATGTAATGTCGAAGCCTGCCGCTGTGTCTTTCCCTCCAGCTAATACGCCTAGTTCCCCCCCCCCCCCCCCCCAAATCAGGGGTGATTCCACCGCAACTGGGGCATGGGACAGTTGTCCTTTTTACAATGGACCAAAACCCACAGGAAACCCAGACTTGGGATGCCCCACTGTGCGAAACCCTCCAGGTCCGCTGTCCTATGGCACATGCATGGGCAAGCAGCCAATCAGAGCACTCGGCTCCACTTGTCTTTTTTGGCTACGAAAAATTATGAGACGAATTTAGCCAAAAGTTAGTTACTAGCAGGGAACATGCCCATGCCAGCTATTCACAAGTGTCTAGCGTGCAGCCTGGCAAAAGGTTTGGCGTAGTGTGGGGTGCGCATTCACCAGTGGATCAAGGGGCAGGTAGTTTTTTTTTCTAGGGACTCACACAGGTTTCACACAGCGTGGCATCCCAAATCGGGATCTCACCTTTTTCCCTCGCAGCTGATTGGTCAGCAACTCACCTGATCACCCCCCGTTCTGCTTGGGGCTCTCGAACAGAAGACAGAAATTAATCTGTGCCAGGCTCATGCTCTCGCCATCAGTAACAGAAGAGCTGCCACACGCTCTCCTTTCATTGCAATGGAGGGGGTTTGCCAAGGGCATGGTAGCGATCCATTGCACGAGCAGGAACACAGAAGCATTGCCGACAACTCTTTGGTCCCCAGGCGGTGCAGGATGCAATCCTGTTCGGTCCCCGAGCGGTGCCGGATGCGATCCAGTGATCAGGTGAGTTGCTGGTCGCCAGAGGCTAACTGATCAGCTGCAGGGGCAAGCACCCTTTAGTTATTTTACATGGTTGGTCAGTCACTTTAAGAACATGTCCAGGATGGGGCTACACCTACTAACACACAGAGGAATAGCATAGAATGCTGCAGATATCTCTTCCTCAAAAGCTAGTGCATAACCCACACCCCAAAAACCACACCCATGCCACACCCCAAACCACACCCATTACTATGTGAATTGGTCAGTTTAATTAAGTGTCTCACTTATAGAGTCCCTCACAATCCATTTTGATAGTGGTGAGTTACCAGGCGAACCTGTTAAACGGACCAAGACCCGGGTGGGGGGGGTCCCCAGTTCTGTTCCACTGTAACTTTGTTTTACTCTCGTGCTCCCCCTGGTGGTCGAAATGAGGATACAGCTTAAAATGGAGCAAAACCCATAGAGATCGGCCCAGGAATTTATAAGATTCCTGGGCCGATTTATTCCCTCCACCTGGGGCATCCAGAATTGGGATGCCCTGCTGTGTGAAAACCCTCCAGATCTCCATAAACTCACCTTCTTTCCTGGCGCATGCATGAGCAGCTGCCACATCCCCGCTATCCCTCTAGCAGGGCATTGTGCCCGCACTAGGCATTTGTGAATGGCCAGCGTGACATGCTCCCTGTTAGAGGAAAGCGGGGGGATGCGGCTGTCAGCGCACTCATTGGACGAGCAGCCGCTCATGCATCGTAGGACCGGGAAGAGGTGAGTTTATTGTTCGGGTGACCTGGGGGGGGGGGGGTTGACACAGCGGGGCACCTACGATCGGGGTGCTCCGGGGGCAAGGACCAAAACACAGAATAGTCAAAACCCTGGGTTTTGGTCCACTTTAAAGTGGAGCAACGCCTGTAATTTTCACTCTTCCGTGTGTCGCTCCTTTCCAGTTGGGCATTCTGGTCTCTCTCTATAGGAAATTTGCACAGTTAACGTGATAACAGGGTAATTCCACTTTAAATGGCATTTGTATTACTTTCTATTAATGATGTGCTTGAGGTGCTGAGCTAATCTGTTAATTATTTTCTTTTCTGTTTATATGTTATAAAAGAGAGCAGTTTTTCCTAGCAACAATGTATTTATATTAGCAATGTACACCAAAGTGTTGTTCTGTATCACAAACTTCCTGACTCTGGCTTGCTAATCATCTGATTAACCTCTTATGCATTAATTCAATGCCTTCAGAGTAAATAGAGTACAGTGTTCCAGTAGCTAATTACTGCTGGTTTGTTTAGCCAAAGCTGCTGATGAGCTCACCTGTTACACTGGGAGTTGTAGTCAGTAAGTATACGAAGGTCAGGAAAGTGGCTCTTACTTTACCAAGACAGAGTCACAGGATTATAACAGAAACATGGAAACAAAGTAAAGTAAATCCTAACACACAGTTTAGTTTTACATTCCAAAAGAGGAAAACAATAAGGCAGAACAAAAAAACTGACATCCTTTAAGTTCCAGGCATCACACACTGTCCCTGAAGAGCTTACAATCTAATTCCCCCTGTTCTAGCTTTGCAGTCTTGGACGATGGCGCCTCGGTACACTTGCAGCAGCAGCTTTATCCTATTTCCACCGGAACCCCTGTGTTGACAGACAAGGAAAGCCCTTGGGATCATTAGGATGTGAAATCCATATCTCTGGAAGCACTTCAGTGAGCTCTGATGGAGGCGGCGTGCTTGGCTGCGAGCCTCATACCGGAGCACTTACCTTGTGTGCTGACTTGGCCGCCCATGCCGATGTTCTGTATGTTGTATAGCTTGCTGATATCTATGACATGCAGATGTCCATTAGAGTCTCCCCAGACTCAATTCCTGGGCTCCCCTGAGATTCCGCTGCCTCTCATGCTTCGGCTTCTTGGTAATCCATCTTTGGCGAATGACGGCTAATCACGGCACATAGGACAGTCTGACTTGGCAGATCAAACCCCAGCGTTTCTGCTGCCATGCTTGGAAATTCAAGTATTGCTTTACTTTGACTTTTGCCTTCCATATTTTTTTTTGCATATTTCTATGTTTTGCAACACATTATAGAGCACATAGCATGGAGGACTTAGGGGTGTCGCATTTGGAATGATGCATAGGGCGTCATCCTAGACGCTCTCTAAGGAGGCACCAGGACACACCATTTAGACATCCTTTAAAGCAGAACAAACCCCAGTGGGGTCTCTGGCTTCCTAATTTGGGATGCCCCATTGTGTGAAACCCCTCCTTGGGCTCCGCAAAACTCACTTTGTTCCTGGCTCTATTGGCGATCACAAACCCAAGCACTGTGGGATGTGACCCCCATTTGGTACCAGGGATGTGCATGACACAAATTATATTGATTATATATATATATGTATATATAAAAACTTCACTTCATGAGGAAAAAGCAAGAGAAAGTCCCTGTTGCTGAATCACCAGATAAAAAGTCAATGAAAGTCAATGGCACTTTTACTACAGTGTAAAAAGGAGTAAAAAGTTCTCTACTTTTCTTAGGAAAACAATGAAAGTCAATGGCACTTTTATACTCCTATCTGGTGATTTAACAACAGTGACATTCTCAGGTTTTGTGGATCTCCACATGGCAAGGTGCCACAAAACCCACCTTCTTCCCTGCTCCCTCGCCGATGTAAATGTTGATGGCAGTATTCCCAGAATCTTTGGAAATATGATCTTCTTCTTTTTGTTGTATATATGTACTGAGGGGTATATGCAGAAAGTTAAACCAACTTGTACCAGGGGTAGGCAAGACTCGAATTCTGGTGGGGGGGGGAGGCCTGGGGATCCCTCCTTAGGTGCACCCCTATTCTTGCTCAAAGGTAGTGTTCCCCAACCCTCTCCTCAAGAGCCACCAACAGCTCATGTTTTGAGAATCTCTATAGATCTGCTGCTGCAGTTCACCTGTGCGTCTGTGTGGAGATCTACGAAACCTGACCTGTTGGTGGCTCTCAAGGCGAGCGCTGGAGAACACTGATCTAGTGTGGTGCGGTGTAAGTGCAGGATTGTTGTATTAGTTTGTCTTCAGTGGTGGACAGGGCCAGATTATGAGGGGGGCGCAAGGGGCGTGCGCCTTGGGGCCTCCACCACTTGCCCTGCAAAGTGGGCCTCCACCAACCTTTGGGTTATTGGCTGGTCCAGGAGGGTTTTCAGTCTTTGGTTTGATGGGCTGCAGGGCCAGCAACAAAGCTATCGGTGGCAGTGGGTGCCCCCCACGCCTGGGCAAGCTTTTATTTTTTTTGCAAACCTGCAGCCAAAGCCACCACAGGGCTATAAGTTACTTGGCTGGACTATTATTTTAAAGTAAAAAAAAATACTTTCTGAGGCCTCCACCAGATTTTGTGCCCAGGTTGTGATGTACCACTGTCTCTCTTAACCTGGCTCGACATGCGACCATCGGCGCAAAGGGGTAAGCACAGTTCCATGCTTGAAACCATATACATCTGCCAGGCAAAACCCATTAGCTGGCGGTTTTAGAGCATTTCCTTCAAGTAGGTTGTGCCTCCCTGGGCCTATTTTCTTTGGTCAGTAATAGTTTTGGTTTCTGAGGTCTGACCTGGGTGCAGCACCCTTTTATGGCAGAGGAACTGTGCAGGCTTGTTTTGTTTCCTCCGGCATTTAAGAAGATGGGCTCAGGGCGATGTGGATATTTGAGGTTTGGTCCGCTATTTCAGACATCATGACCCACCTAAATGCACCAAGTACTCCACCGCTGCCATAGACTTTAGTGTGAGGGCCATCCAACCAGTCCTATAATCTGTCTCTTTGGTTAAAAACAGAGGTCTGGCTTAGAACACATCTGCAGATGTTAAAGCTGATGTTAAAGCACCACCAAGCACCTCTTGCCTCTGTGTAGCTGCAGTCCTAACTCTTGCAATGCAATGGATAAACTGGGATCCATTACCTAAACTCTTCCATATACCTGGTGCCTTGCTCATGATCCCTAAAGCAGCCCTCGTTATCCCCATTTTATAGTTTCCTCTCCTGCTGAAGTTATTAACTTCCCTGGAAAGATATTTGGATGAAATATTCCCATTCTTCCCCTCTGAAGTGCTTCCTGGCCTTTGTGTGCTCGGGCACGGCTGAGTGGAAGAACATAAAGGATGACTCCGCGCCAGCAGGTTATTCGCCTTGTCAGGAAATTGACAGATTGTATTTACATCAGATACCGTCTGCTTTATATTCACCAGTTGGCTGCAGGAAAAGAGCCGACAGCAGCCATTTTCCGCAGGCTTACATTTATATGTATATATTTTATTACTTAGATCATCAAACTGAATTGGCTTTTGGGAGACTGAACTGAACAGACCATAAATAATTGTGCTAAGCCCAATTTGGCTGCTAACAACAACTCACTGGGAACGTGAAATCAGCATGGAAGCTGGGACCTTGAGTAACAGGTCAGTCGCCCAATCCTGGCTGTCACTTTAGTATATGGCTGCTATTCAGAGTCATCTCCCCCACTGCATCAGGGAAGGATTGCTGCAATTAGATGAGTTGTTTAAATGCCCAAATTCGGCTTAGCACGGGTGGCAGGGGACCTTGGACCAGGACAGATATCAAAAATTTTAAATCTGGGCTACCACTATCTGCAGTTTGGGGTTCATAGGTCTTTGCATCCCAAAGCAAGTGTCTGAGAATCGAGTTAAGCAAACACCATTTATTTTGGACTTGTAGTTCTCTAAGGCTGAACTGAATGGATTTTTCCTATCTCAGTCAATGGAAGATTGCCACTCGCCTCCCCGAATCAGCTTATTGGACTCTGTGGTTCTGGAGGACTGGTCCCCCAAAGAAGTGTGGGTGTGGACTAACTCCTCACCCTTGTATTGGTGGACCACATCGGTGGGGCTGGAGCAGCAGAGGAGGAAGTGGATTACCGCATCGATTAGCAGAGAGGAAGGCCTGCGCTGGAGCATCTCCCCGGGGCATTCTGAATTGGGATCCCCCACTGTGTGAAACCCCCCAAAATGCTTGGCCGTTTACATGCAGGGCTTCGCAATTGAGAGCACAGCCGGGGTATCCCCAGCAGTATGTGCCCTCCCATCTTCAGGCTGTGAGCACGAACAAACAGGTTGGGGGCGGGAATGCACTCACTGCCTGAAAATGCGGGAATGTGGCCATTGGATGTTTACTTCGCCGAGGACGCCAGGAAGCAGATGAATTCTTCGGCACCCTGGGGGATTCAAAACTGCGGGGCATCCTGATTTGAATTCCATGGCCGACCACAGTGGGTTTTGCTTTAAGGTTGCATTAAGATGATAAAATGGTCAACCTGCCCTCATCATCAAATCATCACTTTAGTATCTTAAATGATTTTGTATTATATATAACAAAATGATATATATTATATATTAATTAAAAATAACGCCTACATGAAACACATTTTTAACTGATACTAAAGTTCTGATATTGAGTGTAGAGTGGCCATCCAACAGTGCAACATTTATTAGGGAGATGTAGGTATGTAAAAAAAACTAGAGATTAAACTGGGCACTCTTCAATATTCAGGATCGAAATTTTGGTTTCTATTATTGTAGCATCGTTTTAACAATAAAATCTGTATTACAGTAATATTTCAATGAGTTAAATCAAAAAGTTTAGGCCTAATGGCTACGATGTAAAATATTATGTGATGTAGTTTGTTCTAGAACAGAGATGGTGGCTGAGGAGTGTTGAGTACCTGCCACCCAGTAGCCCTGGCTATGCCTTATCTGTTTGATTTTTCTGGTTCCTTTTAAGGCCTTGGCTGTTTTTTCCACCATGCTTATCTTGGGGACAGGGTCATTACTAGCTGATAACCTCTGCCTCCTCATCCAGTGACCATGAGATGCTAGAGGAGGTCTGTGCTATTTTGGTTGTCATTAGACAGTCATTAGGGATAAGAGGGGCATCTAAGCCCCCATCACCATGGCTAGTAGTGCCTACAAAAGTATGAAGGTCCTTATTTATAGGTTGACTGTCTACATAGCCCTTTTATCCAGGTGTCTATCTAATCTACTTATGGAGATGAGTGTCTTTACTTGACGTTTGAGTAAATGCATTGACATTTTTTGGTATGAACGGCTGTAGACCCCTTGGAGTCAATTTAGTATTAGGTGTAATAGGTGCACTTGCCCTTCCCTTTTTTTTCTTCCTAAAGTGCACTTCAGGTCAAAGCTCTCGATTTGAGAGGTCTTCTCAAGTCAAACCTTCAACAGATCTGCTGTGCTTTTAAAAAGGCTGGCTTCTATTTCAGGTCCAAACCGTTATATAGACATCTTTTTTTCTTTATGCCAAAGCTCAACACTTTAACTTTAGGTCAAAGCAAACATTTTGTGATGTCCAATTTCTCATTCTTCTTTGGGTCAAAGCAAGACTCTAGATCACATATGTCAAACTCATGGCCCACGGGTGAGATGTCCTCCAAGCCTTTTTATGTGGCCTTTTGGCAGGTGATAGATGACGACGGCTGGTCGGTGCCCCTTCTAGTCAGCCTGGTCCCCCCAAGGCTCCTGAAACCGGCAGTTTTTGTGTCTTGCTTGACACTGCTGAGTGATGCCCCGATACACTGAACTCTTCTGTGCAGTGCCCTTCCCCGAGTTACGGTGCCTATAAAACCTGCTGGCAAGCGGTTTTAACGATCTAGGGGAGAAGAGAGTAGTGTCTGCAACTGTTCTGTGTCTTTGTGCAACCAGCTCTCACCACATAAGGGGGGGCCCTAACCCACCCTCACCACATAAGGGGGGGCCCTAACCCACCCAACTTCCACAATAGAGGGTGCGATGTGTGCTGCAGGGGTTATTGCTATCCATTGCTATAATTCTATAATTCAGCAAATCTATAATCCTGGCCAAAATAATTCAGCATCTGCATCTGTCCTGGGCAAAATAATTCAGCGTCTGCATCTGTCCTAAGCAAAATAATTGTGTCTGCATCTCTCCCCTGGCCAAAGTAATTCTGGATATCCGGGAAAAAATAATTCAGCATCTGACAAAAATTTATTCAGTGTCTTCATCTGTCCTGGGCAAAATAATTCCACTGAACTACACTGAACTCTTCTGTGCAGTACTCTACTCTAATCCTTCCCCCAGGAATGGTACCTGGTACCTCCCATTTATCACCAGTGTTTTTCTCTCTGCATGACGACAAGACAGAAGATTGAAGTCTCCTGTTTGCAGGTAGCCGGGGTCTTACCCTGGCACCCCCTTTTGGTCTATTTCTGCCCGGTTTTGATTGTTTGTTACCTTTGTGGTTGAATGGAAGCCTCCCAGCCTAGGCTGCTCACTGGGCAATTGGTAGATGGCACTATAGGTGCCTAGGAGCTTATCTCCTCCTCTCGACCCCCTGTTTTGGGGGCAATGCGGCTATCCGGCATGGTGATCCGGAGGTGGGATGCCCCTGTCCCGAGGGTCCCCTTGGCCCCTTGCTCTCCCGTTACGGCCCCTTCTCCCTTCACTATGGGGGGGAGGGGGTAGAGGGATGTGTATTGTGTTTGGTTTACTGTATGTTTGCTTATTTCATTGTTGTCAGGCTGCACCGCAAGCGAGTGTGCGTGTGGCCTGACTTAGATTCCTCCTCATATGGCAGTCTCTGTTATGCGGGCGGCTGCTGCTGCTGGCCTGTAGGGCCAGAGCTTTGGGTCAGCTTTAGGGGTGACTGGGGTGGGCTGTACGGTGTCAGGCTTGCTGCTTGCGCCCTTCTCACTTATTCAGCTCCCCCTCCCCCCTCCCCTTGTCTCTTTTTGTTTTTAATCGGCCGCCGGTTGGCGGGCCGTGGGTTTTTATCTGGGGGCAGCACAGGCTGCCTAGTATCTCCGTTTTTCCCCTCCCCCCTTTCTCCTTTTTACTGAGGGCTTGTTAGCCCTCTGATTGCTTTTACACCGCCGTTCGGCGGGCCGCACTGTTCATATTTGGCGGGGTGGCGGGGCCCGGATGACGTCAGGGGTGGGGGCGTGGTTTACCGGCCCCAGCCGCACTTCCTTCCTGTTCATTAGGAGGCTGCGTGCAGGGCTCGTGGCCGCATATGTCTGCTGCTACTGCTGCCCGCTCCGCCGCCTCTTCCGTTGGTACGAGCTCTGCCGCTTCGGCTCCCACCGCTGCCACTGCGCCTTCGCTGACATTTGCTGCCAGTCCCTCATCACTTCTACGGTCGGGTGCTGGGCCTTTGTAAGCCTTATTTGGACAGGTAAGTGGCCTCACCTGGCGTGAGGCCGTCTATTTTTTATGGTCTCTGACTGTTTTTATTTAAAAAAAAAAAAAAAGGAAAAAGAGGTTAAATATTTAAATGGAGAAATACTTTTATTTAAAAAAAAAAAAAAAAAAAAAAAAGTGGAAAATCAGAGGCCAGTTTTTCCTTGCCTCTTCAAAGCACTCTGGTGCTGTGTATGTATGTCATATTGCATGTTGCCATTTCTGGGGGTCTTACTGTTGGTTTGTCTCTTCCCCACAGATCCTGGGATTCCCTCAATACAGTGGCCTCCCGGTTCTATTTTGCCTGGCTAGTCTCTTTTCCTCCAAATTGGGACATATTTATATATATATATACTTGTGTATATATATTAAAAAAAATAAAAATAAATATATATATATATATATATATATATATATATATATATATATATTATTATTATTTTAAGAGGATCTTTATTAATTAAATCCTCCCTCCCGGGACATTAACATAAAGGGGCATCCCGGGTGGCTTATGCCTTAAACCCAGAATTTTGTGAATACCATAAATCACCATATGGAGGCTTCCGATAATACCGGAAATGGTTCTTCTGGGCCATCTAGGGTGTGTGGAGGCTGTGGGACTCCGCTCCCAGGTGCCCTCACCCGTGCGGGTGGGGGGACGATTACGACACTTCTCCCAGGTTTGGGACCAGGAGATTCCGGACAGATGGATCCGGGAGGTAGTGTCGTCCGGTTACAAGCTGGAATTCGAGTCTCGCCCTCCTTCACGGTTCTTTCGGTCTCGGGTGCCCATCGATCCTTTGGCCGCACAGGGGCTCCTGGCGTCGGTAAAGAATCTGTTAGAGATGGCGGTCATCCGGCTGGTGCCGCGTTTAGAGATGGGCCTCGGTTTCTACTCCAATCTTTTCGCAGTCCCCAAGAAAGACGGGTCAGTTCGTCCCGTCCTGGACCTGAAATTACTCAACAAGTTCATCCGTTTTCGGAAGTTTCGCATGGAAACTTTGCGTACGGCCGTCGGTTCCCTTCGGCAGGGGGACTTCATGACGTCCATAGACATCAAGAATGCTTATCTTCATGTTCCCATCTGCCACGCTCATCAACATTTTCTTCGATTCGTGATGAAAGATCAGCATTTTCAATTCGTGGCACTTCCGTTTGGCCTTACCTCGGCTCCAAGAGTGTTTACCAAGGTGCTGGCAGGGGTGATGGCCATTTTCAGATCTCGGGGCATTCGGGTCGTACCTTATTTGGACGACCTTCTCATCATGGCTCCGTCACTCAATCAATCGGAGACAGACACCAGGTTGGTGGTCTCCACGCTGGAAAGCTTTGGTTGGGTGATCAACTTCCCCAAGTCCTCCGTCGCTCTGGCCAGGGTGGTGTCCTTTCTGGGGATGCAGTTGGACTCTCTTCAACACAGAGTGTTTCTCCCCCAGTCCAAAATTCATCTGATTCAGGAGTTGGCTCGGGTCCTACTTTCCAATCCTCGACCGTCCATCCGTCTGGGGATGAGGCTGGTAGGGTTGATGGTCACCTCTTTCGAGGCAGTTCCTTTTGCTCAATTTCACACGAGGACGCTTCAGCTTTATCTGTTGGCGTCCTGGGACCGGCAGCCTCGGTCGCTGGATCAGCCCTTCCAGTTGTCCTCCCGGGTCCGGCAGTCCCTCCAGTGGTGGTTGGTCTCGGCCAATCTCGTGAGGGGCAGGTCCTTCCTGACCCCTCTTTGGGAAATTGTCACCACGGACGCCAGTCTTTCGGGATGGGGCGGATTCTGGAAGGAGCTTCAGTTCCAGGGGCCCACTTACCCATCAATGTTCTGGAACTGAGAGCCGTCCGTCGGGTGCTTGCTCTCCTGACTCATCACGTTCTGGGCCTTCCGGTCCAGGTGCGTTCAGACAATCGAACAGCGGTTGCTTACATCAATCATCAGGGAGGGACTCGCAGTCTGAGTGCTCTGAGAGGTGTCCCTGATCCTGACCTGGGCAGAGGCCCATGTTCCTTGTCTCTCGGCGGTATACATTCCAGGAGTGGAGAACCAGGAAGCGGACCAGTTGAGCAGGGGCTCTCCCCGTCTGGGAGAATGGGCTCTCCATCCTCAGGTTTTTCGCTCACTGTGTCTCCGATGGGGGACACCAGAGGTGGACCTGTTTGCCTCTCGTCACAATCACAGGCTCCCGAACTTCGTGTCGCTCTCCCGGGATCCTCTGGCTCTGGCAGTGGACGCCATGTCCCTGAGCTGGGGGGATCTGGGATTTCTATACCTGTTTCCTCCGATACCCATGCTGGGCAGGGTGGTTCGGAAGTTGGCTCTGGAAAGGGTGTCCCCCGTTCTCGTGGCCCCAAGGTGGCCAAGGCGAGTGTGGTTCGCAGACATTGTTCGGCTGGCAGTGGACCAGTTCGTTCTGCCTCTTCGGCCCGATCTGCTCACTCAGGGTCGGTTGTCTTACCCCAATTTACCAGCGCTGGGTTTGACGGACTGGCTGCTGAAACCTCCATCTTGAAGGAGGAGGGTCTTTCTGACTCAGTCGTTAAGACTTTGATCAGTGCCCGGAAGAGGTCTTCTTCTATCATCTACTATAGGACTTGGAAAGCCTATATCGCTTGGTGTGAGATTAGATCCTTCCCTTGTAGGGTCTTCTCGGTCTCCAGAATTCTGGAGTTTTTACAATCTGGGCTGGACTCTGGTCTTCAGCTAAGTACTTTGAAAGGGCAAGTTTCTGCCTTATCTATCTTTTTTCAGAAGCGTTTTGCGCTTTATCCTTTGGTTAAAACTTTTTTCCAGGGGGTTACGCATGTGCGGCCTCCCAGGAAACCATTACTCCCGGTTTGGGATTTGAATTTGGTTCTTTCTGCTCTGCAGGCTCCTCCTTTTGAGCCTCTGCAAGATATTGCTTTGTCTACCCTGACTCAGAAGATTGTCTTCTTGGTAGCTATCACTTCGGTCCGGCGTGTCTCGGAGTTGGCGGCCTTGTCTATCCAGGCGCCCTACTTTGAGAGGCATCAGGATAAAGTGGTCTTTCGGTTCAAGCCAGACTTTCTTCCTAAGGTTGTTTCTGCTTTTCATTTGAATCAGGATATTGTTCTTCCCTCCTTGTGTCCTAATCCTAAGAATGACAAAGAGAGGGTTTTGCATTGTTTGGATATAGTACGCTGTGTTAAGTACTACTTGATTATCACGTCTCCTTTTCGTCAGACGGATGCCTTTTTTGTTGTGCCCTATGGGCCTAAGAAGGGTTTGGCACCAGCCAAATCTGCCATTAGCAAATGGATACGTCAGGCCGTTACTGTGGCCTATTCTGCTAAGAGGAAAGTTCCCCCTTTTTGTATCACTGCTCATTCTACTCGCGCCGTTGGAGCGTCTTGGGCGTTTCAGCACCAAGCTTCTGTTGAACAAGTTTGTAAGGCCGCCATTTGGTCTTCTGTTCATACTTTTTCTAAGTTTTACAAAGTTGATGTGCGGGCCTCAGCGGATGCTGTTTTTGGCCGCAAAGTTCTGCAGACTGCAGTCATTTAAGTTATGCTTCACCTGGCCTTGAGATGCCCATCCCTTGTGGACACTGCTTTTGGATGTCCCAATCGTGAAGAATTAAAGGTGAAGCGGGGTGTGTGGCACACCAAGAATAATACCATTTTGTGAGTACTCACCTGAAAAATGGATATTGTTGGTGTGCCACACACCCCGCTTCACTCCCACCCTTTTCGGTATTCCGAATCCTTTATATGGTGAAGCTTTTATTTATTTTGATTTATTTTGAGGTTACCGTTAATTTACTGGTACCTTGTCTTTCTGCTTTTTAATACACTGGTGATAAATGGGAGGTACCAGGTATAGATAGGCCGGAAGGGGGCTCGTTACAAGACTTCCTCTCTGCAAAAGCGTCACCTGGCGGTGAGTAACCCAATCGTGAAGAATTAAAGGTGAAGCGGGGTGTGTGGCACACCAACAATATCCATTTTTCAGGTGAGTACTCTAAAAATGGTGGTATTGCTATCTATTGCTATATTTCGGCATCTGCATCTGTCCTGGGCAAAATAATTCAGTGTCTGCATCTCTGCATCCCTTGGCCAAAGTAATTCTGGATATCCGTGGCAAAATAATTCTGCATCTGAAGTGGGCAAAATAATTTTGTGGCTATTTTTGGCAAAACAAATCAGCGCCTGTATTTGTCCTGGGCAAAGTATTTCAGTGACTCTAACCATAGATTTGAATGGTCGTATTTGAATTTTGTTTTGTGCTTGTTATTTATCAGCCCTTTGAATTTGTATAGATTGTAGAGATGGAGCAACTCCCACTCCCCTTTACTCAGTTTCTACCGGGCCTTTGAAGGCGACCAGGATGCTGATGTGGCCCTCTGTGAAAATGAGTTTGACACCCTTGCCCTAGACTCCTCACTCTTTATTCTGACTCATCAGATGGCAGTAATGTGAATTCTGTAGACAGCTCCATGTTCTCTGTGCGTGTCTATAATGGATGTTTTCTTTACTCCATAAGGCTTGGCAGATAGCTTACTCGGCTGCTCGTGGATCACATAGAATACGTTTTAAAAGCTTTATTTCTGTACAGAATCTTGCAATAAACACTTCTTACAGCAGGAATCTTGACATGTACTTTCAATACAGCAGAAAACTTGTGATGTAACCCATACAGCAGCAGCAGCAGGTAAAAAGACTGTAACTACAGAAGGAAACAGCAGGTGCACTGCTTAAATGCCAAATTAGAAATGGCTGAGAGGGAGAAGGGAGGAGCTGTTTGATTAAGAACAAAGCTAAGGAAGCCAGGAAAGGACAAAGGGAATTAAAGGCACACTGCTCAGCCTATGTAAATGAACATTATATTAAGCAGTTACCTCTGGTAAAATAAAACGCACATCGTGGGACATGACACTCTTATTCAAGTCAAAGGAGATATTGGAGATTACTGTTCTTTTCTTCAGGTCAATGCAAACATTTCTAGACAGTTTTCTCTTTTAGAACAGGGCTTCAATTCCTAAAGGGTCCCGAAGGATCTTTAGGGTAAAACTGACACTTTGAAAGGTCTATCCAGTTTCTAAGATCAGTTTCAGAGGTCCTATCTGTTCCTCAGGTCAGAGAAGTAATTTCAAGAGGTCTGCTCTCTTCTTCAGATTAAGCAAGGTCTTGAGAGCCTATCAAAGAAAATATTAGTACTGACCTAAGTGTTTTAAACCCTGTAATGCTCAACTGTTGTATTCAGGGGCATAGTTCTGGGGGTAGGGGAGCACGTACCCCGGGTGCATCAGGTCAGGGGGCGCCAAATGGGGTCCTAGAGTGCCCAGTGTGCCAGAAAGCCTAGCTACTTTTCTGGTTGTATCTGTTTATAATTGGCGATTGTCTCTTATAGAAGGAAACAAAGGAATGCATCAGTGTAAACGTATGCTCTCTTCTTCAGATTAAGCAAGGTCTTGAGAGCCTATCAAAGAAAATATTAGTACTGACCTAAGTGTTTTAAACCCTGTAATGCTCAACTGTTGTATTCAGGGGCATAGTTCTGGGGGTTGGGGAGCACGTACCCCAGGTGCATCAGGTCAGGGGGCGCCAAAGGGGGTCCTAGAGTGGCCAGTGTGCCAGAAAGCCTAGCTACTTCTCTGGTTGTATCTGTTTGTAATTGGCGATTGTCTCTTATAGAAGAAAACAAAGGAATGCATCAATGTAAACTTATGGTACTCTTCCTAATTTTGCATAAGGGATTTTTCATGGGTTTTTCTTGTGTCTTCTAGGTGTCCTCTCGCTCCCTCCATACTTCAGTCCATACAAAGACAGTTCCCTATCAGGGGAAGACAGCACGAATGCATACACGCACCTTGAACTGCGCACTTTGGAGCAATCGCTTCTTGCCACTTGTGTTGGCAGCATCTCAGAGCTGAGTGAGTATGGCGCTATAGGGGTTTCCGATGCTTATCTACCAATCACAGGGCTTCATAGAAACATTTTGATTGACTTCTGTCAATCAAAATCAAGACAATAACTTTTGTGTGACTGCTTTTGTGTAACTACTGGTGACTGCTGTACTCCTGTTATTTATGGCACACAAACCCAATGATCCCATTGTCTCTCTAGTAAACTGGTAAGGATTGTACCCATTTGGGGTAATTCAGTCATGCTGCAGGGTAGGGATTGTCCTACCCAATCAACAAAATAGTTGACAATTAGAACCTGTCCTCAAGTCCAATTTGGAGTGGTCATGGAATCCCCAAGTCACTCTACAGGACCCCCACAGATCCCTTAGCAGCCTTCAGAAGAACTCAAAGATATTTTAAACTAGCAGAGACAGACAGTATATAGTAACTTGTACACCATGCTCCAATTCTCCACACTCCTTAAAGAGGAAAATCAGAGCGAAAATAGAAAGGGGCCAATCCCCCCCCCCCCCCTCAATTGACCTGATCCTTAGCCATCTGTTAATGACAAGCACAGCCTTAGGCGTGCTCGTCAATGTCCCATGGCGATCTCGAAGCTCAGAGAAGTCTCACAGGATTTCAGGTGGCCCCATTGCATCCCAGGCGCGAGATCGGGGGCCACGGGTAGTGCCTTATGGGATGCAAGGTGGCGCCGCCCGCCAGAAGGTCGCTTGGAAACCTAGGGGCATGATGATTCAGCATACCCCACTGTGTGAGCCCCCCGAGCTGTGGATGCGGCCACCGGCACTCTCTATGCCAACGCAAGGTTTAATTCATGCATGGCATAAAGCGACAATTGGACTGACACTCGTGCATGCGCCGTGGGAATGGCGGAAAGGTGAGTAGAGTTGGGGAACAGGGGTTTCGCAGGATGCCTCCAGGGCAAGGACCGATCACTAGGATAGTCAAAATCCTGGTGATGCACACAGTACCATACTGGATGGCACACAGTACCATACTGGAGCTATTTTAGAGCAGGGGTGAACTGGCCATAGTGAGAACCAGGAGACATTGCTTTGGGGATAGGTTAGTCTGCTGCTTCTAACACTCCCTCCGGCCCCCTTAATCTGGCCTCATTGGGATCCCATGGGACTTTGGAGGCATAGATTGCCATTGTATGATTGTGCACACATAGGTATTTTTCCCTCTGCATTTAACCCATCTGTGCAGTGAGTGTACACATGCCTGGAGCAGTGGGCTGCCCTAATTTGTAGAGTCATGTCCTGACCAGGATTCAAACTTCCAACCCTCCAGTCACAAGGCCGCTTCCTTACATCTAGCCCACGGTTGTACCCCCAGCCAATAAATCTCAACCCATGTTCTGCTCCCAATGCTATAACCTCGGCATCTTGGCTTGGCCTTACCCACCCCTGCTTGGTCTTACCCAGCCCTGCCACATTATCTGCCTCTACAATGCTATTGCTTCAGTATTACCGATTTTAGAGTGGCCATGTTCATCCCCACCCATTATCTGTTGCTCTAATGTTAAAAGTCTCAGCCTTGGCTCAGAAGAGATGTCATGGGCTGTTTGGGGCCCAGGCTAATTTTGGCCCCAACCCTCCACTGCTTTAAAGGCATGACTGTAAGGTTTAAATTGGGATTTGTAATAGAAAATAGATGCAGATAATCTAAATGAACCTTAAATAACTCTTCTAAATCTTGTCTATAGGTGACCTGGTCTCCCGCGCCATGCACCACATGCAGTGTCTGAACACACCAAGGGCAGGCATGAGCCCAATACGCCAACCCCGCCACCCCCAACAGCACATCACCTGGTCTCCGGACTCCTTGCACACTTTATACTACTTCCTGCGTTGTTCCCAGATGGAGTCCATGGAGAATCCCAATATTGACCCACCCAGAATGGCACTTCACAATGAGAGGTAAGCTCCTCCTTGTTCATAATGTTTCAGCTGTAAATATTCACCTTTGTTTGTAATAACACATAGATGTTTATTACAATAACGCTTGGTCATTTTTATAAGGGAGATGTAAGCAGAGAGGTGGTTCACTTGCTTTCGGGTGGCTCATGGGTCATAGATCTTTTGAGAGCCCAGCTGTGGATGTGTTATCAGTGGTACATTTTTGGCATCCTGTTTGCTTTGCAGCAGACCCATTGGCCATAGAATAAAACCATGGGCAATAAATGATAACGCACAAAGCTTTGGACAGCTCATCTCAAAAGGCTTAATCTGGCCATGTACCTGACATCTAAGCATTCCTTCCCTCAACGGAACCAGACCAAAGGCAGAAAACTGTGCCCGAAACAGGGGATATATATATTCTACTAGATCCCCATAAATAGCCAGTTCAGTGATTACTTTGATCTGTAGTATTAACCTAATGCCTGAACTGGACAAACTGGACACTAGTCCATACCAGCACATATATTCCCATCAATCAGAAATGGGAACAATGGGGATCTCAATAGAACTTGTAAACCTAATATTTATTCTATTCCCTAAACCTGGCTAGAAGATTTAACTAATCAGCAATAAATCTAGTCCCCAAACTTGACCTAAACCCAACCATAGCAGTTGACCCAATTCCTAAATCTGCATAACCCCTATTTAAAGTGCTACTGCAGGCAAAGGCAATTGTTGCCTACATTTGGTACTGTCCTAAACGGTTTTCCATTTTTTAATTGAAAAAGAAATTGCCAAGCTATCAAGGATTACAGTATAAATGTAAGGGGCTTACCTCTGCCAGGGGGCCGGCAGCGAGCGTCCGCGGGGCAATGTGGCACTCCTGCTGCTGGGAGCGTGGCACGCCACTCTGCCAGCCTCCCTCGCCCCTCTCTAGCTGTGCAGGTGCGCACCCCGCAGTCTGTAAATTTCGCCACTAGGAGGCGCTGTGCTGCGAGTGGCAGGCAGCACAGAGTGCTCCACACCTGATGGGAATCAGGGGCTGATCAGCCTTGCAGCCAAGACTGACCAGCCCCTGGATAGTGCCTCCAATCACTCACAGTGTTGTAAGTTGCACCAATTAGCACATACACTCTCCCCCCACCCCCCAGGGTGGCCATTGGTCGATTCCCTAATAAATATGGAGTCAGCCCAGTACTCAGTGCCCGTGATAGTTGCTTGTGATTAGGGTGTGATTCTGTTAGTTATCTGATTCCGACCTGGCTAGATCGACCATCCCTGTCCGCTGCCTGTACCGACCTCTGCTTTGTCTGACTACGAATCTGCCTGCCCCTCTGGCTACCCCGCGATCTCTGACCTCCTGGCTTGACCCATTGGCTACCCCCGACTATGCACCTGTCTCATCCCTGTACTCTGATGCACCCTCAGAATTAATTACCTGTGAACGACCTCAGCTTCGGGATACCCTCGTGGTTCATCGGCCTTCACCATAAGCAGCCATCCTTTGCGCCTATTAAGACCTGGCGGCAACCGTGTCCGGTGAGGCGTACCTAGCGTCCCGGCAAACGAGGGCTTGACTATAGGCAGAAGTGGCGGTGGAGATTGGGGGTTGCCTGCTTACAGAAGGCTGGTGTCCTGCTGGTCATCACATTATCACGGGCTACACAAATGGACCAAATTTTGGAACAGGTACAGGCCCTGGCTGTGGCCGTGGAGCACCTGGCACTTCGAGTGGCGGCTCAGGAGAACCGTCCAGGTCCTGCACCCTCTGTGCCCCAGGGGGCAATAGCCTCCTTTCCGGTTGAACCCAAGATTCCCCTTCCAGAGACGTTTTCGGGGACCGGAGTAAATTTGCCAATTTCCGGGATGCCTGTAAGCTCTATTTTCAGCTTCATGCTTCTGGCTCCCAGGAGCAACGGGTGGGACTTATCATCTCCCTTCTGCATGGGGATCCCCAATCCTGGGCTTTTAGCCTCTCCCCTCAGGATTACACCCGCCAATCTGTCGAGGAATTCTTCAAGGCCATGGAGATCCTGTATGATGACCCAGACCGAGGGGCAACTGCTGATGCCAAGCTACGATCTCTCAGGGCGAAGACCGGCAGAAGAATATTGCTTGGAATTCCGACGCTGGGCAGTGGATTCCGGCTGGAATGACCCAACATTGTGTGGGCAGTTCAGGCTAGGTCTGTCAGAGGTCATAAAATCACCCAGTACCTAACACCCTGGATGAAACCATGCAATTGGCTATCCGCATCGACCGCTTACGAGAAAGACACCTGGAAAAAGGGGCCCAGTCTGAAGTCAGTATGAAGCCTGAGGCCCTAGTCCCCTCTTCTTCTGAAGAACCCATGCAGCTTGGGGCCACCAAGCTTTCTGAAGCTGAGAGGCGGAGGCATCTGTCGCAAGGTCTATGCCTTTACTGCGGAGAAGTCGGTCACCTGGTCCGCTCCTGCCCTCGGAAACAGGCATCGGGAAACTTCAAAGCCTAGGTGGGGTCGAGGAAACCCACCTAGGCTGCAAGGTATTTCCTCTGTGTTGCACACAAATTACGTTGCCTGTCGAGATTACTCATGATTTTGAGTCCAGATCTGTAGAGGCTCTTTTGGATTGTGGGGCTGCTGGGAATTTTATTGATTGGGGCCTGGCTCAAGCGTTAAAGATCCCACTGCAATCTTTAGTCAATCCAATTAGAGTCAAAGCCATTGATAATACACCCCTTGTCGGGGGCCTGATTCAGTACCGTACTCCACCAGTGTTTGTTAGAGTGGGGGCGGGACATACCGAGCTAATGAGCTTCCTTCTCCTTAAGGTGCCTCTTACCCCTTTGGTTTTGGGACTTCCCTGGCTGTCTAAACACAATCCCCAAATTGACTGGGTCTCTGGGCAGATTATCAAGTGGGGGTCACAATGTTTCCAGTCTTGTCTTGAGCTCCCTGTACGTGCCACTCGCTTGACTGCTGAGGGCATACCTACCCCCTATGCAGATTTCACAGACTTGTTTTCTGAAAAAGCCACTGATGAACTCCCTCCTCATAGGCATTTTGACTGCCCGGTTGATCTTCTCCCCGGAACTATGCCACCTCGGGGAAAGATTTATAATTTAACCCGAGCTGAGAATACATTGCTGAGAATCTGCAGAAGGGTTTTATTCGGCCCTCTACCTCACCAGCGGGTGCCGGATTTTTCTTTGTGGAAAAGAAAGATGGTGGCTTGCGCCCCTGTATTGATTATAGGGGCCTGAATAAAATTACAGTTAAAAATAAATACCCCCTTCCCTTAATAGAGGGACTCTTTAACCAGGTCATTGGGGCCCAGGTTTTTTCTAAGCTTGACCTGAGGGGGGCTTACAATTTAATCAGGATCCGTCAGGGAGATGAGTGGAAGACTGCCTTCAACACCCAGGATGGGCACTATGAATATCTTGTTATGCCATTCGGCCTATGTAACGCCCCGGCAGTCTTCCAGGACTTTGTTAATGAAGTTTTTAGAGAATACTTGGCCCATTTTGTGGTCATCTACTTAGATGACATCCTAATATTCTCCCTGACCTTAACCGAGCATAGAGAGCATGTACGGATGGTTCTACAGAAATCGAGAGAGAATCACCTCTACGCCAAGCTAAAAAAGAGGTTTCTGAGGTTCCGTTCCTGGGATACATTTTTGCCGATACTGGGTTAACAATGGATCAGGCCAAAGTATCTGCAGTCCTCCAGTGGGAACAACCCAAAGATTTGAAGGGTTTATAGAGGTTTCTGGGGTTTGCTAATTTTTATAGGCGCTTTATAAAAAACTTTTCCACCTTGGTAGCCCCACTCACCGACCTCACTAAGAAGGGGGCGTTTACCCCCACTTGGTCAGGCCGATCCATCCAGGCCTTGAGAACCTTAAGTCTGCCTTTAGTTCGGCACCTGTATTGACCCACCCTGATATCCACCGAGCCTTCATAGTCGAAGTAGATGCATCCGAGCTTGGGATAGGGGCAGTTCTCTCACAGTACAGTGGGTCTCCTGAACGGCTACATCCCTGTGCCTTTTTCTCGAGAAAATGTAATTCCGCTGAGCAGAACTATGATATTGGCAATCGCGAACTTCTAGCTGTGAAATTAGCCTTTCAGGAATGGAGACATTGGTTAGAGGGGGCACAGTTCCCAATTACGGTATTCACAGATCACAAGAATTTAGAATACATCGAATCAGCTAAAAGGTTAACCCCCCGTCAGGCCCAATGGTCTCTTTTCTTCTCCTGATTTAATTTCACTATAACATACAAACCAGGAACAAAGAATATTAAAGCTGACGCTCTCTCCAGAAGTTTCACAGTTGATAGTCCCTGTAGAGGAGATCCTTCCCATAATCCCACAACACAAGGTCATAGCTGTCATCCAACCTGACCTGTCGAGTGAGCTAAGCCGGTTTCAATCAGATTCTCCTCCGGTCAAACCCGATCACCTCCTCTTTGTACCTCTTTCCCACCGTCCGGGAGTACTTCAGCAGTTTCATGACTCCAAGACGGTGGGTCATCCAGGGGTTAAAAGACTTTGGGCCTTCTAGCTCGTCATGTCTGGTGGCCATCTTACAGGAGAGATACCCAGGCCTTTATTCAGGCCTGTAAGATCTGTGCCCGTAGCAAAACCCCCAGGTCAGCTCCTGCCGGACCTCTGGTGCCCCTGTCCACTCCTTCAAAGCCTTGGACGCACTTGGCAATGGATTTTATTACTGATTTACCACAGTCCCAGGGATATACCGTTATCTGGGTTGTGGTAGATCGATTTAGCAAAATGACGCATTTTGTCCCCCCTAAGAAAGCTGCCCACAGCCCAAGAATTGGCTCAATATTTCTTAGATCATATATTCTTAGTATACAGTACGTCCTGCTCCAGATAGATTACTTACACGTGGGTATTACTCTGCCAGATGGCGCTGGACTGCAGAGACATCGAAAACAGGCTCCTCCCGAACCCTCAAATACCCAGGGACCTCCCCAGATCTTCTCTGCAGTCTGGACTGCGAAGGACAAGAAGATGTCTCTCTCTTCTCGCAGGTGAGCGGGGCTATTAGCCTGCGGCCCTGTAGGACTATTCCCACCCGTTCCATTAGTAATGTGCCTCCGGGTGATGGTAGGCACCATTGCTCCACCGCAATCCCCCACCAAAGGGTAGGCGGTATAGGCATATGGTGAGCCTCTATGGGATGCCCCTCCCGCCCTATTACCCCTTGCCCCTGTCTATCAGTGGGTCCTGTTAAGTGGCCGCTGTCCTCCTTCGCTCTCCCTTGTAGCCCTCAGGGGAGGGGGGGGTGTGTATGTGTATTTGCCTTTGTGCTTCACTGTATTATGTTCTTATGATTGGTGTCAGTCGCCGCGCTGACTTGGTTGCACTGGTTGTCTTTTTTTAAAGTTGCCGCCGCCGCGCGCGCTTCCACTGTGTTCCACGCTTGGCGGTGGCGTTACCTCAGGGGCTGGTGCGCCGTTATTGGCTGCTTCACGTGTACGGCTTCACACTCTTCGGGGGGGGGCAGGGCCTGCATTTGGCGTGCTCCCTGCGGCACGCCCCTCGAGGTATACTCTCCGTGAGTGCCCTCGCGGGCGGCTTTATTTACCATTGTCATTTACATGTCACTTACGGTTCCCCTTTGCTTATGTCTTTCAGGCGGGCAGAACCCTATTGGCTTCTCCCGGCCCTACTCCCTCTATTTAGTTATTTAACTTGTGAGGCCTAGTGTTTAATTACTTCGACTTCCCTAGCGGGTTATTGGGGCATCCCGGGTTGCTTTTATAGCGTCAATCCCTATCGGCCTATTGTGCCGCTATAATCGCCATATGGAGGCGTCTCAGGATAATGTGCTCGGGGTTCCTTCGGGACAAGCCCGGCTGTGTGTAGCTTGTGGGGTGTCCCCTATTAGCACTGACAATGTGCGGGTCTGTGTACCTTGTGCCCAGCAGGTGCTTGCGCTGCAGCCTGGTTTCCAGTGGCCTGCGCCTTGTATGGTTTCACCTACTCCCCCAAGCTTAAATCTCACTCCCATTGAGTTGCAAACAAGTGGGGATTCTCAACCTCATGTGTCTTCCAGACTGGCTAGTGTTGAGAAGTTGATTGCTAATCCCTTGGCGCGTAAGGTCTCTGCAAAAAAGCGGCACCTAACTCCTGATGTCACTCTTTTCCCTATGGAAGCTGCTGAGTTTTTGGAACTGTCTGGCTATACCCCTTTGGAAGAAGGGGAGTTATTCTCTGACTCAGGGTCATCTGATGAGAGGCCCAGGGGTCATAACGATTCTGGCTTTGACCCCTGGGCCCCAGATGATACTGATAGGCTTTTGGCTCAGATTTTTGAGGTTCTGTCTATTTCTCCTCCGGTTGCGGCCCCCAGGCAACAGGGGGAATTGTTTCATTCTACAAAGTCGCATTTGGAATTTCCTGAGCAAGCCCATTTTAATAATCTTGTGTTCAAGGAATGGGAGCACCCCAGCAGGCTTCCCGGTGTACCTAAGAGTTGGGATAAGAGGTATCCCTTCCCTGCTGATGTGGTGAAGCGTTGGTCATCCCCTTCTGAAGTGGATGCCCCAGTCCTAGGGTTATCTAACACCTCTGTCATGCACTCCCCTGACTATACTACGCTGCGGGATGCTGAGGACCGGCGCATTGATCAGCTGGCGTCCCATGCCTTTGCATGTGTGGGGATGGCGCTGCGCCCAGTCTGTGCCTCTGCCATTATGGCTGTGGCTATTAGGACCCTGCTCAGAAGTATCCTTGATGGTGCCCCTGATGATGTGTCTAGTGAGGAGTTTAATGCACTCTCTCGTGATGTTTTTGTGACTTATGTCCTTTCTGCCTTGGATGACACCATTAGAATGTGTGGCAGAACCTCTGCCCTTGTGGTGGCTATACGCCACTCGGTTTGCTGCGCCAGTGGGCTGCTGACAACGCTGCCAAGAAGGTCCTCACTGGTTTTCCCTTCAAAGGACTACGCCTGTTTGGGGACCGCCTGGACCTGTTGGCTAAGGGAGGCAGGTTACCCCAGCGCAGGCGGCAGTCTCGGCCCTTTCGGGGTCATGGCTCTTTTTCCTCCCCCTACCGTGGTGCTAGACAAGGGAGGGGGGTTTCCCTTACTGGGGCCCGAGGAGACTTCTAGGGTAGGGGCAGAGGACGTGGATGCCCTGGCTCCTCCTGGGGCTCAAAGCTTATGTCCTCTCCCAAGCCTCCTCAGGCATGAAGGGGCTCCCTCACCCATCCGGGTGGGGGGACGGCTTCAGCACTTTGCTCACGTCTGGAGGCTTCATATCTCAGACCGGTGGATTCAGGAGTTAGTGTCCTCCGGTTACAAGATAGAGTTTGCTGCCTGCACCCCCCCCCCCCCCCAAAGATTCATCAGATCCCGGATTTCTCAGGACCCTGTGTCAGCTCAGGCTCTAGTGCAGGCGGTGCAAAGCCTTCTGGAGCTGGGGGTCATCTGCCAGGTCCCTTTACGAGAAAGGGGCAAGGGCTTCTATTCCAACCCCTTCACCATGCCCAAAAAAGATGGGTCAGTCAGGCCCATCCTGGACTTGAAAATCCTCAACAAATTTGTCAGGCGTTTTCGCATGGAAACTCTGCGCTCTGCCATCAGTTCCCTGCGTCCAGGGGACTTCATGACGTCTGTGGACATCAAAGATGCTTACCTTCATATTCCTGTGTTTCCAGGTCATCAAAGGTTCCTCAGGTTCGCTCTGGAGGATCAGCACTACCAATTTGCCCTTTGGTCTCACTTCAGCTCCCAGAGTGTTCACCAAGGTGCTGGCAGGAGTGATGTCTCTGCTCAGGTCTCAGGGCATCCGCGTGCTGCCCTACCTGGATGACATTCTCATCACTTCCCAGTCCCTACATCAGGCAGAGTTGGATACCCAGCTGGTAGTGTCCACCCTGGAGTCATTTGGCTGGGTGATCAACCATCCCAAGTCTTCTCTGTCTCCCTCCTTGGTGACTCCATTCCTAGGAATGAATCTGGATACAGTTCAGGCAAGGATTTTTCTTCCTCAGCAGAAGGTGGACAGTCTGATTGCGCAGGTTCAGTTCCTGCTATCTTGTCATCATCCCTCCATCAGGCAAGGAATGCAGCTGGTGGGCCTGATGGTGGCGTACTTCGAGGCGGTCCCTTATGCTCAGTTCCACTTGAGGCCTCTGCAACTCCACCTCTTGTCAGTATGGGACAAGGATCCTGCGTCCCTGGACCGGGTCTTTGCGCTTTCCCCCCTGGTCAGGCGGTCCCTCTCGTGGTGGCTGAACTCCAGGAACCTGTTGGGGGGCAGATCCTTTCTGACCCCCTCCTGGGAGACGGTCACCACGGATGCCAGTCTGTCAGGTTGGGGGGGTTTCTGGAAGTCCCTGCAGTTCCAAGGGAGGTGGGGCCCTCAGGAGGCCCACACACCTATCGGCGTTCTGGAACTGCGGGCGATCAGGTTGGTTCTGACTCAGTTGACTCCTCACCTTCGGGGCCTGCCTGTTCAGGTGCGCTCGGACAACCAGTTGCCTACATCAATCATCAGGGAGGGACCCGGAGCAAGAGGGCCCTCCAGGAAGTGTCTCTGATCCTGACCTGGGCGGAGGCCAATGTTCCCTGCATATCAGCTGTGTACATACCTGGGGTGGAGAATCTGCAGGCAGACTTTCTGAGCAGGGGGACCTCTCGCCTGGGAGAATGGCCCCTCAGCAACAGGGTGTTTCAATATCTGTGTCACCGTTGGGGCCAACCAGATGTGGATCTGTTTGCGTCCCGTCACAATCACAAGCTCCCGGCCTTTGTCTCCCTGTCCCAGGATCCTCTGGCCTTGGCCACAGATGCTCTAGCAATGTCATGGCAGGACTTTCAGCTCCTGTATGTCTTTCCCCCATTCCCCCTGTTGGGCAGGGTTCTGCGCAAGATTGCTCTGGAGGGGGTGCTAGCAATTCTGGTGGCCCCCAGGTGGCCAAGAAGAGTGTGCGCAGATGTGGTGCAGCTGGCAGTAGATCAGTATGCTCTGCCCAGGGTGCCAGACCTGCTCACTCAGGGTCACTTACGCCATCCCAATTTACAAACTCTGGCTTTGATGGCCTGGCTGCTGAAACCTCCATCTTGATGGAGAAGGGGCTGTCTACCTCTGTTGTTGATACCATGATAAAGGCTAGGAAGAAGTCTTCTTCTTTCATTTACTACAGGGTTTGGCGTGCCTACATTGACTGGTGTGAGTCTAAGTCTCTTCCCTGTCGTGTGTTCTCTATTCCCGGGATCCTGCAGCATGGGTTGGAGACGGGGCTTTCTGCCCTGGCTGTTTTCTTCCAGAAGTCCTTTGCTCAGCATTCTCTGATTAGGACTTTTTTCCAGGGGGTTACTCATGTGCGTCCCCCACGTAAGCCTATGTTGCCTGTTTGGGATTTGAACTTGGTTTTGTCAGCCTTGCAGGGTGCTCCCTTTGAACCTGTGCAGGATGCTGCCCTGGCCGTTCTTACTCTCAAAGTTGTCTTTTTGGTGGCTATCACCTCTGTTAGGCGTGTGTCTGAGTTGGCGGCGCTCTCCATCCAGCCCCCCTACTTTGAGAGACCCCAGGACAAGGTGGTGTTTCGCTTCAAGCCAGACTTTCTGCCTAAGGTTGTGTCTGCCTTTCATTTGAATCAGGAAATTGTTCTTCCTTCATTGTGCCCTAATCCTAGTAATGCTAAGGAGAGGGTCTTGCATTCTTTGGATGTGGTTAGGTGTCTGAAGTACTATCTGGTGGCTACTACACCTTTCAGAAAAACTGATGCTCTTTTTGTGGTCCCTTCTGGTCCTAGGAAGGGTTTGGCTCCTGCCAAGTCTACTATCAGCAAATGGATCCGTCAGGCTGTGATTCAGGCCTACTCTGTTAAGGGGAAGTATCCTCCCTTCCGCCTTACTGCTCATTCTACTCGTGCTATTGGTGCCTCTTGGGCTTTTCAGCACCAGGCTTCTGTTGAACAAGTTTGCAAGGCCGCTACTTGGTCTTCTGTTCATACCTTTTAAAAGTTTTACAAGGTTGATGTTAGGGCCTCAGCTGATGCTGCTTTTGGCCGTAAGGTTCTGCAGGCGGCAGTGGTATGACCTGTCTGCTGTTACCTTTGGGGATCCCACCCTACTTTATGGACACTATTGGATGTCCCACGTGTAAGTAATCTATCTGGAGCAGGACGTACTGTATACTTAGAATAATACAATTCTGTGATTACTCACCTGTAGAATTGGTATTATGAGTATACAATATGTCCTGCTCCACCCCACCCTTGGTTTTGCATTATCTTGGATCCCCTCTTCCAACATTCATGACACTTGGGAAACCGCCTGTAGAGGGCGATCTTGCAGAGCCCCTCCTGGTCCATAAGTACCTGGGACCTCCCACTATTCCCCAGTCTTTTCGTCTCTGCATTCGGCGAAGCATTCAGAAGATGACTCTCCTTTCTGCAGGTAGCCGGAATAACTCCCGGCCTTGTTTTCTATTTCTGCCTGAACTCCCTTATAACTCCCAGCCTTGGCTGAATGGCTCAGGCAAGGGTAGATGCACCTTCGGGTGTGCATGGGACCTTGCTTCCCCCGTGAGACCTCAAATAAGGGGTAAGCGGTGTCCGGGTTGGTGTTCCCCGGCATGGGATGCCCCCTCCCTTTAAATCTCCCTGTGCCTTATGGGCTTTCCTGTACCTCTCCCCTTTGTCTCCTGGCCCTGCAGGGGTGAAAAGGAGGGGGGGGGGGTGCTACTATTGGAAGGGAGTGTTGCTATTATGTCCTATGCACATATATATATAAAAAAAAAAAAAAAAAAAAGCAAGTGAAGGAAGCTTTTCCTTTTATTTTTGAGTTTGCAGCGTTTGGCATACCTGTTTGTTGTCTTCATTTTTGGTGAGGGATTTGAATTTCTCTCCCTTTTTCGGAGCAGCGTGTGGGTCCCGGATGTGGGCGGGGTTTGGCGCGCGGCGTCTGGCCTCGCTCTATTGCGTCTTGCTTAGTCTGTACGGGCTCTGTCTGGCTCGCCCCTCTGATTCCTTCAGCTCTGCTCAGATTGTGTACGTAGTGGGCGGAGCTAGTCGGCGTCACATTTATCGGGCATTTCCGCTCTTCCCCACGCGATTTGCTCTCCTGTTGCTGGTCTTGTGAGTACCCTTTAGCTTGGCTAAAGGGATGTTTTATTGCTATTTTGCTCTATTGTATTGGTGCATAGGTTTACTTTTATTTCTTATTCCAGGTGGAAACTCTTCAGTTAAGGGGTTTCTCCTGGTCCTTAATCAAATCCTCCCACTAGGGATTCTTAAAGGGGCATCCTGGGTAGCTATTGCATAAATCCCACATACTTGGCGACTATAAATAATTAAGTATCTAAACAGACACCATATGGAGGCATCTCAGGATATTGGGCTTTCAGTTCCCTCGGGACAGACTCGGCAGTGTTTAGGATGTGGGGCATCCCTTGTTGGGGATAATGCATTTCTTGTGCACAGTTGACTATAATGCAGCAGTCAGGGGCCCAAGCCTCAGGATCTGCGGCTCCTGTCTCTTCTCCTACACCACCTTGTCTTGTCCGTTCCCCCAGTGATGTTGTCATGGGTGGAGAGTCGCTTTCTGATGTATGTGCCAGGTTGGCTCACATTGAAAAATTAATGTCTAGCTCTGTGGCCAAAAAGGCCTCAGCTAAAAGGAAACATTTGGCTCCAGCCGTTCCGGCAAGTGAGTTTGACAGTTGCGAGTGTCTTGATTGGTCGGAAGAAGGGGAATTTTGTGAGGAATCTGATATTTCTGATGCTCAGCAATTTGTGGGTACTGACGTTGTACAGGGAGAGGGGGATGTTTTTGACACCCCTAAAGCTCTTGCTCAATTGTTTGAGGTTTTGGCTATCACACCTCCAGAAGCAGCCCCTCCTCAAAAAGGGGAGTTCTTTGGAGCCTCCAAGCCTCGTTTAGAGTTTCCTAATCAGCAACATTTTGAGGATATCATTCTTAAGGAATGGGAGAAGCCTGCACGGCTTCCTGGCATTCCTTTAGGCTGGGATAAAAAGTATCCTTTTCCAGCAGACACAGTTAAGCATTGGTCATCCCCTCCTGAGATGGATGCCCCTGTGCTCAATTTGTCCAATTCCTCTGTGTTGCATTCTCCTGAATACACTACCCTTAAGGATGGGGAGGACAAGCGTATTGATCAAATGGCGTGCCACGCTTTTGCTAGTGTTGGTTCGGCCTTGTGGCCTGTGGGTGCTTCGGCACTTATGGCAGTTGCTATTAGGTCTGTTGTTAGAGACCTATTGAATACCTCAGGGCTTGATCCAGCCTCTGATGAGTCTGTCGCCCTCAAGCGATGTGAATTATTTCTGTCTTTTGTACTTTCTGCTTTGGATGATACCTTGGCCATGTGCAGAAGAACTTCCGCCTTGTTAATTGCTATTCGGCGGTCTATATGGTTACGCCAGTGGGCGACTGATATTGTGGCCAAAAAGTCGCTTACAGCACTTCCCTTTGTGGGTTTGCGCCTCTTTGGTGAAAAATTGGATTCTGTCATTAAAGGAGGGAAATTGCCTCAACGTAAGAGACAATGTCGTTCCTTTCGGGGACTGGCCTCCTTTAACTCTTCCTTTCGTGGGTCCAGACCCGGTAGAGGATCGGCCTTTTCAGTCTCTAGGGGGACTGCGTGGAACAGAGGAAGAGGACGTGGCCGTCCAGGCCAGAGTTGGGGGTCCAAGCCTAAGCCTGCTTCCAAGCCTGCCCAGCAATGAGGAGGCGCCCTCACCCTTTCGGGTGGGGGGATGGCTGCAGTTCTTCTTCTAGGCTTGGGTCCAAGAGGTATCAGACAGATGGATTCTGGAAGTTGTGTCCTCCGGTTACAAACTGGAATTCGAGTTCCGGCCTCCTCCCAGATTTTTCAGGTCCCGGATGCCCTTGGATCCGGTGATCGCGCAGGGGCTCCGGGCGGCAGTGGCGAACCTATTAGACATGGCCGTCATCTGCCTAGTGCCTCCAGCGGAAAGGGGTTTGGAGTTTTACTCCAACCTATTCATGGTACCCAAGAAGGACGGCTCTGTTCGGCCTATTCTAGACCTGAGGCGACTCAATCAATTTATCCACTTCAGAAGGTTCCGCATGGAATCATTGCGGTCAACGGTCGACGCTCTCCGTCAGGGCGACTTTATGACGTCCATAGACATCAAGGATGCTTATCTTTACATTCCTATTTTTTCCGCTCACCAGAGATTTCTCAGGTTCACAGTAGAAGACCAACATTTTCAGTTTGTGGCCCTTCCATTCGGTCTCACTTCATCTCCAAGGGTTTTTACCAAGATGTTGGCAGGAGTGATGGCTATTCTCAGGGTTCAGGGCATTCGCATTGTGCCATTTCTGGACGACCTTCTCATCACAGCCTCTTCTTTCAATCAGGCGGAATTGGGCACCAGGACGGTAGTGGCTACGCTAGAGAGGTTCGGATGGGTGATAAACCATTCCAAGTCCTCTCTTTGTCCAGCCAGGGAGATTCCCTTTTTGGGCCTGATACTGAATACTTTTCAGGCCAGGGTATTTCTTCCTCAGTCCAAAATCCTTCTGATTCAGGATCTGATTCGTCTGTTCTTGTCCAACCCTCATCAGTCTATCCGTCTGGGGATGAGACTAGTGGGGCTGATGGTGGCCACATTCGAAGCGGTTCCTTTTGCTCAGTTTCACATGAGGACGCTTCAACTCTTCCTCTTGGCAAAGTGGGACAAGTGTCCACTGTCTTTGTATCAGATTTGTCTGTTGTCTCCCCATGTTC
Source organism: Gastrophryne carolinensis (assembly GCA_027917425.1). NCBI lineage: Eukaryota > Metazoa > Chordata > Amphibia > Anura > Microhylidae > Gastrophryne > Gastrophryne carolinensis. The sequence continues at coordinate 102,184,933 of CM051241.1, forward strand.
TGCAGTCCCTTCAGTGGTGGCTGATTTCGAGCAATCTCAAGAAGGGCAAGTCATTTCTTCCCCTGTTGGGAATTGGTCACCACGGACGCCAGCCTGGTGGGCTGGGGGGGCATCTGGAGGGAACATCGGTTCCAGGGGTTGTGGGGGCCTCAGGAGGCTCACTCTCCAATCAATCTATTGGAGCTACGGGCCATTCATTTAGTTCTACTTCAACTGACCCATTTCTTGAAGGGTCTGCCGGTTCAGATTCGGTCAGACAATCGAACAGCGGTTGCATACATCAATCACCAGGGAGGGACTCGCAGTTGGGGTGCCCTCTGGGAAGTGTCTCTGATCCTCCACTGGGCAGAGATCAATGTTCCCTGCATATCGGCAGTTTACATTCCGGGGGTAGAGAACACGGAAGCAGACTCCCTGAGCAGAGGATGCGCTCGCCAGGGGGAGTGGTCTCTCAATCCCAGGGTCTTTCAGTTCCTTTGTCACAAGTGGGGGACTCCACGGTTGGACCTGTTTGCTTCTCCACAACCACAAGCTTCAAGCCTTTGTGTCTCTATCCCAGGATCCTCTGGCAGTGGCAGTGGATGCCATGTCTCTGGCCTGGAAGGATCTGGGGTTCCTGTATCTTTTTACCCCATTCACCATGATAAGCAAGGTGGTGCGCAAGTTAGTTCTGGAAGGGGCCCCAGCAATTCTGGTGGCTCCAAGGTGGCCCAGACGCCTGTGGTTCGCAGACGTCACAAGTCTGGCAGTGGATCAGTTCCATCTGCCGCCTCTTCCAGATCTCATCGCCCAGGGTCAACTCTGTTACCCCAATTTACCAACGTTGGCTTTGACGGCGTGGCTGCTGAAATCTCCATCTTAGAGGAGGAAGGTCTTTCTGACGCTGTCATTCAGACTCTTGTTAGAACTAGGAAGAAATCTTCCTCTGTTGTTTACTACAGGACTTGGAGGTCCTATATTGATTGGTGTGAGTCTAGGGCCTTGCCCTGCAGGGTATTTTCCATCCCTAGGGTTTTGGAGTTTCTGCAATGTGGTCTGGATTTGGGGTTCCAGATTAGTACTTTGAAAGGGCAGGTTTCTGCTTTGGCTATTTTCTTTCAAAGATCTTTTGCTCTTCATCCTTTGGTTAAGACTTTTTTCCAGGGGGTCACGCATGTGTGGCCTCCTAGAAAGTCCTTACTTCCAGTTTGGGATCTGAACTTGGTGCTTTCTGTTATGCAGGCTGCTCCTTTTGAGCCATTGCAGGATGTTCCTCTTCATATTCTTACTCAGAAGGTTGCTTTTTTGGTTGCTATTACCTCTGTCCGTCGGGTTTCTGAATTGGCGGCCCTGTCAATCCAGGCTCCTTACTTTGAGAGGCATCAGGACAAGGTGGTTTTCCCTTTTAAACCGGATTTCCTTCCTAAGCTGGTGTCTGCTTTCCACCTAAATCAGGATATAGTTCTTCCGTCACTGTGCCCTAATCCTAGTAATGACCAGGAAAGGGTTCTACATTCTTTGGATGTAGTTCGTTGCGTTAAATATTATTTGGTTACTACTTCGGCCTTCCGTAGGACGGATGCCTTTTTTGTTGTGCCTTCTGGGCCTAGGAAGGGTTTGGCGCCCGCCAAGTCTTCCATTAGTAAATGGATACGTCAGGCCATTATTGGGGCCTATTCTGCTAAGGGGAAAGTACCCCCTTTTCGTGTTACTGCTCATTCTACTCGTGCTGTTGGAGCGTCTTGGGCTTTTCAGCACCAGGCTTCTGTTGAACAAGTTTGCAAGGCTGCTACTTGGTCTTCGGTGCATACTTTTTCTAAGTTTTACAAGGTTGATGTGCGGATGTGCTTTTGGCCGCAAGGTTCTGCAAGCTGCAGTAATTTAAGTTATGCCTTATTTCCTTGTTGGATCCCCACCCATTATTGACACTGCTATTGGATGTCCCAAGTGTCATGAATGTTGAAAGCGGGGTGTGTGACATACTAGGAATAATACCATTTTGTGAGTACTCACCTGTAAAATGGGTATTACGAGTATGTCACACACCCCGCTTCCCCCGCCCTTTTTGTTCTGGGATCCTTTATATGGTGTTCTTGTTATTTTCAATTTTACTATATAATTGGCTCTTCCTGGTTTCTCACTGCTTTCTTAAGGACTGGGGAATAGTGGGAGGTCCCAGGTACTTATGGACCAGGAGGGGCTACCTTTTTTCATGTCATCTCTGCAAGATCGCCCTCTACAGGCCGGTTTCCCAAGTGTCATGAATGTTGGAAGCTGGGTGTGTGACATACTCGTAATACCCATTTTACAGGTGAGTACTCACAAAATGGTATTTTTAGTTCTCCCTGCTTCTCGTTAACTGCTTTTCAATGCTGGGGATTGTGGGAGGTCCCTGGGTATTTGAGGGGCCGGGAGGAGCCTGTTTTCGATGTCTCTGCAGTCCAGCGCCATCTGGCGGAGTAATACCCACGTGTAAGTAATGGAGCAGGACGTACTGTATACGTATAATACTAATTCTACAGGTGAATAATCACAGAATTGTATGTTTTAGACTTCACGGAATTCCAGAAGATGTGATCTCGGATAGGGGGGTCCAATTTGTGTCACGCTTCTGGAGGGCATTCTGCACCCGGCTAGGCTTCACTGTTTCTCTGTCTTCAGCTTTTCACCCTCAGTCCAATGGGCAGACGGAAAGGACCAACCAGTCATTAGAACAATAACTCAGTTGTTTCACCTCCGATATTCAGTCAGAGTGGTCCCAATTTCTTCCCTTTGCTGAATTTGCCTTCAATAATGCAGTTAACTCCTTCACGGGGGTATCACCCTTCCGGTGTGTATATGGGAGGGATCTTAAGTTCTCAGCACTTTCAGGCTCGTCCTCTGGTTTGCCTTCTTTAGACGATTGGTTGCCTCAGTGGCCAGATTTATGGGCCAAGATTCAGCGGCATTTGGTCCAGGCATTGAGTCAGCAGAAGGTCTTTACGGATCGTCGCCGATCCAATAATCCAGACTATAAAGTGGGGGATTTGGTCTGGCTCTCTACCAAATATGTAGCGCTACGCCAACTCTCTGTAAAATTGGGACCACAATATATTGGGCCTTATCCCATTTTAAAGAAAATTAACCAAGTCACATACAGACTCAAACTTCCACCATCTCTGAGGATTTGTAATTCCTTTCACGTTTCCCTCCTTAAGCCTGCCAGGGGAGTGGAGGAGGATTCCTCTCCTTCTCCTATTCTAGTTGATGGTGAGCAGGAGTTTGAAGTCGCACGAATTCTGGATTCCCCTTTCCTCTGGAATTCCTTGCAATATTTAGTCGACTGGAAGGGATATGGGCCAGAAGAGAGGAGTTGGGTTCCAGCTAGAGATGTGCATGCGGACCGTTTAATTAAAAGATTTCATAAAGAAAATCCTCTTAAACCCAGGGGCCCCTCCTCAAAAGGGGGGGTAATGTAAGGGGCTTACCTCTGCCAGGGGGGCGGCGGCGAGCGTCCGCGGGATGATGCGGCACTCCTGCTGCTGGGAGTGCGACGCGTCACTCTGGCAGCCTCTCTAGCTGTGCAGGTGCGCACCCCGCAGTCTGTAAATTTCGCCACTAGGAGGTGCTGTGCTGCGAGTGGCAGGCAGCACAGAGTGCTCCACACCTGATGGGAATCAGGGGCTGATCAGCCTTGCAGCCAAGACTGACCAGCCCCTGGATAGTGCCTCCAATCACTCACAGTGTTGTAAGTTGCACCATACACTCCCCCCAGGGTGGCCATTGGTCGATTCCCCAATAAATATGGAGTCAGCCCAGTACTCGGTGCCCATGAATAGTGGCTTGTGATTAGGGTGTGATTCTGTTAGTTGTTATCTGATTCCGACCCGGCTTGATCGACCATCCCTGTCCACTGCCTGTACCGACCTCTGCTTTGTCTGACTACGAATCTGCCTGCCCCTCTGGATACCCCGCGATCTCTGACCTCCCGGCTTGACCCATTGGCTACCTCTGACTATGCACCTGTCTCATACCTGTACTCTGACGCACCCTCAGGATTAATTACCTGTGAACGACCTCGGCTTCGGGATACCCTCGTGGTTCATCGGCCTTCACCATAAGCAGCCATCCTTTGCGCCTATTAAGACCTAGGGGCAACCGTGTCCGGTGAGGCGTACCTAGCGTCCCATCAAACGGGGGCTTGACTATAGGCAGCAGCGGCGGTGGAGATTGGGGGTTGCCTGCTTACAGAAGGTTGGTGTCCCGCTGGGCATCACAATAACCCTTCTCTTCTGAAGCAAGTGGACGTGGCTCTTGGAGCTGTGATGCTGCATAATAATTTGCATAATGGTAGGGGTCTGTAGGAGAGCTGTCAGCTCTGGGATAGAGCGCACTTGTTAGGAGAAGGCTGGGCAGGGATAGGGAGTGTTTAGCTAGGCTTGAATGGCAGCTCTGAGCGCGCCATTCAAGCCATTAATACAGAGGGGGGCGTGGTCTGGACTAGCTCCTCGAGCTAGTATTAGTGGTCCACATTGACGGGGTGGCACTGAAGGGGCAGATGAGGAAATGTATTTCCTCATTCACTGCACTAAGCTGAGAGGAGGCACAGCGCTGGAGGAACACTTGACAAAGTAAGCTGCTGTTTATTTAGCATGAGAAATCCCTTTAAATGTTGATCTAACTCTTATAACTAATTTCATTAACCATTAATCAAGCCATTAATTCTGATCTTCGCAGCTAAACCCAACTCACTCGAGCAGCTAATCAAATTCCTAAATCTGCAGAATTCCTTCATTTAAAAGTCTAAATCTCACCTATTACTAACCTTAAAGTTGACCTAACCCTACTCCAAGAATAACCGTTTACCTATTGCCTAACCATAACCCTGAGTTATGGTACATTTCTCCAGAGTGTCCAAATTATCATTCGGCCGATGCTCACCTCCAATCAGCAATCACACAGCCTGTGCGTGGCAGACTTAATTGCGGAGATGGAAGAGGAAGCCACATTCTGCTTAGCTACATGGACCATGGCATCCCCTGTTCCCTCTGTTTAACTGCGGGGTGCAGTGGGTGCGCACAGCAGGAATGCCCACACCAAGCTATGCATGAGCTGGGGGAGTGAGGATAGAGATGAGTTCGGGGGTCACTGGGTGGGGGTTTCAGAATGTGATGCATCCCAAATCGGAGCTGGCCCTGGAGTCTTATAGATTACAGGTTTTGGTTCTGACACAGTCCAACAACTACAATAGGTGACATCACAACATATGACAATAGGCTTTGGAGGTTAGCACAACTGTAGGCATAGCTAACAGTTCATCCAAAATCGAAGCCTGCCCTGGAGTCTTTTAGATCATGGTTTTTGGTCCTCCGACATGGACCAATAAATATAATGGTTCACGTTATGATATAAGACCATTACAACTAAGCTATGCCTAAACAGTTGTGCTAACTCCCAAAGCCAACAGTAATAGCTAATCCAATGCATAACCCTAAACTATCCCTAAACATAATAGCTGGACCTGTTTGTCAACCTAACCCCATAGCCAGATGTATTAAGCAATATATTTTAAGTAAACTTTCTCTTATGTCTATCCTGGAGTCCTGAACAGAGTTGAAGCCCATGGGGGGGGGGGGGGGGGTAGAATAATAAGTGACTACAAATTTAAAATCTTTTAATTTTAGATGTTGGGGGGTAGCTTTTTAAGGGTTTGGGCTTTTCATTAAGTAATGCTGAAGGTCCGCTTTAACTCACAAACATGATCCTAAGAGGTAACCCAACCCCTTAAACCTTAACCTAATATCTCCTTGATTGATATCATAATTCACAGCATTTCTTGTGCTCGGAAATCTTGGCACTGAAGGAAGCCGCGCTTGGCAGGGTTGGATAAAGTGTGTTATTTTACCATCTGATCCCATCTCCTACACCAGAAACTGTGTCTCTTTCCCTTCAAAGTTTAAATGGGGACAAGAGCCAAGCTCCCACCATGGTGCCACCCCATGTACTGCTAACATTCAGCATTACACAATGTGAAACATGGCCACTCATCAAATGTGTCTCCTAAACTGCTTCCATGTGTTCCTGTGAAATCCATATCATCTGTATTGGTAATGAGGAACAGCTCTAGGGACGAGCTCGGTGGGTCCGCACCTCTCAGGGGGTCACTATAGCCAGACGTTCTGCTTCATCTAGAACGCATGTAGTTATATAAGATAAGAAGCTGATGGCAGATGGAGATTAACCGAGACATCTACAGTGGCGCTTTAGATTGTTATTGGCTCATTATCAAGACAGATATGATTGGATTCATCTGCAGATTGGACGCTGATGGCGACAGCTGGGATCGCTTTACACTAATGCAGCCATTCCTGCAATATCATATCGTATCAAAAAGATCCCTCTTTAATACCAGTTTCCAGCAATCTCCTACTTGTTCAGCCGCAATTAGTCACCCGTCTCCCCACTCTCAGGAAGGTTTAACACCCACCTCCTCTGAAATCGTCCCTAGACCTCTCTGTCCGCACCAACTACCAGCACATCTCGCAGCCCCCACCTTCAAATCCAAATTTCTAGAAAAGCACGTCCACGCAGAGCTTGCACACCATATCTCAGATAACTCCTTAATAGATCCTGACTGGTTATTGCTCTAATCATTCCACTGAAACTGCCCTCACCAAAGTCACCAAAGATCTACTAACCTCAAAATCCCAGGGCCCCTTCCCCATTCTCATCCTTCTTGACTTATTCTTGACCACTTGACCACTTGCTTCTACTCCATATACTTGTCTCCTTTGGAATCCAAAATCTTGCTCTGTCATGGCTCTCTCTCCTCTTACCTCTCACATTGTACGTTTAGTGTTTCCCACTCTGACATCCTCTCCTTGCCCTTTATCTGTTGGGGTAACACAAGGATCTGTCCTGGGTCCCCTACTCTTTTCAGTCTATACCTATGGCCTTGGACAACTTATAAACACTTTTGGCTTCCAACACCACTTCTATGCAAATGACACTCAAGTCTACCTCCCAGGTCCAGATCTCTCCTCCCTCCTATCTCAGGTCTAGACCTCTCCTATCTCAGATCCCTGACCTCTCTTCTCACCTGTCTCAGGTCCAGATCTCTCTTCTCACCTGTCTCAGGTCCAGATCTCTCTTCTCACCTGTCTCAGGTCCAGATCTCTCTTCTCACCTGTCTCAGGTCCAGATCTCTCTTCTCACCTGTCTCAGGTCCAGATCTCTCTTTCCACCTGTCTCAGGTCCAGATCTCTCTTCTCTCCTATCTCTACTCCAGATCTCTCTTCTCTCCTATCTCAGACCCTTGATCTCTCTTCTCACCTATCTCAGGTCCAGATCTTTCTTCTCACCTATCTCAGGTCCAGATCTTTCTTCTCACCTATCTCAGGTCCAGATCTTTCTTCTCACCTATCTCAGGTCCAGATCTCTCTTCTCACCTATCTCAGACCCCTGATTTCTCTTCTCTCCAATTTTAGACCCCTGATCTCTCTTCTCTCTTATTTTAGACCCCTGATCTCCCTTCTCTGCTATTTTAGACCCCTGATCTATCTTCTCTCCTATCTCAGGTCCAGATCTCTCTTCTCACATGTCTCTGCTCCAGATCTCTCTTCTCTCCTATCTCAGACCCCTGCTCTCTATTCTCTCTAATTTTAGACCCCTTCTCTCCTATTTTAGACCCCTGATCTCCCTTCTCTCCTATTTTAGACCCCTGATCTATCTTCTCTCCTATCTCAGGTCTAGATCTCTCTTCTCTCCTATCTCGGCTCACTGATTTCTCTTCTCCCCTATTTCAGACCCCTGATCTCACTTCCCTCCTATCTTGGGTTCAGATCTCTCTTCTGTCCTATCTCTGGTGCAGATCTCTCCTATCTCAGGTCCAGATGTCTCTTCTGTTCTAACTTTGGTCCACATCTCTCTTCTCTCCTATCTCAGACCCCTGATCTCTCTTCTCTCCTATCTCAGACCTCTGATCTCTCCTCTTCTCTCCTATCTCAGACCCCTGATCTCTCTTCTCTCCTATCTCAGACCTCTGATCTCTCTTCTTCTCTCCTATCTCAGACCCCTGATCTCTCTTCTCTCCTATCTCAGGTCCAGGTCTCTCTTCTCTCCTATCTTGGGTCCAGATATCTCTGTCCTCCTATCTCAGACCCTTGATCTCTCTTCTGTCCTATCTCAGACCTCTGATCTCTCCTCTTCTCTCCTATCTCAGACCCCTGATCTCTCTTCTCTCCTATCTCAGGTCCAGGTCTCTCTTCTCTCCTATCTTGGGTCCAGATATCTCTGTCCTCCTATCTCAGACCCTTGATCTCTCTTCTGTCCTACGTTGGGTACAGATATTCATTTCTGTCCTATCTCTGGTCCAGATCTCTCTTCTCCCCTATCTCTGGTCCAGATCTCTCTTCTCCCCTATCTCTGGTCCAGATCTCTCTTCTCCCCTATCTCTGGTCCAGATCTCTCTTCTCCCCTATCTCTGGTCCAGATCTCTCTTCTCCACTATCTCTGGTCCAGATCTCTCTTCCCTCCTGTCTCAGACCTCTGATCTCTCTTCTCTCCTATCTCAGGTCCAGATCTCTCTTCTCCCCTATCTCTGGTCCAGATCTCTCTTCCCTCCTATCTCAGACCCCTGATCTCTCTTCTCTCCTATCTCAGACCTCTGATCTCTCTTCTCTCCTATCTCAGGTCCAGGTCTCTCTTCCCTCCTATCTCAGGTCCAGGTCTCTCTTCCCTCCTATCTCAGGTCCAGATCTCTCTTCTCTCCTATCTCAGACCCCTGATCTCTCTTCCCTCCTATCTCAGGTCCAGATCTCTCTTCTCTCCTATCTCAGGCCCAGATCTCTCTGGTACCCCTGCAATCAATCCCCAACACTGCTGCCCGTCTCATCTACTTATACTCTCGCTCTTCCCCTGCTGCTTCTCTCGGTCAATTACTCCACTGGCTCCCACTATCTGAAAGAATTCAGTTTAAATTACTAACCGTAACCTACAAGGTTTTCTGTAACCAAGCCCCTCATTTCATCACTCATTTACATTTCATCACTAGTCCAAAAATACCAACCCAGACGCGGTCTCCGCTTTGCTCGTGATCTCCTCCTGTCTTCTACCTTGGTCACTTCCTCCCACTGTTACGTCCAGGACTTCACACATGCTGCTCTGGAATGCTGTTCCTCTTACAATTCGTCACTTCCCTTCCTTTAATTCCTTTAAACCTTCAAAACTGCCCCTAAAACCCATCTATTTAGAAGAGTCTATCATCTGACTTAACCCATCCATCTTACTGTCTTATCATCCCGCAGATCACTAGGCACGTGCTTAGTAGATACCCTTTGTGACCCGGCCTATTGTCTCATCCCCTTTCCCTTGCACGGGCAGGGCCCTCTCTCCTAATGTATTCCTGCATCTTTGTTCTTTTACTTGTCTGTTACATTTGATTCATAATATCATGTGTTTTATATGCATTGTTGTCACTGCGTATTTACTTGTCGTACCCCTGTACTTTCACTATGTACCCAGCAGGTCAGGGGCTACATCAGATGGCTCTGAGGGCCACAGGTTGAGCGTATGTGATATTCCAAGCAAAGGGTTAAATAAGCCACTTTCTGCTTACCCCATGCTGGCTGCCAGGGGCTGCATAATTCATTCACCAGCACTTGGCATTCCCTGATAAACCCTGCTGAACTTGCTGCTTTCTGCTGACTCATCTTTCCGAGTGCCCAAAAATGAATTTATTTTGGAGGGGACGGTTGCACTAAAAATGCATGGATGAGTCATCCTCTGCTGCTGAGGAGGCCTGGCAGAAATGAGGGCATTCACTAGGTTTTATAAACAAAAATAAAGCAGGCTGAATAAAAGATGCAATAGAATAAGAAGAGATTTTTTGTATGCTGGAGTCGTGTGCCTTTTATCCCAACTCCATCCAAAACTAGTGCCGACTCCACAGCCCTGATGGCCAGTGATGTCACTTGTCACTAGTAATTGGATTAGGCTTCATGTTCACTAATGTCTCCAGTGTCCAGTTGACTAGTTGTATTTACTTGTTATATTTGCAGTGATGTCACAATTCTCTATTAAATGGATAGGCTACATTACATAGTTACATAGTTAATACGGTTGAAAAAGACCATCAAGTTTAACCAAGGGTATTGGGGTCGGGGAAGTTATGTTTTATTTTATTTTATAGGGGAAGCTATTTATTTTATTTTTTGTTTTTTATTTTTTTTTTTACTTATAACCGCTAATAGTAACTGGTAATGTTATTTTCTTTCTATAAAAAAGCATCTAATCCTTTTTTGAAGCTGTCAGCGGTTGATGCTGTAACAAGCTTCTGTGGGAGGCTATTCCATAGATTTATAGTACTTATGGTAAAAAATGATTGTCGCCTCCAGAGACTAAATTTCTTTTATTCTTAGTATACAGTACGTCCTGCTCCAGATATGATACTTACACTTGGGTTATCCTCCTCCAGATGGCGCTGCACTGCAGAGACATGGAAAACAGGCTCCTCCCGGCCCTTCAAATACCCAGGGACCTCCCACAAATCCCCAGATTTCTCTGCAGTGCTGACTGTGAAGACATGAAGTATCACTCTCTCATAGGTGAGCGGGGCTATTAAAGCCTGCGGCCCTGTTGGACTGCTCCCACCCGTCCTCTTCGTGATGTGCCTCCCAGCCTGGGCTGCGCTGGTCGGGTGAAGGTAGGCAGCACTACGCGTGCTCATGGAGCCATGCTCCACCGCAGTCCCCTACCAAAGGGTAGGCGGTTTAGGCTGATGGTGAGCCTCTAGTGGATGCCCCTCCCGCATTATTGCCCCACGCCCCGTGTAGCGGTGGACTCTGTTCAAAGGGTCGCCATCCTCCCTCGTTCCCCCCGTAGCTCGAAGAAAGGGGGGGGGGGTGTGGTGTTCTTAGTGTATTCAGTTACACGTTATGGCCTTAGTATTGTCCTTGACTCATACACCTGGTGTCAGAGCCGCGCTGTTTGCCTTTTATTGTCTATCGGCCGCCGCCGCCTGTTCGCATGCCCATCCAATAAGGGCAAGAGACTCGCGCGGCGCCTCAGACGCTGCGGCGTCTTCATTGGCAAACGTTGTCGGGTGCATCTGGAAGTAATCCCCGTTTCCTTCTAATAGTGTGTCATACACTTGCTTTTTATTGTCTGCGTTGACTACTGTCTCAGAGCTTCGCGCTCTTCAGGGGGGAGAGGACCTGGCTTGGCGCGCTCCGCGTCACAGCCCGCTCTGGCCCGCCCTTCGAGGTTCGCTTGGCGCCATTTAGATGCTCGTCACGCTCGCGCGTGGTAACGGCCCTCCTCCTCCCCCGGCCTGTAAGTGCCCTCGCTTGCGATTTTTCATCATTCTTGCCTACTGCGCATTGCTCTGACATCCCTATTCCCATTATGTCTTTCAGACGGTCGAATCCAGTGGCTTCTCCCCGCCCGGTGTAATTGCCAGTTGGACCTAGTATAATTGCTCCCACTTCCCTGCGGGTCTTTGGGGCATCCAGGGTAGCTTATAGCGTCAATCCCTACTGGCCTATTGTGCCTATTAATCACCATATGGAGGCATCCCAGGATATTGTGAACGGGGTTCCCTCGGGACAAGCCCGGCTGTGTGTAGCTTGTGGGGTGTCACCTATCAGCGGTGACAATGCACGGGTCTGCGTCCCTTGTGCACAGCAGGCGCTAATGGTACTTCCCACCCCTCCTGTGGCTGGGCCTGCACCTACCCCCCCAAGCCTGAGTCTAACCCCCAATACAAGCGGAGATTCTCATCCTGATGTGGCTACTAGACTGGCCAGTGTTGAAAAATTGCTTGCTAGTACTCTAGCGCGCAAGGCCACCGCGTAGAAGCGGCACATAATCCCTGACTCTGCTCCTTTCCCTACGGAGTCTGATGAGTTTACGCATCTATATGACCATGCCCTTTCGGACGAAGGGGAGCTGCTCTCTGACTCAGAGTCATCTGATGAGAAGTCTAGGGGTCATGACGATTCTGGTTCCGATCACTGGACCCCGGATGATACTGATAAACTACTGCTTCAGGTTTTTGAGGCTGTGTCCATCTCTCCCCCTGTTGCGGCTCCCAGGCAAAGGGGTGAGCTATTTCATACTGCTAAGGCTCGATTGGAATTTCCTGAGCAGACCCATTTCAATAACCTCGTGCTTAAGGAGTGGGAACATTCCTGTAGACTTCCCGGGATCCCTAAGAGTCTGGACAGGAAGTATCCATTTCCTGCTGATATGGTCAAGTGCTGGTCATCACCCCCCGAGGTCGATGCTCCTATTCTAGGGCTGTATAACACCTCTATTATGCACTCCCCCGACACTACTACGCTGCGGGATTCTGAGGACCGGCGCATTGACCAATTGGCTTGCCATGCCTTTGCGTTTGGAGGGGCGGCACTGCGCCCCCGGTCTGCGCTCTGGCCATTACTGCTGTGGCGCTCAGGGCCATGGTCAGGAATGCACTTGACGGCCCAGACGAGTTGCCTACTGATACTATTAATGCACTGTCTAACTGTGATGTATTTGTGAACTTCATCCTGTCTGCATCGGATGATGCTATTAGGCTGTGTGCCAGATCTTCCGCCTTGGCGGTGGCTATACGCCGCGCTGTATGGCTGCACCAGTGGGCGGCCGACAATGCTGCTAAGAAAGCCCTTACTGGGCTCCCATTTAAGGGACTACGCCTGTTTGGGGACCGCCTAGACCTCTTTGCTAAAGGAGGTAAGTTACCACAGCGCAGGCGGCAGCCTCGGCCCTTTTGCAGCCAGGGCCCCCTTTCAGCCCCCTACAGAGGCGCAAAGCAGGGAAAAGGGGTGTCCTTCGCGGGGGCTCGTGCAGACTCCTGGCATAGGAGCAGGGGGCGACGTCCTGGCTCCTCCTGGGGGACCAAACCCAAAGCCCCTCCCAAGACCCCTCAGGCATGATGGGGGCGCCCTCGCCCGCCAGGGTGGGGGGACGGCTACAGCACTTTGCGCACGTCTGGAGGCGCCAAGTCTCAGACCAGTAGATTCAGGAGGTAGTTACCTCTGGCTACAAGATGGAGTTTGCTGTGCGGCCCCCCTCAAGATTCATCAGGTCCCGGATCCCCCAGGACCCGGTATCAGCTCAGGTCCTGATGCAGGCAGTGCAAGGACTTCTGGATCTGGGAGTTATTTGCAAAGTTCCCTTGAGAGAATTGGGAGAAGGGTTCTACTCCAACCTTTTCACAGTACCCAAAAGAGATGGGTCAGTCAGGCCCATTCTGGATTTAAAGATCCTCAACAAATTTGTCAAGAACAAGAGTTTTCGCATGCAAACTCTGCGCTCGGCCGTTGGCTCTCTGGGGATTTTATGACGTCTGTGGACATCAAAGATGCTTACCTTCACATCCCTGTGTTTCCGGGACATCAAAGGTTTCTCAGATTCGAGTTGAAAGATCAACATTACCAATTTGTGGCTCTACCGTTTGGCCTCACTTCAGCTCCCAGAGTGTTCACCAAGGTATTGGCGGGGGTGATGTCCTTGATAAGGTCAGGGGGCATTCGAGTGCTGCCCTACCTGGACGACATCCTCATCGCCTCATGGCCTCTACAGCAGGCGGAGCTGGACACTCAACTGGTGGTGTCCACCTTGGGAGTCCTTCGGCCGGGTGATCAATCATCCCAAGTCTTCTCTGTCCCCTTCACCGGTGACCCCATTCCTGGGGATGATTCTGGATACGGTTCAGTCACGAATATTCCTTCCCCAACAGAAGGTGGAAGCTCTGACTGTGCAGGTGCGGTCCCTGTTCTCGTGCCCCCAGCTCTCCCTCAGACAGGGAATGCAGCTGGTGGGCCTGAGGGTGGCGAGCTTCGAGGCGGTGCCCTTTGCTCAGTTCCATTCGAGGCCTCTGCAGCTTCACCTCCTATCAGTATGGGACAAGGACCCCGCGTCCTTGGACGGGGTTTGTGTGCTTCCCCCATTGGTCAGAAGGTCCCTCTCGTGGTGGCTAGACCACAAGAACTTGCTAAAGGGCAGGTCCTTTCTAGGCCCCTCCTGGGAGACGGTCACCACGGATGCCAGTCTGTCAGGTTGGGGGGGGGGATTCTGGAAGTCCCTGAAGTTCCAGGGGAGGTGGGGCACTCAGGAGGCCCATTTACCCATCAACATTCTGGAACTACGGGCGGTCAGGTTGGTTCTGGAGCAGTTGACCGATCACCTGCAGGGACTGTCTGTGCAGGTGCGCTCAGACAACAGGACAGCGGTTGCCTACATCAACCATCAGGGAGGGACCCGGAGCAAGGGTGCCCTCCAGGAAGTGTTGCGGATTCTGACATGGGCAGAGGCCAATGTTCAATGCATTTCGGCTGTTTATATCCCGGGGGTAGAGAATCTTCTAGCAGACTCTCTGAGCAGGGGGACTTCCCGTCAAGGGGAGTGGTCCCTCTGCAACAGGGTATTCCAGTCCCTGTGTTACCGGTGGGGCCTACCGGATGTGGATCTGTTTGCATCCAGTCACAATCACAAGCTCCCGGCCTTTGTCTCCCTGTCTCAGGATCCTCTGGCCTTGGCCATGGACGCTCTGTCAATGTCATGGAAGAAATTTCGGCTCCTGTTTTAAGCCAGATTTTCTGCCAAAAGGTGGTGTCTGCTTTTCATTTAAATCAGGATATTGTTCTTCCTTCATTGTGTCCTAATCCTAGCAACGCTAAGGAAAGGGTTTTGCATTCATTGGATGTGGTCAGGTGTCTGAAGTATTACCTGGTAGTCACTGCGGCTTTCAGGAAGACTGATGCTCTTTTTGTGGTCCCTTCTGGTCCAAGGAAGGGTTTGGCTCCGGCCAAGTCTACTATTAGCAAATGGATTCGTCAGGCTGTGATTCAGGCCTATTCTGCTAAGGGAAATAATCCTCCCTTCCGCCTTACTGCTCATTCTACTCATGCTATTGGTGCCTCCTGGGCCTTCCAGCACCAGGCTTCTGTTGAACAATTTTGTAAGGCCGCTACTTGGTCTTCTGTTCATACCTTTTCAAAGTTTTACAAGGTTTATGTTAGGGCCTCAGCTGATGCTGTTCTTGGCCGCAAGGTTTTGCAGGCGGCAGTGGTTTAAACTGCCTGATGTCACCTTTAGTTGGGGGATCCCACCCTACTTTATGGACACTGCTATTGGATGTCCCAAGTGTAAGTATTATATCTGGAGCAGGACGTACTGTATGCTAAGAATAATAGAATTCTGGGAAATACTCACCTATAGAATTGATATTATTTGTATACAGTACGTCCTGCTCCACCCCACCCTGGTTTTTGCATTATTCTGGATCCCCTGTATGGTGATTGTTATCATTGTTATCATTACCAGTTGTTCTGGGTGGTTTAATTCTCCCGGCTTCTTGTTCACTGCTTTTCAATGCTGGGGATTTGTGGGAGGTCCCTGGGTATTTGAAGGGCCGGGAGGAGCCTGTTTTCCATGTCTCTGCAGTGCAGCGCCATCTGGCGGAGGATAACCCAAGTGTAAGTATTATATCTGGAGCAGGACGTACTGTATACAAATAATATCAATTCTACAGGGGAGTATTTCACAGAATTGTATTTTTTTCCAGTCGAAGGTAGTGCCCCCTTGTCTTTAGAGAGGATTTTACATGAAATAGTGTTTCCCCATATTTTTTGTATGGGCCATTTATATATTTATACAAGTTAATCATGTCCCCCCTCAGCCGTCTCCTCTCAAGACTAAAAAGATGTAATTCTCGTAATCTTTCCTCATAACAAAGATCTTTCATTCCCCTTATTTGTTTGCTGGCTCTCCTCTGCACCCTTTCCATAGTCAGAGCGTCCTTTCTATGAATGGGTGCCCAGAACTGGACGGCATATTCCAGGTGAGGGCACACCAGTGCCTTGTAAAGAGGCAAAATTACATCCCTATCCCGTGATTCCATGCCTTTAATGCATGATAATATCTTGGTGGCCTTGGAAGCAGCTGCTTGGCATTGCATGCTGTTATTTACATTAGGCATGTTAATAATCATGCTTATAATTAGCACGCTCATGACTCACAAAGCTACCCCATGACATACACTTTCCAGCATATCCACGGCCAGAAACTGAAATGAAGAAAGTGGCTATGCCTGGAATACATGGGGTATTTACATATCATTCATCAGAAAATTTGAGATGCTTTGAAGTGGCTCCTTTTACACAGTTCCTAATGGGGATAAGGTGGAAGGAGGTTAGCGTGTTCCTGGACAGGGACTTTAAGCATAGGCTGTTTTTTTTAAAACACGTCTCTGGAGTTTCTGTATAGTTAGGACAGAGGGCATGCTAGAATTTAATAGCTGCAGCGCAATTGAAGTGAGCCAATTGTCGGAAAGACTCCAGGGCCGGCCAACTAGGTGCCCTCAGTGAATGCCAAATCGGTGACCCCTCCCAGATCGCCCTCAAGAGCTCACCTTTCCCTGGGCCCATGCTGCGATTGTTGGCTGCCACATCCCCAGCATCGCTGAAGCTGTGTGTGCTCCCACGCCCAACCTATCTGCTCTCTTCACAGGGGAGCTGCACGAGCCGCCGCTTCCTATGCCGACGTGCTGTTCAAAACAACGCCTTTATCCCGTGCATAAAGCGGTGCATGAGCCGTAGGACCGGGTAGAGGTGAGCTTACTGGGGGCTTTCATGCAACAGGGGATCCCGAATCTGGGAGGAGCAAAACCCGGGATATTAAAAATCCCAGGTTTTAGTCCACTTTAAACAAAAGTTTAGTGCAGGAAAGCTGCTCACCAGTGAAGCTGAATCGCGGTCAGCAGGGGGTAACCGTGTATCCCTCCTGGAGCACGCCACGCAAATTCGAAAAATGTGTTTTGTTATTGGACCCAGCTGACTGAGGGGGGGGGGGGTGCCAGCAGAGGGGGTGCGCCAGGGCCAGAGTCTGATTTTTTTTTTTTTTCAAGCTAGTTTATGACTTGGCGTAAAACATCATTGACATTCTTTCCAAAGTGGTCTCTTGGGCTCCAGAGATCTGAGTAAAGTCTAAACGTTAGGTATGAAGGATATGAATGAGACGCACTGGTAGTAGAAAGCTTCTCTAGCTCTAGGTCCTCTCAAACCTGCTCTTCCACGACAAGATGGACACCTTAAAGTGGACCAAAACCCACGCCCCAACGGCCCTGGAATCTATAAAATTCCAGGGCCACTGGGTTCCCTCCCCCCAAGCATCCAAAATCGGGATGCCCCACTGTGTGAAACCCCCCAGGTCACCCGGAACCTCCCCTACTTTCCCATTCCAACGGCACATGCATGAGCTGCGCCGCATCCCTGCTATCCCTTTAGCAGGGCGCGTGCCTGCGCCAGGCATTTGTGAATGGCCAGTGCAGGCACGCTCCCTGTTAGGGATGTTTGGATCCGCCAGGGCACTGCGTCTACAAGCCCTCATAGCTGGTGCCCAGGCTGGTTTTACAGAGAAGCATTAATACATTCCCAGTATGTCACACACCCCGCTTCCGAATATTCATGACACTTGGGTAACTGTCCTGTAGAGGGCGATCTTGCAGAGATTACATGAAAAAAGGAACCCCTCCCGATCCATAAATACCTGGGACCTCCCACCATTCCCCAGTCTTTCGTCTCTGCAGTCGGCGAAGCAAGTCAGAAGATGGCTGTCTCCTCCTTGCAGGTAGCCGGGGTAACTCCCCCGGCCGTTTGTTTCTATTTGCTGCCTGAACCTTTTATATTTTAAATATAGCAGTATGCCTCCCAGCCTAGGCTGCAGGTCCAGGCAATGGTAGGCTGCACCTGTGGTGAGACCCCATACAAAGGGGTAGGCGGTGTCCGGGTTTGTGATCCCCATCCCTCTTGCCCTTTCACCTATTGGTGTGGGTTCTCCCCCCTACCGTGTCCCTCTGTGCCCCTTGGGGGGGGGGGGAGAGGCCTTTTCTCCCGAGGGTTTGGCTTTATTGGGGGAAAAGGTATGTGTATGTTGTGTGTTTTTAGGTGTGTTTTGGCAGCCGTGGTCTGCCGGTTTCACTCAGGTGCTTTTAATTAGGTGCAGTTAGGGGGGGGCGGGGCCGGGCACTCGGCGGGCTCGTCGTGAGGATTCTGAAGGTTCTGACAATCAGCAGTTTGTTGGTGCTGATACTGAGCAAGGGCAGGGGGATGCTGTGGATACCCCGAAGGTCTTGGCTCACCTATTTGAGGTTCTGGCAATTTCTCCTCCTGAGGAGGCCGCTCCTCAAAAAGGGGCCGCGCCTGGAGTTCCCAAATCAAAAACATTTTGATGGCATTATTCTTAAGGAATGGGAGAAGCCTACTCGGCTTCCAGGTATTCCTCAAGGTTGGGATAAAAAGTATCCCTTTCCGGTGGACGTGGTCAAACGATGGTCGTCCCCTCCCAAGGTGGATGCCCTGGTGCTCGGGTTGTCCAATACTTCTGTTTTGCATTCTCCTGACTCCACCACTCTCAAAGATGGTGAGGACAAACGCATTGATCAGATGGCTTGCCACGCGTTTGCGAGTGTCGGTTCAGCCTTGCGGCCTGTTTGTGCTTCGGCGCTTATGGCAGTGGCTACCAGGTCTGTGGTTAGAGATCTGTTGAGTACCTCCAGGCTTGACCCGGCTAGTGATGAGTTCGCCGCCCTTAAGCGGTGTGAATTGTTCATGTCCTTTGTGCTTGCCGCCTTGGATGACACCATGGTCATGTGTGGTAGAACCTCGGCCTTGCTTGTAGCTATTCGGCGGTCGGTATGGTTGCGCCAGTGGGCGGCTGATTTTGTGGCCAAAAAGTCGCTTACAGCACTTCCCTTTGTGGGTTTGCGGCTCTTTGGAGAAAGATTAGATTCTGTCACGAAAGGAGGGAAGTTGCCTCAGCGTAAGAGGCAATGTCATCCTTTTCGGGGGGTGGCCTCCTTTAACCCTTCCTTTTGTGGTGCCAGAACTGGCAGAGTTTTGGCCTTCTCTACCCTCAGAGGTGATTCTTGGAGTAGAGGCAGAGGTCATGCCCGTCCAGGTCACAATTGGAGTTCCAAACCCAAGCCCGCTGCTAAGCCAGCTCAGCAATGAGGGGGCGCCCTCTCACCCTTGCGGGTGGGGGGACGGCTGCGGCACTTCTTCCAGGTCTGGGACCAGGAGGTCTCATACAAATGGATTCTGGAAGTGGTGTCTTCTGGTTACAAGCTGGAATTCGAGATCCGGCCTCCTCCCAGATTCTTCAGGTCTCGAGTGCCTTCGGATCCACTGGCCGCACAGGGGCTCCGGGCGGCAGTAAGTTATCTGCTGGACATGGTGTCATTTGCCCAGTGCCTTCCGTGGAAAGGGGCTTGGGATTCTATTCCAATCTATTCACGGTGCCCAAAAAGGATGGCTCCGTTCGACCCATTTTGGATCTGAAGCTCCTCAATCGGTTTATCCGCTTCAGGAAGTTTTGCATGGAAACCTTGCGGTCAGCCGTCGATTCTCTTCGTCAGGGGGACTTCATGACATCCATAGACATCAGGGATGCGTATCTGCATGTACCTATCTTCCTGGCACACCAGAGATTCCTCAGGTTTGTGGTGGAAGATCATCATTTTCAGTTTGTGGCCCTTCCATTCGGGCTTACCTCGGCTCCAAGGGTGTTCACCAAGGTATTGGCGGGGGTGATGGCCCTCCTCAGAGTCCAGGGCATTCGCATTGTACCATACCTGGACGACCTTCTCATTTTGGCTTCCTCTCTCAGCCAAGCGGAGCTAGACACCAGAGTGGTGGTATCCACGCTGGAGAGGTTCGGTTGGGTGATCAACTATCCCAAGTCCTCCCTCTCCCCGTCCAGGGAGGTTTCGTTTCTGGGCATGACTCTGGATACCTTTCAGGCCAGGGTGTTCCTTCCTCAGCCCAAGATTCTTCTGATCC
This sequence comes from Gastrophryne carolinensis, assembly GCA_027917425.1. Taxonomy (NCBI): domain Eukaryota; kingdom Metazoa; phylum Chordata; class Amphibia; order Anura; family Microhylidae; genus Gastrophryne; species Gastrophryne carolinensis. The sequence continues at coordinate 102,204,732 of CM051241.1, forward strand.
AAGATTTGATTCGGCTTCTGCTTTCCAATCCTCGCCCGTCTATCCGGCTAGGGATGAGATTGGTAGGTCTGATGGTGGCTTCTTTCGAGGCAGTCCCTTTTGCCCAGTTTCACATGAGGACACTTCAGCTCCATCTTCTAGCGACTTGGGACAAGTGTCCGCTGTCATTGGATCAGTCTTGTCTGCTGTCTCCCCGGGCTCAGCAGTCCCTTCAGTGGTGGCTAGTGTGAAGCAATCTGTTGAAGGGCAGATCCTTTCTGACCCCTTGTTGGGAAACGGTCATCACGGACGCCAGCCTGTCGGGCTGGGGGGGCTTCTGGAGGGAACATCAGTTCCAGGGGTTATGGGGGCCTCGGGAGGCTCATACCCCTATCAACGTTTTGGAGCTGCGGACCATTTGGTTGGTTTTGTCTCGCTTGACTCTTCTCTTGCAGGGATTGCCAGTTCAAGTCCAATCGGACGGCGGTCACTTACATCATTCACCAAGGAGGGACTCGCAGCAGGAGTGCCCTCACGGAGGTATCTCTGATCCTTGTTTGGGCAGAGAGCAATGTCCCATGCATCTCAGCCATTTACATCCCGGGAGTGGAGAACACGAAGGCGGACTCCCTGAGCAGGAGATCCTCTCGCCGAGGAGAATGGTCTCTCAGTTCCAGGGTATTCCAGTCTCTTTGTCAAAAGTGGGGGACTCCGGAGGTGGATCTCTTTGCCTCACGTCACAATCACAAGCTTCCTGCCTTTGTGTCTCTGTCTCGGGATCCTCTGGCCCTGGCAGTGGATGCCATGTTCCTGGCTTGGAGGGAACTGGGGTTTCTGTACCTGTTCCCCCCCCCCCTTCTCCATGGTGGGCAAGGTGGTGCGCAAGCTAACTCTAGAAGGGGCACCAGCAATTCTGGTGGCTCCAAGGTGGCCAAGACGAGTGTGGTTAGCAGACGTTGTGCGGCTGGCAGTAGATCAGTTTTATCTGCCTCTTCTTCCGGATCTTATCACCCAGGGTAAGCTACGCTACCCCAATTTACCAACGCTGGCTTTGACGGTGTGGCTACTGAAACCTCCATCTTAAAGGAGGAAGGTCTTTCTGATGCGGTGGTTCAGACTCTTGTTAGAGCTAGGAAGAGATCTTCCTCTAACGTCTACTATAGGACTTGGAGGTCTTATATTAACTGGTGAGAGGCTAGGGCCTTGCCTTGTAGAGTGTTTTCTATTCCCAGAATTCTGGAGTTTCTTCAACGTGGTCTGGACTCGGGGTTCCAGCTTAGTACTTTCTGCCCTGGCGGTTTTCTTTCAAAGGTCTTTTGCCCTTCATCCCCTGGTTAAGACATTTTTCCAGGGGGTTACTCATGTGCGGCCTCCTAGAAAGAGCCCTTGCTGCCGGTTTGGGATTTAAACTTGGTTCTGTCGGCTCTCCAGGGGCCCCCTTTTGAGCCGGTGCATGATATTGCTCTTTCTCTGCTCACTCAGAAATTTGCCTTTTTGGTGGCTATTAGCTCTGTTCGGCGTGTCTCTGAGTTGGCGGCCTTGTCTATTCAGGCTCCTTACTTTGAGAGGCACCTGGACAAGGTAGTTTTCCGCTTTAAGCCAGATTTCCTTCCTAAGGTGGTTTCGGCCTTCCACCTCAATCAGGATGTAGTTCTCCCTTCCTTGTGTCCTAAGCCTAGTAAAGACGAGGACATTCTTTGGATGTGGTTCGATGTGTGAAATATTATTTGGTGGCTACTTCTCCTTCTCGTAAGACGAACGCCTTTTTCGTGGTGCCCTCTGGGCCCAGGAAAGGTCTGGCGCCCGCTAAGTCTTCCATTTGTAAATGGACTCGACAGGCCATTGTTGGGGCCTATTCTGCCAAGGGGAGGGTTCCCCCTTTTCGTGTTACTGCTCATTCTACTCGTGCTGTTGGAGCATCTTGGGCTTTTCAGCATCAGGCTTCTGTTGAACAAGTTTGCAAGGCTGCTACTTGGTCTTCTGTTCATACTTTTTCTAAGTTTTATAAGGTTGATGTGTGGGCCTCAGCGGATGCTGTGTTTGGCAGCAAATTTCTGCAAGCTGCAGTAGTTTAAGTTTGCATTATTGCCTTTTTGGGATCCCCACCCATTATGGGCACTGCTATTGGATGTCCCAAGTGTCATGAATATTCAGAAGCGGGGTGTGTGACATACTGGGAATAATACCATTTTGTGATTACTCACCTGTAAAATGGTTATTACAAGTATGTCACACACCCCGCTTCATCCCGCCCTTTTTTGTTTTTTCTGGGATCCTTTATATGGTGAACCTTTTTCTTTGCTGTTCTTCTTCCTGGTCTCTTTACTGCTGTCTTATACTGGGGAATGGTGGGAGGTCCCAGGTATTTATGGACCGGGAGGGGTTCCTTTTTTCATGTCATCTCTGCAAGATCGCCCTCTACAGGACAGTTACCCAAGTGTCATGAATATTCGGAAGCGGGGTGTGTGTCATACTTGTAATAACCATTTTACAGGTGAGTAATCACAAAATGGTATTATTAAACACACAAAAATACTTTTTTTTTCTTTACCCTGATCATTGACAGGCAGCCTGGTGGTTGGCAGAAGCTGGGGGCAGGGGTTCGGAGACCCCTGCCCCCCGCATCCACTCTCTACCGATCACTGGCTGCTTCTGCAAGCTCGCCGGTACCCCGGAAGCAACTTCTCTACTGGAAGGAGCGGGATGAGCTGACAGAAGGGGAGGGAACCGTCTGACAGCCACTTAATACCTGGGGGGAGGGATCAAAAGCCCCCAGGTTAAGAGGTGGCCGACGCTGCTTGCGGCTTGAGGTGAACGGCTTTTGGTATGTAAAATTTCTGTGTCGGAGATGCAACCACATTTTACATGGCTGGTGTTTAAAGGGTTAAAGCACTAGCTTTTTATACATATTTGGGGTCATTTCTTTCACTCAAAGGTCTTTCTGGATGTGGAGGTTATTTCAATTCCAGGATGGTGACCAATTCCAATTCCTTGAATATAAACCATTTAATTTTAAAATCGTTTGAGGGGACCCTTCACCAGCAAGATCCATGATGGTATGATTTTGACATTATTTTCCACAGAGGACTCTTAGACTCAAGACAACCATGTTGTAGTGTGATCTATAAGACTTTATTTTAGCAGAGATCAGGAGGATAACATTTGTTGAGCTTCTTTGACAGATAATAGAGCAATCCAGGCTCTGTATTTCATTATAACATTGCCACTGACTTCCTTTTTTTTCTTTGGACTTTTAGTGGTAGTGTTCTGTTGTCTTTTCATGCCCCATGATAGGTTCAGCTCCCTTGTAGAAATATGGTAAATTGAAATGAATCTGTGAAGCACTTGCAAATGATATGTGATCTCATACCTCATATTGAAGAATCCGATAGACTCTATTAAAGGAGGTGTACTGTGAAATTGTGTAATATTAAAAAATCCATATAAACACGTCGGCTAATGAGAGGAGGGGTCACTTATACACCTGAACTGAATAAAGCTCCCGCCAAGCTTGTGGTCTCTTCTCATGGAAGGAAAAATCCAGGGGTGACAGATTCGAGCGCAGCAGGTGGGACATAACCTGTCACCCCTGATTTCCTTGTCCTTCCATTAAAGTGGACCAACACCCAGGATTTTCACTATCCTGGGTTTTGGTCCACTTCCGCTGAGTGAAACCCCCCAGATCGCCCTAAAAAACTCACCTCACCCCGCTCCTACGCGAGCACTCGTCCAATCAGAGTGCTCAGAGCCGCTGTGGTATGTACGGACAACCAAAGTGGCTCCGAGCACGCTGGCAGCCGCATCTCGCTTTTCCCTCTAACAGGGAGCGCGGCCGGCACGGGTGCGCGCCCTGCTATAGAGAAGCGCGAGATGCGGCCGCGGCTCGCGCATGCGCCGTTGGAACGGGGATAAGGTAAGGTTTCTGGGCGTCCTGCGGGGTTTAACACAGCGGGCATCCCGATTTCGGATGCCCCACGGGGAGAGATCTGATTTTATAGATTCCCGGGCTGATCCCCCCTGGGTGTTGGTCCACTTTAAAAGAAGGTGACGACATATACTTCCTTTCTGGGTATAGGATCGCTTTAACGAATATGCATGCAACACTAATGGACTTATATATATATATATATATATATATATATATATATATATATACTTATATGATGTTGCTGCCATGGAACTGACATCTATGTTATTTAAGATCTTCAGTGACACAATGGCATTGCTTTTCTCGAGGATGATCATGGTTTCATGTATTCATTTTATAGTAAAAAAGCAGGACTGGATTATAGGGAGGCCAACCAAGGCGCCTGGTCCACGTGCCTCCACCACCTGTTTCTGCAGTGGCACACGCATCCTGTTTACTATGGGCCCCTGGGCAGATAACATCTCTTGGTGTGTCATGACAAATTTGGCAGTAAAGCTGCATGTATGATACAACATGAACCCCCTCAAGTGTACATCACCACCTGCCACCCCCCAGTATTCCAGCTTCGAGACATGAAAGAAAAATGTCACCAACTAAAGTGGGCCCCAGCATCTGCCCAGGTTTGTCGGGTGCTGACGTCAGATAAACCCGGCTTGGACTGTATTTTCTGAAGGCCATTTTACAAATTAAATGATGTGAGCCTAATTTTCTCGTCATTCAGGCCATTTATTCTGCTGCCCCCTCTGATGGAGTGGATGCGAGTGGCGATCACCTATGCCGAACACCGCCGCAGCCTAACCGTAGATGCTGATGATATCCGCCAGACCGCCCGACTGCTCCTTCCTGGCCTGGACTGCGAACCTCGACAGCTCAAGTAAGGAAGAGTTCATTATTAAGATGAGCACTAGTAGAGGTGTCTGTATTCTGGGAATTAAGGCTCTTCCTACTAATCCCCCCCCCCCCCCCCTTCTTTAAATGTTTTGTAATGTAGTAGAGCAATCTGGAGGCCATATAGGAATTTGCTTTCCTGCAATGTGTCCGTCCTTACCGTCTGCCTTCTTATACTAATAGCGCTTCTGTTTCCTCCCTCAGGCCCGAGTGTTGCTTCAGTTCGCTCAGACGCCTGGATGCCGGAGGGGCCGCAGAAAGATTCCAACGGGATCTGGGGTTCCGGATGCTGAACTGTGGCCGGACAGACCTGATTTCTCAGGCGGTGCGTGCTCTGGGGCCTGAGGGCATAAACACCATGGATGACCAGGTAAGTGTAAATGATGTTCTCCAGAAGTCCACCCAGGCTGGACCAGGATTACGCTGGTCAGAGATTGTGGATATAAGCTTTTATGCATAAAGATGTGGCTCCTCTTTCAGGGTCTGACGCCCCTAATGTACGCCTGTGCGGCTGGAGACGAAGCCATGGTGCAGACGCTGATAGAAGCTGGAGCAGATCTGGATATCGCAGTAAGCAAATCCTTTACCATGGCGGGGTGGGGGTTTTTAGTCTAATCTAAACATAGACTAAAGTAAAAATATCAATGTTATAATTTAATATATTATTTTATTATTATTGTGTATTATTGTGTTAAGTTTGCCCAATGATCAAACAGGAAGTTAAAGGAGCACTATTGCAAAAAATGGGCCAATGATAAAAACCCATATAAATTTGCTGGATGGCGGGAGGAGGAGGGGTCACTTATACATCCGGCATCAAGACATATCCAGCCAGGTTTGTTTCTTTCTTTTAATGGTAGGAAAATTACATCCGGGGTGACAGGTTCTGTCACCCATGATAGACTAAACCTGTCACCCCTGGATTTAATTCCTACCAGGAAAGAAGAAACCACAAGCTTGGCAGTTTTATTCAGTTCAGGTTTATAACTGACTCCTCTTCTCATTAGCCGATGTGTTTATATGGATTTTTAATATTACACAATTTTGCGATAGTGCTCCTTCAACAGAAAAAAAACATGGGTGTGATGGGCACTAGCGGTGTATCACTAGCACAGGGACCACTCAGGTGGCGCATCACAAATTAAATTGTACCTATACTGTAAAAATTCCCCCCCCCCCCAACCCAGATTACTCTACTGAATTAAAAAATATACTCGCCTCTGTCTGCTGGGAGACCTCATATGCAAAAGCTCAGTTCTTGACTGTTAGGAACTTCAAGTGGAACAAAACCAACTGGGCCGGCCCTGGAATCTAAAAGATTTATACCTCCTAAGTATCCCTAATTTGGAGGGACTCTCTCTCTGGGATAGTCAAAATCCCTGGTTTTGTTTTACACTTTAAAGTGGGCCAAAACCTTTAATTCCCCTGTCCCCCATCTTTGGAGCCGCTCTATACCTCAGCATCCCCACACATGCTCGCTCCCACAGACATCCAGGGCTGCCATAAGATAGCTGAGGCTAAGTTGCGCAGGACCAAGTTGAACATAAGGTGATTCCACGGGGCAAACCGGAAATGTAGCACTGGGCTTAGGGTGGAGAAGAGGATGGGCTTTGGGGACAACTGGACTGCTGCTACCAGCCGCCTGAAATTCTGCCTCCCTAGCAGCTGCGGCCTGGGACCAAATATCAGCCTGGGATTTTGTTGGCCCGCCAAACCACGAAGTGCCTTAAAAAAAACACTTGTTGAGCCTAAGTGCCCTTCAAGGCTGAAGCTATAGCATTCCAGGGACAGGTCATGAGCAGGGGTGGACATGGCAGGGGTAGCCAACATCCATGTATCTGAGGCTATAGCATTAGAATAAAACCTGGGATGGGGCTTCTTGGCGTGGCTTGGGGGGACAGAAAGAAAACTAGGAAGGAATTAAATAGAGGTGTAACAAGCAACAGCCCAACCTGCCCTAAAGCAGTGTGGCCCACTGAGAATTCTCCTGGGACTCCCTAAGGGCAGTTGCCCCTGTATCCTAGTCTACCCCCAGCCCCCTGTACCCCTCAGCCAAAACTCAGGTCATGTTTTGCCCCCAATTCTATAGTCTCAGCATCATGTGTAGGGGGCCCGTACCCCTAGATGTAGGGTCCTTGATAATTTATCACATTAGCCACCCTTAACCCTTATCGAGTATTTCAAGCGGACCTTGGGAAATTTGCCCTAGGGAGGGTATTGGTCTGTTGTGACCCTAACCCACCCCTACCACATTAGCCACTGGGCTAGCTGATGTAGGGTCCTTAACAATGTATCACATGAGCACCCCCTAAACCCTTATCGAGAATTTCAAGCGGACCTTGGGAAATTTTCCCTAGGGAGGGTATTGGTCTGTTGTGACCCTAACCCACCCCTACCACATTAGCCACTGGGCTAGCTGATGTAGGGTCCTTGACAATTTATCACACGAGCACCCCCTAAACCCTTATCAAGTATTTCAAGCGGAGCTTGGGAAATTTGCCCTAGGGAGGGTATTGGTCTGTTGTGACCCTAACCCACCCCTACCACATTAGCCACTGGGCTAGCTGATGTAGGGTCCTTAACAATGTATCACATGAGCACCCCCTAAACCCTTATCGAGAATTTCAAGCGGACCTTGGGAAATTTTCCCTAGGGAGGGTATTGGTCTGTTGTGACCCTAACCCACCCCTACCACATTAGCCACTGGGCTAGCTGATGTAGGGTCCTTGACAATTTATCACACGAGCACCCCCTAAACCCTTATCAAGTATTTCAAGCGGAGCTTGGGAAATTTGCCCTAGGGAGGGTATTGGTCTGTTGTGACCCTAACCCACCCCCCTGTCAAAAGTATGATTCCAAACAGCCATAAACCTGAGCTGAATTGCTACACTGAGGAATCTCTCATTATTAAATCTGACGTTCAGGCATTTCAGTTTCGGCATATCTGTATTATCAAAGCGCAACTGCGCAACGATCGTTTATCCTCCCCCACCCCGTCGCATATATTACAGCGCCAGTGACAAGCAGGAGCTTGCAATCTAATTAAACTCCTAACAGCTCTCAGCCAGCCAACTTCAACATCAGAGGCAATTATCACCCCCATCGGATTTGACTTCACGTCCCCTTCAGCAGCGTTGGGGGCCCGGCCAAGCGGGCTGGTTTTGTGGCTCTTGTGGGTTATTTTATATTTAATTAAGAAAAGCTGTCGGGTTTTTCAAAGCCTCCCATGAAAGAATATGGTTGGGCTCAGGCAGCTCCTGTAACCTCACATCAAGGGCTCTGGAGTTAATGGAGAGAGACTAATCGCTTGTATCGGAGCAGCTAGACTTACCCACACAAAGAGCCTATTCATTGCATTGGTGTTAGTATCAAAGTAAAGATGTTGGCAACCTCAGCCCCTCCGTACACTAACATGGCAGGCTGATACATAGGATGATGTAACAATGGCAAGCTAGCATGGGACATTATTATTTCTTTTTATATACCTTTATGTATTTGGGGGCTATCAACTGTGGATTTTTGGTTGTGGGTTATGAGGGCCCGTACTTTGTATAGGAAGCTTATATAGAGTCTATTTCCCTTAACCCACAAAATATGTGATGACTGTGCCCACTGGCAATAGGGAGACCTGGGAATTCATGGTGGTCAGCACTGCTTTGGGGCCAGCTGGGGAATCCATTCAATGTACCCCACCCCACCGTACTCCCCTAGGAAATACCCCCAGACAATGTTCTACCCCTGCAATGCTTTAGCCACAACATCAAGGTTGTTGGGAGGGGGGCAAGTCATACCTGCCTCTGTCACAGTATTTGCCCCTAAAACACCCAGTCAATCCCTGCATCCCTAGTTCCCCTTCAGCCCCCCCCCCCCGTTACCCAGCACCACTGCACTCCCCTAGCCAAGATGCCCCAGTCCACGTTCTGCCCTTGCAATGCTTTAGTCCCAACATCACGGTTGTAAAGGGAGGGGGGTCATACCTATCCCTGTCACAGTATCTGCCCCTAAAACACCAATACTTCAATACCATTGCTTTGAAGTAACCATGGCCACTCCTGCCCCTATAATGTTATAGCTTCAGTCTCAGAGTGACTGGAAGCACAGTGGGGGGGGGGGGGGGGGGGGGGGTAATTCCTAGACTGTTTTTTGGTCCCAGTCTGCCACTGACTGGGCCCCATGGCAGCCATGCTCCAGTATTCAGCCAATTAAATCATAATCCCACCATGGAACCCAGCTATTACATATTATAGGTTTGGGGAGATGGAGGGCTAATATTGAGGTTGTATGGGGCTTCAAAATTCCTGGTGGTAGCCCAGGAGTTCGTCTCCTAGTCGTGGCATAGAAATTCGGAAAAATCAAGCAAGATCAGTGCGTTGGGTGTTGGACGCAGAGGAGGAGGTGGGATAGATAAAGTACAAGTGGCAGGTACAGGCCTAACTCCAGTATGGCACCCAATCAATGTCCTGGTTTAAATAGGACTCAAAGCCACTTTTGGCTACTATTTCTCCAATAATGAATCGTACTGGGCTCCAGCCCACCAGTTGCATTATGGTAGCCAAGTTATGTGATTTATAATGATCCCCCCTCTCTGGCACAGACAAAATGGGGGGGCTTAAATGTTCTGGGGGTTAAATGGTTAGGTCACAGGGTTGAGTAGGGGGCTTGAACATATCAATGGGTTCTGTGGGTTAAATGGGTGGGTCTCAGGGTTGAGTAGAGGTTCTTGGACATAAGGATGGGTCCTGGGGGTTAAATAGGTGGGTCACAGGGCTGAGTAAGGGCTCGTGGACATAAGGATGGGTTCTGGTGGTTAAATAGGCGGGCACATGGCTGAGTAAGGGCTCTTGGACATAATGATGGGTCCTGGGGGTAAAATGGGTGGGTTACAGGATTTAGTAAGGGCTCTTGGACATAAGAATGGGTCCTGGGGGTTAAATTGGTGGGTCACAGGGCTGAGTAAGGGTTCTTAGACATAAAGATGGGTCTAGGGGGTTAAATGTAGGGGCCACAGGGTTGAATAAGGACTCTTGGACATAACGATGGGTCCTGGGGGTTAAATGGGTGGGTGACAAGGTTGAGTACATGAGGATGACTGCTTGGAGTTAAATGGGTTGAATAAGCGCCCCCGGACAATAAAGACTATAAAGACTGGCTCTGGGGGTTAAATGGGTGGGTCACAGGGTTGAGTAAGGGGTCTTGGATATAGCAATGGATCCTGTGGGATAAAAGGGTGGGTCACAAGGTTGAGTAAGGGGTCTTGGATATAGCAATGGATCCTGTGGGATAAAAAGGATGGTCACAGGGTTTAGTACATGAGGATGAGTGCTTGGAGTTAAATGGGTTGAATAAAGACAGGCTCTGGGGGTTGAATGGGGTTGGTCACAGGGTTAAGGAGGGGCTCTATGGATGGACACATGGGAATATATGGATGTGTTAAGGGGGCACCCTGTAATTTCTGATGGTGACCCTCTGCGTGGTGATGTCAGAGGACACTTCTGAGGACCTAAATTTGTCATATCATGTTTATTAAATGTAGATCCATTCTATTGACCTATGTGTGGGTTTTCAATTGCCCAGGTGCCCAGCAGCTCCTCCCGACACCCATCTGTGCACCCTGACACCCGGCACTGGACAGCATTAACATTCGCCGTCCTCCATGGGCACATCTCTGTTGTGCAGGTAAGTGTGAAGGGATCTCTAGACAAACATTGGTGTGTGCAAGCTGTGCAATCACATAGGGGGCATCCCAAACCCTTTGTAAGAGTAACCCCCGAGTGCTACTGAATAACACACAAATTGTCATCCTTATCCCAATCCCTATTGTTTTCCCCTATTTTTACCTTCCTGCTGTCTCCAGGTAAGTGGGCTGCCTCGAGCCTGTTGCCACTATGTGCTCAAAGGTCTTTGGGGTCAGTCTATAAAAGTGGACTTTCCCTTCGGTAAGATCGCCTGGAGATTGTCCAATCAGATGATGAGAATTATGGGCCAGAATTAATGAGCAACCTGGTTAGAGGGAAAGAAGAAGAAAAAAGAAAAGGAATGGTAGAAAACAGATAAAAGAAAGGAACAAACAAAGAATAGATAGAATGAAAGGCTCTCCAAATGGCCAATCTGCCCCTGGATGACAGTCCTTAGTCCTAGTCCTCGAGAAGAACCAGCAAACCAAATGTCCTTAAAAATCAAATTGTATTCAGATGTATAATCATCCAATAATCCAATAGTCCAAAATAACAGAAATAATCCAGCACTCGGGCCCCCTTCCTCAGGACCAACCACACTTAAACAGTGTCAGAGATGATGCTCAAACATATAAATAAGTAATGGAGCCAATCATAGGTCCCAGAAAGGTTCAAAATTTGCGCCTGACATCATTTGTGACGTCATTGGCGCCTGTAAAGCCTTGGTTTAATCGACATGTGCCAATTTATAAAAATGAAAGTGCAATAATTGAAAGTAGAAAATATACTTACCCTTCAGAGGACGTCCCCCTCTCCTATGAAGACAGAGCCTCCAAAGGAGCGGGGCAACCTCCCACGCTGTCCCCGATAGGGGAAGGTCGGGTGCTGCTTAGTCCTGCATAGGGGCTGCCCAGGGTAGAGGGAATGAGGTACACCCTTCCCAAGGTTCATGAGCCCCAGCACCTGTGCGGGTGCCCCCAGTGCGGACGCCTGCCTTGTCAAAGGGACTGGAGGAGGATTATAGAGCATTTCAACCTTTTTTGGCCTCTTCATGGGCTTCTTAGGGCACATGACTTTTTGGAGTGGGTACCAATAGCTATAGCCCAAGATCGGGCGGTGTACTCAACTTTTTCTTGGTTCCCGCAGTGATCACTTGCCACTACAGTAAAGGGCAACTCTGCTCTGTCCAAGCTCTGCGCACTCAGTAATGATGCAGAGAGAGCAAGTAATCCCTGCGGGAACCCCGAAACTTCCTGGTGCTGTACAAAGTACAAATCAGTGTGCCCACTAGAAGTGGACCAAAAATCTTCTCAGGCTTTTGATCTTCTTTAATGGCACCTGTCACCCGTTTTTTTTGTGAACTTCATCTTTGGCCTCTAAAAAAAAAAATCTATACTCGCCTAACCCCCTGCAGTCTTCATCCCTCACCAGCTTGTGAAACATTGTGCTCCCTTGTCAGCTGCTCTATGTTCTAAACCAGCCTCCCCTGATATAAGCTGGAAAGGTCACTGGAGGCAGGGAATGCCCTGGAGCTGTCCCAGCAAGACAGCAATAAGGGGTTAGGTGAGTAAAGTTTTGGATGGGGTTAATTTTAGGGCTTGATTCTTCTGTAACAATACTCTCACAGAAGTCTACATTGAGAAGTGCTAATCTTTATTTCTTTATGTTGTACAGTTGCTCCTCGATGCCGGTGCCGATGTTGAGGGTTCAGCTGGGAACAGTAGAGAAGACAACTATGCTGAGACCCCTCTACAGCTGGCCTCTGCTGCAGGTACCGCATGCCCCCATCAATGACCATGGTGCCATCTCCCATGCCTCATCATCTATGTACTAATGTCTATTTATAATGACTATTATATTTCTTTGTCATTCACGTTCCTCTGATGGACACAACAGGCAAGTACAAGGGCAGTCAGGCTAGAGGCAGGGCCAGATTGTAATTGGTGCAATGGAGCACCTGCTTCAGGCCCTACAGCTAAAGGAGCACAGGTACGAAGAGCACTGAGGTAACTGGACGAGAATGTGGCTGGCCTAATAATTGCTGTGTCAGGTGGTGCAACTGTGACCAGACCCAAATGGAGGTGGCAGTTATGACCAGGCCTTGATTGGGTGGTGGTGGAGAGTGTGATGCTGGGGGAGGGGCCCTAATAGATGAGCTGTTTCGTGCCATAGGTACTGTTAATCTGCCTAGAGGTAGCTGTTCATGTGGCCGACAGTTTCCAAAAGCCTATTAATGGGCTATATGCGTAAGAAAAGATTGAATTTTCCTCTAAAATACAAAGATGTCCAAACACTATCCCTGATGAAGTCCTTGGATGGCAATGAAACCAGCAACTTTAGATAATAATTTGGATGCATTTAGATGTGCACAGTGTCACAAAGTAAAACATAATGGAATGAATCCCTGGTGTTTTTTTTACTGTATTAAACTTAAAGCGGACCAAAACCCACCAAACTTTGAAATAAGTTTGCCCATAGCCCATGCCTTCTTAGGGTGTACAATTAGAAATTAATATTTTCATTTTTCCCTATGTCCAGTCCGGGCCGTCCCAATCCATATACGTGTGGGTAGTCCGCCACTAGGTGGCACCAGTTACTGCAAGATCCAGAGCTGTAACTCCTCCTGGCCCCCAATAAAAAGAGCTGTCTCCATAGAGTTCCCAGATTTGTCTTGCAGTACATGCTGCGAGGATCGTCTGGAACTCTCTCTGGATTGGCAGTTGAGCGGGGCATTGTCGGCCGCTGCATCCCTATTGCCTTTGTTCCTGTGGACCCAGTATGCCTCCCAGCCTCGGCTGCCGGGAACAGGTGAAGGTAGGGAGAACGCCGGGGTCAGGCGTTCACAGAGCTAGGCTCTGGGCCCCAGACCGTCCTTAAAGGGTAGCCGGCCATAGGCGATGGTGAGCCTATGGGTGGGGGAGGAACCACCTAATGCCCGGGTTTATTCCATCATCTGTGCCCACAAGCTTTATTCTTATGTGTGTGTGTGTGTCTTTTTCACTGGTCTTTTTTCACTGGCATACTTACCTCCCTCGGCTCCTCTTCTCTCCCCTCCATCTCGTCTGCGCTGCTGTGAGGGGGACCTTGCGTCCGTGGCGGCTCCTTCTTGTGAGACTGCGGCCTCGGGATAGTGTGGGCGCGCTGCGCTCCGCTGCCGGGGGGAGAGTGAGGCCCCTCTGTGGGCCGCCCTCCCTCTCTTCCTCCTCCTGGGTGCCTTTTTCCTCTCAGGCCGCAGGTCCCCTCGAGGGACCGATCCGGCGCCATTTTCCCTTCCTCGTGAGAGGGGAATCCTTCAGGACGGCCGCATGAGAGATCTTCTGCTGCGCACTCTGCAGTGGTCGGCCGACGCTGGCACCAAGCTTCTGCAATCAGACTGTGGAGCTGCCTGCCTACCTTGAGAGCCCCCAGACTCCCTCTCTTGAATTATGTGCATATATACTGATATTTCTTGTGTGCATGTGCTGTGGGATCTCATGGTCTCTCCCATTGTGACTTTCAGGTGGGGTCCCCTGGTCAGCCGTGGGTTGTGGTCCCTCCCGGTCTCCTACACCCCTCCATCCCCAGCTCCGCTCTCTCTCCGCACCCTCTCCCCTAAGAGGGATCGCATAAAAGGGACTATTTTGGGGGTATTTACTAGGTTTAGGCCGTTAGTGCCTTGTAACCTTTATTTTTTATACCATAATCACCATAATGGAGGCTTCTGGGGATTGTTAGCTAGGGGCCCGCTCTGGGCGGGTGAAGCTCTGCCCCATGCGCGGTACCAGCCCCCTGGGCGGACTCAGCACGGTTTGTGTCACTTGTGCTGGGAGCGTACTTTTGGAACATGTTAGGGCGGGCATCCCTGCCCCTAGCCCTCTTTTACCTATGGCCTCGCCAACCCCCCCGCTACTGCATTCAGCCCTCAGCGAGGGGAATACTAGCAAGGGGTCCCAAGCCGATTTGTCGCACACGTGTGACCAGCCTGGAGAGACAGTTATCTTGCACGGCTACGGTAAGGCCACGAGTAAGAAGCGGCACATCGAGCCGGATTACTTGGATATTGCTGACGATGATGACCTTTTTGGAGGTCGGGACTCCATGGAGGAGGGAGAGTTGCTTAAGGACTCCGCTTCCTCAGGGGATCGGTCAGTTGGTTATTACAGCGATGGTTTCTCCTCTGAGGAGGATATGTGGCTCCCTGACGACACGGAAAAATTGCTGTCTTCTGTGTTTGAGACTTTGCATATTGTCCCTCCTAAAGCGGCTAAAAGGAAGCAGGGGGATTTATTCCGGGCCTGAGAGACAGAGGATTGTCTTCCCGGAACAGGCCCACTTTTCCAATATGGTGTTTAAAGAATGGGAAAGGCCTAATAAATTGCCATCGGTGCCTAATGGCCTGGACAGGCGTTATCCCTTCCCTGAGGAGCTGGTCCGCCTCTGGTCCCATCCCCCCAATGTGGATGCCCCGTGTCTGGGTTATCTAACACTACGGTTATGCCGTCACCCGATGATGCTTCCTTGCGCGACCCTGCAGACAGACGCATGGATCAGCTGGCTTGTCATGCGTTCACTTCTGTGGGTGCTGGGCTTTGCCCTGTCTGTGCCACGGCCATTGTCTCATTGGCTGTCAAGAAGAAGGTGAAACGCCTTGAGACTGATATTGCCAAGTCTCGCAAGCGGGCGGAGGAGTATAAAGACCTCAAACCCTGTGTGGATTTTATTGCCTTTGTAGTCTCGGCCATGGACGATAATGTCCGACTGGGCGCCAGGGCTTCGGCTCTGCTGGTTGTGCTTCGTCGCTGGCTCTGGCTGCGGCAGTGGTCGGCTGACGCTGCGGCCAAAAAGTCGCTCACTAGTATCCCCTTCCTGGGACTCTTCTGGCCAAGGATGGGAGACTTCCTCAGCGGCGGAAGCCTGCGCGTCCCTTTCGGGGTTCCTCTGCGTATCGCTCCTTTCAAGGAGGAAGAGGCTCTTCATTTTCAGGTGGCCGCAGAGACTCCTGGGGATGAGGTAGATCCCCCGGTCGATCCAATCGCTCCTGGGGAGCTAAATCCAAACCCCCGACCAAGCCCTCTCAGGCATGAGGAGGCGCCCTCACCCATTTGGGTGGGGGGACGGCTGCTGCTTTTTGCTCACATATGGAGACAGCACGTCTTGGATGGGTGGATTCAGGAGGTGGTGTCCTCTGGGTACAAAATAGAGCTGGCAGTCCGGCCTCCCTCAAGATTTCTTCGGTCGCGGGTGTCCCGGAACGCTTTGACGGCGCAGGGCCTGAAGGGGGCTGTTCAGAGCCATGATTTGTCCTGTGCCTCGTCAGGAGCGGGGGCGAGGTTTCTACTCCAATCTGTTCAAGGTGCCCAAGAAGGATGGAGCGCTGCGACCCATCCTGGATCTGAAGGGTCTCAACAAGTTTGTCAGAGTCAGACATTTTCGCATGGAGACCTTACGGTCCGTGGTGAGCTTGCTTCGGCCCGGCGACTTCCTGACCACAGTGGACATCAAGGATGCTTATCTGCACATCCCGATCTTTCAGGGGCATCAGAAGTTCCTGAGGTTTGCGCTGGAGGATCAGCATTACCAGTTTGTGGCACTACCGTTCGGGATAGTTTAGTTCACCAAGGTGCTGGCAGGCGTCATGGCCATTCTGAGGAACCGGGGCATTCGTGTTCTTCCTTATCTGGATGATTGGCTGATTACGGCTCAGTCCCTTCAGCAGGCCGAGAGCGACACCCGGACAGTGTTATCCACTCCAGAGGATTTCGGATGGGTAATCAATTACCCCAAGTCTTCTATCACTCCCTCAATGGTGCGGGCCTTCCTAGGAAAGATGTTGGACACCTCTCAGGTCAAGGTTTTCCTCCCCCAGCAGAAGGTGGAGGGTCTCCAGACGCAGGTACAGGCCTTGCTGGCTTGTCAGCGTCTGGGGATGAAACTGGTGGGCCTCATGGTGTCATGCTTCGATGCAGTGCCCTTCGCCCAGTTCCACATGAGACCTCTTCAATTGAATCTGCTGACCGGTTGGGACCGGACGAGTCCCTGGATCAGGAATTTGCACTGTCCTGCTTGGTCAGAACAGAAGACCAAGTAGCAGCCTTACAAACTTGTTCAACAGAGGCCTGTTCATACCTTTACTAAGTTTTACAAGGTTGATGTTAGGGCCCCAGCTGACGCTGCTTTTGGCCGAAAGGTGCTTCAGGCAGTAGTGAAATGAACTACATGCTGTTTCGCTCTGGGGATCCCGCCCTATATATGGACACTGCTTTTGGATGTCCCACACGTATATGGATTGGGGCGGCCCGGACTGGACATAGGGAAAAATACAATTCTGTGAGTACTCACCTGTAGAATTGGTTTTGCCTATGTCCAGTCCGGGCCGTCCCACCCAGCCCTTGGTTCATATTCCTCTGTTTGCCTGTTATGGTGATTATCTTTTTGTATTGGACCGTTGTCCTTACCTTTTTGTGTAGAGTACATGCTGTAGCATGTTAGTTAATATGTTTTCTTGGCCTCCCGGCCTGTCTCATTTACTGCTTTTTGACATTCTGGGAACTCTATGGAGACAGCTCTTTTTATAGAGGGCTGGGAGGAGTTACAGCTCTGGATCTTGCAGTAACTGGCGCCACCTGGCGGACTACCCACACGTATATGGATTGGGACGGCCCGGACTGGACATAGGCAAAACCAATTCTACAGGTGAGTACTCACAGAATTGTATTTTTCGAATTGCCCTGGAACACTTTTTTTTTTTTGCTCTCCCTCTCTGTAAGATAGCAGATGATCAGTCATTGCATCATGATGGCAATGACATTATTGCCACCACACAGCAGTAGCAATGAATGGAGAAGGCGGAGCTTTACAGCTAAAACAGGCGTCATTATCTGGGATTAGAATGAAGCAGGGGCAGTGAAAATTGGCAAAAGGTAATTTTCATGGGGGGAACAATTCAGGGGATGCTAGTTAAAAATGTGGGTTTTGGTCCACTTTAAGGGGAGAAAATGGGAAAAAGCTGCTCCTTATGGGGGGAGTAAGTCAGGGGATGCTAGTTTAAAAATGTGGGTTTTGGTCTCCTTTAAGGGAGAACTATTCTGCAAGTTCTGCTCATCAGACCCATTAACCAAACATCTGCAGCGGCTTCATCCTGCTTCTCATCTGCAGGTAACTACGAGCTGGTGAGTCTTCTTCTGGACAGAGGAGCTGACCCTCTACTGAACATGCTGGAAGCTGGGAGGGTGTCCTCTTCATTACATGAGGATATGAATTGCTTCAGCCACTCGGCTGCCCATGGCCACAGGTACTGTACTGAAATCAGATGCCCATAGATTTAAGTGCAACATTTTAACAAATAAAGCGGAACAAAACCCAGGATTTTGATTATTCTGGGTTTTGCTCCTCCCCCTGGGCATCCTGATTTGGGATGCCCTGCTGTGTGGAACCCCCCAGATGTCCCAGTAAAACTAACCACTTCCTGGTCCTACAGGGTCATGTGCAGGCTTTCTACGAATCGGAGCCGTTTGCTGTAAATATGTCATTTGTGAAACTGCAATCCGCAATCAGAGGTATTTTAGGGATGTACTGGCACTTCTGCCCCCAGCCATTCAGATAGGCTGGGCAGGAGCGCGTGCACTGCTGGGGATGCGGCCCCTTGTACCCATGATTGCACATGCACTGGTCACCAGCACCCTTCCACCACAACAGGCATATCTTAATGGATGGAAGCAGGTGCGTGCAACTTTAGGGACTAGAGGGACACACAGGAAAAATAATTAAATGATTATTTTTGACAAAACCCACGGACGATCGGCCCAGGAATCTTGTCGATTCCCTCCCCAAGGGGCATCCAAAATCAGGATACCCTGCTATGAGAAAACCCCCATGCAGTCCACACATCACTCTTTTCCGGTCCAACGGCGCATGTGCGAGCAGCATCCCTCTAGCAGGAATTTGTGAATGGCCGGCACGGACACACTCCCTCTTAGAGGGTGGCAGGGGATGCGGCCACCAGCGTGCTCGGAGCCGCTTGCCTTAGACGAAGGCTTAGATGTGAGCGGATCCGAGCGTGCTAATTGGACGAGCGGCCGCACATGTGTCATAGGACCAGGAAGAGGTAAATTGGTTTCGACGAACTGCAGGGTTTCACACAGCGGCGCATCCCTAATCGGGGGCAAGGACCAAGAATCAGCATTTCTCTTTCTTTAAAAAATGTATTTCTTGCAGCTCATTGTGTTTTGTGTTGGAGAGACTCTCAAAACAAATAGGGAAGTCCCATAAAATGGGGACAACCTCTCCAAATTAGGATGAAATATACTCATCATGGTGCATTGCTTTGTATGGGGAAGCTGATCTCAGTATTATTAATAATAATAATTAATAATATTCTTATCCAGGAATGTCCTGCGCAAGCTCCTGACGCAGCCCCAGCTCTGCACAGGAGACGTCCTGTCTCTGGAGGAGATCCTAGCGGAAGGTGTGGAGGATGAGACCCCCGATTCCTGCACCTCTGAACAGGTTCCCGTGCGTCTGTGCAAGACCAGAATGAAAGCTCTGCAGGAGGCCATGTACTACAGCGCCGAGCATGGCTACCTGGACATCACCATGGAGCTGCGCAACCTCGGTAAGCCGACTTACACAGTTCATTCTGTAAGGGGTTTGTATGTTTCCAGGCTGGCAAATAGGCCAAATGGCTATTAGAGGGATATTATTCTTTAATTTTAATAGATATGTGGAACCTAACCCTTTTTGTGGTTTAGCATAATTATAGACATATAAATATATACACATGTATGTGACCACCTAGGTTGGTGGTAATAACAGCACAATTTTGGAGAAGGCCCACAATCCAAAATAATACATATATTATCTCAATACAGTAGTGTTACTTAAACTATTTTCTTTTGATCCTCAGTCTTCTGTACTTGATCTATTGTTACAGCATTAATCATACAAAGTTTTTTTCTTCACTTATGACATAACATCACATATTCAAAGCATTGCTTGTCATTGTAGATCCCTTTATACTTCATATATAACTCTATACTTCCCCAGGGATATGGGAATATTATCTGTGAAAATAAATGTTATTTGTAATAATAATCTTATAGATAATATGAAGATATAATGTTTCACATGACCCGATGTATCCATAGAAAAGCTCCAATCATAATACTCACACCATCAAAGTTGTTAATGTACTGTGTTGGAGATTTAAACACCCGATTTTAAATATCAGAGCAAAAATGAATGAGATTAAAATGTATATATAACGGTCCATTACACATGTATTAATACATTGTAAATAAATGTAATAATTATTTATATGATAAAAAGTCACTTAGTAATATATAGAAAGTTCATACAAACTGGACATTTAAATATTATTTGATTTCTATAATTTACCCATTTATTTTAATCTTTAAAATAGCATTTAAAAAAAAAACAAGTGCTTATTCTGATTCTAGTATAAAATGAATGATTGTAATATACCTAATTATGCTGTAAGAGTGGGAGCAAAATGCCATTATAATATAATGTAATATATAATAAATACACAGAGAAAATACCATTTTGTGATTACTCACCTTTAAAATGGGTATTATAAGTATGCCACACACCCCGCTTCCACTATTCATGACATATGGGTTATGGTCCAGTAGAGGGCGAACTTCTGCAGAGATGAAAGCAAAAAAGAAGCTCCTCCCGGTCCATAAATACCTGGGACCTCCCACTCATTCCCCAGTATATGAAAGCAGAAGGGGACCAGGAAGAGCCAAATATAAAATTCTTAACAATAAAAAAGTTCACCATATAAAGGATCCAGAATACCAACGGGCAGGGTGAAGCGGGGTGTGTGACATACTTATAATACCCATTTTACAGGTGAGTAATCACAAAATTGTATTATTCTGTATGTCACACACCCCGCTTCCAATATTCATGACATATGGGACATCCAATAGCAGTGTCCGTCATGAGTGGGGATCCTAAAACAGTAAACAAATGTACCAATTTAAACCACTGCAGCTTGCAGAACCTTGCGGCCAAAAACAACATCTGCTGAGGCCCGCACATCAACCTTATAAAACTTGGGAAAAGTAGCAGCCTTACAAACTTGTTCAACAGAAGCCTGGTGCTGAAAAGCCCAGGAAGCCCCAACAGCACAAGTAGAATGAGTGGTGATCATAAAAGGGGGAACTTTCCCCTTAGCAGAATAGGCCCCAACAATGGCCTAACAAATCCATTTACAAACCTTTTTTCTGGGCCCGGAGGGCACCATGAACAAGGCGTCCGTCTTACGAAAAGGAGAAGTAGCGACCAAATAGTACTTCACACAACGAACCACATCCAAAGAGTGCAAAACCCTCTCCTTGTCATTGCTAGGCCTAGGACACAAGTAAGGGAGAATTACATTGAGGTGGCAGGCAGAAACCACCTTAGGAAGGAAATCTGGTTTAAAGCGAAAAACCACCTTGTCCTGGTGTCTCTCAAAATAAGGAGCCTGAATCGACAGAGCCGCCAACTCAGAGACACGCCGAACAGAGGAAATAGCCACCAAAAAGGCAACCTTTTGAGTGAGAACAGAGAGTGCAACATCCTGCACTGGCTCAAAAGGAGGCCCCTGGCGGGCCGACAGAACCAGGTTTAGGTCCCAAACGGGAACTAAAGGCTTTCTAGGGGGCTGAACATGAGTGACCCCTTGGAAAAAAGGCCTTAACCAGAGGATGCAGAGCAAAAGGCCTTTGAAAAAATACAGCCAGGGCAGAGACCTGCCCTTTCAAGGTACTGAGCTGGAAACCCAGATCCAGGCCGTGTTGTAGAAACTCCAAAATCCTAGGAATCGAAAACACCCTGCAAGGCAAGGCCCTAGCCTCACACCAGTCAATATAGGACGGCCAAGTCCTATAGTAGATGATAGAAGATGATCTCTTCCTAGCTCTAACAAGAGTCTGAATCGCAGCATCAGACAAACCTTCCTCCTTTAATATGGAGGTTTCAGCAGCCACGCCGTCAAAGCCAGCGTTTGTAAATTGGGGTAACGTAGTTGACCTTGAGTGATCAGATCCGGAAACAGGGGCAACCTGTACTGATCTACCGCCAGCCGTACGACGTCTGCGAACCAAACCTGTCTTGGCCACCAGAATTGCTGGTGCCCCCTCTAGAGCCAGTTTGCGCACCACCTTGCCTACCATGGAGAGGGGGGGTACAGGAACCCCAGATCCCTCCAGGCAAGGGACATGACATCCACTGCCAGAGCCAGGGGATCCTGAGACAGAGACACGAAGGATGGGAGCTTGTGATTGTGCCGTGAGGCAAAAAGATCCACCTCTGGAGTCCCCCACTTGTGACACAGGGACCGAAACACCCTGTGGTTGAGAGACCATTTCCCTCGGCGAGAGAATCCCCTGCTCAGGGAGTCCGCCTTCGTGTTCTCCACTCCCGGGATGTACACCGCCGAAATGCAAGGAACATTGCTCTCTGCCCATGCCAGAATCGGAGAGACTTCCCTGAGGGCACTCCTTTGGTGATTGATGTAAGCTAACGCAGTTCGATTGTCTGATCGAACCTGAACCGGTAAACCCTGTAGGTGCGGTGTCAGACGTGACAAGACATTGATGTGGGTGTGAGCCTCCTGAGGACCCCACAACCCGTTGAACTGATGATCCTTCCAGAAACCTCCCCAGCCCGACAGGCTGGCACCCGTGGTAACCGTCTCCCAACAAGGGGTCAGAAAGGATCTGCCCCTCAGCAGATTGCTTGGTTCCAGCCACCACTGAAGGGACTGACGAACCCTGAGAGACATCAGAAAGGACTGATCCAGTCACCGTGGACATCCGTCCCAGTTCAGCAATAGATGGAGTTGGAGCGATCTCATGTGGAACTGAGCAAAGGGGACTGCCTCGAAGGAAGCCACCATCAATCCTACCAGTTTCATCCCTAGCCGGATAGAGGGGCGAGGATTGGTCAGGAGAAGACGTATCAGATCCTGAACCATCTGCACCTTTGGCTGAGGTAGGAACACTCTGGCTTGAATGGTATCCAGAGTCATGCCCAGAAAAGAGATCTCCCTTGATGGGGAGAGAGACGATTTGGGGTGGTTGATCACCCATCCGAACCTTTCCAGTGTCACCACTGTCCTGGTGTCCAGCTTCGCCTGGCAGTGGGAAGAAGCTGTAATGAGCAGGTCGTCCAGATACGGCACAATGCGAATGCCCTGGGCTCTGAGCAGGGCCATTACGCCCGCCAGAACCTTGGTGAACACCCTCGGTGCCGAGGTCAGCCCGAAAGGGAGAGCCACAAACTGAAAATGCTGATCTCCCACCACAAACCTGAGAAATCTCTGGTGCGCTGGGAAGATTGGTACATGCAGGTAAGCATCCTTGATGTCTATGGACGTCATAAAATCCCCTTGGCGAAGGGAATCGATGGCTGAGCGCAGAGTCTCCATGCGGAACTTCTTGGTTCTGATGAACCTGTTGAGAAGCTTCAAATCCAGAATGGGTCTCATGGCACCATCCTTTTTGGGGACCGTGAAGAGGTTGGAATAATAACCCCGGCCTCTCTCTGAGGTAGGCACCGGGCATATGACTTCCATGTCCAGAAGATTCCTTACTGCCCACAGGAGCCCCTGTGCAGCCTGGGGATTGGAGGGCACTCGGGACCTTAGGAATCTGGGAGGAGGCCAGTACTCGAATTCCAGTTTGTACCCGGACGAGACCACATCCAAAATCCACCTGTCTGTGACCTCCTGGGCACAGACCCGGAAGAAGAGCCGCAGCCGTCCCCCCACCCATAAGGGTGAGGGCGCCTCTTCATTGCCGAGCTGGCTTGGCAGCGGGCTTGGAACCCCAGGTAGAAGCCTTCCACCTTTTGCCACAGAATCCAATTTGTCTCCAAACAGCCGCGTACCCAGGAAGGGCAGATCCGTAAGTGATTTCTTGGCCGCAATGTCAGCCGCCCACTGGCGTAGCCAGACCGATCGGCGCATGGCCACCAGCAGAGCCGAAGTTCTACTACACATGGTAATATTGTCGTCCATAGCCGACAAGACAAAATTCATGAACAATTCACACCTCTTAAGGGCTGTGAAGTCAACGCTGGCCGGGTTGAGCTGGGACCCATTTAACATGTCCCTAATCTCAGACCTGGTAGCCACAGCCACGAGTGCTGATGAACAGACGCAAGGCTGAACCCACACTGGCCAAAGCATGACATGCCATCTGATCAATGCGCTTGTGATGGCTGCGGCACAGACCGGGCGCAGAGCCGTTCCTGCACAGGAAAAAGCGTGTGAAGCCAGCTTATCCATGCGCCGGTTCTCGGCGTCCCAAAGGGTACAGTAAGCAGGAGCTGCAATAAATGGGGGTTTAGAAACCCCAATGATCGGAGCGTCTACCACAGGGGGCGATGACCAACAATCAACCATCTAAGGGGGGAAAGGGTATTTCCAATCCCAGTCCCCTGGGGCCCCTAGGAGCCGACCGGGGTGTTCCCATTCCTCGAGTATGAGAGCATGGAAATGAGCCTGCTCTAGGAATTCCAAGCGCGGTGTTGCTGTATGGAAACGCTCCTCTCTCGGCTGGGGAGGGAGATAGACAGGGTCTTAAAGATCCTACTCAACAAGCCAACGGTATCAAACTGGTTCCAGTCTTCGAGGTTAGGATCGTCATGACTCCTCGGCTCCTCATCGGATGAGCCCGAGTCCGAGAGCAACCTTCCTTCATCAGAAGTTGTGCAGGCACGCAAAGTAGTGGACTCCTTCGATCCCTTAGCAGGGGCAGAAACAGAGGGCGTAGAGGACCGCTTATTATCAGGGCCCGAGCGTTTTGTCGACCCTGTAATAGTCTGGTCAGCCGCGGGCAGTCTGAAAGACGCAGCCGGCTGTAACTCCTTACTCGTAAGCGACTTGGCAGCAGCGAGATTTAAGCCTGGTGGAATAGGAGTGTTAGGGTGAGGAACAGCCCCTGGCGATCCTGGCAGCAGGACCAGTACTTGCTCGGCACAAGGTGCACAGATCGGTGCGCTCTCAGCACCAAAGTGGGGGTAGCCACGCGTTATACACAGCAGGTCTTGTCCCAGAGGGACCGCGGGTATAAAATTCTGAGATGCCTCCATATGGTGATTATCAGTGCAATAGATGTCAGTAGGGATTTATGCAATAAGCAACCCTGGATGTCCCAAAGGCCCGCTAGGAATGTGGGAGATTTATGTAAGCCCGCTACGAGTTATGATAGGCCGGGAGAAGCCACCGGAGTCTTTAACGTCTGAAAGACAGAAGGGGAATAATAGGTGTCAGGACCATGCGCAGCAAAAAAGGATTAAGAAAGAGTGAAATCGCCAGCAAGGGCACTTACAGACCAGGGGAGGAGAAGGACCGCCAACGCGCGCAAAGATCCACAAAATGGCGTCGAACGAACCTCAGAGGGCGGGTCTGATCTGGGCATGACGCGGAGCGCGCCACGCCAGGTCCCCGCCTTCCCCAAAGAGCGCGAAGCTCTGAAGCGGCCGTTAAGGCTAACAAGTCAATCATGTAGTATGAGTAAGAGCGTCTGCTAGTGGGTACTCGTAAAGACCAAAGACGCCGCCACCATTCCGCCGCCCGTAGGCGTTGTACAAAGATTAGCTTCCTGCCTCAAGTTGCAGGATAAGGCAGCACGTGCTGTACACAATTACATAGATTGATAAGTCAAAAAGAAAACAAACGGCGTCGGCCAGAATAGACGGAGCAAGTAGACACCTAGATGCCGGTCAGGGGCAAAAGTACGGCCATAATCGTGAGAATAGTATACACTGAGACCGCCACACACCCCCCCCTTTTCTTTTTCCCCCGAATACGGGGGAAAGCGAGGGAGGATGGCGACCCTATAAACAGGGTTCACCTCTACACGGGGCATGGGGCAATAATGCGGGAGGGACATCCACTATGAGGCTCACCATCAGCCTAAACTGCCTACCCTATGGTGGGGGACTGCGGTGGAGCATGGCTCCGTTAAGCACCCATGGTGCTGCCTACCTTCACCCGACCAGCACAGCCCAGGCTGGGAGGCACATCACAAGGACGACGGGCGGGAATGGTCCAACAGGGCAGCAGGCTGTAATAGCCCCGCTCACCTGCGAGAGAGTGATACTTCATGTCTTCGCAGTCAGCACTGCAGAGAAATCTGGGGATTTGTGGGAGGTCCCTGGGTATATGAAGGGCCGGGAGGAGCCTGTTTTTGCATGTCTGCAGTGCACAGCGTCCTCTGGCGGAGGATAACCCAAGTGTAAGTATTATATCTGGAGCAGGACGTACTGTATACTTAGAATGGTACATATTCAGCAATATAACATGAAACAGAGTATAAGATAAGATAAGATGAGACAGAACAGGTGGAGTCCATGTAGTTTTCCATGTGGTCATGTGTTATATACGCTGTCCTTTATCCCTTTCCCAGGGGTGCCATGGAAGCTGCACGTATGGGTGGCGTCCCTGAGGAGCTCCTTCTACCACTCGCAGCGCTTGGCCATGGAGAGTCTTCTGCAGGAATTCTCCAGCATACGGGAGGAGGACTACAACGAGGAGCTCATTCAGGAGGGCCTGCCGCTGCTCTTCACCATCTTCAAGACCACTAAGGTGAGCCATCTTGGGAAAATATGGCTGTGGCCCAGGGCGTAGCTTGGGGGGGTGGGCACGTGCCCCGGGTGCAGTAGGTCAGAAGGGACCAAAGGGGGTCCTGAGAACAGGTGGGGAGTGCCATTTCAAATCTTTGCCCGGGTGCCAGGAGGCCTAGCTACTCCTTTGGTGTGGCCAATGCTGATAGGTTGCTGCACCCCCATAGTATTATCCCCAGGTCCCCGAACACACCAGGTGACAGGTAAATAGCAATGTATTTACACATGTTTTTCCTTCCTCCTCTATAGAGTGATGCTGTGACACAACAAGTGGCTGCCATCTTTGCTCATTGCTATGGAGACAGTCCGGTTCCCAAGATTCTCAAGATGTACAAGGCTCTTCCTGCTCGCCTTGGTAAGGAATATCCTTCCTGACCAATCAACTTGAAGTACAGAAGGTCTAATATACAACTCCACACCCCACTAAAACACTATCATGGTCCCATTGGTAAAGATGCCTGCAGGCCCCCTGTGCCATTCACACTGGAGGTCTATGGGAAAGTCCTCGGCTGGCACCTCCTCTGTTCCACCAATCACATCACAGAGGAGGGATGGGGGTGACTGGCTCCTTTCTAATGTATTTTACATTAAGGTATACCTCCCAAGTGTCCCTGATTTAGAGAGACTGTCCCTCTTTTGAGTCCATGTCCCGCTGTCCCTCGTTGTTCTTATTTGTTCCTCTTTGAGGTGTAACATGCAGATTTGCAGCAATAAATGACTGATTTGCCTATTTAAAGTGGACCAAAACCCAGGATTTTGACTATCCTGTGTTTTGGTCCTTGTCCCAAGGGCACCCCGATCGCTGTGTGAAATCCCTCAGGTCGCCCCCTTTTCACTTACCCTTCCCCGGTCCTACAGTGCATGCGATGTCCTCACATCCAATCCGCGTGCTCGGATCTGTTTGAGCACGCCAACAGCCGCATCACCTGCTACCCTTTAACAGCACACGTCCTGCTAAAAGGGTAGTGGTGACGAGGCTGCTGCTTGCGCACGTGCCGTTGGACCAGGAACAAAGGTCAGTTTTTGGCGGCCTGGGGGGTTTCACACAGCGGGGCACCCCCAATCGAGTATCAGGAGCGAGTATACCGGCCCTGGAGTCTCACAGACTCCAGGGTGGGTTTTGGTTTACTACTTACTGTTTCTATTGTTGAAACTTTTACATCCTATCTCCTATCCATCCATCAATGTGGGGGCGTGGCCTCTTAACAATCGTCCCATTCTTGAGATCTATGCGTTAAAGGTTTAGGTATATTTCCAGGTGGCACTGGTGCTTCCTGTCTCTGCTGAGGTTAGAGACACCTTCATCATTGTACTTTTTATCCAATAATGACAACAAGGAACGTCTGGAGGAAGTGTTAATGCAACCTGGAATATTGTCCTCCAGCTCAGCTGCTTAGTATTAGGTGCAGGTGTCTACTTGTTTTCTGACCCCATTTTATTTATACCATGGAATTCTCATTTGCTGTCACTTGAGGTCCAAGCTCTGACTCACAGTTTGTCCTACAGATCCGCACTTCCTGAACAACAAGGAGATGTCAGATGTCACCTTCCTGGTGGAGGGGAAGCTGTTCTACGCTCACAAGGTCCTCCTCATTACTGCCTCTAACAGGTATCCAGATCCATCACTAATATTAAGGGAAAGAGCAATGTGTGGATGGTGGCTGCCATTTCCATATGTGTTAACCTCTAAAGGGGGCCCAGAGATGGCCACCACTGTAAACCTTTGATGGGGACCTAGAGATCAGGACTGGCTTCTGCTGCTACAACCTCATGGAGGCCTGGGGTTGGCCAAAACTGCCACCATGACAACCTCTGATGGTCGCACAGCCTCTAAAGGGGGCCTAGAGATGGCCACCTTTGTTAACCTTTGATGGGGGCCCAGATATCAGGACTGGCTTCTGCTGCTACAACCTCATAGAGGCCTGGGGTTGGCCAAAACTGCCACCACTGCAACCTATACTGGTACTGTCCCCTGACACTGCTACCACCATCTTTTACTATCTAGTTATGAGGTAGGACCAGAAACGACTTGGAAAAGCCTCCACTGCCACAACTTCTGACAAAAGCTGGGGGTTTGACCACCACTGACCCCATTATCTGATAACCTGGAGCTGTGACCTCTAAAAGGTCACCACCACTATATTTATTGGTGGAATGGAGGCTAAAATCAGCCTGGGATATAACCCGTGCCAGACCAGCCATGACTGGCATGCGGCCTCCCCTCTGTGCCCCCAGTGTACTGCCAACACAATGCAGTCCACATGTGTGCTCTGAGATTATAGCATTGCAGATTATGGGCAGAGATGACATGTCCACTCTTAAATTGATAGTACTGAATCTTGTAGGGGTGGCTATGCCCTCCTGTAGTCATGATCCTGAGGCTATATGGGGGGGGGGGGGGGGGGTAGAGTGGGCCAGGTATAGGAAAGGCTGGAGGGAAGACTAGGGAGGCAGGAATTGGCCTGGGATGTTACAAGCAGCAACCCAACCCAAATCAGTGTGGCCCACTGGGAATTCTCCCTAAGTTAGAAGGTATGCATTTGGGCACAGATGAGTCAGTAGTGGATAAAGCGGGGGCACAGAACAGTTGTCAGCACAATTTAGTTTAGTATATAGATCAGTTGGTGGTAGAGTAGATTCGGGCACAGATTGGTTGGGGGCAGATCAGATTTGGACACAGATTGGTCTGGGGGGGCAGATCAGATTTGGACACAGATTGGTCTGGGGGGCAGATCAGATTTGGACACAGATTGGTCTGGGGGGCAGATCAGATTTGGACACAGATTGGTCTGGGGGGCAGATCAGATTTGGACACAGATCGGTCTGGGGGGGCAGATCAGATATGGACACAGATCGGTCTGGGGGGGCAGATCAGATTTGGACACACAGATGTGAGCTGGCTTTGTAGAAGTTTTCTCATTGGTCACACTGGCCAATCAGCCTCTCTCTTGTTACAGGGCTGTGAGAGGCTCCATTTAGCAGACATACAGAATATGAAGAAGCTGAGAACACAGTGACAGACAACATGGAGCTCTGCATAGCCGAGTCTATGAACAGCACATGGGACACTGTATTGTAAAGGGGGGTTGAACATCTAAACTTTCCCTTATCAACTGCCAGGAGGGAGGATACACAAAGAGAAGGCTTTACCGTGTGGCAGAAGTAGCAGCAGTTACACATTCGTCTACCCCTGCAGCCGAGTTACAAATGGCAGAACCTGGTGAAGCATCCACTGACCTCCAGCTTCTGGGACAAGATGTCACTAGGGGGAAGCAGAGTGCACAGATATTCTGCTCTGTTCTCATGACACAGATCTATGATGGCTCCCCTGCTTCCCCGTAAGTGCTGATCGGATGCCGAGCCTGCGCGAGGTCCAACGTTCTAACAGCAGCAATTGCTTATGAAGGGGTGGCGGCCGATAAGCAGATCAGTGTAATGGGTGGAGGCCGCTCTCACACTGAGTGTAAAAAGTGTGAGTGCGTGGCCGGCGGCGGCGGGCAGAGCGGCCTCAACCCATTACACTGCTCTGCTTATCGGCCACCACCTGCGGCCTTCCCATGAGCCGGCCTACCGGGATTCTGCCCGGTATGCCCTATGGCCAGCCAGCCCCTGCCAGTGGTGGATTGGGCCCAAAAATCAGCCCCGGATTTTACCAGCCCCTGGCCGCCCGAGACATACTAGCTGAGGCCCCCAACCATGATGCCGGAGCTATAGCATTGGGAACTGGGGTTCCTTGGCTTTTGAGTACAGTGGGGCTGGGTACAGGGGGCTGAGAAGGAGACCAAGGTGGCAGGGATTGAATGTGGGTGTAAATAGCAGTAGCCCAACTGGCCCCAAAGCAGAGCGGCCCACCTGGCATTGTCCCAGGTCTCCCTATTACCAATCCACCCCTGGCCTCTACATATTTCCTTTTGAAGGAGGCCTTGAGCTGTCTGCCACCACCACAATATCCTTTGCGAGGAAGAGTGGGCCACCAATAGGTTCACCAGTTGCTCATAGTTGGCCGGCACCACTTTGTTGGCTTCTGAAAGGGACAACTACATGTTATCCAGCGGAGAGAGATGGCAGGAGGAGCCATCTTGTCCCAACAATGGTAGTGTCTGAGGCTAATAGATGAGAGATGTCCACACTCCTGCCCAAACTACTGTAAGATCTGTGGCCAGGGTTAGCAGTCTGCTCAAGTCCTTGAATTTGTATATTTGTATTACCTTCCTTGTCAATATGGTTTTGGATGGGTGGGGTGGGGGGGGGGGAGTTATATTTTTACTTGTGTTGACTGCCTATAGAACTTTATTTAGTTTACTTTACTCCGTTTTCGCTTTTATTTTAGATTTAAATCCTTAATGACCAATATGGGCCACACAGAGGACTCCAACCTTACCATTGAAATCACCGATATTAAGTACAGTGTCTTCCAGGTAAGTCCAAACCTGTCTGAGGTTCCTGTCCTGTCATTGCAACCATTCCCTAACCGCCATCATGCAGGGTCGTGCTAATTATTTTGTGAAGCCAGTGTGATTTGTGGTGTGCATTACGGTGTGAAAATCATAAAAGTACTAAAAAAAAAATGTTTGTCCTACTTTTCCCAAAAAATACCATTTTGTGATTACTCACCTGTAAAATGGTTAGTACAAGTATGTCACACACCCCGCTTCTGAATATTCATGACACTTGGGTAACTGTCCTGTAGAGGGCGATCTTGCAGAGATGACATGAAAAAAAGGAACCCCTCCCGGTCCATAAATACCTGGGACCTCCCACCATTTCCCAGTATAAGACAGCAGTAAAGGGACCAGGAAGAGCCAAATGTAAACAGCAAAGAAAAAGGTTCACCATAGAAAGGATACCAGAAAACCAAAAAAGGTCGGGATGAAGCGGGGTGAGTGACATACTTGTAATAACCATTTTACAGGTGAGTAATCACAAAATGGTATTATTCCCAGTATGTCACACACCCCGCTTCTGAATATTCATGACACTTGGGACATCCAATAGCAGTGCCCATAATGGGTGGGGATCCCAAAAAGGCAATAATGCAAACTTAAACTACTGCAGCTTGCAGAACTTTGCGGCCAAACACAGCATCCGCTGAGGCCCGCACATCAACCTTATAAAACTTGGAAAAAGTATGAACAGAAGACCAAGTAGCAGCCTTATACAAACAGAAGCCTGATTCTGAAAAGCCCAAGATGCTCCAACAGCACGAGTAGAATGAGCAGTAACACGAAAAGGGGGAACCCTCCCCTTGGCAGAATAGGCCCCAACAATGGCCTGCCGAATCCATTTACTAATGGAAGACTTAGCGGGCGCCAGACCTTTCCTGGGCCCGGAGGGCACCACGAAAAATACCATATTCTTGGTGTGCCACACACCCCGCTTCACTTTTAAATATTCTTCACTTATTGGGTTAATCCACCGCCAGGTGACGTAGTGCAGAGAGGAAGTCTTGTAACGAGCCCCCTTCCGGCCTATATATACCTGGTACCTCCCTTCAATCACCAGTATTTTTCTCTCTGCTTGACGACAAGTCAGAAGATGGAAGTCTCCTGCTTACAGGTAGGCCGGGGTTTTTTACCCCGGCACCCCCCTTTTGGTCTATTTCTGCCCGGTTTGAGTGTTTATACCTTGATGGTGGAATGGAAGCCTCCCAGCCTAGGCTGCTCACTGGGCAATTGGTAGACGGGCACTATTGGTGCCTAGGAGCTTATCTCCTCCGCTCGACCCCCTCTTTTGGGGGCAATGCGGCTATCTGGCATGGTGATCCGGAAATGGGATGCCCCTGTCCCCGAGGGGCCCCTTACTCTCCCGTTACGGTCCCTTCACTATGGGGGGGGGGGGGGGGGGGGTCCGAGGTGGCGGCAAGGTTGGCCAGCCTCCGGAAAGTATTGCCCGTTAAAGCAGGGTTGAAGGCCCCTGCAAAAACGTAAGCGCCTGACTCCGGTACCTTCGGCTCCACAGGACGAGTTATGTGAGCCTGTGGAATGGTCCGATGGCTCCCCGGACGAGGAAGAATTCCTCTTGGAGTCAGATGAGCCTGCAGATCAGCTTGAGGCTGATGCGATTGGCGATTGGTCGGCGGGGGTTGCCCTTGACACCCCCCTCTATTCTGGCTCAAATGTTTGAGATTTTGAATTTAGATCCGCCTGAGGCTGTCACCCTGCCAAGGGGCCAGTTGTTTAAAGAGCCTCAGCCGCGTTTGGTTTTTTCCCAGACAGCACCACTTTGAGAGGGTGGTCCTTAAGGAATGGGAAACATCCCACGCGGTTATCTGGAATCCCTTCCAGTTGGGAAAAGCGTCATCCCTTTCCGCCAGAATTGGTGAAGCTTTGGTCCGTCCCTACTGACGTCGATACCCCTGTGCTAGGGCTCTCCAGCACGGCTATGGTACAGTCTGCTGAGACCACTGTCCCTAAAGATGGGGAGGATCGTCGGATTGACCAGTATGCTCGCCATGGTTTTTATTTATGCTGGGTCAACGATGCGCCGGTGTGCGCTTCGGCCCTTCTTCTATTGGCGGTCAGATCTGTAATCCAGGGGCTATACGAGGATCTCAATCCCGCTTGTAAAGAGTTCACTGCGCTTAAGCAGTGTGAATCTTTTGTGTCCTATGTTCTATCCGCTCAGGACGATGCGCTGGCTATGAGTAGCAAGACAGCGGCAATGCTGGTGGGCCATTCGTCGGTCTGTATGGCTGCGACAGTGGTCGGCGGACTCAGCTTCTAAAAAGGTGCTCACAGCTCTCCCCTTTTTGGGGTTGCGTCTGTTTGGGGAGAGAATTGATTCAGTCGCAAAGGGTGGTAAGATGCCACAACGCAAGAGGCCTCGACGTCCCTTTAGGGGGGCAGGTTCTGGTAGGCCTTCCTTTCGAGGATACAGAGCGGGTAGGGGGGCTTCCTTTCCCTCTACCAGTCGTACAGGTTGGGACTCGGGGGAGGGGCCGTGGCCGTCCCGCCCAGTCCTGGGGCTTCAAGCCCAAACCTGCTGGTAAGCCCGCTCAGCAATGAGGGGCTGCCCTCACCCGTGCGGGTGGGGGGACGATTACGACACTTCTCCCAGGTTTGGAACCGGGAAGTTCCGGACAGATGGATCCAGGAGATAGTGTCGTCCGGTTTACAAGCTGGAATTCGAGTCTCGCCCTCCTTCACGGTTCTTTCGGTCTTGGGTGCCCATCGATCCTTTGGCCGCACAGGGGCTCCTGGCGTCGGTAAGGAATCTGCTAGAGATGGCGGTCATCCTGCTGGTACCGCGCTTAGAGATGGGCCTCGGTTTCTACTCCAATCTGTTCGCAGTCCCCAAGAAAGATGGGTCAGTTCGTCCCGTCTTGGACCTAAAGTTACTCAACAGGTTCATCCGGTTTCGGAAGTTTCGCATGGAAACCTTGCGTACTGCCGTCGGCTCTCTTCGGCAAGGGGACTTCATGACGTCCATAGACATCAAGGATGCTTACCTTCATGTTCCCATCTGCCACGCTCATCAACGCTTTCTTCGATTCGTGATGAAGGATCAGCATTATCAATTCGTGGCACTTCCGTTTGGCCTTACCTCAGCTCCAAGAGTGTTCACCAAGGTGCTGGCAGGGGTCATGGCCATTTTCAGATCTCGGGACATTCGTGTCGTACCTTATTTGGACGACCTTCTCATCATGGCTCAGTCGCTCAATCAATCAGAGACAGACACCAGCATGGTGGTCTCCATGCTGGAAAGCTTTGGGTGATCAACTTCCCCAAGTCCTCC
The DNA here is from genome assembly GCA_027917425.1 of Gastrophryne carolinensis. Classification (NCBI taxonomy): domain Eukaryota; kingdom Metazoa; phylum Chordata; class Amphibia; order Anura; family Microhylidae; genus Gastrophryne; species Gastrophryne carolinensis. Next base: position 102,238,557 of record CM051241.1, read on the forward strand.
CTCGCTCCGGCCAGGGTGGTGTCCTTCCTGGGGATGCAGTTGGACTCTCATCAGCACAGAGTTTTTCTCCCCCAGTCCAAAATTCATCTGATTCAGGAGTTGGCTCGGGTCCTACTCTCCAATCCTCGGCCGTCCATCCGTCTGGGGATTAGGCTGGTAGGGTTGATGGTTGCCTCCTTCGAGGCAGTTCCTTTTGCTCAATTCCACACGAGGACGCTTCAGCTTTATCAGTTGGCGTCTTGGGACCGACGGCCTCGGTCGCTGGATCAGCCCTTCCAGTTGTCCTCCCGGGTCCAGCAGTCCCTCCAGTGGTGGTTGGTCTCGACCAATCTCTTGAAGGGCAGGTCTTTCCTGACCCCCCTTTTGGGAAATTGTCACCACGGACGCCAGTCTGTCGGGATGGGGCGGATTCTGGAAGGAGCTGCAGTTCCAGGGGCAGTGGGGACCTCTAGAGGCCCACTTACCCATCAATATTCTAGAACTGAGAGCCATCCGTCAGGTGCTTGCTCTCCTGACTCAGCACGTCCTGGGCCTTCCGGTCCAGGTGCGTTCAGACAATCGAACAGCGGTTGCTTACATCAATCATCAGGGAGGGACTCGCAGCCTGAGTGCTCTCAGGGAGGTGTCCCTGATCCTGACCTGGGCAGAGGTCCATGTTCCTTGTCTTTCGGCGGTATACATTCCAGGAGTGGAGAACCAGGAAGCGGACCGGTTGAGCAGGGGCTCTCCCCGTCTGGGAGAATGGGCTCTCCATCCTCGGGTGTTTCACTCACTGTGTCTCCGATGGGGGACACCGGAGGTGGACCTGTTTGCCTCTCATCACAATCGCAGGCTCCCGAACTTCGTGTCGTTCTCCCAGGATCCTCTGGCTCTGGCAGTGGACGCCATGTCCCTGAGCTGGGGGGATCTGGGATTTCTATACCTGTTTCCTCCGATACCCATGCTAGGCAGGGTGCTTCGGAAGTTGGCTCTGGAAAGGGTGTCCGCCGTTCTCGTGGCCCCAAGGTGGCCAAGGCGAGTGTGGTTCGCAGACCTCGTTCGGCTGGCAGTGGACCAGGTCGTTCTGCCTCTTCGGCCCGATCTGCTCACTCAGGGTCGATTGTGTTACCCCAATTTACCAGCGCTAGGTTTGACGGCCTGGCTGCTGAGACCTCCATCCTGAAGGAGGAGGGTCTTTCTGATTCAGTCGTTAAGACTCTGATCAGTGCTCGGAAGAGGTCTTCTTCTATCATCTACTATAGGACTTGGAAAGCCTATATCGCTTGGTGCGAGATAAGATCTTTTCCTTGTAGGGTCTTTTCAGTCTCCAGGATTCTGGAGTTTTTACAGTCAGGGCTGGACTCTGGTCTTCAGCTTAGTACGTTGAAAGGGCAAGTTTCTGCCCTATCTATCTTTTTTCAGAAGCGTGTTGCGCTTAAGCCTTTAGTTAAAACCTTTTTCCAGGGGGTTACGCATGTGCGGCCTCCCAGGAAACCATTACTCCTGGTTTGGGATTTGAATTTGGTTCTTTCTGCTCTTCAGGCTCCTCCTTTTGAGCCTTTGCAAGATATTGCTTTGTCTACCCTGACTCAGAAGATTGTCTTCTTGGTAGCTATCACTTCGGTCCGGCGTGTCTCAGAGTTGGCGGCCTTGACTATCCAGGCGCCTTACTTTGAGAGGCATCAGGATAAAGTGGTCTTTCGGTTCAAGCCAGACTTTCTTCCCAAGGTTGTTTCTGCTTTTCATTTGAACCAAGACATTGTTCTTCCCTCCTTATGTCCTAATCCTAAGAATGACAAAGAGAGGGTGTTGCATTGCTTGGATGTAGTACGCTGTGTTAAGTACTACTTGATTATCACGTCTCCTTTTCGTAGGACGGATTCCTTTTTTGTTGTGCCCCATGGGCCTAAGAAGGGTTTGGCACCAGCCAAATCTGCCATTAGCAAGTGGATACGTCAGGCCGTTACTGCGGCCTATTCTGCTAAGGGGAAAGTTCCCCCTTTTCGTATCACTGCTCATTCTACTCGCGCCATTGGGGCGTCTTGGGCTTTTCAGCACCAAGCTTCTGTTGAACAAGTTTGTAAGGCCGCCACTTGGTCTTCTGTTCATACTTTTTCTAAGTTTTACAAAGTTGATGTGCGAGCCTCAGCGGATGCTGTTTTTGGCCGCAAGGTTCTGCAGACTGCAGTCATTTAAGTTATGCTTCACCTGCCCTTGAGTTGCCCATCCCTTGTGGACACTGCTTTTGGATGTCCCAATAAGTGAAGAATATTTAAAAGTGAAGCGGGGTGTGTGGCACACCAAGAATAATACCATTTTGTGAGTTCTCACCTGAAAAATGGATATTGTTGGTGTGCCACACACCCCGCTTCACTCCCACCCTTTTCGGTATTTCCGAAGCCTTTATATGGTGAAGCTTTTTATTTTATATCAAATTGATTTTGATGTTACCGGTAAAATACTGGTACCTTGTCTTTCTGCTTTTTAATATACTGGTGATTGAAGGGAGGTACCAGGTATATATAGGCCGGAAGGGGGCTCGTTACAAGACTTCCTCTCTGCACAGCGTCACCTGGCGGTGAGTTAACCCAATAAGTGAAGAATATTTAAAAGTGAAGCGGGGTGTGTGGCACACCAACAATATCCATTTTTCAGGTGAGTACTCACAAAATGGTATTATTCTTGGTGTGCCACACACCCCGCATCACTTTTAAATATTCTTCACTTATTGGGACATCCAAAAGCAGTGTCCACAAGGGAAGGGCATCTCAAGGCCAGGTGAAGCATAACTTAAATGACTGCAGTCTGCAGAACTTTGGGGCCAAAAACAGCATCCGCTGAGGCTCGCACATCAACTTTGTAAAACTTAGAAAAAGTGTGAACAGAAGACCAAGTGGCGGCCTTACAAACTTGTTCAACAGAAGCTTGGTGCTGAAAAGCCCAAGACGCCCCAATGGCGCGAGTAGAATGAGCAGTGATACGAAAAGGGGGAACTTTCCCCTTAGCAGAATAGGCCGCAGTAACGGCCTGACGTATCCACTTGCTAATGGCAGATTTGGCTGGTGCCAAACCCTTCTTATGCCCATGGGGCACAACAAAAAAGGAATCCGTCCTACGAAAAGGAGACGTGATAATCAAGTAGTACTTAACACAGCGTACTACATCCAAACAATGCAAAACCCTCTCTTTGTCATTCTTAGGATTAGGACACAAGGAGGGAAGAACAATATCTTGGTTCAAATGAAAAGCAGAAACAACCTTAGGAAGAAAGTCTGGCTTGAACCGAAAGACCACTTTATCCTGATGCCTCTCAAAGTAAGGCGCCTGGATAGACAAGGCCACCAACTCAGAGACGCGCCGGACCGAAGTGATCGCTACCAAGAAGACAATCTTCTGAGCCAGGGTAGACAAAGCAATATCTTGCAAAGGCTCAAAAGGAGGAGCCTAAAGAGCAGAAAGAACCAAATTCAAATCCCAAACCGGGAGTAATGGTTTTCTGGGAGGCCGCACATGCGTAACCCCCTGGAAAAAAGTTTTAACTAAAGACTGAAGCGCAACACGCTTCTGAAAAAAGATAGATAAGGCAGAAACTTGCCCTTTCAACGTACTAAGCTGAAGACCAGAGTCCAGCCCTGACTGTAAAAACTCCAGAATCCTGGAGACCGAAAAGACCCTACAAGGAAAAGATCTTATCTCACACCAAGCGATATAGGCTTTCCAAGTCCTATAGTAGATGATAGACGAAGACCTCTTCCGGGCACTGATCAGAGTCTTTAATGACTGAATCAGAAAGACCCTCCTCCTTCAGGATGGAGGTTTCAGCAGCCAGGCCGTCAAACCCAGCGCTGGTAAATTGGGGTAACACAATCGACCCTGAGTGAGCAGACCGGGCCGAAGAGGCAGAACGAACTGGTCCACTGCCAGCCGAACGATGTCTGCGAACCACACTCGCCTTGGCCACCTTGGGGCCACGAGAACGGCGGACACCTTTTCCAGAGCCAACTTCCGAAGCACCCTGCCCAGCAGGGGTATTGGAGGAAACAGGTATAGAAATCCCAGAACTCCCCAGCTCAGGGACATGGCGTCCACTGCCAGAGCCAGAGGATCCTGGGAGAGCGACACGAAGTTCGGGAGCCTGTGATTGTGACGAGAGGCAAACGGGTCCCCCATCGGAGACACAGTGAGCGAGCCTGTGGAGCCGAAGGAACCGGAGTCAGGTGCTTCCGTTTTGTAGGGGCCTTTAACCCTGCTTTAACGGGCACTACTTTCCGGGGGCTGGCCGACCGTGCCGCCACCTCGGATTGCGAATCCCCACTTTTGACAGTGTCATGCGGGGTCCGGAACAGGGAGGGAGAGGTAGGAGATGATGAAGGTTGTGACGGGCCAGCAGCCGAAGCAACAGACTGACGCGCAATGCTCTGCTTTGCACATGCTTTGCTTTGCAAAGACCTTTGAAAGAAAACTGCCAGGGCAGAAACCTGCCCTTTCAAAGTACTAAGCTGGAACCCTGAGTCCAGACCATGTTGAAGAAACTCCAGAATTCTGGGAATAGAAACCCCCCCCAGAAGGCAAGGCCCTAGCCTCGCACCAGTTAATATAAGACCTCCAAGTCCTATAGTAGACGTTAGAGGAAGATCTCTTCCTAGCTCTAACAAGAGTCTGAACCACCGCATCAGAAAGACCTTCCTCCTTTAAGATGGAGGTTTCAGCAGCCACACCGTCAAAGCCAGCGTTGGTAAATTGGGGTAGCTTAGCTGACCCTGGGTGATAAGATCCGGAAGAAGAGGCAGATAAAACTGATCTACTGCCAGCCGCACGACATCTGCGAACCACACTCCTCTTGGCCACCTTGGAGCCACCAGAATTGCTGGTGCCCCTTCTAGAGTTAGCTTGCGCACCACCTTGCTCACCATGGAGAAGGGGGGGAACAGGTACAGAAACCCCAGTTCCCTCCAAGCCAGGGACATGGCATCCACTACCAGGGCCAGAGGATCCTGAGACAGAGACACAAAGGCAGGAAGCTTGTGATTGTGACGAGAGGCAAATAGATCCACCTCCGGAGTCCCCCACTTGTGATAAAGGGACTGGAATACCTTGGAACTGAGAGACCATTCTCCTCGGCAAGAGGATCTCCTGCTCAGGGAGTCCGCCTTCGTGTTCTCCACTCCCGGGATGTAAATGGCTGAGATGCATGGGACATTGCTCTCTGCCCAAACAAGGATCAGAGATACCTCCCTGAGGGCACTCCTGCTGCGAGTCCCTCCTTGGTAAATGATGTAAGCGACCGCCGTCCGATTGTCCGATCGGACTTGAACTGGCAATCCCTGCAATAGAAGAGTCAAGCGAGACAGAACCAACCAAATGGTCCATAGTTTCAAAACGTTGATAGGGGTATGAGCCTACCGAGGCCCCGATAACCCCTGGAACTGATGTTCCCTCCAGAAGCCCCACCCAGCCCGACAGACTGGCGTCTGTGGTGACCGTTTCCCAACAAGGGGTCAGAAAGGATCTGCCCTTCAACAGATTGCTTGACACTAGCCGCCACTGAGGGGACTGCTGAGCCCGGGGAGACAGCAGACAAGACTGATCCAATGACAGCGGACACTTGTCCCAAGTCGCTAGAAGATGGAGCTGAAGCGTCCTCATGTGAAACTGGGCAAAAGGGACTGCCTCGAAGGAAGCCACCATCAGACCTACCACTCTCATCCCTAGCTGGATAGACGGGCGAGGATTGGAAAGCAGAAGCCGAACCAAATCTTGGATCAGAAGAATCTTGGGCTGCGGAAGGAACACCCTGGCCTGAAAGGCATCCAGAGTCACCACTCTGGTGTCTAGCTCCGCTTGGCTGAGAGAGGAAGCCAAAATGAGAAGGTCGTCCAGGTATGGTACAATGCGAATGCCCTGGACTCTTCCTGATCTTCCACCACGAACCTGAGGAATCTCTGGTGTGCCAGGAAGATGGGTACATGCAGATAAGCATCCCTGATGTCTATGGACGTCATGAAGTCCCCCTGACGAAGAGAATCGACGGCTGACCGCAAGGTTTCCATGCAAAACTTCCTGAAGCGGATAAACCGATTCAGGAGCTTCAGATCCAAAATGGGTCGAACGGAGCCATCCTTCTTGGGCACCGTGAATAGATTGGAATAGAATCCCAAGCCAAATGCACAGCCATGTCCAGCAGATAACTTACTGCCGCCCGGTGCCCCTATGCGGCCAGTGGATCCGAAGGCACTCGAGACCTGAAGAATCTGGTAGGAGGCCGGATCTCGAATTCCAGCTTGTAACCGGAAGACGGTGGAAGAAGTGGCGCAGCCGTCCCCCCACCCGCAAGGGTGAGGGCGCCCCCTCATTGCTGAGCTGGCTTAGCAGCAGGCTTGGAACTCCAATTGTGACCTGGACGGGCACGACCTCTGCCTCTACTCCAGGAATCACCTCTGAGGGTAGAGAAGGCCAAAACTCTGCCAGTTCTGGCACCACGAAAGGAAGGGTTAAAGGAGGCCGCCCCCCGAAAGGGACGACGTTGCCTCTTACGCTGAGGTAACTTCCCTCCTTTCGTGACAGAATCTAATCTTTCTCCAAAGAGCCGCAATCCCACAAAGGGAAGTGCTGTAAGCGACTTTTTGGCCACAAAATCAGCCGCCCACTGGCGCAACCATACCGACCGCCGAATAGCTACAAGCAAGGCCGAGGTTCTACCACACATGACTATGGTGTCATCCAAGGCGGCAAGCACAAAGGACATGAACAATTCACACCACTTAAGGGCGGCGAACTCATCACTAGCCGGGTCAAGCCTGGAGGTACTCAACAGGTCTCTAACCACAGACCTGGTAGCCACTGCCAAAAGCGCCGAAGCACAAACAGGCCGCAAGGCTGAACCGACACTAGCAAACGCGTGACAAGCCATCTGATCAATGCGTTTATCCTCACCATCTTTGAGAGTGGTGGAGTCAGGAGAATGCAAAATAGAAGTATTGGATAACCAGAGCACCGGGGCATCCACCTCGGGAGGGGACGACCATCGTTTTACCACGTCCACCGGAAAGGGATACTTTTTATCCCAACCTTGAGGAATACCTGGAAGCCGAGTAGGCTTCTCCTATTCCTTAAGAATAATGCCATCAAAATGCTTTTGATTTGGGAACTCCAGGCTTGGAAGTCCCAAAGAATTCCCCTTTTTGAGTAGCTGCCTCCTCAGGAGGAGAAATTGCCAGAACCTCAAAAAGGTGAGCCAAGACTTTCGGGGTATCCACAGCATCCCCCTGCCCTTGTTCAGTATCAGCACCAACAAACTGCTGATTGTCAGAACCCTCAAAAAATTCCCCCTCTTCTAGCAGGGAATAATCACAACGAGCACCCGGCCCCGCCCCCTCCTTAACTGCACCTGTTGAAAGTGAAACCGGCCCAGCAACAACGGCCACAAAAACACATACACACACAATCCACACACCTTTTCCCCCAAATAAAGTAAAACAACCCACAGGAGAAAAGGCCTCCCCCAGAGGGACACGGTAGGGGGGAGAACCCACACCAATAGGTGAAAGGGTAAGAGGGACGGGGCATCCCAAGCCGGGATCACCAACCCGGACACCACCTACCCCTTTGTATGGGGTCTCACGGGGGATCAAGCTCCCATATACACCATAAGGTGCAGCCTAGGCTGGGAGGCATACTGCTATAGTTTAATTTAAAAAAGGTTCAGGCAGCAATAGAAACAAAAGGCCGGGGGGTTCCCCCGGCTACCTGCAAGGAGGAGACAACCATCTTCTGACTTGCTCGCCGACTGCAGAGACGAAAGACTGGGGAATGGTGGGAGGTCCCAGGTATTTATGGACCGGGAGGGGTTCCTTTTTTTCATGTTATCTCTGCAAGATCGCCCTCTACAGGACAGTTACCCAAGTGTCATGAATATTCGGAAGCGGGGTGTGTGACATACTGGGAATAATAACCAGTACCTGCAATGGGGCATTTTGTATGGCTGGCATAAATCGTATGTCCAATAAGGTAAGTATGGAAATAACTGCACCCTATGGGCTATGCTAAAGAATTTGCCACAATTTCCATATCCCATAGTGTCCTGCTGTTTCCAACTAAAAAAAAAAAAAATACCATTTTGTGAGTACTCACCTGTAAAATGGATATTGTCAGTGTGTCACACACCCCGCTTCCCCTTTAATTCTTACGATCGGGTTACTCCACCAGCAGGTGGCGACGTTGCAGAGAGAAGTCTTGAAAACGAGCCCCTTCCGGCCTATATATACCTGGGACTTCCCACCTAATACCCAGTGGATACAAAAAGCAGTAAGACAAGGTACCAGGAAATCCAACGGTAACCTCAAAATAAAATAAAGGAAGCTTCACCATATAGAGGATCCAGGATACCAAAAAGGGCGGGTGAAGCGGGGTGTGTGACACACTGACAATATCCATATTCTAAGTATGTCACACACCCCGCTTCAAGATATTCATAACCTGTGGGTAATATGACCTGTAGAGGGCGAACTGCAGAGATGATAGGAAAAAAGAAGCCCCTCCCAGTCCCATAAATACCTGGGACCTCCCACTCATTACCCAGTCTTCATCTCTGCAGATGGCGAGCAAGTCAGAAGATGATGTCTCCTCCTTGCACAGGGGGAATTCAGGTAGCCGAGACAACTCCCGGCCCGTTTTTTATCTATTTCCGCCCGGATTCATTGTGGATTCCCTGCCTCCCAGCTGAGGCTGCCTTCCGGGTGAGGGTAGAAAAGCACCTTAGGTGCTTAGGAGCTATGCTCCACCACGAGACCCTATACAAGAGGGTAGGCGGCTATCCGGGTTGGTGACCCCGGTTTGGGATGCCCTGTCCCTCGGCCATTTCACCCTAGGTGGTGGTCCCCTCTCCGGATGCCCTTCTCCTCAGAGGGGGGGGGGGGGGTCTGGGGTCTTTTCTTCCGTGTTAGGCCCTTTATTTATTATTACTAAGCTCTTATGTGCATTTGTGTGTGTTTCATTTTAATTGTATGGCCACATTAGAGAGTTTATGTTGGAATCCTTCAGACTTTTACCTCATGTTTCACTCGGTGACATGGCTGAGGGGAGCTTCTCCCCTCAGGCACTGGGAGTAGGGGGCGGGGCCGGGCGTTCGGCGCGAAGCCGAGCCCGCCCCTCCTCCTCTTTTCTTCATTTCTACTAAGCTCTTTTAATACCGCTGCTGCGCCGGCCTATTAAGCGGCTGCAGTGCAGGCGGCGGAGGGGAGCTTCTTCTCTCACGCGCTGGAAGCAGGAGGCGGGGCCGGGCTTTCGAGCGGGACGCCGCGGCCCGCCCCTGTGCGGCAGTCACCGCTGCGAGCCTCGGTTCTTGGCCTGCTGGGAGATGCGCCGGCGTCTATTGACGCGGCGTCTCCCAGCTGTGATGGTGGAGGGGCGCTTCTCCCCTCATGAGCGGACACCGGGGGCGCGGCCGAGCGTTAAGCGCGTCGCTGCGGCCCCCCCCCCCCCCCCCGGGAGACTGGCGCCACTGTGGAGCCTGTCTGGCTCCGGTTAGCGGTTTTGCAGGTGGAAGGGGGGCGGAGTTTAGCAGAAGCAGGATCCGCGCTGACCACGCCCCCCTTCGTATCTTCTCTTCCATCTCTTCAGCATCGTGGCGTGTGAGCTCCATTCCAATCCGTGAGTGGCCTTGTTGGCCCCTTATTTGCTTATATATTTATATATATATATATATATATATGCTTTTATTTGTCTTCAATACATTGCATGTTTTGTGCACCTACATTGGGGTTAAGGTTTCTCCAGGTCCTAGGGTCCCTGGGTGCTAATTGGTTTTTCCTTAAATCCTCCCACTGGGGACATTGAAAAGGGTATCCCGGGTTGCTTATATGCGTAATTCCCTCGGTCATTGCGACTACCTATAAGTTCACCGTATGGAGGCATCCCCGGATACCGGGCTCCCCTCGCGGCAATCCCGGAAGTGTATGGGTTGTGGGGTATCCCTAACTGGGGATGATGTTTTTCTTTGTATACATGTGCACTGCAGAATATTACACGGCAGTCAGGACCCCAGGCGTCTGGGTCAGCACCGCCGGCTTCATTCCCTCCCCCTCCCGCCTTGACCCGTGCCCCGTGTGACGTTAGCATGGGACGGGAGTCGCAATCTGATGTGTGTGCCAGTTCGGCCAATCTGAAAAAATTTATTTTCTACCGCGGTTACCGATAGGGCCCCGGCTAAAAGAAAGCATTTGTCACCGGCTGCACCGGCAGCCGATTGTGATGATGAGGATTTTTTCTGGATTGGTCCGATTACTCTCCACTAGAGGAAGGGGAGTTATTGGAGGAATCGGATAATTCAGATGATCAGCAATTGTTGGCACTGATACCGAGCGGGGCTTTAGGAATTCCTCGGATACTCCTAACGTTCTAGCTCAGAGGTTTGAGGTTCTGGCTATTTTCCCTCCAGAGGTGGCTCCTCAACAACAACGGGAGTTTTTTTCTAGGAATCCAAGCTGCGCTTGGAATTCCCTAACCAAAAGCATTTGATAGTATTATTTATAAGGAATGGGGGAGGCCTGTTTGGCTTCCAGGCGTTCCTCAGAGCTGGGATAGAAGATATCCTTTTTCTTCAGATACGGTTAAGAGTGGGCATCCCCTCCCGAGCGGGACGCACCAATTTTGGGGTTGTCCAACTCAGCTGTTTTGGATATCCCTGATTGTTCCTCTCTTAAAGATGGTGAGGATAAACGCATTGACCAGACGGCTTGTCGCGGTTTTGCTAGTGTTGGGTCAGCCATGCGGCCTGTTTGTGCCTCAGTGCTGTTCGTGGTGACTACCAGGTCGGTGGTCAGGGAGTCCTGAGTGGCACAGGACCAGTTTATGAAGTCGTCGTCCTCCATGCCACACAGGACTTTAACGTCGTGAGTTGTTTTTTGTCCTTTGTGCTAGCCGCTTTGGATGATTCCTTGTTGTTGTGTTGCAGAACTTCTGCTCTGCTGGTGACCATTAGGCGCTCGGTTTGGTTGCGTCAGTGGGCAGCTGACTTTGGGTCAAAGATGTTGTTAACGTCTCTTCTCCTTGTGGGATTACGGCTCTTTTGAGAAAAGTTGGGCTCTGTTGCTAAAGGTGGTAACTTACCTCAACGCAAGTGACGACGTCCCTTTCGGGGGGCGGTCTCCTTCGCCTCTTCCTTTCATGGTTCCAGAGCGGGAAGAGGTTTTTACCTTCCCATCTACAAGAGGAGATTCCTGGAATAGGGGCAGAGGGCGTGCCCGTTCAGGATTCAATTGGGGGTTCTAAACCTAAACACTTCTCCCAGGTCTGGATTCAGGAGGTCCCGGACAGATGGATCCGGGAAGTGGTGTCTTCCGGCTACAAGCTGGAGTTCTCCAGGTCTTGGGTGCTCCCGGACGCCCTGGCCGCGCAGGGGCTCCAGGAGGCGGTATCGAGTCTTCTGGAAATAGCGGTCATTTGTCCAGTGCCCCCATCAGTCCGGGGTCAGGGTTTTTACTCAAATCTGTTCACGGTCCCCAGAAAGGATGGCTCTATCCGGCCCATCCTGGATCTGAAGATTCTCAACAGGTTTGTCAAGCTGCGAACATTTTCACGTGGAAACGCTACGATCTGCTATCCATTCTCTTCGTCAGGGGGACTTCATGACGTCCTTAGACTTCAAGGACGCTTACCTCCATGTTCCGTTTTTTCCCGCGCACCAGAGATTCTCAGGTTCGTGGTGGAGGACCGGCACTTTCAGTTTGTGACTTCTTCTCTTTGGTCTCACCACAGCTCCAAGGGTTTTCACCAAGGTGCTCGCTGGGGTGATGGCTCTCCTCAGAGCGCAGGGAATTCGCATAGTGCCATATCTGAACGATCTCCTCATCTTGGCATCGTCATTCAACCAAGCGGAATTGGACACCAGGACGGTAATATCCACTCTGGAGAGGTTCGGTTGGGTGATCTGCTACCCCAAGTCCTCCCTTTACCCGTCCAGGATAGTGTCTTTTCTGGCAATGTCTTTGGATACAGCTCAGGCCAGAGTTTTCCTTCCTCAATCCAAGGTTTTGATTCAGGAGTTGATTCGGTTGCTCATGTCCATTCCTCGTCCGACTATCCGGCTAGGGATGAGACTGGTGGGATTGATGGTAGCCTCCTTCGAGGCAGTCCCCTTAGCTCAGTTTCACACAAGGGCGCTACAGCTCCATCTATTGGCTGTCTGGGACAGGTCTCCTCTGTCGCTGGATCAATCCTTTCTGATGTCTCCCCGGGTTCGCCGCTCACTTGGTGGTAGTTGAACTCAGCCAATCTGTTGAAGGGCAGGAACCCCTCGAGCCTATCAATGTTCTGTAATTGAGAGCCATCAGGATGGTTCTTTTTCGTTTGACTCATCACCTACGGGGCTTGCCGGTTCAGGTCCGGTCGGACAATCGGACGGCGTTTGCTTACATCAAGCACCAGGGAGGGACTCGCAGCTGGAGTGCCCTCAGGGAAGTGTCTCTGATTCTGGACTGGGCGGAGAGCCACGTCCCATGCATCTCGGCGGTTTACATTCCGGGAGTGGAGAACAACGGAGGCGGACTCTCTGAGCAGGTTGTCAGCCCGCAAGGGGGAATGGTCTCAGTGCCAAGGTTTTTCACTCAGTTTGTCTCAGGTGGGGTTCACCGGTGGTGGACCTCTTTGCCTCCCGTCACAATCACAAACTTCCGGCATTTGTGTCTCTGGCAAAGGATCCACTGGCTCTCCCAGCGGATGCCATATCTTTGAACTGGAGGGATCTGGGGTTTCTGTACCTGTTCCCTTCGTTTCCCATGGTGGCCAGAGTAGTGCGCAAGCTGGCTCTGGAGGGAGCGTCAGCAATTCTGGTGGCCAAGACAGGTTTGGTTCGCAGACGTGGTAAGGTTAGCAGAAGATCAGTTCGTTCTGCCCCTGCTGCCGGTTCTGCTCACTCAGGGTCATCTATGTTACCAATTTACCAACGCTGGCTTTGACGGCGTGGCTGCTGAAACCTCCATCTTGTAGGAGGAAGGTCTTTCTGATGCTGTGATTCGGACTCCTATTAGTACTAGGAAGAGGTCTTCTTCTTTTTCTTCCGTTTACTATAGGACTGGGAGGTCTTATATGGATTGGTGTGAGTCTAGGGCCTTCCCTTGTTGGGAGTTCTGGAGTTCCTCCTACACGGCTTGGATCTGGGGCGTTGAAGGGGCAGGTTTCTGCCCTGGCGGTGTTTTTCCAGTTAAGTCTTTTTTCCTAGGGGTTACGCATGTGCGGCCTACTAGGAAGCCTATCATTCCGGTTTGGAATTTGAATTTGGTTCTTTCCGCTCTTCAGGATCCTCCCTTTGAGCCCTTGCACGATTTTGTTTCGTCTTCCCTTACACAGAAGGTGGCCTTTTTTGGCAGCCATCACTTCAGTTCGGCGCGTCTCTGAGTTGGCGGCCCTGTCTATTCAAGCTCCGTGTTTTGATTGTCAGGACAAGGTGGTTTCTGCTTTTCACCTAAATCAGGAGATTGTTCTGCCCTCTCTGTGTTCTAATCCCAACAACATTTAGGAGAGGGTCCTGTATTCCTTGAACGTGGTTCGTGCTGTGAAGTACTATTTGCTAGCAACATCTTCTTTTCGCAAGACTGATGTCTTTATGGTTCCCTCCGGGTCCAAGAAAGGTTTGGCACTCGCCAAGTCTTCCATCAGTAAATGGATCCGTCAGGCTACTGTTGGGGCCTATTCTGCTAAGGGGAGGAGTCCCCCTTTTTCGTGTTATTGCTCCTTCTACTTGTGCGGTTGGGGTTTCCTGGACTTTCCAGCACCAGGTCTATGTGGAGCAATTTTGTTAGACTGCTACTTGGTCTTCTGTTCACACTTTTTCTAAGTTTACAAGGTTGATGTTAGGGCCTCAGCGGTTGCTGTTTTTGGCCGCAACGATCTACAGGCTACAGTGGTTTTAGTTGTGAGTTATGCCTTGTTTTGGATCCCCACCCTTTATGGACACTGCTATTTGATGTCCCACAGGTTATGAATATCTTGAAGCGGGGTGTGTGACATACTTACTTATAATACCCATTTTTACAAGGTGAGTATTCACAAAATGGTATTATTCTATGTCACACACCCCGCCCTTTTGTATTCTGGATCATTCATATTGTGATCTTTGTGTTACGATTTATATTTGGCTCTTCCTGGTCCCTTTCCTTACTGCTTTCTTGATACTGGGTAATGAGTGGGAGGTCCCAGGTATTTATGGGACTGGGAGGGGCTTCTTTTTTCCTATCATCTCTGCAGTTCGCCCTCTACAGGTCATATTACCCACAGGTTATGAATATCTTGAAGTGGGGTGTGTGACATACTTATAATACCCATTTTACAAGGTGAGTATTCACAAAATTGTATTTTTACAGGTGAGTACTCACAAAATGGTATTATTCTCAGTGTGTCACACACCCCGCTTCCCCTTTAATTCTTACGATCGGGACATCCAAAAGCAGTGTCCACAAGGGATGGGTATCCGAAGGCAAAATGAAGCATAACTTAAATGACTGCAGTCTGCAGAACCTTGCGGACAAACACAGCATCCGCTGAGGCCCGCACATCAACCTTGTAAAACTTAGAAAAAGTATGAAAGCCCAAGACGCTCCAATGGCGCGAGTAGAATGAGCAGTGATATGAAAAGGGGGAACTTTCACCTTAGCAGAATAGGCCCCAATAATGGCCTGACGTATCCATTTGCTAATGGAAGACTTGGCCGGAGCCAAACCCTTCCTAGGCCCACAAGGCACAACCAAAAAGGCATCAGTTTTACAAAAAGGAGAAGTAGAAATCAAATAGTACTTAACACAGCGTACTACATCCAAACAATGCAAAACCCTCTCCTTGTCATTCTTAGGCTTAGGACACAGGGAGGGAAGAACAATATCCTGATTCAAATGAAAAGCAGAAACAACCTTAGGAAGAAAGTCCGGTTTGAAACGAAAAACCACCTTGTCCTGATGCCTCTCAAAGTAGGGCGCCTGAATCGACAAGGCCGCCAACTCCGAGACACGCCGAACCGAAGTGATAGCCACCAAGAAGGCAGTCTTCTGAGTCAAGGTAGACAGAGCAATATCCTGCAAGGGCTCAAAGGGAGGAGCCTGAAGAGCAGAAAGAACCAAGTTCAAGTCCCAAACAGGGAGTAAAGGTTTCCTGGGAGGCCGCAAATGCGTAACCCCCTGGAAAAAAGTTTTAACTAAGGGATGAAGCGCAAAACGCTTCTGAAAAGAGATAGAAAAGGCAGAAACCGGCCCTTTCAAAGTACTCAGCTGAAGACCAGAGTCCAGCCCTGATTGCAAAAAATCCAGAATCCTGGAAACCGAAAAGACCCTACAAGGCAAAGATCTAACCTCACACCAGGCGATATAGGCTTTCCAAGTCCTATAGTAGAAGGTAGAAGAATGGTATGGTAGAAGAAGACCTCTTCCGAGCACCGATCTTAACAACCGAGTCAGAAGAACCCTCCTCCTTCAAAATGAAGGTTTCAGCAGCCAAGCCATCAAACCCAGCATTGGTAAATTGGGGTAACACAGCCGACCCTGAGTGAGAGGCAGAACGACCTGATCCACCGCCAGCCGAACAATGTCTGCGAACCATACTCGCCTTGGCCACCTTGGAGCCACGAGAATGGCGGACACCCTTTCCAGAGCCAGCTTCCGTACCACCCTGCCTAGCATGGGTATCGGAGGAAAAAGGTACAGAAACCCGAGATCCCCCCAGCTCAGGGACATGCCGTCCACCGCCAGAGCCAGAGGATCCTGGGAGAGCGACACGAAGGTCGGAAGCCTGCAATTGTGACGAGAGGCAAACAGGTCCACCTCCGGTGTCCCCCACCGGAGACTCAGCGACCGAAAGACTTGAGGATGGAGAGCCCATTCTCCCAGACGGGAAGAGCACCGGCACAACAGATCCGCTTCCCTGTTTTCCACACCCGGAATGTAAACTGCCAAGAGACAAGGAACATGGGCCTCCGCCCAGGTCAGGATCAGGGACACCTCTCTGAGGGCACCCAGACTGCAAGTCCCTCCCTGATGATTGATGTAAGCAACCGCTGTTCGATTGTCCGAACGAACCTGAACCGGAAGGCCCAGAACATGCTGAGTCAAAAGAACAAGAACCAGACGGATGGCTCTCAGTTCCAGAACATTGATGGGCAAGTGGGCCTCTCGAGGTCCCCACTGCCCCCGAAACTGAAGATCCTTCCAGAATCCCCCCATCCCGAAAGACTGGCGTCCGTGGTCACAATTTCCCAGAGTGGAGTCAGGAAAGACCTACCCCTCAAGGGATTTGTCGAGACCAACCACCATTGAAGGGACTGCCGGACCCGGGAGGACAACTGGAAGGGCCGATCCAACGACCGTGGTCGCCGGTCCCAAGATGCCAACAGATGAAGCGCCCTTGTGTGAAATTGAGCCTAAGGAACTGCCTCGAAAGAGGCAACCATCAACCCTACCAGTCTCATCCCCAGACGGATGGACAGTCGAGGATTGGAAAGAAGGAACCGAGCCAATTCCTGAATCAGACAAATCTTGGATTGAGGCAGAAACATCCTGTGTTGACAAGAATCCAACCGCATTCCCAAAAAGGACACCACCCTGGCCGGGGCGAGGGAGGACTTGGGAAAGTTGATCACCCAACCGAAGCTTTCCAGTGTAGAGACCACCATCCTGGTGTCCATCTCCGATTGATTGAGAGAAGGAGCCATGATGAGAAGGTCGTCCAGATAAGGCACGACGCGAATGCCTTGAAATCTGAGAATGGCCATCACCCCTGCCAGCACCTTGGTGAACACTCTTGGAGCCGAGGTAAGGCCAAACGGAAGTGCCACAAATTGAAAATGCCGATCCTTCATCAAGAGCCGAAGAAAACGTTGATGAGCCTGGCAGATGGGAACATGAATGTAAGCATCCTTGATGTCTATGGACGTCATGAAGTCCCCCTGCCGAAGAGAACCGATGGCCGATCGCAGAGTTTCCATGCGAAACCTCCGAGTACGGATGAACCTGTTGAGGAACTTCAGATTCAGGACGGGACGAACCGACCCGTCTTTCTTGGGGACTGTGAAAAGATTGGAGTAAGACCCGAGGCCCACCTCCAAATGCGGCACTGGCCGGAAGACCGCCATTTCCAGAAGATTCTTCACCGACGCCAGGAGCCCCTGCACGGCCAAAGGATCGGTGGGCACCCGAGACCGGAAAAACCGTGAAGGCGGGTGAGACTCGAACTCCAGCTTGTAACCGGACGACACCACCTCCCGGATCCATCTGTCTGGAACCTCCTGGTCCCAAACCAGGGAGAAGTGTCGCAATCGTCCCCCCACCAGCACGGGTGAGGGCACCCCCTCATTGCTGAGCGGGCTTACCCGCAGGCTTGGGCTTGGCGCCCCAGGACTGACCTGGATGGCCATGGCCCCTGCCCCTGGTCCAACCTGCACCCCTGGTAGCGGGAAAGGAGGCCGCTCTGACTCCCCGAAAGGAGGGACAGAAGGAAGTCGTACCCCGAAAGGAACGACGAGGCCTCTTGCGTTGGGGCAACTTACCACCCTTGGTAACAAAATCCAATTTATCGCCAAACAGGCGCAAACCTACAAAAGGAAGAGCTGTAAGCGACTTCTTAGAGTTAAAGTCGGCCGTCCACTGGCGCAGCCACACCGACCGACGAATAGCAACCCATAGGGCCGCAGTCCTGCTACACATCGCAAGCGCATCGTCCTGGGCGGTCATGACAAAGGAAATAAACGATTCACACTGCTTGAGAGAACTGAACTCATCACAAGTGGGATAAAAATCTCTAATAATGGACCTAACAGCCATCAGAAGAAGCACCGAAGCACACACCGGCCGCAGTGCCGAACCAGCACTGATAAAACCATGGCGAGCCATTTGATCAATCCGACGATCCTCACCATCCTTAATGGTAGTAGTGTCAGGGGAGTGCACAGCATCCCCAACAAGGGATACCCCCCAACCCACGCACTGCCGGGACTGCCCCGAAGGGAGCCAGAGCCCGGATCCAGGGGAGCCTCCAAATGGTGATTTGTATGGTAGTCGCAATGACCAGCGGGAATTACGCTAGAAGCAACCTGGGATGCCCCTTAAGTCCGTTAGTCGGAGGATTTGCAAGCCCAAGGGACCCCAGGACACATTGACAAGGGGGGCCCCCGTAAATAAGGTATCAAGACAAGCACTCATACAAGCAAAAGTAAACCGTGTGCTAAACACAGAAATTAAATATATATATATACATACATACATAACATTGAGGCAAATAGCATAAAATATTAAAGATAAAGCATATAAGACTACATAGCATGCTAGTGTCATATGTAATGATACCAGAAACCGCAAGGTGGGACAAAATCCCACCGTGTTCTAGGCCGGCGCTGGATAAAGCGCCCTAACAAAAAGACAAGTAAGGCCCCGCAGGGCACTCACCTCAACATGCACTCTTCTTAGTCCGGGGCCATCCTCGAGCTGATGGCCAGAAAAAGCAGACGAAGAGGGGCGGGCCAGCGCGGATCGCACACCGCGCCTGGTCCCACCCCCTCCCCATCCTTTCTTAAAAACACCGGGCGCCGCCGAGGGCGCCAGAGAGTGGGACGGGCCGCCGCCAGTGTGTCGAGCATCCGGCCCCACCCCCTCCCCATTTGGATGAAGGAACCGGGCACCGCCGAGGGCGCCAAAGAGAGCGGGGCGGGCCGCCACCAGCGCGTAGAGCGCCCGGCCCCGCCCCCTTCACAGTCAAATAAACCGGGCGCTGCAGAGGGCGCCAGAGAGAGTAGGGCGGGCCGCCGCCAGCGCGTGTAGCGCCCGGCCCCGCCCCCTCCCCATCCTCATTCAAATGACGTAACCGGGCACCACCGAGGGCGCCGAAGAGGGCCAGCGCGTAGAGCGCCCGCCCCCCCCCTCCCCATCCATAGTAAAATAAACCGGCCGCCAGAGAGAGAGAGAGAGAGAGAGAGAGAGAGAGAGAGTGGGGCGGGCCGCCGCCAGCGCGTAGAGCGCCCGGCCCCCTCCCCGACCACAGTCAAGGAGACCGGGTGCCGCCGAGGGCGCCAGAGAGAGAGAGTGGGGCGGGCCTCCGCCAGCGCACCGAGCGCCCGGTCCCGCCCCCTCTCCTCACAGCAAGGAGAGAAGAAGCTCCCTTCAGCCTCCTCACCAGCGACACCATGACAGTGCGGCCGGCTCTCACAATGGCCGCCGCATGTCATGGCAACCTGAAAAAAAGTAAAGTTAAAAAAGCACAGTTAAAAACACACACACACACACACACTATACTACACTCATTGCACCTAATGAATGAAGGATTACTTCCCGAAGCTCCATGACAACTGGACAAGGGAAAGTCACAGGCCCCCCCCTCCCAGGGAATAAAGGGACAAGTAAAGGGAGGGAGGGATCCCCAACTACAGCAGTAGAAAGCGGGGGAAGGGACAGGGCATCCCAAACCGGGGTCACCAACCCGGTTAACCGCCTACCCTCTAGTATAGGGTCTCACGGTGGAGCATTAGCTCCTAAGCACCTAGGGTGCCATTCTACCCTCGCCCAGACCAGCAGCCTAGGCTGGGAGGCAGGGTAAATCAAAAAGGGATCCGGGCGGAAATAGATAAAATAGAAGGCCGGGAGTCATCCCGGCTACCTGAAATCCCCCTGTGCAAGGAGGAGACATCATCTTCTGACTTGCTCGCCGTCTGCAGATACGATTACTTGGAGGTGTTTGCGAGGTCCCAGGTATTTATGGGCCGGGAGGGGCTTCTTTTTTTTCTATTCATCTCTGCAGAAGTTCGCCCTCTACGGGACATAACCCAAGTGTAATGAATATTTCCAAAGCAGGGTGTGAGACATACTTAGAATAATATCCACGTCCAAGGCCGGTATCTTAACTACTCACTTAGGAACTGTCGGCTTGATGGGAAATACAGGAGGGCCTCTAATATGGCACTATCAGGGATGGATGTGCAGGAACCTGTCCCCCTCTTGCCTGGGTCACTTTCACTTTTCCAGATGGCGGAGTGAGCAGGATCGCTTCCTCTGTCCCCTTTCCAGGGCTGAAATTTCATTTACTGGAAACCTTTCAAAGAGCTTGTGCTGGAGAGATTATGGACCAATGACTGGACTTTGGATAAGGGTATTGATGGATTATGATTATGGGTGTATGATTATATATACAGTCATACCACCCAAATGTGCCTGATTTGCAGGGACTGTCCCTCTATTGAGTCCATGTCCCCCTGTCGTTCTCAATTGTCCCTCTTTGAGGTGTAACATGCAGATCTGCATCAATAAATTATTTTGCCTATTCAAAGTGTTTCTATTGTTGTAACTGTTACATCCTATCTATCCCTCAATGAGGGGGCTTGGCTTCATTTCACAATTGTCCTCCTTTCCCACCATAAGTTTGAAAAAAAAAAAGTATATATATATATATATAGCCATCAATAATTCATCACTACTCTTAGCTGAAGCTCAGTCATTGCTCCAGAGTCTCTCCCTTAATATATATATACACACACACACACACACACACACACACACACACACATTTCAGGCTTGAAGAAGTTGAGGATAATAACCCTTTGTCAGGATCATGCCTAAACCCCACCCCAAGGTTTTCATTTTTATCACTCTGAATAATTTGCAATATTTTTTTTATATTTTCTCTATAGATGATGATGCAATACCTATATTGTGGTGGTACGGAATCCATACAAGTGCCCACTAGTATTATATTGGAGGTAAGGCAATAGTGTGCCGATTTAAAAGAGCAAACTGTTAGAAAAAAATACAATTCTGTGATTACTCACCTGTAGAATTGATTTTACTGTGTACAACATGGCCTGTTTTATTTCAAATCATTACTTCTGGGGTATTCCGCCACAAGGTGGCGCAGTTGACTGTAGAAGACTTGTGGCTCCTCCCGGCCCTATAAAAAGCCAGGAATCACCCATAGACCCCCAGTGTTGAAAAGCAGTTATGCAAGAAGCTGGGAGATAAACCATGATAAAAAAAAAAATACACAGCCTCACAAAAAATAACTTTTGAACCAATCACCATAAAGAGGCAACCAAGGACAACGATAACAAGGGAGGGATGAAACAAGCCGTGCTGTACACAGTAAAATCAATTCTACAGGTGAGTAATCACAGAAATGTATTTTTCCAAGTGTACAGCATGGCCTGTTTCATTTCAATCATTACTTCTGGGAAATCCAATAGCAGTGTCCTTAAAGTAGGGTGGGATCCCCAATGATTAACTGCAGGCAGTTCAAGCCACTACCGCCTGAAGCACCTTGCGGCCAAAAACAGCATCAGCTGAGGACCTAACATCAACCTTGTAAAACTTAGAAGAAGTATGAACAGAAGACCAAGTAGCGGCCTTACAAACTTGTTCAACAGAAGCCTGGTGCTGAAAAGCCCAAGATGACCAATAGCCCTAGTAGAGTGAGAAGTAATGCGGAAGGGGGGTTCTTTCCCTTTGGCAGAATAAGCTCGCACCACCACCTGTCTAATCCACTTGCTGATAGTGGATTTGGCTGGAGGCAAACCCTTTCTAGGTCCAGAAGGAAGAACAAAGAGAGAGTCAGACTTCCTAAAGGGCTCAGTAGCAACCAGATAATACTTGAGCGCCCTGACCACATCCAGAGAATGAAGGTTCCGTTCCTTGGAATTAGCAGGGGCAGGACAATAGGAAGGTAAGACAATGTCCTCATTGAGATGAAAGGCAGATAGAACCTTGGGCAAAAATTCCGGGTTAAGAAGGGGCAGGACAATAGGAAGGTAAGACAATGTCCTCATTGAGATGAAAGGCAGATAGAACCTTGGGCAAAAATTCCGGGTTAAGAAGGAACACCACTTTATCCTGATGCCGCTCAAAATAAGGAGGTTTCATGGAAAGCGCCGCCAGCTCAGATACTCGACGCACCGAAGTAATAGTGACCAAAAAGGCTACCTTAAGAGTCAGAATGGACAGAGCGGCCTTACACAGAGCCTCGAAGGGAGGACCCTGTAGAGCAGAAAGCACCAAGTTTAAATCCTAAACCGGTAACAGAGGCTTATGCGGCGGACACACATGAGTAACTCCCTGGAAAAAAGTCTTGACAAGCCTATGATAGGCAAAAGATCTTTGAAAAAAGATAGCCAGAGACGAAACCTGTCCCTTGAGGATACTAAGTTGTAGACCTGAATCCAGACCATGCTGCAAAAACTCCAGAATCCTGGGAATGGAGAATTCACAACAAGATAGAGACTTGGACTCACACCAAGCAATATAAGCATGCCAGACCCTATAGTAAATAGTAGACGAAGATTTCTTCCGAGCCTGAATCAAAGTATCAACAACGGAGGCCGGCAAACCCTTGCCCATCAAGATGGAGGTTTCAGCAGCCAAGCTGTTAAAGCCAGCGTTTGTAAATTGGGATGGAGAAGCTGCCCCTGAGTGAAGCTCTGTATCGTCGGGCAAGACGTACCAATCCACCGCCATCTGGACGACGTCCGCGAACCATACCCTCCTCCGCCAACGAGGGGCCACTAGAATGGCCGGTACCCCCTCCTGGGCTATCTTGCGCAGCACACGACCCAGCAGAGGAAAGGGAGGGAATACATAAGGGAGCCGAAACTCCGTCCAGGGAATCGCAAGCTCGTCCGTGGCAAAGGCCAGAGGATCCTTTGACAGGGAGACAAATCTTGGAAGCTTGTGATTGTGACGGGACGCAAACAGGTCCACATCCGGCTGACCCCAGCAGCGGCACAGAGTGTGAAATACCTTGTTGCTGAGAGACCATTCCCCCAGACGAGACGTCCCCCTGCTCAGGGAGTCTGCCTCCTGGTTCTCCACCCCCGGGAATGTAAACCGCCGAGATGCAGGGAACAGTCTCCTCCGCCCATGATAAGATCAGAGACACTTCCTTGAGGACTCGCTTGCTTCGGGTCCCTCCCTGATGGTTGATATAGGCCACCGCCGTCTGATTGTCCGAGCGGACTTGTACAGCACGACCTTGAAGGTGGGGAGTCAACTGGGAGAGCACCAACCTGATCGCCCTCAGCTGTAGGATGTTGATGGGCGCGTGGGCCTCCTGGGGACCCCACTGACCCTGGAACTTCAGTGACTGCCAAACTCCCCCCCCCAGCCGGTCAGACTGGTGTCCGTGGTGACAATCTCCCATTGCGGAGGCAGAAAGAACCTGCCCACTAGAAGATTCCTCGCGTCCAACCACCACGAGAGGGGCTGTCTGACCAGAGGGGAACAGAGCAAACTTCTGATCCATGGACTACTGAGTCCGAGCTCAAGCCGCCAAGAGATGTAACTGAAGAGGTCTCATGTGGAACTAAGCAAAGGGAACCGCCTCGAAGCAGGAGGCCCACCAACTGCATCCCCTGCCAAATGGAGGGGTGAGGACAAGACAGCAGGGCCCATGTCTGCATCTGAATGCCCTCCACCTTCTGCTGAGGGAGAAATAACTTGACCTAAGTATCCGGCGTCATGCCCAGAAAGGACCTCGCCAAAGACGAAGATAGTGAAGACTTGGGATAGTTGATCAGCTGAAGGACTCGAGAGTGGATGTCACCACCTGAGTATCCATCTCAGGCCCAATGAAGAGCCTGAGCAGCAATCAGAATGTCATCCAGGTAAGGGAGGATGCGGATGCCCTGGTTCCGCAGGAGAGCCATAACACCGGCCAGTACCTTGGTGAAAACCCAAGGTGATACCGAACGGCAAGGCCACAAACTGGTAGTGTTGATCCCCCAGAGCAAACCTCAGGAACCTCTGGTGACCTGGTAAGATCGGAACATGAAGGTAGGCATCCTTGATGTCCACCATGGTCATGAAATTGCCCGGCCGAAGGGAACTTACGGCAGAGCGTAAGGTCTCCATGTGAAAGTGCTTGAACCTGACAAATTTGTTGAGGCCCTTTAAGTCCAGGATGGGCCTCAGGGAGCCGTCCATCTTGGGCACCGTGAACAGGTTGGAGTAGTACCCCCCCCCCCGACCCTGTTCCTGAAGAGGTACCTGACAAATTACTCCGGACGCCAGAAGACGTTGTACAGCCAAACGCAGTCCCTGAGCCGACACAGTGTTTAGAGATATCGGGGACCGGAGGAATCTTGGGGGCGGCCAGGCTGCAAACTCTATCTTGTATCCGGAGGAAACCACCTCCTGAATCCACCGGTCTGAGACGCGCAGTCTCCAGCCATGAGCAAAAAGCCGAAGCCGTCCCCCCAGCCGGTCGGATGAGGGTGCCTCCTCATGCCTGAGGGGCCTTGGTAGGGGGTTTGGGCTTGGTTCCCCAGGAGATAACGGGGCGACTGCAGGATCTGCCTCAACCCCAAGAGTCTCTGCGAATACCTGAAAAGAAGGATCCACGACCTCCCCTTGAAGGGCGAAAGGAAGAGGATCCCCGCAAGGGCCGAACCTGCTTCCTACGCTGGGGAAGCCTACCATCCTTTGTCAGAGCATCAAGACGCTCACCGAAGAGATGAAGACCAGTGAAAGGGAACCCAGTGAGAGACTGGCGGCGGTGTCAGTCGCCCACTGACGCAACCAGACGGACCTACGCATAGCAACCAGTAGGGCCGAGGCCCTACCGCCAAGCCGGACGGCGTCATCCATAGCAGACAGCACAAAGGCAACAGTCAGAGCAAAGCAAAAGGTCCTTATAATACTCCATGATCTTGCGAGATCGGGCGGCCTCAGCAAGGCACCTGACCTTTTTAATGGCAATTGCCACAATAGCCGTGGCGCAGACCGGGGGCAAACCGGCCCCTACAAAGGTCAAGGCGAGGGTAACTTATTGGGCGTTCCTGCTCCTTAAGAACCATATTTGAGAAATGGCCCTGTTCCGGGAACTCCAGGCATTACTTGCCAGGGTGGAAAAGCTCGCCCTGCTTCTTCTTCGCCACCTTTGGGGGGGCGATGTGTAGTGTATCGAAAACAACCGACAAGAGGCTATCGGTATCATCCGGGAGCCAGGTATCCTCATCCGAGGAGGACCCTAGACCACTATCGTACTCGCCCTGATGATCCCCAGAGGAGTCTGAGTCACGGAACAACTCCTCCGGGGAGTCACGGCCGCCATACATATCAAGGCCCTCGTCCTTATCGGCAAAGAGGGACAAATCGGCGTCTAGATGACGCTTTTTACCAAAGGCCTTGCCCGCTGCCGGTCGGGCCAGCTGTCGCTCAATGCTGGCCACGCGCAGCGCCAGATCTGATTGCGACCCCCTGCTAGCTTCCCCCTCGCTGGGGGCTAGGGGATGTCGTAGGGAGTGCAGGACTGGAAAGAGAAGCACTCATCCCAACCTGTTCTGCAATAATACTTTGGGCACACGGAACACAAACCGTGCCGCCACCACTCAAAGGGGATGCCCTGCACATGACACACAGCCGAGCCTGCCCCTAGGGGACCCCAAGCTCGCTATCCCCAGAAGCCTCCATATGGTGATTATTAAGGGCACAATAGGCCAACACAGGGTAAAGGCTAAGAAAAGCCACCCGGGATTTCCCCAAGGGATACCCAACGGAGAAAGGACAGGGGGGGGAGGGATTGGACCGGGAGAAACCACAGACACTGCTATCCTGCCTGTAAGACAAACATGAAACGCCATGAGTATCCCGCAGCACATGCACCAACAATGTAACCCCCGCAGAAAGACTCACGGACCAACTGTGAAGGCGAGCGCCGTGTGCGTAGAAGAGACAGGCAGGCCCCGACAGCGGCCACGCTGGGGAGAGGGGGAGGAGGAAGAGGAGAGGGGGAGGAGGAAGAGGAGAGGGGACACGGCGGCAGGAATGGCATCAGCGGGACAGGGGAATGGGGGGGGGGGGAGAAGGGAAAGGAGCCCGGGAACAAATAACCACCCCCAAAGTAAAACACAAATCACCCCCGAAACACAGGGACACACAAGGCAGCAGTGGTTTCTGCCATCCCTCTATAGGCTCACCAAATGCCTATGGCCGGCTATCCTTCAGTATATAGGGTCTGCGGCCTGGAGCAAAGCTCACCGAGCACCCGACCCAGGTGCCCCCCTACCATCACCTGATCCATCAGCCAAGGCTGGGAGGCAAGAGGGTCTGGAAGCCGGTGGGAATAGGCTTACAGGGCCGCAGGCTTGGCTGCCCCGCTCGCCTGCGAAAACATAGAGAGCCATCTTCTGGTCTTCGCAGTATGACTGCAGAGAAAACACTGGGTGATTCCTGACTTTTTATAGCGCCGGGAGGAGCCACAAGTCTTCTGCAGTCAACTGCGCCATCTTGTGGCGGAATACCCGGAAGTAATGATTGAAATGAAACAGGCCATGCTGAACACTTGGAAAAAGTGTAATGGCACAGCGCAGAGGTGTCATTGAATAGGGCCTCTTAAGATTAATACCGTAACCCTTTTCTTGTGAAATAGTGAAAAGAGTGAAATAAATGGTTCCTTGTGATCAGTACATGAGCTCAAATCTGATGAATAAGGTGGAGAAGCAACAATGTTGGGGGCCCCCCCTGACCTCATTGGCCACCATGCTGTTGCAGCCCTGACACCACAGGAGGCAGGGCTGGACTAAGTCTGGTGGAGGCCCCTGGGCACAAAATCTGGTGGAGGCCCCAGATACCGTACTGTTTTTCCTTTAAAATAATAGTCCAGCCAAGTAACGGATTGGTGGTTGTCTGGCACCCGTCTTACTGGAATGTCAGATCGAGTCCCTTGTGCCACCCTTATGCGGGTGTGTGCTGCTCGGGAACTCCTGCTTTGCCATTCTGGGCGGGGGGGTAGTGTAGTCGCCCGGCTGGTCCAGCGGCTGTGCTTGGTGGCTTATATGCAGTGACAGCTCTGCACCCATCACTGTAGCGTTGCTGGCGGTGGCTTTGCTGCTCTAGACTCTCCATCATGCCCTGTAGTGGCTTTGGCTGCAGTCTTGCCCAGATGCAGGGGGCCCCCACTGCCACCAATAGCTTTGTTGATGGCCCGTCAGAGCAAAGGCTGAAAATCCTAATGTACCAGACCATAACCTTGGTTGGTGGAGGCCCCGGGGCACGCGCCCCCTCATAATCCAGCCCTGACAGAAGGTGTTAACATCCATATGTTACCCGTGGTATCCATACATGCATTTTCCTTACAGCTGATCTTTGGGCTACCTAATGAGTTCTTGGCTCTCAATCTGGGGCGTGGGAGATAAAATGGCCCAATGGGGCGATTGGCCACAGTGGTCTGGATTTTGTTTTTTGAATAAGCGATCACAGCTGCAGCATTACAAATGCAAAAAACATTTATGTGAGTAAGCACTGCATTGTCCTTTCTGTGGATCGAATCTCTAGGGGGCGGGGCTAGCGGACATGTCACATGTGATGTCATTTTAGGCTTGCGTCTGACTCCTCATGTTGTGTTGCCATTCCAGCTCCTATCTGCGGCCAGTCACTTCCAGCTTGACGCTCTGCAGCGCCACTGCGAGATCCTTTGCTCCCAAGCCATCAGCATAGACAACTGTGTCAGCATCTACAAGTACGCCAAGGTGAGGCTGCGTTCCAGCGTCATCCCGGTCATCTCATCCTGTGGCTGGAGACATGTTCAATTCATGCAGGGCCCTGGTATATCTGTAGTAATGAGCAGGGCAGGCTTATCATTTCTGGGGCCCCATGTAAAGGTGTGTCTGGGGGCTCTAATCAAAGACAAATTTTGTATAGCATAAGACAATATTAATGCACCTTGTCAGGGGGATATAGCTGCGGCCTGCTCATGTGCTATTGGAACCCGAGTGAAATCAGAGGGTTTCGCACCAAGGAGCATCCAGGCATTGTCCATCCATAACATAGGGAATTGCCCATATGGCCGTCCAATTCTACTCCCTGTGGCATCTCAAACTAGGATACCCCACTGTGTGACACCCCATTAAATTGCCTTACCCAACCTCTTTCAATAGCACATGTGCAGGTCACCGCCTCCCTATACCTGTAACTAGACATCCATTTGTGATTGGCCCAGGCACACCCCCAGCTATAGGTGAGCAGTGATGCAACCATTCAGCTCGCTAGCTGCTGTGCTGTGATGTCATGTGATGCAATGTCACAGCATCTTGTATAACTAAATGGAGCTGAGCACTGATTCTGCAGCAGCCAGCTCATGTAAGTGTACATTGGCTTCCAATCTAGCAGGGAAGTCTGAATGCCTGGGGATGTAAGCAGAACTAAAGTCTGATTCAAAAGAAGTATTATAGTAAAACAAAACACAGGGTGGCCAGCCCTCTAATCTAAAAGATCCCAGGGCTGGCCACTTTTTCCCCCCTACCAGCGCACAACTCACCTGCTTCCTGGCACCCTCAGCAATGTGAACATCAGGTGGCTGCATATCCAGGCTGTGAGCACGCTCCCGCCCCCAGCCATTTAGCCTATGCTATGTGTGTAAACAGGGCCACTTGACGAGCATTACATATGCGTGGCAAGTGGCTGTTTGGATGAAAGCCCACACATGCACCATACGACAGGGGGTTTCACACAGCGTTGCATTTTGGTAATGGAATATGCTCACTGCAGCAACACTTAAATGGAGAATCTAGTCTAAACTGGTGGTTCATGGGAGCAGCCATGATGGGAATACTGCACAGCCACCCTATTGAGTGCCTTGTTTCATACATTTTAATAAAAGACAATGGGGCAGCAGACGCTGAATATGTCATGTGACCAGCCTACTGGCAGACTATAGCAACCCCAGAATTAAGTTCTTTAATCTCCGGCAGATTCACAGTGCGGTGGAGCTGGCGTCATTCTGCGAGGGCCACTTCCTGCAAAACATGAGCGCTCTGCTGGAGCAAGAAGCCTTCAAGCAACTTATCTACGGGCGGAACAGCAAGGTGCAAGGCCTGGACACACTGACGGACTTAAAAAACACGCTGACCAATCGGATTAAAGACATTTACATATCCTGCCGCGTGTGACACAGCGCAAGACGATGGGCAGCTCGAGGAGCAGAGAGACTGTCGTCAGCGAGCCTGTGGCTGCACGGTGGGGGGTAGTGGGCGAAGCGCATTGTAGAATAATCGAGCTGTATATGTAATTATTTGTAGATAGCGCTAAAAGCTACAGTTGTATAAAGCGGATTTAGTGGGTCCGGCTGGAGTCGGGGGCTTTGCTGCACTTGGATAGCACCAGCGGAATTCCCCCACAAGCAACCGCAGGTAGACGCCTGGCATGGGCACACAGGCTTGAATAATGGGGGGCATTTGGCATAGTACCTATGCCAAAGGCCGAGTGTCCCTTCTACAGGTGGCCAAAGAGCCCTGCACTTAAACTGAACTAAAACCCATATCAGTTGGCCCTAGAGTGTATAAGAATCCAGGGCCACACAATTCCTTTTCCACGGGCCTGATTTGTGTGAACCCCCCCAAGTAAAATCTACCCATTCCAATGATGCAACCACACTACACTATACCTTTAGTGAGGCACATGCCCAGCCCAGGCATTTGTGCCGGGGGCGTGCCCACACTGCCCAAAGGTTAGCAGGGATGCAGCCATCGGTGAGCTCGCTTTCATTAAGCCGCTTTTCTTCATTGGGCACTAAGTCCCATTAGCCCTATCGGACTAACCATTTCTCCATGATGGGTTTGGGGCTGCAATGTGACAGTCTGAGGGGGCATCCCAACTGCTGGACCCACATAGACCCCGGTAATCCTTACCTGCATCTTAATCCCCCATTACTGGCTCCGGCAGTCACATGGTACAAACCCCTAACACATGACTGTCGGTGGCCAATTCCCATGTGGGCCCACAGTGGTGCTGATTTGCTTTGCCACACGTCCGTGCAGCCAGTAAATGGAGAGCAATATTCCAGGCTCACGCCTTGCTGTGGTTGTGCCAATCAGAAAGGCCTCAGCAGGTACACTCCCCACATAGATGCATGCTGGTATGTGTTGTGGCGCTACAGGCAGAGGGTAGTAAATCAGGCAATCTGGGATGCCCCATAAAGAGGGAGAGTACCACACCTCAAGTCTTATACACTTGAAGGGGATGGTTGCTCCTCTAACTGTAGAGACAATCCACATCGGGATGCCCCAGGGGCAAGTCCCAAAGACATTTTATTCTATAGGTCCACTTTAAGGCTCATTCAAGGGCACATGGTGTGCTGCCTCCCAATAGGGGGCCCTATTGCCTAAGCCTGAGCTTTGGGAGACTATTTACATTGCTGTCACCAAAACGACTGCTTGCTACTACAGGTGAGCAGAGAACAGCGCTGGGCTCCATCTGCGCCCTTATTATTAAAGGGATAGTCCAGGCAAAGGGTTAAATTAGCTGCTTTCTGTCCTACCCCTGCTGGCTGCATCTTCCTTGCTTTGTATTTCGTAATAAGCCCTAGTTAACCTGCTCCCATCTGCTGGGCCTCTTCTGCAGCAGAGCATGATTCATCCATGCATGCCTCAATGTAACAGTCCCCTCAAAAGTGACTTCACTGGGGGAAACCGGGAATGAGAAAGAAGCAGAAGAGAGCAAGTTCAATAGAGTTTACCAGCAAATGCAAAGTGCTAATGAATGAAAGCTGTGGCGTGGTATGACTCCATATATGGTGATGAAGATGTATGGTGAATATTGGGAAAGAATAGAAAGATAGGAGGACGGACAGAAGTATAAAAGGAATAAGGAATAAAGTGGATAGAATGAGAAATAAAGAAAAAATAGAAGGAATGACAAAGTACAGAAAGAATAGGAAATAGTGATATAGTCCTTGATTCACAAAGCGTTGAAAAAAACTCTCATGGTAGTAAAAAAATCAATTCATGAGAAAAAAGCCTGAGAATGTCACTGTTACTGAATCACTAGATAAAAAGACAAAAGTTAATGGGATTTTTACTACAGGTAAAAAGTTCAATACCATACCATGGGAGTTTTTTTCACCTCTTAGTGAATCAAGGCCATAGAATGAGAAATAAAGAAAAGAATAGGAGGAATATAACAAAAAAGGAAAACAAGAACAAAAGTATTGAAAGAATGTCAGAAACAAAAAGAATGAATGACAAACAAATAATAAAAGGAAGAACAGAAAAAAGCAGAAGAGAAGGAATGACAAAAAAAAGAAGAGATAGAAAGAAAGAAAAAAAATGACAAAAAAATAACACGAAAGAAAAGGAATGTCAGAATGAACAGATATAAGAAAGAAATAATAGCTGTAGAGAAAGAGGGAAGAGACTAGCAGGAAAGAAAAAAAAAAGAATAGAAGGACTGACAGAAATAATAAAAGAAAAGAAGAAAGAATAGCTGGAAAGAAAAAAGGAAAGGAACTAAGAATAGAAAGGCTCTCCCTATGGCCAATCTGCCCCTGGCTGACCGTCCCTAGTCTAGGTTACTGAACGGCTCTGCATAGGGGCTTCCCAGGGTAGAGGGAATGAGATGGGCCCTCCAAGGTGCAGGGGCTCCAGCACCTGCCCGAGCATGCCCAGTGCCGACACCGCCCCCGCCCCCCACAGCCAGCACGAGACAAGCTGAAAGCAGCCTAATTTAAACCTTTGCCTGAAACGTCCCTTTAACCACCCTGATGTTTCGTGGCGCCTTTGCCATCAGCCAATCACAAGCTTGAACCGATCATGTGACGGCACAATGTTTTTGCACCTTATACAGTACCAGAGTGAGGAACAGGATTCGTTGGATGTTATATGGAACGTTTATTAGGCTGAAAAGTGATAGCGATGTAACTGTACACATCAAACAATAAAAACAGAAAGGAAACATTGTGTGAATGTAAAGTCACTAACACAGGCATTCTGTACAATGGGAGGCAGGGGCAGTCACCTGTTCCAGCCAATCACATATCAGCCATAGGACAGCTGATTGGCTAGGAGGGTTATTTGTTGTACATTATCGGTAGTAGGTGTATGGTAATAAATCAAGGCAGCTAGATGTGCTGTAGACGTTTCACTAGTTAGGCCACAGAGTCCAGTTGCCTTGATTTATTATGAAAGCCATTGATGAGAACAAGAAACAAAACTCCCTGGGACAGTCTTTCTAGGGATGGGGGTATATGTGGGGGATCTCTAGGTCAGCCAAATGTATAAAGTGACACAACAAAGGGCCAATTCCCCTTATCCCTGGGGCATCCCAATTTGGGATGAAACCTCCACATTCGTCTTTTATGTTCCCATAGCCCAGTGCCATATCATTATCTAAATGGAGGAGAAGGGGCTAGTGGAGCATGCTTCATTCCCTAGACTGTCTTACATTAGATTGTCTAATAAAGGGAAGAATGGAACGTGTGCGTAGATTAGCCAATGACCCACACAAGTGCCAGGGGGGCTTTTACTAGGAAAAAACAGCATGGCATCTCATATCGGGATGCCCCGATGGAGCGGAACAACACCCGGTAGAGCAAAAATGCTGAACCTGGCAATCCCACACTCGTTTTATACCTAATGGGGTGTAGGGCCGCATTGTGTCTTAGAAGCTTCCAGAAAATGAGTGTGGGATCGACTTACGGCAGCAGAAACAATTTGACCATTCTAAGTTCTGTTCCTTGCCGTTTTGGGATGCTCTGCTGTTTGAAGATCACCTCTTCCTGGCCCTATGGGGCACTTACTGAATCTCGACCAATCACAGTAGTCTATCATGCATATTAAACGATTGTTAAACAGCTCTGTTTAGGACAAAGGGGATTGAGAGCAGCTCACACTTGTACACAGCCGTTCGCCGAACATTAAATATGTACATCAAACGGCTATGACTGGTCTAGAGGCCGCACATGCACCATAGGCCTGGGAGGAGGTGATCTGTGGGGCCGCCCAATGTTTACATTGGCGAGGGAGCCAGGAAGTGGACAAGTTTTGTCTGCGCGGGGGGGGGGGGGGGGGGGAGGGGGGGCGGGTTCACAAAGATCTCAATTTGGGATGCTCCAGGGGGAAGGCGCTAGCCTAGATTCCAGGGCTGATCACACTGGATTTTGATTCGCTTTAAAGTGAACCAACACCCAGGATTTTGACTATCCTGGGTTTTGGTTCACTTCCCTGGGGCACCCTGTTCGGCCGATTCAACTCATCTCACCCCTCTCCTACGGCACATGCGCAGCCACTCGTCCAATCAGCGTGCTCAGAGCCGCTGAGGTATGCACGTCAAACCACAGCGGCTCCGAGCACGCTGGTGGCTTCATCTCGCGCTTCCCTCTAACAGGGAGTGTGCCCGTGTTGGCCATTCAGAAATAGCTGGCGTGGGCACGCAACCTGCTAGAGAGAAGCGCGAGATGCTGACGCGACCTCGCATGCGCCGTTGGACTGGAATCCAGGTAAGATTTGCAGGCGTCCTGGGGTGTTTCACACAGTGGGGCACCCCGATTTTGGAGGCCCCACGGGGAGGGATTGGATTGACCCGGGAATCTTATAGTCCTTGTCCTAGCTTTAAAAATAAAAATCTATTTTACCGATGGAGACCGAGAAAATACCATTTTGTGATTACTCACCTTTAAAATGGGTATTATAAGTATGTCACACACCCCGCTTCCACTATTCATGACATATGGGTTATGGTCCAGTAGAGGGCGAACTTCTGCAGAGATGAAAGCAAAAAAGAAGCCCCTCCCGGTCCATAAATACCTGGGACCTCCCACACATTCCCCAGTATATGACAGCAGTAAGGGGACCAGGAAGAGCTAATAAAACATTCTTAATCATAAAAGGTTCACTATATAAAGGATCCGGAATACAAAAAGGGCAGGATGAAGCGGGATGTGTGACATACTTATAATACCCATTTTACAGGTGAGTAATCACAAAATGGTATTATTCCAAGTATGTCACACACCCCGCTTCCACTATTCATGACATATGGGACATCCAATAGCAGTGTCCGTCATGGGTGGGGATCCAAATACAGCAACAATGCACCAATTTAAACCACTGCAGCTTGCAGAACCTTGCGGCCAAAAACAGCATCCGCTGAGGCCAGCACATCAACTTTATAAAACTTTGAAAAAGCATGAACGGA
Organism: Gastrophryne carolinensis; assembly: GCA_027917425.1. Taxonomy (NCBI): domain Eukaryota; kingdom Metazoa; phylum Chordata; class Amphibia; order Anura; family Microhylidae; genus Gastrophryne; species Gastrophryne carolinensis. The sequence goes on from CM051241.1 coordinate 102,272,447, forward strand.
AGACCAAATAGCAGCCTTACAAACTTGTTCAACAGAAGCCTGGTGCTGAAAGGCCCAGGAAGCCCCAACAGCACGAGTAGAATGAGCAGTGATCTTAAAAGGAGGAACCCTCCCCTTAGCGGAATAGGCCCCAACAATGGCCTGATGTATCCATTTACTAATGGTAGACAAACCTTTCCTGGACCCGGAGGGCACCACGAACAAGGCGTCCGTCTTACGAAAAGGAGAAGTAGCAACCAAATAGTACTTCACACAACGAACCACATCCAAAGAGTGCAAAACCCTCTCCTTGTCATTGCTAGGCGTAGGACACAAGTAAGGGAGAACTACATCCTGATTGAGATGGAAGGCAGAAACCACCTTAGGAAGGAAATCTGGTTTAAAGCAAAAAAACACCTTATCCTGGTGCCTCTCAAAGTAAGGCACCTGAATAGACAGAGCCGCCAACTCAGAGACACGCCGAACAGAGGTAATAGCCACCAAAAAGGCAACCTTTTGAGTGAGCACAGAAAGAGCCACATCCTGCATCGGTTCAAAGGGAGGCCCCTGGAGGGCCAAAAGAACCAAATTTAAGTCCCAAACGGGAACCAAAGGCTTCCTAGGGGGCCGAACATGAGTGACCCCTTGGAAAAAAGTCTTGACCAGATGATGCTAAGCAAAAGACCTTTGAAAAAAGACAGCCAGGGCAGAAACCTGACCCTCCAAAGTACTGAGCTGGAACCCCAGATCCAGGCCGTGTTGTAGAAACTCCAAAATCCTAGGAATCGAAAACACCCTGCAAGGTAAGGCCCTAGCCTCACACCAGTCAATATAGGACCGCCAAGTCCTATAGTAAATGGTAGAGGAAGACCTCTTCCTAGCTCTAATCAAGGTTTGAATAACCGCCTCAGACAAACCTTCGTCCCTCAGAATGAAGGTTTCAGCAGCCACGCCGTCAAAGCAAGCGTTTGTAAATTGGGGTAACGTAGTTGACCCCGAGAGATCAGATCCGGAGACAGGGGCAGCCTGTACTGATCTACCGCCAATCTTACGACATCTGTGAACCAAACCTGTCTTGGCCACCTTGGGGCTACCAGAATTGCTGGTGCCCCCTCTAGCGCCAGCTTGCGCACTACCTTGCCCACCATGGAGAAGGGGGAAACAGGTACAGAAACCCCAGATCCCTCCAAGCAAGGGACAAGGCATCCACTGTCAGAGGATCCTGAGACAGAGATACAAAGGTTGGGAGCTTGTGATTGTGCCGAGAGGCAAAGAGATCCACCTCCGGAGTCCCCCACTTGTGACACAGGGCCCGAAACACCTTGTGGTTGAGAGACCATTCCCCTCGGCGAGAGAATCCCCTGCTCAGGGAGTCTGCCTCCGTGTTCTCCACTCCCGGAATGTATACTGCCGAGATGCAAGGAACATTGCTCTCCGCCCAAGTCAGAATCAGAGAGACTTCTCTGAGGGCACTCCTGCTGTGAGTCCCTCCTTGGAGATTGATGTAAGCTACCGCAGTATGATTGTCTGATTGAACCTGAACCGGTAAACCCTGTAGGTGAAATGTCAGACGCGATAGAACCAAGCGGATAGCTCTGAGCTCCAAGACATTGATGGGGTTGTGAGCCTCCTGAGGACCCACAACCCTTGGAACTGATGATCTTTCCAGAAACCTCCCCAGCCCAACAGGCTGGCATCCGTGGTAACCGTCTCCCAACGAGGGGCCAGGAACGATCTTCCCCTCATCAGATTGCATGATTCCAGCCACCACTGGAACATCAGAAAAGACTGATCCAAGGACTGTGGACATCTGTCCCATTTCAGCAATAGATGGAGTTGTAGCGACCTCATGTGGAATTGAGCAAAGGGGACTGCCTCGAAGGAGGCCACCATCAGACCCACCAGCGTCATCCCTAGCCAAATGGAAGGGCGAGGGCTGGTCAGGAGAACACGTATCAGATCCTGAACCCTCTGCCCCTTTTGCTGAGGTAGGAACACTCTGGCCTGACTGGAATCCAGATTCATGCCCAGAAAGGAAATCTCCCTTGATGGGGAGAGAGAAGACTTGGGGTGGTTGATCACCCATCCGAACCTCTCCAGCGTCGTCACCACCGTCCTGGTATCCAACTCCGCCTGGCAGAGGGAGGAAGCTGTAATGAGTAGGTCGTCCAAATACGGCACAATGCGAATGCCCTGGGCTCTGAGCAGGGCCATTATGCCCCCAGAACCTTGGTAAACCCCCTCGGTGCCGAGGTCAGCCTGAACGGGAGGGCCACAAACTGAAAATGCTGATCTCCCACCACGAACCTGAGAAATCTCTGGTGTGCTGGGAAAATTTGTACATGAAGGTAGGCATCCTTGATGTTTATGGACGTCATGAAATCCCCCTGACGAAGGGAACCGATGGCTGTGCGCAGGGTCTCCATGCGGAACCTCTTGGTTCTGATGAACCGGTTGAGAAGCTTCAAATCCAGGATGGGTCTTATGGAGCCATCCTTTTTGGGAACCGTGAAGAGGTTGGAATAATAGCCCCGGCCTCTCTCTGAAAGAGGCACCGGACATATAACCACCATGTCCAGGAGATTCTTTACGGCCAACAGGAGCCCCTGGATCCAATGGCACCCAAGACCTTAGGAATCTGGGAGGGGCCGGTACTCGAACTCCAGTTTGTACCACTTCCAATATCCACTTGTCTGACCTCCTGGGCCCAGACCTGGCAGAAGAGCCACAGTCGTCCCCCCACCCGCAAGGGTGAGGGCGCCTCCTCATTGCTGAGCTGGCTTGGCCCTGGAACCCCAGGTAGAGGCTGGACGGGCACATCCTCTACCCCTTTTCCAGGAATCACCTCTAAAGCCAGAGTAGGCAAGACCTCTGCCCCCTGTGGCGCCGCGAAAGGAAGTATTTAAGGAGGCTGCCCCCCGAAAGGAGAGTCGCAGCCGCGTTCCCAAAAAGGGCAAAGCTGTAAGTGACTCTTTGGCCGCAATGTCAGCCGCCCACTGATGCAGCCAGACCGGTCGGCGCATGGCCACCAACAGGGGCGAAGTTCTACTACACATGGTAATAGTGTCGTCCATAGCAGACAAAACAAAATTCATGAACACTTCACACCTCTTAAGGGTAGTGAATTCAACGCTGTCCGTGTTGAGCTGGGACCCATTTAACATGCCCCTGATCTCCGACCTGGTAGCCACAGCCACTAGCGCCGATGCACAGACAGGCCGCAAGGCAGAACCCACACTGGCAAAGGCATGACTTGCCATCTGATCAATGCGCTTGTCCTCTCCCTCCTTAAGGGTAGTGGCGTCAGGAGTATGGACAACGGAGGTGTTGGTCAATCCTAAAACGGGCGCGTCAACCTCGGGAGGGGGAAGACCAGCGCTTCACAGCGTCCACCGGAAAGGGATACTTCCTATCCCATCCCTGAGGAACACCATGAAGGTGACTCGGCTTCTCCCATTCTCTAAGAATCATGCTGTCAAAATTATCCTGATTTGCCTGATTTGGAAACTCCAAGCGGAGCTTAGAGAACCCAAAGAATTCCCCCTTATTCGGAGGGGCCTCCGCTGGTGGGGAAATATCCAGAACCTCTAACAGATGGGTCAGGACCCTGGGGGTATCAACAGCATCCCCCGGCGCCTGCCCGGCATCAGAATCAAAGAACTGCAATTCCTCAGTCTCAGATTCCTCAAACAATTGCCCCTCCTCAAGCGGGGAATAATCCACCCAATCAGGGGAGTCATAATCATCAAAATCAAACACCGGCATAGCCGGTGACAGATGCCTTTTCTTAGCAGGGGCCTTTCTGACCACTGAGCTAGAAATAATTTTCTGGAGGTTGGTCAGCCTGGCACATACATCCGAGTGCGACTCCCCACTAATGACAGTGTCACTTGCGGTACAGATGATGCAGGGTGGGGTAGGTGAGGCGGGCGGCACTGACACAGACGCCTGGGGTCCCGACTGCCGCGTTATGGCCTGTTGCGCTCATGGTATGCAAATAAGTACATTCTCCCCCGTAAGGGATACCCCACACACACATAGCTGGGATTGTCCCAAAGGGAGCCCGAGCCCAGTATCCTGCGGAGCCTCCATATGGTGATTTTAAGGTAGCCGCAATGACCCGAGGGAATTACGCTGGTAAGCAACCCGGGATGCCCCTTAAGTCCCAAGTGGGAGGATTTATAAGTGCCCCAAATTTCTGCTAGGGACCCTAGGACCGGGAGAACCCCCTTTTAAGCAAGGCACAGGGAGTCCTCCTGAAAGACACAAAAGAGTGGCCATAAGCACATGCACACACACTTATAAATATATATGATATAGATATATTGTTTATACCCTATAATAAAGGAAAAACGGGACAAGGACTAGCGCTGTCCCCTGACAGAAAGGGGGACATGCTGATTAAAGTACACAAAAAGGGGGAGCCCGGGAGGGCACTACATGTCCAGCAAGATGGCTGCCACCGCTATCCTGCCATAGCAGAAGAGTGAGAAGGGAGAAGAAGGGGCGGGACAGCGTGGATCGCGCGCTGCGCCTGGCCCCGCCCCCCCACCCTCACAACCAGCAGCCGTGGGCTGGGCTCCGCAATTGGCTCCAACAGAAGGGGGGGGGGGGCGGTCCGCGACAACGCGCGTAGCGCCGGCGACTCCGTAACACCGCAGCCTGAGGGGAAGAATCTCCCCTCAGGAGAGCAAACAACGGCGACAAGCCGGAATGTAAAGCACAAGCACACTACACACACTCTGTAATAAAAGGAAAGGTTCCCCCCCCCCATGGAGGGTTAACAGAGGGACCCGGGCATCCCAAACCGGGATCACCAACCCGGACTCCGCCTACCCCCTTATATGAGGTCTCACGGAGGAGCATGGCTCCCTAAACACCTATTAAGGTGATTCCTACCCTCACCCGGACCTGCAGCCAAGGCTGGGAGGCTAATATTGGGCTTAATGTATAAAGGTCCGGGCAGAAATAGGGCAAAAATACCATTTTGTGAATACTCACCTGTAAAATGGGTATTATAAGTAAGTCACACACCCAGCTTCAGATAGTCATTACACTTGGGTTATACTGTCCTGTAGAGGGCGATCTTGCAGAGATGTAAAGAAAAAAAGTGAGCCCCTCCCAGCCCATAAATACCTGGGAACTCCCACTCACTCCCCAGTATTAAGACAGCAGTAAAGGGACCAGGAAGGGCCAAATATAACCAGTAACAATAAAAAAGGTTCACCATAGAGAGGATCCAGAACACCAAAGGGCAGGGTGAAGCGGGGTGTGTGACATACTTATAATACCCATTTTACAGGTGAGTATTCACAAAATGGTATTATTCTAAGTATGTCACACACCCCGCTTCAGATAGTCATTACACTTGGGACATCCAATAGCAGTGTCCATAAAGGGCAGGGATCCAAAACAAGGCAACAATGCACGAACTCAAACCACTGCAGCTTGCAGAACTTTGCGGCCAAAAACAGCATCCGCTGAGGCCCGCACATCAACCTTGTAAAACTTGGAAAACGTGTGAACTGAAGACCAAGTAGCAGCCTTACAAACTTGCTCAACAGAGGCCTGATGCTGGAAAGCCCAGGACGCCCCAACAGCACGAATGGAATGAGCAGTGACACGAAAAGGGGGAACCTTCCCCTTGGCAGAATAGGCCCCAACAATGGCCTTGCGAATCCACTTACTAATAGAAGACTTGGCGGGAGCCAAACCTTTCCTAGGCCCAGAGGGCACCACAAAAAGGGCAGCAGTCCTATGAAAAGAGGAAGTAGACACCAAATAGTACTTCACACAGCGAACCACATCCAAAGAATGCAAAACCCTCTCCTTGTCATTGCTGGGCTTAGGACACAAGGAGGGTAGAACAATGTCCTGATTAAGATTAAAGGCAGAGACCACCTTAGGAAGGAAATCTGGCTTGAAGCGGAAAACAACCTTGTCCTGATGCCTCTCAAAGTAAAGGGCCTTAATGGACAAAGCCGCCAACTCCAATACACGCCGAACGGAAGTGATGGCAACCAGAAACGCAACCTTCTGAGTAAGCGTAGAAAGTGCAATATCCTGCAAAGGTTCAAAAGGAGGACCCTGCAAAGCAGAAAGAACCAAATTCAAACCAAACTGGGAGCAAAGGCTTCCTAGGTGGCCGCACATGCGTAACCCTCTGGAAAAAGGTCTTAACCAGAGGATGAAGAGCAAAAGACTTTTGAAACAAAACCGCCAGGGCAGAAACATGCCCTTTCAGCGTACTAAGCTGCAAACCTAGGTCCAGACCATGTTGCAGAAAAACCAAAACCCTAGGGATAGAGAACGCCCTGCAAGGCAAGGCCCGGACCTCACACCAATCAATATAAGACCTCCAAATCCTATAGTAGATGGCAGAGGAAGACTTCTTTCTAGCCCTAACCAGAGTCTGAATGACAGCATCAGAAAGACCTTCCTCCTTCAAGATGGAGGTTTCAGCAGCCACGCCGTCAAAGACAGCGTTGGTAAATTGGGGTAGAGCAGTGGACCCTGAGTGAGCAGATCCAGCAGAAGGGGCAGATCTAACTGATCCTCTGCCAACCTTACCACGTCTGCGAACCAAATCTGTCTTGGCCATCTTGGAGCCACCAGGATTGCTGATGCGCCCTCTAGGGCCAGCTTGCGCACCACTTTGCCCACCATGGGAAACGGAGGGAACAGGTACAGAAACCCCAGATCCCTCCAGTTCAGAGACATGGCATCCGCTGCCAGAGCCAGCGGATCCCGCGAGAGAGACACAAATGCCGGAAGCTTGTGATTGTGACGAGAGGCAAAGAGGCCCACCTCCGGAGTCCCCCACCGGTGACAAAGCGACCGAAACACCTTGGGGCTGAGTGACCATTCCCCCCGGCGAGACGAGCCCCTACTCAGGGAGTCCGCCTCCGTGTGCTCTACTCCCAGAATGTACACTGCCGAGATGCATGGGACATTGCCCTCTGCCCAAGCCAGGATCAAAGACACTTCCCTGAGGGCACGCCTGCTGCGAGTCCCTCCCTGGTGATTGATGTAGGCGACCGCCGTCCAATTGTCCGACCGAACTTGAACCGGCAGGCCCCGCAACTGATGAGGCAAGTGAGCCAGAACCAACCTGACGGCTCTCAGCTCCAGAACATTGATGGGATCGTGAGCCTCCAGAGGCCCACACAGTCCCTGAAACTGAAGATCCCTCCAAAATCCCCCCCAACCTGACAGGCTGGCATCCGTGGTGACCGTCTCCCAACGAGGGGTCAGAAAGGATCTGCCCCTCGTCAGATTGCTTGGTGTCAGCCACCACCGAAGGGAACGCCGCACCCGGGGGGACATCAGAAAAGACTGATCCAATGACAGCGGGGACCCGTCCCAGGCCACCAAGAGATGGAGCTGGAGTGTCTTTGTGTGAAACTGGGCAAAGGGAACCGCCTCGAATGATGCCACCATCAATCCCACCAGTCGCATCCCCAGCCGGATGGATGGGCGAGGGATGGATAGGAGACGCTGAGTCAATTTCTGAATCAGAAGAACCTTGGGCCGGGAGGAGGAACACCCTGGCCTGAGAAGTATCCAGAGACATTCCCAGGAACTCCACCACCCTTGAGGGAGAGAGGCAGGACTTGGGATAGTTGATCACCCAGCCGAATCTCTCCAGGGTGGCTACCACAGTCCTGGTATCTAGCTCCGCCTGGCTGAGAGAAGAAGCCACAATAAGAAGATTGTCCAGATAAGGCACGATGCAGATACCCTGGGCTCTGAGAAGGGCCACCACCCCGCCAGCACCTTGGTGAAAAAGCCGAGGTGAGGCCAAACGGAAGCCATAAACTGCAGCTACCATCAATCCCACTAGTCTCATCCCTAGACGGATAGACTGACGAGAGTTGGACAAGAATAGACGAATCAAGACCTGAATCAGAACCATCTTGGACTGAGGAAGAAAAACCTTGGCCTGAAATGTATCCAGAATCAGGTCCAGGAAGGGAATTTCCCTAGACTGACAGAGAGAGGATTTGGGGTAACTTATTACCCATCCGAACCTCTCTAGCGTAGAGACCACAATCCTGGTGTCCAACTCTGATTGTTAGAGGGAGGAGGCCGCAATAAGAAGATCGTCCAGAAAAGGCACAATGCGGATGCCCTGGACCCTGAATATAGCCATCACTCCTGCCAGCATCTTGGTAAAGACTCTTGGGGCCGAGGTAAGGCCGAATGGCAGGGCCACAAATTGATAATGCTGGTCTTCTATCAAGAACCTGAGAAATCTCTGGTGTGCCGGAAAGATTGGAATATGCAGGTAAGCATCCTTGATGTCTATGGACGTCATGAAGTCCCCTTGACGAAGTGAGTAGATGGCTGAACGCAGAGTTTCCATGCGGAACCTCCGGGGACGGACGAACCTGTTGAGCAACTTCAGATCCAGAATGGGACGAACGGAACCGTCCTCCTTGGGCACCGTGAACAGATTGGAATAGCAGCCCAGGCCCCGGACCGAGGGGGGCACCGGGCAAATGACAGCCATGTCCAGAAGATTTGCTACTGCCGCCCGGAGCCCCTGCGCGGCCAGAGAATCTGAAGGATTCTCTCTGGGAGGGGGCCGGAACTCGAAACCCAGCTTGTAACCGGAAGACACCACTTCCCGAATCCATCTGTCCGAGACCTCTTGTTCCCAGACCCGGGAGAAGACTTGCAGCCGTCCCCCCACCCGCAAGGGTGAGGGCGCCCCCTCATTGCTGAGCCGGCTTGGCAGCGGCCTTAGGCTTAGAGCCCCAGCTGTGTCCTGGATGGGCACGACCCCTGCCCCGGTTCCAGGAATCACCTCTGGAGGAGGAGAAGGCCACTCACCTGCCAACTCTGGCCCTACGAAAGAGGAAGGAGTGAAGGAAGCTGCCCCCCGAAAGGGACGACGCTGCTTCTTACGCTGAGGTAACTTACCACCCTTTGCAACCGAATCCAATTTTTCTCCAAAGAGCCGTAATCCCACAAAGGGAAGGGCCGTAAGCGACTTTCTGGACACCAAATCAGCCGCCCCCTGGCGCAACCAAACCGACCGCTGGAAAGCCACAAGCAAGGCCGAAGTTCTACTACACATCACCATTGTGTCATCCAAGGCGGCCAGCACAAATGACAAAAACAACTCACATCACTTAAGGGCAGTGAACTCCTCACTAGCCGGGTCAAGCCCGGAAGACGTCAACAGTCCTCTAACCACCGACCTAGCAGCTACTAATAAAAGCGCCGAAGCAAAAACAGGCCGCAAGGCCGACCCAACACTGGCAAAACCATGACAAGCCATCTGGTCAATGCGTTTATCCTCACCATCCTTGAGAGTAGTGCAGTCCGGAGAATGCAAGATGGAGGTGCTGGACAACCCCAAAACAGGAGCATCCACCTTGGGAGGGGACGACCAGTGCTTCACCGCGTCTGCCGGAAAGGGATATTTTTTGTCCCAACCTGGCGGAACACCTGGAAGTCGAGTAAGCCTCTCCCATTCCTTGAGAATAATATCATTGAAATGCTTTTGATAAGGGAATTCCAAGCGTGGCTTGGTCACCTCAAAGAACTCCCCCTTTTGCAGAGGAGCCGCTTCAGGAGGAGAAAACATATGAGCCAGGACCTTAGAGGTATCCAAGGAATCCCCCTGACCCAGCTCGGTATCAGCACCAACAAACTGCTGATCATCAGACCCTTCCGACTCTGCTCCCCTTCTCTAGCGGGGAACAATCGGACCAATCCAGAGAATCAAACTCATCCAAATCAAGGGCCTGCGTGGCTGTATACAAATGTTTTCTCTTAGCCGGGACCTTTGTGGCAACAGCACTGGAAAACAATTTTTTAAGATTGGTCAATCTGGCATACACCTCAGATTGCGACTCCCCACCCATGACCACATCACCTGGGGTACGTATCAGGCGGGGGGGTGGGGGGGTAGGAGAAGGGACTGGCGGAGCAGAACCAGACGCCGGGGATCCGGACTGCCGCATAATAGTCCGCTGCGCACATGGTACACAAAGAAATACATCATCCCCCGAAAGGGATACCCCACACCCCAAAAACTGCCTGGATTGCCCGAGGGGAGCACAAGCCCAGTATCCGGGGAAGCCTCCATATGGTGATTTTTTAAACAGTAAGTCACAATGACCAGAGGGAATTACGCAGTAAATGCTACCCGGAATGCCCCTTTAAGTCCAACGTGGGAGGAATTTACAGAACCCAATTTTAACCAGGGACCCTAGGACCGGAAGAACCCCCCTTTAATAGAAAACAATGGTCCACCTGGAACACAAAAGACAGACACAGCAATCAGACCCTCATTATACTAACGCCCGCAGGCGTGTCCAAAAATTAGTTTGCGTTTCCTGCCTAGGGAGGCAGAGTATTAGCAAAATGTTCAACAAGTCAAAAACAAGCATTGCCGACAATCACACAGAGGGCATGGATAAATACAAGGCAAATGGGGCCCAGAAGGCCACTCACCGACCAACACACACGCGCCCGGCGGAGTATGAGAAAATGCGCGTAAGCAGGAGGAAGGAGGGCGGGCCGGCGCAGTTCGCGCGTCGCGGCTGGCCCCTCCCCCGTCGCTCCCAGCCAGTAGCCGGAAACTAACAGCGGCGCCAGCAGCCCGTGGGCGGGCCTAGGCGATCACGCGCCCCCTGCACCTGAGGGGAGGAAGCTCCCCCGCCGCCATAGCTGACCAGAGGCTGGCGCCGTGGTACTGCCGGCAACGGCTACGCACAGTAAAAGCACAGTGAAACACACACGCACCCAGTGAACAAGTGCCCACACAAACACCACACATACTACAATTGAGTCAAGATGGGGGGGGGGAAGAATATAGACCCAAACACTAACATCTACAAGGGACAAGGCCCCCCCCCTCTAAGGGTATCCGGGAGAGGGGAAAAACCACGCTAGGGTGGAAGGCCAAGGGACAGGGCATCCCAAATCGGGGTCACCAACCCGGTTATCCGCCTACCCCTTGGTATGGGGTCTCACGGTGGAGCGTAGCTCCTAAGCACCTAGGGTGCCATCTACCCTTGCCCGGACCAGCAGCCTAGGCTGAGAGGCAAGGTAAATCAATAAGAGAATCTGGGCAGAAATAGATCAAATAGAGGGCCGGGAGTCATCCCAGCTACCTGCAAGGAAGAGACATCCATCTTCTGACTTGCTCGCCGTCTGCAGAGATGAAAGACTGGGGAGTGAGTGGGAGGTCCCAGGTATTTATGGGCTGGGAGGGGCTTTTTTCTTTACATCTCTGCAAGATCGCCCTCTACAGGACAGTATAACCCAAGTGTAATGACTATCTGAAGCGGGGTGTGTGACATACTTAGAATAAATGGCGGGGCGTAAGCCCGGCTTACCTGCAAGGAAGAGAAGCAGACATCTTCTGACTTGCTCGCCGTCCTGCAGAGAAGGAACTGGGAATGAGTGGGAGGTCCCAGGTATTTATGGACCAGGAGGGGCTTCTATTTTGCTTTCATCTCTGCAGAAGTTCGCCCTTTACTGGACCATAACCCATATGTCATGAATAGTGGAAGCGGGTGTGTGACATACTTGGAATATTCTGTCTTCTGGTGCCGGGCAGACATGGCGGTGTCCATGAGGCTGGCTTTACGCCCCCCCCCCAACACGCCTACTCCACTGCAATAGAGGGGGCGTGCCAAGACAGGGCCTGCTGAACCCACCTCCGGTGCAAAAAATGAAGTAGATGTGTGTGGGGGGAAACAAAGCCCCCCGGGCACTGCCATAAAGGACAGGGGAGCCAGGCGGGCATAATGGACCAGCACAGAGAAAAAGGTGATTATAGGTTCTTTACTATTCTGCTTTAAAGGGACTGTCCAAAGACTATCACCAGATAAGAAAACAATGAAAGTCAATGGCACTTTTTTACTCCTAAGAAAAGTAGAGAACTGTTTACTCCTTTCTAAACTGTAGTAAAAGCTGCGATTGACTTTCATTGTCTTTTTATTTAGTGATTCAGTAACAGTGATATTCTCAGGCTTTTTTCTCATTAACTGAATTTTTTTACTACCATGAGAATTTTACCTTTAATCAATCGAGGCCTAAATCTGGGTCAGCTTAGAGGAAGTGTCTGGTGCTTCCGGGATGAGACTTATCTGCAAAATGGCTCTGATAAATACAGCTGCACTGAGCCCTATAGGGGGCAGCAGCATTCCTGGCTGCATATTGGGGTGCACTGTCCCCTATAAAGGCTTACCTATAAAGCAGCCAATCACCAGTTCCTGTCCCGAGTCATCTTGGTAGGTGTGGATCGCTTGAAAACGTTTTCTCTTTCAGTTACAGGTCGTCCATTTATTGGTTGATGGGGGAAATCCTGGCTCAAGCACCCGTTTAATGGCGTCAGTTAAATTCCTGCGCGCTGCCTTGGTCTGTATGCGCTTATACACAAGGCACTTCTACCTGTGACTATATATACACAGCATCAGGTCCTTGCCCTCTGGGCCACGGTGTCCTCACAGTTATCTGTACAAGATGGAAGAACACGGTGCACCTATGACGGGCCGGCAACGTCTCCCCAGCCTCATCACTTTCCAAACTTCTGCTTCTTGTCTTTGTTTTTCTTGAGCTTTTTATGAAGTTTCCCCCCGTTCCTCTCGGGCTGATCCAGCTTCCGCTTCTTGTCACTGAGAAAGAAGAAGGATACAACACAACACTGTCATTTACAACAGGCCTGAAGGGAGTCCAACTGTGGGCCTCGCCTCTACCTGGAAGAATCACACTCCACTTTGAGAAGAATTCGAAACGGGCCATTGCACAGTGTCTACGCAGGTCCCCGGCACATACCCCCCCCACACACACAGCTCCCCACAAAGCACTGAGGCCCTAGAGCTGGCCCGCTGCAACCCCACACATAAATATGGTCGCACACAAATTAATTTTCACAGTTTAATAGAAAATCATGCCAAAAACAATGCAGAACAATTAACCACAAACAAACATATAAAACAATTAAAAAACATCAAAACTTAGTGGGGAGGAATACTGGGGCTAGTTCATATTTAATCAATATATATTCCAAATAGATAAATTCTGATGCCTTTTGTATGGATAGCAGCAAAAGAAAAGTGCCCGTGCATAAACAGAATTACAGAATTAATAATAAAGATAGTGATAATAAAGAAGTGCTATGATTTTCTATTAAACTGTGAAAATTAATTTGTGTGCGGCCATATTTAAGTGTGGGGTTGCAGCAGGCCAGCTCTAGGGCCCGAGTGCTTTGTGAGGTGCTGTGTACCCTTTTGTTGCCTGGGCCCATGCTACCCCCCCTCCCATTTTGTCCCCTGGGCCCATACTGCCCTCTTTTGGCCCCAGGGCCCATACTCCCCCCCCCCCCCCCCCCATTTGTCCCCTGGGCCCATGCCCCCCTTTAGTCCCCTGGGCCCATGCCCCCCTTTAGTCCCCTGGGCCCATGCCCCCCTTTAGTCCCCCGGGCCCATGCCCCCCCTTTAGTCCCCCAGGCCCATGCCCCCCCTTTAGTCCCCCAGGCCCATGCCCCCCCTTTAGTCCCCCAGGCCCATGCCCTGTCCCTTTAGTCCCCCGGGCCCATAGCCGCCCCCCTTCCCTTTTGTCCCCTGCAGCTGATCGGCATACAACCCATACTCACGAAAGCACCAATATTAGTAAGCTCCTAAACCAAGTCTTTCAATGAACATGAGCTTTATTTTTTAAACCAACAATTAAAAGGACAGACCTCAGATCAGGGCTGCTAGAGGGGCACAATGCTCCCGATTACTTTCTTCCAGCAACGTAGCAATGGACGTTCTCCTGCAGATGAGAGCTGCACTTTCGTGTAACAGCCTGTAGGTCGGCACGTGCAGAATACAAGGCCAGAACGGGTACCTCTGTGAAGCTTCGTACACCACTGTACTCCTACAGCTGATCGGCCTGCAGCAGTGCGACAGTCAGCTTAGATACCAGGGCTTCAGGAGAGCATTCACTGCTGTGGGACCAGCCTGGTGCCCCTCTGACAGCCCCCTGATCTGGGGTCTTTAGGGAAAAGCAGACCTTACTTTTGTACAACTGTCATTTTGACAGCTTTAACACTTGAAACGCCAAGCTCGTAGAAGACAATTCTGTGAGTACTCACCTGTAGAATTGTTTTTACTATGCATGGCACGGCCTGCTTCAAGAAGTCCTTACGTATGGGATATTCCGCCACAAGGTGGCGCAGTGTACTGCAGAAGAGTTGTGGCTCATCCCGGCACCATATAAAAACAGGATCACCAATAGACCTCCCCAGTGTTGACAAGCATTTATACAAGAAGCCGGGAGATAATAAAGGTAAAAAAGGTAACAACCCCAACTAACTTGGAACAATCACCATAAAGAGGCAACCAAGAATAACGATAACACGGGTGGGGTGAAGCAGGCCGTACTCACAGAATTGTCTTTTTCCTATTGCATGGCACGGCCCGCTTCAAGAAGTCCTTACGTATGGGACATCCAATAGCAATGTCTGTAAGGTAGGGTGGGATCCGCAAAAAATACCATTTTGTGAATACTCACCTGTAAAATGGGTATTATATCTCGCTTCAAGACATTAATTACACTTGGGTATACTGACCTGTAGATGGCGATCTTGCAGGCGATCTTGCAGAGACCCTCCCGGCCCATAAATACCTGGGACCTCCCACTCATTCCCCAGTATAAAGATAGCAGTAAGACCAAGGGACCAGGAAAGCCAATAAAAACTAACAAAGGTTCACCATATAAAGGATCCAGAATACAAAAGGGCAGGGTGAAGCGGGGTGTGTGACATACTTATAATACCCATTTTACAGGTGAGTATTCACAAAATGGTATTATTCTAAGTATGTCACACACCCTGCTTCAAGACATTCATTACACTTGGGACATCCAATAGCAGTGTCCATAAAGGGCGGGGATCCAAAAAACAAGGCACAAACTTAAACCACTGCAGCTTGCAGAACTTGGCGGCCAAAAACAGCATCCGCTGAGGCCCGAACATCAACCTTGTAAAACTTGGAAAACGTGTGAACCGAAGACCAAGTAGCAGCCTTACAAACCTGCTCAACAGAAGCCTGGTGCTGGAAGGCCCAGGACGCCCCAACAGCACGAGTAGAATGAGCAGTAACACGAAAAGGGGGAATCTTCCCCTTAGCAGAATAGGCCCCAACAATGGCCTGGCGAATCCATTTACTAATGGAAGACTTGGCAGGAGCCAAACCTTTCCTAGGCCCAGAGGGCACCACAAAAAGGGCGTCAGTCCTACGAAAAGGAGAAGTAGCCACCAAATAGTACTTCACACAGCGGACCACATCCAAAGAATGCAAAACCCTCTCCTTGTCATTGCTGGGCTTAGGACACAAGGAGGGAAGAACAATATGCTGATTCAAATGAAAAGCAGAGACCACCTTAGGAAGGAAATCTGGTTTGAGGTGGAAAACAACCTTGTCCTGATGCCTCTCAAAGTAAGGAGCCTTAAAGCGGCCCTTCACTCTGAATAAGAGTCTATCTTATATGTTTCCCACACCCTGTACATACAGATTGTCCACATTAAAAATCATCCTACCTGCATCTACTGCATGTTATGAGCCTTTAAACATCCAAAATGGCGGCTTATGGAAGCCGCCATCTTATCAGGCAGCCTGCAAACAGGAAGTGCCTCCTGACTTTGCTGCTCTGCATTCTGGGACTGCTGACCTTTACCTGACCCCAGCTCTGCTCTGTGTGAGCAAAGCACAGCTATAACCCGCCCCCCTGTACCTTATCCCACTCTCCTCTCCTCAGTAAGTGTGATGCTTCTGAGTCAAGATGGCGGCGCCCGTACCCTAAATCCTGAACAGAGTTGCAGCCCAGTGGGGGAAAGAATAATAAAAGTTAGTGACTAAAAACGTAAAATATATTAATTTTAGATGCTGGGGAACCGTTTTTTTTTAAGAGTTTGGGCTTTTCATTAAATCACATTGAAGGTCACGGTTTAATAGACAAGGCTGCCAACTCCGAAACATGATGAACGGAAGTGATGGCAACCAGAAAAACAACCATCTGAGTAAGCGTAGAAAGTGCAATATCCTGCAAAGGTTCAAAAGGAGGACCCTGCAAAGCAGACAAAACCAAATTCAAATCCCAAACTGGGAGCAAAGGCTTCCTAGGTGATTGGCAAAAGATCTTTGGAAAAAAATTGCCAGAGCCGACACCTGTCCCTTGAGGGTACTAAGCCAAATCCAAACCATGTTGTAAAAATTCCAGAATCCTGGGGATAGAAAACCCTACAAGGAAGAGACTTGGACTCACACCAGGCAATGTAAGCATGCCAGACACTTCCTAGCCCGAATCATAGTATCAACAACAGAGGCCGGCAAACCCTTATCCATCAAGATGGAGGTTTCAGCAGCCGAGCCGTCAAAGCCAGCGTTTGTAAATTGAAATGGCGCAGCTTTCCCTGAGTGAGAAGATCTGGATCCTTGAGCAAAACGTACCGATCTACTGCCAACTGCACGACGTCTGTGAACCACATTCTCCTTGGCCAACAGGGGGCCACCAGAATGGCTGGTACCCCTTACTGGGCTACCTTGCGCAGCACCCTGCCCAGCAGAGGAAAGGGAGGGAACACATAGAGGAGCCGAAACTCCATCCTAGGAATCGCTAGCGCATCCGTGGCGAAGACCAGAGGATCCTGCGAAAGGGAGACAAGTCTTGGAAGCTTGTGATTGTGGGGGAGGCAAACAGGTCCACATCCGGCTGACCCCAGCGGTGACACAGGGAGTGAAATACCTTGTTGCTGAGGGACCATTCCCCCAGCAGAGACGTCCCCCTGCTCAGGGAGTCTGCCCCCTGGTTCTCCACCCCCGGAATGTAGACCGCCGAGATGCAAGGGACATTGTCTTCCGCCTAAGACAGCATCAGAGACACTTCCTTGAGGGCTCGCTTGCTCCGAGTCCCTCCCTGATGATTGATGTAGGCAACCGTCATCTGGTTGTCCGAGCAGATCTGAACAGCCCGACCCAGAAGGTGCGTGGTCAGCTAAGAAAGAACCAACCTGATCGTTCCAGGACATTGATGGGAGCATGGGCCTCCTGGGGGCCCCACCGATCCTGGAACTTCAGAGACTTCCAAAAGCCCCCCAACCGGTCAGACTGGCATCTGTGGTGACAGTTTCCCAGCACAGAGGCAGAAAGGTCCTGCCCACTAGAAGGTTCCTTGAGTCCAGCCACCACGAGAGGGACTGTCTGGCCAGGGGGGACAGAGCAAAATCCTGATCCAGGGACACAGGGTCCCGATCCCAAACTGACAAGAGGTGCAACTGATGAGGTCTCATGTGAAACTGAGCAAAGGGGACCGCCTCGAAGCAGGACACCATCAGGCCCACTAACTGCATCCCCTGAGGCAGGAATACCTTGACCTGAGAGGTATCCAGAGTCATGCCCAGAAAGGACCTCACCAAAGACGGAGACAATGAAGACTTGGGAAAGTTGATCACCCAGCCGAAGGACTCGAGAGTGGAGGTCACCACCAGAGTATCCTTCTCGGCCTGATGGAGACTGAGCCACAATCAGAATGTCGTCTAGGTAAGGGAGGATGTGAATGCCCTGGTTCCGCAAAAGAGCCATCACACCCGCCAGCACCTTGGTCAACACCCGAGGTACCACCGAACGGTAAAGCCACAAACTGGTGATGCTGATCCTCTACAGCGAACCTCAGGAATCTCTGATGACCTGGAAAGATTGGCACATGAAGATAGACATCCACGGTGGTCATGAAGTCGCCCGGGCGAAGGGTACTGACAGCCGAGCGTAGCGTCTCGATGCGAAAGTGCTTGAACCTGACAAACTTGATGAGACCCTTCAGGTCCAGGATGGGCCTCAAAGACCCGTCCTTTTTGGGGACTGTGAAAAGATTGGAGTACCACCCCTGACCCTGTTCTTGGGAAGACACCAGACAAATGACTCCTGACTCCAACAGGCGTTGAACTGCAAGGCACAAACCCTGAGCTGACAGAGGGTTTTGAGACATCCGGGATCTGAGGAATCTTGGGGGCAGCCAGGCTGCAAACTCTATCTTGTAACCAGAGGACACCACCTCCTGAATCCACCGGTCTGAGACGCAGAGCCTCCAGACGTAAGCAAAGAGCCAAAGCTGTCCCCCCACCCGGATGGGCGAGGGCGCCTCCTCATGCCTGAGGTGCCTTAGGAGGGGGTTTGGGCTTGGAACCCCAGGAGAGACCGGGACGACCACGGGATCTGCCACGGTCCCAAGAATCTCTGCGGCTACCCAAGAAGAGGGAGCCACAACCTCCTCTGGAAGCATGAAAGGAGGGGAAGGAAGCAGAGGGCCCCCGAAAGGGCCGAGTCTGCTTCCTACGCTGAGGTAACCTACCATCCTTGGCTAGAACATCCAGACGCTCCCCAAAGAGCCGTAGCCCCGCAAAAGGGAGCCCAGTGAGAGCCTTCTTGGCTGCAGTGCCAGCTGCCCACTGACGCAACCAAACAGAGCGGCGCATAGCCACCAAGAGGGCAGAGGCCCTACCACCCAGCCGGACCGTATCATTAATGGCAGCAAGTACAAAGGCAACAAAATCAGAGCAAAGCAAGAGAGCCCTATAATCCTCCCTCCTCCTACCAGCCATAGCGCCATCAGTGAGACGCTTGAGCATTTTCTTAAGGGCAATAGCTGTAATGGCAGCGGCGCAGACCGGACGCAGCCCAGCCCCCACAAATGTAAAAGCATGGCAGGCCAGCTGATCCATACGCCGGTCTGCGCTATCCCGCAGTGTAGTAGTGTCAGGAGAAGGCATGACCGAGATGTTGGACAGCCCCATAACGGGAGCATCCACCTCAGGGGGACACGACCATCGCTTGACCAGGTCAGCAGGAAAGGGATACCCCTTATCCAACCCTTTGGGCACCGCTGGCAATCTATTAGGACGTTCCCACTCCTTGAGCACCATATTAGAGAAATGGCCCTGCTCAGGGAACTCCAGACGTTTATCAGGACGAAAGAGCTCACCCTGCTTCCTCTTAGCCACCTCAGGGGGGGCAATGCGCATGGTTTCAAAATGTCAGACAGCAGTCTATCAGTGCCATCAGGGAGCCATGAATCCTCCCAGGACGCAGACCCAGGGTCACTGTCATACCCCACCTGCTGGTCCCCAGAGGAGTCAGAGTCCTGGAATAACTCCCCCCCTCTAGGGAGTAACGGCTACCGAGGGCATCAATTCCCTCATCCTCCTCAGCAAAGAGGGAGGGTGTGGGAGCCAGGTGCCACTTCTTGCCAGAGGCATTACCTGGAACAGGCCTGGCAAGCTGCCTTTCAATGCTGGCCACACGAAGTGCCAGATCAGATTGTGACCCCCTGCTAGTATCCCCCTCACTGGGGACTAAATGCAGGTGCGGGGGGTAGGCGATGCCGAAGGGGCCGCAGAACTGGGAAGGGAAGTGGGCAACCCAGCCTGGGCCGCAATGATACCTTGGGCGCACGGCTCACACACCGCGGCACTATCGCTCAAAGGGGATGCCCCGCAAATGGCACACAGCTGGGATTGCCCCGAAGGACCCCCAAGCACGCTATCCCCAGAAGCCTCCATATGGTGATTAGCACAGGCGCAATAGGCCAGCACAGCGTAAGGGCTAATAAAAAGCTACCCGGGATGCCCCCCAAACGATGCCCCCAGAAAAGCCAGCAAGGGGGAGATGATGGGGGGGTAAGGAGCAGAACTGGGAGAAACCACAACCCACAGTTGTCCCGCCTGGAAGACATAAGTAAAAAGCACATAAGCATCCCGCAGCCCATGCCCCAAGGAAACGAAACCACCCAAGGAGACCGAAGGAACACCAAGCCGCCAGACCATGGGAGGAAGCGACACAGTAAACGTGACTGCCGCAGCTCAGGAAGGACGAAGGGCCCCAGACGTACAGCAGGCTCAAAATGGCGCCGGCAGAAGAACCTCGAGGGGACGACGCGATACGCGTGATCCCCCAGCCCTGCCCCCCCCTGAAGAGCGCAAAAGCGGTGCTCACATGACGCGCCGGCACCATCACACACAAAAAAGACAATTCTGTGAGTACTCACCTGTAGAATTGCTTTTGCCATGCATGGCACGGCCTGCTTCACAAAGTCATTACATCTGGGTATTCCGCCACAAGGTGGCGTAGGCACTGCAGAAGAGTTGTGGCTCCTCCCGGTGCCATATAAAAACGGAATCACCATAGACTTATCCAGTGTTAACAAGCAGTTATTCAAGAAACCGGGAGATAATAAAAGTAACAAGAAAACCCCAACTAACTAACAATCACCATACAGAGGCAAACAAGAACAACAATAACAAGGGTGGGGTGAAGCAGGCCATGCCATGCATGGCAAAAGCAATTCTACAGGTGAGTACTCACAGAACTGTCTTTTTCCCATTGCATGGCACGGCCTGCTTCATGAAGTCATTACATCTTGGACATCCAAAAGCAGTGTCCATAAAGTAGGGTGGGATCCCCAAAGAGTAACAACAGGCAAATTAAGCCACTACCACCTGAAGTACCTTGCGGCCAAAAGCAGCATCAGCTGAGGCCTTAACATCAACCTTGTAAAACTTGGAAAAGGTATGAACAGAAGACCAAGTTGCGGCCTTACAAACTTGTTCAACAGAAGCTTGGTGCTGAAAGGCCCAAGACGCACCAATAGCACGAGTAGAATGAGCAGTAATCCGAAAAGGAGGTTCCTTACCTTTAGCAGAATAGGCTTGTACCACCACCTGACAGATCCACTTGCTGATAGTGGATTTAGCAGGAGGAAAACCCATCCTAGGTCCAGCAGGAACAAAAAGAGCCTGAAAGACTCAGTAGCAACCAAAATCAAAAGAGTGAAGGGTCTGCTCCTTGGAATTAGCAGGGTTAGGACACAAGGAAAGCAAAACAATGTTCTGATTGAGATGAAAGGCAGACACAACCTTAGGCAAGAAATCCGGCTTAAGCCGTAACACCACCTTCTCCTGATGCCTCTCAAAATAAGGAGGTTTGATGGAAAGCGCAGCCAGCTCAGAAACTCGCCTGACTGAAGTAATGGGCACCTAAAAGGCCACCTTAAGAGTCAGAATGGGCAAGGCAGCCCCACGGATAGGCACAAAGTGAGGACCCTGCAGAGCAGACAACACCAGATTCAGGTCCCAAATTGGTAGCATAGGCTTACATAGCAGACGCACATGAGTAACTCCCAGAAAGGACTTCACCAAACACCTTGACCTGAGAGGTATCCAGAGTCATGCCCAGAAAGGACCTCACCAAAGACGGAGACAGTGAAGACTTGGGATAGTTGATCACCCAGCCGAAGGACTCGAGAGTGGAGGTCACAACCTGAGTATCCTTCTTGGCCTGATGAAGAGATTGAGACGCAATCAGAATTTCCTCCAGGTAAGGAAAGATGCGAATGCCCTGATTCCGCAGCAAAGCAGTCACACCCGCCAGCACCTTGGTGAACACCCGAGGGGCCGAGGTGATACTGAACGGTAAGGCCACAAACTGGTAATGCTGATCCTCTAGAGCAGTGGTTCTCAACCTTTCTACTGCCGTGACCTGGCAATACAGTTCCTCATGTCGCGGTGACCCCAAACCAAGAAATAATTTTGGTGGCTACTTCAAAATACCATTTTGTGAGTACTCACCTGTAAAATGGTTATTACGAGTATGTCACACCCCCCACTTCCCGATATTCATGACACTTGGGAACCCGGCCTGTAGAGGGCGATCTTGCAGAGATGACATGGAAAAAAGGAGCCCCTCCTGGTCCATAAGTACTGGGTTCCTCCCACTATTCCTCAGTCTTTTTAAAAAGCAGTGAAGAACCAGGAAGAGCCAATTATATTCAATAATTGTAAAATTATATGAGAATAATATTACCAAATAAAGGATCCCTTAGAGCAAAAGAGCCAATTATATTCAATAATTGTAAAATTATTTGAAATAATAATAATAATCACCATATAAAGGATCCCTCGAACAAAAAAAGGGCGGGGGAAGTGGGGGGTGTGACATACTCGTAATAACCATTTTACAGGTGAGTACTCACAAAATGGTATTATTCCTAGTATGTCACACCCCCCACTTCCCGATATTCATGACACTTGGGACATCCAATAGCAGTGTCTATAATGGGTGGGGATCCCAAAGGAATAATGCATAACTTAAATTACTGCAGCTTGCAGAACTTTGCGGCCAAAAACAGCATCCGCTGAGGCCCGCACATCAACCTGGTAAAATTTAGAAAAAGTATGCACAGAAGACCAAGTCGCAGCCTTGCAGACTTGTTTAACAGAAGCTTGACGCTGAAAAACCCAAGAGGCTCCAATAGCACGAGTAGAATGAGTGGTGACACGAAAAGGGGGAACCTTCCCCTTCGCCATATAGGCCCCAATGATAGCCTGACGTATCCACTTACTAAGGGAAGATTTGGCAGGAGCAAAACCCTTCTTGGGCCCAGAAGGCACAACAAAAAAGGTATCCGTCTTGCGGAAGGCCGAGGTAGTAACTAAATAACACCTAACACAAAGAACTACATCCAAAGAATGTAAGACCCTTTCCTTGTCGTTACTAGGTTTAGGACACAAGGAAGGAAGAACTATATCCTGATTTAGGTGGAAAGCAGACACGACCTTAGGAAGGAAATCCGGTTTAAAACGGAAAACAACCTTATCTTGATGCCTCTCAAAATAAGGGGCTTGAATAGACAAAGCCGCCCGTTCAGAAACTCGGCGGACAGAAGTAATAGAAACCAAAAAGGCAACCTTCTGAGTAAGAATAGGAAGAGGAATATCCTGCAATGGCTCAAAGGGAGCAGCTTGCATAGCCGAAAGCACCAAACTAAGATCCCAAACAGGAAGTAAAAGCTTTCTGGGAGGCCGCACATGCGCGACTCCTTGGAAAAAGGTCTTAACCAAAGGATGAAGAGCAAACGATCTTTGAAAGAAAATTGCCAAGGCAGAGACTTGCCCTTTCAAAGTACTAATCTGGAATCCCATATCCAGACCTCGTTGTAGATATTCCAGAATTCTAGGAATAGAAAATACTCTACAGGGCAAAGCCTTGGATTCACACCAATCAATATAGGACCTCCAAGTCCTGTAATAAATGACAGAGGAAGACTTCTTCCTAGCTCTAATAAGAGTCTGAATAACCACATCAGAAAGACCTTCTTTCAAGATGGAGACTTCAGCAGCCATGCCGTCAAAGCCAGCGTTTGTAAATTGAGTGATGAGATCTGGAAGAAGAGGCAGATGGACACGATCCACTGCCAGCCTTACGACGTCTGCGTACCACAGACATCTTGGCCACCTTGGCGCCACCAGAATTGCTGGCACCTTCTCCAGTGCTAGCTTGCGCACCACCTTGCTGATCAAGGAGAATGGGGGAAACAGATATAGGAAACCCAGATACTTCCAGGCCAGAGACATGGCATCCGCTGCCACTGCCAAAGGATCCCGGGATAGAGACACAAAAGCTGGCAGCTTGTGACGAGAAGCAAACAGGTCCAACCGTGGAGTCCCCCACTTGTGACAGAGGAACTAAAAGACCCTTAGATTGAGTGACCATTCTCCCTGGCGAGAACATCCCCTGCTCAGGGAGTCTGCCTCCACATTCTCTATCCCCGGAATGTAAACTGCTGATATGCAGGGAACATTGATCTCTGCCCACTGAAGGAACAGAGACACTTCCCGGAGGGCACCCCAACTGCGAGTCCCTCCCTGGTGATTGATGTATGTAACAGCTGTTCGGTTGTCTGACCGAATCTGAACTGGCAGACCCTGTAAGAAATGGGTCAGTCGAAGTAGAACAAGATGTATGGCCCAAAGCTCTAATACATTGATTGGAGAATGAGCCTCCTGAGGCCCCCACAATCCTTGGAACTGATGCTTCTTCCAGAAGCCCCCCCAGCCCACCAGGCTGGCATCCGTGGTAACCAGTTCCCAACGCGGAGTCAGAAATGACTTGCCCTTCTGGAGGTTGTGCGATATTAACCACCACTGAAGGGACTGCAAAACGTGGGGAGACAATAGACAAGTCTGATTCAATGATAGTGGGCACCTGTCCCACTTTGCCAAGAGGAAACTGGGCAAACGGGACTGCCTCGAATGCAGCTACCATCAATCCCACTAGTCTCATCCCTAGACGGATAGACTGACGAGAGTTGGACAAGAATAGACGAATCAAGACCTGAATCAGAACCATCTTGGACTGAGGAAGAAAAACCTTGGCCTGAAATGTATCCAGAATCAGGTCCAGGAAGGGAATTTCCCTAGACTGACAGAGAGAGGATTTGGGGTAACTTATTACCCATCCGAACCTCTCTAGCGTAGAGACCACCATCCTGGTGTCCAACTCTGATTGTTAGAGGGAGGAGGCCGCAATAAGAAGATCGTCCAGAAAAGGCACAATGCGGATGCCCTGGACCCTGAATATAGCCATCACTCCTGCCAGCATCTTGGTAAAGACTCTTGGGGCCGAGGTAAGGCCGAATGGCAGGGCCACAAATTGATAATGCTGGTCTTCTATCGAGAACCTGAGAAATCTCTGGTGACCTGGAAAATAGGAATGTGCAAATAAGCATCCTTGATGTCTATGGATGTCATGAAGTCCCCCTGACGGAGAGCATCGATCGTTGATCGCAGAGACTCCATGCAGAATTTTCCGAAACGGATATATTGATTGAGTCTCCTTAGGTCTAGGATAGGCCGAACAGAGCCGTCCTTTTTGGGTACCGTGAATAGGTTGGGGTAAAACCCCAAACCCCCTTCCACTGGAGGCACTAGGCCGATAACAGCCATGTTTAACAGATTCGCTACTGCTGCCCGCAGGCCGTGCGCAATTGCCAGACCTGACAGCATCCTGGGCATGAAAAATCTGGGAGGAGGCCAGGACTCGAATTCCAGTTAGTAACCGGAAGAGACTACTTCCAGAACCCAATTGTCTGATACCTCCTGAACCCAGACCTGGAAGAAGAACCGCAGCCGTCCCCCCACCCGTAAGGGTGAGGGCGTCCCCTCATTGTTGAGCAGGCTTAGTGGCAGATTTGGTTTTGGACCCCCAATTCTGACTTGGACGGCCACGCCCTTTCCTCTATTCCACGAAAGGAACGACGTAGTTTCTTACGCTGAGGTAATTTACCTCCTTTAGTGACAGAATCCAATTCTTTCTCCAAAGAGGTGCAATCCCACAAAAGGGAGCGCTGTAAGCTATATCTTAGCTACAATATCAGCTGCCCACTGCCGCAACCATACTGACCACCGGATGGCGACTAACAAGGCAGAGGTTCTGTTGCACATGAGCAGAGTATCATCTAAGGCAGAAAGTACAAAAGATGCAAACATCTCACATCGCTTAAGAGCAGCGTACTCATCAGAGGCCGGATCAAGCCCTGAGTAATTCGTTAGGTCTCTCACAACAGACCTAATAGCCACTGTCATGAGTGCCGAAGCACCAACAGGCAGCAAGGCCGAGCCCACACTGGAAAAAGCGTGGCACGCCATTTGATCAATACGCTTATCCTCTCCATCCTTAAGTGTAGTGGAGTCAGGAGAATGCAACACAGAAGAATTGGATAAACTAAGCACAGGGGCATCCACCCATGAGCAGAGTATCTTTTAAAAATCCAGTCTCTCTATAAATTAATTAAATATTAAAGCATAGATGGCCATTGTATTCTTGCGCACACATAGGAATTTGTCCTCCGCATTTAACCCATCCGTGCAGTGAGTGTACACATGCCCAGAGCGGTGGGCACAGGTGGTGATGACCAACGCTTAACAGTATCAGCTGGGAAGGGATATTTCTTGTCCCAGCCCAAGGGAATGCCAGGAAGCCGCGCAGGCTTCTCCCATTCTTTAAGAATAATTTCATCAAAATGCTTTTGATTTGGAAATTCTAAACGAGGTTTAGAGACTCCAAAGAATTCCCCTTTTTGAGGGGGGACTACTTCAGGAGGAGTAATAACCAAAACCTCAAATAACTGAGCAAGAGCTTTTGGGGTATCCACAACACATGCTTCACCCTGCTCAATCTCAGTAGCAACAAATTGCTGTTCATCAGAAACATCTGATTCCTCATAATAATTATCCTTCTTCTAACTGAGAAGGATCAGACCAATCAAGCAATTCACAATTGTCTGACTCCCTTGCTGGAGCGGCATGAGTCAAGTGCTTTCTTTTAGCTGAGGCCTTCTTAGGCACAGAGGTAGACATTAATCTTTCAAGATGAGCCAATCTGGCACATAAATCAGCATGCGACTCACCACCCATGACAATATCATTGGGGGTACGGACAAGACATGGCGGAGTAGGAGATGAGGCATTAGCCGCAGGCCCTTAAGCCTGGGCCTCAGTTTGCTGCATAATAGTTAATTGTGCACAAGGGACGCAAATAATTGCGTTATCCCCAACAAGGGATGCCCCGCATCCAAAACATTGCCGAATCTGTGCAGAGGGAATTGCATGTCCGTTATCCTGGGATGCCTCCATATGGTGTTTAGTATAATACTATAATTTATTATAGTCGCCAAGCATATATGGGATTTATGCAATTGCTACCTGGGATGCCCCTTTAAATAGTCCCAAGTGGGAGGATTGAAACACAAATGGACCCCCAAATAAGGCTTAAGGGCTTTTTTTTATATATATATAAGGACCAGGAGAAACCCCTTTTTAAATAAGGAGTTTCTACCTACAGAGAAAACAAAAAAAACAGTCACCAAATGCACACAAAAAACTCCCTTCAGCCAAGCTGAAGAGTACTCACAGCCCATGCAATGAGCTCACATCATGAGGTAAGGCCACAGGGAAGCAGGAAACAGGAAGTCAAACAGAGCATACAGGTGCTCTCTGAATAAAAGCATGCATAAGCCCCGCCCACTTCCAGGATCACATGGCCAAAAATGGAGGGAAAATTCAAATCTGAACACAGCCAGAAAACGAAGAGCTTTAATAGGTAAGCAAAAAATGCTGCCTAGACAGATAGGAAAATCTAAATAAAACATTTCCTATTAAATAGTATAGTAAAACATACATAATAAAAATAAGAAATAAAGACTTATTTTATATATCTCTTTTTTTTTTTTTTTTTTTTTTGTGCATGGTGACAAATAAGCCCAGATAACGCCCCCCCCCCCCCTTCCCCCCTCCTTTTTACCCAGCAGGGTTAAAGGAGAACTAAGGGGAGAGGAGAGAAAAGCACCCATAAGGCACAAGGGGATTAAAAAGGAACAGGGGCATCCCATGCCGGGAACACCAACCCAGAAGCAGCCTACCCACATTAGGTCTCACGGAGGAGTAATACTCCTGTATACACCAGAAGGTGTATGTATCTACCTTTGCCTGAACCACACAGCCAGGGCTGGGAGGCATACAATATAACCAAACAGGTTTAAAGAGTTTCAGACAGAAATAGAGAAAAAAAGGGCCGGGAGCAAACCCGGCTACCTGCAGCTTGAAGGAGAGTAATCTTCTGAATGCTTCGCCGACTGCAGAGACGAAAAGACTGAGGAATAGTGGGAGGAACCCAGTACTTATGGACCAGGAGGGGCTCCTTTTTTCCATGTCATCTCTGCAAGATCGCCCTCTACAGGACGGGTTCCCAAGTGTCATGAATATCGGGAAGTGGGGGGTTTGACATACTAGGAATAACTGTAATTTTGCTACAGTTATGATTCGGAATGTAAATACCTGATATACATTATATATTCTCATTGCTACAAATCAAATATAATTTAAACATAGTGGTTAATCACAAAAATACAATTCTGTGATTACTCACCTGTAGAATTGGTATTATGAGTATACAGTACGTCCTGCTCCAAATCTAATACTTACACTCGGGATATACTCCGCCAGATGGCGCTGGACTGCAGAGACATCGAAAATAGGCTCCTCCGGGCCCCTCAAATACCCAGGGACCTCCCACAAATCCCCAGCATTGAAAAGCAGTTAATGAGAAGCCGGGAGAATTAAACAATCCAAACTATCAACTATAACAATCACCATAGAGGGGATCCAAGATAATGCAAACCAAGGGTGGGTTGGAGCAGGGCGTACTGTATACTCATAATACCAATTCTACAGGTGAGTAATCACAGAATTGTATTATTCTTAGTATACAGTACGCCCTGCTCCAAATCTAATACTTACACTCGGGACATCCAATAGCAGTGTCCATAAAGTAGGGTGGGATCCCCAAGAAAAATCAGCAGCAGACAGTTTAAACCACTGCCGTCTGCAGAACCTTTCGGCCAAAAGCAGCATCAGCTGAGGCCCTAACATCAACCTTGTAAAACTTTGAAAAGGTATGAACAGAAGACCAAGTAGCGGCCTTGCAAACTTGTTCAACAGAAGCCTGGTGCTGAAAAGCCCAAGAGGCACCAATAGCAGGAGTGGAATGAGCAGTAAGGAGGAAGGGAGGATTCTTCCCCTTAGCAGAGTAGGCCTAAAACACAGCTTGACGAATCCACTTGCTGATAGTAGACTTGGCAGGAGCCAAACCCTTCCTAGGACCAGAAGGGACCACAAAAAGAGCATCAGTTTTCCTGAAAGGTGCAGTAGCCACCAGATAGTACTTCAGACACCTAACCACATCCAAAGAGTGCAAAACCCTCTCCTTAGCATTGCTAGGATTAGGGCACAAAGAAGGAAGAACAATAACCTGACTCAAATGAAAGGCAGACACTACCTTAGGCAGAAAGTCAGGTTTGAAACGAAACACCACCTTGTCCTGGTGTCTCTCATAGTAGGGGGGCTGAATGGACAGCGCCGCCAACTCAGACACACGCCTGACAGAAGTGATAGCCACCAGAAATACATCCTTGAGCGTAAGAATGGCCAAGGCAGCATCCTGCACAGGTTCAAAGGGAGCACCCTGCAAGGCTGACAGAACCAAGTTCAGATCCCAAAAAGGCACCATAGGCTTACGTGGGGGGCGCACATGAGTGACCCCCTGGAAAAAAGTCCTGATCAGAGGGTGCTAAGCAAAGGACTTCTGGAAGAAGGGGCAGAAACCTGACCCTTCAGAGTACTGAGCTGGAGTCCCATCTCCAACCCATGCTGCAGGAACTCCAGAATCCTGGGAATAGAGAACACACAACACGGAAGAGACTTAGACTCACACCAGTCAATGTAGGCACGCCAAACCCTGTAATAAATGGAAGAGGAAGACTTCTTCCTAGCTTTAATCAAAGTATCCACAACTGAGGAAGACAGCCCCTTCATCAAGATGGAGGTTTCAGCATCCAAGCCGTCAAAGCCAGAGTTTGTAAATTGGGATGGCGTAGTGAGCCCTGAGTGAGCAGATCTGGCACCAAGGGCAGAGCGTACTGATCTACTGCACCACGTCTGCGAACCACACTCTTCTTGGCCACCTGGGGGCCACCAGAATTGCTGGCACCCCTTCCAGAGCAATCTTGCGCAGAACCCTGCCAAGAAGGGGAATTGGGGGGGGGGGGGGGGGAAGACATACAGGAACTGAAAGTCCTGCCATCACATTGCTAGCTCATCCGAGGTCAAGGCCAGAGGATCCTGGGACAGAGAGACAAAAGCTGGGAGCTTGTGATTGTGGCGGGACGCAAACAGATCCACATCTGGCTGGCCCTAACGGTGACACAGAGATTGAAACACCCTGCTGCATAGAGACCATTCTCCCTGGCGAGAGGTCCCCTTGCTCAGAGAGTCCGCCAGGCGATTTTTCACCCCCGGGATGTACACAGCTGATAAGCAGGGGACATTGGACTCCGCCCAAGTCAGGATCAGAGACGCTTCCTGGAGGGCCCCCTTGCTCCGGGTCCCTCCCTGATGATTGATGTAGGCAACTGCCGTCTGGTTGTCCGAGCGCACCTGAACAGGCAGGCCCCGAACGTGAGTAGTCAAGTGAGCCAGAACTAGCCTGATCGCCCGCAGTTCCAAGACATTGATAGGTGTGTGGGCCTCCTGAGGGCCCCACCTCCCCTGGAACCGCAGGGACTTCCAGAAACCCCCCCAACCTGACAGACTGGCATCCGTAGTGACCGTCTCCCAGGAAGGGGCAAGAAAGGATCTGCCCCCCAACAGGTTCCTTGAGTCCATCCCCCACGAGAGGCACCTCCTGACCAGGAGGGAGAGCCCACAGACCCTGTCCAGGGACGCTGGGTCCTTGTCCCATACCGACAATAGGTGAAGTTGCAGAGGCCTCAAGTGGAACTGAGCATAAGGGGCAGCTTCGAAGAACGCCACCATCAGGCCCACCAGCTGCATCCCCTGCCTGATGGGAGGGATGGGGACAAGCTAGTAGGGACTGGGCCTGTGCAATCAGACTGTCCACCTTCTGCTGAGGAAGGAAGATCCTTGCCTGAACTGTATCCAGATTCATTCCTAGGAATGGAGTTACCAAGGAAGGGGACAGTGAGGACTTGGGGTGGTTGATCACCCATCCAAATGACTGGGAAGTGATGAGTATGTCGTCCAGATAGGGAAGCACGCGGACGCCCTGATCTGAGCAGAGACATCACGCCAGCCAGCACCTTGGTGAACACCCTGGGAGCTGAAGTGAGGCCGAAGGGCAAGGCCACAAATTGGTAGTGTTGATCCAACAGAGCGAACCTGAGGAACCTTTGATGACCTGGGAACATAGGAATATGAAGGTAAGCATCTTTGATGTCCACAGAAGTCATGAAATCCCCTTGGCGCAGGGAACTGATGGCAGAGTGGAGAGTCTCAATGCGAAAGCGCCTGCCCCTGACAAACTTGTTGAGGATCTTTAAGTCCAGGATGGGCCTGACATAATCATCCTTTTTGGGTACTGTGAATAGGTTGGAATAAAAGCCCTTGCCTTTTTCTCTTAAGGGGACCTGGCAGATGACCCCCAGCTCCAGGAGGCCTTGCACTAGCTCCTGAGCAGACACAGGGTCCTGAGGAATCCGGGATCTGATGAACCTTGGAGGCGGATAGACCACAAACTCCCAACTTGTAACCGGAGGACACTACCTCCTGAATCCACCGGTCTGAGACATGAAGCCTCCAGACGTGAGCGAAGTGCTGCAGCCATCCCCCCACCCGGATGGGTGAGGGCGCCCCATCATGCCTGAGGGGGCTTGGGAGAGGATTTTGCTTTGAGACCCCAGGAGGAGCCAGGACGTCCATGTCCTCTGCCTCTAACCCAGAAATCTCCCCGGGCCCCAGGGAAAGACACCCCCCTTCCCTGTCTTGCACCGCGGTAAGGGGAGGAGAAGGAACCCTGACCCCGAAAGGGCCGAGGTTGCCGCCTGCGCTGGGGTAACCTGCCTCCCTTAGCAAAAAGGTCCAGGCGGTCTCCAAACAGACGCAGTCCTTTAAAGGGAAACCCAGTGAGGGCCTTCTTGGCAGCGTTGTCAGCAGCCCACTGGCGCAGCCAAACCGAGCGGCGTATAGCCACCACGAGGGTAGAAGTTCTGGCACACATTCTGATGGTGTCATCCAATGCTGATAGGACAAAATTTACAAAAACATCACAACTGGAGAGTGCATTAAACACCTCACAAGGCAAATCATCAGGGGCACTATCAAGCATATTTCGGATAAGGGTTCTAGTGGCCACAGCAGTAATGGCAGAGGCACAGACCGGGCGCAGCGCCGTCCCAGCACATGCAAAGGCGTGGGATGCCAGCTGGTCAATGCGCCGGTCCTCAGCATCCCGCAGGTTAGTGGAGTCAGGGGAATGCATGACAGAGGTGTTAGATAGCCCTAGGATCGGGGCATCCACCTCGGGGGGGGGATGACCAACATTTAACCACCTCAGTAGGAAAGGGATACTCCCTATCCCAACTCTTTGGAACCCCGGGAACTTTACTGGGGCGCTCCCATTCCTTGAGCACAAGGTTATGGAAATGTGCCTGCTCTGGAAATTCCAAACGTGGTTTTGCTGTATGGAAAAGCTCCCCTCTTTGCCTGGGAGCCTCAACAGGGGGAGAGAGAGAGAGAGACAGAACCTCAAAAATCTGGGTCAATAATCTGTCAGTGTCATCCGGGGCCCAGGGGTCAGAGCCAGAATCGTCATGACCCCTTGGTCTCTCATCAGATGAGCCTGAATCAGACGGGGTATAGCCACACAGATTCATAAACTCCTCAGTTCCCATAGGGAAAACAATAACATTAGGCGTCAAGTAACGCTTCTTAGCAGGGGCCTTACGCGCTAAAGACTTCGCAATAATCTGTTCAACAGTAGCCAGTCTAGAAGACACATCAGGCTAAGAATCCCCACTTGTATGCAACTCGGCAGGAGTGAGATTTAAACTTGGGGGAGTAGGTGAAGTGAAACGAGGTGCAGCCACTGTCTGGCCAGATTGCAATGCAAGCACCTGCTCAGCACAGGGTACACAAACCCGTGCCTTGTTAGCGTCAGTATGAGGCTGCCCACACGCTACACACAGGCGGTCTTGTCCCAACGGGACCCCGGTAACATTGTCCTGAGATGCCTCCATATGGTGATTATAGCGGCGCAATACGCTGATAGGGAATAACGCTATATAGCAACCCTGGATGTCCCAATAACCCGCTAGGGACGCGAGAGTATAATTTTTTCATCATAAAAAAAGTGAAGCAGATAAAGCCGCCCGCGAGGGCACTTACGGACCACGGTAGGTAGGAGTCCGTCGCACATAGGCCAACCAAGTCAGAAAAGATGGCGTCGGTATACCTCGAGGGGCGGGCTAGTAATAGCGATGACGTGGAAGGCGCCAAAGACGGGCCCCGCCCCCCCCCCCCGAAGAGCGTGAAGCCAGAAGGCCAACAGCCAATGATGGCACACCAGCGCCTGAGGCAATGCCGCCGCCAAGCGCGGAACCAAGTCAGCGCGCGGCGGCGGCAAATTTAAAGGCAATAAAGACAAGTCAGCGCAGCGGCTGACTTAAGAATAAAGACATGTGAAAGTTGAAAGCACAGACTTCATAACCTACATATCTATACAGATACACACACCCCCCCCCTCTTTTCCCCCGAAGACTATAAGGAGGATGAGGGAGGACGGCGGCCACTTAAATAGGGCCCACCAATAGACCGGGGCAAGGGGCAATAGTGCGGGAGGGGCATCCCATAGAGGCTCACCATAAGCCTGAACCGCCTACCCTTTGGTGGGGGATTGCGGTGGAGCAGTGCTCCTAAGCACCTGACAGAGGTGCTGCCTACCTTCACCCGACCAGTGCAGTCAAGGCTGGGAGGCATATTAGTGGAATGGGTGGGAATAGTCCTACAGGGCCGCAGGTTAATAACCCCGCTCACCTGCGAGTAGAGAGCCAATTTCCGGTCCTTCGCAGCCAGACTGCAGAGAAATTCTGGGGAACTTGTGGGAGGTCCCCGGGTATTTGAGGGGCCGGGAGGAGCCTATTTTCGATGTCTCTGCAGTCCAGCGCCATCTGGCGGAGTATATCCCCAACTGTAAGTATTAGATTTGAAGCAGGACGTACTATATACTAAGAATATAGGACGCACCGACCCATCCTTTTTGGGAATTGTGAATAGGTTGGAGTAAAACCCCTGAAAGGGTACCTGACAAATTACCCCTTTTTGAAGTAGATGCTGAACAGAGGCTCTCAGGGAATCTGCCTTTAACTGGTTCCGGGATGCCCCTGACCAAAGGAACCTTGCGGGCGGTCTGGCTGCAAACTCGATCGTAGCCTGATGACACTACTTCTTGGATCCAAAGATCCGCCACATGGCGTCTCCAGATAGGAGCAAATTGCAAGAGCCGTCCCCCCACCCGCTCGGGTGAGGGCGCCCCCTCATGCCGAAGTGGGCTTGATGGAGGTTTAGGCCTACTTCTCCAGGCCCCTCCTGCCCTGTTACGCCCCTGCCCCAAAAATCCCTACGGGAACATGAAAAGAAGAATACTCTACCGCTCCGAAAGGGCCAATATGATGCAGGCCTCTAAAAGGGCCGAGCCAACCTCTTCCTCTGAGGAAGTTTACCATCCTTGACCATAAGGTCAAGCCGCTCCCCAAAGAGTCTGCTCCCTAAAAATTCTGTGAAATACTCACCTGTAGAATTGATATTATTTGTATACAGTACGTCTTGCTCCAGATATAATACTTACACTTGGGCTATCCTCCGCCAGATGGCGCTGCACTGCAGAGACATGCAAAAACAGGCTTCTCCCGGCCCTTCAAATACCCAGGGACCTCCCACAAATCCCCAGCATTGAAAAGCAGTGAACAAGAAGCCGGGAGAATTAAACCACCCAGAACAACTGGTAATGATAACAATGATAACAATCACCATACAGGGGATCCAGAATAATGCAAAAAACCAGGGTGGGGTGGAGCAGGACCTCCTGTATACAAATATCAATTCTACAGGTGAGTATTTCACAGATTTGTACTATTCTTAGTATGTCTCAGTACGTCCTGCTCCAGATATAATACTTACACTTGGGACATCCAATTGCAGTGTCCATAAAGTAGGGTGGGATCCTCCAACAAAAGGTGACATCAGGCAGTTTAAACCACTGCCGCCTCTAAAACCTTGCGGCCAAAAACAGCATCAGCTGAGGCCCTAACATCAACCTTGTAAAACTTTGAAAAGGTATGAACAGAAGACCAAGTAGCGGCCTTGCAAACTTGTTCAACAGAAGCCTGGTGCTGGAAAGCCCAAGAGGCACCAATAGCACGAGTAGAATGAGCAGTAAGACGGAAGGGGGGACTCTTCCCCTTAGCAGAGTAGGCCTTAATCACAGCCTGAAAAATCCATTTGCTAATAGTAGACTTGGCCGGAGCCAAACCCTTCCTAGGACCAGACGGGACCACAAAAAGAGCATCAGTCTTCCTGAAGGCCGCAGTGACTACCAGGTAATACTTCAGACACCTGACCACATCCAAAGAATGCAGAACCCTTTCCTTAGCGTTGCTAGGATTAGGACACAATGAAGGAAGAATATCCTGATTCAAATGAAAAGCAGACACCACCTTTGGCAGAAAGTCTGGCTTAAAGCGGAACACCACCTTGTCCTGGTGTCTCTCGTAATATGGGGGCTTATTAGACAGAGCCGTCAGCTCAGACACACGCCTGACCGAAGTAATAGCCACCAGAAAAACAACTTTGAGGGTAAGTACAGCCAGAGCAGCATCCTGAATAGGCTCAAAGGGAGCACCCTGTAAGGCAGACAAAACCAGGTTCAAGTCCCAAACAGGGACTGTAGGCTTACGTGGGGGACGCACGTGAGTGACCCCCTGAAAGAAGGTCTTAACCAAGGGATGCTGAGCAAAAGACTTCTGAAAGAAGACAGACAGGGCAGAAACCTGACCCTTCAGAGTATTGAGTTTTAAACCCAACTCCAATCCATGTTGTAAAAACTCTAGAATTCTAGGGATTAAGAATTCCCTGCAGGGAAGAGACCTAGACTCACACCAGTCAATGTAGGAACGCCATACCCTATAATAGATGGCAGAAGAGGTTTTCTTCCTAGCCTGTACCATGGTAACCACCACTGAGGCAGACAAGCCTTTCTCCATCAAGATGGAGGTTTCAGCAGCCAGGCCATCAAAGCCAGAGTTTGTAAAATGGGATGGCGTAAGGAGCCCTGAGTGAGCAGATCTGGCGCCTCTGGCAGGACGTACTGGTCTACTGCCATTTGTACCACGTCTGCGAACCACACTCTTCTTGGCCACCTTGGGGCCACCAGAATCACTGGCACCCTTTCCAGGGCAATCTTGCGCAGAACCCTGCCCAGCAGGGGGAACGGGGGAAAGATATACAGGAGCCGAAATTTCTTCCATGACATTGACAGAGCGTCCGTGGCCAAGGCCAGAGGATCCTGAGACAGGGAGACAAAGGCCGGGAGCTTGTGATTGTGGCGGGATGCAAACAGATCCACATTCGGTAGGCCCCACCGGTAACACAGGGACTGGAATACCCTGTTGCAGAGGGATCACTCCCCCTGATGGTAAGTCCCCCTGCTCAGAGAGTCTGCTAGAAGATTCTCTACCCCCGGGATATAAACAGCCGAAATGCATTGAACATTGGCCTCCTCCCATGTCAGAATCCGCGACACTTCCTGGAGGGCACCCTTGCTCTGGGTCCCTCCCTGATGGTTGATGTAGGCAACCGCCGTCCTGTTGTCTGAGTGCACCTGAACAGACAGTCCCTGCAGGTGATCGGTCAACTGCTCCAGAACCAACCTGACCTCCCGTAGTTCCAGAATGTTGATGGGTAAATGGGCCCCCTGAGGGCCCCACCTCCCCTGGAACCTCAGGGACTTCCAGAATCCCCCCCAACCTGACAGACTGGCATCAGTGGTGACCGTCTCCCAGGAGGGGGCTAGAAAGGACCTGCCCTTTAGCAAGTTCTTGTGGTCTAGCCACCACGAGAGGGACCTTCTGACCAGTGGGGGAAGCACACAAACCCCGTCCAAGAACGCGGGGTCCTTGTCCCATACTGATAGGAGGTGAAGCTGCAGAGGCCTCGAATGGAACTGAGCAAAGGGCACCGCCTCGAAGCTCGCCACCCTCAGGCCTACCAGCTGCATTCCCTGCCTGATGGAGAGCTGGGGGCACGAGATCAGGGACCGCACCTGCGCAGTCAGAGCTTCCACCTTCTGTTGGGGAAGGAATATTCATGACTGAACCGTATCCAGAATCATCCCCAGGAATGGGGTCACCGACGAAGGGGACAGAGAGGACTTGGGA
Source organism: Gastrophryne carolinensis (assembly GCA_027917425.1). Lineage (NCBI taxonomy): Eukaryota > Metazoa > Chordata > Amphibia > Anura > Microhylidae > Gastrophryne > Gastrophryne carolinensis. The sequence goes on from CM051241.1 coordinate 102,309,044, forward strand.
TGATTGATCACCCAGCCGAAGGACTCCAAGGTGGACACCACCAGCTGAGTGTCCAGCTCCACCTGCTGTAGAGGCCATGAGGTGATGAGGATGTCGTCCAGGTAGGGCAGCACTCGAATGCCCCCTGACCTTATCAAAGACATCACTCCCGCCAGCACCTTGGTTAACACTGTGGGAGCTGAAGTGAGGCCAAACGGTAGGGCCACAAATTGGTAATGTTGATCTTTCAACGCAAATCTGAGAAACCTTTGATGTCCCGGGAACACAGGGATGTGAAGGTAAGCATCTTTGATGTGCACAGACGTCATAAAATCCCCTGGGCGCAGAGAGCCAACGGCCGAGCGCAGAGTTTCCATGCGAAAGCGCATGTTCTTGACAAATTTGTTGAGGATCTTTAAATCCAGAATGGGCCTGACTGACCCATCTCTTTTGGGTACTGTGAAAAGGTTGGAGTAGAACCCCCCTCCCAATTCTCTCAAGGGAACCTTGCAAATAACTCCCAGATCCAGAAGTCCTTGCACTGCCTGCATCAGGACCTGAGCTGATACCGGGTCCTGGGGGATCCGGGACCTGATGAATCTTGAGGGGGGCCGCACAGCAAACTATCTTGTAGCCAGAGCTAACGACCTCCTGAATCCACCGGTCTGAGACTTGAGCGAAGTGCTGTAGCCGTCCCCCCACCCTGGCGGGCGAGGGCGCCCCATCATGCCTGAGGGGTCTTGGGAGGGGCTTTTGGTTTGGTCCCCCAGGAGGAGCCAGGACGTCGCCCCCTACTCCTATGCCAGGAGTCTGCGCGAGCCCCTGTGAAGGACACCCCTTTTCCCTGCTTAGCGCCTCTGTAGGGGGCTGAAAGGGGGCCCTGGCTACGAAAGGGCCGAGGCTGCCGCCTGCGCTGTGGTAACTTACCTCCTTTAGCAAAGAGGTCTAGGCAGTCCCCAAACAGGCGTAGCCCCTTAAATGTAAGCCCAGTAAGGGCTTTCTTAGCAGCATTGTCGGCCGCCCACTGGCGCAGCCATACCGCGCGGCGTATAGCCACCGCCAAGGTGGAAGATCTGGCACACAGCCTAATAGCATCATCCGATGCAGACAGGATAAAGTTCACAAATACATCATAGTTAGTGCATTAATAGTATCAGTAGGCAACTCGTCTGGGCCGTCAAGTGCATTCCTGACCATGGCCCTGAGCGCCACAGCAGTAATGGCCAAAGCGCAGACCGGGCACAGCACCGCCCCTCGAAAAGCAAAGGCATGGCACGCCAAATGGTCAATGCGCCGGTCCTCAGAATCCCGCAGCATAGTAGTGTCGGGGGAGTGCATAATAGAGGTGTTAGACAGCCCTAGAATAGGAGCATCGACCTCGGGGGGCGATGACCAGCACTTGACCATATCAGCAGGAAATGGATACTTCCTGTCCAAACTCTTAGGGATTCTGGGAAGTCTACTGGGATGTTCCCACTCCTTAAGCACGAGGTTATTGAAATGGGTTTGCTCAGGAAATTCCATTCGAGCCTTAGCAGTATGAAATAGCTCACCCCTTTGCCTGGGAGCCGCAACAGGGGGAGAGATGGACAAAACCTCAAAAACCTTAAGCAGTAGTTTATCAGTATCATCCGGGGTCCAGCGATCAGAACCAGAATCGTCATGACCCCTAGACTTCTCATCAGATGACTCTGAGTCAGAGAACAGCTCCCCTTTGTCCGAAGGGGCATGGCCATATAGATGCGAAAACTCATCAGACTCCGTAGGGAAAGGAGCAGAGTCAGGGATTATGTGCCGCTTTTTAACGGTGGCCTTGCGCGCTAGAGTACTAGCAAGCAATTTTTCAACACTGGCCAGTCTAGTAGCCACATCAGGATGAGAATCCCCGCTTGTATTAGGGGTTAGACTCAGGCTTGGGGGGGTAGGTGTAGTGAGGCGAGGTGCAGGCCCAGCCACAAGGGACGCAGACCCGTGCATTGTCACCGCTGATAGGCGAGACCCCACAAGCTACACACAGCCGGTCCCGAGGGAACCCCGTTCACAATATCCTGGGATGCCTCCATATGGTGATTGATCAGTAGGGATTGACGCTATAAGCTACCCTGGATGCCCCAAAGACCGCAGGGAAGTGGGAGTAATTATACTAGGTCCAACTGGCAATTACACCGGGCCGGGAGAAGCCATTGGATTCGACCGTCTGAAAGACATAATGGGAATAGGGATGTCAGAGCCATGCGCAGTAAGCAAGAATGATGAAAATCGCCCGCAAGGGCACTTACAGACCGAGGGAGGAGGACCGTTACCATGCGCGTGCGCGACGAGCATCTAAATGGCGCCAAGCGAACCTCGAAGGGCGGGCCAGAGCGGGCTGTGATGCGGAGCGCGCCAAGCCAGGTTCCCGCCCCCCGAAGAGCACGAAGCTCTGAGGCAGTAGTCAACGCAGACAAGAAAAAGCGAGTGTATGACACACTTAGAAAAAAGGGGTTTGCCAGTGAAGACGCCGCGGCCGATAGACAATAAAAGGCAAACAGCGCGGCTCTGACACCAGGTGTATAAGTCAAGGACAATACTAAGGCCATAACATGTAAATCAATACACAAAGACCACCACACACACACACCCCCCCCTTTCTTTCCCCCCGAGCTACGGGGGGAACGAGGGAGGATGGCGACCCTTCGAACAGGGTCCACCGCTACACGGGGTATGTGGCAATAATGCGGGAGGGGCATCCACTATAGGCTCACCATCAGCCTAAACCGCCTACCCTTTGGTGGGGGACTGCGGTGGAGCATAGCTCCATGAGCACGCGTGGTGCTGCCTACCTTCACCTGACCAGCGCAGCCCAGGCTGGGAGGCACATCACGAAGAGGACGGGTGAAAGTAGTCCAACAGGGCCGCAGGCTTTAATAGCCCCGCTAACCTGCGAGAGAGCGATACTTCATGTCTTCGCAGTCAGCACTGCAGAGAAATCTGGGGATTTGTGGGAGGTCCCTGGGTATTTGAAGGGCCGGGAGGAGCCTGTTTATGCATGTCTCTGCAGTGCAGCGCCATCTGGCGGAGGATAACCCAAGTGTAAGTACTATGTCTGGAGCAGGACGTACTGTATACTAAGAATAAAGGTAAATCTGTAAGGGACCTTTTAGCGGCAGCATCCACCGACCATTGTCTTAGCCATAAGGAGCGGCGCAAGGCAACCAGAAGGGCAGAGGTTCTGGCACCTAGCCTGACCGCATCATCCATAGCAGTGATAGCAAAAGTGTTAAAGTCCAAGCAAGCTCTAAACTCCTTGGCCTCCTGAGAGTGTCTGCGAGATTTAGCCTTGGCCAGAAGCTTCTTCACCTTTTTCCTCGCAGCCAAGGACACAATAGCCGTGGCACAAACCGGGAGAAGAAAGGAACCTACCATAGCAAAGGCATGGCGAGCCAACTGATTCATTCGTCTCTCCGTGGGATCTCTTAAGGACGCATTAGTAGCAGACGGCATGATAGAAGTATTGGACAAGCCCGATACTGGAGCATCCACTTCGGGTGGAAAAGTCCAAAGCTTAATCATATATAGTAGAAACACACAGAGCAAAAATATCATTTAACAATGATTGTTAGCGCGGTTCACAATGTTCTAGTGGTTTACCATTGTTACATTATTTATATACAAAGCTTAATCATGTCCGGCGGAAAGGGATACCTAGCGTCTAGGATCCTAGGAACAGCCGGTAACTTGTTAGGATTTTCCCACTCCTTTAACACCACCCTGGAAAAATGCGGCTGTTCCGGAAAAACCTGCCTTTGTCTCACTGGCCTAAACAGGTCGTCCTTCCCTCTTTTTGCCACCATAGGGGGGGCAATATTTAAGGTTTCAAAAAACGATGAAAGTAAACATTCTGTTTCGTCTGAGAGAAGGGGATCCTCATCAGAAGAGAATAAAATAGAATTACTGTCCTCCTCACCGGAGCGTAACTCACCCTCTGAGAGCCGTTCGTCAATATATTCTTCCTCCTCCTCAGAACCAAAAGAGGCAAATAAATCCTCTTCCTCATAAACAGGCTCCAAATGCCTCCTCTTGTAGGTGGCTTTTTTAGGGACGACCAAGGATAACTGTTTAAAATGGTTTCAAAATGGTACTGCCCAAATCTACAGACGGCCACAGCAACACACTGAAAAGGGGGACTGCAGCCAGAGACACTGCGGTCCCCCTTTTCAGTGTGTTGCTGTGGCCGTCTGTAGATTTGGGCAGTACCATTTTGATTCATGCTGGCACAGTAGATTTGGGCAGTACCATTTTGATTCATGCTGGCACAGTAGATTTGGGCAGTACCATTTTGATTCATGCTGGCACAGTTCTTTGCAGTGTGCCATTTGGCTTTATATGACCACTTGTTTGTATAGGCTCCATATCTGGGAGTTGTTGTGGGGATGGATTTCTATTGACACCCTTAGGTTTAGGCTTCACATGCATAGTTTGATAATATAGGAATTGTTTAGCACTGGGCACTTTATTCAGTTGTTTCTATGTAATTGGGTATTATCATTGATATTATATTACATTTGCATTACCTTCTGTATATAGTTTTTTATAGATGCTGTTCACTTTATATATTGTTCATGCACACAGGTGGATTTTTTTCATATTTTTTCATTTTAAGGGGCCCATTTTGGTCCTTTTTGTGCCGGCACAAAAATACTTGAGGGTGTGTGTGTATATGTACATATACACACAGATTCGCTTAATTACCATACTATAGGTACACAGCACACAGATTTTTGATAATATTTTCTTGATTACTTCAATTATTATGGTTGTATTTACTGGCAATGATATGGAGGGGGACTTGCCTTGTTTTTAACATGTCTTGTGTAGTATAGTTGTCTTTAGATGTTTTTTTATCATTAGTGATATTAATGTATAAATAAAATGGTATAAATAAATGAAATATTTTTGAGGATATATATATATGCTTATGATTTTTTGGTGCTCCACATAGGGAGGGAGGTGTGGTCTCCCACGTCCACTCCATACAGAGTTACATTATCCATAGCGGGTGTGAGCACAAGCAATTAGATTGGTAATGCATCCCACTTTAATTATTACAGACCGGGATCACCGCCGCAGCTCCTGGGTGAGAAGGGCCCCAAAGCGCAGCAGAAGCAAAATGGCGCCGGCAGAGGAACCTTGAGGGGCGGGCTGCGGGAGGACGACGCGATACGCGTCGTCCACCGCCCCCCCAGAAGAGCGCAAAAACGGCGCTCGCGTGACCTCGCCGGCATCATCACAGTAGAGAAAAAACGCCTCACACATATAGCGCTGCCCGCCGGAGCGCAGTACAAAGCGGAGAGGCGGCAAAACACAGTTAAAAACATGTGAATACACAGCCAAAGCACGCTCGCCGCTACCACCCGCCCCCCCCCCTCCCCCGAGCACACTACAGGGGAAAACTGGATAAGTCTATGGTGATTCAGTTTTTATATGGTACCGGGAGGAGCCACAACTCTTCTGCAGTGCACTGCGCCACCTTGTGGCGGAATACCCAGATGTAATGACTTCGTGAAGCAGGCCATGCCATGCAATGGGAAAAACGCCTTACCGCCATAGCGCCGCCCGCTGTGGAGCAAAGTACAAAGCGTTGACGGCGGCGAAAACGAGGTTAAAACACAATTTCACTTAAAAAACACCTCACCACTGCCAAACCCGCCCCGTACCCCGCCCCCCCGGAACACACGCCGGGGAGGGGGGGAGAGAAGAGCGAGCAGGCAGCGACAGGAGCCGGGCCAGGGTAGGGGGGGGGGGGGGACCCCAGAAACCAAACAAGGCGAACAAGGGGTATCCAGAATACAGTCCCCAAAACACTCACCCCCTCAGGAGCTAGGACAGGAACTCCGCATCCCTCATTAGGCACACCATAAAGCCTATGGCCGGCTACCCTTTGTGGTACAGAGTCTGCGGCTTGGAGCAGTGCTCCTTGAGCACTTGACCCTAGTGCTCCTCTACCCTCACCCGATCCGTCAGCCAAGGCTGGGAGGCACAGAGGGTCCGGAAACGGGTGGAAATAGACTTGCAGGGCCGCAGGCTTGGTTGGCCCGCTCACCTGGGCAACATAGAGAGCCATCTTCTATCTTCGCAGTATCACTGCAGAGGAAAAAACTGGGGAGGTCTATTGGTGATCCTGTTTTTATATGGTGCCGGGAGGAGCGACAACTCTTCTGCAGTACACTGACATCTTGTGGCGGATTATCCCATACGTAAGAACATCTTGAAGCAGGCCGTGCCATGCAATAGGAAAAAGACGGACCCAGCAACAGGGGTCTCCTTATCCTCAGGGGCCTCTAACTGCCAGTCCGGGGTCTTCGGTGGGGCATAGAAAAGCAATTCAGGACCCCTCCCAACCCATACCATACCATACTGGCGAGTGAGAGGACATCAAATCCCCCCCCCCCCCCCGCAGTGGGAGCAACCTATCAGAAGCTCAGAGTTATCAGTGAAAGTCCGGTGCAGGTCAGAAGACGACAAACCTCTGCCCTGCTCCCAGCAGAGCGATTTGGCGGCACAAGACAGCATCAGGCGACGGAAGGAAGGTCGCAAAAAAAATAAAGGAATTTTTCAAGTGTGTGTGTTTTTTACACTTAATCCTTTGAACTGGTTTTGGGGTCTCAAGGACCCATTACCACTTCACAAAGGGTAGGAGGGGGCTGGTATGTCAGCTGACGACCCCCCACCCCATAAACTGCCATTTTGATGGTTTAAAGTGGGCCCAGGAATCTAAGATTCCTGGGCAGATTGATTCCCCCCCCCCCCGGGACATCCAGAATTGGGGTGCCCCGCTGCCTTCGAAAAGCTCCTGGACGCAGGGGCTCGAGCGGATCCGAGCGTGCGGATACGAGAAGCCACGCATGCGTCGTAGAGGTGAGGGGAGAGGTGAGTTTGTTTGGGCAACCCAGGGGTTTCACACACAATCGGGGTGCCCTGGGAGCAAGGACCAAAACCCAGGATAGTCCAAATCCTGGGTTTTGGTTCACTTTAAAAAGGCAGCATAAGAGGATCTATCAATATTCTTCTTCCTCTAGCTATGTAATCTAATGCCACTGACCCACTATGCCAGGAACCTATGGGGTCACCCAGTGGCCCTGCTCCTGCTTGCTGGATATGTGGACCCTCTCCAGACAAAGAAAGAGACCTGTGTGGGTGAGGGTTCAAAACAGACCTTTGCAGCCGTCACTTTAACAGGAAGCCTGTTCTCCTTTTGTCCCCAGCAGCTCCTCTGTCTAGCACCAGCATCTTCATACTTACCAATGGCTGGAATCCAGCGATTCATCTCCCAGTGCCGGAGGCGTCCGTGGGGCCCCACAAGCCTACTCATTGCAATAGAGGGGGTGTGACAAGGCAGCTAAGACAGGCCCCCTCTATAGCAATGAATGTAGCAGGCATGTTAAAGGGCAGCAAACCCCATGTGACAGACCCTGCCATGTCTGGCTGGCGATGGATGATGGAAACACATGATCTCCACCATTGGTAAGTTTAAAGATGGCAGCGCTGCATGAAGGAGCTGTGGGGGAAAAAAAAAAAGGGGAGTATAGACTTTATATTAATGCCTTGACAGGGACATTAATCTGACTTAAACCCTTACTTACCACCTTATCTTTAGACAATGAAGGGAATTACATTTTAGGGAGCACAACGAGGAAGGCTTAAAATGATACACACTGGTGCCATCCCATGGGCTGCAGTTACAATTACTTTGCCAGCTAGGACTTTTGGTCATCAGAAGTCTGCCATATTATTCCCAGCATGCAACACTTCTGTGATTAACCGGACATGGGAAATACATGGAAGCCATAGCATCAGACTAACCTCTTCACACTAATAACAGATGCACTTTGGCCTGTCCTCAGAATTTCATTCCACTCATCATCGTTACCCCGGATTACATACCTTGATAGAAAAAAAAGAAAAGCTGCAATATGACACATATAAATACATATATATATATATATATATATATATATAAAATACATCTAGATTACTTCTTCACAGACTAACACAACTTCACTCACTGTGAAAGATCAAGCCCTTTCAGCTTCTGCACTTCCTCTTGGTGTTTCTGCTGGAATTCTTTGGCCGCCTCTTCCTGATTAAAACAAACAGAACATTTAAATACAAACAAAAAAAAAGAACACACACACACCAGCTCACATCATCCTTAAAAAGGCAATCTTACCAGATCCTCATTGAGAGACTTAAGGGTGGGCTCCATAACCACCTGTTTAGCAGTCACCATCTCTGCTTCAACCGCCTTCTCCTGGATCATATTAAATACCTGGAAATAGATAATCCCGTGATTATTTGATAATTAAATAATAAATAAATAATTTCTATAACAAATATTAATTTTTATAAATGTTGTGGAGTTTTTACTTGATCACTTGGTAATTTTCCTTTATTTTTAAACATGTTTTTATTTACAAGTGGGTCTAAAACCCCCTTAGCCCCTGAACCAACCCTACCATCCCATGCAGACCGTGGCGGACCAAGGCCAAAAACCTGGGCTGGCCCGAGACGTCCCGGCAGTGGCCCTTCAACTATGATGCCGGGGTTATAGCATTGGGGGCTAGGGTTTCTTGGCTTGTAGGGACAGTGGAGCTGAGTACAGGGGGCAGAGAGGGAGAAATACAATTCTGTGAAATACTCACCTGTAGAATTGATATTTGTATACAGTACGTCCTGCTCCAGATATAGTACTTACACTTGGGTTATCCTCCGCCAGATGGTGCTGCACTGCAGAGACATGCAAAACAGGCTCCTCCCGGCCCCTCAAATACCCGGGGACCTCCCACAAATCCCCAGCATTGAAAAGCAGTGAATAAGAAGCCAGGAGAATTAACCACCAAAACTGGTAACTATAACAATGGTAACAAGCACCATACAGGGGATCCAGAATAATGCAAAAACCAGGGTGGGGTGGAGCAGGACGTACTGTATACAAATAATATCAATTCTACAGGTGAGTATTTCACAGAATTGTATTATTCTTAGTATACAGTACGTCCTGCTCCAGATATAATACTTACACTTGGGACATCCAATAGCAGTGTCCATAAAGTAGGGTGGGATCCCCAACAAAAAAGACAACAGCCGACAGTTTAAAACCACTGGCACATGCATAACCATGCGGCCAAGACAGCATGAGCTGAGGCCCTAACATCAACCTTGTAAAACTTTGAAAGGGTATGAACAGAAGGCCAAGTAGTGGCCTATCAAACCAGTTCAACAGAAGCCTGGTACTGAACGGCCCAAGAGGCACCAAAAGCACAAGTAAAATAAGAAGTAAAGCGAAAAGGAAGATTCTTCCCCTTGGAGGAATAGGCCTGAGTAACAGCCTGATGAATCCTATCGCTAACAGTAGACTTGGCAGAAGCCAAAAACCCTTTCCTAGGACCAGAAGGGACCATCCCATCCAAGTAATGACCAGGGCCAAAGCCGCCTAACTCCCAAAAGCAGACGAGATCGGGCACATTCAGGATGGAATGGCCGTAGGCCCAAAGGAACATCAGTTCTCCTAAAGGACACAGTGACTACCAAGGAAAAAACACCTGTTGAAGGAATGCAGAACCCTTTCCTCAGCGTTGCTAGGAATAAGGCAGGAAGGAAGAACAATATCTTGAAACAATGAACATAAGACACCACCTTAGGCAGAAAGTCCGGCTTCAGGCGGAACACCACCCATCCTGGTGTATCTCAAATAATGGGGGCTAGATAGACAGAGCCGCCCGCCAGACATACGACTGGCCGAATTAACAGCCACCAGAAGGGTAACCTTGAGAGTAAGAACAGCCGGACAGCATCCTGAATAGGACCAAGGGAAAAACCCCGCAAGCAGACAGAATCAAATACAAATCCCAACGGGGACCATAGGATTACATGGGGGAAGCACATGAATACCCGCTGAAGGAAGTCATAACCAAGGAAAACTGAACAAAAGACTTCTAAGATAAGGTGGCCAGGGCAGAATCTGACCCTTCAGAGTACTGAGTTGGAGAACCAACTCCAACTCATGCTGTAATAACTCTAGAACCCTGGGAACTGAGAACGCCTAACAGGGAAGAGACCTAGACTCACGCCAATCAATATGGGTATGCCATACCCTATAACAGATGGAAGAAATACAATTCTGTGAGATACTCACCTGTAGAATTGGTATTATACGCATACAGCACGTCCTGCTCCATCTATAATACTTACACATGAGTTATCCTCCGCCAGAGGGCGCTGTGCACTGCAGACATGCAAAAACAGGCTCCTCCCGGCCCTTCATATACCCAGGGACCTCCCACAAATCCCCAGTATTGAAAAGCAGTGAGAAAGAAGCCGGGAGAACCAACCACCAACTGGTAACAATAGTAATGATAACAACCACCATACAGGGGATCCAGAAAAATGTAAACCAGGGTGGGGTGGAGCAGGACGTGCTGTATGTGTATAATACCAATTCTACAGGTGAGTATCTCACAGAATTGTATTATTCTAAGCATACAGCACGTCCTGCTCCATCTATAATACTTACACATGGGGCATCCAATAGCAGTGTCCATAAAGTAGGGTGGGATCCCCAAAAACAAGGCACAGCGGACAGTAAAGGTGCTGTCACCTGTAAAACTTTGCAACAGGCATGACATGAGCAGAGGCTCCAACGTCAATCTCATAACAAGACCTTTGAAAGGTATGAACAGAGACAAGCAACTGTCTAGTAACTTAATCAACAGAAAAAACCTGGTGCTGAAGGGCCAATGGTACCCAAGCACCAATATAAGGTAATCAAATGAAAAAGGGGGATTCTTCCCCTTTAAAGGAATAGGCCAGTGTAACGACCCAACCAGCCCACAGGCAATAGAAGCCTCGTGGAAAACCTGTAAAACCCCCTAAGGGGAATGAGAACTGGTCACCCGACCGAAGGCGGGTATACTGACCCCTTCACTAGCACGAAGCCAAAGGCTTTACTCAGGCCCAGGAGGCATCCATGAAGGATTAATCCAAAGGACGCAGTGGCGCTGGAAACAGGCGATACCAGGCGCATACATAAGGAGGCGCCCGCAGACTCCAAGGGCATCAGAGGAAAAATTGCAACAGCTGTTGAGGGAATGTAGACCCTCATATTAGCATTATTAAGAATAAGGTCCGTAGTTAGACTAAACAGACTAAAACAATGATCATAAAACACCACTTGGAGCGGAGGTCCGGCATAAGAAGGAATACCCCCATGGCATGGGGTGCATATAGATATATATATCTAAGTAATCAGATCCACCTTCTCAGGCACACGTCTGACTGAGGCAGGAGCCCCCAGAGAAGCGACTTGGACTACAAGGCAGCTCAGACAGCATCCAGCAGAAGTCCCCAGGGAAAATCCGCAGGGCAAACAAAATGAAAATTTATCCCAACAGGCACCATGGAACTACTTGGGAGATGCACCTAAGCAATCCCCAAGAGAACTCCTCATAAGGAAGACAGAACCAGACTCCTACAGGAAGACAGCCAGGACAGAACCTGAACCTTTCGAGAACCTAGATGGGGAGCCAACCCCAACCTATGCTGTAATGACTCTAGAACCCTGGGAACCGAGAACGTCCAGCAGGGAAGAGACCAAGACTCATGCCAATCAATATGGGTATACCATAAACCCCAATAGACGGAGGAAGAGGAGGCCAAGGAAGCTTGCTCCTAGCCCCCCCATATACCGAGTCACCCAGAAGATAAGCCCGTCTCCAAGGGGTGAATGAATCAGCTGTCAAGCCCCAGACTAGAGGCTGTAGGGGCCTGACAAGGGCAGAACCGCACTCCTGAGAGAGCGAACAGGTCAGCAGACCTCAGCAGAAGCATCTGCGAACCACAGTTCACAAGGCCACCCAGGCCATCAATCTCACGGGTCTCAATCAGCACAACCGTGCCTAGGACCCCACAAGTAGGGTGAACGAAGAGAAGGCATATAAAATAGAAAGTCTATGCATAATTTTACTAAGCCCCCATGACCAGAGTCAGAATATTCTGGGACAGTAAAAACAAGGGCGGAGCCCCTGTGGTATAAGCGAGACCCAACAGAGCCACCCTAGTTGGCTCTCAGAGCGACACCAGGATAGCATAACCTGCCGCTGAAAGGCATCCATTGGAGCGAATACCGCTGAGAAGCAGGGGACGTAGACCCCCGCCCAAATCAGGATCAGGAACCCTCCAGAGGGATCATCCTGCTTCAAGCTCCAGACCAATAATAAAACAGGCCATTGTCTTCCAACAGGCCAAGAGTCCCCAAATAGACAGGTCCTAAAAGAGGAGAAGTCCAGCCTTATAGAGTCAACGGAAGGCTCACCGTTTCAACAAAACCAGTAGGTAAGATGGACCCTCTAGGGCAGTGGTCCCCAACCTTTTTTTCACCATGGACCGGTTCAGGATTTGGTAATTTTACCGCGGCCCGGTGGGGCACTGGGGAGGGGGGGGGGGGGCTGGGGGTGTGGCTGGGGGCGGTGCGGCGGCATTGATTGTTAATATTGTTTTGAGCTGGGAATAGAGAGATGGGATGGGACAAAGCTGGGAAAAGAGAGATGGGACAGAGCTGGGAATAGAGAGATGGGATGGGACAGAGCTGGGAAAAGAGAGATGGGATGTGACAGAGCTGGGAAAGGAGAGATGGGATGGGACAGAGCTGGGAATAGAGAGATGGGATGGGACAGAGCTGGGAAAAGAGAGATGGGATGGGACAGAGCTGGGAATAGAGAGATGGGATGGGACAGAGCTGGGAATAGAGAGATGGGATGGGACAGAGCTGGGAGAAGAGAGATGGGATGGGACAGAGCTGGGATGGAACAGAGCTGGGAATAGAGAGATGGGATGGAACAGAGCTGGGAATAGAGAGATGGGATGGGACAGAGCTGGGAATAGAGAGATGGGATGGGACAGAGCTGGGAATAGAGAGATGGGACAGAGCTGGGAATAGAGAGATGGGATGGGACAGAGCTGGGAATAGAGAGATGGGATGGGACAGAGCTGGGAATAGAGAGATGGGATGGGACAGAGCTGGGAATAGAGAGATGGGATGGGACAGAGCTGGGAATAGAGAGATGGGATGGGATAGAGCTGGGAATAGAGAGATTGGATGGGACAGAGCTGGGAATAGAGAGATGGGATGGGACAGAGCTGGGAGAAGAGAGATGGGATGGGACAGAGCTGGGAGAAGAGAGATGGGATGGAACAGAGCTGGGAGAAGAGAGATGGGATGGAACAGAGCTGGGAATAGAGAGATGGGATAGGACAGAGCTGGGAGAAGAGAGATGGGATAGGACAGAGCTGTGAAAAGAGAGATGGAAGGGGACAGAGCTGGGAATAGAGAGATGGGATGGGACAGAGCTGGGAGAAGAGAGATGGGATGGGACAGAGCTGGGAGAAGAGAGATGGGATGGAACAGAGCTGGGAGAAGAGAGATGGGATGGAACAGAGCTGGGAATAGAGAGATGGGATGGGACAGAGCTGGGATTAGAGAGATGGGATGGGACAGAGCTGGGAATAGAGAGATGGGATGGGACAGAGCTGGGAATAGAGAGATGGGATGGGACAGAGCTGGGATTAGAGAGATGGGATGGGACAGAGCTGGGAATAGAGAGATGGGATGGGACAGAGCTGGGAATAGAGAGATGGGATGGGACAGAGCTAGGAATAGAGAGATGGGATGGGACTGAGCTGGGAATAGAGAGATGGGATGGGACAGAGCTGGGAATAGAGAGATGGGATGGGACAGAGCTGGGAATAGAGAGATGGGATGGGACAGAGCTGGGAATAGAGAGATGGGATGGGACAGAGCTGGGAATAGAGAGATGGGATGGGACAGAGCTGGGAATAGAGAGATCGGATGGGACAGAGCTGGGAATAGAGAGATGGGATGGGACAGAGCTGGGAATAGAGAGATGGGATGGGACAGAGCTGGGAGAAGAGAGATGGGATAGGACAGAGCTGGGAATAGAGAGATGGGATAGGACAGAGCTGTGAAAAGAGAGATGGAAGGGGACAGAGCTGGGAATAGAGAGATGGGATGGGACAGAGCTGGGAATAGAGAGATGGGATGGGACAGAGCTGGGAATAGAGAGATGGGATGGGACAGAGCTGGGAGAAGAGAGATGGGATAGGACAGAGCTGTGAAAAGAGAGATGGGATGGGACAGAGCTGGGAATAGAGAGATGGGATGGGACAGAGCTGGGAATAGAGAGATGGGATGGAACAGAGCTGGGAATAGAGAGATGGGATGGGACAGAGCTGGGAATAGAGAGATGGGATGGGACAGAGCTGGGAGAAGAGAGATGGGATAGGACAGAGCTGTGAAAAGAGAGATGGGATGGGACAGAGCTGGGAATAGAGAGATGGGATGGGACAGAGCTGGGAATAGAGAGATGGGATGGGGCAGAGCTGGGAATAGAGAGATGGGATGGGGCAGAGCTGGGAATAGAGAGATGGGATGGGACAGAGCTGGGCATAGAGAGATGGGATGGGACAGAGCTGGAAATAGAGAGATGGGATGGGGCAGAGCTGGGAATAGAGAGATGGGATGGGACAGAGCTGGGAAAAGAGAGATGGGATGGGATAGAGCTGGGAATAGAGAGATGGGATGGGGCAGAGCTGGGAATAGAGAGATGGGATGGGGCAGAGCTGGGAAAAGAGAGATGGGATGGGGCAGAGCTGGGATGGGACAGAGATGGGAATAGAGAGATGGGAGCGGGCAAAGGTGAGTTTTTACAGGTTCCCTGGAGAAGGGGGGTTCACACAGCGGGGGCATCATCAGGATGCCTCAAGGAAAAGCCTGCGGCCAGCCCTGGAATCTTTTAGAACCCAGGCCAGCCGCTGGTGGGTTCCACTTTAAAGGTATTCCTGGGCATCCCAAACCCCTGCAATCTTCCCCCAAATTAACTAAACATTCAGTTTTCACCTCCCCCCAATCATTGACATTGGCAGCCAGCTTTTACCTTATTCTTCATGCTCGGCCACCCCGCCCCCTATCTTTCCGCTCGCCCGCGTGCTTTCATTCCTCCTGCCTGCTCGCCCCGTCCGCTGTCTTTGATCCCTCCCGTCCCGCCCGCTGTCATTCCTCCCTCCCGCCTCGCCCGCTTTCTTTACAAGCTGTCATTCCCTCAGTCATTCTGCCCGGCTACCCGCCTGGCCGCGGGGTCCGGAAACCTAGCGGCCGTGGTCCGCGAGTTGAGTACCCCTGCTATAAGGCCACCCACCTGTAGAGCCGCACGGTGACCGCATCCTCCTCCTCCTGCACCCGATTATAGCGAACCTCCGAGTGGGTAGCCTCAGGGCCCGGAACCATTTGAGCCACGGACCGGTAGCGGTCCCCGGGGGTTGGGGACCACTGCTCTAGGGGACCCTACCTAGGAACCACGGGGGGTTGTGGAAGAAATCCCCCCCCCCCCCCCCCGCCAACCTGCGAGACTTGGTACCGAAGGTGACCATACACAGGAAAATGCAAGTAAGGAAGGGGGTGCCCCGACAGGGCCCTTGAATATGATCAGCTCAAGAGGAACCACCTTACCAAGGGGGAATGAGCACAGACCAAGCCCCAAGGGGTGCTGGAACCCCATGTAGGATCAAGAACCTACTGTGCCGAAGAGCCCAAGGGCTCGGTATATAAGAGACATCATCTGATACGCCACCAACGGGCCCACCAACTGCAATCCTGCCTGGTGAAAGTAAGATTTCAGCAAAGGGGGACAGAGCCCCCGTAACCAGGAGTTCACTTGTTGCCAAGGAAGAAGGCTCAAGCTTGAACCGAATCCAAGGAAAGGAGATAGCGGATAAGGGACCATGAGGGATTGAGGTGACTGAGCACCCATCCAGTAACTCCCAGGGGACACCGCCGGCCGACCAATCCACTCGGCCTGACGTAGAGACTGGGGAGTAAGGAAAGACGACCCGGTAGATCCTAATGCAGACACCCCCCCCCCCCCCAGGCATGTCCGAGACATCACCCCCATTCGCGCCATGGCGAGTAGCCGGGGAACGAAAGAGAGGCCACAAATAATGCCTCAATCCGCAGGGTTGGTCCTGCAACACCGTCTAGTAAAGGTCTTGGTGTCCAGCAGACACAAGGGGAACTAAGAAGATCTAGTACTCCACAGGAGGCCGGAAGCCTCCCTTGCACAGGGCGCCTGTGTCGCAAGACAGAGGTGTCATATAGGGACTACCTGTGAGGGTAGAATTGCCAGGCCTACCATAGGCCAGCGTGGCCCAGACTACCTCATACTGTTGAGGGAAGGAGGAAGGTTAATATAGAGGCCAAAGCCCCATACCGTTAAGGGCAACCTGTAAGTAAGCCCAAACTCTGTAGGCCCAGTATGGCCTACACCAATACCTGAGTGAAAACCAGGGGCTAGAAGCACCCTGACAACCACTGAGAGGGACCGCCCAGCAAAGCTATCCTGTGTCCAGGGGAACAACCTCCTGGGAACACCAGAAGAAGGTACATTCCTAGATGGTGAACGGCTGCTGCAGCAGTACCCTCGCCCAGAAGGGTGAGGGCGTCCCTTCATGCTTGGGAGGTCTTGGCAGATTTGGACTTAGTCCTGCCAGAGGGCCCAGGGCGTTGCCTGTCCACCCCATGGTGGAAATCCACACCGAACAGTTGGAAGCACACCTCAGGTTCGCGTTTGACACTAACGTAGGGAGGTGGGGGGGTGACCCTGCCCCGGGAAGGCCGGAGCGGCCTTCTGCGCAAGGGTGCTTTACCCTTTTTACCAAAAAGGTCCAAGCGGGCCCCAAATTATCGCCGTCCTCTGAAGGGAAGGCAAGTGAGAGCCTTTTTCGTAGCATCGTCAGCACCCCACTGTCGCAGCCAGACCAGGCGGCGAATAGCTACCACAAGGGCAGAGGTTCTAGCACACATCTTAATGGTGTCATCCAGTGCTGAGAGGATAAACTTCACAAACGCATCACAGTCTGATAGCGCATTAAACACCCCCCAAGGGAGGTCCTCAGGACGGTGATCTAGTACTTTTCTGACAAGAGTCCTGGCGGGCACCGCAATGATGGCCGCGGCACAGACCGGGCGCATAGCCGTCCCTGCACACGAGAAGGCGTGGGTAGCCAGTCTGTCAATGCGCCGGTCCTCAGCATCCCGAAGGGTACGGTAAAAAGGAGCCGTCATGAAAGGGGGGTTAGTAACCCCTATAACCGGTGCATCCACCACAAGAGGTGCTGACCAAAAATTAACCACATCAGGAGGGAAAGGGTACTTCCAATCCCAGACCCCTGGGACCCCTTTAAGTTTACAAAGCGATTCCCATTCTTGGGATATAAGATTCTGGAAAAGATCCTGTTCTAGGAACTCCAAGCGCGGCGGCGCTGTATGGAAACTCTCCTTCTTAGGCTTGGGGGTCTCCCCAGGGGGGGAGATTGACAAAACCTCAAAGATCTTAATAAGAATTTCATCTGTGTCGCACAGGCCCCAAGAACCGGGCCCAGAATCATCACAGCACCCGGGCATCTCGTTCGAGGAGCCCGAATCTGAGAATAGCTCACCTTCCTCAGAAGGATCAAGGTCCTGCATATCATCGGTATCGTTAGGAACCGGAAAGCCAGGAGGCGTCAGGGACCGCTTCTTACCAGGGCCCATACGCTCCGCCAATCCAGACAGCACCTGCTCCGCCGTAGGCAGCACGCGCGGCACGGTTTGCAGGTCATTCCCACTCGAATGGGACTCATCAGGAGTGATATTTAGGTCCGGGGAGACGGGTGTATTGAAGGGAGGTGCAGCCATTGGCAGACCTGCCTGTTCAGCACCCGGTCCGCAGACCCGTGCTCTGTCAGCCTCAGCCTGGGGCTGACCACACACTGCACACAGCCGGTCATGTCCCAGAGGGACCCCGGTTACATAATTCTGAGATGCCTCCATATGGTGATTATCAGAGTAGTATGCCCGCAGGGATTTACGCAATAGGCAACCCTGGATGCCCCAAGACCCGCTAGGAAGTGGGAGAATTTGTTATGTGGACCCGCTGTAATATATGTTAGGCCAGGGTCTGAAAGACATAATGGGACAAGAGGGGTGGTGTCAGTGCCATGCGTAGCCGAATACACATAGAACCATGCCGCCCCGGAGGGCACTTACATGACCAAGGGAGGAGGAGGACCGCACCACGCAGTCGAAGATTGTCAAAATGGCGCCAAGCGAACCTCGAGGGGCGGGCCAGACCAGGCTGTGACGCGGAGCGCGTCATGCCGAGTCTCCGCCTCCCCCAAAGAGCGCGAAGCTCTAACCAACAGAAATAAGTAGAACAGTTGGATAGAAGGCGCATGCATAAAGATGCTAACACGCTGGAAATGATGCTGCCGTCTAGGCAGTTGTTAATGAAAAGACAAATGGCTCGCAACTGTATAGCAAGGAGCGGAACACTGACACCCAATAAAAATAAAAACCAAAGGCCTTAACGTGTTACTTAACACTAGGACTGCCACACATACCCCCCCCCTTTCTTTTCCCCCCCGAGTTACGGGAGGAAGCGAGGGAGGAAGCGAGGGAGAAGCGGACCAGCGTCCATGGACTAAATCTGTGAGGGGCACGGGCAAGAACGCGGGAGGGGCATCCACTAGAGGCTCACCATCGGCATAACCGCCTACCCTATGGAGGGGGATTACGGTGGAGCGTGGCTCCGTTCAGCACACAAGGTGCTGCCTACCTTCACCCGACCCGCGCAGCCCAGGCTGGGAGGCATAATCTTCCGAAGAGGACGGGTGGAAATAGTCCCGCAGGGCCTCGGGCTGTAAAGCCCAGCTCGCCTGCGAGAGCGTGATACTTCATGTCTTCGCAGTTCAGCACTGCAGAGAAATCTGGGGATTTGTGGGAGGTCCCTGGGTATATGAAGGGCCGGGAGGAGCCTGTTTTTGCATGTCTGCAGTGCACAGCGCCCTCTGGCGGAAGATAACCCATGTGTAAGTATTATAGATGGAGCAGGACGTGCTGTATGCTTAGAATAGAAGCAGCAGCTTGCTCCTAGTCTTCCCATAGTCTCAATCACCGAGACAGATAAGCCTGTCTCCACCAAGATGGATGTTTAGCAGTCAGGCCATCTAGGCCAGAGTCTGTAGATTGAGGTGACGTAAAGGGGCCCTGAGTGAGCAGAGCTGGCACTCCTGGCAGAACGTACAGAACTACTGACCTCGGTACCACGTCTGCAAACCACACTCTACTAGGGCACCCGGGGGCCACCAGAATCACTGGTCCCCCTTCCAGAGCAATCTTGCGCAGAACCCTGCCTAGCAGGGGGAATGGAGAAAAGACATACAGAACGTCCAGCCATGACGTTACCAAGGCATCCGGACCACGGCCAGAGGATCCTGGGACAGGGAAACAAGGGCCGAGAGCTTGCGATAGTGATGGGACACAAACAGATCCACAACTGGTTGGACCCCATAGTGACACAGGGATTAGCACATCCTGTCGCAGAGGGACCCCCACCAGAGCGAATATCACTGATATGCAGGGAACATTGTCTCCACCCAGATTAGGATCAGACACTTCCTGGAGGGTCCTCCTGCTCCAGGCCCCTCCCAAATGATTAACGTAGGCCACGGTCGTCAGACAGACCGAGCGCCCCCGAACAGGCAGGCCCAGAAGAGGAGTAGCCAACTGAAAACGCTCACTGTTTCCAACACCGATAGGTGTATGGACCTTCTAAGGGCCCCACCTCCCCCAGAACCGCAGGGAGTTTCAGAAGAAACCCCCCCCTTCAACCTGATAGATTGGCATCCATGGTGACCGTTTCCAGGAAGGGGCAAGAAGGAACTGCCCCCAGACAGGTTCCTTGAGTTCATCCACTCCAAGAGGGACCTCCTTACCAGGTGGGAAGGCACACAGACCCTGCTCCAGGGATGCTGGATCCCTGTCCTGTACTAACAATAGAAGTCGCAGAAGGGCCCAAGGGGAACTGAGCATAAGGGACCTCTTCTGAGCAAGCCACCAACGGGCCCACCAGCTGCATCCCTGCCTGGTGAAGGGACCGGGACAGCAATGAGGGACTGAGCCCATGCAACCAGATTGTCCACTTTATTGCTGAGAAAGGAAGATTCTCGTTTGAACCGAATCCAGATTCATTCCTAGGAATGGAGTTACCAATTAAGGGGACAATGAGGACTTGGGGTGATTGATCACCCATCCAAATGACTCCCAATGGACACCACCAGCCGAGTATCCAACTTAGCCTGACGTAGAGACTGGGAAGTGAAAAAGGATGTCCAGGTAGGTCATCGCGCGGACGCCCTTTGGCGTCATCAGAGACATCACCCCCGTCAGCACCTGGGTGAGCACTCTGGGAGCTGAAGAGAGGCCAGATAACAAGACCACAAATTAGCAGTGTTGGACTTCCAACACGAACCTGAAGAGCCTCGGTGTCCTGAAGGCACAGGGATGTGAACATAAGCATCTTAGAGCTCCACAGACGGCAAGAAGCCCCCTGGGCGCAAGGCGCTGATGGCCGATCTCAGAGTTTCCATGCAGAAACTGCCTGTAATTGGAGAATTGCCGAGAACCTGTGAATCCAGAATGGGCCAGACTGACCCATCCTTTTGGGGGACTGTGGAAAGGTTGGTATAGCGGCCCCTGCCTGTTAAGGGCAATCTGCAAGTGACCCCTCAGATCCTGCAGGCCTTGCATGGCCTGCGCCAGTACCTGAACAGAGGCAGGGACCAGGAGTACCAGGGACCTGATAATCTTGGGGGAGGTCGCGCAGCAATCTTGTATCCGGAGGACACTACCTCCTGAATCCACCAGTATGAGGCGTGATGCCTCCTGACAAGAGCAAAGTGCTGCAGCCATCCCCTCACCCAGACGGGCTAGGGTGCCCCATCATGCTTGAGGGGGCTTGGTGGAAGATTTAGGCTTAGACCCACCGGAGCGGCCAGGGCGTTGTCTGCTGCTCCCGGGGCAGGAGTCTGCGCGAGTCCCCGCGAAGGACACCCCTGGTTCTTGTTTAACACTATGGTAGTGGGGAGGAGGGGTGCCCCTGCCCCGAGGGGGCCGAGACGTCCGCCTGCGTTGCGGTGACTTACCCTTCTTACCAAACAGGTCTAGACGGGCCCCAAACAGGCGTAGCCCTCTAAAGGGAAGCCCGGTAAGAGTCTTTTTAGCAGCATTGTCAGCACCCCATTGTCGCAGCCAGACCAAGCGACGTATAGCCACCACAAGGGCAGAAGATCTTGCACACATTCTAATGGTGTCATCCAACGCTAATGGGATAAATTTTACAAACACATCACAACTGGAGAGTGCATTAAACACATCCCAGGGGAGATCATCAGGGGGATGAGCAAGCATCTTGCTAATTAGGGTTCTAGCCGCCACGGCAGTAATAGCCGCGGCACAGACCAGGCGCAGCGCCGTCCCTGCACATGTAAAGGTGTGGGAGGCCAGCAGATCAATGCGCCGGTCCTCAGCATCCCGAAGGGTAGTATAAGCAGGGGCTGCAATAAAGAGGGGGTTAGGAACCCCTATGATCGGGGCATCCACCACGGGGGGGGGGATGACCAACAATTAACCACCTCAGGGGGGAAAGGGTACTTCCTATCCCAGTCCCCTGGGACCCCTGGCATTTTACTGGGGCACTCCCATTCCTTGAGCACAAGAGTATGGAAATGTGCCTGCTCCAGGAATTCCAAACGTGCTGTTGCTGTATGGAAACGCTCCCCTCTCTGCTTGGGAGCCTCACCAGGGAGAGAGATAGCCAGAACCTCAAGACCTTAATCAACAGATCGTCCGTGTCACTCTGGGCCCAGTATTCATGGTCAGAATCGTCATGACTCCCTGGCCCATCAGATGAGCCTGAGTCAGAGAAGAGCTCTCCTTCCTCAGAAGGGGTATAACCACACTGAGTAGTAAACTCCTCAGTTCCCATAGGGAAAACAGTAACATGAGGCGTCAAGTGCCGCTTCTTACCAGGGCCCTTGCGCTCTGACAACCTCGCAATAATCTGTTCAGCCGTAGGCAGTCTAGAAAACACAACAGGCTGCAAATCCCCACTTGTATGCGACTCAGCAGGAGTGAGATTTAAGCATGGGGAGATAGGCAAATTGAAACGAGGTGCAGCCACTGGCAGGCCTGATTGCAGAGCCAGTGCTTGCTCGGCACAGGGTACGCAGAACCGTGCCCTGTCAGCATCAGAATGGGGTTGTCCACACGCTATACACAGCCGGTCTTCTCCCAGGGGGATCCCGGTCACATAATTCTGAGATGCCTCCATATGGTGATTATTTAGGCTCAATATGCCAGCAGGGATTGACGCTATAAGCAAAACTGGATGCCCCAAAGACCCGCTAGGGATTTTAGTGGGAGAATTTTACAAGGCCCTATCAAATACACCGGGCCGGGAGAAGCCAATGGTGAAAGACACAATGAGAAAAGAATGGTGTCAGAACCGAAACACAACAATGAGTATAAGCCGCCCGAGGGGGAACTTACGGCCACGGTAAGCAGGAACGTCCCACGCGAACAGACAAAATGGCGCCATGTACCTCGAAGGGCGGGCCAGAGTGAGCCATGACGCGGAGCGCGCCAGACCAGGCCCCGCCCTCCCGAAGAGCGCGAAGTCCAACATCAGCCAATGAGGACACAGAGGTGTCGCCGCCCGGCGCAGAGCATCCAACGAAGGAAAAAAAAAAACGCGCGGCAGTTATATAAGTAAAATACAAAAAGGAGCCGCGGCTGACACCATATATATAAAAGTCCAAAGACAGACAAAGTACCATATACGTGCAAACATACACAGACACTACAGGCACACCCCCCCCTTTCTTTCCCCCCCCCAACTACGGGGGGAACGAGGGAGGATGGCGGCCCTTCGTACAGGGCCCACCGCTACACGGGGCGAGGGGCAATAATGCGGGTGGGGCATCCCATAGAGGCTCACCATCAGCCTACACTGCCTACCCTTTGGTGGGGGACTGCGGTGGAACATGGCTCCATGAGCACACGTAGTGCTGCCTACCTTCATCCGACCAGCGCAGCCCAGGCTGGGAGGCACATCATGAAGAGGACGGGTGGGAGTAGTCCAACAGGGCCGCAGGCTTTAATAGCCCCGCTCACCTACGAGAGTGATACTGCATGTCTTCGCAGTCAGCACTGCAGAGAAAATACCATTTTGTGAATACTCACCTGTAAAATGGGTATTATAAGTATGTCACACACCCCACTTCAATCAATTATTACACTTGGGTAACTCCACCAGCAGGTGGCGACGTGCAGAGAAGTCATGAAAAAACAAGCCCCTCCTGGTCTATACATTCCTGGTACCTCTCACTCATTCCCCAGTATTCAAACAGCAGTAAAGACAAGGTACCAGGAAAAAACCCTCAAACTGTAAACGAAAACTTCACCCTATAAAGAATCCGGGATACCAAAAGGGCGGGTGAAGTGGGGTGTGTGACATACTTATAATACCCATTTTACAGGTGAGTATTCACAAAATGGTATTATTCTAAGTATGTCACACACCCCACTTCAATCATTAATTATTACACTTGGGACATCCAACAGCAGTGTCCAGAAAAGGGCGGGTATCCAACCAGGCAATAATGCAAAACCCAAACCACTGCAGCCTGCAGAACCTTGCGGCCAAAAACAGCATCCGCTGAGGCCCGCACATCAACCTTATAAAACTTGGAAAAAGTGTGAACCGAAGACCAAGTAGCAGCCTTACAAACTTGTTCAACAGAAGCCTGGTGCTGAAAAGCCCAGGACGCTCCAACCGCACGAGTAGAATGAGCAGTAACACGAAAAGGAGGATCCTTCCCCTTGGCAGAATAGGCCCCAACAATCGCCTGACGAATCCATTTACTAATGGAAGACTTAGCCGGAGCCAAAACCTTTCCTAGCCCCACAGGGCACCACAAAAAAGGCATCAGTCTTACGAAACGAAGACGTAATACACAAATAGTACTTGACACAACGTACCACATCCAAACAATGCAACGCCCTCTCCTTGTCATTCCCAGGTCTAGGACATAAGGAGGGAAGAACAATGTCCTGATTCAGATGAAAAGCAGAAACCCCTTTAGGGAGAAAGTCTGGCTTGAAACGAAAAACCACTTTGTCCTGATGTTTCTCAAAATAAGGAGCCTGAATAGACAAGGCTGCCAACTCCGAAACACGCCGAACCGAAGTGATGGCCACCAGAAAGGCAACCTTCTGAGTCAGAGTGGACAGAGCAATATCCCGCAAAGGCTCAAAAGGAGGAGCCTGAAGAGCAGAGAGAACCAAATTCAAATCCCAAACAGGGAGCAACGGCTTCCTAGGAGGCCGCAGATGCAAAACCCCCTGGAAAAAGTCTTGACCAAAGGATGACTTGCAAAAGACCCCTGAAAAAAGATAGACAAGGCAAAGACCTGCCCCTTCAAAGTACTCAGCTGAAGACCAGAGTCCAGCCCTGATTGAAGAAATTCCAAAATCCTAGAAACAGAAAAGACCCGGCAAGATAAAGACCTAGCCTCACACCAATCAATATAAGATCTCCAAAATCTATAATAGATGGAAGAAGAGGATCTCTTCCTGGCACTAATAAGAGTCCGAATGACCAAATCCGAAAGACCCCCCTCCTTTAAGATGGAGGTCTCAGCAGCCAAGCCGTCAAAGCCAGCGTTGGTAAACTGGGGTAACACAGTTGGCCCTGAGTGAGAAGATCCGGCCGAAGAGGCAGATCGAACTGATCCACCGCCAGACGAACGATGTCTGCGAACCGCACCCGCCTTGGCCACCTTGGGGCCACGAGAATGGCAGGAACTCCTTCCAGAACCAACTTTCGCAGCACCCTGCCTAGCATGGGAATCGGAGGAAACAGATAAAGAAACCCCAGGTCCCTCCAGCTCAGGGTCATGGCATCCGCCGCCAGAGCCAGAGAATCCTGAGACAGCGACACGAATGTCGGAAGCTTGTGATTGTGACGAGAGGCAAACAGATCCACCTCCGGCGTCCCCCACCGGAGACAAAGCGACCGAAACTCCCGGGGATGGAGAGACCATTCCCCCGGCGAGACGAACACCGGCTCAGAAAGTCTGCCTCCGTGTTTTCCACTCCTGGAATGTACACTGCCGAGATGCAAGGGACATGAGTCTCTGCCCAAACTAGAATCAGAGACACCTCTCTGTGAGTACCCAGACTGCGAGTCCCTCCTTGGTGATTGATGTAAGCAACCGCCGTCCGATTGTCCGACCGAACCTGAACCGGCAGGCCCTGTAAATGCTGCGTCAAGTGAGACAGAACCAACCTGATGGCTCTCAACTCCAGAACATTGATGGGCAAGTGGGCTTCCTGAGGGCCCCACCGCCCCCGGAACCGAAGATCCTTCCAGAAAACTCCCCATCCTGACAAACTGGCGTCCGTGGTGACAGTTTCCCAAAGCGGGGTCAGAAATGACCTACCCTTCAGAAGATTGTCCGAGACCATCCACCACAGAAGAGACTGCCGAACCCGAGGGGACATCCGGAAGGACCGATCCAACGACCGCAGTCGCCGGTCCCAAGACGCCAAAAGATGAAGCTGAAGCGTCCTCGTGTGAAAACTACGCGAAGGGAACTGCCTCGAAAGAGGACACCATCAACCCCACCAGTCTCATCCCTAGCCGGATGGACGGGCGAGGATTGGAAAGAAGAAGCTGAGCCAATTCCTGAATCAAAAGAACCTTGGCCAGAGGGAGAAAAAACTCTGTGCTGGCAAGAGTCCAAGGACATCCCCAGAAAGGTCACCACCCTGGCCGGAACCAGAGAGGACTTGGGGTAGTTGATCACCCAGCCGAACCTCTCCAGCATAGACACCACCATACTGGTGTCCCCTTCCGCTTGACTGAAGGAAGGTGCCATGATGAGAAGATCGTCCAGGTAAGGCACAATGCGAATCCCCTGAGCTCTGAGCAGGGCCATCACTCCCGCCAACACCTTGGTGAACACTCTCGGAGCCGAGGCCGAATATAAGAGCTACAAACTGGAAATGCCGAACCTCCACCACAAAGCGAAGAAACCTCTGATGAGCCGGAAAAATCGGAATGTGAAGGTATGCATCCTTGATGTCTATGGATGTCATAAAGTCCCCCTGCCGAAGTGAACCGATCGCAGACCGCAGGGTCTCCATGCGGAACTTCCGGGGACGAATAAACCGGTTGAGAAACTTCAAATCCAGGATGGGACGGAACGACCCATCCTTTTTGGGTACAGTGAAGAGATTGGAATACCACCCGCGCCCCACCTCCGAAAGAGGGACCGAGCAGATGACTGCCAACTCCAGAAGATTCCTTACCGCCGCCAGGAGCCCCTGCGCGGCAAACGGATCCGAAGGTACCCGAGACCTGAAAGGAGGGCGGGACTCGAACTCCAGCTTGTAACCGGCCGACACCACCTCCCGGATCCACCTGTCCGAGACCTCCTGGTCCCATACCCGGGAGAAGAGTCGTAACCGTCCCCGCACCCGTACGGGTGAGGGCGCCCCCTCATTGCTGAGCTGGCTTGGCACCCCTGCCGGCTCTGGCTCCCCGAAAGGACGGATTGAAGGAGGCCGCCCCCTGAAAGGAACGGCAAAATTTATTGCGCTGAGGTAACTTACCTCCCTTGGCAACAGAATCCAGCTTTTCACCGAAAAGCCTCAAACCCAGAAAGGGAAGAGCCGTGAGCGATCCTTTAGAACTAAAATCAGCCGTCCACTGTCTCAACCACACGGAGCGGCGAATAGCCACCAACAGCGCCGTAACCCTGCCACACATCAACATGGCATCATCCTGAGTGGCCCGAATAAACGACAAGGAGTCACAACGCTTAAGAGCAAGAAACTCATCACCAGAAGGATCAAGATCCACACATAAATCCCTGACAATCGACCTAACCGCCAATGTCAAAAGAGCCGAAGCACAAACAGGCCTCAAAACTGAACCCGCACAGACAAAACCATGGCGGTTGATCAATCCGGCGATCCTCGCTGTCCTTGAGAGAGGTAGTGTCAGGAGAATGAACAACCGCCGTATTAGACAGTCCCAAGACCGGAGCATCCACCTCGGGAGGGACAGCCCAACGCTTCATCAAGTCCGCCGGAAAGGGATTTTTTTTTTTTTTTTTATCCCAGCTAGGCGGTACCCCGACGAGCCGTGTAGGTTGCTCCCATTGCTTAAGGACAATGTCCTCGAAATGCTGTTGACTGGGAAACTCCAAACGCTGCTTGGACCCCCCAAAAAGCTGACCCTTAGGCCGAGGAGCAGCCTCGGGAGGATCCAAATCCAAAACCTCAAACATTTGGGCCAAAATGGAAGGCGTATCAGGAGCGGGACCTTCAGCCTGGTCCCCCTCAGCACCCAGCAACTGCTGGCCCTCCGAATCATCTAATTCCTCAACGAGCTCACCCTCTTCAAGGGGACGATCTGACCAATCCAGATCCTCAACAACCTCCTCATCGGAGTCCGGCGGAGGCGGAGATAGGTGTTTTCGCTTAGCCGGAACCTTCTGAGCGGCCATGGC
Source organism: Gastrophryne carolinensis (assembly GCA_027917425.1). Taxonomy (NCBI): domain Eukaryota; kingdom Metazoa; phylum Chordata; class Amphibia; order Anura; family Microhylidae; genus Gastrophryne; species Gastrophryne carolinensis. The sequence continues at coordinate 102,336,527 of CM051241.1, forward strand.
GGAAAACATTTTCTTCTCGAGGCTGGCCAAGCGGGCGCACACCTCAGATTGCGTCACACGGGGTCCGGAACAGGCGAGGAGGAGAGGGAGATAGCGCGGCCGATGAAGTACCAGGCACCGGGGTGCCGGACTGGCGCTCAATGTTCCGCTGTGCACATGGAATACATATAATGACATCATCCCCCGGGAGCGGAGTCCCACACCCCCCACACAGCCTGGATTGTCCCGAAGGACCGTTTCCGGTATCTTTGGCAGCCTCCATATGGTGAAATTTATGGTATTCGCAGAACCCAGAGATTTACGCAGTAAGCGACCCGGGATGCCCCTTTATCTTCGATATATATATATATATATATATATATATATATATATATATATATATGTGTGTGTATTTATGTATCCCTGACCATAGGAATTTAGCAGGAAAGATATCCCAATAAAGAGTGTAATGCCAACCAGACCCCAACTAGGCAGGTATATAAGACCGGGAGAGCCCTGTAGGATGGGGTCCCAGGATCTGAAGAACACAAGAGACAAAAATAATTCCAGGCACACGCGCACGCACACACACACACACACACACACACACACACACACACACACAGAAAACACAGCTCTGTAAACAAGGCCGTCCCCCCCTTTAACCCCATGCCCAGAATACTGGAAAATAGCCCTGCCCACGTCCCCCAACTAACGGGGGCGAGCGGGCGGAGAAGGGGGGGGGGGGGGGAATAATCAATTTAAGAAACAGTCACCGCAGGGCTAGAATTAGACCCCGTCCTTAATAACCAGCAGAGCCTACCTGGAGAACAACTTCCTCTATTTCTTCCGCGACGAAAAATGGCGGCCCCTGCCAGCAACACAGGCACCCGCACCGCCAAGGAGAGAGGAGAACGAGGGGCGGGCCCCTAGAAACGCAGGAGCCACAGTGGCCCCGCCCCTTCCAACCCGGCCAACCACGACGCGGGCCGCGCAGGACGCGGTCCCGCCCCCCTCCTACGCCGCCGAGCAGCACACTCTAACAGACGGACCGGCGGCAATAACCGCCCGGTCCCAACACAACACACACACCACGGCAAAGGCGGGGGCAAGGCCCCCAAGTAAAAATCACACGCCGCGGGCGCCGGGAAAGACCGCGGCGCTCCACATCCAGGCGGTCCGGCGGCGCGCCGCCCGACCCCGCCCACCGCAATTCCTCACAGGAACCCCAGCGAGGACGGGTGCCAAAACATGGCGCCCACTAAGTTAGCCCAATCATCCCAGGCAACCTCTAAGCGGCGGGCCGGCGGCACACGCCCGACCCGCCCGTAAGTGAAAACAAAAAGGGCAGAGCCACACCACACAAGTCATCAGCCAGAAAACGGGCAGGCCAACGCGCACAGGCCACCCGTCCCCGTACACACTCACACCAAGCATATGAAAGGCCACACTTAATTGGGAAGGAAATATAACCTCTGTACTACAGCTGAAAAGCTCTACCTGATGTGCCAGTTACTTAAAGTGATATGAGTGTAAGGGCATCCCACGTCCGGATCACCACTCCGGAATACCGCTGTGCCCCATAATATGGGGTCGAGCGGAGGAGCTAATCTCCTAGGCACCTAAGGTGCCATCTACCCTTGCCCGGCCTACAGCCTAAGCTGGGAGGCTACCAGATAAACAAGGGGATTAACACAACAGAGCCGGGCAGAAATAGACCATGGGGGGGGGGGGGGGGGGCGGGGTAATACCCCGGCTACCTGCAAGCAGGAGACTTCTTTCTTCTGTCTTGTCGCCATCTTGCAGAGAAGAAAAACTGGGGAATGAGTGAGAGGTACCAGGAATGTATAGACCAGGAGGGGCTTGTTTTTTCATGACTTCTCTGCACGTCGCCACCTGCTGGTGGAGTTACCCAAGTGTAATAATTAATGATTGAAGTGGGGTGTGCGACATACTTAGAATATCTGGGGATTTGTGGGAGGTCCCTGGGTATTTGAAGGGCCGGGTGGAGCCTGTTTTTCCATGTCTCTGCAGTGCAGCGCCATCTGGCGGAGGATAACCCAAGTGTAAGTATTATATCTGGAGCAGGACGTACTGTATACTAAGAATAAAGAGCATCAGTCTCCCTGAAAGGTGCAGTAGCCACCAGATAGTACTTCAGACACCTAACCACATCCAATGAGTGCAAAACCCTTTCCTTAGCATTGCTAGGATTAGGGCACAAAGAAGGAAGAACCATATCCTGATTCAAATGAAAGGCAGACACTACCTTAGGCAGAAAATCAGGTTTGAAACGAAACACCACCTTGTCCTGGTGTCTCTCATAGTAGGGGGGCTGAATGGACAGCGCCGCCAACTCAGACACACGCCTGACAGAAGTGATAGCCACCAGAAACACAGCCTTGAGCGTAAGAATGGCCAAGGCAGCATCCTGCACAGGTTCAAAGGGAGCACCCTGCAGGCTGACAGAACCAAGTTCAAATCCCAAACAGGCACCATAGGTTTACGTGGGGGACACACATGAGTGACCCCCTGGAAAAAAAGTCCTGATCAGAGGGTGCTGACCAAAGGACCTCTGGAAGAAAATAGCCAGGGCAGAAACCTGACCCTTCAGAGTACTGAGTTGGAGACCCATCTCCAACCCATGCTGCAGGAACTCCAGAATCTTGGGAATAGAGAACACACGACAGGGAAGAGACTTAGACTCACACCAGTCAATGTAGGCATGCCAAACCCTGTAATAAATGGAAGAGGAAGACTTCTTCCTAGCTCTAATCAAAGTATCCACAACCGAGGAAGACAGCCCCTTCTCCATCAAGATGGAGGTTTCAGCAGCCAAGCCGTCAAAGACAGAGTTTGTAAATTGGGATGGCGTAGTGAGCCCTGAGTGAGCAGATCTGGCACCAAGGGCAGAGTGTACTGATCTACTGCCAGCTGTACCACGTCTGCGAACCACACTCTTCTTGGCCACCTGGGGGCCACCAGAATTGCTGGCACCCCTTCCAGAGCAATCTTGCGCAGAACCCTGCCCAGCAGGGGAATTGGGGGGAAGACATACAGGAACTGAAAGTCCTTCCGTGACATTGCTAGAGCATCCGAGGTCAGGGCCAGAGGATCCCTGGAAAGAGAGACAAAAGCTGGAAGCTTGTGATTGTGGCGGGACGCAAACACATCCACATCTGGTTTGCCCCAACGGTGACACAGGGATTGAAACACTCTGCTGCATAGGGACCATTCTCCCTGGCGAGAGGTCCCCCTGCTCAGAGAGTCCGCCAGGTGATTTTCCACCCCCGGGATGTACACAGCTGATATGCAGGGGACATTGGCCTCCGCCCAAGTCAGGATCAGAGACGCTTCCTGGAGGGCCCCCTTGCTCCGGGTCCCTCCCTGATGATTGATGTAGGCAACTGCCGTCTGGTTGTCCGAGCGCACCTGAACAGGCAGGCCCCGAACGTGAGTAGTCAAGTGAGCCAGAACTAGCCTGATCGCCCGCAGTTCCAAGACATTGATAGGTGTGTGGGCATCCTGAGGGCCCCATCTCCCCTGGAAGTGCAGGGACTTCCAGAAACCCCCCCCCAACCTGACAGACTGGCATCCGTGGTGACCGTCTCCAAGGAAGGGGCAAGAAAGGATCTGCCCCCCAACAGGTTCCTGGAGTCCATCCACCACAAGAGGGACCTCCTGATCAGGGGGGAGAGCACACAGACCCTGTCCAGGGACGCTGGGTCCTTGTCCCATACAGACAATAGGTGAAGTTGCAGAGGCCTCAAGTGGAACTGAGCATAAGGGACCGCTTCGAAGCACGCCACCATCAGGCCCACCAGCTGCATCCCCTGCCTGATGGAGGGATGGGGACAAGCTAGGAGGGACTGAGCCTGTGCAATCAGACTGTCCACCTTCTGCTGAGGAAGGAAGATCCTTGCCTGAACTGTATCCAGAATCATTCCTAGAAATGGAGTTACCAAGGAAGGGGACAGTGAGGACATGGGGTGGTTAATCACCCATCCAAATGAGTCCAGAGTGGACACCACCAGCTGAGTATCCAACTCTGCCTGATGTAGAGACTGGGAAGTGATGAGGATGTCGTCCAGATAGGGAAGCACGCGGACGCCCTGACATCTGAGCAGAGACATCACGCCAGCCAGCACCTTGGTGAACACCCTAGGAGCTGAAGTGAGGCCGAAGGGCAAGGCCACCAATTGGTAGTGTGGATCCATCAGAGCGAACCTGAGGAACCTTTGATGACCTGGGAACATAGGAATATGAAGGTAAGCATCTTTGATGTCCACAGAAGTCATGAAATCCCCTTGGCGCAGGGAACTGATGGCAGAGTGGAGAGTCTCAATGCGAAAGCGCCTGCCCCTGACAAACTTGTTGAGGATCTTTAAGTCCAGGATGGGCCTGACAGAACCATCCTTTTTGGGTACTGTGAATAGGTTGGAATAAAAGCCCTTGCCTTTTTTTCTTAAGGGGACCTGGCAGATGACCCCCAGCTCCAGGAGGCCTTGCACTGCTTGCACTAGCTCCTGAGCTGACACAGGGTCCTGAGGAATCCGGGATCTGATGAATCTTGGAGGGGGATTGGCAGCAAACTCCAACTTGTAACCGAGGACACTACCTCCTGAATCCACCGGTCTGAGACATGAAGCCTCCAGACGTGAGCGAAGTGCTGCAGCCGTCCCCCCACCCGGATGGGTGAGGGCGCCCCATCATGCCTGAGGGGGCTTGGGAGAGGATTTAGCTTTGGGACCCCAGGAGGAGCCAGGACGTCCACGTCCTCTGCCTCTATCCCAGAAATCTCCCCGGGCCCCAGGGAAAGAGACCCCCCTTCCCTGTCTTGCACCACGGTAAGGGGAGGAGAAGGAACCCTGACCCCGAAAGGGCCGAGGTTGCCGCCTGCGCTGGGGTAACCTACCTCCCTTAGCAAAAAGGTCCAGGCGGTCTCCAGACGCAGTCCTTTAAAGGGAAACCCAGTGAGGGCCTTCTTGGCAGCGTTGTCAGCAGCCCACTGGCGCAGCCAAACCGAGCGGCGTATAGCCACCACGAGGGCAGAAGTTCTGGCACACATTCTGATGGTGTCATCCAATGCTGATAGTACAAAGTTTACAAAAACATCACAACTGGAGAGTGCATTAAACACCTCACAAGGCAAATCATCAGGGGCACTATCAAGCAAATTCCTGATAAGGGTTCTAGTGGCCACAGCAGTAATGGCAGAGGCACAGACCGGGCGCAGCGCCGTCCCCGCACATGCAAAGGCGTGGGATGCCAGCTGATCAATACGCCGGTCTTCGGCATCCCGCAGGGTAGTAGAATCAGGGGAATGCATGACAGAGGTGTTAGATAGCCCTAGGATCGGGGCATCCACCTCGGGGGGGGGGGATGACCAACATTTAACCACCTCAGCAGGAAAGGGATACTTCCCATCCCAACTCTTTGGAACCCCAGAAGTTTACTGGGGCGTTGCCATTCCTTGAGCACAAGGTTATGGAAATGTGCCTGCTCTGGAAATTCCAAACGTGATCTTGCTGTATGGAAAAGCTTCCCTCTTTGCCTGGGAGCCTCAACAGGGAGAGAGAGAGAGAGACAGAACCTCAAAAATCTGGGTCAATCATCTGTCATCTGGGGCCCAGGGGTCAGAGCCAGAATCGTCATGACCCCTTGGTCTCTCATCAGATGAGCCTGAATCAGAAAAGAGCTCCCCTTCATCAGACGGGGTATAGCCACACAGATTCATAAACTCCTCAGTTCCCATAGGGAAAACAGTAACATTAGGCGTCAAGTAACGCTTCTTAACAGGGGCCTTACGCGCTAAAGTCTTCGCAATAATCTGTTCAACAGTAGCCAGTCTAGAAGACACATCAGGCTGAGAATCCCCACTAGTCTGCAACTCAACAGGAGTGAGATTTAAGCTTGGGGGAGTAGGTGAAGTGAAACGAGGTGCAGCCACTGGCAGGCCAGATTGCAATGCAAGCACCTGCTGAGCACAAGGTACACAGACCTGCGCCTTGTCAGCGTCAGCATGAGGCTGCCCACACGCTACACACAGCCGGTCTTGTCCCGAAGGGACCCCGGTCACATTATCCTGGGATGCCTCCATATGGTGATTATAGCGGCGCTATACGCCGATAGAGAATAACGCTATATAGCAACCCTGGATGCCCCAATAACCCGCTAGGGACGTGGGAGTATAATTTTTACAAGGTCTACAAGCAATATATTAAAACAGGGCCGGGAGAAGCCAAGGAGGGTTCGTCCCGCCTGAAAGACATAAGCAGACAAGACCTTAAGTACATCATAACAAAAGTGAAGCAGATAAAGCCGCCCGCGAGGGCATTTACGGACCACGGTAGGTAGGCGTCCGTCGCGCATAGGCCAACCAAGTCAGAAAAGATGGCGTCGGTATACCTTGAGGGGCGGGCCAATAATAGCGATAACGCAGAACGCGCCAAAGACGGGCCCCGCCCGCCCCGAAGAGCGCGCAGCCAGAAAGGCCAACAGCCAATGATGGCGCACCAGCGCCTGAGGTAATGCCGCCGCCAAGCGCGGAACAAAGTCAGTGCGCAGCGGCGGTAATTTTAAAAGACAAGTCAGCGCGGCGGCTGACACAAGAATAAAGACATGTGAAAAGTGAAAGCACAGACTGCATAACATACATATCTATACACATACACACCCCCCCTCTTTTCCCCCGAAGACTACAAGGAGGATGAGGGAGGACGGCGGCCACTTAAAGAGGGCCCACCGATAGGTAGGGGCAAGGGGCAATAGTGTGGGCGGGGCATCCCATAGAGGCTCACCATAAGCCTGAACCGCCTACCCTTTGTTGGGGGATTGCGGTGGAGCAGCGCTCCTAAGCCCCTACGGCGGTGCTGCCTACCTTTACCCAAACAGCGCAGCCAAGGCTGGGAGGCATATTATTAGTGGAACGGGTGGGAATAATCCTACAGGGCCGCAGGTTAATAACCCCGCTCACCTGCGAGTAGAGAGCCAATTTCTCGTCCTTCGCAGCCAGACTGCAGAGAAATTCTGGGGATTTGTGGGAGGTCCCTGGGTATTTGAGGGGCCGGGAGGAGCCTATTTTCGATGTCTCTGCAGTTCAGCGCCATCTGGCGGAGTATATCCCCAACTGTAAGTATTAGATTTGGAGCAGGACGTACTGTATACTAAGAATAGATACCTTTAGAAAGAAAATTCTAAAACACTCAAATAACGAGGCTTACTGATAAGCTGCTAATTCAGAAACCCACCTGCTGAGGTTATTGCCACTAAAAGATAACCATAAGCACCCTTAGACATAATGACGCATCCACCATGGTTCAAAAAAGGGGGACACTGAAAAACAAGTTCAGGTCCCAAGCCGGCAGAAGTGGATTAAAAGGAGGCCACACATGAGCGGCTTCTTGTAAAACAAGTTCTGATAAAATCTCTCTCAGCTATGGGTCTCTGAAAGAAGACAGATAGCAGATATTTGTCCTCAAATGAAGACCTTCATCAAGACTTCTGCAAAAAATCAATATATTCTGTAAACAGAACAGTACTACAAGCGAACCCCTGGATTCGCACCAAGCGATAAATGCTTTCCAGACTCTATAGTAGATCACTTGATAAAGATTTCTTCCTGGCCTGAATCATAGTCTGGATGACTCTGGCAGAAAAAATACAACTCTGTGAAGTACTCACCTGTAGAGTTGGTATTATACGCATACAGCACGTCCTGCTCCCGAATAGTCATAACATGTGGGTAGTCCTCCGCCGCCGTGCACTGCAGACATGTAGAAAACAAGCTCCTCCCGGCCCTACATATACCGTGGGACCTCCCACAAATCCCCAGCATTGAAAAGCAGTGAGAAGAGAAGCCAGGAGGAACAAACCACCCAGAATAACTGGTAGCAATATCTTAATGATAATTAGAATTAGTGAAACCAGGGTGGGGTGGAGCAGGACGTGCTGTATGCGTATAATACCAACTCTACAGGTGAGCATACAGCACGTCCTGCTCCCGAATAGTCATAACATGTGGGACATCCAATAGCAGTGTCCATAAGCAGGGTGGGATCCCCAGAAAAAGCAGCGGACAGTAAAGGCGCTGTCACCTGCAAAACTTGCAACAGGCATGACATGAGCAAGGGCTCTAACGTCAGTCTCATAACAGGACCATGAAGGTATGAACAGAGACAGGCCATAAGTCTAGTATTTGAACTCCCAGAGAAAAAACCCTGGTGCTGAAGGGCCAGTGATACCCAAGCACCCACGGAGTAAACAGTAAAGGGGAAGAATCACTCCCCTGAAGGAACATAGGTCAGTGTAGTGACCCAACCAGCTCACAGGCAAAGAAGCCTTGTGGCAACTCTTGTAACCCCCCCAAAGGGAACAAACTACAGGTCACCCGACCAAGGCGGGAATACAGACTCTTAATTATCAGGAAGCCAAGGCTTCCTCAAGATCAGGGAGCATCCAGAAGGATCAGTCCAAAGGCACAATGGCGCTGGAATAGATATCAGGCACATACCTAAGGAGGCGCCCGTAGACTCCAAGAACAGCAGTCCCTCCTAAAGGCCAAGAAGGCCGGCATGGGGAGAAGTGCAAAACCTGTAGAGGGATGTAGGCCCTCATATTAGTATTAATAATAATCAGCCCATGGCTGGACTAAGGGACTGAATCAAGGGTCCAACAGACCACCTGAACCGGAAGCCCAGCGTAAAAGGACACCCCCAGGCATGGGGTGCCTGTAGCCGTATATATCTGTACATGTATATATATGTATACATCGAGTCAGGGAGTAAGTAACCAGATCCATCGTCTCAGGCACATGTCTGACGGAGTCAGGAGGCCCCAGAGGAGAGGGCTGGCCTACAGGGCAGCTGAGACCGCATCCAGGCAGGGTCCCCAGGAAGTCCGCAGGTTAACAGAATGAAAAATTGATCCCCACAGGGACTTATGGAACTAGTGGGGAGGTGCAGCTAAGCAATCCCAAAGAGAATTCCCTACAAGGGTGACAGAACCAGACTCCTGCAGGAAGGCCAAGACAGACCTACACCTTCAGAGTCCCCAGATGGGGAGCCAACCCCAACTTACGCTGTAATGACTTTAAAGGCCCTGGGAACCGATAACGTCTAACAGGGAAGAGACTAAGGCCCATGTCAGTCAATATGGGATACCACCAATCCGTTATAGGCGGAGTAAGGGGAAGCTGGGGAGCTAACTCCCAACCCCCTCTCATACTAAGTCACCCAGAAGATGAGGCCCGTCCCCAAGGGGCGAATGAATCAGCAGTCAATCCCCAGACAGGAGACCTTTTATTGGAAACAGGAAGAGACCGGATAAGGGGCGAACCGCACCCTAACAGAGATATCACAATTCAGCAGCCTTCAGCATAGGCGTCTGCAAACCATTACTCCCAGGGCCGCCTAGGCCATAGATCCCATGGGACTCTCTATCAGGCCAACCGTGCGCAGAACCCAAAAGTAGGGTGATGAAGAGAAGGCATATGAATAACAAGGCTATGCCTAAGTACTCAGGCCCCCTGACCGGAGTCAGAATATCCTGGGACAGTAGGAACAAGGGCAGATGCCCTGTGTCAGGAGGGAGATCCCTCAGAGCCACGCTAGGCTCCCCAGGCAACACCGGGATAGCATAACCTGCCGCTAAGGGCATCCATTGAAGCGAATACCGCTGAGAAGCGGGGGGAGTAGAACCCCGCCCAGGCCAGGAACAGGGACCCTCCAGAGGTAGCAACCTGTCACAATCTTTAGACCAGCATTAAAAAACAGGCCATTGTCTTTCAACAGACCAGGAGTCCCCCATAAACCGACCGGTCCTGAAGGAGGAGAAGGCCCGCCATATAGAGTCAAAGGGAGCCCACCGTTTCAACAAGCCCAGCAGGTAAGATGGACCCTCTAAGGGGCCCAACCTAGAACCACGGGGGTTGTGGAAGGGATTTACCTTTCCCTGCCAAACCTGCGAGACTTGGTACCCAGGGTGACCATACTCTAGGAGATGCTGGTAAGGAAGGGGAGTGCCCCCCTGACGGGGCCCTTGCATATGGGAAGCTCCAGAGGAACCACCTTACCAAGAAGGCATGAGCACAGACCAAGCACCGGGGTGCTGGGACATATGTAGGTTTAGTAACCTACTGCGCCAAAGAGCCTGAGGTCTCGGTATATAAATGACATCATCTTGATGTGCCACCAACAGGCCCACCAGCTGCCATCCCGCCTGGTGAAGGCAAGGCACCAGTAAGGGGGGGGGGGCAGAGCCCCGTAACCAGGGGTCCCCTAATGCCAGAGAAGAAGGCAGCAAACCTGAACTGATTTCCCAGGAACGGGGAATAGTGGATAAGTGACCGTGAGGGGATGAGGTGTTTAAGCAACCATCCAGTATCTTCCAGGGGACACTGTAGGCCAACCGACCCACTTCGTCTGATGCAGAGGCTGGGGAGTAAGGAAGACGACCCGGTAGGTCCCAACGCGGAAGCCCCACCTCAGGCGTGTCCCCAGACACGCCAGGCTAGTAGCCTGGGCACGAAAGAAAGGCCCCAAATAGTGCCTCAAGCCGCAGGGTTGATCCTGTGACACTGTCTAGAAATAGTCTTGGCGTCCAGCAGACCCCAGAGAAACTAAGAAGATCTAGAGCTCGCAAGAGGCCGAACCCCCCCCCCCCGCGCAGGGGGCCCGAGTTGTCATATATGGACTACTTGTGAAGGTAGAATTGCTAAGCCTGCCATAGGCCCACGGGGTCCAGACTACCTCATACTGATGAAGGGGGGAGGATGGAAAAAATATATAGAGGCCATGGCCCCATACCGTTAAGGCAATTAACAAGTGCGCCCAACACTGCAGGCCCAGTCCGGCCTGCGCCAGTTTCAGAAGGGAGAGCAGGGACTAAGAACACCCTGACAAAAAACTGAGGGGGGACCGTCCAGCGAGAACCCATCCTGAGCCCAGGTGGGTTACATCCCAGAACCACCAGAAGGAGAAGGCATATTCCTGGATGTGAGACAGCTGTGCAGTCGTCCCCTCGCTCAGACGGGCGAGGGCGCCCCTTCATGCTTGCAAGGTTTTGGCAGATTTGGACTTGGTCCTGCCAGAAGGCCCAGGGCGCTGCCTGCCCGCGCCATGTTGGAAATCCACGCCGAACAGCTGGAAACACACCTCAGATTCACGTTTGACACTAACGTAGGGAGGTGGAGGAGTGACCCTGCCTCGTGGAGGCCAGAGCGGCCTTCTGCGGAAGGGTGCTATAGCCTTTTTGCCAAAAAGGTCCAAGCGGGCCCCGAATAACCGCCGTCCTCTGAATGGAAGGCAAGTGAGAGCCTTTTTTGTAGCTCCATCGGCGCCCCACTGTCGCAGCCAGACCAGGCGGCGAATGGCTACCGCAAGTGCTGAACTCCTAGCACACATCTTAATGGTGTCATCCAGTGCCGATAGAATAAACTTAACAAAGGCTTCGCAGTCTGATAGCGCACTAAACACCCCCCAAGGGAGGTCCTCAGGGCGGTGATCCAGTATCTTTCTGACAAGAGTCCTGGCGGCCACCGCCGTGATGGCCGCGCCACAAACCGGGCGCAGGGACGTCCCGGCACATGAGAATGCGTGTGAGGCCAGTCTGTCAATGCGCCGGTCCTCAGCATCCCGAAGGGTACGGTAAAAGGGAGCAGTCATAAAAGCGGGGTTTGTGACCCCTATAACCGGCGCGTCCACCACCAGGGGAGCTGACCATAAATTGACCACATCAGAGGGAAAAGGGTACTTCCATTCCCAGGCGATTCCCATTCCTGGGATATAATATTCTGGAAATGTTCCTGTTCTAGGAACTCCAAGCGCGGTGGCGCTGTATGGAAACTCTCCCTTTTAGGCTTGGGGATCTCCCCAGGAGGAGAGATTGACAAGACCTCAAAAATCTTGATCAGGATTTCATCCGTGTCACACAGACCCCAGGAGCCAGGCTCGGATTCATCACGGCCCGCGGGCATCCCATGGGAGGAGCCCGAGTCTGAGAATAGCTCACCTTCCTCAGAAGGGTCAGGGTCCTGCATATCAGCAGAATCATCTGTATCGTCAGGAACCGGAGAGCCAGGAGGTGTCAGGGACCGCTTTTTACCAGGGCCCATAAGCTCGGCCAATCCAGAAAGCACCTGCTCCGCCGTGGGCAACGCTCGTGGCACCTCTTGCAGGTCGTCCCCGCTGGAGTGGGACTCGCCATGAGTGATATTTGGGAGCGGGGAGAGTGAGGAAGGGAGGTTCCTCTGTTAGCAAACCTGCCTGTTCTGCACACTGTCCGCAGACCTGTGCCCTGTCAGCCTCAGCCAGGGGCTGGCCACACACTGCACACAGCCGGTCACGTCCCGGAGGGACCCCGGTTCCATAATCCTGAAATGCCTCCATATGGTGATTTTTAAGCAGTATGCCGCAGGGAATTATGCAGTAAGCAACCGTGGATGCCCCCCAAAAAACCCGCTAGTAATGTGGGAGAATTTGTAAAGAGGACCCGTTATAATATATGTTAGGCCGGGGCCGGTAACGAAGTCTTGGCTTCTGAAAGACACAATGGGACAAGGGGAGTGGAGTCAGTGTCATGCGCTGTCTGAACAAACATAGAAACCATACCGCCCCGGAGGGCACTTACACGGCCGAGGGAGGAGACAAGCCACACCACGCGCGCGCGAAGATAGAGAAAATGGCGCCTGCGAACCTCGAGGGGAGGGCCAGGCCAGGCTGTGACGCGTCATGCCGAGTCTCCGCCTCCCCCAAAGAGCGCGAAGCTCCAACCGACGGCAAGTACCGTAGCGGAGAATAAGTAACATCTAATGCTGACACGCTGGAATGAATCTGCCGAGGCAGACTGATAGTAAGAAAGACAGCTCGCACTGTACAGTGAGGCGCGACACTGACCCCCTGATTAAAGGAACAAGGTCTAATGGCGAATGGGCACCCCCCCCTTTCTTTCCCCTCACTCCCCCCCCCCCCCCCCCCCCCGAGTTACGGGAAGAAGCGAGGGGAGAAGCGGACGATGTCCATGGACTGAGTCTGTGAGGGGCACGGGCAAGATTGCGGGAGGGGCATCCTCTAGAGGCTCACCATCGGCCTGACCGTCTAACCTATGGAGGGGGATTGCGGTAGAGCACGGCTCCATTCAGCACACCAGGTGCTACCTACCTTCACCCGACCCGCGCAGCTAGGCTGGGAGGCATAATTCATCTGAAGAGGACGGGTGGAAATAGTCCCACAGGACCTTAGGCCGTAAGGCCCGCTCGCCTGCGAGAGTGTGATACTTCATGTCTTCGCAGTTCCAGCACTGCAGAGAAATCTGGGGATTTGTGGGAGGTCCCACGGTATATGTAGGGCCGGGAGGTGCTTGTTTTCTACATGTCTGCAGTGCACGGCGCCGGAGGCGGAGGACTACCCACATGTTATGACTATTTGGGAGCAGGACGTGCTGTATGCTTAGAATAAACCCTTTCTTCAAAGATAAAGTATTCAATAGCCAAGCCTTTCAAGCCAGAACTTATTTGGGATGCCTTAGAGGCCCCTGTGTGAGAAGATCTGGATCGTCACCTCCACAAGTTGCCCTGTGACATCCTTACTATGTCTGAGAACCAGCTTCTTCTTGTCACCGAGGAGCCACCAAAATGGTTGGGACTCCCTTGTGAGTGAAACCTTTTTTAGTACTCGACCCAGGAGTGAAATCGGAGGGAAATGCATAAAGAAGCTTGAATGCTGACCACTGAAGAGTCAGGACATCTGTTGCTATTATTAGAGGATCCCTGGGCTGGGAAACTTCGGACCTTCCGACTGAGCCGTGATGCAAGAGATCTATGTCTGGGGTCCCCCAGCACATGCATAGGGATTAAAAAACCCTCTGGCTAAGAGACTATTCCCTCTGATGCAGGACCGTTCTGCTGAGATGATCGGCCTACACGTTGTCCACTCCAGGTATGTGTACCACCAAAAGACATGGAACCGGTTTCTCGGCCCAAAGTAAAAACCAAGCTCTTTCATAAGGGCTTTACTGTCTCTGATGACCTCATGGTGGTTGATATATACCACCGTTGTCCAATTGTCTGAATCCGGACGGGATGCCCCATCAGATGGGATGTCCAATGTCTGAAAAAACAATAGAATAGCTCTCAGTTTCAGGATCCTTATGGAGATTCTGCTCTCCTTCGGACTCCACTGTCCCTGGAGCATTTGTGACTCCATGACACTCCCCCAATCAGATAGAATGGCATCCATGGCAGAGATGTGGGTGCAGCTGGGAACAGGGCACAGATGGGGAGCAGGGCAGAGATGTGGGTGCATTTGGGAGCAGGGCAGAAATGTGGGTGCATTTGGGAGCAGGGTAGAGATGTGGGTACAGCTGGAAACAAGGCAAAGATGGGGAGCAGTACAGAGATGTGGGTGCAGCATGGAACAGGGCAAAGATGGGGAGCAGGGTGGAGATGTGGGTGCATTTGGGAGAAGGGCAGAGATGTGGTTGCAGCAGGGAACAGGGCAAAGATGGGGAGCAGGGTGGAAATGTGGGTTCAGTAGGGAACTGGGCAAAGATGGGGAGCAGGGCAGAGATGTGGGCGCATTTGGGAGCAGGGCAGAGATGTGGGCGCATTTGGGAGCAGGGCAGAGATGTGGGCGCATTTGGGAGCAGGGCAGAGATGTGGGCGCATTTGGGAGCAGGGCAGAGATGTGGGCGCATTTGGGAGCAGGGCAGAGATGTGGGCGCATTTGGGAGCAGGGCAGAGATGTGGGCGCATTTGGGAGCAGGGCAGAGATGTGGGCGCATTTGGGAGCAGGGCAGAGATGTGGGCGCATTTGGGAGCAGGGCAGAGATGTGGGCGCATTTGGGAGCAGGGCAGAGATGTGGGCGCATTTGGGAGCAGGGCAGAGATGTGGGCGCATTTGGGAGCAGGGCAGAGATGTGGGCGCATTTGGGAGCAGGGCAGAGATGTGGGCGCATTTGGGAGCAGGGCAGAGATGTGGGCGCATTTGGGAGCAGGGCAGAGATGTGGGCGCATTTGGGAGCAGGGCAGAGATGTGGGCGCATTTGGGAGCAGGGCAGAGATGTGGGCGCATTTGGGAGCAGGGCAGAGATGTGGGTGCATTTGGGAGCAGGGCAGAGATGTGGGTGCATTTGGGAGCAGGGCAGAGATGTAGGTGCATTTGGGAGCAGGGTAGAGATGTGGGTGCATTTGGGAGCAGGGTAGAGATGTGGGTGCAGTTGGGAACAAGGCAAAGATGGGGAGCAGGACAGAAATGTGGGTGCAGCAGCGAACAGGGCAAAGATGGGGAGGAGCAGGGTGGAGATGTGGGTGCATTTCGGAGCAGGGTAGAGATGTGGGTGGAGCTGGGGACAAGGCAAAGATGGGGAACAGGGCAAAGATGGGGAGCAGGGCACAGATGTGGGGGCAGCAGGGAACAGGGCAAAGATGGAGAGCCTTACCTGGACTATTTTGCGTATCACACGGTTAAAGAGACCCATCAGCTGACTACTGGGAAGCTCAATCTCTTTTTCCAGGAGATCCACAGACTTGTGCTGGAGCCCAATTCCCAACAGAAGTGCCTGGAAGGGGAGCAAATAAATTAGCCCAATGCACAAAGGTTTCACTGAACATCTATAATCCTCTCCCAGATGTAGATCAGCTTCTTCATCCAGGGAGCAGAGATGGGGAGCAGGGTGGAGATGTGGGTGCATTTGGGAGCAGGGCAGAGATGTGGGTGCAGCTGGGAACAGGGCACAGATGGGGAGCAGGGCAGAGCTGTGGGTGCATTTGGGAGCAGGGCAGAAATGTGGGTGCATTTGGGAGCAGGGTAGAGATGTGGGTGCAGCTGGAAACAAGGCAAAGATGGGGAGCAGTACAGAGATGTGGGTGCAGCATGGAACAGGGCAAAGATGGGGAGCAGGTTGGAGATGTGGGTGCATTTGGGAGCAGGGCAGAGATGTGGGTCCAGCTGGGAACAAGGCAGAGATAGGGAGTAGGGCAGAAATGTGGGTGCAGCTGGGAACAAGGCAAAGATAGGGAGTAGGGCAGAAATGTGGGTGCAACAGGGAACAGGGCAAAGATAGGGAGCAGGGCAGAGATGTGGGTGCATTTGGGAGCAGGGCAGAGATGTGGGTGCATTTGGGAGCAGGGCAGAGATGTGGGTGCATTTGGGAGCAGGGCAGAGATGTGGGTGCATTTGGGAGCAGGGTAGAGATGTGGGTGCATTTGGGGACAAGGCAAAGATGGGGAGCAGGGCAAAGATGGGGAGCAGGGCAAAATACCATTTTGTGAATACTCACCTGTAAAATGGGTATTATAAGTATGTCACACACCCCGCTTCAAGACACTCATTACACTTGGTCAGACCCTTCCGGCCCATAAATACCTGGGACTTCCCACTCATTACCCGGTATAAAGATAGCAGTAAGATCAAGGGACCAGGAAAGCTAATTAAAACAAACAAAGGCTCACCATATAAAGGATCCAGAATACAAAAGGGCAGGGTGAAGCGGGGTGTGTGACATACTTATAATACCCATTTTACAGGTGAGTATTCACAAATGGTATTATTCTAAGTATGTCACACACCCCGCTTCAAGACATTTATTACACTTGGGACATCCAATAGCAGTGTCCAAAAAGGGCGGGGATCCAAAAAACAAGGCACAAACTTAAACCACTGCAGCTTGCAGAACTTTGCGGCCAAAAACAGCATCCACTGAGGCCCGAATATAAACCTTGTAAAACTTGGAAAAAGTGTGAACCGAAGACCAAGTAGCAGCCTTACAAACCTGCTCAACAGAAGCCTGGTGCTGGAAGGCCCAGGACGCCCCAACAGCACGAGTAGAATGAGCAGTAAAACGAAAAGGGGGAACCTTCCCCTTGGCAGAATAGGCCCCAACAATGGCCTGGCGAATCCATTTACTAATGGAAGACTTGGCAGGAGCCAAACCCTTCCTAGGCCCAGAGGGCACCACAAAAAGGGTGTCAGTCCTACGAAAAGGAGAAGTAGCCACCAAATAGTACTTCACACAGCGAACCACATCTAAAGAATGCAAAACCATCTCCTTGTCATTCCTGGGCTTAGGACACAAGGAGGGAAGGACAATATCCTGATTCAAATGAAAAGCAGAGACCACCTTAGGAAGGAAATCTGGTTTGAAGCGGAAAACAACCTTGTCCTGATGCCTCTCAAAGTAAGGAGCCTTAATAGACAAGGCTGCCAACTCCGAAACACGACGAACGGAGGTGATGGCAACCAGAAAAACAACCTTCTGAGTAAGCGTAGAAAGTGCAATATCCTGCAAAGGTTCAAAAAGGAGGACCCTGCAAGGCAGACAAAACCAAATTCAAATCCCAAACTGGGAGCAAAGGCTTCCTAGGAGGCCGCACATGCCTAACCCCCTGGAAAAAGGTCTTAACCAGAGGATGAAGAGCAAAAGACTTTTGAAAGAAAACCGCCAGGGCAGAAACCTACCCCTTCAGCATACTAAGCTGCAAACCTTGGTCCAGACCATGTTGCAGAAATTACAAAACCCTAGGGATAGAAAACGCCCTGCAAGGCAAGGCCCTGACCTCACACCAATCAATATAAGAACTCCAAGTCCTATAATAGATGGCAGAGGAAGACTGCTAGCCCTAACCAGAGTCTGAATGACAGCATCAGAAAGACCTTCCTCCCTCAAGATTTCAGCACCCACGCCGTCAAAGCCAGCGTTGGTAAATTGGGGTAGAGCAGTGGCCCCTGGGTGAGCAGATCCGGCAGAAGGGGCAGGTCTAACTGATCCTCCGCCAACCTTACCACGTCTCCGAACCAAACATGTCTTGGACACCTTGGAGCCACCAGGATTACTGACGCACCAGTCGGCCCACCATGGGAAACGGAGAGAACAGGTACAGAAACCCCAGATCCCTCCAGTTCAGAGACATGGCATCCACTGCCAGAGCCAGTGGATCCCACGAGAGAGACACAAATGCCGGAAGCTTGTGATTGTGACGAGAGGCAAAGAGGTCCACCTCCGGAGACCCCCACCGGTGGCAAAGCGACCGAAACACCTTGGGGCAGAGCGACCATTCCCCCCGGCGAGATGACCCCCTGCTCAGGGAGTCCGCCTCCATGTTCTCCACTCCCGGAATGTACACCGCCGAGATGCATGGGACATTGCTCTCTGCCCAGGCAAGGATCAAGGACACTTCCCTGAGGGCACACCTGCTGCGAGTCCCTCCCTGGTGATTGATGTAGGCGACCGCCGTCCGATTGTCCGACCGAACTTGGACCGGTAGGCCCCGCAACTGATGAGTCAAGCGAGCCAGAACCAGCCTGATGGCTCTAAACTCCAGAACATTGATGGGATTGTGAGCCTCCAGAGGCCTCCACAGTCCCTGAAACTGAAGATCCTTCCAAAATCCCCCCAACTTGACAGGCTGGCATCCGTGGTGACCGTCTCCCAACGAAGGGGCATGAAAGGACATTCCCCTCGTCAGATTGCTTGGTTTCAGCCACCACCGAAGGGAACGCCGCACCTGGGGGGACATCAGAAAGGACTGATCCAATGACAGCAGGGATCCGTCCCAGGCCGCTAAGAGATGGAGCTGGAGCGTCCTTGTGTGAAACTGGGCAAAGGGAACCGCCTCGAACGACGCCACCATCAATCCCACGAGTCGCATCCCTAGCCGGATGGACGGACAGGGAATGGATAGAAGACGCTGAGTCAATTGCTGAATCAGAAGAACCTTAGCTCGGGGGAGAAACACCCTGGCCTGAGAAGTATCCAGCGACATTCTCAGGAACTCCGCCACCCTGGAGGGAGTGATGCAGGACTTGGGATAGTTGATCACCCAACCGAAACTCTCCAGAGTGGACACCACATTCCTGGTATCCAGCTGCGCCTGACTGAGGGAAGACGCCATGATGAGAAGATCGTCCAGATAGGGCACGATGCGGATACCCCTGGCTCTGAGGATGGCCATCACTCCTGCCAACACCTTGGTAAAAACCCTTGGAGCCGAGGTAAGGCCAAAAGGGAGAGCCACAAACTGAAAATGTTGATTGTCCACGACAAACCTGAGGAATCTCTGGTGTGCCGGAAATATTGGAATATGCAGGTAAGCATCTTTGATGTCTATGGACGTCATGAAGTCCCCCTGACGAAGTGAGTGGATGGCTGAGCGCAGAGTTTCCATACGGAACTTCGGGGGACGAACAAACCTGTTGAACAACTCCAGAATGGGACGAACGGATCCGTCCTTCTTGGGCACCGTGAACAAATTGTAATAGAAGCCCAGGCCCCGGTCTGAGTGAGGCACCGGGCAGATGACAGCCATGTCCAAAAGACTTGCTACTGCCACCCGAAGCCCCTGGGCGGGCAGAGGATCTGACGGCACCCGAGAACTGAAGAATCTGGAAGGGGGCCGGAACTGGAACTCCAGCTTGTAACAGGAAGACACCACTTCCTGAATCCACCTGTCCGAGACCTCTTGAACCCAAACCTGGGAGAAGAGTAGCAGCCGTCCCCCCACCCGCAAGGGTGAGGGCGCCCCCTCATTGCTGAGCGGCTTGGCAGCGACTCTAGGCTAGGAGCCCCAACTGTATCCTGGACGGGCCCGACCCCTGACCCTGGTCCTGGAATCACTTCTGACACTAAGAATGAAGGGACCCTAGACTAGTCCCATAACCCCTTTGAATCTGCCGCAAACGCAAAAATTCACTACTAAGATAATCAAGATAATTATAAAAATATATATATGAATTTATTAAGCCATCCTTAAAGTGGACCAACACCCAGGATTTTGACTATCCTGGGTCTTGGTCCACTTCGGTGGGGCACCCCCGATCGGGGTGCCCCGCTGTGTGAAACCCCCCCGAAAAACTCACCTCTCCCCACGCCGACGGACAAGCCGCGGACAAGCGGCTCCTCCGCCGCCGCCTCCCTCGCACCCCTCTAGGCGTGCGCGCGCGCCGCGCCGGCCATCTGCGAATGGCCGGCGCGGGCACGCCTAGAGGGGCGCGAGGGAGGCGGCGGCGGCCGGCCACCGCCGAAGATGAGGTAGGGAGTTTGGGGGGGTTTCACCCCGCGGGACATCCCGATCTCGGATGTCCTGCGGGGAGGGAGGTGATCGGCCCGGGAATCTTATAGATTCCCGGGCCGATCACCCGTGGGTGTTGGTCCACTTTAAAAACTATTTACAAACAACAAACAACTCATTAAAAAACAAAGACATATAGAATGCTGGGGGGATATGATAACCCTATATCGACTCTCTTATTATTACATATTCAATAGTTCATCCATTGTTAAATAAACAAAATTAATAAATAATCCACATTAATTAATTCAAAGTGTATAAAGAATAACATAAAAAGGAGGAGCAACAAAAATAATTAATATACATAAATATAAACAAAATGGTGCAGAATAAAGGAGGGAAAGGTAGTTAGGAAGTTATAAGTGTTAACTAAAATCAGCAGATCAATAGAGCTGCTGTGTGTGCAATGGTGCAGTGCTATTACATAAAGTGTATCAGTGCATGGTGCAAAAAGCGCAAGTATTACAAAAAAAGTGCTACAGAAACTCAACTCACAAATATAAGTGTTCAGCATATAACTAATACAATTGCCATATAAAGAAAAAAATCATATGCAAGAATGAACATAAGATTACATCACCAGGTACATGGAGTCAGGGTCCCCCAAACAGCGGCCCGCTACCGACGCGTTGCGTGGCCTATCGCCACTTCGCCAGGGTGAGATAGGCCCCTGCTAGAGACGCCCCATCTTTTCAACTCACCTAGCTAACTGCTGCTCCAATCGGCGGCGGCGGCGCAGCAGCCATCCAGCGACGCTCCCCGTCCGGTCGGCAACTTCCACCGCAGGGGTCACGTGCTGGAGGCTACGTCACCTCCGCCCAGTGGAGCGCACCATCCAGGAAGTGTGGCGCGGCAGCCCGGAATGCCTCCCCTGCAGTAGGAGGACCCGGGCGGCCGCTCGCCGCGAACCATCACCCCCTATCCACTTCACTCGGCTGTCAGAGACGATGCTGAGGATCGTGGGAGGTGAGTACTAGCTGGGAGTCCTTAACATATAAATTAGATCTCAAGAATATATTATCAAGGAAAAGAGAAAAGAGATATGTACATAAGGATGGCATATTGGTTAATCCACATATCACAATGCATCATATAGTTGATATACGTCAATTCATTCTCCGTATGACATTAAACAGAATAAATGTCCCATGACACAATGGCCAGATTGATCTGATATCTCCTAAATACAATATGGATCCCGATATAGTAAAATTAAAAACATAGAAGGGAGTGAGACAAGGGGGTAAATAAAAGGTTGCAATTCTGTACACATACAGCATAAATGGCCTGTATAATGTACAGCGGAGGGATCCATTTCCCAACGGATCAAACAAAAACATCCATTCAAGGCGGTCTGTTGTATACTGTCCATTATTTAGACAAATAATAATTATACCAAGTCGGCCGATGTTTTGATTGTAAATGGTCAACATGATTAAAAGGATTAAAAACTCTCAATCAGAATGTGATGTAAATCCTACTGAGTCCAACAGAGGTATCCAATTATGGTAGCTTGTTGTCATAGGCTGTCCTTTATTTGATATGGAATATAGACCAAATGTGCCACTATTTTGATTGTAAGTGATCCACGTGATTAAGCCACTATTACTCAGGGTGGAATGTATATCCTAATAGATCCAAACGAGGTATCCATTCATAGCAGCATATTCCCAATGGCCATCCGGCATTCAATGTGGATTGTAGACCTGGAACAACACCATTCAGAAAGATTAATCAGACATCCTAATATACAAACTACAATGGGCAGAGATCAGTCCCACATCCTGACGGGGATAACATTTCTAACCAATCCACAAACAAACCCCAACCTATGTTTTCACAAATTAATAATGATGGACAAGCAATACACATATAAGGGGCTGAAACCATATGTCCAACCCCAAGTCGGACACAGACATATCAAGTGATATTACTATTGATATAAACCACTTTGTGTAAAAAGGAGCAAACGTGTAAGCAAGAAAATCAATCAAAAAACCCCACAAAGGCCCCTCAATATAAGTGATAAGTTGAAAAAGAAAATAAATAAATTAAAATTCAATAAAAAATATATAATTCAAAATACTAATGCAAGATGAAAACAAATACTGAGTATAGTAAGGCTGATCCATAGGATCGTTCCATACCTATATCCAATATCAACCAAACCAAATGTGCAAACCCCCTATGTGAAGCTTGTAGCAAGAATTAGATTAATCTCGACCCAAAAATGGGTGAAATGAGTAATCCTCATTTAAACCCCCAGGTGTTTTGGATCTTAAAGTGTAGATCCACTGGGTCTCCCTTTGTTGGAGTTTCTTCTTCCGATTCCCCCCTCGAATCCCCATATGGACTTGATCAATGAACATGACCTGTAGGAGATTACCATTTCCCTGATGGTAGTTTAAAAAATGGTCTGCCACTGGTGTCAAGGTGTTGCCTTCATTTATATCCCTCGTAGCCAATCTGATTGTAGAGAGGTGTTTCTGAATTCGGGTTTTGGCCGCCCTGATCGTTTCGCCTACATAATACTTTGGACAGGGGCACCGGATAACATAAATGACTCCCTCCGATCTACAATTAAGAAATCCCCTGAACTTGATGTCCCTTCCAGTATGTAGGTCCTTGATGACAGATGTTTTAATAACTTTTGGGCAGATGTTGCATATCCCACAAGCTCTACATCCCATTCCTTCCTTGTTCTTGGCAAGCCAATTGGGTTGTCTAATATAATGGCTATTATATAACCGGTCTTTCAGACTTGGTGCCCGTCTCGCTGTCATAGGTGGTCCCTTAGTGATGTGCTGTGTTAATGTAGGGTCCGATTGTAGGATAGGTCAATGTTTTTGCAAAATTGTTCTCACGTTATGCCAATCGTTATTAAAGGTTGAGATGAATCTCACCTCCACTTGTTCTGATTTCCTCTGCTTGTACCGGAGTAATTCATCCCTAGGCGTGGTCATTGCTCGTTGCATTGCCTTATGGACCACCCTACGGGGATAGCCCCTTTGTTGGAAATGTTTCTTCATGTTGTCAGCCTCCTCGGTAAATATAGGAAACCCACGGCCACAAACAGCATCTTACACTACAGAAGTTTTCATCAAACAAAACTAAAGGAAGGAATACCCACTGGACAGTTTCTTAGGGTCAGGGGGAACTGCTCCAATGATGACAAATTTACAGAGGAGGCTGACAACATGAAGAAACGTTTCCAACAAAGGGGCTATCCCCGTAGGGTGGTCCATAAGGCAATGCAACGAGCAATGACCACGCCTAGGGATGAATTACTCCGGTACAAGCAGAGGAAATCAGAACAAGTGGAGGTGAGATTCATCTCAACCTTTAATAACGATTGGCATAACGTGAGAACAATTTTGCAAAAACATTGGCCTATCTTACAATCGGACCCTACATTAACACAGCACATCACTAAGGGCCCACTTATGACAGCGAGACGGGCACCAAGTCTGAAAGACCGGTTATGTAATAGCCATTATATTAGACAACCCAATTGGCTTACCAAGAACAAGAAAGGAATGGGATGTAGAGCTTGTGGGAGATGCAACATCTGCCCAAAAGTTATTAAAACATCTGTCATCAAGGACCTACATACTGGAAGGGACATCAAGATTAGGGGATTTCTTAATTGTAGATCGGAGGGAGTCATTTATGTTATCCGGTGCCCCTGTCCAAAGTATTATGTAGGCGAAATGATCAGGGCGGCCAAAACCCGAATTCAGAAACACCTCTCTACAATTAGATTGGCTACGAGGGATATAAATGAAGGCAACACCTTGACACCAGTGGCAGACCATTTTTTAAACTACCATCAGGGAAATGGTAATCTCCTACAGGTCATGTTCATTGATCAAGTCCATATGGGGATTCGAGGGGGGAATCGGAAGAAGAAACTCCAACAAAGGGAGACCCAGTGGATCTACACTTTAAGATCCAAAACACCTGGGGGTTTAAATGAGGATTACTCATTTCAACCATTTTTGGGTCAAGATTAATCTAATTCTTGCTACAAGCTTCACATAGGGGGTTTGCACATTTGGTTTGGTTGATATTGGATATAGGTATGGAACGATCCTATGGATCAGCCTTACTATACTCAGAATTTGATTTCACCTTGCATTAGTATTTTGAATTATATATTTTTTATTGAATTTGTATTTATTTATTTATTTTCTCTTTTTCAACTTATCACTTATATTGAGGGGCCTTTGTGGGGGTTTTTGATTGATTTTCTTGCTTACACGTTTGCTCCTTTTTACACAAAGTGGTTTATATCAATAGTAATATCACTTGATATGTCTGTGTCCGACTTGGGGTTGGACATATGGTTTCAGCCCCTTATATGTGTATTGCTTGTCCATCATTGTTAATTTGTGAAAACATAGGTTGGGGTTTGTTTGTGGATTGGTTAGAAATGTTATCCCCGTCAGGATGTGGGACTGATCTCTGCCCATTGTAGTTTGTATATTAGGATGTCTGATTAATCTTTCTGAATGGTGTTGTTCCAGGTCTACAATCCACATTGAATGCCGGATGGCCATTGGGAATATGCTGCTATGAATGGATACCTCGTTTGGATCTATTAGGATATACATTCCACCCTGAGTAATAGTGGCTTAATCACGTGGATCACTTACAATCAAAATAGTGGCACATTTGGTCTATATTCCATATCAAATAAAGGACAGCCTATGACAACAAGCTACCATAATTGGATACCTCTGTTGGACTCAGTAGGATTTACATCACATTCGGATTGAGAGTTTTTAATCCTTTTAATCATGTTGACCATTTACAATCAAAACATCGGCCGACTTGGTATAATTATTATTTATTATTTGTCTAAATAATGGACAGTATACAACAGACCGCCTTGAATGGATGTTTTTGTTTGATCCGTTGGGAAATGGATCCCTCCGCTGTACATTATACAGGCCATTTATGCTGTATGTGTACAGAATTGCAACCTTTGATTTACCCCCTTGTCTCACTCCCTTCTATGTTTTTAATTTTACTATATCGGGATCCATATTGTATTTAGGAGATATCAGATCAATCTGGCCATTGTGTAATGGGACATTTATTCTGTTTAACCCTTTAAGTGCCAGCCTACCTGGAGTTTTTGTCACACTCTGTTGCCAGACCATTTTGCACTATTTTGCGCTCCCCATGTTCAAATGTGATTTTTGAAGGGATTTCCAGGGATTTCCCAGGAAAATGATATATTGTTTTTTTCAGCAGAGTCTGGGCTTTAACATGAAATGTCTTGTTTGTCATTTGTTAGGTGTATTCTTAATATTTTTGGGTGAAATATGTGCAAAAAAAAAAAAAAAAAAAAAATTTTTACATATTGTAGTTTTTTTTGGAATAAAAAATGTAAGTTTGTCAATAAAATCTTATTGCGTGTGAAATCCCAATTTCTCCCGGTTACAGCGGTACCACATATGTATTGGTAGACACCCTTTCCTGCCCAGGAGACTCCCCCAAACTGAAACAGCGCTTTAGGAGATTTTCAGATAAAATACAACTATGCTATGCAATATGCGCACCTTGCGGTTTTTCCAGAAAAACAACCCTTTACATTTGAAATACCCCCAACAAACTATATATTCTCTGGAAGTACACACCTCAGGCTTTCTAGGCGTACCAAGCTTGTGGATGTGGCCATAGTTTTCTGGAAGTAATCCCTCAACGTAATCTTTGGTTGCAAAGAGTTTCCCTAAAAAAAGGATAAAAAAGCAGAATCAAAGCCACATTTTCCTAAAAAAACTATATACAAACAAGAAAAAACAAGTTTAATCTGAAAACGCAACATCCCCCGAACAGAACGATACCCAACATGCATAGGTTCTGTCAAGGGAAGAGTTGCCAAACACCCCAAAGTAAAGCATGCGCATAACGGTAATTTTACTTGAAAATTTCAGCTCTGCAGACAAAGTGCGCACCTTGCGATTTTTCAACCAAAACAACCCTTTACATTTGGAATATCCCCCATAAACCATATATTCCCTGAAAGTACACACGTTAAGCTTTTTAAGGGTACCCAGCTTGTTGTAGTGGGCTCATCTTTCTGGAATTAATTCCTCAAAGAATTCTTTGGTTGCGCAGGGTTTCCCTAAAAAATGTTTAAAAAAGCTGAATAAAAAACACCTTTTCCTAAAATATAAATATGCAAACCAGAAAAAACAAGCTAAGTCTGAAAGCGCAAGGTCCCCCGAACAGAACAATACCCAACATGCATAGGTACTATTAACCCTTTTAATTGCCAGCCTACTTGAGATTTTGTCACCCTCTGTTGACAGGCCATTTTCCCCATTTTGCGTCATGTTTTGCGACATGTTTTGCGCCATTTTTGCTGTAACTTTCAGAAAAATTATATATATATTTTTTGCAGCAGAGTTTAGACTTTAACATGAAATGTCTTGTTTGTAATTTTTTTTTTTTTTTTTTACAATATTATTAAGTGAAAAAAAAAATAAATAAATAAAAAATTTTTTTTAGAAAATTGACTCCTTTATTTTAAATAAAAAATGTATTTTATTAAGGAAAATCATATTGCATGTGAAAGCCCCATTTCTACCGATTAGAACGGTACCACATATTTATCGGTAGCCCCCCGTTCCTGCCCAGGAGACCCCCCTAACTGAAACAAGTATTTTATAACATTCACAAAAAAAAATACAAAAACCATCCACACTACAAAGGGTTAAATCGGGAAAAAAAATGACATAGGGTCCCCCCTCCCAGGGGAGGGAGACCCCATTTTTTTTTTGATTTTTAAGGGTTAAAAACCCTTAAAAATCAAAAAAAAAATTGACGTGGGGTCCCCCTTACCCAAAGTAACCAGCCCGGGACCAGCTATGGGGGCTTGTAGGCACAGAGTGGGGGGGCCAGCTTATGTGGCCCCCCCACCCTGCAGCCTACGAGCCCACATAGCCCATGTGGGCCCGGGCTCTTCTGCCCCCCCCTGGCCTTTGGGGAGGCAGGTAATGGGGGTGCCGGGGGTTAATGGCAAGCCACCCGCTAGCGCAGGTGGCTTGCCATCCCCCCAGCCTTGTGAACTGGTATAGGGGTCATGGACCCCTTACCAGTTCACAAGGGGTTAAAAGGAAATAATGACACAGACACACACTGAGAAAAAAATATTTTATTAATTTTTTTTTTTTTTTTTACACTGTACTCACCTCCCATCCATCCTGGAGCACTCTGTCCCTCGGCGATCACTGGCTTCTGCTCACTTGCTAGAAGCCTTTTATAGCTGCTGGATGACAGATTACAAAGGGTTAATCAAAAAAAAAAATGACATAGGGTCCCCCCTCCCAGGGGGGGCGGACCCCATTTTTTTTTTGATTTTTAAGGGTTAAAAACCCTTAAAAATCAAAAAAAAAATTGACGTGGGGTCCCCCTTACCCACAGTAACCAGCCCGGGACCAGCTATGGGGGCTTGTAGGCACAGAGTGGGGGGGCCAGCTTATGTGGCCCCCCCACCCTGCAGCCTACGAGCCCACATAGCCCATGTGGGCCCGGGCTCTTCTGCCCCCCCCTGGCCTTTGGGGAGGCAGGTAATGGGGGTGCCAGGGGTTAATGGCAAGCCACCCGCTAGCGCAGGTGGCTTGCCATCTCCCCAGCCTTGTGAACTGGTATAGGGGTCATGGACCCCTTACCAGTTCACAAGGGGTTAATAGTAAAAGAAATGACACTGACACACAGAAAAAAAAATCTTTATTTTTCTCTTTTACACTATACTCACCTCCGATCCGACGTCCCTCGCCGCTGTCCCTCGCCGCTGTCACTTCACTGACAGATGCCGGTGGTGATCGGCGCAGGGCGGGTGACAGGCGAGGGGGCTCCGATCGGAGCCTCCTCACCTGACATCCGCCCTGCTCCGATCACCACCGGCATCTGACAGATGCCGGAGCTCGGAGGGGGTATAGGAGGAGCGGGATGACGTCATCCCGCTCCTCCCACAATGGGCGGGGCTAAGCGGCGGCGGCCATCGCCGCCATTACAAGAGGTGAGGACCCGGAAGAGGGTCCTCACCTGAAGACTGCGCAGCCCAGGGGGGGGATCGGACCCCCCCCTGGTGAAGAGGAGACCCGGAAAGAAGGCTCGGGCGCGGAGGTGAGTAAATGACAGTTTTATTTTTTTTTTTTTTTTTACAGCGGCGAAAAGCGCTGGAAACGGGGGGGGGGGCGGCTGGTTTCGGGCCCCCCCCCGAAGGCGGAGGACGACGGGGGGGCGATCGGATGCCCCCCCAAGGAAGAGGGGACCCCAGGCTTCACAAGGATACCGGAGGTAAGTGATTTTTTTTTTCTATTTTTTAACTGTTTGGGGGAAATGCCAGGCACGTAGTTTCTACGTGCTTGGCACTTAACGGTAGGAGAAGCAACCACGTAGAAACTACGTGCTTGGCATTTAAAGGGTTAATGTCATACGGAGAATGAATTGACGTATATCAACTATATGATGCATTGTGATATGTGGATTAACCAATATGCCATCCTTATGTACATATGTCTTTTCTCTTTTCCTTGATAATATATTCTTGAGATCTAATTTATATGTTAAGGACTCCCATCTAGTACTCACCTCCCACGATCCTCAGCATCGTCTCTGACAGCCGAGTGAAGTGGATAGGGGGTGATGGTTCGCGGCGAGCGGCCGCCCGGGTCCTCCTACTGCAGGGGAGGCATTCCGGGCTGCCGCGCCACACTTCCTGGATGGTGCGCTCCACTGGGCGGAGGTGACGTAGCCTCCAGCACGTGACCCCTGCGGCGGAAGTTGCCGACCGGACGGGGCGCGTCGCTGGATGGCTGCTGCGCCGCCGCCGCCAATTGGAGCAGCAGTTAGCTAGGTGAGTTGAAAAGATGGGGCGTCTCTAGCAGGGGCCTATCTCACCCTGGCAAAGTGGCGATAGGCCACGCAACGCGTCGGTGGCGGGCCGCTGTTTGGGGGACCCTGACTCCATGTACCTGGTGATGTAATCTTATGTTCATTCTTGCATATGATTTTTTTCTTTATATGGCAATTGTATTAGTTATATGCTGAACACTTATATTTGTGAGTTGAGTTTCTGTAGCACTTTTTTTTGTAATACTTGCGCTTTTTGCACCATGCACTGATATACTTTATGTAATAGCACTGCACCATTGCACACACAGCAGCTCTATTGATCTGCTGATTTTAGTTAACACTTATAACTTCCTAACTACCTTTCCCTCCTTTATTCTGCACCATTTTGTTTATATTTATGTATATTAATTATTTTTGTTGCTCCTCCTTTTTATGTTATTCTTTATACACTTTGAATTAATTAATGTGGATTATTATTGTGGAGTATTATTAGTCGATATAGGGTTATCATATCCCCCCCAGCGTTCTATATGTCTTTATGTTTTTTAATGAGTTGTTTGTTGTTTGTAAATAGTTTTTAAGGATGGCTTAATAAATTCATATATATATTTTTATAATCATCTTGATTATCTTAGTAGTGAATTTTTGCGTGTGCGGCAGATTCAAAGGGCTTATGGGACTAGTCTAGGGTCCCTTCATTCTTAGTGTATTGTGTTTCTTCCCCTCTGTCAGCACCCTTTCATTTGGCTGTGCACACCCCGAACCTTTTGTTTCTTAACAGGAATCACTTCTGGACGAGGGGAAAGCCGAACCCCTGCCGACTCTAGCCCTACGAAAGGACTGAGAGAAGGAAGCCCCCCCCGAAAGGGGCGACGCTGCTTCTTACGCTGAGGTAACTTACCTCCCTTTGCCACCGAATCCAATTTTTCTCCAAAGAGCCGCCACCCCACAAAGGGAAGGGCCGTGAGCGACTTTTTGGACACAAAATCAGCCGCCCACTGGTGTAACCAAACCAACCGGCGGATAGCCACAAGCAGAGCCGCAGCTCTGCTGCACATCACCAAAGTGTCGTCCAGGGAGGACAGTACAAAGGATAAGAATGACTCACAGCGCTTAAGGTCGACAAACTCCTCACTAGCCGGGTCAAGCCCGGACGAGGTCAACAATCCTCTAACAACCGACCTGGCAGCTACCAAGCGCAGAAGCACAAACCGGCCGCAAGGCCGATCCAACACTGGCAAAACCACGACAAGCCATCTGGTCAATGCGTTTATCCTCACCATCCTTGAGGGTAGTGCACTCCGGAGAATGGAGGACTGAGGAGCTGGACAACCCCAAAACAGGAGCATCCACCTTGGGGGGAGACGACCAGTGCTTCACTGTGTCCGCCGGAAAGGGATATTTCTTGTCCCAACCCGGTGGGACATCCGGAAGCCGCGTCGGCCTCTCCCATTCCTTGCGAATGATACCATCAAAATGCTTGTGATAAGGAAATTCCAAGCGGGGCTTCGTCTCTTCAAAGAACTCCTTCAGCGGAGGAGCCGCCTCGGGGGGAGAAAATACCATTTTGTGAGATACTCACCTGTAAAATGGTTATTACGAGTATGTCACACCCCCCACTTCCCGATATTCATGACACTTGGGAACCTGGCCTGTAGAGGGCGATCTTGCAGAGATGACATGGAAAAAAGGAGCCCCTCCTGGGTTCCTCCCACTATTCCTCAGTCTTTTTAAACAGCAGTGAAGAACCAGGAATAGCCAATTATATTCAATAATTGTAAAATTATATGAGACTAATAATACCAAATAAAGGATCCCTTAGAACAAAAAGAGCCAATTATATTCAATAACTGTAATATTATTTGAAATAATAATACCAAATAAAGGATCCCTAGAGCAAAAAGAGCCAATTATATTCAATAATTGTAAAATTATTTGAAATAATAATAATAATCACATATAAAGGATCCCTCGAACAAAAAAGGGCGCGGGAAGTGGGGGGTGTGACATACTCGTAATAACGATTTTACAGGTGAGTATCTCACAAAATGGTATTATTCCTAGTATGTCACACACCCCACTTCCCGATATTCATGACACTTGGGACATCCAATAGCAGTGTCTATAACGGGTGGGGATCCCAAAGGAATAATGCATAACTTAAATTACTGCAGCTTGCAGAACTTTGCGGCCAAAAACAGCATCCGCTGAGGCCCGTACATCAACCTTGTAAAACTTAGAAAAAGTATGCACAGAAGACCAAGTCGCATCCTTGCAGACTTGTTCAACAGAAGCTTGGTGCTGAAAAGCCCAAGAGGCTCCAATAGCACGAGTAGAATGAGCGGTGACACGAAAAGGGGGAACCTTCCCCTTCGCCATATAGGCCCCAATGATAGCCTGACGTATCCACTTACTAAGGGAAGATTTGGCAGGAGCAAAACCCTTCTTGGGCCCAGAAGGCACAACAAAAAAGGGCATCCGTCTTGCGGAAGGCCGAGGTAGTAACTAAATAATACTTAACACAACAAACTACATCCAAAGAATGTAAGACCCTTTCCTTGTCGTTACTAGGTTTAGGACACAAGGAAGGAAGAACTATATCCTGATTTAGGTGGAAAGCAGACACCACCTTAGGAAGGAAATCCGGTTTAAAACGGAAAACAACCTTATCTTGATGCCTCTCAAAATAAGGGGCTTGAATAGACAAAGCCGCCCGTTCAGAAACTCGGCGGACAGAAGTAATAGCAACCAAAAAGGCAACCTTCTGAGTAAGAATAGGAAGAGGAATATCCTGCAATGGCTCAAAGGGAGCAGCCTGCATAGCCGAAAGCACCAAATTAAGATCCCAAACAGGAAGTAAAGGCTTTCTGGGAGGCCGCACATGCGCGACTTTGGAAAAAATACAATTCTGTGAAATACTCACCTGTAGAATTGGTATTATACGCATACAGTACGTCCTGCTCCAATATAATAATTACACGTGGGTAATCCTCCGCCAGAGGGCGCTGTTCACTGCAGACATGCAAAAACAGGCTCCTCCCGGCCCTTCATATACCCGGGGAACTCCCACAAATCCCCAGCATTGAAAAGCAGTGAGAAAAGAAGCCGGGAGAAACCAACCACCAAACTGGTAACAATAGCAATGATAACAATCACCATACAGGGGATCCAGAAAAAACAGGGTGGGGTGGAGCAGGACGTACTGTATGCGTATAATACCAATTCTACAGGTGAGTATTTCACAGAATTGTATTATTCTAAGCATACAGTACATCCTGCTCCAATATAATACTTACACGTGGGACATCCAATAGCAGTGTCCATAAAGTAGGGTGGGATCCCCATCAAAAAAGGCACAGCAGACAGTAAAGGCGCTGTCACCTGCAAACCTTGCTACCAAGAACGACATGAGCAAAGGCTCAAACATCAATCTGATAACAAAACCTTTGAAAAGGTATGAACAGAAAACAACAACGGTCTAGCAAACCTGTTTAACAGAAAACCTGGTGCTGAAGGGCCAAAGGTACCCAAGCACAAGTAGAACAGAATAAAAAGAGAGGAAGATTCTTCCCCTTAAAGAAATAGGCCAGAGTAACGGCCTGACCAGCCCAAATGCAACAGGAGCCTCGGTAAAACTTAGAACTCTCCCCAACAGGGAATTGAAAAACTGGTCTCCAGCAAGACAGGCAGGGAAACTGACCCCTACACTAACAAGGATCAGCAAGAATCCGAAACCTTTACTCAGGATCAGGAAGGCAAACCATCCAAGTAAGATCAGTCCAAAAGGTGCATAGGCCCTGGAAGCAAACGAGATCAGGCGCATACATATGGAGACGCCCGCAGACCCCAAGGGGCATCAGTTCCCCTAAGGGACAAGAACAACCCAGGAAAACTTCAACACCTGTTGAGGGAATGTAGACCCCTTTACTTCAGCATAACTAAGAATCAGGCCCATAGGCAGACTAAAAGGGCTTAAATAATGATCATAAGACACCACCCTGGGCAAAAGGTCCGGCGTAAGGCGGAATACCACCACATCATGGTGTGTGTATATATATAGATGATGAACGAGGGCTAACTAAACAGAGCCACCATCTCAGGCACACGTCTGACTGAAGCAACAGCCCCCGGAGGGGCAACTTGAACTACGAAACAGCTCAGACAGCATCCAGAATAAGTCCCAAGGGAACAAACCGCAAGGCAAACAGAATGAAAACTGATCCCAACAGGGACCATAGAACTACCTGGGAGATGCACCGAGCAATCCCCAAGAGAACGCTTAACAAGGAAGACTGAACAAGACTTCCTACTGGAAGGCAGACAGGACAGAACCTGAACCTTCAGAATACCTAGGTGGGGAGCCAACCCCAACCCATGCTGTAACAACTCTAGAACCCTAGGAACAGATAATGTCCAACAGGGGAGAGACCAAGACTCACGCCAATCAATATGGGTAACCCATACCCCATAATAGACGGAGGAAGAAGAAGAAAAGAGAAGCTTGCTCCTAGCCCCCCATAGACCAAGTCACCCAGAAGATAAACCCGTCTCCAAAAGGGTGAATGAATCAGCTGTCAAGCCCTCAGACTAGAGCCTGTAGATTGGGCGACATAAGAAGGAGCCTGACAAGGGCAGAACCGCACTCCTGAGAGAGTGTACAGGTCCGCTGACTTCAGCAGAAGCATCTGCGAACCGAAGTCCACTAGGCCACCCAGAGGCCATAAGTATCACGGGTCCCCTTATCAGCGTAATCTTGCCCAGAACCCCAAGTAGCAGGGTGAATGAAGAGAAGACATATAAAATAGAATGTCCAGACATAAATTTACTAAGCCCCCATGACCAGAGTCAGAATAATCCGGGGCAGTAAAAACAAGGGCAGAACCCCTGTGATATTAACGAGACCCAACAGAGCCATCCTAGTTGGCTCTCAGAGGGACACCAGGATAGCACAACCTGCCACTGAAGGACATCCATTGGAGCGAATACCACTGAGGTGCCGGGAACGTAGACCCCCACCTAGATCAGGATCAAAAACCTTCCAGGAGAATCATCCTGCTTCAAGTTCCAGACCAATTAAAAAATTACAGAACACTGTAATTGTAATTGTAGACAGGCCAAGAGTCCCCAAATAGACAGGTCCTGAAGAGGAGAAGTCCAGCAAGATAGAGCCAACTGAAGGCTCACTGTTTTAACAAAATCAGTAGGTAAGATGGACCCTCTAAGGGACCCTACCTAGGAACCGCGGGGGGTTTTTGGAAGAAAATCCCCCCCCCGCCAACCTGCGAGACTTGGCACCAAATGTGACCATTCACAGGAAGATGCAAACAAAGAAGGGGGTGCCCCCTGACAGGGTCCTTGAATGTAACCAGCTCAAGAGGAACCACCGTACCAAGGGGGAATGAGCACAGACCTAGCTCCAGGGGTGCTGGAACCCCATCTAGGATCAATAACCTACTGTGCCGAAGAGCCCAAGGGCTCTGTATATAAGGGACATCATCTGATACGCCACCAACGGGCCCACCAGCTGCAATCCTGCCTGGTGAAAGTAAAGTGTTAGCAAAGAGGGACAGAGCCCCTGTGACCAGGAGTCCACTTATTGTCAAGGAAGAAGGCTCAAGCCTGAACCGAATCCAAGGAATGGAGATAGCGAATAAGGGACCATGAGGGATTGAGGTGACTGAGCACCCATCCAAATAACTCCCAGAGGACACCGCCAGCCGACTAACCCACTTGGCCTGACGTAGAGATTGGGAAGTAAGGAAGGACGATCCGGTAGGTCCTAGTGCGGACGCCCCACAGGTATGTCCGAGACATCACCCCCATCCGCGCCTTGGCGAGTAGCCTGTCAATGCGCCGGTCCTCAGCATCCCGAAGGGTACGGTAATAAGGAGCAGTCATGAAGGGGGGGTTAGTAACCCCTATAATCGGTGCATCCACCACAGGAGGTGCTGACCAAAAGTTAACCACATCAGGGGGGAAAGGGTACTTCCAATCCCAGACCCCTGGGACCCCTTTAAGTTTACAAGGCGATTCCCATTCTTTGGATATAAGATTCTGGAAATGCTACTGTTCCAGGAATTCCAAGCGCGGTGGCGCTGTGTGGAAACTCTCCTTCTTAGGCTTGGGAGCCTCTCCAGGAGGGGAGATTGACAAAACCTCAAAGATCTTAATAAGTAGTTCATCTGTGTCACACAGGCCCCAAGAACCGGGCCCAGAATCATCACGGCTCCAGGGCATCTCATCCGAGGAGCCCGAATCAGAGAATAGCTCACCTTCATCAGAAGGATCAAGATCCTGCATAGCAGCAGATTCATCAGTATCATTAGGAACCGGAGAACCAGGAGGCGTCAGGGACCGCTTCTTTCCAGGGCCCACGCGCTCCGCCAAACTAGACAGCACCTGCTCAGCCGTAGGCAGCCTGCGCGGCACGACTGCGGCACGACTGCGCGGCTGGTCATCCCCGCTCGAGTGAGACTCATCAGGAGTGAGATTTAGGTCCGGGGAGACGGGTGTATTGAAGTGAGGTGCAGCCACTGGCAAACCCGAGTGCAAGGTCAGTGCCTGTTCAGCACACGGTCCGCAGACCCGTGCTCTGTCAGCATCAGCATGGGGCTGACCACACACTGTACACGGCCGGTCATGTCCCCGAGGGACCCCGTGTACATAATTCTGAGATGCCTCCATATGGTGATTATCTGAGCAGTATGCCAGCAGGGATTTACGCAATAGGCAACCCTGGATGCCCCAAGACCCGCTAGGAATGTGGGAGAATTTTTTATGTGAACCCGCTATAATATATGTCAGGCCGAAATCTTGGCGTCTGAAAGACATAAAGGGAATAAGAGGGGGGTGTAAGTGCCATTCGCAGCTGAATAAAAAAATCATAGGAACAAAAACCGCCCGGGAGGGCACTTACATGACCAAGGGAGGAGGCGGACCGCAACCACGCGCGCGCGCAGACCGTCAAAATGGTTCCAAGCAAACCTCGAGGGGCGGGCCTGATCTGGCCGTGACGCGGGGCGTGTAATGCCAAGTCCCCGCCTCCCCCAAAGAGCGCGAAGCTCTAACCAGCGCAACGTCAATGACAGTAGTCGATAGGACACACATACAGAGTGTAATTAAGGAGATTGCTCTCAACACTAGAGAATGATGCTGCCGCCTGGGCTGCACACGTCATGTAATTAAAGGACACACACGCACGCAACCAGACAAGGTTTATGTGGAGCAAGGAGCGGGGCACTGACACCCAAGTTTAAATAAAAAGTCAACGGCCATAAACGTGTTAACATTACGCTGGGACCGCCACACATATACCCCCCCCTTTCTTTTCCCCCGAGCTACGGGAGGAAGCGAGGGACAAGCGGACCAGCACCCAGGGTTCATCGCTATGAGGGGCACGGGCAACAATGCGGGAGGGGCATCTATTGGAGGCTCACCATCGGCCTAAACCGCCTACCCTATGGTGGGGGACTGCGGTGGAGCGTAGCTCCGTGAGCACACGAGGTGCTGCCTACCTTCACCCGACCAGCGCAGCCCAGGCTGGGAGGCACATCCTTATCGAATAGGACGGGTGGAAATAGTCCTGCAGGGCCGCAGGCTGTAAAAGCCCCACTCACCTGCGAGAGAGTGATACTTCATGTCTTCGTAGTCAGCACTGCAGAGAAACCTGGGGATTTGTGGGAGGTCCCCGGGTATATGAAGGGCCGGGAGGAGCCTGTTTTTGCATGTCTGCAGTGAACAGCACCCTCTGGCGGAGGATTACCCATGTGTAAGTATTATATTGGAGCAGGACGTACTGTATGCTTAGAATTAGGTCTTAACCAAAGGATGAAGAGCAAACGATCTTTGAAAGAAAATTGCCAAGGCAGAGACTTGCCCTTTCAAAGTACTAATCTGTAATCCCATATCCAGAGCTTGTTGCAGATATTCCAGAATTCTAGGAATAGAAAATACTCGTCGGAGAGAATAGATCAGCCATTGTTTTGACCTGCTTTAACCTGTTTTTTCTTCCCCCTTGTTCGGCCTGAGCCGGTGACGGGGGTCCGCCTCCGCTGCTCTCCCGGGAGCCCCACTGATGGGCGATTTGGTGGAGCCCGAGTTGGTGCTTTGTTATGCATCTTGTTTAAAGTTAATGAAGTTGTGTTTTTTTTGTGATGCCTAAATAGCCAGTGCATCCTGTCAGTAATTGCTGCAGGGGAGCCTTTGGCTCCGGATTCCCAGGGCGCGACCGGGCTGCCCTTCCACCACCCTCCCACCCATCCCACCAAATGCCTTCCCTGTCCCCTCTCCCCCCCCCCACCCTCTCCCCCCCCCGGTCCCCCTATGGCCCTTCTCTATTAAGAATCTCCCTCTCCCCCTTCCCCTGATTCCCTCTCGCTGGCTCTGGGAACCCGCGGCGGATAATCCGCTGACCCGCAACTGTTCAGCAAGCCTGTTTCTTGCAGACCCCTAGGCAACGGGCCTGCGCATCCCAATTGCACATAGTTAAACCAGTGTTGTGTTACTTTGTTTGGGATATGATGCTCGCCAAGGTTGGGGGGTGGTGGAGCGGGGTGGGGGGTGGGTTTGGGAAGGGGTTACAGTTAAAATGTTATATTATCTGTTCTGTCAGTTGTTTGTGTGTGGGTTTGACTGTGATGTATGATTGCTGGACTCGAGTAATAGGAAGATCTCTGGGGGGGGAGGGAGGACCGCAGGGAGGCGGCTCTTGATAGTAGCACTTTACGCGGTAACAATGGGTGAGTGTAAATTTCTCTCCTGGAATGTCCGGGGGCTTAATGATAAGATCAAGAGGGCCACTGTCCTCCAGTTTGTTAAGAAGTATAAACCGAATGTAGTTATTTTCCAAGAGACCCATTTGGTGGGCCAGAGGGTGTTGGCATTGAAGAGGCCATGGATCCAGAGCTCCTTTCATGCCCCATTCTCGGCCTACTCAAGAGGAGTATCAGTGTTGATCTCGAAGGGCACCCCGTTTATGTTGCTCTCAGTTCACGTTGACCGTGAGGGTTGTTATGTTATTCTCCATGCTAAATTGATGGATACTGTTATGATAATAGTCGGAGTATATGTCCCCCCACCATTTTCTGCTAGGATTCTAGACAAAATAATGGAGAAAGTGCTCTCTTACCCTCCAGCCCCGATGCTGCTGCTAGGGGATTTTAATATGGTTTTGGATTCGGCGCTGGACAGGATGAGTAAGACCCAACTGGCTAACTGGGCAGAAACGTTGGGGCTACAGGAGCTTTGGAGGTGGAAGCACCCCACCGATAAGGCGTTCTCCTGTCACTCGGTTACTCACAAGTCCCTGTCCAGAATTGACCTTGCGTTCTCCTCGCCTGAATTTCTACCCAGGGTGGCAACCTGTTGCTACCTCCCGAGAGGGGTTTCGGACCACTCACCCTTACTGATCACAGCCGGACTGTCACTGAGGCGGGAGAACTGGGTGGGATGGAACCTGAACCCTCTATGGTTGGAAGCCCCTGACATTATGAGTAGTCTGAAATCCTCTACTGAGGCGTTCTGGGACTGTAATACGGTGGAGACGTCGGTGGAGGTTAGCTGGATTGCCTTCAAAGCTGTTACCAGGGGGGCGGCCATTAGTGCTATCGCTGCAGCTAGGAGGAAGAAGGGGAGGGAAGTGGCAGATCTTGAGTGTAAGCTGGCGCGGGCGGAGGAGAAGTTTAGTGCAACCTCGGATAGCAGAGACCATTCAACACTGTTGGCATTAAAGAGGGAATATAACCTGCTTCTGACCGACTTGGCTAGGAAATTACTGCTTTATAAGCAGGCAACAATTTTTGATAAAGGGGATAAGAACGGTAAGACCCTGGCCTACCTAGCGAGAGCCGAAAGCCAGCCCAACCACATTGCTGAAATCCTGGATAACGGGACGGGGGTGACGGGGGGGGGGGGAGGAGATTGCCCAGAAGTTTCTGGAATACTACTCTGCCTTATATTCCTCGAGAGTGAGCTATGGGACGACTGATCTGGATAACTATCTGGACCAGATTTCCTTTCCTAGGCTGACCGTGGAGGATCGGGAGGCTTTGAACTCCCCTATCACCATGGATGAGGTCTCTGGCGCAATTAGGATGCTCTCTAGCAGGAGGGTGCCAGGGCCAGATGGGATACCGGCCGAGTGGTATAAACAGGACCTTGAACAAGTGACCCCAAAGCTGTGGGAAGTGCTGAAACAAGCGCTTGAAAGTGAGTGCCTTCCGGCCTCTTTTTATGAGGCACATGTGGTCCTCATTTATAAGGAGGGGAGACCCCCTGGCTCTTGTGCGTCTTACCGCCCCATATACCTGTTGAACCAAGATGCAAAAATATTAGCCAAAATACTGGCCACTAGGCTAAACAAAGTTATACTGCATTTGATTGGGCCAGATCAGTCGGGGTTTATGCCAGGGCGTACCACGTGTGTGAATCTCCGCAGACTGATGTCCAATCTCCAAATTATACATGATAACCATGGGGAACGGGTGGTTATATCATTAGATAATGAAAAGGCCTTCGACTCGGTAGAATGGGAATATCTCTGGGCAGTATTAGAAAGATTTGGACTCCCTCCTAGTTTTTTTACATACATCAAATTGTTATATGAACGGCCAACTGCCCGGATACGGGTTAATGGGTGTTACTCTAACTCATTCGCCTTGCATAGGGGGACAAGACAGGGGTGCCCACTATCGCCGCTGCTTTTTGCCTTAGCTATCGAACCCTTGGCGATCATTGTCAGGAATTCCCCAAGTATCTCTGGATGGAAGTTGGGAGCAGTAGAGGAAGAGATATCCCTATATGCAGATGACACACTGCTATACCTAGCAGATGGCCACAAGTGTCTGGACGCAGCTTTGGACACTATTGGAGTGTTTGGGAGGTTCTCAGGACTGAGGATTAACTGGGATAAATCCAGTCTAATGTTAGTGGATGAGCTTGCTTCCCCCGACATCTCCCCGAGGTCTCAATTAAAAATAGTCCAACAATTTAAATACCTAGGGATCATGATTAGTAGGCAACCAAGTGAGTTCATGTCTCTGAATATTTCCCCTGTCGTGTCAAGGCTAAGGCAGAGGGTTGCTCAATGGGCAAACCTGCCCCTGTCAGTCATGGGCAGAATCAATATATACAAAATGATATTCCTTCCAAAATTTCTGTACATATATCAGGCCTCGCCAGTGTTGCTGCCCGTCTCCCACTTTAGGACGTTGAATTCAATTCTGTTTGGCTTTATCTGGGGGCAGTCTCCACCTAGGCTTAACAGACAAATAATGAAAGCACAGGTGGCGGAGGGGGGTCTAGCGGTCCCGCACATGCAAATGTATTTTTATTCCACACAGCTCCTGTTCGTGCACTGGTGGCTCTGTCAGCCGCAAAACAACCCGGTGGTAGGTCTGGAAGTGGCGGTGTTGGGTTCTCCTGAGAAACTATCCCTCTTGGTGTACAGGGGGGTTCGGGAGGCCACCGGATGCATGAGGGTAGTGTGTAACATATGGGGAAGGGTAGCCAAGCTGATCGAGAATCCGGACGAGGCCCAGTATTGGTCCCCCTTTGCTCCTCTCTGGAACAATCCCAAGCTCCCTGAGTTGGTTTCAATGCAGGATCCGCAGTTCTGGGATGGGAAGGGCCTCCAGACGCTGGGCCAGGTGTACAGGGATGGAGTGCTTATGTCGTTTGACCAAATCAGGGAGACCTTTCGAATTTCCCACCGGGACTTCTTCCGATACCTGCAACTCAGGCACGCTCTGCAAACTCAATTCCACAGGGTCAGTCCGAATTTTTCGGTGTCCCAGGTGGAGAGTGCAGTGAGAGGGTCGGACTTGAGGAAACCTGTCTCTACATTGTACAGGTGCCTGGTTGCTGGGCTGGAATCCCCCAGGGGGAAGGTTGAAAGCAGGTGGTGGACCCTGGACCAAGCCTTGGACCGGGACGACTGGGAGGAAATCTTAGATAACTTACACTCATCGGTCATAGAAGCCAGAGACAGATTTATCCAGACCAAGTGGTTACATCAAGCCTACATCACGCCGATACGGTTGCATAAGATGGGATTACTGGCTAGTGACTTATGCCCCAGGTGTGAGAAGGAGACTGGTACATGGGAACATGTGACCTGGTCCTGTGAGGTTCTGGTGAGATATTGGGGAGAGGTAATGGATTTGATTGGTGAAGTGGTGGGCACTCGGATCACCGGCTCGATTTCCTTATGTCTTCTGGGGGTGGTCGAATCACTGTCGCTGTCGAGGCCGCTGAAATCATTATTTAGACTGTTGCTCTTTTATGCCAGGAAATGTGTTCTGCTTAATTGGAAACATCCGGCCAAACCATCCGTACAGGCGTGGAGGGCTCTAATTAACCAGAAACTCACTATGTACAAACTGACATACACAGCTCGAGGGGTGCCTGATAAGTTTGAGAAGATATGGGGTCCCTGGCTGCAAAATCAAGACACCGCCTCAGAGGACGATTAGGAAGGGTATAGATCTACTTAAAGGGGCAAGGCTGCTCACCTATAGTAGCTTGAGGTATTGAGCGAGTGAAAGTGGCATTAGGGAGACGAGAGTAGCATCCTGGAGACGGGGCTTTCCGACTGGTCCTCCC
Organism: Gastrophryne carolinensis; assembly: GCA_027917425.1. Taxonomy (NCBI): domain Eukaryota; kingdom Metazoa; phylum Chordata; class Amphibia; order Anura; family Microhylidae; genus Gastrophryne; species Gastrophryne carolinensis. The sequence goes on from CM051241.1 coordinate 102,378,039, forward strand.
ATCCCGGTGAATAGTTAACTAGACATCCGAGTCCAGAATGTGTGTGTGTGTTGAGTGAATGGTGTCGTGTCTACATGTTTATTGAAACTATGCTACTGAACTGGGTGCCTGCGGCACCTCCATGTGATATGTGACTTGTATTTGTGTCTGATGTTTGTTGAACTGCAAATAAAAAGAAACTTTAAAAAAAAAAAAAAAAAAAAAAAAAAGGAATAGAAAATACTCTACAGGGCAAAGCCCTGGATTCACACCAATCAATATAGGACCTCCAAGTCCTGTAATAAATGACAGAGGAAGATTTCTTCCTAGCTCTAATAAGAGTCTGAATAACCACATCAGAAAGACCTTCTTCTTTCAAGATGGATACTTCAGCAGCCATGCCGTCAAAGCCAGCGTTTGTAAATTGGGGTAACAAAGTTGACCCTGAGTGATGAGATCTGGAAGAAGAGGCAGATGGACATGATCCAATGCCAGCCTTACGACGTCTGCGTACCACAGACGTCTTGGCGCCACCAGAATTGCTGGCACCTCCTCCAGTGCTAGCTTGCGCACCACCTTGCTGATCATGGAGAATGGGGGAAACAGATATAGGAACCCCAGATCCCTCCAGGCTAGAGACATGGCATCCGCTGCCACTGCCAGAGGATCCTGGGCTAGAGACACAAAAGCTGGCAGCTTGTGATTGTGACGAGAAGCAAACAGGTCCAACCGTGGAGTCCCCCACTTGTGACAGAGGAACTGAAAGATCCTTGGATTGAGAGACCATTCTCCCTGGCGAGAACATCCCCTGCTCAGGGAGTCTGCCTCCACATTCTCTATCCCCGGAATGTGACCGAATCTAAACTGGCAGACCCTGTAATAAATGGGTCAGTCGAAGTAGAACAAGACGTATGGCCCGAATCTCTACTACATAGATTGGAGAATGAGCCTCCTGAGGCACCCACAATCCTTGGAACTGATGCTTCTTCCAGAAGCCCCCCCCAGCCCACCAGGCTGGCATCCGTGGTAACCAGTTCCCAACACGGAGTCAGAAATGACTTGCCCTTCTGGAGGTTGTGCGATATTAACCACCACTGAAGGGACTGCAAAACGTGGGAAGACAACAGACAAGTCTGATTCAATGATAGTGGGCACCTGTCCCACTTTGCCAAGAGGAAGAGCTGAAGCGCCCTTATGTGAAACTGGGCAAACAGGACTACCTCAAATGCAGCTACCATCAATCCCACTAGTCTCATCCCTAGACGGATAGACTGACGAGGGTTGGACAAGAATAGGCGAATCAAGTCCTGAATCAGAACCATTCCAGAATCAGGCCCAGGAAGGGAATTTCCCTGGACGGACAGAGAGAGGATTTGGGGTAACTTTTTACCCATCCGAACCTCTCTAGCGTAGAGACCACCATCCTGGTGTCCAACTCTGATTGTTCCAGGGAGGAGGCCGCAATAAGAAGATCGTCCAGAAAAGGCACAATGCGGATGCCCTGGACCCTGAATATAGCCATCACTCCTGCCAGCATCTTGGTAAAGACTCTTGGGGCCGAGGTAAGGCCGAATGGCAGGGCCACAAATTGATAATGCTGGTCTTCTATCGAGAACCTGAGAAATCTCTGGTGACCCGAACAAATAGGAATGTGCAAATAAGCATCCTTGATGTCTATGGATGTCATGAAGTCCCCCTGACGGAGAGCATCGATCGTTGATCGCAGAGACTCCATGCGGAATTTTCCGAAACTGATAAATTGGTTGAGTCTCCTTAGGTCTAGGATAGGCCGAACCGAGCCGTCCTTTTTGGGTACCGTGAATAGGTTGGAGTAAAACCCCAAACCCCTTTCCGCTGGAGGCACTAGGCTGATAACAGCCATATTTAACAGATTCGCAACTGCTGCCCGCAGTCCCTGCGCAATTGCCGGATCCGACGGCATCCGGGACATGAAAAATCTGTGAGGAGGCCGGGACTCGAATTCCAGTTAGTAACCGGAAGAGACTACTTCCAGAACCCAATTGTCTGATACCTCCTGAACCCAGACCTGGAAGAAGAACCGCAGCCGTCCCTCCACCCATAAGGGTGAGGGCATCCCCTCATTGTTGAGCAGGCTTAGTGGCAGATTTGGTTTTGGACCCCCAATTCTGACTTGGACGGCCACGTCCCTTTCCTCTATTCCATGCATTCCCTCTAGGGGCTGAAAAGGCAGATCCTCTACCGGATCTAGACCCCCGAAAGGAAGGGTTAAAAGAGGCCATTCCACGAAAGGAACGACGTTTCTTACGCTGAGGTAATTTACCTCCTTTAGTGACAGAATCCAATTTTTCTCCAAAGAGGCGCAATCCCACAAAAGGGAGCGCTGTAAGCGATTTCTTGGCTACAATATCAGCTGCCCACTGCCGCAACCATACTGACCGCCGGATGGCGACTAACAAGGCAGAGGTTCTGCTGCACATGAGCAGAGTATCATCTAAGGCAGAAAGTACAAAAGATGCAAACATCTCACATCGCTTAAGAGCGACGTACTCATCAGAGGCCGGATCAAGCCCTGAGTAATTCATTAGGTCTCTCATAACAGACCTAATAGCCGCTGTCATGAGTGCCGAAGCACCAACAAGCAGCAAGGCCGAGCCCACACTGGAAAAAGCGTGGCACGCCATTTGATCAATACGCTTATCCTCTCCATCCTTAAGTGTAGTGGAGTCAGGAGAACGCAACACAGAAGAATTGGATAAATTAATCACAGGGGCATCCACCCATGAGCAGAGTATCTTTTAAAAATCCAGTCTCTCTATAAATTAATTAAATATTAAAGCATAGATGGCCATTGTATGCTAGCGCACACATTTGTCCTCCGCATTTAACCCATCCGTGCAGTGAGTGTACACATGCCCAGAGCGGTGGCCACAGGTGGTGATGACCAACGCTTAACAGTATCAGCTGGGAAGGGATATTTCTTGTCCCAGCCCAAGGGAATGCCAGGAAGCCACGCAGGCTTCTCCCATTCTTTAAGAATAATTTCATCAAAATGCTTTTGATTTGGAAATTCTAAACAAGGTTTAGAGACTCCAAAGAATTCCCCTTTTTGAGGAGGGACTACTTCAGGAGGAGTAATAACCAAAACCTCAAATAACTGAGCAAGAGCTTTTGGGATGTCCACAACACTTGCTTCACCCTGCTCAATCTCAGTACCAACAAATTGCTGTTCATCAGAAACATCTGATTCCTCATAATAATTCTCCTTCTTCTAACTGAGAAGGATCAGACCAATCAAGCAATTCACAATTGTCTGACTCCCTTGCTGGAGCGGTATGAGTCAAGTGCTTTCTTTTAGCTGAGGCCTTCTTAGGCACAGAGGTAGACAATCTTTCAAGATGAGCCAATCTGGCACATAAATCAGCATGCGACTCACCACCCATGACAATATCATTGGGGGTACGGACAAGACATGGCGGAGTAGGAGATGAGGCATTAGCCGCAGGCCCTGAAGCCTGGGCCTCAGTTTGCTGCATAATAGTTAATTGTGCACAAGGGACGCAAAGAATTGCGTTATCCCCAACAAGGGATGCCCCACATCCAAAACATTGCCGAGTCTGTGCAGAGGGAATTGCATGTCCGTTATCCTGGGATGCCTCCATGTGGTGTTTAGTATTATACTATAATTGATTATAGTCGCCAAGTATATATGGGATTTACACAATTGCTACCCGGGATGCCCCTTTAAATAGTCCCAAGTGGGAGGATTGAAACACAAATGGACCCCCAAAAATAAGGCTTAAGGGCTTTTTTTAATTTTTTTTTTATTATATAAGGACCAGGAGAAACCCCTTTTTAAATGAGTTTCTACCTACAGAGAAAACGAAAAAAAAGTCACCAAATGCACACAATATAAATAAATGACAGAAAAAAACTCCCTGCAGCCAAGCTGAAGTGTACTCACACCCCATGCAATAAGCTTACATCATGAGGTAAGGCCACAGGGAGACAAGAAACAGTAAGTCAAACAGAGCATACCAGGTGCTCTCTAAATAAAAGCATGCCTAAGCCCCGCCCACTTCCAGGATCACATGGCCAAAAATGGAGGGAAAATTCAAATCTGAACACAGCCAGAAAACAAAGAGCTTTAATAGGTAAGCAAAAAATGCTGCCTAGACAGATAGGAAAATCTAAATAAAACATTTCCTATTAAATAGTATAGTAAAACATAAATAATAAAAATAAGAAATAAAGACTTATTTTATATATATCTCTTTTTTTTTTTTTTTTGTGCATGTTGACAAATAAGCCCAGATAACGCCCCCCCCCCCCTCCCCCCTCCTTTTTACCCAGCAGGGTTAAAGGAGAACTAAGGGGAGGGGATAGAAAAGCACCCATAAGGCACAAGGGGATTATAAAGGGACAGGGGCATCCCATGCCGGGAACACCAACCCGGAAGCCGCCTACCCACATTTAGGTCTCACGGAGGAGTAATACTCCTGTATACACCAGAAGGTGTATGTATCTACCTTTGCCTGAACCACACAGCCAGGGCTGGGAGGCATACAATATAACCAAACAGGTTTAAAGAGTTTCAGACAGAAATAGAGAAAAAAAGGTCCGGGGCAAACCCGGCTACCTGCAGCTTGAAGGAGAGTAATCTTCTGAATGCTTCGCCGACTGCAGAGACGAAAAGACAGAGGAATAGTGGGAGAAACCCAGTACTTATGGACCAGGAGGGGCTCCTTTTTTTCCATGTTATCTCTGCAAGATCGCCCTCTACAGGCCGGGTTCCCAAGTGTCATGAATATCGGGAAGTGGGGGGTGTGACATACTAGGAATATAGCCAGGACCTCAAACACCTGAGCCAGGACCCTGGATGTATCCGAGGAATCCCCCTGGCCCTGCTCGGCATCAGCGCCCACAAACTGCTGATCGTCTTCCTCACTACAGCTCCCCTTCCTCACGCGGGGAGCAATCAGACCAATCCAGGGAGTCAAAGTCCTCCCTATCAAAGGCCTGCGCAACCGAATACAAATGTTTCCTCTTTGCCGTGGCCTTTTTGGCGACGGTAATAGAAAACAATTTTTCAAGATTGACCAATCTGGCACACACCTTAGATTGCGACTTGCGATTGCTAATGACCACATCACACGCACGTGTCAGGCGAGGGGGAGACGGGGAGGAGACCGGCGGAGCAGAACCAGACGCCTGAGATCCGGTCTGCTGCGTAATAGCCCGCTGCGCACAGGGTACACATAGAAATACATAATCCCGCAAAAGGGATACCCCACACCCCAAACACAGCCTGGATTGCCCCGAGGGGGGCACAAGCCCAGTATCTGGGGAAGCCTCCATATGGTGATTTTTTAGTACTATATATACTATATACAATTAAATGTGTACAATGCTCTTTTTATTTTTTGGGAATTACGCAATAATGCCACCCGGGATGCCCCTTTAAGTCCCGAGTGGGAGGATTTTAAGCCAGCTAAATTTTAACCAGGGACCTGGACCGGGAGAACCCCCCTTTAATATGATCAATGGTCCACCTGGAACACAAGAACACAAGCACACACTCAGACCATGCTAAATGTATAGAAGCCAATAACAAATGACGGCCATCAGGCCCCTCACCCGACCTTCGGTACCGCAGGTAACGACGCGCAGTGTGCAGTAGGAGGAGGGAGGGCGGGCCAGTTCGCGCGTCGCGCCTGGCCCCTCCCCTGTCTCTCCCAGCCTGAAGAAGGGACATGAAAAGCCGCGCTCTCAGCACGGGGCGGGCCGTAGGCGCGCGCCAGCGCCCAGCCCCGCCCCCCCGTCCGGAGGAGAAGAAGCCCTCATGGGCTCGCCGCCGTCATTGCGGGCAGCACTCTTAGCGTGCCGGAGGCCGGCGCCGCGGAACCGCCGGCGCCATGAAAGTGAAAGTAAAACACACACATGTAAAACACACACACGCACACACACATGAAAGACAGGAATCCATAAGGGACCCCCCCCCCCCCTAAGGGTACCTGGGAGAGGGGGAATCCATGCCAGGAAAGGGCCAAGGGAAGGGCATCCCAAACCGGGATCATCAACCCGGAAAGCCGCCTACCCCTTGTTATGGGGTCTCACGGCTCCTAAGCACCAGAGGTGCCAACTACCTTTGCCCGGACCAGCAGCCTAGGCTGGGAGGCAGGGAATATTAAACAAGGGGATCCGGCCAGAAATAGAAGAAAAAAAGGGGGGGGCCGGGAGTCAACCCGGCTACCTGCAAGGAGGAGACATCTTCTGACTTGCTAGCCTCTGCAGAGATGAAGACTGGGTAATGAGTGAGAGGTCCCAGGTATTTATGGGCCGGGAGGGTCTGACCAAGTGTAATGAATGTCTTGAAGTGGGGTGTGTGACATAGCAGGGCAAAGATGGGGAGCAGGGCAAAAATACCATTTTGTGAATACTCACCTGCAAAATGGGTATTATAAGTATGTCACACACCCCGCTTCAAACATTAATAATTACACTTGGGTTAACCCACCTCTAGGTGGCGACGTTGCAGAGAAGTCTTGAAAAACAAGCCCCTCCCGGTCTATACATACCTGGGACCTCCCACTTATCCCCCAGTTTTCAAACAGCAGTAAAGACAAGGTACCAGAAAAAACCATTGGTAACCCTCAAACTGTAAACAAAGCTTCACCATATAAAAGATCCAGGATACCAAAAAGGGCGGGTGAAGCCGGGTGTGTGACATACTTATAATACCCATTTTACAGGTGAGTATTCACAAAATGGTATTATTCTAAGTATGTCACACACCCCGCTTCAAACATTAATAATTACACTTGGGACATCCAAAAGCAGTGTCCAGAGGGCGGGTATCCAACAAGGCAATAATGTAAAACTCAAACCACTGCAGCATGCAGATCCTTGCGGCCAAACACAGCATCCGCTGAAGCCCGCACGTCAACCTTATAAAACTTGGAAAAAGTATGAACAGAAGACCAAGTAGCAGCCTTACAAACTTGTTCAACAGAAGCCTGGTGCTGAAAAGCCCAGGACGCCCCAACAGCACGAGTAGAATGAGCAGTGATAAGAAAAGGGGGAACCTTCCCCTTGGCAGAATAGGCCCCAACAACAGCCTGACGAATCCATTTGCTAATGGAAGACTTAGCCGGAGCCAAAACCTTCCTAGGCCCACAGGGCACCACGAAAAAGGCATCAGTCTTACGAAAAGGAGATGTAGTAAGCAAATAGTACTTCACACAGTGTACCACGTGCAAAACCCTCTCCTTGTCATTCCTAGGCTTAGGACACAAGGAAGGAAGAACAATGTCCTGGTTAAGATGAAAAGCAGAGACCACCTTAGGAAGAAAGTCCGGTTTGAAGCGGAAAACCACTTTGTCCTGATGCCTCTCAAAGTAAGGAGCCTGAATCGACAAGGCCGCCAACTCCGAAACGCGCCGAACCGAAGTGAAGGCCACCAAAAATGCAACCTTCTGAGTCAGAGTAGAAAGAGCAATATCCTGCAAAGGCTCAAAAGGAGGAGCCTGAAGAGCAGAGAGAACCAAATTCAAATCCCAAACAGGGAGCAAAGGCTTCCTAGGAGGCCGCAAATGTGAGACCCCCTGGAAGAAAGTCTTGACCAAAGGATGAAGTGCAAAGGACTTTTGAAGACAGACAAGGCAGAAACCTGCCCCTTCAAAGTACTCAGCTGAAGACCAGAGTCCAGCCCCGATTGAAGAAATTCCAAAATCCTGGAAACAGAAAAGACCCGACAGGGCAAAGATCTAGCCTCACACCAATCAATATAAGATCTCCAAGTCCTATAATAGATGTTAGAAGAGGACCTCTTCCTGGCGCCAATAAGAGTCTGAATAACAGAATCCGAAAGACCTTCCTCCCTTAAGATGGAGGTTTCAGCAGCCAGGCCGTCAAAGCCAGCGTTGGTAAATTGGGGTAACGCAGTTGACCCTGTGTGAGAAGATCCGGCCGAAGAGGCAGATCGAACTGATCCACCGCCAGACGAACGATGTCCGCGAACCACACCCTCCCTGGCCACCTTGGAGCCACGAGAATGACGGGAACCCCTTCCAGGGCCAGCTTTCGCAACACCTTGCCTAGCATGGGGATCGGAGGAAACAGATAAAGGAACCCCAGGTCCCCCCAGCTCAGGGACATGGCATCCACCGCCAGAGCCAGAGGATCCTGAGAGAGCGACACGAATGTCGGAAGCTTGTAATTGTGACGAGAGGCAAACAGATCCACCTTCGGCGTCCCCCACCGGAGACAAAGCGACCGAAACACCTGGGGGTGGAGAGACCATTCCCCCCTGCTCAGGAAGTCCGCCTCCGTGTTTTCCACTCCTGGAATGTACACTGCCGAGATGCAAGGGACATGAGTCTCCGCCCAGGCTAGAATCAGAGACACCTCTCTGAGGGCACTCAGACAGCGAGTCCCTCCCTGGTGATTGATGTAAGCAACCGCCGTCCGATTGTCCGACCGAACCTGAACCAACAAGCCCTGTAAATGCTGTGTCAAGTGAGACAGAACCAACCTGATGGTTCAGAGGACCCCACCGCCCCCGGAACTGAAGGTCCTTCCAGAAACCTCCCCATCCTGACAAACTGGCGTTCGTGGTGACAGTTTCCCAAAGAGGCGTCAGAAAGGACCTGCCCCTCAAGAGATTGTCCGAGACAAGCCACCACTGGAGAGACTGCCGAACCCGGGAGGACATCCGGAAGGACCGATCCAACGACCGCGGTCGCCGGTCCCAAGACGCCAACAGATGAAGCTGAAGCGTCCTCGTGTGAAACTGAGCAAAGGGAACTGCCTCGAAGGAAGCTACCATCAACCCCACCAGTATCATCCCTAGCCGGATGGACGAGCAAGGATTGGAAAGAAGAAGCTGCGCCAATTCCTAAATCAAGAGAACTTTGGCCTGAGGCCGAAACACTCTGTGTTGGCAAGAATCCAAGGACATCCCCAGGAAGGACACCACCCTGGCCGGAACGAGAGAGGACTTGGGATAGTTGATCACCCAGCCGAAACTCTCCAGAGTGGATACCACCGTTCTGGTGTCCATCTCCGCTTGACTGACGGAAGGAGCCATGATGAGAAGATCGTCCAGATAAGGCACAATGCGAATCCCCTGAGCTCTGAGAAGGGCCATCACGCCCGCCAACACCTTGGTGGAGCCGAGGTAAGGCCGAACGGAAGAGCCACAGATTGAAAATGCCGATCTTCCACCACGAAGCGAAGAAACCTTTGGTGAGCCGGAAAGATAGGAATATGAAGGTAGGCATCCTTGATGTCTATGGACGTCATTAAGTCCCCCTGCCGAAGAGAATTGATGGCAGAGCGCAGAGTTTCCATGCGAAACTTCCAGGGACGAATAAACACGTTGAGGAACTTCAGATCCAGGATGGGACGAACCGACCCGTCCTTCTTGGGCACTGTGAAGAGATTGGAATAATACCTGCGGCCCACCTCCGAGGGAGGGACCGGGCAGATGACTGCCATTTCCAGAAGATTCCTCACCGCCGCCAGGAGCCCCTGCACGGCCAAAGGATCTGAGGGAACACGAGACCTGAAAAATCTTAGAGGAGGTCGAGAATCGAACTCCAGCTTGTAACCGGCCGACACCACCTCCCGGATCCACCTGTCCGAGACCGCCTGGTCCCACACCCGGGAGAAGTGTCGCAACCGTCCCCCCACCCGCAAGGGTGAGGGCGCCCCCTCATTGCTGAGCGGTCTTGGCACCCCAGGAGTGACCGGAACGGCCACGGCCTCTACCCCGTTCCAGCTTGCACCCCTGGAGGCCGAAAAGCCTGAACCTCTGCCAGCTCTGGCTCCCCGAAAGGAGGGATTAAAAGAGGCCGCCCCCCGAAAGGAATGACGAAGTTTCTTGCGCTGAGGTAACTTACCTCCCTTGGCAACCGAATCCAATTTCTCACCAAACAGGCGCAAACCCAAAAAGGGAAGAGCCGTAAGCGACTTCTTAGAAGTCAGCAGTCCATTGCCGCAACCACACTGACCGTCGGATAGCCACCAACAAAGCCGTGGTCCTGCCACACATCACCATGGCGTCATCCTGAGCGGCTAGCACAAACGAAACAAAGGACTCACAACGTTTGAGAGCAACAAACTCATCACAAGTAGGATCAAGGTCCGCACATAAATCCCTGACAATGGACCTAACCGCCAACAACAAAAGTGCCGAAGCACAAACAGGCCTCAAAGCCGAACCCGCACAGGTAAAACTGCGGCGAGCCAGCTGGTCAATCCGGCGATCTTCGCCATCCTTAAGGGTAGTAGTGTCAGGAGAATGCAACACAACCATGTTAGATAGCCCCAAAACCGGGGCATCAACCTCGGGAGAAAAAGACCAACGCTTCAACAAGTCCGCCGGAAAAGGATACTTCTTATCCCAACTATGCGGAACACCAACAAGACGCGTAGGCTGCTCCCATTCTTTAAGGACGACATTCTCAAAATGTCGTTGACTGGGAAACTCCAAACGAGGCTTGGCCACATCAAACAACTCACCCTTAAGCGGAGGAACCGCCTCGGGAGGGTCTAAATCCAAAACTTCAAACATTTGAGCCAATATGGAAGGGGTGTCAAATACCATCCCCGCCGCCTGGTCACCCTCAGCACCAAACAACTGCTGGACCTCAGGGTCGTCCAATTCCTCTAGAATCTCCCCTTCTTCAGCCGGGGGGCAATCTGACCAATCCAATGCCTCAATAACATCCAAGTCTGAGTCCGGCGGAGGCGGGGACAAGTGTTTCCGCTTAGCCAGAGCCTTCTGAGCAACCACAGCAGAAAACATTTTCTCAAGGCTGGCCAACCGGGCGCATACCTTGGATTGCGAATCCCCACCCATGATAACGTCACACGGGGTCCGGAACAGGCGGGGAGGAGTAGGAGATGACACGGGCGGCGAGGGGCCAGAAACCGGGGTGCCGGACTGGCGCTCAATGTTCCGCTACGCACATGGAATGCATATAATGACATCATCCCCTGGAAGCAGAGCCCCACAACCCCCACACAGCCTAGATTGCCCCGAAGGGCCATTCCGGGTATCCTTGGAAGCCTCCATATGGTGAAATTGTGATATTCGCAATTACCCAGGGATTTACGCCGTATGCGACCCGGGATGCCCCTTTAATGTCCCAGTAGTGGGAGGATTTGCAATTTAAAATATATATAAATATAATTGTAATGGACAACCCCACTAGCCAGGTATCTAAGACCGGGAGACCCTTTCAGCACGGGATCCCAGGATCTGCAACAGAAAAGACAACAGTCACTCCAAGCAAATAACAAACAAGCATGCGTCAGTACGTGAATAAAATGCAAAAACAAGCATAAACCCGTACACAGAAAAATATAGAGAATATATATATATATATATATATATATATATATATATATATATATCTATCTATGGATGCACACAAGGGCAAGGGACCCAGCTGCAATACAGCTGATAACTAAAGATCACGCTGAAGGCACCCAGACAAACCCCAAACCTTGAGGGGTTACTGACAGCCGCGCCCTGACATAAGAAGCCAGCTCTACTATTACAATACCATCTTAAATAGAACACAGCCTACCTTAAAAAGCCGATCCTATAAAATGGCGGCGCAGAGGACAGACGCAGCATTCAGACGACCATCCTGAAACGAGGAGGCAGGGAGAAGGAGGGCGGGCCCACGCAAGCGCGCCAGGCGCTCCGCCCCCGCCCCCCTCCAATGAGCAGCACAGCGCGGGCCGCCCCCCTCCTCCTCCGGAGTACCAGCCACACTCAGCGGGTGCCCGCTCCTCAGCCAGAAGGGCTCCCCAGAGCCCGGCACACACCAGGGGACTGGTCAGACAGGCTGGCCGGCGACCCGCACGCCGCCCGGCCCAGCCCCCCACCGGCCACGGCAGCCTTCAAAACAAGAGTCAGACAACACAAGCAGACAAAAAAAACACGTACCAAGCACACAGACACAGCCCCCCCCTCCCCATCTAGCGCAGGTAGAAGGGACCAAGCGGGGCACAGGGCAAATACCCATAGGGGGCAACGGGACGGGGCATCCCAAATCCGGATCACCAGGCCGGATAACCGCGCTGCCCCATGGTATGGGGTCTAGCGGAGGAGCAAGCTCCTAGGCACCTTAGTGTGCCGTCTACCCTTGCCTGGCCAGCAGCCTAAGCTGGGAGGCTACACAATGAATCAAGGGCAAATAGATAAAACAAGCCGGGCAGAAATAGACCAGAAGGGGGGCCGGGGTGTCACAAGATGGGGAGCAGGGCAAAGATGGGGAGCAGGGCAAAGATGGGGAGCAGGGGAAAGAAGTGGGGGCAGCAGGGAACAGGGCAAAGATGGGAAGCAGGGTGGAGATGTGGGTAAATCTGGGAGCAGGGCAGAGATGTTGGTGCATTTGGAAGCACGGCAGAGATGTGGGTGCAGTGAGGAGCAGGGCCAGATGGGAAGCAGGCTGGAGATGTGGGTGGCATTGTGGAGCAGGGCAGAGATTTTGAAAACCTTGGGTTTTGTTCCTTTTGGCATGGGCCCCAGAAATGATAAGCCCGCCCCTGACTATTACTTACAGACTGGGCAGCCGATAGGTTAATGCTTCCAAGCCGCTGCAGAAAGAAGAGTCGTGCAATAGAGGGAATGAGGTCCATAATGAGGTGATAATCCACCATGTTCTGAGAGTACATTTCCAACCTCTTTAGGTCATAGGGAGTGAAGGACGCATCCAGCTCGGAGCGTGTGATCACTGTCAGGAGGGGGACAAATATTATTATTATTATTATTATTATTAATAAGCAAGGTAAACACTTCAGTTGCAGAGGGAACAATGGCAATACATACAGCTCTGAGATTCCTTCTTGACATTTTTGTTCTGCAGAATGTTCAGCACCACTGATGGGGAGAAATTACTAAACTGATACGAGAGCAGAGACAGGAAACGCCTCCGAAAATCTGTATTCAAAAGAAAAAATATTTAAAGCAAGTTCAAATAAAATCACACTCGCTACTGATGCATGGTCTGATTTAATCTCATTCATGCCACCCTTAAGCAACATACATCCCTGACTATTTAAAGTGGACCGATGAGCAGGACATCCTGGTGAGAGGTCCATTTGCCTAGGGCCCCCCAATTTGGACGTAACTCCCTGCAGGCTGCTGTGCACTCCGGGCCCAACTTATCTAAATGGCTGGGAGCTGGAGTCCACCTAGCTGCAGGGAGGCTGGGGGCCTGAGAATACAGTGTGGAAGTGACGTAGAGGTAAGCCTTTGCCAGCCTGCCGGTTTGGACAACTTAATGCCATTGGGGCATCCCGATTTGAGGTGAAAGGTCCACTTTAACTGCCCAACTGTCCTAGTGCAAAAGTAAAAACATCCAAAAATGTGTCTCCATTAGCAGGGGCAGCTCTAGGCACACAGTACAAGAGTGGGGGGCCCTGGCACATAAGGTGTAGGAGCATTAAGGATCAGCCGTCTGCTCAACCAAACCTTAAAGTTCCCTATATTAAAAGCGCAAAACAGTTGGAATAAAACCGGACTTTTCCCGAATTGGGATGCCCCAGAGTGAGAAACCCCCAGTTCGCCTAATAAAACTCTCCTCTGTCCAATGGTGCATGCACAGGCTCTCATCCAAATCAGAGCCCTTTGCCTTGTTTACATCCTTCGGCCAAGGGCCTCTGATCAATTTCCATGTGGAACGCTGAGCTGCCGCATTCCCAGCCTATCTTAATGGCTGTGGCAGGAGCGTGCTGACCGCCCAAAGATACAGGGATGCGGTCGCTCCTTCTCCCCATTGAAAACAATCAGAGTGGCATTTTGTTTACTTCTAGTCTTAATTATTGCCCCTTGGGTATACATGCCATGCCTTTAGGAGGCCAACACCAAGGAGGAAGTTTCTAGCCACACATCACTAACAGTGCCCTTGGGAAACATTAGGCACAGGAGTCTGGAGCAAGATATGCATAGCAAGCCCGGGGGGGGGGGGGGGGGGGGAGGGGGTGTTCCGCTTCAGAGGAACTCTAAATCAGGATGCCTCCTAGGAAAGCATAAAACCCAGACCAAAGTCTTTTAGAAACTTGTTAGGGTTTTGGCCCACTTTAAAATGGACCAAAACCCAGGATTTCGACTATCCTGGGTTATGGTCCACTCCCCCCATCGGGGTGCCCCGTTATGTGAAACCCCCCAGGTCTCCCGGATCAACTCACCTCACCGCGGTCCTACGACACATACGCAGCAGCTCGTGCAATCAGCGCGCCCAGAGCCGCTGAGCTATGGACGTCTAACCCGACGTCTTAGCTCAGAGGCTCCGAGCGCGCTGGCGGTCGCATCTCGCACTTCCCTCTAACAGCCACGAATGGCAGCTGCGAGCACGTGCCTTGCTAATGAGATAGCGGGGATGCGGCTGCAGCCCTCGCATGTGCCATTGGACCGGGATTAAGGTAAGTGTAGCAGGCAACCTGGGGGGTTTCACACAGGGAGGGAATGGATCCAGCTGGGTTCCAGTCCACTTTAAGCATTCCACCCCTGGGCCTGCTGTTAAATCAAGAAACCAACGTCAGCTGCCCCAGCACCCCCTCTCTATTGTCAACCGGGGGCAATCCCATGAAGAAACCTGCCCCTGACAGTGAAACATTTTGAAAGCACTGTTTCTCACTTGTGGCCTCCCCTATCCGTAATCAAAAATACAATTCTGCGATTACTCACCTTGTAGAATTGGTATTATAAGTATGCAGCACGTCCTGCTCCAGATAATGATTCATAACATCTGGGATATAGTCCACAAGAGGGCGTTTTACTGCAGAGATGGCAAAAAAGAGGCCCCTCCCGTTCCATATATACCCGGGACCTCCCACTAATTCCCCAGTATAACAAAGCAGTAAGGGAACCAGGAGAAGCCAATAACAAATTTAACCATGTTAACAAGGAACAAATCACCATAAAGATGATCCAAAAATAAAGTAATCAGGGTGGGATGGAGCAGGACTGCATACTTATAATACCAATTCTACAAGGTGAGTAATCACAGAATAGTATTATTCTAAGTATGCAGCACGTCCTGCTCCAGATAATGATTCATAACATCTGGGACATCCAATAGCAGTGTCCACAAAAAAGGGTGGGGATGCCAAAAAAGGCAACAACGCGCAGATTAAACCACTGCCGCCTGCAGAACCTTACGGCCAAAAACAGCATCCGCTGAGGCCCGAACATCAACCTTGTAAGACTTGGAAAAGGTATGAACAGAAGACCACGTAGCAGCCTTACAAACTTGTTCAACAGAAGCCTGGTGCTGAAGGCCCAGGAAGCCCCAACAGCAAGGGTAGAATGAGCAGTAACACGGAAAGGAGGATCCTTCCCCCTAGTAGAATAGGCCCTAACAATGGCCTGACGCATCCATTTGCTAATAGAAGACTTAGCAGGAGCCAACCCCTTCTTGGGACCCGATGGAACCATAAACAAGGCGTCCGTCTTTCTGAAAGGAGCAGTAGCCACCAGGTAGTATTTCAAATTCCTGACAACATCCAGAGAGTGCAAGGCCCTCTCATTGAGATTATCAGGATTGGGGCACAAAGAAGGATGAATCGACAGAGCCGCCAACTCAGAAACACGCCGGACAGAGGTGATAGCCACCAAAAAGGCAAACTTCAGGGTAAGGAGAGACAAGGCAGCCTCATGCACAGGTTCAAATGGAGCACCCCGAAGGGCGGACAAAACCAAATTCAAATCCCAGACCAGTACCACGGTACCACACAGACCTTCCTCCTTCTGGATGGCGGTTTCAGCAGCCAGGCCGTCAAAGCCAGCGTTTGTAAATTGGGATAACAGAGCCATCCTTGAGTCAGAAGTTTCAGAACAATGGTAGAGCGTACTGATCCACTGCCAGCCGCACAACGTCGGCAAACCACACCTGTCTTGGCCACCTGGGGGCCACCAGAATGGCTGGCACCTGCTCCTGAACCAACTTGCGCAGAACCTTGCTCAGAAGAGGAAACGGAGGGAAGAAATACAGGAGACCGAGACCCTGCCAGGACAGAGACAGAGCATCCACCGCCAGTGCCAGGGGATCCCGAGACAGGGAAACAAATGCTGGCAGCTTGTGATTGTGGCGAGAAGCAAACAGAACCAAGTCTGGCCTCTCCCACCAGTGACAAAGGGATAGGAAGACCTCGCTGTTGAGGGACCATTCGCCCCAGCGAGCGATTCCCCCCCCCCCCCCCCGCTCAGGGAATCCGCCTCCAGATTCTCCACTCCCGGAATAAAAACTGCTGAGATGCACGGGACATTGTTCTCGGCCCAGGACAGAATCAACGACACCTCCTGGAGGGCACTCTTGCTCCGAGTCCCTCCCTGATGATTGATATACGCGCCCGCCGTCTGGTTGTCGAAATGAACCTGTACCGGCAGACCCTGAAGGTGAGGAGTCAACTGTGCCAGCACCAACCGAACCGCCCTCAGCTCCAGGACGTTGATCGGAGTGAGTGAGCCTCCTGAGGGCCCCACAGCCCCTGGAATTTGAGGGCTCTCCAGTGGCCCCCCAACCTGACAGACTGGCATCCATAGTGACCATCTCCCAACGTGGAGTCAGAAAGGATCTGCCCCCCAGAAGATTCCTCGAGTCCAGCCACCACAGGAGGGACCGCCGGACCAGAGGAGAGAGAACAAAGGCCTGATCCAAAAACAGGGGACTCTTGTCCCAGACTGAAAGGAGATGGAGTATAAGGGAGTGCTTCGAAGCAGGCCACCATCTGTCCCACCAATTGCATCCCTTGCCTGATGGAAGGACGAGGGCTGGACAGCATGGAATGAACCAGAGCTTGAAGAGAATCCACCTTCTGCTGAGGAAGAAAAACCCTGGCCTGAATGGTATTCAGATTCATGCCCAGGAAAGGGGTCACCCGGGACGGGGAGAGGGAGGAATTGGGCTAATTGATCACCCATCCGAACGTTTCCAGGGCCGTTACCACCATCTGGGTATCCAACTCTGCCTGCTGGAAAGAATGAAATGTAATGAGAATGTCGTCCAGATAAGGGAGAACGCGAATGACCCCGGCTCTGAGGATGGCCATCACTCCCGCCAGTACCTTGGTGAACACTCTGGGGGCTGAGGTGAGACCAAAGGGAAGTGCCACAAATTGGTAGTGCTGATCCTCCAGGGCAAACCTGAGGAACCGCTGATGCCCTGGGAAGACTGGCACATGAAGGTAAGCATCCTTGAGGACTATGGAGGTCATGAAGTCCCCCGGGCGCAAGGAGCTGATCGCGGAGCGCAGGGTCTCCATGCGAAAGCGTCTGGTTCTGATGAACCTGTTGAGAAGCTTTAAGTCCAGGATGGGCCTGATGGAGCCATCCCTTTTGGGTACTGTGAAAAGATTGGAATAATAACCTTGACCTCTCTCCCCCGGAGGGACCGGACAGATGACCCCCATACCCAATAAGTTCTGTAAAGCTTGAAATAGACCCTGAGCGGCCAGGGGGTCTAGAGGAATCCGAGACCTGAGAAAATACCATTTTGTGATTACTCACCTGTAAAATGGTTATTACAAGTATGTCACACACCCCGCTTCCGAATATTCATGACACTGGGGTAACTGTCCTGTAGAGGGCGATCTTGCAGAGATGACATGAAAAAAAGGAACCCCTCCCGGTCCATAAATACCTGGGACCTCCCACCATTCCCCAGTATAAGACAGCAGTAAAGGGAACAGGAAGAGCCAAATGTAAACAGCAAAGAAAAAGGTTCACAATATAAAGGATCCCAGAAAACCAAAAAAGGGCGGGATGAAGCGGGGTGTGTGATATTAACCATTTTACAGGTGAGTAATCACAAAATGGTATTATTCTCAGTATGTCACACACCCAGCTTCCAAATATTCATGAGACTTGGGAAATCCAATAGCAGTGCCCATAATGGGTGGGGATCCCAAAAAGGCAATAATGCAAACTTAAACTACTGCAGCTTGCAGAACTTTGCGGCCAAAAACAGCATCGACTGAGGCCCGCACATCAACCTTATAAAACTTGGAAAAAGTATGAACAGAAGACCAAGTAGCAGCCTTACAAACTTGTTCAACAGAAGCCTGATGCTGAAAAGCCCAAGATGCTCCAACAGCACGAGTAGAATGAGCAGTAACACGAAAAGGGGGAACCCTCCCCTTGGCAGAATAGGCCCCAACAATGGCCTGTCGAATCCATTTACTAATGGAAGACTTGGAGGGCACCAGACCGTTCCTGGGCCCGGAGGGCACCACGAAAATGGTGTCCGTCTTACGAAAAGGAGAAGTAGCCACCAAATAATATTTCACACATCGAACCACATACAAAGAATGTAAGGTCCTCTCCTTGTCATTACTAGGCTTAGGACACAAGGAAGGGAGAACTACATCCTGTTTGAGGTGGAAGGCCGAAACCACCTTAGGAAGGAAATCCGGCTTAAATCGGAAAACTACCTTGTCCAGGTGCCTCTCAAAGTAAGGAGCCTGAATAGACAAGGCCGCCAACTCAGAGACATGCCGGTCAGAGGTAATAGCCACCAAAAAGGCAACTTTCTGAGTTAGAGAAAGAGCAATATCATGCACCGGCTCAAAAGGGGGCCCCTGGAGAGCCGACAGAACCAAGTGCTTGCGCACCACTTTGCCCACCATGGAGAAAGTGGGGAACAGGTACAGAAACCCCAGTTCCCTCCAAGCCAGGGACATGGCATCCACTGCCAGGGCCAGAGGATCCTGAGACAGAGACACAAAGGCAGGAAGCTTGTGATTGTGACGAGAGGCAAAAAGATCCACCTCCGGAGTCCCCCACTTGTGACAAAGGGACTGGAATACCTTGGAACTGAGAGACCATTTTCCTCGGCGAGAGGATCTCCTGCTCAGGGAATCCGCCTTCGTGTTCTCCACTCCCGGGATGTAAATGGCTGAGATGCATGGGACATTGCTCTCTGCTCAAACAAGGATCAGAGATACCTCCCTGGTGATTGATGTAAGCGACCGCCGTCCGTTTGTCCGATCGGACTTGAACTGGCAATCCCTGCAATAGAAGAGTCAAGCGAGACAGAACCAACCAAATTGTCCGTAGCTCCAAAACGTTGATGGGGTATGAGCCTCCCGAGGCCCCCATAACCCCTGGAACTGATGTCCCCTCCAGAAGCCCCCCCAGCCCGACAGGCTGGCGTCCGTGGTGACCGTTTCCCAACAAGGGGTCAGAAAGGATCTGCCCTTCAACAGATTACTTGACACTAGCCACCACTGAAGGGACTGCTGAGCCCAGGGACACAGCAGACAAGACTGATCCAATGACAGCGGACACTTGTTCCAAGTCGCTAGAAGATGGAGCTGAAGTGTCCTCATGTGAAACTGGGCAAAAGGGACTGCCTCGAAGGAAGCCACCATCAGACCTACCAATCTCATCCCTAGCTGGATAGACGGGCGAGGATTGGAAAGCAGAAGCCGAATCAAATCTTGGATCAGAAGAATCTTGGGCTGAGGAAGGAACACCCTGGCCTGAAAGGCATCCAGAGTCATGCCCAGAAACAAAACCTCCCTGGACGGGGAGAGGGAGGACCTGGAATAGTTGATCACCCAACCGAACCTCTCCAGCGTGGATACCACCACTCTGGTGTCTAGCTCCGCTTGGCTGAGAGAGGAAGCCAAAATGAGAAGGCCGTCCAGGTATGGTACAATGAGAATGCCCTGGACTCTGAGGAGGGCCATCACCCCCGCCAATACCTTGGTGAACACCCTCGGAGCCGAGGTAAGCCCTAATGGAAGAGCCACAAACTGAAAATGCTGAACTTCCACCACGAACCTGAGGAATCTCTGGTGTGCCAGGAAGATAGGTACATGCAGATAAGCATCCCTGATGTCTATGGACGTCATGAAGTCCCCCTGACGAAGAGAATCGACGGCTGAAGCGGATAAACCGATTGAGGAGCTTCAGATCCAAAATGGGTCGAACGGAGCCGTCCTTCTTGGGCACCGTGAATAGATTGGAATAGAATCCCAAGCCCCATTCCGTGAAAGGCACTGGGCAAATGACAGCCATGTCCAGCAGATAACTTACTGCCGCCCGGTGCCCCTGTGCGGCCAGTGGATCCGAAGGCACTCGAGACCTGAAGAATCTGGGAGGAGGCCGGATCTCGGATTCCAGCTTGTAATCAGAAAACACCACTTCCAGAATCCATTTGTCTAAGACCTCCTGGTCCCAGACCTGGAAGAAGTGCCGCAGCCATCCCCCCACCCGCAAGTGTGAGGGCGCCCCCTCATTGCTGAGCTGGCTAAGCAGCGGGCTTGGGTTTGGAACTCCAATTGTGACCTGGACGGGCACGACCTCTGCCTCTACTCCAGGAATCACCTCTGAGGATAGAGAAGGCCAAAGCTCTGGCAGTTCTGGCACCACGAAAGGAAGGGTTAAAGGAGGCCGCCCCCCGAAAGGGACGACGTTGCCTCTTACGCTGAGGTAACTTCCCTCCTTTCGTGACAGAATCTAATCTTTCTCCAAAGAGCCGCAATCCCACAAAGGGAAGTGCTGTAAGCGACTTTTTGGCCACAAAATCAGCCGCCCACTGGCGCAACCATACCGACCGCCGAATAGCTACAAGCAAGGCCGAGGTTCTACCACACATGACCATGGTGTCATCCAAGGTGGCAAGCACAAAGGACATGAACAATTCACACCGCTTAAGGGCGGCGAACTCATCACTAGCCGGGTCAAGCTTGGAGGTAATCAACAGATCTCTAACCACAGACCTGGTAGCCACTGCCAAAAGCGGCGAAGCACAAACAGGCCGCAAGGCTGAACCGACACTAGCAAACGCGTGGCAAGCCATCTGATCAATGAGCTTATCCTCACCATCTTTGAGAGTGGTGGAGTCAGGAGAAAGCAAAATAGAAGTATTGGATAACCCGAGCAACGGGGCATCCACCTCGGGAGGGGACAACCATCGTTTTACCACGTCCACCGGAAAGGGATACTTTTTATCCCAACCTTGAGAAATACCTGGAAGCCGAGTAGGCTTCTCCCATTCCTTAAGAATAATGTCATCAAAATGCTTTTGATTTGGGAACTCCAGGCCGTGACACCCCCTGAAAGAAGTCTTAACCAAGGAAGACTGAACAAGAGACTACTAAAGCAAGGTGGACAGGGCAGAACCTGACCCATCAGAGTACTGAGTTGGAGAACCAACTCCAACTCATGCTGAAACAACTCTAGAACCCTGGGAACCGAGAACGCCCAACAGGGAAGAGACCTAGACTCACACCAATCAATATGGGTATGCCATACCCTATAACAGATGGAAGAAGAAGAGGAAGAAGCTTGCTCCTAGTCTTCCCATAGTCTCAATCACCGAGACAGATAAGCCTGTCTCCATCAAGATGGATGTTTCAGCAGTCAGGCCGACTAGGCCAGAGTCTGTAGATTGGGGTTACGTAAAGGGCCCTGAGTGAGCAGAGCTGGCACTCCTGGCACAACGTACAGAAGCTACTGCCCTTGGTACCATGTCTGCAAACCACACTCTACAAGGGCACCTGGGGGCCACCAGAAACACTGGTCCCCTTACCAGAGCAATCTTGCGCAGAACCCTACCTAGCAAGGGGAATGGAGAAAAGACATACAGAACCGAACGTCCAGCCATGACGTTGCTAAGGCATCCGGGCCACTGCCAGAGGATCCTGGGACAGGGAAACAAGGGCCGAGAGCTTGTGATAGTGACAGGACACAAACAGATCCACAACTGGTTGGACCCCATAGTGACACAGGGATTAGCACACCCTGTCGCAGAGGGACTCCCACCGGAGCGAATATCACTGATATGCAGGGAACATTGTCTACAACCAGATTAGGATCATAGACACTTCCTGGAAGGTCCTCCAGCTCCAGTCCCCTCCCAATGGTTAATGTAGGACACTGTCAGACAGACCGAGCGCCCCCAAACTGGCAGGCCCAGAAGAGAAGTAGTCAAGCGAGATAGAACCAACTGAAAACGCTCACTGTTTCAAACATCAATAGGCCTAAGGACCTTCTAAGGGCCCCACCTCCCCCAGAATCGCAGGGATTGGCATCCATGGTGACCGTTTCCAGGAAGGGGCAAGAAGGAACTGCCCCCAGACAGGTTCCTTGAGTTCATCCACTCCAAGAGGGACCTCCTTACCAGGTGGGAAGGCACACAGACCCTGCTCCAGGAATGCTGGATCCCTGTCCTGTATTAACAATAGAAGTCGCAGAAGGGCCCAAGGGGAACTGAGCATAAGGGACCTCTTCGGAGCAAGCCACCAACGGGCCCACCAGCTGCATCCCTGCCTGGTGAAGGGACCGGGACAGCAATGAGGGAGCACTGAGCCCATGTGACCAGATTGTCCACTTTATTGCTGAGAAGGGAAGATTCTCGTTTGAACCTAATCCCGATTCATTCCTAGTAATGGAGTTACCAATTAAGGGGACAATGAGGACTTGGGGTGAATGATCACCCATCCAAATGACTCCCAATGGACACCACCAGCCGGGTATCTAACTTAGCCTGATGTAGAGACTGGGAAGTGAAATAGGACGGCCAGGTTGGTCTCATCAGAGACATCACCCCCGCCAGCACCTGGGTGAGCACTCTGGGAGCTGAAGAGAGGCCAGATAACAAGGCCACAAATTATCAGTGTTGGACTTCCAACATGAACCTGAAGAGCCTCGGTGTCCTGAAGGCACAGGGATGTGAACATAAGCATTTTAGAGCTCCCCAGACGGCAAGAAGCCCCCTGGGCGCAAGGCGCTGATGGCCCATCTCAGAGTTTCCATGCAGAAACTGCCTGAAATTGGAGAATTGCTGTGAATCCAGAATGGGCCAGCCTGACCCATCCTTTTGGGGGGACTGTGGAAGGTTGGTGTAGCGGCCCCTGCCTCTGCCTGTTAAGGGCAATCTGCAAGTGACCGTCAGACCTCGCAGGCCTTGCATGGCCTGTGCCAGCAACTGAACAGCGGCAGGGACCAGGAGTACCTGGGACCTGATAAACCTGGGGAAGGCCGCGCAGCAAACTATCTTGTATCCGGAGGACACAACCTCCTGAATCCACCAGTATGAGGCGTAAAGCCTCCTGACAAAAGCAAAGTGCCATCCCCTCACCCAGACGGGCGAGGGCGCCCCATCACGCTTGAGGGGGATTGGTGGAAGATTTAGGCTTAGCCCCGCCGGAGGGGCCAGAGCGTTGTCTGCTGCTCCCAGGGCCGGAGTCTGCGCGAGCCCCCACGAAGGACACCCCTGGTTCTTGTATAACACTAACGAAGGGGGAAGTAGGGGTGTCCCTTCCCCGAGGGGGCCTAGACGGCCGCCTGCGTTGGGGTGATTTACCCTTTTTACCAAACAGGTCTAGACGGGCCCCAAACAAACGTAGCCCTCTAAAGGGAAGCCCAGTAAGTCTTTTTAGTAGCATCGTCAGCACCCCACTGTCGCAGCCAAACCGAGCGACGTATAGCCACCGCAAGGGCAGAAGTTCTTGCACACATTCTAATGGTGTCGTCCAACGCTAATAGGATAAATTTTACAAACAGATCACAGCTGGAGAGTGCATTAAACACCTCCCAGGGAAGATTATCAGAGTGATGATCAAGCATCTTTCTGACGAGGGTTCTAGTGGCCACTGCAGTAATAGCCGCGGCACAGACCGGACGCAACGCCGTCACTGCACAAGAAAAGGCGTGGGAGGCCAGCAGCTCAATGCGCCGGTCCTCAGCATCCCGAAGGGTATTATGAGCAGGGGCTGTAATAAAGGGGGGTTAGGAACCCTTATGATCGGGGCATCCACCACGGGGGGGGGGGGGGGGGGGGGATGACCAGCAATTTACCACCTCAGGGGGAAAGGGGTATTTCCTATCTCAGTCCCCTGGGACCCCTGAAAGTTTACTGGGACATTCCCATTCCTTGAGGACAAGAGCATGGAAGTGAGCCTGTTCTAGGAATTTGTTGCTATATGGAAACGCTCCCCTCTCGGCTTGGAAGCTTCACCAGGGAGAGAGATAGACAGAGCCTTAAAGACCTTAATCAACAAATCGCCAGTGTCATACTGGGCCCAGTATTCAGGTCCAGAATCGTCATGACTTCTCGGCCTCTCATCAGATGAGCCTGAGTCAGAGAATAGCTCTCCTTCAGCAGAAGGGGAATAGTCACACGGAGAAGAAAATTCCTCAGTTCCCATAGGAAAAACAGAAACCGGAGACGTCAAGTGGCGCTTCTTACCAGGGCCCTTGCGCTCTGACAACCTCGCAATGATCTGTTCAGCCGTAGGCAGTCTGGAAGACGCAACAGGCTGCAAATCCCCCTTTGTATGCGACTCAGCAGGAGCGAGATTTAAGCATGGGGAAATAGGTGAAATGCAGAGCCAGTGCTTGCTCGGCACAGGGTCCGCAGACATGGGGTTGTCCACACGCTATACACAGCCGGTCTTGTCCCAGAGGGACCCTGGTCACATAATTCTGAGATGCCTCCATATGGTGATTATTTAAGGCACAATATGCCAGTAGGGATTTGTACTATAAGCAACCCTGGATTCCCCAAAGACCCGCTAGGGAAGTGGGAGAATTTTACAAGGCCCGCTATAAATTACACCGGGCCGGGAGAAGCCAATGGTGTTCATCGGTCTGAAAGACACAAAGAGAAGAAAATGGTGTCAGAACCAAGAAAAACTATCATGAGAATAAGCTGCCCGCGAGGGCACTTACAGTACCACGGTAAGCAGGAGCGTCCCACGCATCGTGCGCGAACAAACGAAATGGCGCAATGTACCTCGAAGGGCAGGTCAGAGCGTTCCATGATGCGACGCCAAAACAGACCCCGCCCTCCCGAAGAGCACGAAGTCCAACAGCAGCCAATGAGGACACGGAGGTGTCTGAGGTAACGCCGCCGCCCGGCGCGGAACCTTCAACTAAGGCAAGGAGCGCGTGCGGCGGCGGCAGTCATGCAAGTAAAATACATAAAAAGGGCACGGCGGCTGACACTATATCTATAAGAGTCCAAAGACAGACAAAGGCCATATACGTGCAAGGATCCAATACAGACCACACAGGCACACCCCCCGTTTCTTTCCCCTCCCCCGACTACGGGGGGAACGAGGGAGGATGGCGGCCCTTGGTACAGGGCCCACCGCTACACGGGGCAAGGGGCAGTAATGCAGGAGGGGCATCCCATAGAGGCTCACCATCAGCCTACACCACCTACCCTTTGGTGGGGGACTGCGGAGGAGCAGCGCTTCATAAGCACGCGTGGTGCTGCCTACCTTCACCCGACCAGCGCAGCCCAGGCTGGGAGGCACAACACAACGAGGACGGGTGGGAATAGTAGAGCAGGGCCGCAGGCTTTAATAGCCCCGCTCACCTGCGAGAGAGTGATACTTCATGTCTTCGCAGTCAGCACTGCAGAGAAATCTGGGGATTTGTGGGAGGTCCCCGGGTATTTGAGGGGCCGGGAGGAGCCTGTTTTGCATGTCTCTGCAGTGCAGCGCCATCTGGTGGAGGATATCTCACAGAGATTCTCACAGAATTGTATTATTCTAAGCATACAGCACGTCCTGCTCCAGAACATATTCATAACGTATGGGACATCCAATAGCAGTGTCCACAATAGGGTGGGATCTCCATGAAAAGGCACAGCCAACAGTAAAGCGCTGTCACCCTAAACCATGCTATCAACAACGAGAGCAATGCTCTAACCTCAACCCTTGAGCCCTGTAAAGGGAGAACTGAGCTCAAGCAGCGGACTGGCCGGCTTGATCGCCAGAGCATAGTGCTACATGGCAAGCCAAGCACTCAAAATACCAGAACGAATAACAATAGGGAAGAAATCTTCCACTAAAGGATCCAAAATAACTGTCTAACCATGCCGCTACAAGAGGGGGTAGACATGGTAACTCAAAACTTTTCCCAACAGGGAAAACATGTCCAGGTTGCAGACGGAACCAACAGAAGTGCTGACAGGAATACTCAGCAGAGCCGAAATAGTCCTACAAGTCCGGAAGGATGACCAACCAATAAGGACCAGGCCAGAGGGCCCTAAGTCCATGGCAACAAACAATCCGGTACTCAAGAAGGGGGCAGTAGACCCCAAGATAAGATCCCAACAGGGACGAGATAGTTCCGGCAGATCTCTAACCCCAGTAGAGGGGCACAGATCCCTTTCATCTCATAGTAAATTAGATCATAGTCCCAAGACCAGATGATTTGTCCCAGGCAGAAAGGGCGAGATAACACCTGAATCCCACTTAGAGTGAGGCGGGTACCCTCACCTCATGGTATAGGTCTATACCCAAGCATGCATAGTATAATAAAATATAAATAATGACTAGGACCACCAATAGTGCCGTTCCTTATGGCACACCACTGCCTGGGGTAACCTCCCCCGAGGAGCAACCTGATGGAGGGAGCAGGTCAGACAGGGACCTGACTAAGAGCTGTGGGAGCCCTTGGTAGGGCATCAGGATAAGTCCTCCCCCAAGGAGGAACTAGGGAACCCCAGGAACGCTCCTGAGCAGACCCTGAAGAATGCAACAAGGGAATGGATAGGGTCTCGTAACAGAAGAACAGATCAGGCCCCAACCATAGACCGAGTCAAGTAGTGAGCCCAAACCAAACACTACTTGTAAGACCCTAATCCCAGGGGCAGATACCCTCCCGTCAGGAAAGGGACTTAGACCCAGCTAATAGCATAGGGGCAACATAAGCTAACCCAGCGTGGCCGCAGGAAGAAAATTAATGAGAAAGACCAAGTCCAGAGCCTCCAAGGAGCAGGACACCCCAAGAGCCATGATCTCCGGCAGGGTAAGCCCCCGATCCTGCCAACGCTAAGGTAGGTCTAAGGGAAAGGAACCATACTATGTTACAAATAGTCCTCGTAAGGGAACTTACCGTCCAGCTGTACCCAGCCGGGCTCCCTGAGAACCCACACCCCACTGGGCCTCGCAGGCCCCAAGCATAAGGTGCTGCTTTCCCTCAGGGACTAGCGCAAGCTCTCCCCGCGCCCGGTAGGGCAAGGGTATAACATCTTCAAGTAACTACCCAGCCAGAACCACTAGCCCCAACCAGGGCAGACCAATCTGGCCAACAACAGGGGTAGGCCCCTGTAATAGAGGCGGGGTCCCACAGAACCCTGCCAGTGTGAGCCCAGAGGCACAACAGAGAACCTCCCAAGGGAGGGATACTTAAGGAGGGACAAGGAATAACCAGCCCCCTAAGGAATCAGGGCTCCCCTGGACAATATCCAGACCCAAGAATTCCGCAGGAACAAGGAGCCACCATTATCCTATTAAGGCAAAAAGTCCCCCAACGGACGTACAAGAAGGAATAGTCCCCAACTAGGACTCACAACGTGCTCCTTATGACCAAAATTCACCTAGGAAACCTGAACCTTCAAGGTCCCTTCCCAGTAACCCCCGGGGGATTCAGAAGAAAAGGCCCCCTTTGTCATCCTGCCAGAATAGGTACCATGGTAACCATCAGGGAAAGGCAAGGAGTATGGAATGCTCCCCCACGGTACTAACGAGTAACCAGTAGAAGAATACGTGCCTCCACAAGGGGGTAGGGTAAGCAAAACCAGGCCCAGGGTGCAAACCCCTCATCCAGGGCTAATGGCTAAGTCACCTCAGAGCCCAAGATCCCCGAGACGAATGGTGTCCAAGGACGAGCCGCCAATCAGCTCACCAGAAGCGAAGCTGTCTGGAGGAATCACTATACAGGACGGAGGACCGGAGGTCTCATACCTGTAAACTCCTTATAGTCAAGGAAAAAAAGGGGGACTGGGTGAAACCCGATTAGAGGGTGGAGCCGAGTAGGACTCCGGTTTTTGCCAAGTTCCATCCCCACAGCTCTGTGTGAGGGAACAGGAGAGCCTAAAAGGTCCCCTGTAAAAAACTCCCCTTAGTGTCGTGTGAGCCAACACACCCTTCCTGAGCCCAGAGTGTACAAAGGCGCAAACAGGGGGCTTAGTTTAAGTCTCGACGGTGTAAATGAACACCAATACCAGTCGTAGTGGGCTCAGTATCCCGAAGGCTCCCCAGAGCCTGGACAAATCCAAACACGCCCAGCGGCCAGGGGGTCCCTGGGGCATGGGGCACAGACAGCCCTGTGAAGGGCGCCAGGCCGAAAGATTATGGTACAGATGCCACACCTCCCTAGGTGTTAGGCAGATAAACTCCCTCATCCTAGAAGGGAGAGAAGGAGGGGCAGACCCGCTCAGGGGCCCCAGATTCTATATGATAATGGCGTTCAGCAGGGAAGCCATACCTGGCAGGCCCAGTTAAGCCTGCACCCATGCCCGAAGACGGACATGGAACCATAGTCCTCCTAACCGACTCAGGGAAGGACCACCCAGCAAACACCGTTCCCTCTCTGGGGTAACTACCTAAAGCCACCAGAGCGAGGCAGGATGCCTCCTGATAGGAGTAATGTGCTGTGGCCATCCCCTCACCCAGGTGGGTGAGGGTGTCCCATCATGCATGAGGGAAATAAGGGAAGGAAAAAGACTTAGCCCGACCGGAGGGCCCCGGGCCCTGAACGTCACTCCTGGGGCAGGAAATCGAACCAGACCCAGCAGGGAGCAACCCCGGTTCCTGTTCAACGGAATGATATGGAGGGGGAGGGGTCTCCCTGCTCCGAGGGGGGCGCAGCGGCCGCCTCTGACTGGGTGGACTGGCCTGTTTCTCAAATAAGTCCAGACGTGCCCCAAACAGGTGATGCCCTCTAAAGGGGAGCATCTCGGGGGGGGAAAGGGTATTTCCAAGCCCAATCATCCGGGGTCTTTTGAAGAGCAGCGGGACATTCCCACCCTTTAAGAACAAGGGCATGGAAGTGAGCTTGCTCGAGAAATCCCAAGCGAGGAGGCGCGGTATGAAAGCGCCCCTCTCACGGTCTGGAGACCACACCGGGAGGCGACACGGACAGTACCTTAAAAATCCTGAGTAACATCCCGTCAATGTCAAGCTGGTCCAAGACATCCAGGTCAGCATCATCCTGACCCCTCGGTCTCTCGTCAGGAGAGCCCGGGTGAGAGAACAGGTCCCCTTCCACCGACGTGGTACTAGCACGTGTAGATAAGGACTCCGCAGAGCCCATAGCACAGGCCGAAGCCGCGGGAGAAGAAGGCCGTTGTCTAACTGGGCCGATCCGGCCAGCCAAGCCTTCCACGATCTGGGCCAACGTGGGCCGTCTAGGAAAGGGATCTATTTGTAACTCACCACTTGTACAAGACTCAACAGGAGTGAGGTTTCGGGAAGGAGCGAGGAACAACCGCAAGCGTCGCTTGCAGTTCCAGCGTCTGTTCAGAACATGACGCGCAGACACGTGCCCCGTCCGCCTCAGCATGGGGGAGACCACACGATATACACAGCCGGTCCTGTCCCGAGGGGACCCCGGTAACACAATCCTGAGATGCCTCCATATGGTGATTGGTTAATTATAGGATGTCGATAGGGATTTATGCCGTAAGCAACCCTGGATGCCCCAACTACCCGCTGATCAATGTGGGAGATTTTGGGAAGGCCCGCTCCTTATACTTATGATTATAGCAATGTATAAGTATAAAGTAAATATATGAATAGGTATATAGGTATATATGTATATATGAGGCTGGGAGAGGCCGCCGGGAACTCAGCGTCTGAAAGACACAATGGGAAAGAGATGTCAGGAACATGCGCAGATGGGCAGACAATAATGAGAGGGATTCGCCCGCAAGGGCCCTTACAGCTCTAGTGGAGGAGGAGACCGCCACGACGCGTGCGTGGGAAGCTAACCAAAATGGCGCCCAGCGAAGCTCGAAGAGTGGGCTAAATACTCTGGCGGGGCCAGACAAAGGCCCTGCCCATTCTAAAGAGCACGAAGCTCTGAAGTAAAAAATAAGGCAATGGTGCAAAGCCGGCCTAACGTACCATAGAGCGGACACCGACAGTAAGCTCGGGCACCGCGGCAACAATATTAAGTGGCAGTCAATTAGAAAAAACACACACGGGCAGTCGAAAGGAAGCAAGCAGCGCGGCCCTGACATCTCTGACGCTAGTAAGGGCAGAATAGAAGCCACGAGCGTGACACACCGGTACACTGAGACCGCCACAAGCGTACCCTCCCCCACCCCCCCTTCTTTTCCCCCCGTAGACGGGGAAAAGAGGGAGAATGGCGACCCGAATAGGGCTCAGCACTATGCGGGGTACGGGACAATAATGCGGGAGAGGCATCCCTTGGAGGCTCACCATCAGCCTAAACCGCCTACCCTATGGTTGGGGAATTGCGGTGGAGACTAGCTCCATAAGCACACCAGGTGCTGCCTACCTTCACCCGACCCGCGCAGCCCAGGCTGGGAGGCATTAATTCACAACGAGGACGGGTGGAAATAGTCCCGCAGGGCCTCGGGCTGTCCAGCCCCGCTCGCCTGCGAGAGCATGATACTTCATGTCTTCGCAGTTTCAGCACTGCAGAGAAATCTGGGGATTGTGGGAGGTCCTCCGGTATATGTAGGGCCGGGAGGAGCTTGTTTTCTTCATGATCTGCAGTGCACGGCGCTGAAGGCGGAGGTATACCCATACGTTATGAATATGTTGTAGAACAGGACGTGCTGTATGCTTAGAATAAAGGCATCATAACACATAACAGTAATGTCAAAAAGGCAAAACACATTTACACTAACAGGCACTCACCCCGCCCCCCCGACGAGCAGTATAATGGGAGAAGGGGGAGTAAGGAGCCAATTAAACATTATGGGGAAATAGCAGACGGGGCATCCCAAGTCAGGATCACCAGTAACCTGACAACCACCTACCCTTTGGTGGGGGATTTGCGGTGGAGCAAGCTCCAATAAAGCACCTCTAATAGGCGCTGCCTACCATCACCCGACCATGCAGCCAAGGCTGGGAGGCAGAATAAAAGTGGAACGGGTGGGAATAGTCCTACAGGGCCCAGGGCTGTGAAGCCCAGCTCCCCTGCGAGTAGAAAAGCCATCATCTTGTACTTCACAGCCCACTGCAGAGAAGAAACTGGGGAATTAGTGGGAGGTCCTGTGTATATATGGACCGGGAGGGGCCTCTTTTTTGCCATCTCTGCAGTGAAGCGCCCTCTTGTGGACTATATCCCAGATGTTATGAATCATTATCTGGAGCAGGACGTGCTGCATACTTAGAATATAGATCAGGGGTTCCCAACTGGTGATACTGGTGGTCCCTGAACTCTGGTGGTTAATCAAAGACATTGGAGATGAAAGTGAGGGGACATGAAGCACTGCAGCAAAACTACTGCTCCAATATAATGAGCCAGGTGGCCAAGTCAGCAAGGTGCAGAGCTGGAGTATCTAGGGAGGACGGCATTGCTGGGCAAATGTAGGACCTCCAACCTCCCGGCAAAGTCTGTATTAGTGGGGGTCATGTCCGGCTCTAGGATTATTTGAGGCCCTTGGACATCAGTCTCAGTAGGTCCCTCTGCGTTGTCGTGACACACCAGGTGATAAAACTGCGGGTATGGTGGCTACTTCCCCTTATTAAAGCTCCCACTTTCATAGACTTTCCCTACAGACCTTAGACCAGATAGTAACAACAGGTTCCAGGTGAAAAAGAGAAGAATGATTAAAAAAAAAAAAGAGAAAGCATAGAATGAATTACAGAAGGAAGGAAAAGGCGGCATGAGACAAAGAATCAAAGAAAAAAAGGAATGCCGAAAAAGGAGTTACAAAAATTGTAGTCGAAGTCGTAATGAGGAAGGAAGAAATAAAGAAAAAAGGAATGACAAAGAAAGAAAGAAAAAAAGGAATGACAAAAATAGAAGGTACGGATAGAAGATGTAGTAATGAGAAAGGAAGAAATAAAGAAAAAAGGAAAGACATAGAAAGAAAAGAACCAATGACAAAAGTATAACAAAGGAACGAGAAAGAAGAAAATGAAGGAATGTGAAAGAAAGAAAATAAGGGAATAAAAAGGAAATAGAAAGAAAGAGGAAAGAAAAATACTATTTTGTGAGTACTCACCTGTAAAATGGATATTGTCAGTGTGTCACACACCCAGCTTCCCCTTTAATTCTGACGATAGGGTTATCCTCCAGCAGGAGGGGACGTTGCAGAGAGAAGTCTTGAAAAACGAGCCTCTTCTGGCCTATATATACCTGGGACCTCCCACTTAACACCCAGTGAATTCAAACAGCAGTAAGACAAGGTACCAGGAAATCCAACGGTAACCTCAAAATATAATAAAGGAAAGCTTCACCATATAGAGGATCCAGGATACCAAAAAAGGGCGGGTGAAGCGGGGTGTGTGACACACTGACAATATCCATTTTACAGGCGAGTACTCACAAAATGGTATTATTCTCAGTGTGTCACACACCCCGCTTCCCCTTTAATTCTGACGATAGGGACATCCAAAAGCAGTGTCCACAAGGGGTGGGTATCCGACATCAAAATGAAGCATAACTTAAACGACTGCAGTCTGCAGAACCTTGCGGCCAAACACAGCATCCGCTGAGGCCCGCACATCAACCTTGTAAAACTTAGAAAAAGTATGAACAGAAGACCAAGTAGCAGCCTTACAAACTTGTTCAACAGAAGCTTGGTGCTGAAAAGCCCAAGACGCTCCAACAGCAGAGTAGAATGAGCAGTGATACGAAAAGGGGGAACCTTCCCCTTGGCCGAATAGGCCCCAACAACCGCCTGACGAATCTATTTGCTAATGGAAGACTTAGCCGGAGCCAACCCCTTCCTAGGCCCACAGGGCACAACAAAAAAGGCATAAGTCTTACGAAAAGGAGAAGTAGTAAGCAAATAGTACTTACACAGCGTACCACACCCAAACAATGCAAAACCCTCTCCTTGTCATTCTTAGGCTTAGGACACAAGGAGGGAAGAACAATATCCTGATTCAAATGAAAAGCAGAAACAACCTTAGGAAGAAAGTCCGGTTTGAAACGAAAAACCACCTTGTCCTGATGCCTCTCAAAGTAGGGCGCCTGAATCGACAAGGCCGCCAACTCCGAGACACGCCGAACCGAAGTGATAGCCACCAAGAAGGCAATCTTCTGAGTCAAGGTAGACAGAGCAATATCCTGCAAGGGCTCAAAGGGAGGAGCCTGAAGAGCAGAAAGAACCAAATTCAAGTCCCAAACCGAGAGCAATGGCTTCCTGGGAGGCCGCACATGCGTAACCCCCTGGAAAAAGGTTTTGACTAACGGATGAAGCGCAAAAGGGTTCTGAAAAAAGATAGACAAGGCATAAACCTGCCCTTTCAAAGTACTCAGCTGGAGACCAGAGTCCAGGCCTGATTGCAGAAAATCCAAAATCCTGGAAACCGAAAAGACCCTACAAGGCAAAGATCTAACCTCACACCAAGCGATATAGGCTCTCCAAGTCCTATAGTAGATGGTAGACGAAGACCTCTTCCGGGCACAGATCAGAGTCTTAACAACCGAGTCAGAAAGACCCTCCCTTCAAGATGAAGGTTTCAGCAGCCAAGCCATCAAACCCAGCGTTGGTAAATTGGGGTAACACAGCCGACCCTGAGTGAGCAGATCGGGCCGAAGAGGCAGAACGACCTGATCCACCGCCAGCCGAACGATGTCTGCGAACCATACTCGTCTTGGCCACCTTGGAGCCACGAGAATGGCGGACACCCTTTCCAGAGCCAGCTTCCGTACCACCTTGCCTAGCATGGGTATCGGAGGAAAAAGGTACAGAAACCCCAGTTCCCCCCAGCTGAGAGACATGGCGTCCACCGCCAGAGCCAGAGGATCCTGAGAAAGCGACACGAAGGTCGGAAGCCTGTAATTGTGACGAGAGGCAAACAGGTCCACCTCCGGTGTCCCCCACCGGAGACACAGCGACCGAAAAACTTGGGGATGGAGAGACCATTCCCCCAGACGGGAAGAGCACCTGCTCAACAGATCCACTTCCCTGTTTTCCACACCCGGAATGTAAACTGCCAAGAGACAGGGAACATGGGCCTCCGCCCAGGTCAGGATCAGGGACACCTCTCTGAGGGCACCCAGACTGTGAGTCCCTCCCTGATGATTGATGTAAGCAACCGCTGTCCGATTGTCCGAGCGAACCTGAACCAGAAGGCCCAGAACATGCTGAGTCAAATGAAAAAGAACCAGACTGATGGCTCTCAGTTCCAGAACATTGATGGGCAAGTGGGCCTCTCGAGGCCCCCACTGCCCCCGAAACTGAAGATCCTTCCAGAAACACCCCCATCCCGAAAGACTGGCGTCTGTGGTGACGATTTCCCAAAGGGGAGTCAGAAAAGACCTGCCCCTCAAGAGATTGGTTGAGACCAACCACCATTGAAGGGACTGCCGGACCCGGGAGGACAATTGGAAGGACCGATCCAAGGACTGTGGTCAACTGATGAAGCTGAAGCGTCCTTGTGTGAAATTGAGCAAAAGGAACTGCCTCGAAAGAGGCAACCATCAACCCTACCAGTCTCATCCCCAGGCGGATGGACAATCAAGGATTGGATAGAAGGAACCGAGCCAATTCCTGAATCAGAAAAATCTTGGGATTGGGGCAGAAACACCCTGTGTTGACAAGAATCCAACCGCATTCCCAGAAAGGACACCACCCTGGCCGGGGCGAGGGAGGACTTGGGATAGTTGATCACCCAACCGAAGCTTTCCAGCGTGGAGACCACCGTTCTGGTGTCCGTCTCCGATTGATTGAGTGAAGGAGCCACGATGAGAAGGTCGTCCAGATAAGGTACGATGCGAATGCCTTGAGATCTGAGAATGGCCATCACCCCTGCCAGCACCTTGGTGAACACTCTTGGAGCCGAGGTAAGGCCAAACGGAAGTGCCACGAATTGAAACCGAAGAAAACGTTGATGAACCTGGCAGATGGGAACATGAAGGTAAGCATCCTTGATGTCTATGGACATCATGAAGTCCCCCTGCCGAAGAGAACTGATGGCCGACCGCAGAGTTTCCATGCGAAACTTCCGTGTACGGATGAACCTGTTGAGGAACTTCAGATCCAGAACGGGGTGAACCGACCCGTCTTTCTTGGGGACTGTGAGAAGATTGGAGTAATACCCGAGGCCCACTTCCAACTGCAGCACTGGCCGGAAGACCGCCATTTCCAGAAGATTCTTCACCGATGCCAGGAGCCCCTGCACGGCCAAAGGATCGGTGGGCACCCGAGACCAGAAAAAAACGTGAAGAAGGGCGAGACTCGAACTCCAGCTTGTAACCGGACAACACCACCTCCCGGATCCATCTTTCTGGAACCTCCTGGTCCCAAACCAGGGAGAAGTGTCGTAATCGTCCCCCCACCCGCACGGTTGAGGGCACCCCCTCATTGCTGAGCGGGCTTGCCAGCAGACTTGGGCTTGGCGCCCCAGGACTGACCGGGAGGGCCACGGCCCCTCCCCCGGGTCCAACCTGCACCCCTGGTAGCGGGAAAGGAGGCCCCTCTGACGGCTCTGGCTCCCCGAAAGGAGGGACTAAAAGAAGCCGCTCCCCCGCGGCCTCTTGCGTTGAGGCAACTTACCACCCTTGGTAACTGAATCCAATTTGTCGCCAAACAGGCGCAAACCCACAAAAGGAAGAGCTGTAAGCGACTTCTTAGAGCTAAAGTCCGCCGTCCACGGACGTAGCCACACCGACTGACGAATAGCAACCAACAGGGCCGTGGTCCTGCTACACATCGCAAGTGCATCGTCCTGGGCGGTCATGACAAAGGAAATAAACGACTCACACTGCTTGAGAGAAAAGAACTCATCACAAGTGGGATCAAGATCTGCGTACAAATCACAATGGACCTGATAGCCATCAAAAGAAGTGCCGAAGCACAAACCGGCCGCAGTGCCGATCCAGCACTGATAAAACCATGGCAAGCCAATTGATCAATCCAACGATCCTCAACATCCTTAATGGTAGTAGTGTCAGGGGAGTGCAACACAGCCGTGTTAGACAGCCCCAACATGGGGGCATCGACGTCGGGGGGGAACCGACCAAAGCTTCACCAAATCCTCCGGAAAGGGATAACGCTTATCCCAACTAGGAGGAACTCCAACAAGGCGCGTAGGTTGTTCCCATTCCTTAAGGACAACCCTAACAAAGTGTCTGGGAAACACCAAACGCGGCTTGGGCACATCAAACAACTCACCCTTTGGCGGGGGCCGCCTCAGGTGGATCCAAAGCCAAATCTCAAACATTTGAGCCAAAATGGAAGGAGTGTCAAGGAACACCCACCCAGCCTGATCGCCAGCGGTACCAAACAATTGCTGGTCTACAGGCTCGTCCGACTCCTCTAGGAGCTCCCCCTCCTCAGCCGGGGGACCATCGGACCAATCCAACACTTCCAACACCTCATCCTCCGGAACAGGCGATGCCGGAGAGAGGTGCTTCCGCTTAGCCGTAGCCTTCTGAGCTACCGCGGCGGAAACCATTTTCTCGAGGCTGGCCAATCGTGCACACACCTCGGATTGCAAATCCCCACATTTGACAACGTCACACGGGGTCCGGAATAGGTGGGGGGGTGTAGGAGATGACGGAGGTTGCGAGGGGCCAGAAGCCGGAGTGCCGGACTAGCGGGCAATACTCCGCTGTGCACATGGAATACATATTATGACATCACCTGGGAGCGGAGCCCCACAACTCCCACACAGCCTGGATAGCCCCGAAGAGCCGTTTCTGGTAATGTCGGAAGCCTCCATATGGTGAAATTATGGCCTTCGCAATAACCCAAAGTTTTACGCATTAAGCAACCCGGGATGCCCCTTTTATAATTAAAGTCCCGGGAGAGGGAGGATTTTTTTTTTTAAAACAATAAGACTAGCCAGGTATATCAGA
Source organism: Gastrophryne carolinensis (assembly GCA_027917425.1). Taxonomy (NCBI): domain Eukaryota; kingdom Metazoa; phylum Chordata; class Amphibia; order Anura; family Microhylidae; genus Gastrophryne; species Gastrophryne carolinensis. The sequence continues at coordinate 102,414,775 of CM051241.1, forward strand.
CCGGGAGACCCACCGCAGCACGGGAATCCCCGGACCTGTAAGAAAGTACAAAAGGTATGCAGCAAGTGTAAAACCCAAGGTATAATGGCAATCACCTAAATATACGTGTATATATACAAATATACAAAACAATATGCAGCCCTCTATACCCCCAATGGGCTCAAGAGTGCACCAGCACAGTAATAAAACAGTGCAGCCAATGAAATTAATTCCAAATTGGCCATATCACCTAGGATAAATTACTTAATATGCACAGCACAGAAAATAAAGAAAACTTGCCAGACAGCTCAGCAGACCTCAGACCGCAGGCGGACCCGCCCGCACATCAACCTTCTACCGGAGCGAGGAGACGAAGGGCTGGCGCCAGCGAAGGAATGCGTCACCGCCCCCTAGAGACGAGCACCTCGGCCGCACGTACAAGCGAGGCGGGTGCCAGAAACAGGCACCCCGCCCGCGCAGCACCGCAAAAAAACACACAGAGCCCCCGCAGCCCGGGGACATATTCCCAGACCGCAGCACCGAATACACACATCTGGCCAGAATAAACATCATTATTAAAGACACCCCAGAAACGCCACCCCCCCCCCCCACACTAAGGGAGAAGGGACCGAGCGGGAGAAGGTAGACTAAAAAAGGGGGACCGGGACGGGGCATCCCAAATCCGGATCACCAGCCGGATAACCGCGTTGCCCCACGCATGGGGACGAGCGGAGGAGATAAGCTCCTAGGCACCATGAGGTGTCGTCTACCATTGTCCAGCCAGCAGCCTAGGCTGGGAGGCTTCCAATATCAACTAAGTGAACAAAACAAGTAGCTGGGCAGAAATAGACCATGGGGGATGCCGGGGTTTGACCCCGGCTACCTGCAAGCAGGAGACTTTTTTCTTCTGTCTTGTCGCATCTTGCAGAGAGAAAACACTGGGTGTTAAGTGGGAGGACCCAGGAACTAGGCCGGAAGGGGCTCGTTTTTCAAGACTTCTCTCTGCAACGTTGCCTCCTGCTGGAGGATAACCCTATCGTCAGAATTAAAGGGGAAGCGGGGTGTGTGACACACTGAGAATACAAGGTATGTCAGAAGTAAAGAACAGAAGCAAAGAAAGAGCGAGAAAGAAATGATTTTGCGATGGCCAGTCTGCCACTGGCTGATGCCCAGTGCTGGTTATTGTACGGCCTGTCGTCCTGCACAGGGGATGTCTCCGGGAGAGAGAATGACCTGATCACCATTGGGAAGAGGTGTGTCACATAATCACCATTAGGAAGAGGTGTGTCACATGATCACCATTGGGAAGAGGTGTGTCACATGATCACCATTGGGAAGAGGTGTGTCACATGACCACCATGGAAGGTGGGCCCTTTAAGGTGCAGGCGCCCTTGGTAGGGGTGGCACTGGATATATTTGCTAAATTGTAAGTGAATTGAACAGAATGGAAGGAAAAGCAGGAAAGATGGAAATATCCAAAACAGACCAGGATCCCGTTCACTGGTTACCAGACTTTATCTCCAGTCTATAGTTAAAGCGGACCAAAACCCACTGAACTTATGAAATAACAAAGAAGCAGGTGAGGGCACCACTAAAGAACAATAAGATATAAAGTCCTACAACCAGAAGGTGCACCCTGGGCCCCATATAATATATATATATATATATATATATATATATATATATATATACACAGCGTAAGCTAAGAAACACCCCAACAAGGGAGTCCCAAACAGAACCGAGGCACTCAACCAGATGAAATATATATCATGATATATGATATCATATCATCTAATCATGATTTATTAATTTACTAAGAATAATAAATACACCGTACATGCGGCTACAGATCATACTCCACCATACTTCATAACGTAACAACCTAATTCCTTAATACCGTGAATTAATAAGTCTAAAGTGCAGAGAATTCATATTAAATAACCCCCCTAAATATATAAGTACTCAAACTAAAGTGACCGTGCTGAATAAATTACTAATACCAACTATAAAGTGCTATAAAAGGCAATGTGCTACACTATTCAATAAGATAAGCCTGACATCTCATTTAGATAACTAGTTAATCCAGAAGATAAAGTACTAGTGAGATAAATATTAGTTAAAAAATATGCACAAATTAATGGTGCAGACAAATAATGTATACTCCATGAACTCCCTTGGCAAAAAATACCATTTTGTGAGATACTCACCTGTAAAATGGTTATTACGAGTATGTCACACCCCCCACTTCCCCGATATTCATGACACTTGGGAACCCGGCCTGTAGAGGGCGATCTTGCAGAGATGACATGGAAAAAGGGAGCCCCTCCTGGTCCATAAGTACTGGGTTCCTCCCACTATTCCTCAGTCTTTTTAAACAGCAGTGAAGAACCAGGAAGAGCCAATTATATTAAATAATTGTAAAATTATATGAGAATAATAATACCAAATAAAGGATCCCTTAGAACAAAAAGAGCCAATTATATTCAATAATTGTAAAATTATTTGAAATAATAACACCAAATAAAGGATCCCTTAGAGCAAAAAGAGCCAATTATATTCAATAATTATAAAATAATTTGAAATAATAATAATCACCATATAAAGGATCCCTCGAACAAAAAAGGGCGGGGAAAGTGGGGGGTGTGACATACTCGTAATAACCATTTTACAGGTGAGTATCTCACAAAATAGTATTATTCCTAGTATGTCACACTCCCCACTTCCCGATATTCATGACACTTGGGACATCCAATAGCAGTTTCTATAACGGGTGGGGATCCCAATGGAATAAGGCTGCAAACTCTATCTTGTAGCCGGAGGACACTACCTCCTGAATCCACCGGTCTGAGGCGTGATGCCTCCAGACTTGAGCAAAGTGCTGCAGCCGTCCCCCCACCCTGACGGGCGAGGGCGCCCCATCATGCCTGAGGGGGCTTGGGAGAGGATTTGGGCTTAGCCCCCCAGGAGGAGCCAGGACGTTGTCTTCTGCTCCTGTGCCAGGGATCTGCACGAGCCCCCGCGAAGGACACCCCTTCTTGTTTAACACCATGGTAGGGGGGTGAAGGGGAGCCCTGACCCAGAAGGGGCCGAGACTGCCGTCTGCGCTGGGTTAACTTACCTCTCTTAGCAAAAAGGTCTAGACGGGCCCCAAACAGGAGTAGCCCCTTAAAAGGAAGCCCAGTGAGGGCCTTCTTTGCAGCATTGTCAGCACCCCACTGTCGCAGCCAAACCAAGCGGCGTATAGCCACCACGAGGGCAGAAGTTCTGGCACACATTCTGATGGTGTCATCCAATGCTAATAGGGCAAAATTTACAAAAATATCACAACTGGAGAATGCATTTAACACCTCACAAGGGAGATCATCAGAGGCATTATCAAGCATATTTCTGATAAGGGTTCTAGTGGCCACAGAGGCACAGACCGGGCGCAGCGCCGTCCCCACACATGCAAAGGCGTGGGAGGCCAGCTGGTCAATGTGGCGGTCCTCAGCATCCCGCAGAGTAGTAGAATCAGGGGAATGCATGACAGGGGTGTTAGATAGTCCTAGGATCGGGACATCCACCTGGGGGGGGGGGGATGACCAACACTTAACCACCTCAGGGGGAAAGGGATACTTCCTATCCCAACTCCTTGGAACCCCGGGAAGTTTACTGGGGCACTCCCATTCATTGAGCACAAGGGTATGGAAATGTGCCTGCTCTAGAAATTCCAAACAGGATTTTGCTGTATGGAAAAGCTCCCCTTTTCACCTGGGAGACTCACCAGGGAGAGAGATAGACAGAACCTCAAAGATCTGGGTCAATAATCTGTCAGTGTCATCCGGGGCCCAGGGGTCAGAGCCAGAATCTTCATGACCCCTTGGTCTCTCATCAGATGAGCCTGAATCAGAAAAGAGCTCTCCATCAGATGGGGTATAGCCACACAGATTCATAAACTCCTGAGATTCCATAGGGAAAACAGTAACATTAGGCGTCAAGTGCCGATTCTTACCAGGGCCCTTACGCGCTAAAGACCTCGCAATAATCTGTTCAGCAGTAGGCAGTCTAGAAGACACATCAGGCTGAGAATCCCCACGAGTATGCAACTCAACAGGAGTGAGATTTAAGCTGGGGGGAGTAGGTGAAGTGAAACAAGGTGCAGCCACTGGCAGGCCAGATTGCAATGCAAGCACCTGCTCAGCACAGGGTACACAGACCCACGCCTTGTCAGCGTCAGCATGAGGCTGTCCACACGCTAAACACAGCCGGTCTTGTCCCAAGGGGACCCCGGTAACACTATCCTGGGATGCCTCCATATGGTGATTATTAGGCACAGTGTGCCAGTAGGGATTTAGGCTAAGAAGCAACCCTGGATGCCCCAATGACCCACTAGGGAAGTGGGAGTAATTATACAAGGCCCAACTATCAATTACACCGGGCCGGGAGAAGCCAATGGATTCACCAGTCTGAAAGACACAATGAGAAGAAGGGGTGTCAGAGTCAAACACACTACAATGAGTATAAAGCCGCCCGCGAGGACACTTACGGACCGCGGTAAGTAAGAACGTCACACACGCGCGCAACCAGACAACATGGCGCCGAGAGTACCTCGAAGGGCGGGCCAGAGCAAGCCGTGTCGCAGGGCGCGCCAGGCCAGGCCCCGCCCCCCCGAAGAGCGCTAAGTCCACCGACAAGCAGCGAATGAGAACGCAGAAGCGTCTGAGGTAACGCCGCCGTCCGGCGCAGAACATCCAAATGAAGGAAAAGGCGCACGGCGGTGGCATTTACAATAGTAAAAACAAGACAAGTCAGCGTGGCGGCTGACACCACATATACTAGTCAAAAGACAAACGCCGTATGCGCGAATCACAATACACGCTAACCCACACCCCCCCCCCCCTTCTTTCCCTCCCGAAGGCTACAGGGAGAATGAGGGAGGATGGCGGCCCTTTGTACAGGACCCACCGCTACACGGGGCATGGGACAATAATGCGGGAGGGGCATCCCATAAAGGCTCACCATCAGCCTATACCGCCTACCCTTTGGTGGGGGATTGCGGTGGAGCAGGGCTCCTTAAGCACACATGGTGTCGCCTACCTTCACCCGACCAGCGCAGCCCAGGCTGGGAGGCACATCACGCCCCGTTCACCTGCGAGAGTGTGATAATTTCATGTCTTCGCAGTAAGCACTGCAGAGAAATCTGGGGATTTGTGGGAGGTCCCCGGGTATTTGAGGGGCCGGGAGGAGCCTGTTTTTACATGTCTCAGTGCCAGTGCAGCGCCATCTGGTGGAGGATAACCCAAGTGTAAGTAATCTATCTGGAGCAGGACGTACTGTATACTAAGAATAAAGGAAGCCATAGCAGTATAAACAAATGAGTCCCAACAATGACAAGGAATTAGAAGCAAAGTTATAATACCGCTCTCCTAAGCCTAATTGATACACCCAAACAAACTATTGTGCACATGGCGGTATTATAACTTTGCTTATAATTCCTTGTCATTGTTGGGACTGCTATGGCTTCCTTTTTTGCCAAAGGAGTTCATGGAGTATACATTATTTGTCTGCACCATTAATTTGTGCATATTTTTTATCTAATATTTATCTCACTAGTACTTTATCTTCTGAATTAACTAGTTATCTAAATCTTATCTAAGATAAGATTTCAGGCTTATCTTATTGAATAGTGTAGCACATTGCCTTTTATAGCACTTTATAGTTGGTATTAGTAATTTATTCAGCATGGTCACTTTAGTTTATTGAGTACTTATATATTTAGGGGGGTTATTACATATTAATTCTCTGCACTTTAGACTTATATATTCACGGTATTAAGGAATTTGGTTGTTACATTATGAACTTGGAGTATGATCTGTAGCCGCATGTACTGTGTATTTATTATTCTTATAATATTAATATAATCATGACTTATTAATTTTCTATTATCATTATATATATCCTTGTTGGCAATTTTCCGGGTGTTTCAGTATATGTTTTAATGTGTGTTGTATTTGTGTCTTTCATGTTTTTTTATCATTTTTGAATGCCAAGCTCATCTAATAAAATATTTGATATATATTTCATCTGGTTGAGTGCCCCGGTTCTGTTTGGGACTCCCTTGTTGGGGTGTTTCTTAGCTTACGCTGAACTTATGAAATACATTTGACCAAAACCCCCGCAGATATTTTCGCTTATCAAATCGTTTTTTTTTTTTGCTGTCCCTCTCTGTGGTGGCAGGTTCAGTCATTGCATAGGTGTGGTAATGACATCATTGCCACACACAGCAGTGGCAATGAATGGATGAGGCGGAGCTTTACCAGGCGCCATTATCTGTGATTAGAGTGAAGTGGGAGCAGTAAAAATAGGCAAAAGTTACTATTCGAGGGGGGGGGGGGCAATTCAGGGGATGCGAATTAAAAATTTGAGTTTTTGCCCACTTTACTACTTCTCTCAGCGACAAGGTCTAGTTGAACCCAACCCATCTCTTGACCTCGGCAAGAGATGAGACCTGGGTCTGTGGCACAGCACCAGCTCTTGCTGAGGTCCCAGGTTTCCAAATTGTAATTATAATAACAAAATCCATACCTTTCCAGTATAAGGTAAGCCAAGGCTCTTGCTCCAATTCGTCATCTTCCTGGATGCTCTTTAGCATAATGCAGGAGTGCTCCCCCGTCAGGTCATTCTGAGGAGAGACAGCAGACGTTAGATAGCAGTTGAGTCTATACCAAACCGTTATCAGAGCCGAGACCTCCCCAATTGCTAAACATACCAAACTGAGGTGCTGAATAATCACACACTGGCCTTGGTTTGATTTTGCAAGCACTCCAATATTTTGAGTTTGCATTTCTATTTATATTGTTTGTACTTTGGCTTTATCAACTGGGCCAAAAATATGCTTAATTCTTAGTATACATCCCGTCCCGAAAGATATCCTTACACATGGGTTATTCATCTTCAGATGTCACGTGACTGCAGAGCAGAAAAAGTGGCACCTCCCGGCCCATATATACCAAGGCAGAACCCCAGATTTTCTCTGCAGTCTCGGACTGCCAGGACGAGAAAGTGCGTGTCTCTCTTTTTCAGGCAGGTGAGTGGGGTTTTAGGCCCTATGGACCTGTGAAGCTATTCCCACCCATTCTGTCTTTATCATATTGCCTCCCAGCCTTGGCTGTAGCGTTCGGGTGAAGGTGGAAGACACCATATTTGGTGCTAAGGAGCTGATCTCAGCCACAACTCCACCACCAAAGGGTAGACGGTTCAGGCAATGGTGAGCCTTATGGGATGCCCTGCCCGCATTACTTGTGTCTTTCACCCCCTTTCCCTCATGTGGGCTCCCTTATAGATGACCGCTGACTCACCTCGTTCCACTCTTAGGGGAAGGGGGGGGGGGGTATATATATATATATATATATATATATATATATATATATATATATATTATACACACTGCGTTATGTTTTTGGTTGGCACCATTTGGTTGCACGGTTTTACTTTTTTCTGATACCGCACTCTTGTACACCGCTCTGCATGTGGTGGCAGCATTTACTTTAGGCAGATACGGCGCGGCCATTGGCTGCTTGTTTCACGTGGGCGCGTCCTTTCGCGCTCTTCGAAGGGAGGCGGGCAGGGCGAGTGATGCTTTTTGCGTCGCTCCCCCGTGGCCCACCCTTCGAGGTATTTGTCTCGGCGGTGCTGCACAGCTGGCTCTCTGTTGCGGTCTGTAAGTGCCCTCGCAGGCTATCTTTCTTCATTATCGGTTATATGTATATATGCCTTACGGGATCCTATCTTATGTCTTTCAGGCCTATAGAATTAGTGGTTTCTCACGGCCTATACTTTAATTAAGGGGAATTTTTTAAGATCCCGGGTTTGCTTCTTGCATTATTCCCAACTGGCCAGTTTGAGCCACAATAATCACCATATGGAGGCGTCTCAAGACTATGAGTCCGGGGTTCCTTCGGGACAAGGCCGGGTCTGTACTGATTGTGGGGTTTCCCCTGTACCTGGCGACTTCAAGGTCTGTCTTTCCTGTGCCCAGCAGACTGTTGCGCGGTTGTCTGGGATGCCCCTGCTGAGGGCCGTGTCCCCTGTGGCCTTGCCTACTCCCCTTCGCTTACATTTAGCTCTGGTTACGGCGCATGCTAGCGGGGATGCCCAATCTGATTTTGCTACTAGATTGGCGGATGGGCTGGTCTGAGCCACGCAAAGCCATTGACAAGACATGGCATTTGATTGATAATACGTATGTTTGCCCTATGACTTCTGAAGCTCTGGATGATATTGTCGGGTTTTCCCCTGAGGGGGAATTATTTTCTGAGTCTGAATCTGAGGATCTTAATAGGTCCTTTGATGATCCCAAGACGGGGTCCAAGCCTTGGGATGCAGCTGATACAGACAGGCTGCTAGCCCGTTTATTTGAAGTGCTTGAGATCTCTCCCCCTGTTGCCCCTCCGCAGCAGCAGGGAGAATTATTTTATGCTGCTAAACAGCGCTGGAAGTTCCCCGCACAGGCACATTTCAACAATCTCGTTTAGCAGGAATGGGAGAAGCCTAGTAGGCTTCCTGGTGTACCTAAAAGCTGGGATAAGAGGTATCCCTTTCCCCTGGAAACTGCTAAATTATGGTGTTCCCCACCCGAGGTTGAGGCGCCAATTCTTGGACTATCTCATACCTCTGTCGTGCACTCACCTGACACTACCACTTTAAAGGATGTGGAAGACCGGCGCATTGATCAGCTGGCCTCTCATGGTTTTGCCTGTGCGGGGACTGCTCTGCGCCCCGTGTGCGCATCAGCTATTACAACTGTTGCGATCAGAAGATTGATCAGAAGTGCCTTAGAGGGTGGTTCTGCGGCTTTGGGCAGGGATGTATTTAACTGGCTTATGTATTGTGAGGAATTTACTTCATATGTTCTTGCTGCCCTGGAGGATGCCTTTAGAATGTGTGGTAGAACCTCTGCCCTACTTGTTGCTATACGCCATTCTGTTTGGCTGCGCCAATGGTTGGCTGACCATTTGCTGCTAAGAAGGCTCTTGCTGGGGCTCCCTTTAAAGGACTGCGCCTTTTTGGGGAACGTCTGGATCTGTTTGCCAAGGAAGGCAAGGGGCTGCGGTGAGTCATGGGGCAGGGGACGTGGCAGGCCCGGTCCTTCCTGGAGTTCCAAGCCTAAATCCTCCCCCAAGCCCCCTCAGGCATGAAGGGACGCCCTCACTCATCCGGGTGGGGGGGGCGGCTTTGGCTTTTTGCACACGTTTGGAGGCGTCATGTCTCAGACCGGTGGATTCAGGAGGTAGTCTCCTCTGGTTACAAGATAGAGTTTGCAGCCTGGCCGCCCCCAAGGTTCATAAGATCCCGGATGGCTCAAGACCCCCTGGTGGCTCAGTGTCTGTGTCTTGCTATCGAAAACCTACTGGAATTGCGGGTCATTTGCCCTGTTCCTCTCTGGGAAAGGGGCAAAGGCTATTATTCCAATCTTTTCACTGTCCCCAAATAGAACGGATCTGTCAGGCCTATCCTGGATTTAAAGCTCCTCAACAAATTAGTCAGATTCAGGCACTTTCGCATGGAGACTCTGCGTTCTGCCATAAATTCTCTTCGCCCAGGGGACTTCTTATCCTCTATAGACATCAAGGATGTGCCAATTTTTGCAGGCCATCAAAGATTTCTCAGGTTCACAGTGGAAGATCAGCATTACCAGTTTGTGGCCCTGCCATTTGGTCTTACCTCTGCTCCCAGGGTGTTCACCAAGGTGCTGGCAGGAGTGATGGCTCTGTTGCGATCTCAGGGTATTCGCATTCTTCCTTACCTGGACAACATTCTTGTAGCTTCTCAGACTTTGCAACAAGCAGAGATGGACGTTCAGACAGTGGTATCCACTCTGGAAACGTTTGGCTGGGTGATCAATCATCCCAAATCTCCACTGTCTCCTTCCAGAGTAAAGTCTTTTCTGGGCACATCTCAAATCAAGGTCTTTCTCCCTCAGCTGAAGGTAGAGAGTCTTCAGTCACAAACACAGCTTCTTCTGTCTTGCCCTCATCCGTCCATTAGACAGGCAATGCAGCTGGTGGGTCTAATGGTGTCCAGCTTCGAGGCTGTCCCATACGCTCAGTTTCACATGAGACCTCTCCAGGTTCATCTCTTGTCAGTATGGTATCGGGACCCAGGGTCCCTGGATCAGGTATGTGTGCTGTCCCCTCTGGCCAGGCGGTCTCTGTCATGGTGGTCTCTGTCAAGGAATCTGCTAGTGGGCAGATCTTTTCGGACTCCCTGCTGGGAGGTGGTCAGCACGGATGCCAGTCTGACTGGTTGGAGGGCTTTTGGAAGTCCCTGAAATTCCAGGGGCAGTGGGGACCTCAAGAGGTCTATGCCTTAATCAACATTCTGGAACTGAGGGCTATAAGGCTAGTGCTTTCCCATCTGACCGTGCGCCTTCGGGGTCTGACGGTACAGATCCGCTCAGACAACCAGACGGCGGTTGCCTTCATCAATCATCAGGGAGGAACCAGGAGCAAGAGGGCTCTCAAGGAAGTTTCACTGATTCTGTCATGGGCAGAGGACAATGTTCCCTGCATTTCGGCTGTGTACATTCCGGGGGTGGAGAACCTGGAAGCGGACTCTCTGAGCAGGGGGGCTTCTCGCATGGGAGAATGGTCCCTCAGCAACATGGTGTTTCATTCTCTGTGCCTCCGTTGGGGCCAGCTGGATGTGGACCTGTTTGCGTCTCGTCACAATCACAAGCTTCCAGTGTTTGTCTCCCTGTCACAGGATCCCCTGGCCCTGTCAGTAGATGCTCTGGCAACGTCTTGGAAGAGCTTTAAGTTCCTATACGTGTTTTCTCCATTCCCTCTGCTGGGCAAGGTGCTGCGCAAAATAGCCCAGGAAGGGGTGCCAGCCATTCTGGTGGCCCCATGTTGGCCAAGAAGAATTTGGTTCGCAGACATCGTACAGTTGGCAGTAGATCGCTTCGACCTGCCCCTGGTGCCAGACCTGCTCACTCAGGGGCGGCTGCGCCACCCCAATTTACAAATGCTGGCTTTGACGGCCTGGCTGCTGAAACCTCCATCTTGATGGACAAAGGGTTGCCGGCCTCTGTAGTTAATACCATGATTGGAGCTAGGAAGAAGTCTTCTTCTACCAATGACTACAGAGTTTGGCGTGCTTACATCGACTGGTGTGAGTATAGGTCACTTCCACATCAGATGTTCTCAATTCCCAGGTTTTTGGAATTTTTACAAAATGGCTTGGATCTGGGTTTTCAGCTTAGTACTCTGAAGGGCCATGTTTCTGCTCTGGCTGTTTTCTTCCAACGATCTTTTGCTCAGCATCATCTGGTCAAGACCTTCTTTCAAGGCGTTACTCATTTGCGTCCGGCACGCAAGCCCATGGTACCCATTTGGGATTTGAACTTGATTTTGTCGGCCATGCAAGGGTCTCCTTTTGAACCTTTCTCAGGAAGCGGCTTTATCCACTCTCACGGTAGCCTTTTTGGTGGCTATTACCTCTGTCAGGCGAGTTTCTGAATTGGCGGCGCTTTCCATCAAGCCTCCTTATTTTGAAAGACACCAGGACAAGGTGGTGTTTCGCTTTAAAACGGATTTTCTGCCTAAAGTTGTGTCTGCCTTTCATCTCAATCAGGACATTGTGTTGCCTTCCTTGTGCCCTAACCCGGGTAACCCCAAGGAAAGGGTGTTTCACTCTCTTGATGTAGTTAGGGCTGTGAAGTTCTATTTGGTGGCTACTGAATCCTTTAGGAAGACTGATGCCTTTTTTGTGGTTCCGTCTGGTCCTAAGAAAGGCCAGGCTCCTGCTAAATCCACTATCAGAAAGTGCATCCGTCAGGCTGTGATTCAGGCCTATTCTGCTAAGGGAAAGAAACCTCCTTTCCGCCTTACTGCTCATTCTACTAGGGCTATTGGTGCCTCTTGGGCTTTTCAGCACCAAGCTTCTGTTGAACAAGTTTGCAAGGCCGCAACTTGGTCTTCTGTTCATACTCTCAAGTTTTACAAGGTTGATGTTAAGGCCTCAGCTGATGCTGCTTTTGGCCGCAAAGTTCTGCAGGCGGCAGTGGTTTAGACTGCTTGCTGTTTCCTTTGGGGATCCCACCCTACCTTACGGACACTGCTGGATGTCCCATGTGTAAGGATATCTTTCGAAACGGGATGGGATGTATACTAAGAATAATACAATTCTGTGATTACTCACCTGTAGAATTGCTATTATGAGTATACATCCCGTCCCGTTCCGCCCCACCCTTGTTGTTCTTGTTACCTCTTTATGGTGATTGTTGTTTATATTCTCCCGGCTTTGTTAACTGCTTTTAAATACTGGGGTTCTGTGGGAGGTACCTCGGTATATATGGGCTGGGAGGGACCACTTTTTCTGCTCTGCAGTCACGTGACATCTGAAGATGAATGACCCATGTGTAAGGATATCTTTTGGAACCTAAGTTATTAGTAAAAGTAGCGCATTGGAGATGCAGAGACAAAATGAGGAGAAACACTGGGTGTGGCGACAGTGATGTGATGTAAGCACACTGTGTGCTTTACATATATCATAGTATAAAAACAAGTGCATTGTTGTGCCTCTAGTTATTACTGCCAGCACATAGTGTGACCAGAAAAACATAAGAGATGCTGCAGGCTAACAGCGTTTCCAGCCTGCCAGCACATAGTGTGACCAGAAGAAGATGAGAGATGCTGCAGACTATGAGTGTCCCAGTCTGCCAGCACTTAGTGTGACCAGAGAGGAGGGTGGGGTTACATAGCTGCAGAGAGAGGCAGCCAATCAGGATGTATGGGGAGGAAGTGGGTGGTGTTTCCGTTCTTGGTCCACGGAAGGTTGATTGAGCACCAGGTCAGCGGGGTGGCGACTGAAAATACAATTCTGTGAAATACTCACCTGTAGAATTGGTATTATACGCATACAGTACGTCCTGCTCCATCTATAATACTTACACGTGGGTAATCCTCCGCCAGATGGCGCTGTTCACTGCAGACATGCAAAAACAGGCTCCTCCCGGCCCTTCATATACCCAGGGACCTCCCACAAATCCCCAGCATTGAAAAGCAGTGAGAAAAAGAAGCCGGGAGAAACCAACCACCAAACTGGTAACAATAACAATGATAACAATCACCATACAGGGGATCCAGAACAAGGTGAAACCAGGGTGGGGTGGAGCAGGACGTACTGTATGCGTATAATACCAATTCTACAGGTGAGTATTTCACAGAATTGTATTATTCTAAGCATTCAGTACGTCCTGCTCCATCCATAATACTTACACGTGGGACATCCAATAGCAGTGTCCATAAAGTAGGGTGGGATCCCCAACAAAGGCAACGGCACGTAGATCAAACTACAACCGCCTGTAAAACCTTACGGCAAAAAGCAGCATCAGCTGAGGCCCGAACATCAACCTTGTAAAACTTTGAAAAGGTGTGAACAGAAGACCAAGTAGCGGCCTTGCAAACTTGTTCAACAGAAGCCTGGTGCTGAAAAGCCCCAGAGGCACCAATAGCACGAGTGGAATGAGCCGTAAGACGGAAAGGGGGAGTCCTCCTCTTAGTAGAATAGGCCTGAATCACAGCCTGACGAATCCATTTACTGATGGTAGACTTGGCGGGAGCCAAACCTTTCCTAGGCCCCTAAGGCACAACGAAGAGAGCATCAGTCTTCCTGAAGGCCTTAGTGACAACCAGGTAATACTTCAAGCACCTGACTACGTCCAAGGAATGCAGAACCCTCTCCTTGTCGTTGCGAGGATTGGGACACAGAGAAGGAAGAACAATATCCTGGTTCAAATGAAATGCCGAGACAACTTTTGGCACAAAATCCGGTTTGAAGCGGAACACCACCTTGTCCTGGTGTCGCTCATAGTATGGAGGCTAAATAGATAGAGCGGCCATCTCTGACACACACCTAACCGAAGTAATAGCCACCAAGAAGACAACCTTGAGAGTGAGAACGACCAGAGCAGCATCTTGAATAGGCTCAAAGGGAGCACCCTGCAAGGCAGACAAAACCAAATTCAAATCCCAAACAGGGACCATAGGCTTTCGAGGGGGACGCACGTGAGTGACCCCCTGGAAGAAGGTCTTAATTAGGTGATGTTGAGCAAAGGTCTTCTGAAAGAAGATAGATAGGGCAGAAACCTGACCCTTAAGAGTACTAAGTTTGAGACTGAAGTCCAAACCATGCTGTAAAAACTCCAGGACCCCAGGGACGGAGAATTCCCGGCAGGGAAGAGACCTGGACTCACACCAGTCAATGTAGGAACGCCATACTCTATAATAAATAGCAGAAGAAGTCTTCTTCCTGGCCTGCACCATAGTAGCCACCACAGAGGCAGACAACCCCTTCTCCATCAAGATGGAGATTTCAGCAGCCAGGCCGTCAAAGCTTTTGAGTTTGTAAATTGGGATGGCGTAAGGACCCTTGAGTTAGCAGATCTGGTACGCTTGGCAGATCGTACTGATCTACTGCCATTTGAACCACGTCTGCGAACCACACTCTTCTTGGCCACCTGGGGGCCACCAGAATCACAGGTACCCCCTCCAGAGCAATCTTGCGTAGAACCCTCACCAGAAGGGGGAACGGTGGAAACACATACAGGAGTCGAAACTCCCTCCAAGACATGGACAGGGCATCCGTGCCCATGGCCAGAGGATCCTGAGACAGTGAGACGAAGGCCGGGAGCTTGTGAAAGGGATCGCCCATGAGGGCACTTACAGAACAGCGAGGGGAGGACCGTCTTCACCACGCGCATGTGAGAAGGAAATGGTGCCAAGCGAACCTCGAAGGGCGGGCCAGAGCGGACGATGACGCGGAGCGTGCCAAACCGAACCACGCCCCCCCTCCGGAGAGCGCGAAGGGGCGCAGCCAATCAGAAGCGACAGGTATTGTAAGGGAGACATCACCACAGAGAGATCTGACAGGGTGAATACAGTGATAGAACGCCAAGCGTCAATAGAATAAAACTGAAGCACGCGCCGAGTAATACATGAAAGCGCAGTAGGAAAGCAAAAGGCTGAGAGTGAAGCGCAGCTCTGACTCCAAGGACCAAATAAGGCAATGGTTGACTAGTGTGATTAGGGCAAGGATAGCCGTCGTCCACGCGACCCCCCCCCCCCTTTATTCCCCCAGTAACGGGGAAATCTAGGGAGGAAGGTGATCCCATATACTGGGTTCACCGCTACACCGGGCGAGGGGCACTAGAGCGGGAGGGGCATCCAATTGAAGGCTCACCATACGCCTTAACCGCCTGCCCTATGGAGGGGGATTGCGGTGGAGTCTAGCTCCATAAGCACACTAGGTGCTGCCTACCTTCACCCGACCCAACGCAGCCCAGGCTGGGAGGCATTAGTTCACAACGAGGACGGGTGGAAATAGTCCCACAGGGCCTCGGGCTGTAAAGCCCCACTGGCCTGCGAGAGCGTGATACTTCATGTCTTCGCAGTTTAAGCACTGCAGAGAAATCTGGGGATTTGTGGGAGGTCCTCCGGTATATGTAGGGCTGGGAGGAGCTTGTTTTCTTCATGTTCTGCAGTGCACGGCGCTGAAGGCGGAGGTATACCCACATGTAAGGACTATGTCTGGAGCAGGACGTGCTGTCTGCTTAGAATAAGACAGGCGCTCAAGCCGGCACAATCTAAGAAGAGCCACTAAGGCTAAAAGAGTGAGGGAAGGAAGGAGAAGAAGACGCCGAGGTGTCCGTAAGCCGCAGCAGTACGTGCGGTGCAAGCAGAAAGCAGACTAACGGTGCTGCGGTTGACAGTAAGGTAAGAGCGCGGCTCTGATCCCCATTCCCAGTGAAACACAGCCAAGCCATAAGCGTGTAAGTATACACTGAGGCCGCCATACACACAACCCTCCCCCCCTTTCTTTTCCCCCTAAGGGGGGAACGAGGGAGGAAGGCGACCCGTTAACATAGGGTGCACCGCTACATGGGGCGTGGGGCAATGATGCGGGAGGGGCATCCCCTGAAGGCTCACCATCGGCCTTGACCGCCTACCCTATGGTGGGGGATTGCGGTGGAGCGTTGCTCCGTAAGCACACATGGTGCTGCCTACCTTCACCCGTCCAGCGCAGCCCAGGCTGGGAGGCACATCACACAGAGGAAGGGTGGAAATAGTCTCACAGGGCCGCAGGCTGTAATAGCCCAGCTCACCTGCGAGAGAGTTGATACTTCATGTCTTCGCAGTCAGCACTGCAGAGAAATCCGGGGATTTGTGGGAGGTCCCTGGGTATATGAAGGGCCGGGAGGAGCCTGTTTTTGCATGTCTGCAATGAACAGCGCCATCTGGCAGAGGATGACCCACGGGTAAGTATTATAGATGGAGCAGGACGTACTGTATGCTTAGAATAGCTGAATGAGGAAGTGATTTCCTCACTAAGGAGACTGAAAGAGGAGGAATCACAGTGCTCCAGCCACTCAATAAAAGTTAAGCTACTGATTTTTTTTTTACTTTTGGACTTACCAATCACTTTAACCTACTCGCTCACGCCAGGGGCCTCTGAAAGATAATCGATAAGGCCAAGACTAACCCTTTCAGTATGCAGAGCGCAAGTCCGCTCTGCAGAAAACCCAGCAATCTTGCCCTTGAGAAATTGCAGACCGGGTACAGCTTCGACACAAACCAGCAAAAATACGCCAACAAAGCTTTTCTTGCACCAATTAGAGTCTGAAACACAGCATCCAAGAGCCCTTTCTTACAGAGGACTCTCATCTACCATGGCATCAAAGCCAGCAACTGTAATTTCAGGTGGTGCAGAGAAGTGGTTCTTAACCTTTTTACGCCAAATACCCCCTAGAGAAAATTCCAAGCAAGTACCCCAGTCAGACAGCCCCTAAAGGTTTGCCCCAGAACACAGACACGTAACCCCTAGGTGCACCGCAGAATGTGAAACAGTGGCATAGAGATCCTTGAGACAGCAGTGTATCAGCAGTGTAGCCTCAGGTCCCTGGTGATTAGTAACAGAATGCTGAAGGGGGCATTCCTGTAGAAAGTGGGGGAAAATTACCCACCTTTTCCTATCATAGGGCACAGCCACCAATTGCTGGGGAGCAGAGAAAATACAATTCTGTGATTACTCACCTGTAGAATTGATTTTACTGTGTACAACATGGCCTGTTTTATTTCAAATCATTACTTCTGGGGTATTCCACCACAAGGTGGCGCAGTTGACTGCAGAAGACTTGTGGCTCCTCCCGGCCCTATAAGAAGCCAGGAATCAGCCATAGACCCCCAGTGCTGAAAAGCAGTTATGCAAGAAGCCAGGAGATAAACCATGATAAAAAATACACAGCCTCACAAAAAATAACTTTTGAACAAATCACCATAAAGAGGCAACGAAGAGCAACGATAACAAGGGAGGGATGAAACAGGCTGTGCTATACACAGTAAAATCAATTCTACAGGTGAGTAATCACAGAAATGTATTTTTCCAAGTGTACAGCATGGCCTGTTTCATTTCAATCATTACTTCTGGGACACCCAATAGCAGTGTCCTTAAAGTAGGGTGGGATCCCCAATGAGTAACGGCAGGCAGTGCAAGCCACTACCGCCTGAAGCACCTTGCGGCCAAAAACAGCATCAGCTGAGGCCCTAACATCAACCTTGTAAAACTTAGAAAAAGTATGAACAGAAGACCACGTGGCGGCCTTACAAACTTGTTCAACAGAAGCCTAGTGCTGAAAAGCTCGAGAGGCACCAATAGCCCTAGTAGAACGAGCAATAACTTGGAAGGGAGGTTCCTTCCCTTTGGCAGAATAAGCTTGCACCACCGCCTGTCTAATCCACTTGCTGATCGTGGATTTGGCTGGAGGCAAACCCTTCCTAGGTCCAGAAGGAAAAACTAAGAGAGTCAGACTTCCTAAAGGGCTCAGTAGCAACCAGATAATACTTGAGCGCCCTGACCACATCCAGAGAAAGAAGGTTCCGTTCCTTGGAATTAGCAGGGGCAGGACAATAGGAAGGTAAGACAATGTCCTCATTGAGATGAAAGGCAGATACAACCTTGGGCAAAAAGTCTGGGTTAAGACGGACCACCACCTTATCCTGATGCCGCTCAAAATAAGGAGGTTTCATGGAAAGCGCCACCAGCTCAGATACTCGCCGCACCGAAGTAATAGTGGCCAAAAAGGCTACCTTAAGAGTCAGAATGGACAGAGCGGCCTTACACAGAGGCTCGAAAGGAGGACCCTGTAGAGCAGAAAGCACCAAGTATAATCCCAAACCGGTAACAGAGCCTTATACGGCGGACGCACATGAGTAACTCCCTGGAAAAAAGTCTTAACAAGCCTATGATTGGCAAAAAAAGATTGCCAGAGCCGAAACCTGGCCTATGAGGGTACTAAGTTGTAGCCCAGAATCCAGACCATGCTGCAAAAATACAATTCTGCTATTACTCACCTGTAGAATTGATTTTACTATGTACAGCACGGCCTGTTTCATTCAATCATTACTTCTGGTATTCCGCCACAAGGTGGCGCAGTTGACTGCAGAAGATTTGTGGCCTCCCGGCCGTAAAAAAAGCCAGGAATCACCATAGACCCCCAGTGTTGAAACGCAGTTATACAAGAAGCCGGGAGAACAAACATGATAAGAATACACAGCCTCTCAAAAATAAACATTTGAACAAACCATAAAGAGGCAACCAAGGCAACGATAACAAGGGAGGGATGAAACAGGCCGTGTACAGCACGCCCTTTTTCATTCAATCATTACTTCTGGATCCAATAGCAGTGTCCTTAAAGTAGGGTGGGATCCCCAATGAGTAACGGCAGGCAGTTCAAGCCACTATCGCCTGAAACACCTTGCGGACAAAAACAGCATCAGCTGATGCCTTAACATCAACCTTGTAAAACTTAGAAGAAGTATGAACAGAAGACCACGTAGCGGCCTTACAAACTTGTTCAACAGAAGCCTGGTGCTGAAAAGCCCAAGAGGCACCGATAGCCCTAGTAGAATGAGCAGCAACACGGAAGGGAGGCTTTGGAAGAATAAGCACGCACCACCGCTTGTCTAATCCACCTGCTGATAGTAGATTTAGCCGGAGGTAAGCCCTTCCTAGGACCGGAAGGAAGAACAAAGAATCAGACTTCCTAAAAGGCTCAGTGGCGACCAAATAATGAGTGCCCTGACCACATCCAGAGAATGAAGATTCCGTTCCTTGGAATTAGCAGGGGCAGGACAATAGGAAGGTAAGACAATGTCCTCATTGAGATAAAAGGCAGATACAACATTGGGCAAAAATTTCGGGTTAGGACGGAACACCACCTTATCCTGATGCCGCTCAAAATAAGGAGGTTTAATTGAAAGCGCCACCAGCTCAGAGACTCGACGTACCGAAGTAATAGCGACCAAAAAGGCCACCTTAAGAGTCATTATGGACAGCGCAGCATTGCACAAGGGCTCAAAAGGAGGACCCTGTAGACAGCGAGCAGCCAACATCAAATTCAGGTCCCAAACCGGTAGCAGAGGCTTACGTGGCGGATGCACATGAGTAACCCCCTGGAAAAAGGTCTTAACAAGCCTGTGATTGGCAAAGGATCTTTGGAAAAAAATTGCCAGAGCTGAGACCTGTCCCTTGAGAGTACTAAGTTGAAGACCCGGATCCAGACCATGCTGTAAAAACTCCAGAATCCTGGGAATGGAAAATTCCCGACAAAAAAGAGACTTGGACTCGCACCAAGCAATGTAAGCATGCCAGACCCTGTAGTAGATAAAATACGAGGATTTCTTCCGAGCCTGAATCAAGGTATCGAAAACAGAGGCCGGCAAACCCTTGTCCATCAAGATAGAGGTTTCAGAAGCCAAGCCGTTAAAGCCAGCGTTTGTAAATTGGGATGGCGCAGCTGTCCCTGCGTGAGAAGCTCTGGATCGTCGGGCAGGACGAACCAATCTACTGCCATCTGTACGACGTCCGAACCATACCCTCCTCGGCCAGCGGGGGGGCCACCAGAATGGCCAGTACCCCCTCCTGGGCTATCTTGCGCAGCACCCGACCCAGCAGAGGAAAGGGAGGAAATACATAGAGGAGCCAAAACTCCGTCCAGGGAATTGCTAGCGCGTCCGTGGTGAAGGCCAGAGGGTCCTTTGACAGGGAGACAAATTTTGGAAGCTTGTGATTGTGACGGGACAAAACAAGTCCACGTCCGGCTGACCCCAGCGGCGACAGGTCGTGGAAAATCTTGATGCTGAGGGACCATTCCCCCAGGTGAGACGTCCCCCCTGCTCAGGGAGTCCGCCTCCTGATTCTCCACGCCTGGGATTTAAACAGCCGAGATGCAGGGAACAGCCTCCTCCCCCAAGACAAGATCAGAGACACATCCTTGAGGGCTCGCTTGCTCCGGGTCCCTCCCTGATGATTAATGTAGGCAACCGCCGTCTGATTGTCCGAGCGGACCTGTACAGCACGCCCCCGAAGATGGGGGGTCAACTGGGAGAGAACCAACCGGATTGCTTGAGTCCAGCCAACAGGAGAGAGACTGCCTGACCGGAGGGGACAGAGTAAACTCCTGATCCAGGGACTCCTGAGTCCGATTCCAAGCCGACAAGAGATGTAACTGAAGAGGCCTCATGTGGAACGGAGCAAAGGGAACCGCCTCGAAGCAGGACACCATAAGGCCCACCAACTGCATACCCTGCCGAATGGAGGGGTGAGGACACGACAGCAGGGCCCATGTCTGCATCTGAATGCCCTCCACCTTCTGCTGAGGGAGAAATACCTTGACCTGATTAGTATCCAGAGTCATGCCCAGGAAGGACCTCGCCAAAGACTGAGATAGTGAAGACTTAGGATAGTTGATCACCCAGCCGAAGGACTCGAGAGTGGACGTCAGCACCTGAGTATCCATCTCCGCCTGATGAAGAGACTGAGCAGCAATCAGAATGTCGTCTGTAAGGAAGGATGAGGATGCCCTGGTTCCTCAGGAGAGCCATGACGCCAGCCAGCACCTTGGTGAAAACCCGAGGAGCCGAGGTGATACCGAACGGCAAAGCCACAAACTGGTAGTGTTGATCCCCCAGAGCGAACCTCAGGAACCTCTGGTGACCTGGGAAGATTGGCACGTGAAGATAGGCATTCTTGATATCCACCGCGGTCATGAAGTCACCCGGCCGAAGAAAACTTACGGCCAAGTGAAATGTCTCCATGCGAAAGTGCTTGAACCTGACAAACCTGTTGAGGCCCTTTAACCCTTTAAACGCCAGCCACGTAAAATTTACGTGGCTGCCTCTCCTGCAGTTAACCGCCTCTTGGTGACCCAAGTCACCCCTTGCCTCCCGGACCAATCAGCGGGGGGCGCACGGCAGCCGTTATCAGCCGGCGCCCCCTGCTACTTAAACTGCGGTCACGCGGTCATCGGCCTCTTTCGGCGGCGATCACAGGTAAGTGATGTGCGGTGCGGTGATCGGTTGGTGGTGATCGGTTGGTGGTGATCGGTTGGTGGTGATCGGTTGGTGGTGATCGGGTGCTGGTGATCGGTTGGTGGTGATCGGGTGCTGGTGATCGGGTGCTGGTGATCGGGTGCTGGTGATCGGGTGCTGGTGATCGGGTGCTGGTGATCGGGTGCTGATGTGGTGGTGATCGGGTGGTGATGGGGTGGTGATGGGGCAATGTGGCGATGGGGCAATGTGGCGATGGGGCAATGTGGCGATGGGGCAATGTGGCGATGGGGCAATGTGGCGATGGGGCAATGTGGCAATGGGGCAATGTGGCAATGGGGCAATGTGGCAATGGGGTAATGTGGCAATGGGGTAATGTGGCAATGGGGTAATGTGGCAATGGGGTAATGTGGCAATGGGGTAATGTGGCGATGGGGCAATGTGGCGATGGGGCAATGTGGCGATGGGGCAATGTGGCAATGGGGTAATGTGGCAATGGGGTAATGTGGCAATGGGGTAATGTGGCAATGGGGTAATGTGGCAATGGGGTAATGTGGCAATGGGGTAATGTGGCAATGGGGTAATGTGGCAATGGGGTAATGTGGCAATGGGGTAATGTGGCGATGGGGTAATGTGGCGATGGGGCAATGTGGCGATGGGGTAATGTGGCAATGGGGCAATGTGGCGATGGGGCAATGTGGCGATGGGGCAATGTGGCGATGGGGCAATGTGGCGATGGGGCAATGTGGCGATGGGGCAATGTGGCGATGGGGTAATGTGGCGATGGGGTAATGTGGCGATGGGGTGATGTGGCGATGGGGTGATGTGGCGATGGGGTGATGGGGCAATGTGGTGATGGGGCAATGTGGTGATGGGGCAATGTGGTGATGGGGCAATGTGGTGATGGGGCAATGTGGTGATGGGGCAATGTGGTGATGGGGCAATGTGGTGATGGGGCAATGTGGTGATGGGGCAATGTGGTGATGGGGCAATGTGGTGATGGGGCAATGTGGTGATGGGGCAATGTGGTGATGGGGCAATGTGGTGATGGGGCAATGTGGTGATGGGGCAATGTGGTGATGGGGCAATGTGGTGATGGGGCAATGTGGTGATGGGGCAATGTGGCAATGTGGTGATGGGGCGATGTGGTAATGTGGTAATGTGGCGATGGGGCAATGTGGCAATGTGGCGATGGTGTGGTGAGCGGGTGATCTGGGGGAGCAGGTCAGATTTGGAGATCAGATTGGTCGGGGAGCAGATCAGATTTTGAGACAGACTGGTCGGGGAGCAGATCAGATTTTGAGACACACATCATTTGGTGGCAGATCAGATTTGGAGACACAGAATCTGATCTGCCACCAAATGATCTGTGTCTCCAAATCTGATCTGCCACCAAATGATCTGTGTCTCCAAATCTGATCTGCTCCCCGACCAATCTGTCTCAATCTATAAGATTCCTGGGCTGATCAGATCCCTCCCCGGGGGGCATCCCAAATTGGGATGCCCCACTGTGTGAAACCCCCCAGGATGCCCCATTCACCTTACCTTACTCCCGCTCCAACGGCGCATGCGTGGGCCGCATCTTGCACTTCTCTCTTGCAGTGCCCACGCCAGCCGTTTGAATGGTTGGTGCGGGTGCGCTCCCTGTTAGAGGGAAGCGGGAGATGCGGCCGTCAACGTGCTCAAAGCCGCTGTGGTTGTCCATCCCTTGGACGTGCATACCACAGCGGCTCTGAGGGTGCTGATTGGACGAGCGCCCGCACATGCGCCGTAGGAGCGGGGTGAGCGGTTTTTTATGCCATGCTGGGTGGTTTGCCGGGTGCTGGTGCCAGCCCTGCCTGGTCCCCCTAGCCACATCTATACCCCCCAATCTGATCACGTGGGCACCGGCATTGCGAGTTAAGTGGCTGTGTGGGGAAGGGGATCTGGGCAGGTTTTTGAGGGGTGGGTGGCCGTAGGAGACCATAGTAATGAGATTCATTCACCAAAAACGGTGTTCTACCTGAGATCGCTGTTTTTTGTGAATGGATCTCATTACTATGAGATGTACTACTGTGTTCTGTTTTGCAGAGCAACTTGCCGCCTCCATTTTATGCTGTTATATTTTTTTAATTTATGATATTATGCTGTTATGTGTTTTGGCCCTGATGTGTTCTAATTAATAATATAAATGAGTATTTATCGGGGGGGGGGGGCGATGGCAGGTGTGCGCCGGGCCCAGCTCTCTCCTGGGTGCAGCCGGCGATGGTGGTGGGTGAGGAGGCAGAAATGGGGGGGTATCGAGCTGATTTCTGGTTGCCATGTATTTGGCGATCATGAGCCTGCACCACCCCATGGCCACCTCCATTCCCCCTCATTAGCGGCTCCCCTATCACTCCCCCCGTTTACACACAGGTGTTCACTGGGTGAGCCAGGCCTGGTGCGCACCTGCCACCCATGTACCCATGTACCAATTCAATGCCACATGCTGGCTAAAAGTATAGCGTAGTGTGACTGTTACCAGTGTATGCACAGGATCGGGCATAAGATAGTTGTTAGAGTGGATTCAGGGTTTTTTTTACCTACGCTTCTTAATCTATACTTCTGTTAAATAAACTTTCTTCAGGCGTGTTGGTTGGTTTTCGGGCTGAAGACTTCTTCAGTTTCAGTTGGACCTTCGCTGGACCTTCGTTCTCTGTTTTGGGACTCTCCCTACTAGGACCTCTCCTGTGTACAGTCCTGCTGTCCTTGGGAATGCTGTAGCCCCCTCAACTCAAATTTAATAGTCCCGGTGTCCTCCTCCCCCCTCCCATCCCCCCCCCCCACCCTCCCAGATTAACATTTGGTTCAACTGCTCCTGCTGAGTTCACCACTTCGGATCGTAGATATACACATTTTTGATATATTTAAAATTGTTTGACTGTTTATTGTGTAGTTTTATATTTTGTATTTTGCTATAGTTGTGGGTTATAGTTGTGGGTTATAGTTGTGGGTTATAGTTGTGGGTTATAGTTGTGGGTTATAGTTGTGGGTTATAGTTGTGGGTTATAGTTGTGGGTTATAGTTGTGGGTTATAGTTGTGGGTTATAGTTGTGGGTTATAGTTGTGGGTTATAGTTGTGGGTTATAGTTGTGGGTTATAGTTGTGGGTTATAGTTGTGGGTTATAGTTGTGGGTTATAGTTGTGGGTTATAGTTGTGGGTTATAGTTGTGGGTTATAGTTGTGGGTTATAGTTGTGGGTTATAGTTGTGGGTTATAGTTGTGGGTTAAAGTTGTGGGTTATAGTTGTGGGTTATAGTTGTGGGTTATAGTTGTGGGTTATAGTTGTGGGTTATAGTTGTGGGTTATAGTTGTAGGTTTTAGTTGTAGGTTTTAGTTAGTACAGTCATCCCCCAGAGGGTTTTGATTTTGTAACTTTTTGGATTATCAGATTTAAAAATGGCTGGGAGAAGGTACACTGCTCAGGAAGCAGCGGCTTATCTGATGGAGTCGGACTCAGAAGAATTTAGCGAGTCAGGGTCAGAGTATATACCCTCAGGTAGCGAGTCCGACAGTGCCTCCTCTAGTGAGGAGGTACAGCCGCGCAGTAGTACCAGTGCTAGGCATCCTAGAAGGGGTGGTACCGCACAAGAAGAGGCCATGCTGGAGGAAAGTGTAGGGCAGGGTGGGAGTGCTGTTGCTGAAGGAGAGCCTGCGTGGAGGCCTCCTAATAATTATTCCCCCGAAATTCCCCCATTTGATTCGGTCCCCGGGGACAATGTTGACACCACAAACTTCCATCTCATTGACTACCTCAATTTATTTGTTTCAGAGGCCATTCTACTGGATATGGTCCATTATACGAATCTCTATGCTGAGCAGGTCCTCACCCAAAATCCCCCACAGAGGCACGCCCGAGCTCATGCATGGCAACCAACAAATTTGAGTGAGATAAAAAAAATTTGGGGGGCTCACTCTAGCAATGTGTATCGTCAAAAAATTTAGCATTGAGTCCTACTGGGATACCCAATCCATATTGGCAACCCCATTGTTTCCGGCCATAATGTCCAGAAACCGTTACGAAATCTTACTGCGGTTTCTGCACTTCAACGATAATTCCACTGCTCTTCCCCGTGGTCAGCCCGGTCACGACAGGCTGCATAAATTAAGACCCCTGATAAATAGCCTGTCAGAGCGCTTTGCGGAAGTGTACACCCCCTCACAAAATTTAAGCATTGACGAGTCACTTCTGCTGTTTAAAGGGCGCATTATATTTCGTCAGTATATCCCTAGCAAGCGTGCCCGCTATGGGATTAAATTTTACAAATTATGTGACAGTGTGACCGGCTATACCAATTTTTTCCGGATTTATGAAGGAAGGGACACACATCTGGAGCCCCCTGGTTGTCCCCTTAATTTGACCATCAGTGGAAAAATCGTTTGGGAGCTTATGACTCCTCTACTGGGAAGAGGTTACCACTTATATGTGGACAACTTCTACAGCAGCATCCCGTTATTTAGAGCCCTTTATTAATTGGACACACCGGCCTGTGGCACCATCAACCACAATCGAAAAGGCTTGCCCAGGTCAATGCTGCAAAAAAAACTGAATCGTGGAGAGTCCTATGCTTTAAGAAGCGATGAGCTCCTGGCCGTGAAGTATATGGATAAAAAAAATGTAATCATGCTGACGACAATCCACGATGAGTCAGTCATGACTGTACGACAACGTGGTCCCCAACCCCCCTACCAAAATCCACGTTGTATAAAGGACTATAATAAATTCATGGGTGGCGTTGATAAGAGGGACCAAATACTAACCTACTACAACGCCGCCCGCAAATCCAGAGCCTGGTACAAAAAAGTTGCGATTCATTTGGTCCAGCTGGCAACTTTTAACTCCTTTGTTGTCTTCAAGGCAGCAGTACCAGGCTCCAATCTGACTTTTATAAAGTATCAGCAACAGCTACTTCCTGCTCTGTTGTTTGGGGATACTGAGGAGGCCCCAGAAATGTCAGCTAATGACAACCAGGCTAGATTAGTGGGGAAGCACTTTATAAAGTGCATTCCCGACATGGGTGGTAAAAAATACCATTTTGTGAGTACTCACCTGAAAAATGGATATTGTTGGTGTGCCACACACCCCGC
The DNA here is from genome assembly GCA_027917425.1 of Gastrophryne carolinensis. Lineage (NCBI taxonomy): Eukaryota > Metazoa > Chordata > Amphibia > Anura > Microhylidae > Gastrophryne > Gastrophryne carolinensis. The sequence continues at coordinate 102,441,225 of CM051241.1, forward strand.
TTCACTTTTAAATATTCATCACTTAATGGGACATCCAAAAGCAGTGTCCACAAGGGAAGGGCATCTCAAGGCCAGGTGAAGCATAACTTAAATGACTGCAGTCTGCAGAACCTTGCGGCCAAAAACAGCATCCGCTGAGGCCCGCACATCAACTTTGTAAAACTTAGAAAAAGTGTGAACAGAAGACCAAGTGGCGGCCTTACAAACCTGTTCAACAGAAGCTTGGTGCTGAAATGCCCAAGACGCCCCAACAGCGCGAGTGGAATGAGCAGTGATACGAAAAGGGGGAACTCTTCCCTTAGCAGAATAGGCCGCAGTAACGGCCTGACGTATCCACTTGCTAATAGTAGATTTGGCTGGAGCCAAACCCTTCTTAGGCCCATGGGGCACAACAAAAAAGGAATCCGTCCTACGAAAAGGAGACGTGATAATCAAGTAGTACTTAACACAGCGTACTACATCCAAACAATGCAAAACCCTCTCTTTGTCATTCTTAGGATTAGGACACAAGGAGGGAAGAACAATATCTTGGTTCAAATGAAAAGCAGAAACAACCTTAGGAAGAAAGTCTGGCTTGAACCGAAAGACCACTTTATCCTGATGCCTCTCAAAGTAAGGCGCCTGGATAGACAAGGCCACCAACTCTGAGACACGCCGGACCGAAGTGATCGCTACCAAGAAGACAATCTTCTGAGTCAGGGTAGACAAAGCAATATCTTGCAAAGGCTCAAAAGGAGGAAGAGCAGAAAAGAACCAAATTCAAATCCCAAACAGGGAGTAATGGTTTCCTGGGAGGCCGCACATGCGTAACCCCCTGGAAAAAAGTTTTAACTAAAGGTTTAAGTGCAACACGCTTCTGAAAAAAGATAGATAAGGCAGAGGCCTGCCCTTTCAACGTACTTAGCTGGAGACCAGAGTCCAGCCCTGATTGTAAAAACTCCAGAATCCTGGAGACCGAAAAGACCCTACAAGGAAAAGATCTTATCTCATACCAAGCAATATAGGCTTTCCAAGTCCTATAGTAGGTGATGGAAGAAGACCTTTTCCGGGCACTGATCAGAGTCTTAATGACTGAATCAGAAAGACCCTCCTCCTTCAGGATGGAGGTTTCAGCAGCCAGGCCATCAAACCCAGCGCTGGTAAATTGGGGTAACACAATTGACCCTGAGTGAGCAGATCGGGCCGAAGAGGCAGAACGAACTGGTCCACTGCCAGCCGAACGATGTCTGCGAACCTCACTCGTCTTGGCCACCTTGGGGCCACGAGAACGGCGTACACCTTTTCCAGAGCCAACTTCTGAAGAACCCTACCCAGCATGGGCATCGGAGGAAACAGGTATAGAAATCCCAGAACTCCCCAGCTCAGGGACAAGGCGTCCACTGCCAGAGGATCCTGGGAGAGCGACACGAAGTTCGGGAGCCTGTGATAGTGATGAGGGGCCAACAGGTCCACCTCCGGGGTCCCCCATTGGAGACACAGTGAGCGAACCACCCGAGGATGGAGAGCCTATTCTTCCAGACGGGGAAAGCCCTTGCTCAACCGGTCCGCTACCTGTTTCTTCACCTCTGGAATGTAAACCGCCGAGAGACAAGGAACATGGAACACTGCCCAGGTCCGGCCCTTGAGGTCCCCACTGCCCCTGAAACTGCAGCTCCTTCCAGAATCTGCCCCATCCCTACAGACTGGCGTCCGTGGTGACAATTTTCCAAAGGGGGGTCAGGAAAGGCCTGCCCTACACAAGATTGGTCAAGACCAACCACCACAGGAGGGACTGCCGTACACGGGAGGACAACTGGAAGGACTGATCCAGCGACTGAGGTTGCTGGTCCCAAAACGCTAACAGAAAAAGCTGAAGCGTTCTCGTGTGAATTTGGGCAAAAGGAAGAAACACTCTGTGTTGATGAGAGTTCAGGCCGGGATGAACCGACCCATCTCTCTCGGGGACTACGAAAAGATTGGAGTAGAAAACGAGGCCCATCTCTAAGAGCGGCCCCGGCCGGATGACCGTTATCTCTAACAGATCCCTTACCGACGCCAGGAGCCCCTGCGTGGCCAAAGGAGCGATGGGCACCCGAGACCGAACGAACCGTGAAGGAGGGTGAGACTCGAATTCCAGGTCGTAACTGGCCGACACTACCTCCTGGATTCATCTGCCTGGAACCACTTGGTTCCAAACCTGGGAGAAGTGTCGCAATAGTCCCCCCACCCGCACGGGTGAGGGCAGCCCCTCATTGCTGAGTGGGCTTATCAGCAGGTTTGGGCTTGGTGCCCCAGGACTGAGCAGGCCGGCCACGGCCCCTCCCCCGAGTCCAACCTGCACCTCTGGTAGCGGGAAAGGAAGCACCCCTGCCCGCTCTGAATACTCGAAAGGAGGGCCTACCGGAACCTGCCCCCCTAAAGGGGACACAAGGCCTCTTGCGTTGTGGCATCTTACCACCCTTTGCGACTGAATCAATTTTCTCCCCAAACAGACGCAACCCCAAAAAGGGGAGAGCTGTGAGCACCCTTTTAGAAGCCGCGTCCGCTGACCACTGACGCAGCAATACTGACCTGCGAATAGCCACCAGCATAGCCGCTGCCTTGCTACTCATAGCCAGCACATCGTCCTGAGCGTCCAGGACATAAGAAACAAAAGATTCACACTGCTTAAGCGCAGTAAACTGTTTACAAGCGGGATTAAGATCCTCATATAGCCCCTGAATTAAGGACTTAATTGCCAATAGAAGAAGGGCTGAAGCACACACCGGGCGCAACGCTGACCCGGAATAAATAAAACCATGGCAAGCGTATTGGTCAATCCGACGATCTTCCCCATCCTTAGGGACAGTGGTCTCAGCAGACTGTACCATAGCCGTGCTGGAGAGCCCTAGCACAGGGGTATCGACGTCAGGAGGGACAGACCAAAGCTTCACCAATTCTGGCGGAAAAGGATAACGCTTTTCCCAACTGGAAGGAATTCCAGATAACCGCGTGGGATGTTCCCATTCCTTAAGAACCACCCTCTCAAAGCGGTGTTGTCTGGGAAAAACCCAACGCGGCTGAGGCTCCTTAAACAACTGACCCTTTGGCAGGGCGGCCGCCTCAGGTGGATCTAAATTCAAAATTTTAAACATTTGAGCCAGAATGGAGGGGGTGTCAAAAACAACCCCCTCCGACCAATCGCCCATCACATCAGCCTCAAGCTGACCTGCAGGCTCATCTGACTCCGACAGGAATTCATCCTCGTCCGGGGATCCATCGGACCATTCCACAGGCTCACATAGCTCGTCCTGTGGAGCCGAAGGTACCGGAGTCAGGTGCCTCCGTTTTGCAGCGGCCTTTAAACGCTGCTTTAACGGGCACTACTTTCCGGGGGCCTGGCTGTGCCGCCGCCTCGGAATGCGAATCCCCACCTTTGACAGTGTCATGCGGGGTCCGGAACAGGAGGGAGAGGTAGGAGATGATGAAGGATGCGATGGGCCCGCAGCCGAAGCAACGGACTGGCGCGCAATAGTCTACTTTGCACAAGGGATGCAAATAAAGACATCAGCTGGGAGTGGAACCCCACAACCTACGCACCCCCCGAAAGGCTCAGCAGAACCGTTTCCGGAAATTACGGAAGCCTCCATATGGTGATTTATGGTATCCGCAATACTTGGGTCTTTTAAAGCATAAGCCAACCCGGGATGCCCCTTTATTAGTAAATGTCCCAGAAGGGAGGATTTTTTTTTTTTTTTTTTAAGTTAAGGTCCCCTTTAATAAACTATATATATATATATATATATATATATATATATATATATATATATTTATATATACATGCATTAATAGATATCCCAATAAATAGCCAGGCAACATAGAGCCGGAGGGCCACCATAAGCAGGGATCCCGGGATCTGTAAGGAAAAAGAAACCCCAATCAGATCCTCACATGTGTATAAGAATCATATAGGCATGGCACCAAAGTGCCTTTAAACATGAGCAAAATCATGCCCCCTAATAAAATATGACTCCCCACCATATCAAATACAAAAAGATATGCACTTCCCACTTAACGGCCCCAACGGGTGGGGCCGCTTACCTGGCCCAGCGAAGGCAGCAGCCGGAGAGCAAGACTGCAGCCAGCAGCCACAGCACAGAAGACTAAGTGCGGCCGCGCGCCCACGCAACTTCCTCCTTTGAAGGGAAGTGAATGCTGGGCCCGCCGCATGACGCCGCCGTCGACGCCGCGCCCCCGACGCCGCGTCACCGGGACCCGCTCCCCTACGCCAATCAGTACAGCCATTCAGCTGGAGATTACACCAGATGGGCCACTACATGTGCGCCCAGGCAGCGGAGGGGGGAGGACAAATAAAGACCGCATAGCGCAGCCTATGCAAATAGAGTACATACAATGCCAGCGGGGAAGGGGGGGAAGGGGGGAAGGGGGGAAGGGGGGAAGGGGGGGGAAGGGGGAAGGGGCCACTAAAGCAATAGTCTGCTAAGAAAAGCAGCCAGCCACCTACCCAGCGCGGTCTGCCATTCAAGCAGACCTAAACCAAATGAACCAAAGGTATACACATGCTGAATAAAACTAAATGCATAACATGAACACACACACATGTTGAAATAAAGTGATACAAGTGAAACACACATACTTAAAGCACACCCTCAACCCCCCCCCCCCATAGTGAAGGGAGAAGGGACCGTAACGGGAGAGTAAGGGGCTACGGGGACCCTCGGGACAGGGGCATCCCATTTCCGGATCACCATGCCGGATAGCCGCATTGCCCCACGCATGAGGTCGAGCGGTAGGAGATAAGCTCCTAGGCACTTAAAGTGCCATCTACCATTTGCCCGGTGAGCAGCCTAGGCTGGGAGGCTTCCATTCCACCATTAAGGTATACACACTCAAACCGGGCAGAAATAGACCAAAAGGGGGGTGGGCGGGGTAAGAAAACCCCGGCCTACCTGTAAGCAGGAGACTTCAAACCTCTGTCTTGTCGTCAAGCAGAGAGAAAAATACTGGTGATTGAAGGGAGGTACCTGGTATATATAGGCCAGAAGGGGGCTCGTTACAAGACTTCCTCTCTGCACTACATCACCTGGCGGCGAGTTAACCCATTAAGTGATGAATATTTAAAAGTGAAGCGGGGTGTGTGGCACACCAAGAATAGTATCCCCAGAAGGCTTGTAGGGTATGTAGAAGCCATGGCATTAGAAAGGATGTGCGGTACTACTGCCCGACTTGCCCCAGCCAACCTGGTTTATGCTTCGAACATTGCTTTGAAGCATACCACACCCAGTTAAACTACTAATTAGTACTGGGTTAATTTTTCTTTAAGTTTAGACTGTAGGTAGACCCCTTTATTGTTAATGTGTTTTCTTTTCCTTTTCATTTCTTTTGATATGCTTACATATGCGATGGGATGTACTGGAGGAGGAGCAGTCGGTTACTTGTGGCGTATGATGATTAAAACGTGAGCCCCCATTTTCAGCATTGTAATACCTGACCCGGTTCACTGATCTTATAATCTGATGCCACAGCTAATGTAGCCTATCTGCACCTCACAAGTCTAATCCTTATTGCAGCTGTTTGTACCATTAAGAAATGTAAAGGTCTGTTTTGTGCACTTTCATAGCGCATGCTTTATTTTGAGTTGTTCTTTTGGGTATCGTCCGGTTCGGCGGTCCCTGCTTTTAATTCTTGTTTGCATATAGATTTTTTTAGTAAAATGTGGAAACACGTGAAACCCGTTAATGTGTTGAAAACTTTAGCCACTGGAACAAGCCTGGTACGCCTAGAACGCTTGAGGTGTGTACTTTCAGGGAACATATGGTTTGTGGGGGGTATTTTAATTGAAAAGTGGTGTTTTAGTTGAAAATGCGCAAGGTGCACACCTTGTCCACAGAGCAGGAAATTTTAAGTGAAATGGCCGTTATGCATACGCTTTGCTTTGGGGTAATTGGCAACCCTACCCTTGGAGGTAGCTATGCATGTTGGGTATTGTTCCGTTCAGAAGACCTTGCCGTTTCAGATTTGGTTAGTTTTTTTTAGTTAGCGCATGTTTTTAGAGAAGAATTTGGTCTTAATGCTGCATTTTTTATATTTTTTTAGGGAAATCCGGTACAACAAGTGACTTTCGGGAAGTCTGGCGTCCGAAAAGCTGCAGCTACAACACCAACCCTGGTATGCCTAGAACGCTTGAGGTGTGTACTTTCAGGGAACATATGGTTTGTGGGGGGTATTTTAATTGACAAGTGGTGTTTTGGTTGAAAAACCGCAAGGAGAGCAAAATGGTTGTATTTTCTTTGAAAATTGGCTCAGTCGCTCTTTTCAGTTTTACGTGTCTCCTGGGCAGGAAAGGATGTCTACCAATACATATGTGGTACTGTTGCAATCGGGAGGAATAGGGCTTTTACACACAATATGATTTTCTGGAACAACTTGCATGTTTTATTAAGAAAACGCACAACAAATTGTAAAAAAAAATTTTTGGGTGTTTTTTTTTTTACATATTTTCCACAAAAATATTTAAAAAACACTGACAATCTTACTAACAAGACACTTCACGTTAAAGCCCAGACTGTGCTGAAAAAAACAATATATAATTTTCCAGGGAAATACTGGGAAATCCCTTCAAAAATCACCGTTGAACATGGGGAGCGCAAAATAGTGCAAAACGGTCTGGCAACAAAGGGTGACAAAATCTCAAGGTAGGCTGGCGGTTAAAGGGTTAAGTCCAGGATGGGCCTCAGGGAACCGTCCTTCTTGGGCACCGTGAACAGGTTGGAGTAGTATCCCCGACCCTGTTCCTGAAGAGGTACCTGACAAATGACTCCTGACGCCAGAAGACGTTGGGCGGCCAGACAAAGTCCCTGAGCTGACACAGGGTTTTGGGATATCCGGGATCTGAGGAATCTTGGGGGCGGCCAAGGTGGAAACCACCTCCTGAGTCCACCGGTCTGAGATGCGAAGCCTCCAGACGTGAGCAAAGAGGCCTGAGGGGCCTTGGGCGGAGTCTCTGTGACTACCTGAGAAGGAGTATCCACGACCTCCCCTTGAAGGACGAAAGGAGGAGGAACCTCGAAAGGGCCGAGTCTGCTTTCTAAGCTGGGGGAGCCTACCATCCTTGGTCAGAGCATCCAGACGCTCACCAAAAAGATGGAGAACCGTGAAGGGAAGCCCAGTGAGAGCCTTCTTAGTGGCAGAGTCAGCAGCCCACTGACGTAACCAAACTGACCGACGCATAGCCACCAACAGGGCCGAGACCCTACCGCCAAGCCGGACGGCATCGCCCATGGCAGCCAGCAAAAACACAATAAAATCGGAGCAAAGCAAGAGGTCCTTATAATCCTCCCTATTCTTACCAGACCGGGCGGCCTCAGCTAGATGTCTGACCTTTTTAATGGCGATAGCCACAATGGCCACGCCGCAGACCGGGCGCAACCCGGCCCCCAAAAAGGTAAAGGCATGACAAGCCAACTGATCCATACGCTGGTCCGCGCTATCACGCAGCGTGGTAGTGTCGGGGGATGGCATGACCTAAGTGTTAGATAGCCCCAGGACCGGAGCGTCCACCTCAGGAAGGCACGACCAACACTTAACCAAATCTGCCGAAAAAAGGATACCTTCTGTCCAACCCCTTGGGCAACGAGAGTAACCTATTAGGACGTTCCCACTCCTTCAGAACCAGATTTGAGAACTAGCCCTGGTCCGGGAACTCCAAACGTTGCTTGCCAGGGGGGAAGAGCGCCCCCTGCTTCTTCTTCGCCGCCTTAGGGGGGGGCGATGTGCAATGTATCGAAAACTGCCAACAAGAGGCTATCGTTATCATCCGGGAGCCAAGTATCCTCATCACAGAAGGACCCTAGGTCACTATCTTAACAGTCCTGACGATGCCCAGAGGAGTTCGAGTCACGGAAAAGTTTCCCCTCCTCCGGGGAGTCACGGCCGCCATACACATCAAGGCCCTCATTTTCCTCGGCAAATAGGGACAACGCGGTGTCAAGGTGTCGCTTCTTGCTAGAGGCCTTGCCCGCCGTCGGTAGGGCCATTTGCAGCTCAATGCTAGCCACGCGCAGCGCCATATCTGACTGCGGCCCCTCTTCTAGTATCCCCCTCACTGGGGGCTAAATGCAGACACGGAGGGGCAGGAGATGCCGTAGGGAACGCAGGACTGGGAAGAGAAGCGCTCGGCCCAACCTGATCCGCAATGATACTCTGGGCGCACAGCACACAGACCGCGCCACCACCACCCAAAGGGGATGTCCCCCACGTGACACAGAGTCGAGGCTGCCCCCAGGGGCCCCCAAGCTCGCTATCCCCAGAAGCCTCCATATGGTGATTATTAGCGGCACAATAGGCCAGCACAGGGTAATGGCTAATAGAAGCCACCCGGGATGCCCCCCAAGGGATGCCCACGAAAAAATACAATTCTGTGAGTACTCACCTGTAGAATTGTTTTTACTATGCACAGCATGGCCTGCTTCATGAAAGTCCTTACATCTGGGTATCCCGCCACAGGGTGGCGTAGTGGACTGCAGAAGATTTGTGGTTCCTCCTGGCCCCATAAAAAAACCAAAACAAAAAAGGTAAAAAAAAAAGATAAAAACCCCCTTAACTAACTTGGAACAACCACCATAAAGAGGCAACCAAGAATAATGGTAACAAAGGAGGGATGAAGCAGGTCGTGCTGTGCATAGTAAAAACAATTCTACAGGTGAGTACTCACAGAATTGTATTTTTCCTAATGCACAGCACGGCCTGCTTCATGAAAATCCTTACATCTGGGACATCCAAAAGCAGTGTCCATAAGGTAGGGTGGGATCCCCAAAGAATAACAGCAGGCAGTTCAAACCACTACCGCCTGAAGTACCTTGCGGCCAAAAGCAACATCAGCTGAGGCCTTAAAATCAACCTTGTAAAACTTGGAAAAAGTATGACCAAGTAGCGGCCTTACAAACTTGTTCAACAGAAGCTTGGTGCTGAAAAGCCCAAGAGGCACCAACAGCACGAGTGGAATGAGCAGTAATCCGGAAAGGAGGAACCTTCCCTTTAGCAGAATAGGCTTGTACCACCGCCTGACGTATCCACTTGCTATAAGTAGATTTAGCCGGAGGCAAACCCTCCCTAGGTCCAGCAGGAAGAACAAAAAGAGCATCAGATCCTGAAAGACTCGGTAGCAACCAAATAAAACTTCAATGCCCTGACAACATCCAGAGAATGAAGGGACCATTCCTTGGAATTAGCAGGGTTAGGACACAAGGAAGGTAAGAATGTTCTGATTGAGATGAAAAGCAGACACAACCTTAGGCAAGAAATCCTGCTTAAGCCGAAACACCACCTTATCCTGATGCCGCTCAAAATAAGGAGGTTTAAGTGGAAAGCGCCGCCAGCTCAGAAACTCGCCTGACCGAAGTAATAGCCACCAAAAAGGCCACCTTAAGAGTCAGAATGGGCAACGCAGCCCCACGGATAGGCTCAAAGTGAGGACCCTGCAGAGCAGACAACACCAGAAGTCCCAAACAGTTAGCATAAGTTTACGTGGCGGACGCACATGAGTAACTCCCTGGAAAAAATCTTAACCAACTGGTGATTGGCAAAGGATCTTTGGAAAAAAATAGCCAGAGCTGACACCTGTCCCTTGAGGGTACTAAGTTGAAGGCTCAAATCCAAACCATGTTGTAAAAATTCCAGAATCCTGGGGATAGAAAACGCCCGACAAGGAAGAGACTTGGACTCACACCAGGCAATGTAAGCATGCCAGACCCTGTAGTAGATAAAAGACGAGGACTTCTTCCGAGCCCGAATCATAGTATCAACAACAGAGGCTGGCAACCCCCTATCCATCAAGATGGAGGTTTCAGCAGCCAAGCCGTTAAAGCCAGCGTTTGTAAATTGGGATGGCGCAGCTGTCCCTGAGCAAGAAGATCTGGATAATTGGGCAAGACGTACCGATCTGCTGCCAACTGCACGACATCTGCAAACCACACCTTCCTTGGCCAACACGGGGCCACCAGAATGGCTGGTACCCCTTCCTGGGCAATCTTGCGCAGCACCCTGCCCAGCAGAGGAAAGGGAGGGAAAACAGAGGAGCCGAAACTCCATCCAAGGAATTGCTAGCGCATCAGTGGTGAAGGGCAGAGGATCCTGCAACAGAGAGACAAATCTTGGAAGCTTGTGATTGTGGTGAGACGCAAACAGGTCCACATCCAGCTGACCCCAGCGGTGACACAGAGAGTGAAACACCTTGTTGCTGAGGGACCATTCCTCCAGCCGAGACGCCCCCCTGCTCAGGGAGTCTGCCTCCAGGTTCTTCACCTGTGGAATGTAGACCGCCGAGATGCAAGGGACATTCTCTTTCGCCCAAGACAGTATCAGGGACACTTCCTTGAGGGCTCGCTTGCTCCGAGTCCCCCCCTGTTAATTGATGTAGGCAACCGCCGTCTGGTTGTCCGAGCGAATCCGACCCCGAAGGTGTGGGGTCAACTGGGAGAGAACCAACCTGATCGCCCCGCAGCTCTAGAATGTTGAAGGGTGCATGGGCCTCCTGGGGGCCCCACTGACCCTGAAATTTCAAAGACTTCCAAACTCTTCCCCCCCCTTCCCCCCAACTGGTCAGACTGGCATCCGTGGAGACAATCTCCCAGCACGGCGGCAGAAAGGTCCTACCCACTAGAAGATTCCTCGAGTCCTGCCACCACAAGATGGACTGCCTCGCCAGAGGAGACAGAACAAACTCCTTATCCAGGGACACAGGGTCCCAATCCCAAACTGACAAGAGATGCAACTGAAGAGGCCTCATGTGAAACTGAGTAAAGGGAACCGCCTCAAAGCAGGACACCATCAGGCCCACTAACTGCATCCCCTGCCGAATGGAGGGAAGATGACAGGAGCAGAGCCTGTGCCTGCATCTGGAGGCCCTCCACTTTCTGCTGAGGGAGAAATACCTTGACCTGAGAGGTATCCAGAGTCATGCCCAGAAAGGACCTCGACAAAGACGGAGACAGTGAAGACTTGGGAAAGTTGATCACCCAGCCGAATGACTCGAGAGTGGAGGTCACCACCTGAGTATCCTTCTCGGCCTGATGAAGAGACTGAGCCGCAATCAGAATGTCGTCCAGATAAGGGAGGATGCGAATGCCCTGGTTCCTCAGAAGTGCCATTACGCCCGCCAGCACCTTGGTGAACACCCGAGGCGTCGAGGTGATACCGAACGGTAAGGCCACAAACTGGTAGTGCTGATCCTCCAGAGCAAACCTCAGAAATCTCTGATGTCCTGGGAAGATTGGAACGTGAAGATAGGCATCCTTAATGTCCACAGTGGTCATGAAGTCGCCCGGCCGGAGGGAACTGACAGCAGAGCGTAGCGTCTCCATGCGAAAGTGCTTGAACCGGACAAACCTGTTGAGACCCTTCAAATCCAGGATGGGCCTCAGAGAACCATCCTTTTTGGGCACCGTGCAAAGATTGGCGTAGTACCCCTGACCCTGTTCCTGGTAAGGTAGCTTAACTGCTGAACTGCTAGGCGCAAACCCTGAGCTGCCAGAGGGTTTTGAGACATCCGGGATCTGAGGAATCTTGGGGGCGGCCAGGCTGCAAACCATCTTGTAACCGGAGGACACCACCTCCTGAATCCACCGATCTGAGACGCGAAGCCTCCAGATGTGAGCAAAGAGCCGAAGCCGTCCCCCCACCCGGATGGGTGAGGGCGCCTCCTCATGCCTGAGGGGCCTTGGGAGGGGGTTTGGGCTTGGAACTCCATGAGAGACCGGAATGACCACGGCCCCAAGAATCTCTGCGGCTACCCGAAAAGAGGGAGCCACAACCTCCTCTGGAAGCACGAAAGGATGGGGAAGGAGGCAGAGGGCCCCCGAAAGGGCCTAGTCTGCTTCCTACACTGAGGAAACCTATCATCCTTGGTCAGAACATTCAGAGGCTCTCCAAAGAGACGAAGCCCCGCAAAGGGAAGCCCAATGAGAGACTGCTTAGCAGCAGTGTCAGCTGCCCACTGGCGCAACCAAACAGATCGTTGCATAGCCACCAAGAGGGCCGAGGCCCGACCGGCCAGCCGGACGGCATCATCCATGGCAGACAGCACAAATGCAACAAAATCAGAGCAAAGCAGGAGGGCCCTATAATCCTCCCTGCTCCAACCAGCCATGGCACCATCCGCGAGACGCTTGATCTTCTTCTGAAGGGCAATAGCCGCAATGGCTGCGGCACAAACAGGACGCAGGCCTGTCCCTACAAAGGTGAAAGCATGACAGGCCAGCTGATCCATACGGCGGTCCGCGCCATCACGCAGTGTAGTGGTGTCAGGGGACGGCATGCCCGAAGTGTTAGCCAGCCCTAGAACAGGAGCATCCACCTCAGGGGGACACGACTGGGACCCGACCAGCACTTGACCAGGTCAGCAGCAAAAGGATACTTTGTCCAATCCCTTGGGCACTGTGGGGAATCGGTTAGGACGTTCCCACTCCTTGAGCACCATATTAGAGAAATGACCCTGCTCTGGGAACTCCAAGCGTTGCTTGTCAGTGCGAAAGAGATCACCCTGCTTCCTCCTCGCCACCTTGGGGGGGGGGGGGGGGTGATGTGCAAAGTCTCAAAAATGTCCAACAACAGTCAGTGTCAACAGGGAGCCCGGTATCCTCAGACGGACCCCGGGTCACTGTCGTACCCTTCCTGATGATCCCCAGATGAGTCTGAATCAGGGAAAAGCTCCCCTCCTCTAGGGAGTCACGTCCGCAAAACACATGACGGCCCTCATCCTCCTCGGCAAAGAGGGAAGTCGCAGTGTCAAGACGCCGCTTCTTGCCAGAGGCCTTGCCCATCACAGGTCGGGCCAGCTGCCTTTCAATGCTGGCCACACATAGTGCCAGATCAGATTGGGACCCCCTGCTAGTATCCCCCTCACTGGGGGCTAAATGCAGGTGCGGGGGAGTAGGAGATGCCTGGGGAAGCGCAGAACTGGGAAGAGAAGCGCTCATCCCAGCCTGGTCCGCAATAATACTTTGGGCGCACGGCACACAGACCGCGCCACCACCACTCAAAGGGGATGCCCCGCACATGACACAAAGCCGGGATTGTCCCGAAGGACCCCCGAGCACACTATCCCTAGAAGCCTCCATATGGTGATTAACACAGGTGCAATAGGCCAGTATAGGGTAAGGGCTAATAAAAGACGCCTGGGATGCCCCCCAAGGGATGCCCACAGAGAGGGCCAGGAGGGAAGAGGTGGGGGGGGGGGGAGCGGGACCGGGAGAAACCACAATACGCAGTTATCCCGCCTGAAAGACATAAGCAAATACACACATAAGCATCCCGCAGCACATGCCCCAAAAGGAATAAGCAACCCCCAAAGGGGACTCACGGACCAAGGAGACAGAACATGCAGCACAAAGTCGATCGCCACACTGCAGGGCCACACGGATGGCAGATAAGTCTAACAGGTCACCGCCGCAATCCACGCTGGAAGATGGGCCCCGGACACGCAGCAGCCGCAAAATGGCGCCGAAGCGAGAACCTTGAGGGGCGGGCCACGGGGCATGACGTGTTATACGCGTCATCCCCTGGCACCGCCCCCCCAAAGAGCGCGAAAATGCGCTCACGTGACCCGCGCCAGCTCCACGACAAACTAACCGCAACACAGCAGGAGCCCCACCTGCCACGGAGCGTTGTACAAACGCGGCGGCGAAGCAACAGCAGCGGACCACCACCAAATAACCACCAGCCGCTACCACCCCGCCACCCCAAACACCAGCCGGAGAGAGGGCAGGCAGCGGCGGGGGCAACCAGACGGGGCCGGATGGTAGGGAGGGGGGCCAGGGGACCAAGAGGAAGGGAGACAAACACAAAAAAGGGGGAGATAGCCAGCAACACCAGTCCCCAAACACAACTCAACCCCTACACGCTCCCCGAGCACCTGACCCTAGTGCTCCTCTACCATCACCCGATGCGTCAGCCAAGGCTGGGAGACACAGAGGGTCCAGAAGCGGGTGGAAATAGACTTGCAGAGCCGCAGGCTTGGTTGCCCCGCCCACCTGCGCAGTATAGAGAGACATCTTCTATCATCGCAGTATGACTGCAGAGGAAACACTGGGAGGTCTATGGCTGATATCCGTTTTTTATATGGGGCCGGGAGGAGCCACAAGTCTTCTGCAGTCCACTGCGCCAAAGACATAGGCAGAGAAAGTATCCCGCAGCACATGTCTAGTAGTAAAAACCCCACATAGAACTCACGGACCGATGGCAAGTGATTGCGACCCCCCAGCAGAGCTCACGCAGTGACAGGCAGGCACGGAGAGAGAGCCCAGCACACGAAGAGGTCGTCAGCGGCAACAGGATGGTCCCCAGCAGCCAAACCAGCACCGTTCCAACACTGGCAGCACAGCGCAAAGCGCCGCCGTACGGAACCTCGAGGGGCGGGCCACGGTGGGATGACGCGATATGCGTCATCCCGCGGCGCCGCCCCCCCAACGCAGGGCGCAAAGGTGGCCAACACTTCTAGAAAAGGCGCCAAGCGCCATGACAGGGCTCGCCGCCGTGCCGCCCCCAAGCACAGTTATAGCGCCTCCCCAGCAAGATGGAGGTTTCAGCAGCCAAGCCGTTAAAGCCAGCATTTTTAATTGGGATGGAGCAGCTGCCCCTGAGTGAGAAGCTCTGGATCATCGGGCAAGACGTACCGATCCACCGCCATCTGGACGACGTCCACGATTCATACCCTCCTCGGCCAACGAGGGGCCACTTGAATGGACGGTACCCCCTTCTGGGCTATCTTGCGCAGCACAACACCCAGCAGAGGAAAGGGAGGGAATACATAAAGGGGCCGAAACTCCGTCCAGGGAATCGCAAACGCGTCCGTGGTGAAGGCTAGAGGATCATAGAAACATAGAAGGTTGATGGCAGAAGGAGACCATATGGTCCATCTAGTCTGCCCTTATGTGTATACTGTATGTACTCTTTATCTTAGGATAGATGTGTGCTTATCCCAGGCATGTTTAAATTCAGTGACTGTTGATTTTTCAACTACCTCTGCTGGAAGTTTGTTCCAAGCATCTGCTACTCTGTCAAATAATATAGTCCTTCTTCCATTTTCGTTGCTCGCCTTTGGACCCGTTCTATTTGAATAATGTATTTTTGCAGGTAAGGTCTCCAGAACTGCACACAGTATTCTAGCTGTGGCCTTACCAGGCCTTACAGCGGCATCACAACCTCCCTCTTCCTACTGGTGATGCCTCGAGCTATGCAGCATCACCAGGAATATCCACCCTATTACTAACCTTTGTATCATCAGCAAACAGACAAACTTTTCCTACCAAGCCTTCTCCTATGTCACTTACAAATATATTAAAAAGAATGGGGCCCAGGACAGAGCCTTGGGGCACACCACTTGTAACTCGCCTTTGTTCAGATTGCACACCATTTACAACAACGCTCTGATACCGATCCCTCAGCCAACTGGAAATCCACTGAACTATCCAGGGATTGAGTCCTGCCTTCAATAACTTATCTATGAGCTCTTTATGTGGTACAGTGTCAAAGGCTTTGCTAAAATCCAGATAGACGATATCCACAGCACCACCTTCATCTAACACTTTAGTGACATTGTCAAAGAAATCAATAAGATTGGTCTGACATGATCTGCCCTCAGTAAAACCGTGCTGTTTTGGGTCCAATAGGTCATTCATTTTTAGATGGGAAATTATCTGTTTTTCCATTAATTTGACCACTACAGATGTTAAACTAACTGGCGAGTAATTACTGGCTTCTTCTCTACTCCCCTTTTTATGGATTGGTACGACATTGGCCATTCTCCAATCATATGGAACCTCACCAGTTGAAAGGGAATGGTTAAATAAATCAGTCAGAGGGGCTGCAATCACAAACCTAAGTTCCCTTAGAACTCTGGGGTGGATTCCATCTGGACCCATCGCCTTACTTACCTTTAGATGTGCCAGCTCGGATAGGACATCAGCCTCCAGAAACTCCGGAGCTGTGCCCTCCCAGCGGGATGCTGTGCTATGGCCATGCCTGCTACTATCTGAAAATACTGAACAAAAGTAGCTATTCAGATGGTCAGCCACAGCCTTATCTCCGTCAATATATTTATTTTCCCTGTTTCTAATTTTTGAGACTGCATCGTTTTTCTTCTGTCACCAATATAATCGGAAAAAGGTTATATCTCCCCTCTTCATAGATTTGGCCATTTCTTCCTCCTTTTGCCCTTTAGCAGTCCTTATAATCAGTTTTGCTTCCCTGTTTAATTTTACACAGACTGGCGTCCGTGGTGACAATCTCATATCGCGGAGGCAGAAAGGACCTGCCCACTAGAAGATTCCTCGCATCCAACCACCACGAGAGGGACTGTCTGACCAGAGGGGAAGAACAAACTCCTGATCCATGGACTCCTGAGTCCAATCCCAAGCCGACAAGAGATGTAACTGAAGAGGTCTCATGTGGAACTGAGCAAAGGGAACCGCCTCAAAGCAGGACACCATTAGCTCCACCAACTGCATCCCCAGACGGATGGAGGGGTGAGGACACGACAGCAGGGCCCGCGCCTGCAACCGAAGGCCCTCCACCTTCTGCTGAGGGAGAAAAACCTTGACCTGAGAAGTATCCGTCATGCCCAGGAAGGACCTCGCCAAAGACGGAGATAGTGAAGACTTGGGATAGTTGATCACCCAGCCAAAGGACTCGAGAGTGGACGTCACCACCTGAGTATCCATCTCAGCCTGATGAAGAGACTGAGCAGCAATCCGAATGTCATCCAGGTAAGGGAAGATGCGAATGCCCTGGTTCCGCAGGAGAGCCATAACACTGGCCAGTACCTTGGTGAAAACCCGAGGAGCCGAGGTGATACCGAACGGCAAGGCCACAAACTGGTAGTGTTGATCCCCCAGAGCGAACCTCAGGAACCTCTGGTGACCTGGGAAGATCGGAACGTGAAGGTAGGAATCCTTGATGTCCACCGTGGTCATGAAATCACCCGGCGGAAGAGAACTTACGGCAGAGCGTAAGGTCTCCATGCGAAAGTGCTTGAACCTGACGAATTTGTTGAGGCCCTTTAAGTCCAGGATGGGCCTCAGGGAGCCGTCCTTCTTGGGCACCGTGAACAGGTTGGAGTAGTACCCCCAACCCCGTTCCTGAAGAAATACCTGACAAATGACTCCGGATGCCAGAAGACGACGTACGGCCAAACGCAGTCCCTGAGCAGACACAGTGTTTAGAGATATGCGGGACCGGAGGAATCTTGGGGGCGGCCAGGCTGCAAACTATCTTGTATCCGGAGGATACACCCGGTCGGGTGAGGGCGCCTCCTCATGCCTGAGGGGCCTTGGTAGGGGGTTTGGGATTGGTTCCCCAGGAGAGACCGGGGCGACCGTGGGATCTGCCTCGACCCCAAGTGTCTCTGCGACTTCCTGAAAAGGAGGATCCACGACCTCCCCTTGAAGGGCGAAAGGAAGATGATCCCGAAAGGGCCGAACCTGCTTTCTACGCTGGGGGAGCCTACCATCCTTGGTCAGATCAAGACACTCGCCGAAAAGCTGGAGCCCAGTGAAGGGAAGCGCAGTGAGAGACTTCTTACCGGCGGTGTCAGCTGCCCACTGACACAGCCAAACGGACCGACGCATAGCAACCAGCAGAGCAGAGGCCCTACCGTCAAGCCAAGACAGCATCATCCATGGCAGACAGAACAAAGGCAACAAAGTCAGAACAAAGCAAAAGGTCCTTATAATCTTCCATATTATTACGAGAACGTGCGGCCTCAGCAAGACACCTGACCTTTTTAATGGCAATGGCCACAATAGCCACGGCGCAGACCGGGCGCAAACCGCCCCCTACAAAGGTGAAAGCATGACTAGCAGTGTGGTATCACGCAGTGTGGTAGTGTCAGGGGACGGCATGGCCGAAGTGTTAGACAGCCCCAGGACCGGGGCGTCCACCTCAGGAGGGCACGACCAGTGCTTAACCAAGTCAGCCGAGAAGGGATACCTTCTGTCTAGCCCCTTGGGCACCGAGGGTAACCTGTTAGGGCGTTCCCAATCCTTAAGAACCATATTATAGAAATGGCCCTGTTCCGGGAACTCCAAGTGTTGCTTGTCAGAATGGAAGAGCTCCCCCTGCTTCTTCTTCGCCCCCTTGGGGGGCGATGTGTAGTGTATCAAAAACCGCCGACAAAAGTCTATCGGTATCATCCAGGACCCAGGTATCCTCATCCGAGGGAGGACCCTAAGTCACTATCGTACTCTCCATGGCGATCCCCAGAGGAGTCACGGAACAACTCCCCCTCCTCCGGGAAGTCACGGCCGCCGTACATGTCAAGGCAAAGAGGGACAATTCGGCATCAATATGTCGCTTTTTGCTAGAGACCTTGCCCGCCGTCGTCCAGGCCAGCTGCCGCTCAATGCTGGCCACGCGCAGTGGCAAATCAGATTGCTACCCCCTGCTAGCTTCCCCCTCGTTGGGGGCTAAATGCAGACGCGGGGGAGTAGGGGATGCCGCAGGGAGGTCAGGACTGGAAAGAGAAGCACTCAGCCCAACCTGTTCCGCAATAATACTTTGGGCGCACGGAACACAAACCGCGCCGCCAACAGTCAAAGGGGATGCCCCGCACAAGACACACAGCCGAGCCTGCCCCGAGGGGCCCCCAAGCTTGCTATCCCCAGAAGCCTCCATATGGTGATTATCAACAAGGCACAGTATGCCAACACGGAGTCAAGGCTAAGAAAGCCACCAGGGATGCCCCCAAGGGATGCCCAACAGAGAAGGGACAGGGGGGTGAGGGGGGGGGGAATTGGACCAGGAGAAACCACAACACTGCTATCCCGCCTGTAAGACACAAACATGAAAACACCATGAGTATAACACAGCACATGCACCAAAATATAACCCCCGCAGGTGACTCACAGACCAGCTGCGATGGCGCGCATTGCGCGCAGAAGACACAGGCAGACACACCAGATGAAGCAGACAGCGCAATTAGGGACCTGCAGCCAGCTCACAACCTCCCCAGCAAGATGGCTCTCAGAAGAAGCACTTCGAGTGGCAGGCCGCGGGAAGATGACGCGATACGCGTCATCCCGCGGCGCCGCCCCGAACGAAGGGTGCGAAGTCGCCATCCCAGCTTGTGAACGGTGCCCGGTGCCATGAGAGGGGACAATTTCCCCAGACAACCCCCGCAGCGCCACCCGCCGCGGAGCACAGTACGCTCACGGAAGCGGCGGGGAAGTGTCCAGCAGACAAGTGCAAGCCGTCACCCAACCGCCACCCCCTTCCCCCAGCGACGGCCATGACAGGGAGAGGGGGAAGGGGAAGAGGGGGGGGGTGCAGCGGCGGGAACGGCAACTGCGGACCAGGGAATGGAGGGGGGGGGGGGGGAGAGAAGGGCGGAAGGAAAGAGAGGCCCGGGAAAAAGTAACCACAACCCCCATAAACAACACAACTCACCCCAGACACAGGGATACATAGGCAGCAGTGGTTTCTGCCATCCCCCTATAAGCTCACTAAATGCCTATGGCCGGCTATCCTTCAGTATATAGGATCTGCGGCCTGGAGCAAAGCTCACCGAGCACCCGACCCAGGTGCTCCCCTACCATCACCCGATCCGTCAGCCAAGGCTGGGAGGCAAGAGGGTCCCGAAGCAGGTAGAAATAGGCTTGCAGGGCCGCAGGCTTGGTTGCCCCGCTCGCCTGCGAAAACAGAGAGCCATCTTCTGGTCTTCGCAGTATGACTGCAGAGAAAACACTGGGGGTCTATGGGTGATTCCTGGCTTTTTATAGGACCGGGAGGAGCCACAAGTCTTCTGCAGTCAACTGCACCACCTTGTGGCGGAATACCCAGAAGTAATGATTGAAATCAAACAGGCCGTGCTGTACCCAGAACCCAGGGACATATGTGGTCTTCAGGTTATTAGACCCCAAGTGCATGACTTTACATTTCTCCACATTAAACTTCATTCTCCAAGTGAATGCCCAGACACACACAGTGCCCAAGTCAGCCTGAATCTTGTGAACATCTTTAATAGACCGCACTGTGCTACATATCTTTGTGTCATCTGCATAAATGGAGAAAGTGTCATTAATTCCATCTTCTATGTCGCTTATAAACAAGCTGACCACTTGCGATCGGTAACCATTCAGAGTAGGTATCATTAATCCCAACTCCCCAAAAGAGGAGTGGTGGACCCAGAAATGGGTTTCCATCCTCTAAGCTATTCGGCTGAAATTTAATTTCTTCAGTTTGGAAGTATCCATCTTGTGTTCCAGCAGC
The DNA here is from genome assembly GCA_027917425.1 of Gastrophryne carolinensis. Classification (NCBI taxonomy): domain Eukaryota; kingdom Metazoa; phylum Chordata; class Amphibia; order Anura; family Microhylidae; genus Gastrophryne; species Gastrophryne carolinensis. Next base: position 102,461,463 of record CM051241.1, read on the forward strand.
AAAAGTGTTACTGGCAGCATTTTCATCTGCAGAAGTCATTATGCTGCTTTCTGATTAGCTCATCTGTTACATTGGAAAAACTCTGGGACTTGTAGTGGGACATGAAAACCTTGCGCACTGTAGCAAAACAGAGGCCCAGGAATATGAGAATAATAGAAGCAACATGCTGATACGTAAATCACAGGTCCAGGTGCACAATCCTAACACAAATGAATATTTAACATCCCAGAAAAGGAAAACAATAAGGCAGAACACCAAAAACCTGACAAAAATACCATTCCAAGTATGTCTCACACCCTGCTTCGGAAGTATTCATTACACGTGGGTTATGTCCAGTACAGGGCGAACTTCTGCAGAGATGACTAGAAAAAAAGAAGCCCCTCCCGGCCCATAAATACCTGGGACCTCCCACACATTCCCCAGTATAGTAAAGCAGTAAGAGGACCAGGAAGAGCAAATAAAAAACTACCAATAAAAAGGTGCACCATAGAGGATCCAAGATACAACTAAGGGTGGGGCGAAGCAGGGTGTGAGACATACTTGTAATACCCATTTTACAGGTGAGTAATCACAAAATGGTATTTTTCCAAGTATGTCTCACATCCTGCTTTGGAAGTATTCATTACACGTGGGACATCCAATAGCAGTGTCCAAAAAGGGTGGGGATCCCAACAGGCAAAAGTGCACGAATTAAACCACTGCAGCTGGCAGAACTTTGCGGCCAAAAACAGCATCCGCTAAGGCCCGCACATCAACCTTATAAAAACTTGGAAAAGGTATGAACAGAAGACCAAGTAGCAGCCGTACAAACTTGTTCAATAGCTAAAAAGCCCAGGAAGCCCCAACAGTACGAGTATAAAGAGCAGTAATCTGAAAGGGGAACCCTCCCTTTGGCAATATAGGCCCCAACAATGGCCAGACATATCCATTTACTAATGGTAGACTTGACGGCGCCAAACCCTTCTTGGGCCCAGAGGGCACCACAAACAAGGCGTCCGTCCTACAGAAAAGAGAAGTAGCCACCAAAGAGTACTTCACACAACAAACAAAAGCGCAGGGCCCACTCCTTGTCATTTCTAGGCTTAGGACACAAGGAAGAGAGAACCACATCCTGAATGAGATGGAAAGCAGAGACCACTTTAGGTAGAAAATCCAAAGCTGAAGACCACCTTGTCCTGGTGTCTCTCAAAGTAAGAGGCCTGAATAGACAGAGCTGCCAACCCAGAAACACCTCGAACAGAGGTAATAGCCACCAAAAAGTCAAACTTTTGTGTAAGCATAGAAAATGCAAAATTCAAATCCCAAACAGGCACAAGGCTTTCGAGGGGCCGCACATGAGTGGCCCCCTGGAAAAAAGCTTTAACCAAAGAACGAAGAACAAAAGACCTTAGAAGAAGACCACCAGGGCAGAGACCTGCCCTTTCAAGGTACTAAGCTGGAGCCCCAGGCCCAGACCATGTTGAAGAAAGTCCAAAATCCTAGGGATCAAAAACACCCTGCAAGGCAAGGCCCTAGCCTCACACCAATCAATATAGGACTCCAAGTCCTGTAGAAGATGTTAGAGGAAGATCACTTGCTAGCCCTAACCAGTGTCTGAATCACAGCATCAGACAAACCTTCTATTAAGATGGAGGAGGTTTCAGCAGCCACGCCAACAAAGCCAGCGTTTGTAAATTGTGGTACGAACCAAACCAGTCTTGGCCACCCTGGGGCCACCAGAATTGCTGGCGCACCCTCTTGAGCCAGCTTGCGCACCACCTTGCCCACCATGGAGAAGGGGGGAAACAGGTACAGGAACCCCAGATCCCTCCCAGCAAGAGACATGGCGCCCACTGCCAGGACCAGAGGAACCTGAGACAGACAAAAACGTTGGGAGCTTGTGACTGCGACGTGAGGCAAAGAGATCCACCTCCGGAGACCCCCACTTGCGACAGAGGGACCGAAATACCTTGTGGTTGAGATATCATCCCCCTTGGTTGAGAAGATCCCCTGCTCAGGGAGTCCGCCTCCATGTTTTCCAGTCCCGGAATGATTACCGCTGAGATGCATGGAACATTGCTCTCCGCCCATGCAAGAATCAGAGAAACTTCCCTGAGAGCACTCCTGCTGCGAGTCCCTCCTTGGTGATTGATGTAAGCGACCGCAGTTCGATTGTCTGATCGAACCTGAACCGGTAAGCCCTGTAAGTGATGCGTCAATCATGAGAGAACCAACCGAATAGCTCTGAGCTCCAAGACATTGATGGGGGTGTGAGCCTCCAGCGGACCCCACAGCCCCTGGAAACGAAAATCAGTCCAGAAAACTCCCCAGCCCGACAGGCTGGCATCCGTGGTAACCGTCTCCCAACAAGGGACCAGAAAAGATCTGCCCCTCATCAGATTGCTTGGTTCCAGCCACCACTGAAGGGACTGCCGAACCCTGGGAGACAGCAGAAAGGACTGATCCAAGTACCGGGGACATCTATCCCAGTTCAGCAACAGATGGAGTTGGAGCGACCTCATGTGGAACTGAGCAAAGGGGACTGCCACAAATGAAGCCACCATCAATCCTACCAGATTCATCCCTAGCCGGATAGAGGGGCGAGGATTGGCCAGGAGAATACGTATCAGATCCTGAACCCTCTGCACCTTTGGGTGATGTAGGAACACTCTGGCCTGACTGGTATCCAGATTCATGCCAAGAAATTAGATCTCCCGTGATGGAGAGAGCGAAGACTTGGGGTGGTTGATCATCCAACCGAACCTTTCCAGCGTCGTCACCACCCTGGAGTCCAGCTCCGCCTGCCATAGGGAAGAAGCTGTAATGAGTAGGTCGTCCAGATACGGCACAATGCGAATGCCCTGGGCTCTGAGAAGGGCCATTACGCCCGCCAGCACCTTGGCGAACACCCTTGGTACCAAAGTCAACCCGAAAGAGAGGGCCACAAACTAAAAATGCTGATCTCCCACCACAAACCTGATAATCTCTGGTGTGCTGGGTAGATTGGTACATGAAGGTAAACATCCTTGATGTCTATAGATGTCACGAAATCCCCCTGACGAAGGGAATTGATGACTGAGAACAGAGTCTCCATGCGGAACTTCTTGGTTCCGATGAACCTGTTGAGAAGCTTCAAATCCAGAATGGTTCTGATGGATCCATCCTTTTTGGGAACCGTGAAGAGGTTGGAATATTAGCACCGGCCTCTCCCTGAGAAAAGCACCGGCATATGACCTCCATGTCCAGAAGATTTAGCACTGCCAACAGGAGCCCCTGCGCAGCCCGGGGGTTCGAGGGAACCAGAAAACTGAGGAATCTGGTTGGAGGCCGTTACTCGAACTCCAGCTTGTACCCGGAAGAGACCACTTCCAAGATCCACTGGTCTGTGACCTCCCAGGCCCAGACCTGGAAAAAAGTGCCGCAGCCGCCCCCCCCACCCGCAAAGGTGAGGGCGACCCCTCATTGCTGAGCTGGCTCGGCAGCAGATTTGGGTTTAGAACCCAAGGAAGCCCCGGGTCAGGCACAATCTCCTCTGAATGCAGTGAAAAACGTTCCCCTGCTGGTCCAAGAGTCACGAAAGGAGGGGTTGAATGAGTCTGAACCCTGAAAAAGCCCGGCGCTGCTTCTAGCGTAGAGGTAACTTACCTCCTTAGACAATAGAGACTAATCGAGCAACCAAACAGGCGCAGACCCGCGAAGCGAAGCCCTGTGAGCGCCTACCTAGCCGCGAAATAGGCCGCCCACTAGCACAACCAGCCCAGTCGGCGTACAGCCACCGGCAATGCCGAGGTCCTGTTGCACATACGGATGGTATCATCCAAGGCGGACAAGCCAAAGGCAAGAAACATCTCACAATGAGTCAAGTCAGTAAACTCCTCACTGTAAGGAAACAATAGGAAACCATCCAAAGGCCCCTAAATAAAAACTCTAGTAGCCACGGCCACGAGAACGGAAGCACAAACCGGGCGCAAGGCCGAACCAACACAAGCAAAGGCATGCAAGGCCCTTAGGTAGAGACTACGATCCCCACTGTCCTTCAAGGTCGCGGGATCCGGGGAATGCACAACCGACGTGTTGGACAACCCCAGGACAGGAGCGTCGACCTCAAAGTGTGCAGACCAAGGCTTAACCACATCAACAGGGATGGGAAACTTCCCATCACACCCTTGAGGAATGCCAGGGAACCGGCTAGGCCTTTTCCCATTCCGTCAGGATCAGATTGTTAAAGTGCTTCAGATTCAGGAACCCCAAATGGGGTATGGCAGTCCCAAGACATTCCCCCCTTGCGGAGGGGAAGTGGCCAGCACGACAAAATACAGGCAGGAAGCCCGGGGGTATCCATGGTATCCCCGCGCTCCGTACCGGCATCCGTCCAGGTGCAAGGAGACAAAACTGACATAAAGGTGCGGCGCAGCAGACGCCAAGTGCCGAATCTTAGCTGGTGCCTACCCGGCCGCAAGGCTAGCAATCATCTTCACAATGTTGGCCCGCCTGTCGCAGACATTGGATTGCGACTCCCCGCTAATGACAAGTCACTAGGGGTCATAACCAGGCATGGTGGATGAGGCCAGCGGGGTCGGCCCGGCCGCACGGGGCCCAGATTGCCGCGTAATAGCCAGCTGTGCGCATGGTACACCAATTTTCAAATGTCTCCCACAAGGGATACCCCACATATTACACACTGCCGGGGATGCCCCGAAGGGACCCAGAGCCCTGTATCCTGGGAAGCCTCCATATGGTGATTTTAAGGTAGTCGCAATGACCAATGGGAATTACGCTATGAAGCTACCCGGGATGCCCCTTAGAGTCCGTTAGTGGGAGGATTTTTGTAAGCACCGGAGGGAACCCCAAATGACCGAGGGACCTAGGAGAGGAAGAACCCCTAATAGCTTACGGCAGTCCCACCTGCCAAGCACAAAAGGTGGGGGCCCCATTAGCAAACATACATGCTGCACGTAAAGAATATACAAGGGCCTAATGTACATAATCTAAAGATATACATATACACATAACTGTATACACCCATATATACATATTCTTGTTATACCTATATGCGCACATACATGGCCATACACATATAATAAATCCATGACCGTCCAATAGGAATATGACAGGAAGCCAAAAAAGGTGTCCTCATACGTGTGCAAAAAATTATAGATATAGATATATATATCTATATATCTATATATCTATATCTATATATCTATATCTATATATCTATATATCTATATCTATATATCTATATCTATATATCTATATATCTATATCTATATATCTATATCTATATATCTATATCTATATATCTATATCTATATATCTATATCTATATATCTATATCTATATATATATAATGACCGAGTGGGAAAAGAACCTGCACCACTGGGGAACAGAGCTGCATAACATATGCTCTAACCGCTGGCACACTCACGGAAGGTAACAGGCATGGGAAAGATGGCGGCGTAGGGCCCGCAGACAGAAGGAGGATGAAGGCGGGCCGACGCAGATCGCGCCCGCGTAAGGCCCCGCCCCCTCCCGGCGCGGGAAAGAACACAACAGCCGCGCTCCCAGCCAATAGGACTGGGAGCCGGTCGAGCACCAACTGGCCAACCAGGCCCCGCTCCTTCCCCCTGACAGAAAACGAGCAGCGAACCGCGCTCCCCAGCCAAGGCTGCATAGTCGGCATAGATGACATCTCAGGGGAGACAAAACAAAGAGGGAAGTACCCCCCCCCCCCCACCCTACTAACCGGGAGCAGGGAGTAATGGGGGGGAAGCCGATAGCCACATGTAGGATATGTGGTAAGGGCTTCAGAACGGACAGGGCATCCCATGTCAGGATCACCAAACCTGACGGCCGCCTACCCCTTGGTAGGGGCTTTGCGGAGGAGCATGGTTCATGGCTCCTAGTCAAACACCTCTAAAGGTGTTCCCTACCCTCACCCAGACCCTCAGCCATAGCTGGGAGGCATAGGGGCATTAATAAGGAAGTCCGGGTGGAAATAGGAAAAGAAATGTGCCGGGTGTAAACCCGGCTTACCTGTAAGGAAGGAGACAGCCATCTTCTGACTTGCTTGCCGTCTGCAGAGACGATTACTGGGGAATGTGTGGGAGGTCCCAGGTATTTATGGGCCGGGAGGGGCTTCTTTTTTTCTAGTCATCTCTGCAGAAGTTCGCCCTCTACTGGACATAACCCACGTGTAATGAATACTTCCGAAGCAGGGTGTGAGACATACTTGGAATAAAGGCGTTTTGGTGAAATCAAGCTGATGAAATTGCTGAAATAAATTACTAGCGCATGAAAACTCACCGGTGTTTGACGCAGGTAAACAGGAACGAAGCCGGCTCGTTTCCAGAATCTAAAAATGAACAAATAGGTAAAATGGGACGATTCAATGTAAACACATCAAATATACGATTCAAAAAGTAAATAGATTTAGCAAGAGTTACAGTAGATCAGTTTTTACCAGTGCACAGGGCGGCTTTTTCAGATAACTGATATGGCTGTATCACTGTACAGAGATTCCATAACCGTCGTGCAGGCTAATTTTTGCTTTAATGAGGTATATCATTTATTTAAATAGAACTACACTGTAATACCCGGGCCAAAGGAATCCCACTCACCGACACCATAATACTTCATCCCCCTGCTCTGCAGTTAGGTGTGCTGCTTTCCTGTCCACCATTGGGCCTCTATGCAACAGTGAGCAGCTTCTTCTGATTCCTTAATAAAGTGTAACACCCACTGTATGATAAAAGGTGTGGGTTCACACACGGGAGAGGGGGGGCACCCTAACTGCTTACGCCCCACTGCAGACAAAAACCTCCACTGGCCCATTGCATGGCACGGCCTGCTTCACGAAGTCATTACATCTGGGTATTCCGCCACAAGGTGGCACAGTGCACTACAGAAGAGTTGTGGCTCCTCCCGGTACCATATAAAAACGGAATCAATCTATATTGCTCTCTCTCTCTCTGGCTCTCTATATTGCACAGGTGAGCGGGGCAAACAAGCCTGCGACCCTGTATGGCTATTTCCACCCGTTTCCGGACCCTCGGAGCCTGCCAGCCTCGGCTGACGGATCGGGTGAGGGTAGAGGAGCACTAGGGTCAAGTGCTCGAGAAGCACTGCTCCAAGCCGCAGACCCTGTACCACAAAGGGTAGCCGGCCATAGGCTTTATGGTGAGCCTGTTAGGGATGCGGAGTTCCTGTCCTAACTTCTGAGGGGGTGAGTGTTTTTGGGAACTGTTTACTCGTTCTGGCGTTTTGGGGTCCCCCCCCCCCCGTCCCTGGCTTGGGCCCTCGCCGCTGCTCGCTTGCTTTCCTCGCTCCCTCCCTGTAGTGTGCTCGGGGGGAGGGGGGGGTGGTAGCGGCGAGGGTGCTTTGGCAGGGTATTCCCATGTTTTTTCACTGTGTTTTTAACTGGGTTTCGCCGCCTCACACTGCAGTCCGCGGCGGGCTGCGCTTTATGTGTGAGGCGTTTTCTCTCTACTGTGATGACGCCGGCGAGGTCAAGTGAGTGCCGTTTTCGCGCTCTTCTAGGGGGGCAGGGCCGGTGGATGGTGCGTATCGCGACGTCCTCCCGCGGCCCGCCCCTCAAGGTTCCTCTTCCGGCGCCATTTTGCTTCTGCTGCGCTTTGGGGCCCTTCTCATCCCGGAGCTGCGGCGGTGATCCCAGTCTGACGCTTCCTCCTATGGTCTGGCGGTTGGTGCCCTTGTCCTACTTGGTCCGCGAGTCCCCTTCAGGGGTTTTTGGTCTTTTGGGCATGCGCTGCGGGATACTTGTGTCTGTCTTTCAGGTGGGACAACTGTGGGTTGTGGTTTCTCCCAGTCCTATCCCTTACCATCCCTCATCTTCCCTTATGGGCTTCTGGGGGCATCCCGGGTGGCTCTTGCTAGCCTTTACCCTGTGCTGGCCTATTGCGCCTGTGTTAATCACCATATGGAGGCTTCTGGGGATAGCGTGCTTGGGGGTCCTTCGGGGCAGTCCCGGCTGTGTGCCATGTGTGGTGTATCCCCTGTGAGTGACAGTGTCAGGGTGTGCGCGCCGTGCACCCAAAGTGTCCTTGCTCTCCAGGCTGGGCTGCCCGCTTCGCTTCCCAGCTCTGCGCCTCCTTTGGCATCACCTACCCCCCCACGCCTGCATTTAGCCCCTAGTGAGGGGGATACTAGCGGGGGGTCACAGTCTGATTTGGCACTGCGTGTGGCCAGTATTGAAAGGCAACTTGCCAGGCCTGTTCCACGTAAGGCCTCTGGAAAGAAGCGGCACCTAGCTCCCGTGACATCCCTCTTTCCTGAGGAGGATGAGGGACCCAATACGTTTGATGGCCTTTTCCCTTTCAGGACTCTGACTCCTCTGGGGACCAGCAGGAGGGTTACGGCAGTGACCCTGGGTCTGCGTCTGGGGAAGACTCATGGTTCTCTGAGGACACCGATAGCCTGTTAGCCACCTCAGGGGGGACAATGTGCAAGATTTCAAAAATGTAAGCGAAGAGGAAGCAGAGTGAGCTCTTTTGTCCTGACAAACAGCGCCTGGAGTTCCCTGAGCAGAGCCATTTCACTAATATGGTGCTCAAGGAGTGGGAACGTCCTAGTAGATTGCCCGCGGTGCCCAAGGGGTGGGGGGATAGGAGGTATCCCTTTCCTGCCGACCTAGTCAAGCGATGGTCGTGTCCCCCCTGAGGTGGACGCTCCCGTGCTCGGGCTGTCCAACACCTCGGTCATGACTTCACCTGACACTACTACACTGCGGGACAGCAAGAACCGGCGCATGGATCAGCTGGCCTGCCATGCTTTTGCGTGTGTGGGGGCTGGGCTGCGTCTGGTCTGCGCTGCTGCCATTACAGCTATTGCCCTTAAAAGTAGATTGCCCGCGGTGCCCAAGGGGTGGGGGGATAGGAGGTATCCCTTTCCTGCCGACCTAGTCAAGCGATGGTCGTGTCCCCCCTGAGGTGGACGCTCCCGTGCTCGGGCTGTCCAACACCTCGGTCATGACTTCACCTGACACTACTACACTGCGGGACAGCAAGAACCGGCGCATGGATCAGCTGGCCTGCCATGCTTTTGCGTGTGTGGGGGCTGGGCTGCGTCTGGTCTGCGCTGCTGCCATTACAGCTATTGCCCTTAAAAGACAGCTCAAGCGTCTCCTGGAGGGTGCTACAGCTGGCAACAGGGTGGAGGATTATAGGTCCCTTTTGCTTTGCTCTGATTTTGTTGCCTTTCCCCTTACTCCCATGGATGATGCGGTATGTGTAGTAGGACCTCTGCCCTTTTGGCCGCTCTGTTTGGCAGCGTCAGTGGGCGGCTGATACTGCCGCTAAGAAGGCTCTCACTGGGCTCCCCTTTACGGGGCTGCTGCTCTTTGGTGAGCATCTGGATGTTTTAGCCAAGGATGGTAGGCTGCCTCAACGGAGGAGGCCGTCTCGGCCCTTTCGGGGGTCCTCCTCTTCCCTCCCCTCTTTTCGTGCTTCCAGAAGAGGTCGTGGCTCCCTATTCTCGGGTACACGCAGGGATTCTTGGGGCCGTGGCAGATCCCGTGGTCGTCCCGGTCTCTCATGGGACCCCAAGCCCAAACCTTCCCCAAAGCCCCCTCAGGCATGAGGAGGTGCCCTCACCCATCCGGGTGGGGGGACGGCTTTGGCTCTTTGCTCACGTCTGGTGGCTCCGTGTCTCAGACCGGTGGATTCAGGAGGCGGTGTCCTCCGGGCACAAGATAGAGTTTGCAGCCTGGCTGCCCCCAGGATTCATCAGATCCCAGATGTCTCAAAACCCTCTGTCAGCTCAGGGTTTGCGCCTTGCGGTTCAACGTCTATTGGAGTCAGGAGTCATTTGCCCGATGCCTTCCCAGGAACGGGGGCGAGGGTTCTACTCCAATCTGTTCACGGTCCCCAAAAAGGATGGGTCCCTGAGGCCCATCCTGGACTTGAAGGGTCTCAAGTTTATCAGGTTCAAGCATTTTCGCATGGAGACTCTACGCTCGGCGGTCAGTACCCTGCGCCCGGGCGATTTCATGACCTCCCTAGACATCAAGGATGCCTACCTTCACATGCCAATCTTTCCAGGTCATCAGAGATTTCTCAGGTTCGCTCTAGAAGATCAGCATTACCAGTTTGGGGCCTTACCGTTCAGTATCACCTCGGCCCCTCGGGTGTTCACCAAGGTGCTGGCAGGTGTGATGGCTTTGCTGCAGAATCAGGGCATTCGCATCCTTCCTTACCTGGACGACATTCTGATTGCATCTCAATCTCTTCATCAGGCCGAGAAGGATACTCAGATGGTGACCTCCACTCTCGAGTCCTTCGGTTGGGTGATCAACTATCCCAAGTCTTCACTGTCTCCGCCTTTGGTGAGGTCCTTTCTGGCCATGACTCTGGATACCTCTCAGGTCAAGGTATTTCTACCTCAGCAGAAGGTGGAGGGCCTGCAGAGGCAGGCATGTTCTCTGCTCTTGTGTCCCCATTCCTCCATCCGGCAAGGGATGCAGTTAGTGGGTCTGATGGTGTCCTGCTTCGAGGCGGTCCCTTTTGCTCAGTTTCACATGAGACCTCTTCAGCTGCACCTCTTGTCAGTTTGGGATCGGGACCCTGTGTCCCTGGATCAGGAATTTGCTCTGTCCCCCCTGGCCAGACAGTCCCTCTCATGGTGGCTGGACTCAGGGAACCTTCTAGTGGGCAGGACCTTTCTGCCTCCGTGCTGGGAGACTGTTACCACAGATGCCAGTCTGACCGGTTGGGGGGGCTTTTGGAAGTCTCTGAAGTTCCAGGGTCGGTGGGGCCCCCAGGAGGCCCATGCTCCCATCAATGTCCTGGAACTGAGGGCGATCAGGTTGGTTCTGTCTCCGCTGACCACACACCTTCAGGGTCGGGCTGTTCAGATCCGCTCTGACAACCAGACGGCGGTTGTCTACATCAATCATCAGGGAGGGACTCGGAGAGCAAGCGAGCCCCCAAGAAAGTGTCCCCGATACTGTCTTGGGGGAAGAGAATGTCCCCTGCATCTCGGCGGTTTACATTCCGGGGGTGGGGAACCTGGAGGCAGGGGAACGTCTCGGCTGTGGGAATGGTCCCAGCAACAAAGTATTTCGATCCCTGTGCCACCGCTGGGGTCAGCCGGATGTGGATCTGTTTGCGTCCCGCCACAATCACAAGTTTCCCAGGTTTGTCTCCCTGTCACAGGACCCTCTGACCTTCGCCACGGATGCACTAGCAATGTCTTTCGGCTCCTCTATGTGTTCCCTCCGTTCCCTCTGCTGGGCAGGGTGCTGCGCAAGATACCCCAGGAAGGGATACCAGCCATTCTGGTGGCCCCCTGTTGGCCAAGGAGGGTGTGGTTTGCAGGAGTCGTGCAGTTGGCAGTAGATCAGTATGCCCTGCCCAAGGATCCAGATCTGCTCCCTCAGGGACAACTGTGCCATCCCAATTTACAAACGCTGGCTTTAACGGCTTGGCTGCTAAAACCTCCATCTTGAGGGATAAGGGTTTGCCAGCTTCTGTTGTTGATACCATGATTAGGGCTAGGAAGAAGTATTCATCCTTTATCTACTACAGGATCTGGCATGCTTACATTGCCTGGTGTGAGTCAAAGTCTTTTCCTTGTCGGGTGTTTTCTATCCCTAGGATTCTGGAATTTTTGCAACATGGTTTGGATTCGGGCCCTTAACTCAGTACCCTCAAGGGACAGGTGTCAGATATGGCAATTTTTTTCCAAAGATCCTTTGCCAATCACCGGTTGGTTAAGACTTTTTTCCAGGGAGTTACTCATGTGCGTCCGCCACGTAAGCCTATGCTACCTGTTTGGGACCTGAATCTGGTGTTGTCTGCTCTGCAGGGTCCTCCCTTTGAGCCTATCCATGGGGCTGCCTTGCCCATTCTGACTCTTAAGGTGGCCTTTTTGGTGGCCATTACTTCTGTCGGGCGAGTTTCTAAACTGGCGGCGCTTTCCATCAAACCTCCTTATTTTGAGAGGCATCAGGATAAGGTGGTGTTCCGGCTTAAGCCGGATTTCTTGCCTAAGGTTGTGTCTGCTTTTCATCTCAATCAGGACATTGTTTTGCCTTCCTTGTGTCCTAACCCTGCTAATTCCAAGGAGCGGACCCTTCAGTCTTTGGATGTCGTCAGGGCTCTGAAGTTTTATTTGGTTGCTACCGAGTCTTTCAGGAAGCCCGACGCTCTTTTTGTTCTTCCTGCTGGACCTAGGAAGGGTTTGCCTCCTGCTAAATCCACTTTCAGCAAGTGGATCCGTCAGGCGGTGGTACAAGCCTATTCTGCTAAAGGGAAGGAACCTCCTTTTAGGATTACTGCTCATTCTACTCGTGCTATTGGTGCGTCTTGGGCCTTTCAGCACCAAGCTTCTGTTGAACAAGTTTCTAAGGCCGCAACTTGGTCTTCAGCTGATGCTGCTTTTGGCTGCAAGGTATTTTAGGCGGTGGTGGTTTAAATTGCCTGTTACTCTTTGGGGATCCCACCCTAGTTTATGGACACTGCTTTTGGATGTCCCAGATGTAATGACTTCGTGAAGCAGGCCGTGCCATGCAATGGGAAAAAGACAATTCTGTGAGTACTCACCTGTAGAATTGCTTTTGCCATGCATGGCACGGTCTGCTTCACCCCACCCTTGTTATTGTTGTTCTTGGTTGCCTCTGTATGGTGATTGTTCCAAGTTAGTTGGGGTTTTCTTGTTACTTTTATTATCTCCCGGTTTCTTGAATAACTGCTTGTCAACACTGGATAAGTCTATGGTGATTCCGTTTTTATATGGTACCGGGAGGAGCCACAACTTGTGGCGAAATACCCAGATGTAATGACTTCGTGAAGCAGGCTGTGCCATGCATGGCAAAAGCAATTCAACAGGTGAGTACTCACAGAATTGTCTTTTATACCTGTCCAGCAACCCTGCCACAAGGCCTCAGTAGCCAGAATTTTGGGAGAGAAAATACCATTTTGAGAGTACTCACCTGTAAAATGGTTATTACGCGTATGTCACACACCCAACTTCCAAATATTCATGACACTTGGGAACCCGGCCTGTAGAGGGCGATCTTGCAGAGATGACATGGAAAAAGGAGCCCCTCCTGGTCCATAAGTACTGGGTTCCTCCCACTATTCCTCAGTCTTTTTAAAAAGCAGTGAAGAACCAGGAAGAGCAAATTATATTCGATGATTGAAAAATATTTTGAAAATAATAATCACCATATACAGGATCCCTTAGAACAAAAAAGGGCGTAATAACCATTTTACAAGTGAGTACTCACAAAATGGTATTATTTCTAGTATGTCACACACCCCACTTCCAAATATTCATGACACTTGGGACATCCAATAGCAGTGTCTATAATGGGTGGGGATCCCCAAGGAATAATGCATAACTTAAATTACTGCAGCTTGCAGAATTTTGCGGCCAAAAGCAGCATCCGCTGAGGCCCGCACATCAACCTTTTAAAACTTAGAAAAAGTATGCACAGAAGACCAAGTCGCAGCCTTGTAAACCTGTTCAACAGAAGCCTGGTGCTGAAAAGCCCAGGAAGCTCCAATAGCACGAGTAGAATGAGCGGTGACACAAAAAGGGGGAACCTTCCCCTTAGCCATATAGGCCCCAATGATGGCCTGACGTATCCACTTACTAAGGGAAGATTTGGCAGGAGCAAAACCCTTCTTGGGCCCAGAAGGCGCAACAAAAAAGGCATCCGTCTTGCGGAAGGCCGAAGTAGTAACTAAATAATACTTAACACAACGAACTACATCCAAAGAATGTAAGACCCTTTCCTTCGTTACTAGGTTTAGGACACAAGGAAGGAAGAACTATATCCTGATTTAGGTGGAAAGCAGACACCACCTTAGGAAGGAAATCCGGTTTAAAACGGAAAACAACCTTATCTTGATGCCTCTCAAAATAAGGGGCTAGAATAGACAAAGCCGCCAGTTCAGAAACTCGGCGGACAGAAGTAATAGCAACCAAAAAGGCAACCTTCTGAGTAAGAATATGAAGAGGAATATCCTGCAAGGGCTCAAAGGGAGCTGCCTGCATAGCTGAAAGCACTAGGTTAAGGTCCCAAACTGGAAGTATAGGCTTTCTGGGAGGCCGCACATGCGCGACTCCTTGGAAAAAAGTCTTAACCAAAGGATGAAGAGCAAACGACCTTTGAAAGAAAATAGCCAAGGCAGAGACTTGCCCTTGCCCTTTCAAAGTACTAATCTGGAATCCCATATCCAGACCTCATTGCAGATATTCCAGAATTCTAGGAATAGAAAATACTCTACAGGGCAAAGCCCTGGATTCACATCAATCAATATAGGACCTCCAAGTAATAAATGACAGAGGAAGACTTCTCCCTAGCTCTAATAAGAGTCTGAATAACCACATCAGAAAGACCTTCTTCTTTCAAGATGGAGACTTCAGCAGCCATGCCGTCAAAGCCAGTGTTTGTAAATTGGGGTAACAAAGTTGACCCTGAGTGATGAGATCTGTAAGAAGAGGCAGATGGAAACGATCCACTGCCAGCCTTACGACATCTGCGTACCACCGACGTCTTGGCCACCTTGGCGCCACCAGAATTGCTGGCGCCTCCTCCAGTGCTAACTTGCGCACCACCTTGCTGATCATGGAGAATAGGGGAAACAGATATAGGAACCCCAGATCCTTCCAAGCCAGAGACATGGCATCCGCTGCCACTGCCAGAGGATCCTGGGATAGAGACACAAAAGCTGGCAGCTTGTGATTGTGGCAAGAAGCAAACAGGTCCAACTGGCGAGAACATCCCCTGCTCAGGGAGTCTGCCTCCACATTCTATATCCCCGGAATGTAAACTGTTGATATGCAGGGAACATTGATCTCTGCCCACTGAAGGATCAGAGACACTTCCCGGAGGGCACCCCAACCGCGAGTCCCTCCCTGGTGATTGATGTATTCAACAGCTGTTCGGTTGTCTGACCGAATCTGAACTGGCAGACCCTGTAAGAAATGGGTCAGTCGAAGTAGAACAAGACGTATGGCCCGAAGCTCTAATACATTAATTGGAGAATGAGCCTCCTGAGGCCCCCACAATCCTTGGAACTGATGCTTCTTCCAGAAGCCCCCCCCCCAGCCCACCAGGCTGGCA
Source organism: Gastrophryne carolinensis (assembly GCA_027917425.1). NCBI lineage: Eukaryota > Metazoa > Chordata > Amphibia > Anura > Microhylidae > Gastrophryne > Gastrophryne carolinensis. Next base: position 102,476,533 of record CM051241.1, read on the forward strand.
TCCGTGGTAACCAGTTCCCGACTTGCCCTTCTGGAGGTTGAGCGATATTAACCACCACTGAAGGGACTGCAAAAAGTGGGGAGACAATAGACAAGTCTGATTCAATGATAGTGGGCACCTGTCCCACTTAGCCAAGAGGAAGAACTGTAGCGTCCTTATGTGAAACTGGACAAACGGGACTGCCTCGAATGCAGCTACCCTCAATCCCACTAGTCTCACCCCTAGACGGATAAACTGACGAGGGTTGGACAAGAATAGACAAATCAAGTCCTGAATCAGAACCATTTTGGACTGAGGAAGAAAAATCCCGGCCTGAAATGTATCCAGAATCAGGCCCAGGAAGGGAATTTCCCTGGACGGACAGAGAGAGGATTTGGGGTAACTTATTACCCATCCGAACCTCTCTAGCGTAGAGACCACCGTCCTGGTGTCCAACTTCATAAAAGGCACAATGTGGATGCCCTGGACCCTGAATATAGCCATCACTCCCGTCAGCATCTTGGTAAAGACTTTTGGGGCCAAGGTAAGGCCAAATGGCAGGGCCACAAATTGATAATGCTGGTCTTTTATCGAGAACCTGAGAAATCTCTGGTGACCCGGAAAAAATACAATTCTGTGAAATACTCACCAGTAGAATTGATATTATTTGTATACAGTACGTCCTGCTCCAGATATAGTACTTACACTTGGGTTATCCTCCGCCAGATGGCGCTGCACTGCAGAGACATGCAAAACAGGCTCCTCCCGAACCCCTCAAATACCCAGGGACCTCCCACAAATCCCCAGCATTGAAAAGCAGTGAACAAGAAGCCGGGAGAATTTAACCACCAACTGGTAACTATAAAAAATGATAATCACCATACAGGGGATCCAGAATAATGCAAAAAAACAGGGTGGGGTGGAGCAGGACGTACTGTATACAAATAATATCAATTCTACAGGTGAGTATTTCACAGAATTGTATTATTATTAGTATACAGTACGTCCTGCTCCAGATATAGTACTTACACTTGGGACATCCAATAGCAGTGTCCATAAAGTAGGGTGGGATCCCCCCAAAAAAGCAACAGCAGACAGTTTAAACCACTGTCACCTGCAAAACCTTGCGGCCAAGGACAGCATGAGCTGAGGCCTTAACATAAACATTGTAAACCTTGAAAAGGTATGAATAGAAGACCAAATAGCGGCCTAGCAAACTTGTTCAACAGAAGCCTGGTGCTGGAAGGCCAAAGAGGCACCAATAGCACGAGTAGAATGAACAGTAAGGCGGAAGGGAGGACTTTTCCCCTTAGCAGAATAGGCCTGAATCACGGCCTGACAGATCCATTTGCTAATAGTAGACTTAGGAGGAGCCAAACCCTTCCTGGGACCAGAAGGGACCACGAAAAGAGCATCAGTTTTCCCGAAGGAAACAGTGACTACCAGGTAACACTTCAGACACCTGGCCATATCCAAGGAATGCAGAACCCTTTCCTTAAAGTTGCTAGGATTAGGGCACAATGAAGGAAGAACAATATCTTGATTCAAATGAAAAGCAGACACCACCTTTGGCAGAAAATCCGGCTTAAAGTGGACCACCACCTTATCCTGGTGTCTCTCAAAGTATGGGGGCTGGATAGACAGAGCAGCCAGCTCAGACACACGCCTAACCGAAGTAAAAGCCACCAGAAAGACAACCTTGAGGGTAAGTACAGCCAGACCAGCATCCTGAAAAGGAGCAAAGGGAGCACCCTGCAAGGCAGACAAAACCAAGTTCAAATCCCAACAGGGACATAAGTTTACGTGGGGGACGCACCTGAGTAACCCCCTGAAAGAAAGCCTTAACCAAAGAATGCTGAGCAAAAGACTTCTGAAAGAAGACAGACAGGGCAGAAACCTGACCCTTCCGAGTACTGAGTTGGAGTCCCGACTTACTCTAGTAAACTTACTCTACACACCATGAGGCCAGGATAATACCATCTACCCCTTTTCATATGGGTCAACCACTCAATTTAAGGAATTGGGATACAATCTCTCCAAAAGACAGGGGAGGGAATTTGATGAGCGACAGGAGGCTCCATCAAAAAAGGAAGGGGGAAACAGACGAGGTAGTAGGGGGGGAACCAAACGTAAGAAAAAAGCGACGGAATTAGGGAAAGGGATCTTTAATCTGAGCTCAGCTGAGTTATCAGATGAAGAACTTCTACTGCTTGACCAAGGTTTGCAATTTGCTCCCCCAAAGAATTTGGACAAGTTTACTGTATTTGTTGATTTACAGAGATTTGTTAGGAAGCTTACAGTTAGAAAATTCTTTATGGCAAAGGGAGAGTCTGAGGGGCGTTTGATTGCCTCCACAAATGAAGCTCTTTCCTGTATACAGTCGGATGAAATTGCACCTAATATACGACATACCACCCTTTCTAATAACTCATTGTTTAATCCATCCTTTGTAGCAGGTCCACAGGTTGAAGCCTTTAAGGCGGCAGTAACAAGAGACCTTAAACATTTAACACTTAAGAGAAGGAGATGGCCTCCAGCCCTCTATAAAGGCTTCAAGACCTTAGAGAACATGAGGTGATTGTCAAACCGGCTGACAAAGGGGGGGGGGGGGGGGGGGGGGACTTGTTGTGCTCAACAAGTCTGATTACCTCGAGGAACTGCATAGGCTTCTAGCTGATAGAGAGACTTATAAAATACTTAATAAAGATCCCACTTTGGAATATAGACATGAATTGGATCACCTATTAGCTGACGGTTTTTCAAAAGGCTTCCTTACACAAAAGGAATACAAATATCTTAGCCCACAGACTATTAGGATCCCTACAATATACCAACTACCAAAAGTGCACAAGAGTCTTGTGAAACCACCAGCACGTCCTATTGTGAGTGGGGTAGGGCCCTTAACCTGTCGCTTAGGGGAGTTCATTGACTCTTATTTACAAAATTTGGTAGTTATGTTACAGTCTTATCTTAAGAATTCAACACAAGTTATTAATATGGTTGAGAATCAGGACTGGGATGAAATGACTATGTTGGGGACTGCTGATGTGACATCACTATATACAGTGATCCCCAATGATAAAGGTATTCTGGCGGTTCGGCACTTTTTAATATTGGGATCTGGATTACCTTTGACACAGATAGATTTCCTAATAGTGTCTAACTTTTGCCCTTAACCCTTTCAATGCCAGCCACCTAAAATGTACGTGGTTGCCTCTCCGCCACTTAAGTGCCAGCCACGTAAATTTTACGTGCCTGGCTTTCCCCAATCACAGTAAAAAAAAGTAAAAAAAAAATAAAAGGCACTTACCTGACCCCTTGTTTGATCCGGCCGGGTCTCCTCTTCAGCCAGCGGGGCTCTGATCGCCGATTGGGGCTCCTCCGGCTGCAGGGGAGGGCCCGGAACAGGGTGCCCCCCACCCCCCCCCCCCGTTTCAGTAGCCGCCGAGATTGCCTGCAAAATAAAAAAAAAAAAATGACAGTTACTCACCTCCGCCCCAGCCGCCTCTCCTCTTCATGGGGGGGGGCTCCGATCACCCCCCCCCCCCGGCTCTTCTGTCTTCTGGAGGGGGGCATAACAGCCCTCCCTCCGCCGCAGCTTCCGATGGCGGGGCTAATGACGTCACTGCCGGGTGTCATCGGGGCACCCGGCAGTTCTACTGTCAGATGCCAGTGACGGCTGGGCAGAGAAGGAGGGAGGTAGGCGATCCTCCGATCGCCTGCCTCCCCCCTTCTCTGCCCAGCTGTCACCTGCATCAGATCGCCGCGGGACACTGCATCTGAAGATCGGAGGTGAGTAAAGGTAAAATGTTTTTTTTTTTTAAATAAAATTTTTAAACAACCTGTGTCTGTGTTTATTTTTTATACTGTTAACCCTTTGTGAACTGGTAAGGGGTCCATGTGACCCCTATACCAGTTCACAAGGCTCGGGGGTCTGGCAAGTCACTTGCAGCTAGCGGGTGACTTGCCATTAACCCCTGGCCACCCAAATTACCTGCCTCCCCAAAGCCCGGGGGGGGGGGGGGGCAGAAGAGCCGTGGCCCTAGGCTATGACGGCTTGTAGCCGCAGGGCCAGGGGCCACTAAAGCTGGCCCCTGCGCCCTGTACTACAAGCCCCCATAGCTGGTCACAGGCTGGTTATGCTGGGTGGCGGGACCTCACGCCATTTTTTTTGGGGATTTTTAAGGGTTTTAACCCTTAAAAATCCCCCCCAAAAAATGGGGTCCCCCTCCCTGAGAGGGGGGACCCTATGTCTTTTTTTTTTAAATTAACCCTATGTTACCTGTAACCCAGTAGGTATAAAAGGCCTCCAGCAGCAGCAGGAGAGCAGAAGCCTAAGTGATCAGTGTGGGACACAGGGATGGATGGGAGGTAAGTATTAAAAAATATATATTTTTATTTAATAAAGTTATTTTTAAAAAGTTTTTCTTACTTTTAACCCTTTGTGAACTGGTAAGGGGCCCCTGCGCCCTGTTCTACATCCCCCATAGCTGGTCACAGGCTGGTTACGCTGGGTAGGGGGGACCTCACGCCATTTTTTATTTATTTTTTTTTTTTTTTAAGGGTTTTAACCCTTAAAAATCCAAAAAAAAAAATGGGGTCCCCCTCCCTGGGAGGGGGGACCCTATGTCTTTTTTTTTAATTAACCCTTTGTTACCTGTAACCCAGTAGGTATAAAAGGCTTCCAGCAGCAGCAGGAGAGCAGAAGCCTAAGTGATCAGCGTGGGACACAGGGATGGATGGGAGGTAAGTATTAAAAAATATATATTTTTTTTTAATAAAGTTATTTTGAAAAGGTTTTTTTTTACTTTTAACCCTTTGTGAACTGGTAAGGGGTCCATGTGACCCCTATACCAGTTCACAAGGCTTGGGGGTCTGGCAAGTCACCAAGTCAGTCTGGCAAGAAATGGTGTCTCCCCCCCCCCCCCCCCTGTGAATGGGGAAATCCCTGGAAATCCCTTTAAAAAAATCACAGTTGAACATGGGGAGCGCAAAATAGTGCAAAATGGTCTGGCAACAAAGAGTGACAAAAACTCCAGGTAGGCTGGCACTTAAAGGGTTAAACATAATTATTTTTGGTTCTCGAATAGTCTTTACTTATAGACCAAAGGGGTTGCAATGGGGGCTAAATTTGCCCCCAGTGTGGCGAACCTGTATGTTGGTCTATGGGAGGCCCAATTCATTAATCATCTGGATTGGCCCCAATTAGCCATATGGGGGCGCTATATTGATGATGTGCTCATATTATGGAAGGGCACACAAGCAGACCTTGAAGCCTTCTTTGTTATGGTAAACGACAATTGCTTTAGTTTGGAATTCACGTTAGAATGCAGTGCCCAGTCGGTCAACTTTCTCGACTTAACTATCAAAAAGGTTGGATCGAATGTTACCACCTTAACATATTTTAAACCAACAGATCGCAACGGTTATGTCCCCTCCACTAGTTGCCATCATCCAAAGTGGTTGGAGGCAATTCCCAAGGGACAATATATGCGACTTAGAAAAAATTGTACCAATCTGAGCTATTTTGATAGACAAGCTAATCTGCTGACTAATCGCTTTGTGGAGAAAGGTTATAAATTACAAAACATTGAACGCCAACGGGATGAGGTGAGGTCTAAAGATAGGGTTCTTCACAACATTGGGAATGAAAAGGACCTATGATGACCCCACTTTTTATCACTGACTTTAATGTTCAGCATAGAGAGGTCAAACAGTTGGTTTCCAGACACTGGCACCTTTTGAAGGATGATCCTATGTTAAGCTCTTCTTTACCTGACAACCCTAGAGTTGTTTTTAGAAGGGCACCAAATCTAAAAGATCTAATAACCCGTAGTTATGTAGACCCCCCCAAGAAAATTACTTTAATTGATAATACCATGAAAGGTTTCTACAGATGTGGAACTTGCATGGGTTGCAAGACATGTAAGCCGATTGAGAAACCCAAAAATACCATTTTGTGAGTACTCACCTGAAAAATGGATATTGTTGGTGTGCCACACACCCCGCTTCACCTTTAATATTCTTCACGATTGGGTTACTCACCGCCAGGTGACGCTGTTGCAGAGAGGAAGTCTTGTAACGAGCCCCCTTCCGGCCTATATATACCTGGTACCTCCCATTTATCACCAGTGATTTAAAAAGCAAAAAAGACAAGGTACCAGTAATTAACGGTAACCTCAAAATAAATAAAAGCTTCACCATATAAAGGATTCGGGATACCGAAAAGGGTGGGAGTGAAGCGGGGTGTGTGGCACACCAACAATATCCATTTTTCAGGTGAGTACTCACAAAATGGTATTATTGGTGTGCCACACACCCCGCTTCACCTTTAATATTCTTCACGATTGGGACATCCAAAAGCAGTGTCCACAAGGGATGGGCATCCCAAGGCAAGGTGAAGCATAACTTAAATGACTGCAGTCTGCAGAACTTTGCGGCCAAAAACAGTATCCGCTGAGGCTCGCACATCAACTTTGTAAAACTTAGAAAAAGTATGAACCGAAGACCAAGTGGCGGCCTTACAAACTTGTTCAACAGAAGCTTGGTGCTGAAAAGCCCAAGACGCTCCAACGGCGCGAGTAGAATGAGCAGGGATACGAAAAGGGGGAACTTTCCCCTTAGCAGAATAGGCCGCAGTGACGGCCTGACGTATCCATTTGCTAATGGCAGATTTGGCTGGTGCCAAACCCTTCTTAGGCCCACAGGGCACAACAAAAAAGGCATCCGTCTTACGAAAAGGAGACGTGATAATCAAGTAGTACTTAACACAGCGTACTACATCCAAGCAATGCAACACCCTCTCTTTGTCATTCTTAGGATTAGGACATAAGGAGGGAAGAACAATATCCTGATTCAAATGAAAAGCAGAAACAACCTTAGGAAGAAAGTCTGGCTTGAACCGAAAGACCACCTTATCCTGATGCCTCTCAAAGTAGGGCGCCTGGATAGACAAGGCCGCCAACACCGAGACACGCCGGACCAAAGTGATAGCTACCAAGAAGACAATCTTCTGAGTCAGGGTAGACAAAGCAATATCTTGCAGAGGCTCAAAAGGAGGAGCCTGCAGAGCAGAAAGAACCAAATTCAAATCCCAAACCGGGAGTAATGGTTTCCTGGGAGGCCGCACATGCGTAACCCCCTGGAAAAAAGTTTTAACTAAAGGATGAAGCGCAAAACGCTTCTGAAAAAAGATAGATAAGGCAGAAACTTGCCCTTTCAAAGTACTTAGCTGAAGACCAGAGTCCAGCCCAGATTGTAAAAACTCCAGAATCCTGGAGACCGAGAAGACCCTACAAGGAAAGGATCTAATCTCACACCAAGCGATATAGGCTTTCCAAGTCCTATAGTAGATTATAGAAGAAGACCTCTTCCGGGCACTGATCAAAGTCTTAACTACTGAATCAGAAAGACCCTCCTCCTTCAAGATGGAGGTTTCAGCAGCCAGGCCGTCAAACCCAGCGCTGGTAAATTGGGGTAACACAACCGACCCTGAGTGAGCAGATCGGGCCGAAGAGGCAGAACGACCTGGTCCACTGCCAGCCGAACGATGTCTGCGAACCACACTCGCCTTGGCCACCTTGGGGCCACGAGAACGGCGGACACCCTTTCCAGAGCCAACTTCCGAACCACCCTGCCCAGCATGGGTATCGGAGGAAACAGGTATAGAAATCCCAGATCCCCCCAGCTCAGGGACATGGCGTCCACTGCCAGAGCCAGAGGATCCTGGGAGAGCGACACGAAGTTCGGGGGCCTGTGATTGTGACGAGAGGCAAACAGGTCCACCTCCGGTGTCCCCCATTGGAGACAAAGTGAGCGAAAAACCTGAGGATGGAGAGCCCATTCTCCCAGACGGGGAGAGCCCCTGCTCAACCGGTCCGCTTCCTGGTTCTCCACTCCTGGAATGTATACCGCCGAGAGACAAGGAACATGGGCCTCTGCCCAGGTCAGGATCAGGGACACCTCTCTGAGAGCACTCAGACTGCGAGTCCCTCCCTGATGATTGATGTAAGCAACCGCTGTTCGATTGTCTGAACGCACCTGGACCGGAAGGCCCAGAACGTGATGAGTCAGGAGAGCAAGCACCCGACGGATGGCTCTCAGTTCCAGAACATTGATGGGTAAGTGGGCCTCTTGAGGTCCCCACTGCCCCTGGAACTGAAGCTCCTTACAGAATCCGCCCCATCCCGAAAGACTGGCGTCCGTGGTGACAATTTCCCAAAGAGGGGTCAGGAAGGACCTGCCCCTCACGAGATTGGCCGAGACCAACCACCACTGGAGGGACTGCCGGACCCGGAAGGACAACTGGAAGGGCTGATCCAGCGACTGAGGCTGCCGGTCCCAGGACGCCAACAGATAAAGCTGAAGCGTCCTCGTATGAAATTGAGCAAAAGGAACTGCCTTGAAAGAGGCGACCATCAACCCTACCAGCCTCATCCCCAGACGGATGGACGGCCGAGGATTGGAAAGAAGGACCCGAGCCAACTCCTGAATCAGATGAATTTTGGACTGGGGGAGAAACACTCTGTGTTGATGAGAGTCCAACTGCATCCCCAGAAAGGACACCACCCTGGCCGGAGCGAGGGAGGACTTGGGGAAGTTGATCACCCAACCAAAGCTTTCCAGCGTGGAGACCACCATCCTGGTGTCCATCTCCGATTGATTGAGTGACGGAGCCATGATGAGACGGTCGTCCAAATAAAGTACGACCCGAATGCCCCGAGATCTGAAAATGGCCATCACCCCTGCCAGCACCTTGGTAAACACTCTTGGAGCCGAGGTAAGGCCAAACGGAAGTGCCACGAATTGAAAATGCTGATCTTCCATCAGGAATCGAAGAAAACGATGAGCGTGGCAGATAAGCATCCTTGATGTCTATGGACGTCATGAAGTCCCCCTGCCGAAGGGAACCGACGGCCGTACGTAAAGTTTCCATGCGAAACTTCCGAAAACGGATAAACCTGTTGAGTAATTTCAGGTCCAGGATGGGACGAACCGACCCGTCCTTTTTGGGGACTGCGAAAAGATTGGAGTAGAAGCCGAGGCCCATCTCTAAGCGCGGTACCGGCCGGATGACCGCCATTTCTAACAGATTCTTTACCGACGCCAGGAGCCCCTGCGCAGCCAAAGGATCGATGGGCACCCGAGACCGAAAGAACCGTGAAGGAGGGCGAGACTCGAATTCCAGCTTGTAACCGGACGACACTACCTCCCGGATCCATCTGTCCGTTATTTCCTGGTCCCAAACCTGGGAGAAGTGTCGCAATCGTCCCCCCACCCGCACGGGTGAGGGCAGTCCCTCATTGCTGAGCGGGCTTACCAGCAGGCTTGGGCTTGGTGCCCCAGGACTGAGTGGGACGGCCACGGCCCCTCCCCCGAGTCCAACCTGCACCACTGGTAGCGGGAAAGGAAGCCCCCCTACCCGCTCTGAATCCCCGAAAGGAAGGCCTACCAGAACTTGCCCCCCGAAAGGGACGACGAGGCCTCTTACGTTGCGGCATTTTACCATCTTTTGCAACTGAATCAATTTTCTCACCAAACAGTCGCAATCCCAAAAAGGGGAGAGCTGTGAGCACCTTTTTAGAAGCTACGTCCGCCGACCACTGGCGCAGCCATACTTCCCGACGAATAGCCACCAGCATTGCCGCTGTCCTGCTACTCATAGCCAGCGCATCGTCCTGAGCGGACAGAACAAGGAAACAAAAGACTCACACTGCCTGAGAGCAGTAAACTCCTTACAAGAGGGATCAAGATCCACACACAGATCCTGAATAACAGATCTAACCGCCAATAGAAGAAGCGCCGAAGCACACACCGGGCACATCGTTGATCCGGCATTAATAAAACCATGGCGAGCGTACTGGTCAATCCAACGATCCTCACCATCCTTAAGGGCAGTGGTTTCAGAAGACTGCACCATAGCCGTGCTAGAGAGCCCTAGCACAGGGGTATCGACGTCAGGAGGAACCGACCAAAGCTTCACCAATTCTGGCGGAAAAGGATAACGTTTCTCCCAACTGGAAGGAATTCCAGTTAACCGCGTGGGATGTTCCCATTCCTTAAGCAGAACCCTCTCAAAGTGTTGTTGTCTGGGAAAAACCAAACGCGGCTGAGGCACATTAAACAACTGACCCTTTGGCAGGGTGACGGCCTCAGGCGGATCTAAATTCAAAATTTCAAACATTTGAGCCAGAATGGAGGGGGTGTCAAGGGAAACCCCCGCAGACAAATCGCCAATAGCATCAACCTCAAGCTGATCTGCAGGCTCATCTGACTCCACCAGGAATTCTCCCTCCTTGTCCAGGGAGCAATCGGACCAATCTACAGGCTCACATACTTCATCCTGTGAAGCCGGAGGTACAGGAGAAAGGTGCTTCCGTTTCGCAGTGGCCTTCAACCCTGCTTTAACGGAAATTATCTTCTCGAGGTGGCTAACCGTGCAGACACCTCGGATTGCGAATCCCCACCTTTGACAATGTCACACGGGGTCCGGAACAGGGAGGGAGGGGTAGGGGATGATGGAAGTTGCGAAGAGCCAGCAGCCGGAGCGACGGACTGACGCGCAATATTCTGCCTTGCACAAGGAATGCATACTATAACATCATCGCCTGGGAGCGGAGTCCCACAGCCTCCACACACCCTAGATGGCCCAGAAGAACCATTTCCGGGATTATCGGAAGCCTCCATATGGTGATTTATGGTATTCGCAAAATCCTGGGTTTAAGGCATAAGCCACCCGGGATGCCCCTTTTATGTAAGTATGTAAGTCCCGGGAGGGAGGATTCAATTTATAATAAAGATCCCCTTTAAAAATGATTAACTTAATAAATCATTATATCGTATATCTACAATTTAATTTTTTTTTTTTTTTAATATATATATATATATATATATATATATATATATATATATATCCCAATTCAGAGAAAAATAGAGCAAAATAGAACCGGGAGGCCACTGTATTGAGGGAATCCCAGGATCTGTGGGGGAAGAAAAAAACCCAACAGTAAGACCCCCAGAAGCAAATGGCAACATGCAATACAACATTCATGCAACAAGTACACATGATAATGCACAGCACCAGAGTGCTTTAAAGAGGCAAAGAAAACTGGCCTCTGATTTTCCTCCTTTCCTTATTAAAAGAAAAGTATTTCTCCTATATATATATATATATATATATATATATATATATATATATATTTTTTTTTTTTTAAATAAACAGTCAGACATAATAAAAATAGACGGCCCCACGCAAGGTGAGGCCGCTTACCTGCCCAAGTAAGGCTAAAAAAGCCCAGGCACCCGACCAGTAGAAATGGTGGAAAGACAGGCAGCAATGTTCAGCGATGTAGTAGCAGCAGAAGCAGCGAAGGCGGCAGTGGCAGCAGTAGCGGCAGAAGCGGAAGTAGCGGCGGAGCGGCCAGTAGCAGCAGCCACAACACACATATGCGGCTGAGAGCCCAGCACGTGTCCTCCTGATAACAGGAAGGAAGTGCGGCTGGGGCCGAGTAAGATGACGCCGCTGCCGGAACCACGCCCCCACCCCTGACGTCATCCGGGCCCCGTCCCCCCCCCACCGAATTTGAACAGGACCACGGTGCCGAGACAACAAGAGGGCTAGCAACGCCCTCAGTAAAGGGAGAATGGGGGAGGGGGAAACGAGAGTTCCTAGGCAGCCTGCGCTGCCCAAACACTGACACGCGGCCGTTTTAAAAGACAAGGGGAGGGGGAGGGGGAGGGAAGCTGTACAACCTGGGAAAGGCGCAGGCAGCCTCAGGCAAGCCTGTCACAGCTCAGCCCGCAACGGCCACCCTTAAAGCTGACCCAAAACTCTGGCCCTACAGGCCAGCAGCAGCAGCCCGCATAAAATAACAGAAACTGCCAGAGGATACGTGCCATGTAAGGAGGAATTTAGTCAGGCCAAACGCACCCTTGCTTGCGGTGCAGCCTGACAAATGTTGAATAAGTAGACACATGAAATAAACATACAGTAAAAACATACATACAAATACACATCCCTCTACCCCCCCCCCCCATAGTGAAGGGAGAAGGGACCGTAACGGGAGAGCAAGGGGCCAAGGGGAACCTCGGGACAGGGGCATCCCAAATCCGGATCACCATGCCGGACAGCCGCATTGCCCCCAAAACAGGGGGTCGAGCGGAGGAGATAAGCTCCTAGGCACCTATAGTGCCGTCTACCAATTGCCCAGTGAGCAGCCTAGGCTGGGAGGCTTCCATTTAACCACAAAGGTAAACAATCAATCAAAACCGGGCAGAAACAGACCAAAGGGGGTGCCAGGGTAAGACCCCGGCTACCTGCAAGAAGGAGAATTCAATCTTCTGTCTCGTTGTCATGCAGAGAGAAAAACACTGGTGATAAATGGGAGGTACCAGGTATATATAGGCCGGAAGGGGGCTCGTTACAAGACTTCCTCTCTGCAACAGCGTCACCTGGCGGTGAGTAACCCAATCGTGAAGAATATTAAAGGTGAAGCGGGGTGTGTGGCACACCAAGAATAAAACTTTTGCTTTGAGTGATTTAGGTAAAACTTATGAGATTTCCACATTTATATCTTGCCACACTAAGTATGTGGTGTATCTTATTTGGTGCCCCTGCCAACTTTATTATGTGGGTCGGACCACCCGTGACCTGAAAACTAGAATCAGGGAACATGTTTATAATATTAAGCGTGGTTTTTTGGCTCATAGTCTCTCTGCCCATTTCCAGCAAGAACATCATAGTGATCCCCAATTTATGTCCTTTATGGGCATAGACCATATTGAAAGGAATTGGAGAGGATCCAATCTAACTAGAGAGATATCTAAATGTGAAAGCAGGTGGATCTTCGAACTGGATACCTTATCCCCTAAGGGGCTCAATGTAGAATTCGACTTAAATTGCTTCTTAGACAATTCTTAGGTTTTATTTAAGAGCACATAAATAATCTTAAATGTAGATTGCATTTCCATTATACATTTATAAAAAAATTATTTATGTTTATGTATTAGATTGTTTCATTGTTTATATGCCAGTTGATTGTGCCATTTCATTTTATCCATTTTTTAATGTACTTTGAATGTATTAATATTAACATTTGTTTTTGTAGAGGAGTAGTTCCCCTTACCTAGGCTCAACATGGCTGGGACTTTGCTGGTTCTAATTAGAATCACGTTTTTTGTATATAACCAGGATTGATTTTTCCATCCTTTTTTGATTATAATAGTAATGTATCTGTCACTCTTGTTGTTGTGACATCATCCAGCCCCGTTTGGGTCTTCTTTATACTTGAGGTCCAATTTAATATATTTAATTCCCAATTTCCAATTTTAAATATATCAACCTAACATGTTTGGTAAATTAGGTGGAAATATAGGAAAACCCCTTCATTTTATGGAACTGCTCCCCGCTGATCGGGGCCTTTTGTGAGTGTGGGGAGCTTTCTCCTCTTCATAGCCAGCCGCCTTTCTGCTGTCTCGGCGGAATCAGCCGAGGCTTGCTAGCAACCTCCCGATTGCTGCCGAAGATGTATCGGCTAGGTAGGGCGGGATTGCTTCTGTTGTCAGCGTCGGAGGTGCCTCCCCCCCTTCCCCCCCGGAATCAGCTGAGGTTTGTTAATATCTTTCCGGCGGCTGCCGAAGATACATCGGCTCGGGGGGGCGGGGTTGCTTCTAACACTGGCACCAGAGGTGCCTCCCCCATCACGGCCGGGTTTGCACGTGTTGGGGTGGGAGGGGTTATGACGTTTTCCCTGTACTGTTTATCTTCCGGCGTCGCTTCACTAGCCAGTCAGCGAGTGTGATCAGCGCGCCACCACATAAGGTAGGATCTTAATGATTACAATATGCCAATGTTTAGAGATGGATTATATATTGAATGCCGCTTTTTGTTCCCTGCCACTAGCCTTTGAAAAAGCTGTATTATCAGTTTAACGCGTTAGGCGGGGCAGCGGCTTTTATTATTATTTTAAAAGGTGAAGCGCACTCATTTGGACACAGTCTTAGCTCCTACCGTACCCGTATCTACTACTGGCCATAGTGGACTAGGGAAAGGAGGGCTACTTTTCCAGTGTACCTATTTGTGCATTCTTGTTTGGACTCTTGTAAGTGCAATTTTACCAATAAATACTTCAATACCATTTAGATGGGGTTGCACTACTTTTTCTATGTGTTTTCTTTTATGTGATCAATTGTCCATCACGGATTGAGCTCTATGGATATATATTGAATACATGCAATATACCTTTGGAATTATCTACGGAGCACGTTGTTTATAAGGAGTCTTTTATATCTTGTTCTGGTAAGCGCACACCGAGTGAAGGGTGATCACTTTTAAAGGTTGCATGCGTTTTGGGATATCCACTGAACTTAGCGAACATCTGGTCTTTTGGAGTACTGCTACATTCAGCACTAGTGCATGCGTTTTGGGACAAATGTGAAACATCTATTGAGGAACTTTGTAAATGCAAATAAGTGTTTTCATTGAAGATTTATTGTAATCGGGGATAGCTTATGCCTTTCTGAGCTGAGTGTGGGTTCTTATTGATGAATTGTTTGTGAACATAATTTCCCTTATTTTTGCTCTGTACCATAAATTATATAAATTCTGTGAGATACTCACCTGTAGAATTGGTATTATACGCATACAGCACGTCCTGCTCCATCTATAATACTTACACATGGGTAATCCTCCGCCAGAGGGCGCTGTTCACTGCAGACATGCAAAAATACCATTTTGTGAGTACTCACCTGAAAAATGGATAATGTTGGAGTGCCACACACCCCGCTTCACTTCTAAATATTCTTCACTTAATGGGTTAACTCACCGCCAGGTGACGTAGTGCAGAGAGGAAGTCTTGTAACGAGCCCCCTTCCAGCCTATATATACCTGGTACCTCCCTTCAATCACCAGTATATTAAAAAAGCAGAAAGACAAGGTACCAGTATTCCACCGGTAACCTCAAAATCAATTTTGATATAAATAAAAAGGCTTCACCATATAAAGGCTTCGGAAATACCGAAAAGGGTGGGAGTGAAGCGGGGTGTGTGGCACACCAACAATATCCATTTTTCAGGTGAGTACTCACAAAATGGTATTATTCTTGGTGTGCCACACACCCCGCTTCACTTCTAAATATTCTTCACTTAATGAGACATCCAAAAGCAGTGTCCACAAGGGATGGGCATCTCAAGGCAAGGTGAAGCATAACTTAAATGACTGCAGTCTGCAGAACTTTGCGGCCAAAAACAGCATCCGCTGAGGCTCGCACATCAACCTTGTAAAACTTAGAAAAAGTATGAACAGAAGACCAAGTGGCGGCCTTACAAACTTGTTCAACAGAAGCTTGGTGCTTAAAAGCCCAAGACGCCCCAACGGCGCGAGTAGAATGAGCAGTGATACGAAAAGGGGGAACTCTTCCCTTAGCAGAATAGGCCGCAGTAACGGCCTGACGTATCCACTTGCTAATGGCAGATTTGGCTGGTGCCAAACCCTTCTTAGGCCCATGGGGCACAACAAAAAAGGAATCCGTCCTACGAAAAGGAGACGTGATAATCAAGTAGTACTTAACACAGCGTACTACATCCAAACAATGCAAAACCCTCTATTTGTCATTCTTAGGATTAGGACACAAGGAGGGAAGAACAATATCTTGGTTCAAATGAAAAGCAGAAACAACCTTAGGAAGAAAGTCTGGCTTGAACCGAAAAACCACTTTATCCTGATGCCTCTCAAAGTAAGGCGCCTGGATAGACAAGGCCGCCAACTCTGAGACACGCCGGACCGAAGTGATCGCTACCAAGAAGACAATCTTCTGAGTCAGGGTAGACAAAGCAATATCTTGCAAAGGCTCAAAAGGAGGAGCCTGAAGAGCAGAAAGAACCAAATTCAAATCCCAAACAGGGAGTAATGGTTTCCTGGGAGGCCGCACATGCGTAACCCCCTGGAAAAAAGTCTTAACTAAAGGCTTAAGCGCAACACGCTTCTGAAAAAAGATAGATAAGGCAGAGACCTTCCCTTTCAACGTACTTAGCTGGAGACCAGAGTCCAGCCCTGATTGTAAACACTCCAGAATCCTGGAGACCGAAAAGACCCTACAAGGAAAAGATCTTATCACGCACCAAGCAATATAGGCTTTCCAAGTCCTATAGTAGGTGATGGAAGAAGACCTCTTCCGGGCACTGATCAGAGTCTTAATGACTGAATCAGAAAGACCCTCCTCCTTCAGGATGGAGGTTTCAGCAGCCAGGCCATCAAACCCAGCGCTGGTAAATTGGGGTAACACGATTGACCCTGAGTGAGCAGATCGGGCCGAAGAGGCAGAACGAACTGGTCCACTGCCAGCCGAACGATGTCTGCGAACCTCACTTGCCTTGGCCACCTTGGGGCCACGAGAACGGCGGACACCTTTTCCAGAGCTAACTTCTGAAGCACCCTGCCCAACATGGGCATCGGAGGAAACAGGTATAGAAATCCCAGAACTCCCCAGCTCAGGGACATGGCGTCCACTGCCAGAGCCAGAGGAACCTGGGAGAGCGGCACGAAGTTCGGGAGCCTGCGAGAGGCAAACGGGTCCACCTCCGGGGTCCCCCATTGGAGACACAGTTAGCGAAACACCCGAGGATTGAGAGCCCATTCTTCCAGACGGGGAGAGCCCCTGCTTAACCGGTCCGCTACCTGGTTCTTCACCTCTGGAATGTAAACCGCCGAGAGACAAGGAACATGGGACACCGCCCAGGTCAGGATCAGGGACACTTCTCTGAGAGCACTCAGACTGCAAGTCCCTCCCTGATGACCGATGTAAGCCACCGCTGTTTGATTGTCTGAACGCACCTGGACCGGAAGGCCCAGAACGTGCTGAGTCAGGAGAGCAAGCACCCGACGGATAGTTCTCAGTTTCAGAATATTGGTGGGTAAGTGGGCCCTTTGAGGTCCCCACTGCCCCTGAAACTGCAGCTCCTTCCAGAATCCGCCCCATCCCGACAGACTGGCGTCCGTGGTGACAAATTCCCAAAGGAGGGTCAGGAAAAACCTGCCCTACACCAGATTGGTCGAGACCAACCACCACAGGAGGGACTGCCGGACCCAGGAGGACAACTGGAAGGACCGATCCAGCGACCGAGGCTGCTGGTCCCAAGACGCTAACAGAAAAAGCTGAAGCGTTCTTGTGTGAATTTGGGCAAAAGGAAGAAACACTCTGTGTTGATGAGAGTCCAGGCCGGGACGAACCGACCCATCTCTCTCGGGGACTGCGAAAAGACTGGAGTAGAAACCGAGGCCCATCTCTAAGCGCGGCACCGGCCGGATGACCGCCATCTCTAACAGATCCCCTACCGACACCAGGAGCCCCTGCGTGGCCAGAGGATCGATGGGCACCCGAGACCGAACGAACCGTGAAGGAGGGTGAGACTCAAATTCCAGGTTGTAACTGGCCGACACTACCTCCTGGATTCATCTGCCTGGAACCACTTGGTTCCAAACCTGGGAGAAGTGTCGCAATAGTCCCCCCACCCGCACGGGTGAGGGCAGCCCCTCATTGCTGAGTGGGCTTATCAGCAGGTTTGGGCTTGGTGCCCCAGGACTGAGCAGGCCGGCCACGGCCCCTCCCCCGAGTCCAACCTGCACCCCTGGTAGCGGGAAAGGAAGCACCCCTGCCCGCTCTGAATCCTCGAAAGGAAGGCCTACCGGAACCTGCCCCCCTACAGGGGCCACGAGGCCTCTTGCGTTGTGGCATCTTACCACCCTTTGCGACTGAATCAATTTTCTCCCCAAACAGACGCAACCCCAAAAAGGGGAGAGCTGTGAGCACCTTTTTAGACGCCGCGTCCACCGACCACTGATGCAGCCATCCCGACCTGCGAATAGCCACCAGCGTAGCCGCTGCCTTGCTACTCATAGCCAGCGCATCGTCCTGAGCGGATAGGACATAAGACACAAAAGATTCACACTGCTTAAGCGCAGTAAACCGTTTACCAGCGGGATTGAGATCCTCATATAGCCCCTGAATTAGGGACTTAATTGCCAATAGAAGAAGGGCTGAAGCACACACCGGGCACAACGCTGACCCGGAGTAAATAAAACCATGGCGCGCGTATTGGTCAATCCGACGATCTTCCCCATCTTTAGGGACAGTGGTCTCCGCAGACTGTACCATAGCCGTGCTGGAGAGCCCTAGCACAGGGGTATCGACGTCAGGAGGGACAGACCAAAGCTTTACCAACTCTGGCGGGAAAGGATAACGCTTTTCCCAACTGGAAGGAATTCCAGATAACCGCGTGGGAAGGAACACCCTCTCAAAGTGGTGTTGTCTGGGAAAAACCCAACGCGGCTGAGGCTCCTTAAACAACTGACCCATTGGCAGGGTGGCAGCCTCAGGCGGATCTAAATTCAAAATTTTGAACATTTGAGCCAGAATGGAGGGGGTGTCAACAACAACCCCCTCCGAACAATCGCCAATCACATCAGCCTCAAGCTGATCTGCAGACTCATCTGACTCCAACAGGAATTCATCCTCATCCGGGGATCCATCGGACCATTCCACAGGCTCACATAACTTGTCCTGTGGAGCCGAAGGTACCGGAGTCAGGTGCCTCCGTTTTGCAGCGGCCTTTAACCCTGCTTTAACGGGCACTACTTTCCGGGGGCTGGCTTGTGCCGCCACCTCGGAATGCGAATCCCCACTTTTGACAGTGTCATGCGGGGTCCGGAACAGGGAGGGAGAGGTAGGAGATGATGAAGGATGCGATGGGCCCGCAGCCAAAGCAACGGACTGGCGCGCAATAGTCTGCTTTGCACAAGGGATGCAAATAAAGACATCATCAGCTGGGAGTAGAGCCCCACAACCTACGCACCCCCCGAAAGGCTCAGCAGAACCGTTTCCGGAAGCCTCCATATGGTGATTTATGGTATTCGCAATATTTGGGTCTTTAAGGCATAAGCCAACCCGGGATGTCCCCTTATTTGTAAATGTCCCGGAAGGGAGGATTTTTTTTTTTTTTTTAAATTAAGGTCCCCTTTAATAATCTCTCTATCTCTCTATCTATCTATCTATCTATCTATCTATCTATCTATCTAGATTTATGTATATATGCATTTATAAATATCCCAATTAATAGACAAGGACTAGCCAGGCAAAATAGAGCCGGAGGGCCACCATAAACAGGGATCCCGGGATCTGTAAGGCAAGAGAAACCACAATCAGATCCTCACGTGTGCAACAATCCTATATGCATGGCACCAAAGTGCCTTTAAAAATGAGCAACAGCCATGCCCCCTAATAAAAAATAACTCCCCACCATATCCATTACAAGAAGATATGCAATTCCCACTCAACGGCCCCACCAGGTGGGGCCGCTTACCTGGACCAAGCGAGAGCAGCAGCCGGAGGGCGAGACAGCAGCCAGGAGCCGCAGCACAGAAGAACCAAGCGCGGCTGCGCGCCCATGTGACTTCCCCCTTTGAAGGGAAGTGAAGCTGGGGCCGCCGCATGACGCCGCCGCCGCGCCCCCGTCGCCGCATCACCGGGACCCGCCCCCTACGCTGATCAGTGCGGCCAATTCAGCTGGGGATTACACCAGATGGGCCACTACACGTGCGCCCAGGCAGCAGAGGGGGGGAAAACAACAAAGACCGCATAGCGTAGCCTATGCAAAAATCAAACACATACAGTGCCAGCGGGGAAGGGGGGAGGGGGGAGAGAGCCACTTAAGCAATAGTCAAGCGGCAAGCCACCTACCCAGCGCGGTCTGCCATCCAAGCAGACCTAAACCAAAGTGAACAAAGAGTGCACACATGCTGAAGTAAGCTCAATGCATAACATGAACACACACACATGTTGTAATAAAGTTATACTAGTGAAAAACACAAACTTAATGCACACCCTCAAACACCCCCCCCCCCCCCCCAGTGAAGGGAGAAGGGACCGTAACGGGAGAGAAAGGGGCTACGGGGACCCTCGGGACAGGGGCATCCCATTTCCGGATCACCATGCCGGATAGCCGCATTGCCCCACGCATGAGGTCGAGCGGTAGGAGATAAGCTCCTAGGCACTTAAAGTGCCGTCTACCATTTGCCCAGCGAGCAGCCTAGGCTGGGAGGCTTCCATTCCACCATTAAGGTATAAACACTCAAACCGGGCAGAAATAGACCAAAAGGGGGGTGCCGGGGTAAGAACCCCGGCCTACCTGTAAGCAGGAGACTTCAATCTTCTGTCTTGTCGTCAAGCAGAGAGAAAAATACTGGTGATTGAAGGGAGGTACCAGGTATATATAGGCCGGAAGGGGGCTCGTTAAAAGACTTCCTCTCTGCACTACGTCACCTGGCGGTGAGTTAACCCATTAAGTGAAGAATATTTAGAAGTGAAGCGGGGTGTGTGGCACACCAAGAATAACAGGCTCCTCCTGGCCCTTCATATACCCAGGGACCTCCCACAAATCCCCAGCATTGAAAAGCAGTGAGAAAAAGAAGCCGGGAGAAACCAACCACCAAACTGGTAATAATAACAATGATAACAATGGTAACAATCACCATACAGGGGATCCAGAACAAGGTGAAACCAGGGTGGGGTGGAGCAGGACGTGCTGTATGTGTATAATACCAATTCTACAGGTGAGTATCTCGCAGAATTGTATTATTCTAAGCATACAGCACGTCCTGCTCCATCTATAATACTTACACATGGGACATCCAATAGCAGTGTCCATAAAGTAGGGTGGGATCCCCAACAACAAAGGCTACAGCACGTAGTTCAAACTACAACCGCCTGTAAAACCTTACGGCCAAAGGCAGCATCAGCTGAGGCCCGAACATCAACTTTGTAAAACTTTGAAAAGGGGTGAACAGAAGACCAAGTAGCGGCCTTGCAAACTTGTTCAACAGAGGCCTGTTGCTGAAAAGCCCCAGAGGCGCCAATAGCACGAGTGGAGTGAGCCGTAAGGCGGAACGGGGGAGGCCTCCCCTTAGTAGAATAGGCCTGAATCACAGCCTGACGAATCCATTTACTGATGGTAGACTTGGCAGGAGCCAAACCTTTCCTAGGCCCCGAAGGCACAACAAAGAGAGCATCAGTCTTCCTGAAGGCCTTAGTGACAACCAGGTAATATTTCAAGCACCTGACTACGTCCAAGGAATGCAGAACCCGCTCCTTGTTGTTGCGAGGATTGGGACACAGAAGGAAGAACAATATCCTGGTTCAAATGAAATGCCGAAACCACTTTTGGCAGACAGTCCGGTTTGAAGCGGAACACCACCTTGTCCTGGTGTCGCTCATAGTATGGAGGCTGAATAGGTAGAGCGGCCAGCTCTGACACACGCCTAACCGAAGTAATAGCCACCAAGAAGACAACCTTGAGAGTGAGAACGACCAGAGCAGCCTCTTGAATAGGCTCAAAGGGAGCCCCCTGCAAGGCAGACAAAACCAAATTCAAATCCCAAACAGGGACTGTAGGCTTTCGAGGGGGATGCACGTGAGTGACCCCCTGGAAAAAGGTCTTTATCGGGTGATGCTGAGCAAAGGTCTTCTGAAAAAAGGTTTGAGACCTAAGTCCAAACCATGCTGCAAAAACTCCAGGACCCTAGGGACGGAGAATTCTCGGCAGGGAAGAGACCTGGACTCACACCAGTCAATGTAGGAACGCCATACTCTATAATAAATAGCAGAAGAAGTCTTTTTCCTGGCCTGCACCATAGTAGCCACCACAGAGGCAGACAACCCCTTCTCCATCAAGATGGAGGTTTCAGCAGCCAGGCCGTCAAAGCCAGCGTTTGTAAATTGGGATGGCGTAATGACCCTTGGGTTAGCAGATCTGGTACGCTTGGCAGATCGTACTGATCTACTGCCATTTGAACCACGTCTGCGAACCACACTCTTTTTGGCCACCTGGGGGCCACCAGGATCACAGGTACCCCTTCCAGAGCAATCTTGCGTAGAACCCTCACCAGAAGAGGAAACGGTGGAAACGCATACAGGAGTCGAAACTCCCTCCAAGACATGGACAGGGCATCCGTGGCCATGGCCAGAGGATCCTGAGACAGGGAGACAATGGCCGGGAGCTTGTGATTGTGATGGGAAGCAAACAGATCCACATCCGGTAGACCCCAACGGTGGCACAGGGCACTGGAATACCGTGTTGCAGAGGGACCATTCCCCCTGACGGGACATCCTCCTGTTCAGGGCGTCCGCCAGCAGGTTCTCCGCCCCCGGAATGTAAACAGCCGAAATGCATTGAACATTGGCCTCCGCCCATGTCAGAATCTGAGACACCTCTTGGAGAGCACCCTTGCTCCGGGTCCCTCCCTGATGATTGATGTAGGCAACCGCCGTTCTGTTGTCTGAGCGAACTTGGACCGACAGACCCCTCAGGTGTTGGGTCAATCGCTCCAGTACCAACCTGACTGCCTGTAATTCCAGAATGTTGATGGGCAAATGGGCCTCCTGAGGGCCCCACGTCCACTGGAAGCGCAGAGACTTGCAGAATCCTCCCCAACCTGACAGACTGGCATCCGTTGTGACCGTCTCCCAGGATGGGGTCAGAAGAAGTTCCCGTGGTCCAACCACCACGCAAGGGACTGTCTGACCGAGGGGGGAAGCACAAAGAAACCGGCCAAGGACGCAGGGTTCTTGTCCCAAACTGACAGAAGGTGAAGCTGCAGAGGTCTCAAGTGGAACTGGGCAAAGGGCACCGCCTCGAGGCTCGCCACCATCAGGCCCACCAACTGCATTCCCTGCCGGATGGAGAACTGTGGGTTCGAGAGCAGGAACCTCGCCTGCGCTGTCAGAGCCTCCACCTTCTGTTGAGGAAGGAATATCCTTGACTGACCCGTATCCAGAATCATTCCCAGGAACGGAGTCACCGAGGAGGGGGACAGGGATGACTTGGGGTAATTGATCACCCAGCCGAAGGACTCCAGGGTGGACACTACCAGCCGAGTGTCCAACTCTGCCTGCCGCAAAGACTGAGAGGTGATGAGAATATCGTCCAGGTAGGGCAGCACGCGTATGCCCCTTAGCCTCATCAGGGACATCACCCCTGCCAGCACCTTGGTGAACACCCTGGGAGCCGACGTTAGGCCGAATGGCAGGGCCACAAATTGATAATGCTGATCTTTTAGTGCAAATCTGAGAAACCTTTGGTGTCCCAGAAACACCGGGATGTGCAAGTAAGCATCCTTGATGTCTACGGACGTCATGAAGTCCCCATGAGCCAATGGCCGAGCGCAGAGTTTCCATGCGAAAGTGCTTGTTCTTGACAAATTTGTTGAGGATTTTTAAATCCAGAAAGGGCCTGACTGACCCATCCTTCTTGGGTACTGTGAAAAGGTTGGAGTAGAACCCTGTGCCCCTGTCTCCAGGGGGGACCTTGCAAATGACCCCTAGGTCCATGAGACCCTGTACGGCCAGCAACAAGACCTGAGCTTGAGGGATTCGAGACCCAATGAACCTGGTGGGGGGCCGTACAGCAAATTCTATCTTGTAGCCGGAGGACACTACCTCCTGAATCCACCGGTCTGAGACGTGGCGCCGCCAGACGTGCTTGAAGTGCTGTAGACGTCCCCCCACCCTGACGGGTGAGGGCGCCCCCTCATGCCTGGGGGGCCTTGGGAGGGGCTTTGGTTCCCCAGGAGGAACCTGAACGGCGTCCTCTGTTCCTGTGCCAGGAATCAGCGCGGGCCCCTGCGAAGGATGCCCCTCTACCCTGCTTGGCCCCACGGTAGGGGTTTGATAGGGAGCCTTGGCCACGAAAAGGCCGAATCTGTCGCCTGCGCTGGGGTAACTTGCCTCCCTTGGCAAAGAGGTCTAATCGATCCCCAAACAAGCCCAGCCCTTTAAATGGCAGCCCCATTTGGGTTTTCTTGGCAGCCCGCGCAGACCGCGCAGCGTATAGCAACCACCAGGGCAGATGACCTGGCACACATCTTAATAGCATCGTCCGATGCAGACAGGATAAAATTCACAAACGCATCACAGCTGGACAGAGCGTTGACAGTATCAGGAGGCAACTCATCTGTGCCATCGAGAGCACTCCTAACCACGGCCCTGAGCGCTACCGCCGTAATGGCTAAGGCACAAACCGGGCGCAGAGTCGCTCCTCCAAATGCAAAGGCATGACATGCCAGTTGGTCAACACGCCGGTCCTCAGAGTCCCATAGCGTAGTAGTGTCAGGGGAGTGCATAATAGAGGTGTTGGACAACCCAAGAATAGGAGCATCGACCTCGGGTGGCGATGACCAGCACTTAACCAAGTCAGCAGGGAAGGGATATTTCCTATCCACACTCTTAGGGACCCCGTGAAGTCTGCTGGGATGTTCCCATTCTTTAAGCACGAGGCTATTGAAATGGGTCTGCTCGGGGAATTCCAAGCGAGCTTTAGCAGTATGGAAAAGATCACCCCTTTGGCTGGGAGCCGCAGCAGGGGGAGAGAGGGACAGAACCTCAAAGATCTGAACCAGCAGTCTATCGACATCATCCGAGGACCAATGCTCGGAGCCAGACTCTTCCTGACCCCTGGACTCATCGTCATATGACCCTGAGTCAGAGAACAGTTCCCCTTCGTCCGAGGGGATATGGGCATAGGAATGCAACAAATCATCAGGTTCTACAGGGCAAGAGGGTCGATTCAGGGTTCAAGTGCCGCCTCTTGGCGGTGGCTTTACGTGCTAGGGAATTAGCAAGTAAGTTTTCAACACTAGCCAACCTCGTGGCCAGATCAGGATGAGAATCCCCACTGGTATTGGGGGTTAGACTCAGGCTTGGGGGAGTAGGTGAAGTGTGGCAGGGTGCAGGCCCTGCCTCAGAGGAGACGGGAAGCACCGATAGCGCCTGCTGTGCACAAGGAACACAGACCTGTGCATTGTCACCACTGCTAGGTAAGACCCCACAAGCTACACACAGCCGGGCTTGTCCCGAAGGAACCCCGTTCACAATATCCTGAGATGCCTCCATATGGTGATTTAATCGGCACAATTTGCCAGTAGGGATTGACGCTGTAAGCTACCCTGGATGCCCCAATAACCCGCTGGGAAGTGGGAGTAAGTTTATATGGTCGCGACCGGGAGCTATGCTGGGCCGGGAGAAGCCACTTGAATCCGCGGTCTGAAAGACATAAGGGGAAACGGGATGTCAGAGCCATGCGCAATGGGGATGAGAGTAAAGAAAAATCGCCCGCGAGGGCACTTACATACAGAGAGAAGGGAACGATCTTCACCACGCGAGCGGGAGAAGAGAATGGCGCCGAAGAACCTCAGGGGGCGGACCTGAGCCGATTGTGACGCGTAGCGCGCCAAGCCGAAACCACGCCCCTCTTCGAGTGAGTGCGAAGCTCGTAAGGCAACCAGCCAATGGTGGTACAGACAGGAGAAATAAAAGGCAGACGGCCTATTAAAAATGGCGCTCGGAGCCGTGGCAGTTACAGCCGAGATCTGTACTCGGGCTCCCCGTCGGGGAAGAATCCCGGTCTGTGACAAAGACACTGTTATTAAGACAGGCGCTCAAGCCGGCGCAACCTATGAAGGGCCGATAAGGCTAAGAAGGGAAGGAGGGAGAAGGAGACGCCACCGTACTTGCGGCAGAAGGCAGAATACTAGTGGTGCTCTGATCCCCAATCCCAGTGAAACACAGTTAAGCCATAAGCGTGTAAGTATACACTAAGGCCGCTATACACACAACCCCCCCTTTCTTTTCCCCCTAAGGAGGGAACGAGGGAGCAAAAAGACCCGTTAACATAGGGTCCACCGCTACATGGGGCGTGAGGCAATGATGCGGGAGGGGCATCCCCTGAAGGCTCACCATCAGCCTTGACCGCCTACCCTATGGTGGGGGATTGCGGTGGAGCGTTGCTCCGTAAGCACACATGGTGCTACCTACCTTCACCCGACCAGCGCAGCCCAGGCTGGGAGGCACATCTTGTCGAAGAGGACGGGTGGGAATAGTCTCACAGGGCCGCAGGCTGTAATAGCCCCGCTCACCTGCGAGAGAGTTGATACTTCATGTCTTCGCAGTCAGCACTGCAGAGAAATCTGGGGATTTGTGGGAGGTCCCTGGGTATATGAGGGGCCGGGAGGAGCCTGTTTTTGCATGTCTGCAGTGAACAGCGCCATCTGGCGGAGGATTACCCATGTGTAAGTATTATAGATGGAGCAGGACGTGCTGTATGCTTAGAATAAAGGGGCCAGGAGCAAACCCGGCTACCTGCAGCTTGAAGGAGAGTCATCTTCTGAATGCTTCGCCGACTGCAGAGACAAAAAGACTGAGGAATAGTGGTAGGAACCCAGTACTTATGGACCAGGAGGGGCTCCTTTTTCCATGTCATCTCTGCAAGATCGCCCTCTACAGGCCGGGTTCCCAAGTGTCATGAATATTTGGAAGTGGGGTGTGTGACATACTAGGAATACCCAGACAGCGCAATCACATGATCAAACAAACACAGGGCTGGATATTACAGGTGGAGCATCTGACAGGTAAGAGAATCTCAGGCTGATGGCGGTTCATGTGGACCAAAATCCATTTGGGGGTCCACTTTCAGAGGAAGAAAACCTGCATTTTGTTTCCCCTACCTGGAGCATCCACAATTTGAGATGCCCCACCGTGTGGAATCCCCCAGATCGCCAGTAAACTGACCTCTGCAGCAATCCTATGGCCCATATGTGGGCCGCCTGCCAATCACCAGCTTGTGCTCCATTCAGCTTTTACTAAGAAGCTCAGAGCAGCAAGTCGAAGATGAATGGTATATATGAGTTGAGGTCACGCCTTTGCTCCTCCGACTTAAAGCAGAACAAACCCCGAAATTTTGACTATCCTGGGTTTTGTTCCATGCCCTGTGAGCAATCCCATTTTGGGATTCCCTGGTCCAATGGCGCATTCTTGGCACCCTTCTTGGCACTGGAGCTGCAAGCTGAAAAAAGGGGGGGGGGGTTAGGCCCACTTTGATGAAGATCAAAGCTAGAAGTCTCACTAACTTTAGCAGCTTGGGAGTTAAACCATAGGACACGCCAAGATATTCCAACTTCTCTGCGGGTCTCTCCGTCAGTCTGAGCAGAAGGGATGGCAAATTCTTGCGCGGAGTTACTGTCTCTTCCAAAAGGCTGACCGCCTGTATGGCAATAAAAAGAGGTCAGCAGTCACTATAAATACAAGAAGAATGTATATACTATGAAGCTATAAGGAATAATCACCTCACTGCTAATTGCAGTGATCTCCTGTGTTTTACTGATCTTGTCCTCATCCAGACAGGGAAATTGCCCCTCGTAATACATCTGCAGCAGCTGCAATGCTCGGCTCCCGTAGCCCATCTGTAAAAGAGAACACACACAATATAACACTACATACGACAATCTATGATGGCCAGTTACTTTTTCCTTGTGCTGCTCAATTAGACGGGAGACTCCGACATCTGGGAGATCAGGCATCGGGGCATCCCGGGAAGGGGAGCTAAGCGCCCTGGTCCTGGAGACTGTGATAATCCAGGCCAAGCAGTGTGGGTTTTAATCCATTTAAAGTGGACCACCACCCTCCTGTGATCGGCCCGGGAATCTATAAGATTCCCGGCCGATCACCTCCCTCCCCGCGGGACATCCGAGATCGGATGTCCCCCCAAATACCCCAAATCCCCTTACCTTGTCTGGCCGCCGCCACCTCCCTCGCGCCGATCTAGACGTGCGCGCGCCCGCGCCGGCCGTCTGTGAATGGCCGGCGCGGGCGCGTCAAGATTGACGCGCGGGAGGCGGCGGCGGCGGAGCCGCTTGTCCGCGGCTGTCAAATCGCTTGTCCGTCGGCGCTGGGAGAGGTGAGTTTTTCGGGTGATCGGGGGGGGTTTCACACAGCGGGGCACCCTGATCGGGGGTGCCCCACCGAAGTGGACCAAGACCCAGGATAGTCAAAATCCTGGGTGTTGGTCCACTTTAAGCATACAGGAAATGCTATAATAACCAATTAGTAGTCATAAAAAGGGCCTTTGTAAAAAGATTTTTTTTATCAAAATCTATTTATATCTAGACAAATAGAGTACGTGAAGCTGTATACTGTAAACGCGGGGGACAAAAATCGGGCAGGGAATTCAAAAGCCATCCCCAGCCAATGAGCTATTTAGCCACACCCCAAAGGAACTATTCAGATGATAAAGGAGTACGTTGATTAACTTGATGATGCTACAGTATTGCAGGAAAAGATTATGGGCAGAGGGAGATATGTCATGTGATGGTAGTGAAGCTTTAGTATTGTAGGGGGAGATAATGTGGCAGGTGAAGATGGCCCATAGCATTGAAGGGGCAGGACATGGGCTGTAGCTTCTTACACCCAGCCTAAGTGGCCCTAAAGCAGCACGGCTAACTGGGAATACTCCCTGTGCTCCCTATGGCCGATCCGCCCTGTGTGAACGTAATAACTAAACATCTATCACTCAGGTACAGGGCCGCCATCTTGAATTTTCAGGCCCCATACAGCAGCAATGCCTGCACCCCCTCATAGCCAATGTGTGCTGAATTGGTCTCTAGTTTAAACGGATCCAGTGTAATGCGCCGAACACCCTTCTCTCCTAAGCCAGGTAATCCCCAATCTCCACCGCCTCAAATGCCTTTAGACAAGTCCCCGCTCGCAGGAGACGCGGATTATGCCTCTCCAGACTCGGTTACCCCCAGGACTTAGTTGGCGCAAAGATTACTGGCTTAAGGTGGAGACGGATGTTTGGCGGGGTATCCCGAATATGGACGCCGGGATTTAGATAGGATAATAGGTGGAGAATCAATCAAGAAGGTCCAAAAACAAGCCGAGGTCAAGCCGGGTGATCACAGAGCGCAGTATCCAAGGGGTCAAGCGAAGAGTAGTCAAAACGAGCCGAGGTCAAACCAGGTGAGCACCAAAACGCGGTATCAGAGGGGTCGGGCAGAAGCGTGGTCAGGACGAGCAAAAAGGTCAGGACGGGCAGCAGACAGGGATGGTCAGAGACGAAGCCGAGTGGTAACTTTATCAAAGCAGACTAACAAGCACACCCTATTAACCAAAGGCTATAACGGGCACTGATGGACGGAACCGAACAATATTTAAAGGGGAACTGGCCAATGGGAAGGGGGAACTGGTGATTGGTGCAACTGTGATTTGAGAGGGAAATGTAGTGTTTGGTGCAACTTAGGATGTAGCTCCCTATTGGAGCCGCCCCAGGGACTGGACCGCCCTGGCCAGTCAGGCTGTCCAGTCCCTGGGTTCATTCCCACCCAGGCTATGGACCTGACTGGTCCATTTGAATCTGCCCCCTGCGAATGCGCAGGGAGCAGCGCCGCCGAGGGGCATATTGGAATCGCGCACGCGCGAGCACGTGACAGAGGGCCGGGCGCGCTCCCCGAGACGGAAGGGGAAGACGCGCCGGCCACAGAGGAGACGGAGGCAGCAGAAGAGGCGGAGGGAGGCCCCGCGACGCCGGCCACCCCCGCCAAGGCAGAAGCAGCGGCGGCGGGCGAGACCGCCGCAGTCGCGGCGGCAGCTGCCCGGCGCGGCCGCCCAAAGACTGGAGCTGCGCGCCGCCGCACAGAGACGCCGCGGGACCGGGCGCCAGGAGAAGGTAAGAACCTAACATTACCCCCCCCCTGAGGAGGGGCCACTGGACCCTCCAACCTGGGTTTCTGAGGGTTTTCCTTGTGGAACCTTCTAATCAACCTCTCCGCGTGAACCTCTCTGGCTGGAACCCAAGACCTTTCTTCCGGACCGTAACCCTTCCAATCTATCAAATACTGAAGAGAATTTCGGGAAAATCGTGAGTCCAAAATTCGGGCAACCTCAAATTCTTGCTGCCCGTCAACTAAAATGGGTTCCGGAAGATTATCAGGCTCAATACTTCTGGCAGGTTTCAATAGGGACACATGGAAGGAGTTACAAATCCTCATAGAGGGCGGGAGATCCAAGCGATAGGTAACCCGATTAATTCTCTGCAGAATGGAAAAGGGACCAATAAATCTCGGACCCAACTTAGCAGAGGGTTGGCGTAAGGCCAGATTTTTGGTCGAAAGCCAAACCAAATCGCCGACCAAATAATCAGGATTATTATATCGCCTACGATCGGCAAAACTTTTTTGTTGGAGCACAGCCTTAGACAGGTGTTGCTGAATCTTATCCCATAACTTAGGCCACTGGGACATCCATTCATCAAGAGAAGGCACTCTAGTAGGCTGGTCCGACAAGGCCGAAAATTTCAAATCTTTACCGTAAACACAACGAAACGGAGATACCCCGGTGGAGGAATGTGTGGCATTATTAAGGGCAAATTCAGCAAATGGAAGAAACAACACCCAATCCGTCTGGACATCAGAAATGAAACAGCGTAAATATTGCTCCAAGGATTGGTTCGTTCTTTCCGTTTGTCCATTGGACTGAGGATGAAATGCAGAAGATAGGGAGACAGTGAACCCTAACTTGGCACAAAAAGCCCTCCAAAAACGGGAAACAAACTGGACCCCCCTATCCGACACAACATCCTCAGGGATACCATGGATTCTAAATATGTGTGTCACAAAAAGTTGAGCCAGGACATGAGCTGTAGGTAGTTTTTTTAATGGAATAAAGTGAGCCATTTTACTAAACCGATCTACCACCACCCAAATGACAGTGCACCCTTGGGAAGGTGGAAGATCAGTGATAAAGTCCATGGCCAAATGGGTCCAGGGGCGGGAGGGAATGGGCAATGGAAGTAGAGAACCCTCAGGAGAGTGTCTTAAAGATTTACTCCGGGCACAAACTTTACAGGCTCGCACGTACTCTTGTGCGTCTTTTCTGAGAGACGGCCACCAGACCTGGCGAGACAGCAAGGAGATGGTTTTCTTGAAACCGGGATGACCCGCCGTCTTAGAGTTATGAAACTGATGCAAAACAGTAGCCCGATAGGCAGTTGGCACAAATTGGGCATAGCTGGGTTTTTCGGGCGGAGCTTCCGACTGGAACTGGGTTAAATCAGGAAGCTCTGGCTGGATAGCAGCTACTACCAGAGCCTGGGGCAAAATGGGCAGATTTTTCCCTTCGGGTAGAGTAGAAGAGGAAAAACTACGTGACAAAGCATCAGCTTTCACATTCTTGGACCCCGGTTTGTAAGTAATGGAAAAATTTAACCGAGAGAAAAACAGAGACCAGCGAGCCTGCCTTGGAGTCAATCTTTTAGCAGATTGAATATACTCTAAATTCTTATGGTCGGTAAAGACAGTAACGGGAAATTGAGCCCCTTCCAGCCAATGTCTCCATTCTTGAAACGCCAATTTAACTGCCAATAATTCCCGATTCCCAATATCGTAATTTCTCTCAGCAGAGGTAAATTTTTTGGAGAAGAAGGCACAGGGATGAAGGCGCTCAGGTGAACCGCTATATTGCGAAAGCACTGCTCCCACACCAAGTTCAGAAGCATCAACTTCCACAATAAAGGGTAACTGGCAATCCGGGTGCACTAATACAGGGGCGGAACTAAAAACTTCTTTTAATTTCCTAAAAGCCAAGACGGATTGTTCTGGCCAGACAGCAGGATACTCCCCTTTCTTGGTGAGATTAGTGAGGGGGGCTACCAGGGTGGAGAAATTTTTAATAAATCTTCTATAGAAGTTGGCGAATCCCAAAAATCTCTGTAACCCCTTTAGATCTTTGGGTCGTTCCCACTCTAGTACCGCTTTAACCTTGGATTGATCCATGGAGAGACCGGTATTAGAAATAATGTAACCCAAAAAAGGAACTTCAGTAACCTTAAATTGACATTTTTTCAGCTTGGCAAATAAATGATTCTCCCTGAGCTTCTGTAAAACTAGACGAACATGTTTACGATGTTCTGATAGTGAGGAGGAAAAAATCAGGATATCATCCAAGTAAACTACAACAAAACGACCCAGGTATTCTCTAAAGATTTCGTTCACGAAATCCTGAAAGACTGCGGGAGCGTTGCACAAACCAAACGGCATCACCAAGTATTCATAATGCCCCTCGTGGGTATTAAACGCAGTTTTCCATTCATCTCCCTGCCGAATCCTAATAAGATTATAAGCCCCGCGGAGATCTAATTTGGAAAACACTTGGGCCCCTACCACCTGAGTAAACAGCCCATCAATTAAAGGCAGGGGATACTTGTTTTTAACCGTTATTTTGTTCAAACCCCGGTAATCGATACAAGGACGGAGTCCCCCATCTTTTTTTTCGACAAAGAAAAACCCTGCTCCTGCCGGAGACGAGGAGGCCCGTATAAAACCCTTCTTTAGGTTTTCTGCGATATACTCCCGCATAGCAAGATTTTCAGCTCGTGTTAAATTGAAGATTTTCCCCCTGGGCGGCATAGAACCCGGGAGGAGCTCGATGGGGCAATCCCAAGGTCTATGGGGGGGAAGTTTGTCAGCTGCTTTTTCAGAAAATACATCAGAAAAATCTAGATATGGGCTAGGCACTTCTTCAGGGGATAATTGAGTGGCTCGCACAGGAAGTTCCAGACAGGAATGAAAGCACTGAGGGCCCCATTTAACTATTTGCCTAGCTACCCAATCGATTTGGGGATTATGCTTCTGTAGCCAAGGTAACCCAAGAACTAGAGGGGTAGAAGGCATTTTTAGAACTAGAAGGGAAATTAGTTCAGAATGCCCTGCTCCCACCCTAAGCAAAATTGGTGGGGTTTTATAATGAACGAGCCCCCCAGCTATTGGTGTGTCGTCAATGGCAGAGACCCGAATGGCTACAGGAAGGGATTGGAGCGGAATTCCTAGGCCTTGAGCTAAATCAAAGTCGAGGAAGTTCCCAGCTGCACCACAATCTAAGAGAGCTTCCAGATTTATACATTCTAGGTCAACTTTTACCTGGACCGGAATCATAAACGGAGATAATACACGAGGAGATACCTTACAGCCTAGGTGGGTCCCCTCGATTCCCCCTAGGCTCTGAAGTTTCCCGACGGCTTCTTGGGGCAGGCTCTGACCATGTGACCTGTACCACCACAGTAAAGGCAAAGACCCTCTGACAAGCGCCGACGTCTCTCAGCTTCAGTGAGCCTGGTAGCACCCAACTGCATGGGCTCCTCAGAGGAGGGCAAGGCTGGGACTTCGGCTCTCAAGCTGGAGTCGGGATGTGAGCCTCTTTCCAGGCGTCTCTCCCACAGACGTCGGTCAATGCGGATGGCTAAATGCATCGTGTCGTCCAAGGTCTGAGGAACTGGATAGTTCACTAGAATGTCCTTGATGGAGTCAGACAAGCCTAGCCTGAACTGACCACATAGCGCTGGATCGTTCCAACGTGAATCGACCGCCCATCGTCGGAACTCTGAACAGTATTCCTCGGCTGGCCGTCGTCCTTGGCGTAAGGTGCGAAGCTTAGCGTCTGCTGTGGCACCTCTGTCAGGATCATCATATAAAATCTCCATAGCAGAGAAGAAACTATCCACCGAAAGACGCGCCGGATCCTGGGGCGACAGACTGAAGGCCCATGATTGTGGATCCCCTTGAAGGAGGGAAATGACCAGACCCACGCGCTGCTCCTGAGACCCGGACGAGGCTGGACGAAGTTGAAAGAAGAGCTTGCATGAATCCCGAAAATTAGCAAATTTGGTTCTGTCTCCAGAAAACTTATCTGGAAGTGGGATTTTGGGTTCCACTGGTGATGCGGCCGAAGCCCCTTGAGGGCTGGTGTTGATAGGAGCTGGACGGTTCTCCTGGGCCGCCACGCGATGAGCTAGGTGCTCCACGGCCGCGGTTAAGGCCTGCACCTGCTCCAATATCTGGTCCATTCTTTTCTGGCCCGTTATACTGTAATGCGCCGAACACCCTTCTCTCCTAAGCCAGGTAATCCCCAATCTCCACCGCCTCTTCTGCCTTTAGACAAGTCCCCGCTCGCAGGAGACGCGGATTATGCCTCTCCAGACTCGGTTACCCCCAGGACTTAGTTGGCGCAAAGATTACTGGCTTAAGGTGGAGACGGATGTTTGGCAGGGTCTCCCGAATATGGACGCCGGGATTTAGATAGGATAATAGGTGGAGAATCAATCAGGAAGGTCCAAAAACAAGCCGAGGTCAAGCCGGGTGATCACAGAGCGCAGTATCCAAGGGGTCAAGCGAAGAGTAGTCAAAACGAGCCGAGGTCAAACCAGGTGAGCACCAAAACGCGGTATCAGAGGGGTCGGGCAGAAGCGTGGTCAGGACGAGCAAAAAGGTCAGGACGGGCAGCAGACAGGGATGGTCAGAGACGAAGCCGAGTGGTAACTTTATCAAAGCAGACTAACAAGCACACCCTATTAACCAAAGGCTATAACGGGCACTGATGGACGGAACCGAACAATATTTAAAGGGGAACTGGCCAATGGGAAGGGGGAACTGGTGATTGGTGCAACTGTGATTTGAGAGGGAAATGTAGTGTTTGGTGCAACTTAGGATGTAGCTCCCTATTGGAGCCGCCCCAGGGACTGGACCGCCCTGGCCAGTCAGGCTGTCCAGTCCCTGGGTTCATTCCCACCCAGGCTATGGACCTGACTGGTCCATTTGAATCTGCCCCCTGCGAATGCGCAGGGAGCAGCGCCGCCGAGGGGCATATTGGAATCGTGCTCGCGCGAGCACGTGACAGAGGGCCGGGCGCGCTCCCCGAGACGGAAGGGGAAGACGCGCCGGCCACAGAGGAGACGGAGGCAGCAGAAGAGGCGGAGGGAGGCCCCGCGACGCCGGCCACCCCCGCCAAGGCAGAAGCAGCGGCGGCGGGCGAGACCGCCGCAGTCGCGGCGGCAGCTGCCCGGCGCGGCCGCCCAAAGACTGGAGCTGCGCGCCGCCGCACAGAGACGCCGCGGGACCGGGCGCCAGGAGAAGGTAAGAACCTAACATCCAGATGATAAAGGAAACAAAAACTCTAGGGGCCATCACATGATATGTTATAGGGGACAGACAGTTATAGGCTGTATAGAGACTGGCCCCCTCTATAACCTATATGTGATGGTTGGGAACTTTGTTAAAACTGGACCTCTGTCCCCAAGGAAACCAGGCTTACCTTATTATTCAGGCCATAAAGGGAACTGAAATCAGCCATCACATGATATGTTATGGGGGGCTCTATAACCTTTACGTGATGGCCCCAAAGAAAACCAGCTTAGGGGAGGGGGGCAAACGCCCTCATCAATGCCAGCAGCGATAGTGTGAGAACCTGCGAGTCTCAGGTCAGAGTGGCCATTCAGGTCATCGGGCCAGGAGCCCCCTCTTCACAACCTTGGCTCTCCTGCCCCATGGCTGCCCTGCTCACGTATATTTGTCAATGCGCAGCCCAAGATAATAAACTGAAGCTCGTCTCAACTAAAATTGGAAACTAAAATCTTCATCCGTAGGACATTTATATAAGACAAATCCAGAAGTATAGCATATAAAAAAAAAGATCCTTCTATATATTGTTACCCCTTGGTAGTCTGGATGAACTGCGATCCTGACAACTCTTCCTCCGGATAAACTGCCAAAATCTGGATCCTGAAACTGAACAAAGGGAAACAACGCTTATGATATAATCATAATGAAAATAGGGCCCCATCCAGGCACACGGGATCCAGTGCTTACCTGTTCCGACACCGTCCAGGGGATTAGATCTCCAGATGCTTTCTTCCCCCGAGAGAGACTGTTCATAATTGACTGACGGGAAATCTCTCCTTCAAGACAGACCTAAAGAAGCAGCACAGGGTAATAGCTGAATGCCATTGTTTCTCTATACTAAAGTTTACTGTACAGACGTGCAGGCAGCCAACCTCTATGGTTATCTAAACCTGCTCATAGACATGATTATCATGACAGACTAAGTCCACCTGCTACTTCTCCTCCTGTACCACTACTCTACATTCTAATCTTATCTCATGCGACTCCCAACCTCCTGAACTAGCACCCACACCAAGGGGTACCTGGAATGGAATAACTGGGTGGGTGGGCGCCCGTCCGTCTGGGTGGGTGGGGGTGGGCGCCCGTCCGTCTGGGTGGGTGGGGGTGGGCGGGTGGGCATCCGTCTGGGTGGGGGGCATGGGCGCCCGTCCGTCTGGGTGGGTGGGTGAGAGGCGAGGGCGCCCGTCCGTCTGGGTGGGTGGGTGAGAGGCGAGGGCGCCCGTCCGTCTGGGTGGGTGGGTGAGAGGCGAGGGCGCCCGTCCGTCTGGGTGGGTGGGTGAGAGGCGAGGGCGCCCGTCCGTCTGGGTGGGTGGGTGAGAGGCGAGGGCGCCCGTCCGTCTGGGTGGGTGGGTGAGAGGCGAGGGCGCCCGTCCGTCTGGGTGGGTGGGTGAGAGGCGAGGGCGCCCGTCCGTCTGGGTGGGTGGGGTGAGAGGCGAGGGCGCCCGTCCGTCTGGGTGGGTGGGTGGGAGGGAGGGCGCCCGTCCGTCTGGGTGGGTGGGAGGGTGGGAGGGCGCCCGTCCGTCTGGGTGGGTGGGAGGGCGCCCGTCCGTCTGGGTGGGAGGGAGGGAGGGCGCCCGTCCGTCTGGGTGGGAGGGAGGGAGGGCGCCCGTCCGTCTGGGTGGGAGGGAGGGAGGGCGCCCGTCCGTCTGGGTGGGAGGGAGGGAGGGCGCCCGTCCGTCTGGGTGGGAGGGAGGGAGGGCGCCCGTCCGTCTGGGTGGGAGGGAGGGAGGGCGCCCGTCCGTCTGGGTGGGAGGGAGGGAGGGCGCCCGTCCGTCTGGGTGGGAGGGAGGGAGGGAGGGCGCCCGTCCGTCTGGGTGGGAGGGAGGGAGGGAGGGCGCCCGTCCGTCTGGGTGGGAGGGAGGGAGGGAGGGCGCCCGTCCGTCTGGGTGGGAGGGAGGGAGGGAGGGCGCCCGTCCGTCTGGGTGGGTGGGAGGGAGGGAGCCCGTCCGTCTGGGTGGGTGGGTGGGAGGGAGGGCGCCCGTCCGTCTGGGTGGGTGGGAGGGTGGGAGGGCGCCCGTCCGTCTGGGTGGGTGGGAGGGCGCCCGTCCGTCTGGGTGGGAGGGAGGGAGGGCGCCCGTCCGTCTGGGTGGGAGGGAGGGAGGGCGCCCGTCCGTCTGGGTGGGAGGGAGGGAGGGCGCCCGTCCGTCTGGGTGGGAGGGAGGGAGGGCGCCCGTCCGTCTGGGTGGGAGGGAGGGAGGGCGCCCGTCCGTCTGGGTGGGAGGGAGGGAGGGCGCCCGTCCGTCTGGGTGGGAGGGAGGGAGGGCGCCCGTCCGTCTGGGTGGGAGGGAGGGAGGGAGGGCGCCCGTCCGTCTGGGTGGGAGGGAGGGAGGGAGGGCGCCCGTCCGTCTGGGTGGGAGGGAGGGAGGGAGGGCGCCCGTCCGTCTGGGTGGGAGGGAGGGAGGGAGGGCGCCCGTCCGTCTGGGTGGGAGGGAGGGAGGGAGGGCGCCCGTCCGTCTGGGTGGGTGGGAGGGAGGGAGCCCGTCCGTCTGGGTGGGTGGGTGGTTGGGTGGGAGGGAGGGCGCCCGTCCGTCTGGGTGGGTGGGTGGTTGGGTGGGAGGGAGGGCGCCCGTCCGTCTGGGTGGGAGGGAGGGCGCCCGTCCGTCTGGGTGGGTGGGTGGGAGGGAGGGCATCCGTCCGTGTGGGTGGGTGGGAGGGAGGGCATCCGTCCGTGTGGGTGGGTGGGAGGGAGGGCATCCGTCCGTGTGGGTGGGTGGGAGGGAGGGAGGGCATCCGTCCGTGTGGGTGGGTGGGAGGGAGGGAGGGCATCCGTCCGTGTGGGTGGGTGGGAGGGAGGGAGGGCATCCGTCCGTGTGGGTGGGTGGGAGGGAGGGAGGGCATCCGTCCGTCTGGGTGGGTGGGAGGGAGGGCATCCGTCCGTCTGGGTGGGTGGGAGGGAGGGCATCCGTCCGTCTGGGTGGGTGGGAGGGAGGGCATCCGTCCGTCTGGGTGGGTGGGTGGGAGGGCATCCGTCCGTCTGGGTGGGTGGGTGGGAGGGCATCCGTCCGTCTGGGTGGGTGGGTGGGAGGGCATCCGTCCGTCTGGGTGGGTGGGTGGGAGGGCATCCGTCCGTCTGGGTGGGTGGGTGGGAGGGCATCCGTCCGTCTGGGTGGGTGGGTGGGAGGGCATCCGTCCGTCTGGGTGGGTGGGTGGGCATCCGTCCGTCTGGGTGGGTGGGTGGGCATCCGTCCGTCTGGGTGGGTGGGTGGGCATCCGTCCGTCTGGGTGGGTGGGTGGGTGGGCATCCGTCCGTCTGGGTGGGTGGGTGGGCATCCGTCCGTCTGGGTGGGTGGGTGGGTGGGCATCCGTCCGTCTGGGTGGGTGGGGGCGAGGCAGGGCATCCGTCCGTCTGGGTGGGTGGGGGCGAGGCAGGGCATCCGTCCGTCTGGGTGGGTGGGGGCGAGGCAGGGCATCCGTCCGTCTGGGTGGGTGGGGGCGAGGCAGGGCATCCGTCCGTCTGGGTGGGTGGGTGGGGGCGAGGCAGGGCATCCGTCCGTCTGGGTGGGTGGGTGGGGGCGAGGCAGGGCATCCGTCCGTCTGGGTGGGTGGGTGGGGGCGAGGCAGGGCATCCGTCCGTCTGGGTGGGTGGGGGCGAGGCAGGGCATCCGTCCGTCTGGGTGGGTGGGGGCGAGGCAGGGCATCCGTCCGTCTGGGTGGGTGGGGGCGAGGCAGGGCATCCGTCCGTCTGGGTGGGTGGGGGCGAGGCAGGGCATCCGTCCGTCTGGGTGGGTGGGGGCGAGGCAGGGCATCCGTCCGTCTGGGTGGGTGGGGGCGAGGCAGGGCATCCGTCCGTCTGGGTGGGTGGGGGGCGAGGCAGGGCATCCGTCCGTCTGGGTGGGTGGGGGCGAGGCAGAGCATCCGTCCGTCTGGGTGGGGGCGAGGCAGGGCATCCGTCCGTCTGGGTGGGTGGGGGCGAGGCAGGGCATCCGTCCGTCTGGGTGGGTGGGGGCGAGGCAGGGCATCCGTCCGTCTGGGTGGGTGGGGGCGAGGCAGGGCATCCGTCCGTCTGGGTGGGTGGGGGCGAGGCAGGGCATCCGTCCGTCTGGGTGGGTGGGGGCGAGGCAGGGCATCCGTCCGTCTGGGTGGGTGGGGGCGAGGCAGGGCATCCGTCCGTCTGGGTGGGTGGGTGGGTGGGGGCGAGGCAGGGCATCCGTCCGTCTGGGTGGGGGCGAGGCAGGGCATCCGTCCGTCTGGGTGGGGGCGAGGCAGGGCATCCGTCCGTCTGGGTGGGGGCGAGGCAGGGCATCCGTCCGTCTGGGTGGGGGCGAGGCAGGGCATCCGTCCGTCTGGGTGGGGGCGAGGCAGGGCATCCGTCCGTCTGGGTGGGGGCGAGGCAGGGCATCCGTCCGTCTGGGTGGGTGGGTGGCTGGGAGGGCATCCGTCCGTCTGGGTGGGTGGGTGGCTGGGAGGGCATCCGTCCGGCTGGGTGGGTGGGCATCCGTCTGGCTGGGTGGGTGGGCATCCGTCTGGCTGGGTGGGTGGGCATCCGTCTGGCTGGGTGGGCATCCGTCTGGCTGGGTGGGTGGGTGGGCATCCGTCTGGCTGGGTGGGTGGGCATCCGTCTGGCTGGGTGGGTGGGTGGGAGGGCACCCGTCTGGCTGGGTGGGTGGGTGGGAGGGCACCCGTCTGTCTGGGTGGGTGGGTGGGTCGGTGGGAGGGCACCCGTCTGTCTGGGTGGGAGGGCACCCGTCTGTCTGGGTGGGTGGGTGGGTGGGTGGGAGGGCACCCGTCTGTCTGGGTGGGTGGGTGGGCACTCTCAACACAGACACACACAGCGCTGGTTCCAAGCTGCTGGCAAATGAGATCGTCGATAAGGTAAGACTGTCAGCAGCGACGGCTGCCGGTAAGGTTTGTATTAATGTGTGCGTGTCAGCAGTGGCAGCTGCCAGCAGCCAGTAAGGGGTGTGGCAATGCGCATCGACGGGAGCCTGGGATGCTGCAGGAGCCACAGAAGTGTCTGTAATTTAATTTTTGAATTTTTTTTTTTCTAAACATTCATGTGATACGACGCGTGGGTATTTCCCCCTATGGAGTGAAAGACTTCTGTAACAGAAACGCACAATACACAGCCATACTAAAATACACTAGGAGAGAGGGCCCTTCTCTTGTGGGCTTTCATAGCCCAAAATAAGTTGTGATAGTCCTATAAAAACAGTGGATACCTGAATGACAGCCAAGACTTCGGGGAGGGAATTCTGGGTGGGAGGCACCGGAGGAAGCAGGCAAAAGAGGTGATGAGCGGGGGCATCGGAGAGCATCTGCAGGTCATTGGGTGAGTTCTGCGGAGACACAATAAACTGCTGCTACACACAGAGCAAAAAAACATATCGCTTCAGCAGCAAAGTCACCGCTCCATACCTTGTAATGAGAGGCCACATATAGAGCCATTAATCTCTGCAGGAAGGACTCTGACGCCTTACTGTAACAGAACAGCGTGTCCCTGTTCACATAGTATCTGTTACAACATTAAGTATAATAACACCCCACCAAATTTCATGGGATTATTACAATTGTACCTGGGGCATAGAGAAGAAAAAATACCGTTTTGTGATTACTCACCTTTAAAACGGATATTATAAGTGTGACATACACTCCACTTCAATAAGTCTTGACAGTCGGGTTATTCTCCAGTAGAGGGCGAACTTCTGCAGAGATGAATGCAAAAAAAAGAAGCCCCTCCCGGTCCATAACTACCTGGGACCTCCCACCAATTCCCAAGTGGCAGATAGCAGTAAAGGGACCAGGAAGAACCAAATATAACAATATTAACAAAAAACCAATGGTTCACTATATAAAGGATCCAGAATACCAAACAGGGTGGGTGAAGCGGAGTGTATGTCACACTTATAATATCCGTTTTAAAGGTGAGTAATCACAAAACGGTATTATTCCAAGTGTGAAATACACTCCGCTTCAATTCTTCATGACGTTTGGGACATCCAATAGCAGTGCCCGTCATGGGTGGGAACCATAAACCGTAAAGAATGCACCAACTCAAACCACTGCAGCTTGCAGAACCTTGTGGCCAAAAACAGCATCTGCTGAAGCCCGCACATCAACCTTGTAAAACTTGGAAAAAGTATGAACAGAACACCAAGTAGCAGCCTTACAAACTTTTTCAACAGAAGCCTGGTGCTGAAAAGCCCAGGAGGCACCCACAGCACGAGTAGAGTGCGCAGTGACCCTAAACGGGGGAGTCCTCCCCTTAGCAGAATAGGCCCCAACAATGGCCTGACGAATCCATTTGCTAATCGTAGACTTAGCAGGTGCCAAACCTTTCCTAGGCCCGCAGGGCACCACGAAAAAAGCATCCGTCCTACGGAAGGAAGAAGTAGTCACCAAATAGTACTTCACACAGCGAACAACGTCCAAATTGTGCAGAACCCTCTCCTTCTCATTGTTAGGCTTAGGACACAAGGAAGGGATAACAATATCCTGATTGAGGTGGAAAGCAGACACCACCTTAGGAAGGAAATCCGGTTTAAAACGAAAAACCATCTTATCCTGGTGTCTCTCAAAGTAAGAGGCCTGAATCGACAGAGCCGCCAACTCAGAGACACGCCGAACCGAGGTAATCGCCACCAAGAAGGCAACCTTCTGAGTGAGAACCAAAAGAGCAATATCATGTAGCGGCTCAAAAGGCGGACCCTGCAGAGCCGAAAGAACCAAATTCAAATCCCAAACAGGAACTACAGCTTTTCGAGGGGGCCGCACATGCGCCACCCCTTGGAAAAAAGTCTTAACCAGCGGGTGTAAAGCAAAAGACCTCTGGAAGAAAACCGACAAGGCAGAAACCTGTCCTTTCAAAGTACTAAGCTGGAACCCCAGGTCCAGATTATGCCGAAGAAACTCCAAAATTCTGGGTACAGAAAAAACCCTGCAAGGCAAGGCCCTAGCCTCACACCAATCAATATAGGACCTCCAGGTCCTATAGTAAATGCCCGAAGAGGACCGCTTCCTAGCCCTAATCAGGGTCTGAACAACCGCCTCAGACAAACCTTCCTCTTTCAAGATGAAGGTTTCAGCAGTCAAAGCCAGCATTTGTAAATTGGGGTAAAACAGACGACCCTGAGATAGCAGGTCTGGCAGCAAGGGAAGCCGGTACTGGTCCACGGTCAGCCTTACAACGTCTGCGTACCAAAGCCTTCTTGGCCACCTTGGAGCCACCAGAATCGCTGGTGCCCCTTCTAGAACCAGTTTGCGAACTACCTTGCCCAGCGTGGAAACAGGTACAGAAAACCCAGGTCCTTCCAAGCCAGTGACAAGGCATTCACTGCCAAGGCCAAGGGATCCTGAGAAAGAGACACAAAGGCCGGAAGTTTGTGATTGTGCCTTGAGGCAAAGAGATACACCTCCGGAGTCCCCCACCTGCGGCAAAGATCCAGAAAAACCTCGGGGTTGAGAGACCCCTCTCCGAGGCGAGAGGATCCCCTGCTCAGAGAATCCGCCTCCGAATTCTCCACTCCCAGAATGTAGACTGCCGAAAGGCAAGGAACATTGCTCTCCGCCCAGTGCAGGATCAGAGAGACTTCCCTGAGGGCACTCCTGCTGCGAGTCCCTCCTAGGTGATTTATGTAGGCCACTGCCATTTGGTTGTCCGAACGCACCTGAACCGGAAGACCCAATAACTGTGGGGTCAGCCGAACCAGAACCAGACGAATGGCTCTGAGCTCCAATACACTGGTGAGCCTCCTGGGGACACCACACCCCGCTGAACTGATGACTCTTCCAATAACCTCCCCAGCCCGACAGGCTGGCATCCGTGGTAACCGTCTCCCAACAAGGGGCCAGAAAAGATCTGCCCTTCACCAGATTGCTCGGGTCCAGCCACCACCGAAATGACTGCCGAACCCTGGGAGACACCTTGAAAGGTTGATCCAATGACCGTGGGCTCCTGTCCCAATAAGTCAATAGCAGAAGTTGAAGAGATCTCATGTGAAACTGTGCAAACGGCACCGCCTCGAAGGAGGACACCATCAGACTCACCAGTTTCATCCCCTGTCGGATAAAGGGACAAGGACTGTCCAGAAGACGACGGATCAGGTCCTGAATCCCCTGCACCTTGGCCTGGGGCAGAAACACTCTGGCCAGACTGGTATCCAGAGTCATGCCCAGAAATGAAATCACTCGAGACGGGGAGAGAGAAGACTTGGTGCGGTTGATCACCCACCCGAACCTCTCCAGGGTCGACACCACCAGATGGGTGTCCAGCTCTGCCTGCTGAAGGGAAGAAGCTGAAATCAACAGATCGTCCAGATAAGGCACAATGCGAATGCCATGCGATCTGAGCAGAGCCATTACACCCGCCAAAACCTTGGTGAAGACCCTCAGTGCCGAGGTCAGACCAAAGGGAAGAGCTACAAATTGATAATGTTGATCCTCTATCGCAAACCGGAGGAATCTCTGATGCGCCTGAAAGATC
This sequence comes from Gastrophryne carolinensis, assembly GCA_027917425.1. Classification (NCBI taxonomy): domain Eukaryota; kingdom Metazoa; phylum Chordata; class Amphibia; order Anura; family Microhylidae; genus Gastrophryne; species Gastrophryne carolinensis. The sequence goes on from CM051241.1 coordinate 102,519,753, forward strand.
GGAACATGCAGATACGCATCCTTGATGTCTATGGATGTCATGAAATCCCCCTGGTGAAGGGAAATGATAGCGGAGCGCAGAGTCTCCATGCAGAACTTTTTGGCTCTGATAAATCTGTTTAGAACCTTGAAATCTAGAATGGGTCTCACCGAACCCTCCTTTTTGGGTACCGTGAAAAGGTTGGAGTAGTAACCCCTGCCTCTCTCCGACTGAGGCACCGGGCAAATAACTCCCATGTCCAGAAGGTTTCTTACTGCTAACAGGAGCCCCTGTGCAGTCTGATGGTCCGAAGGCACCCGAGACCTTAAGAACCTTGGAGGCGGCCAGTACTCGAACTCCAGTTTGTACCCGGACGAGACCACTTCCAGGATCCAATTGTCTGTGACCTCCCGGGCCCAGACCTAGAAGAAGAGCCGCAGCCGCCCCCCCACCCGTTCGGGTGAGGGCACCCCTTCATTGCTGAGCCGGCTTACCGGCGGACTTAGGCTTGAAACCCCAGGCAGCCGTCGGGTGCGCCCGACCTCTGCCCCTATTCCAGGACGAGCCCTGACTCCAGAGACGGGCAGACCCCTAACCGCTCTGGCTCCACGAAAGGAAATCTCTTGTCCTGCCACGCCAACTACCCGTCCTTCCCTCCCCCCCCTTTCCCCCCCCTTCTGTTCGCAGAAGCTACCCCTGTCCACTCTAAAGCGCGCCTAAACTAATAGACTCACCTATTATGTTCTACCATTTCTTTCACTCAAAATAAGGTTTGACCCCTTATTTTAGGCAGCTGCTACCCCAGACCTGAGGCGCTTCTTATACCTTTAGTTACTACTAAAACCCTCTTCTGACCATCATTCTGCCAGTCCCTGATCAGGGACCTGGTAGCAAGCGACACTAGAGCAGATGAACACGCCGCCCGCAGGGCCGATCCCACACTGGCAAACGCATGACAAGCCATCTGATCAAGGCGCTTATCCTCGCCATCCTTAAGGGAGGTAGCGTCAGGGGTGTTAAGCACAGAAGAATTGGTCAAGCCCAAAACAGGCGCATCGAGCTCAGGAGGAGAGGACCATCGTTCGACCGCCTCCACCGGGACAGGATACTTCTTGTCCCATCCCTGGGGAGCACCAGGAAGCCGACTGGGCCTCTCCCATTCTTTCTGGATCAGTGCATCAAAATGATCCTGCGTAGGGAATTCTAGACGGGGCTTGCGGACCCCCAAAAATTTCCCCTTCTTTAGGGGAGGCGCCTCCGGGGGATCAATATCCAACACCTTCAACATATGTGACAAAACAGCAGCCGTATCTACGGCATCCCCAGGCGCCTGCCCAACAAAAGCATCACCAGACTGTACAAAATCAAACACTTCCCCCTCCCCCACACGGGGCCGCCCCCGCCCCCCCACCGAGGGAGTAAGGGACCCGGAGGGAAAAGGGAAAACCCGGCCAATAATAAGGCCGCATGCTAGCAGGGACGGGGGCATCCCGTACCAGGATCACCACAACCTGGTTGTACCGCATGCCCCATAATGAGGTCTCTACTGCACCCACAGGGTGCTCCTACCCTTGCCAGGGCCCACAGCCTAAGCTGGGAGGCTCAACAGGGTAAATTTAGAATGAGTCCTGGCAGCAATAGGGACAAAAAAGGGGCCGGGCGCGAGCCCGGCTTACCTGCAAGTAAGAGAAGCTTCATCTTCTGTCTTGCTCGCTCCCTGCAGAGAAGACAACTGGGGAATTGGTGGGAGGTCCCAGGTAGTTATGGACCGGGAGGGGCTTCTTTTTTTGCATTCATCTCTGCAGAAGTTCGCCCTCTACTGGAGAATAACCCGACTGTCAAGACTTATTGAAGCGGAGTGTATGTCACACTTGGAATAAACACATCCTAAACTCAATGGCAAACCTGTGTAACTAGGTCTTGAGTTTTGTCAATAATGACTGATGGTCCAGTAACATCCCATCCTCCTCTCCCCACACCTGAGTATTTCAATTCAGGATGCCCTGTTACAGAACCGTATCTAAACAAGCTTTAAAGTGCTTTTAATAGATGAATAGTGTCTCATGCAGTCACCAGGGGGCATCCCACAATGTAAAAATAGAAAGCAAGTTCATACTTCTGGGTCCAGAGTTTCAGCTGACAGCAGCAACTACTGCCTGCACTCCAGCAGCGACGGTGCATCCCAGAGACCCTGGTTCTCTATGTGACCTCAAGCAAGAAATCGGATGCCCAGGGCAAACCTGATAGTCAGGTGGCATGGGCTCTAACTAGCTATAAGGTGCATAGGGCACAACCGATAAGCCGCTGGTGGTCACGTAAAGAGTCCTGGTAGCAAGGATGCACTTTCATTGCAGGAGTGCGGACAGCATCTGCAGCATCTCTGGATACCGGATTATTGTAGCTGAAGAGCAGGCCTTTTCTTTAGCTCTTTCAGTTCTGTAGAACTGCTTTTAAGTGGACCAATTGCCTCCTTGGCTGGCACTGAAGTCCAAAAGACTCAGAGGCTGGCCGACTAAGTGCCCCTTGGGCATCCCGATTTGGGATGGCCCACTGTGGCCGCAATCACGTACTCTATACGCCGGTCCCTCGTCACAATCGCAGGTCTTAGCCGCATCCCCGCAGCTGAGGCCCGCTCTTGCACGCACCTAGCCATCCAGATAGGCTAGACGCGTGCGCACTCAGCCAGGGAAATTCGGTGTGTGGTTGCCCGCGCTCAGTACTAGCCAACACTTTATGCCGCGTACTGGTATGCACGGCATAAAGCGCTGGTTGGACGAGAGCGTGTGCTTGTGCCGTAGGAGTGGCGAAAGGTGAGTGCAGTGGGTGATCTGAGGGGTATCACAAAGCAGGGCATCCCACGTATAGGCTAAGTGTAAAAATACAATTCTGTGATTACTCACCTGTAGAATTGATTTAACTGTGTACATCACGGCCTGTTTCATTTCAATCATTACTTCTGGGGTATTCCGCCACAAGGTGGCGCAGTTGACTGCAGAAGACTTGTGGCTCCTCCCGGCCCTATAAAGAGCCAGGAATCACCCATAGACCCCCAGTGTTGAAAAGCAGTTATGCAAGAAGCCGGGAGATAAATCATGATAAATACACAGCCTCACAAAAATACAATTCTGTGAGAATCTCACCTGTAGAATTGGTATTATATGCATACAGCACGTCCTGCTCCAGACATATTCATAACGTATGGGTATACCTCCGCCTTCAGCGCCGTGCACTGCAGATCATGAAGAAAACAAGCTCCTCCCGGCCCTACATATACCGGAGGACCTCCCACAATCCCCAGCATTGAAAAGCAGTGAAAAGAGAAGCCAGGAGAAACAAACCACCCAGAAAATATGGCAATAACACCAAGTGATTACAATCACTATACAGGGGATCCAGAACAAGTGAAACCAGGGTGGGGTGGAGCAGGACGTGCTGTATGCATATAATACCAATTCTACAGGTGAGATTCTCACAGAATTGTATTATTCTAAGCATACAGCACGTCCTGCTCCAGACATATTCATAACTTATGGGACATCCAATAGCAGTGTCCATAAATAGGGTGGGATCCCCGTGAGAAGGCACAGCCAACAGTAAAGCGCTGTCACCCTTGACCATGCTATTAACAACGAGAGCGATGCTCTAACGTCAACCTTTGAACCTTGTAAAGGTAGAACTGAACACAAGCAGCGGACTAGTCAGCTTGTTCACTAAGCACTAAGCCAAGCACTAACAGTAAGAGAATGAAAAACAATAGGGAGGAAGAATCTTCCCCTAAAAGAATAGGCCAAAGTAACTGCCTAACCATGCTACTGCAAGAGAGTGTAGCCACGGCAACTCAAAAACTTTCCCCAACAGGAAATACATGTCCAGGTCGCAGACGAAACCAGCCGTGGTGCTAACAGCAATACTCAGCAGAAGCCGAAAGAGTACTGCAGGTCCAGAAGGACGACCAACAGAATAGGACCAACCAGAGGTCCCTTAGCCCATGGAAGCAATCAATCCGGTACTTCAAGAAGGGGACACCGGTAGGCCCCAAAGATAAGATCCCTATCAGGGACAAGACAGTTCCGGCAGATCTCTAACCCCAGCAGAGGGGCAGAGATCCCTTTTATCTCATAGTAAATTAGATAATAGCCCAGAGACCAGAGGATCCGGTCAAGGCAGAAGGAAAACAAAATATCGCCTGGATCCAACTTGGTGCAAGGCGAGTACCCTCACCTCATGGTATACAGCTATACATAAGGTATATATATATATATATATATATATATATATCTCAATATATTTAAGTATATATAATGACTAGGACCGTCAATAGTGCCGTTCCTTATGGCACACTTCTGACTGGAACAACCTCCCTAGAAGAGCAGCCTGATGGAAGGAGCAGGTCAGACAAGGACCTGACTAAGACTCATGGGAGCCCTTAGTAGGGCATCAGAATAAGTCATCCCCTAAAAGAGGAACTAGGAATCCCCCAGGAATGCACCTGAGCAGACCCTGAAGAATGCAGACAAAAGATTGGATCAGGTCTTGCAATAGAAGAACAGGGCAGGCCCCAACCATAGACAGAGTCAAGTCGTGAGCCAATACCAAACACTGCTTATAGGACCCTAATCCCAGGAGCAGAAATAGTCTCCGACAGGGTAAGCCCAGGATCTTACCAACGCTAAGGTAGGCCTGAAGTAAAGGCACCTTACTATGTTAAAAACAGTCGTCATGAGGGAAAATACAGTCCTACTGTTCTCAGCAGAACTCCCTGAGAACCAACACCCCACTGGGCCACCCAGGCCCCTAGCATAAGGTGCTGCTTGCCAACAGAGACTAGTGCGAGCTCTCCCCACGCCCAGTAGGGCAAGGGTATAACGACTTTCAAGTACACTACCCAGCCAGAACCACTAACCCCAACCCGGGCAGACCAATCTGGCCAATAACAGGGATAGACCACTACAATAGGGACGGAGTCCCACAGAACCCTGCCAGTGTGAGCACAGAGGCACAACAGAGAACCTCCCACGGGAGGGAGTACAGGAAGGACAAGGAGTATTAAGTCCCCCAAGGAATCAAGGCTCCCCTGTAATAGATCCAGGAGCAAGGGTTCCGCAGGAACAAGGAGCAATCACTGTCCTACCATGGACAAAATGTCCCCCAATGGACAGGTACTAAGAAGGAGTAGTCCCCCAAATAGGACCCACTAAATGCTCATTATGACCAAAATTCACCTAGGAAAGCAGAACCTTCAAGTTCCCTTCCTAGGAACCCCCTGGTGTTTCAGAAGAATAAGCCCCCTTTGTCATCCTGCCAGATTAGGTACCATGGTAACCAATCAGGGAAGAGCAAACAGGTATGGAATGCTCCCCCACGGCACTCTCAAGTAACCCTTAGAAGAAAAACCGTCTCCACTAGGAGTAAGGTAAGCAGACCTAGACCCAGGGTGCAAACCCTTCATCCAGGGCTAATGGCTAAAGCGCCTCAGAGCCCAAAGAGCACATAGACAAGTGATGTCAAAGGGCCAGGCGTCCACTAGCGCACCAGAAGCAATTCTGTCCGGAGAAATAACTATATAGGACGGAGGACCAGAGGCCTCATACCGGTAAATTCCTTATTACCAGGGAAAAAGACACTAAGTGAAGCCTAATCCAGTCACAACCAGGAACTAGAGGACGGAACAGAGTAGAGCCCCGGTTTGCCAAGTTCCATCCCACTACTGCTATCGTGAGGAACAGGAGGGCCTAATAGGTCCCCTGGTAGATGCCCCCTGGTGCCGTGTGAGACATCACACCCTTCTAAGGTCTAGCGCGTACAAGGGCACGACAGGGGGCTTCGCCTAAGCTCCAACGGAGTCAATGATCACCAATACCCAGCAGTAGTGGGCTCAATATCCAGAAGACTCCTTGGAGTCTAGAAAAAAAATCTGAACACGCCACCAGCGGTCATAGGACCCCTGGAGCATGGGGCACAGACAGCCCTGTCAAGGGCGCCAGGCTGAATGCTTATGGATACAGGTGCCACACCCCCCTAGGAGTTAGGCAGATAGGCTCCCTCATCCTTGAAGGGAGGAAGGGACCGACCCACTCAGGGGCCCCAGTTTCTATATGATAATGGCGTTCTGCAAGGGAGCCATACCTGACAGGCCTAGTAAGGCCTGCACCCATACCTGAAAAAAGGCATGGAACCATAGTCCTCCTGACCGACTCAGGGAAGGACCACCCAGCAAACACTATTCCATATCTGGAGGAACTATCTCCTAAAGCCATTGGAACGAGGCAGGATGCCTCCTGATAGGAGTAAGGTGCTGTGGCCATCCCCTCACCCAGGTGGGTGAGAGCGTCCCATCATGCTTGAGGGTTTTCCAGGAAGGAAAAAGGCTTAGCCCGACCAGAGGGCCCCGGGCATTGAACGTCACTCCTGGGACCGCATACCGAACCGGACCCTGCAGGGGGCGTCCTCGGCTCCTGTTTAACAGTATGATACGGAGGAGGCGGGGTATCCCTGCTCCACGGGGGGCGCAACGGCTGCCTCTGACTGGGTGGACTGTCCTGTTTTTCAAATAAGTCTAGACGGGCCCCAAATAGGTGATGCCCTCTAAAGGGAAGCCCCGTCAAGGTCCTTTTAGCGTCATCGTCTGCCCCCCACTGGCGAAGCCAGAGTAGGCGACGTATAGCTACCACTTGGGCAGAAGTCCTCGCGCACATTTTGATGGTGTCATCGAGAGCCAAAAGGATAAATTTAACAAAATATCGCAGCTAGAGAGTGTGTAAAACACCTCCCAGGCTAAATCTTCAGGTTGATGCTCCAGCATCTTTCTTATAAGAGTCTTAGCGGCCACTGCCGTGATAGCCGCGGCACAGACAGGGCGCAGCGCCGTGCCAGCACAGGCAAAGGCGTGGGAAGCAAGCCTATCAATGCGCCGATCCTCGGCGTCCCGCAGGGAGCTGTAAGCCAGAGCTGTAAGGAGGGGGGGGGGTTAGGAACCCCAATAATCGGAGCGTCCACTGATGGGGACGAGGACCAAATATCTACCATCTCGGGGGGAAAAGGGTATTTCCAAACCCAGTCCTCCGGGGGCTTTTGAAGAGCAGCAGGACATTCCCACTCTTTAAGTACAAGAGCATGGAAGTGAGCCTGCTCGAGGAATTCCAAGCGCGCAGGCGCAGTATGAAAGCGCCCCCCTCTCGGCCAGGAGACCGCACCGGGAGGCGAAATGGACAATACATTAAAAATCCTGAGTAACATCCCGCCAATATCAAGCTGGTCCCAGTCATTCTGACCAGCATCATCCTGACCCCTCGGTCTCTCATCAGAGGAGCCTAGGTCAGAGAACAGGTCCCCTTCTTCCGACGTGGCGCTAGCACGTGTAGAAAAGGACTCCTCAGAGCCCATGGCACAGGCCGAAGCCGCGGGAGTACAAGGCCGTTGTCTATCTGGACCCATCCGGCCAGACAAACCTTCAACGATCTGGGCAAGCGTGGCCCGTCTAGGAGAAGTATCTATTTGTAACTCGCCACTTGTACAAGACTCAACAGGAGAGAGGTTTAGGGAAGGGGAAAGGGGAGAGAAGGAGCGAGGTACAACCGCAAGCGTCGCTCTCAATTCCAGCGTCTGCTCAGAACATGACGCGCAGACCCGTGCCCCGTCCGCCTCAGCATGGGGGAGACCGCACGATATACACAGCCGGTCCTGTCCCAAGGGGACCCCGGTAACATAATCCTGAGATGCCTCCATATGGTGATTGTTTAAATATAGGATGTCGATAGGGATTTATGCAGAAAGCAACCCTGGATGCCCCCAACTACCCGCTGATCAATGTGAGAGATTTTGGGAAGGCCCGCTCCTTATATGTATGAGTATAGCAATGTATACGTATATAGTAAATATATGAATAGGTATATAGGTATATATGTATATGAGGACGGGAGAGGCCACCAGGAACTCAGCGTCTGAAAGACACAATGGGAAAGAGATGCCATGAACATGCGCAGATGGGCAGACAATAATGAGAGGGATTAGCCCGCAAGGGCACTTACAGCTCAAGTGGAGGAGGAGACCGCCACGACGCGTGAAGCTAACAAAATGGCGCCCGGCGAAGCTCGAAGGGCGGGCTAAATACTCTGTGACGCGAAGCGCGCCGAACTAAGGCCCCGCCCATTCAAAATAGCGTGAAGCTCTGAGGTAAAAAATGCGGCAAGGATGCAACCACAGGCCTAACGTACCATAGAGCGGACACTGACAAAAAAACGCGGGCACCACGGCAACATTATTATGGCAATCAAAGTAAAAAACACACAGCGGCCGTCGAAATAAGGAGCAAGCAGCGCGGCTCTGACATCTCTGAGCTAATAAAGGGCAGAATAGAAGCCACGAGCGTGACACACGCGTACCCTCCCCCCCCTTTCTTTTCCCCCTAAGTGGACGGGGAAAAGAAGGAGAATGGCGACCCGATAATAGGGTCCAGCACTACGCGGGGTACAGGAGTCTAGCTCCATAAGCACACCACGAGGTGCTGCCTACCTTCACCCGACCCACGCAGCCCAGGCTGGGAGGCATTGTGATTTGGAAAAGGACGGGTGGGAATAGTCCCGCAGGGCCTCGGGCTGTCCAGCCCCGCTTGCCTGCGAGAGCGTGATACTTCATGTCTTCGCAGTTTCAGCACTGCAGAGAAATCTGGGGATTGTGGGAGGTCCTCCGGTATATGTAGGGCCGGGAGGAGCTTGTTTTCTTCATGATCTGCAGTGCACGGCGCTGAAGGCGGAGGTATACCCATACGTTATGAATATGTCTGGAGCAGGACGTGCTGTATGCTTAGAATAAATAGCTTTTGATCAAAATCACCATAAAGAGGCAACCAGGGACAACGATAACAAGGGAGGGATGAAACAGACCATGCTGTACACAGTAAAATCAATTATACAGGTGAGTAATCACAGAATTGTATTTTTCCAAGTGCACAGCATGGCCTGTTTCATTTCAATCATTACTTCTGGGACATCCAATAGCAGTGTTCGCAAAGTAGGGTGGAATCCCCAATGAGTAACGGCAGGCAGTTCAAGCCACTACTGCCTGAAGCACCTTGTGGACAAAAGCAGCATCAGCTGAGGACCTAACATCAACCTTGTAAAACTTAGAAGAAGTATGAACAGAAGACCACGTAGCGGCCTTACAAACTTGTTCAACAGAAGCCTGGTGCTGAAAAGCCCAAGAGGCACCAATAGCCCTAGTAGAGTGAGCAGTAACGCGGAAGGGAGGTTCCTCCCCTTTGGCAGAATAAGCTCGCACCACCGCCTGTCTAATCCACTTGCCGATAGTGGATTTGGCTGGAGGCAAACCCTTCCTAGGTCCAGAGGGAAGAACAAAGAGAGTCAGACTTCCTAAAGGGCTCAGTAGCGACCAGATAATACTTGAGCGCCCTGAACACATCCAGAGAATGAAGGTTCCGTTCCTTGGAATTAGCAGGGGCAGGACAATAGGAAGGTAAGACAATGTCCTCATTGAGATGAAAGGCAGATACAAACTTGGGCAAAAATTCCGACGGAACACCACCTTATCCTGATGCCGCTCAAAATAAGGAGGTTCCATGGAAAGCGCCGCCAGCTCAGATACTCGACGCACCAAAGTAATAGCGACCAAAAAGGCTACCTTAAGAGTCAGAATGGACAGAGCGGCCTTACACAGAGGCTCGAAGGGAGGACCCTGTAGAGCAGAAAGCACCAAGTTTAAATCCCAAACCGGTAACAGAGGCTTACACGGCGGACACACGAGGAACTCCATGGAAAAAAGTCTTGACAAGCCTATGATTTTTCAAAGATCTTTTGCCAAAGATTGCCAGAGCCGAAACATGTCCCTTGAGGGTACTAAGTTGTAGACCCGAATCCAGACCATGCTGCAAAAACTCCAGAATCCTGGGAATGGAGAATTCACGACAAGATAGAGACTTGGACTCACACCAAGCAATATAAGCATGCCAGACCCTGTAGTAATAGTAAACAAAGATTTCTTCCGAGCCTGAATCAAAGTATCAACAATGGAGGCCGGCAAACCCTTGCCCATCAAGATGGAGGTTTCAGCAGCCAAGCTGTTAAAGCCAGCGTTTGTAAATTGGGATGGAGCAGCTGCCCCTGAGTGAGAAGCTCTGGATCGTCGGGCAAGATGTACCGATCCACCGCCATCTGGACGACGTCCGCGAACCATACCCTCCTCGGCCAGCGGGGGGCCACTAGAATGGCCGGTACCCCCTCCTGGGCTATCTTGCACAGCACGCAACCCAGCAGAGGAAAGGGAGGGAGTACATAAAGGAGCCGAAACTCCGTCCAGGGAATCGCTAGCGCGTCCGGCCAGAGGATCCTTTGACGAGAGGCAGGGAACAGTCTCCTCCGCCCATGATAAGATCAGAGACACTTCCTTGAGGGCTCGCTTGCTCCGGGTCCCAACCCGATGATTGATTTAGGCAACCACCGTCTGATTGTCCGAGCGGACTTGTACAGCAAGACCCCGAAGGTGGGGAGTCAACTGGGAGAGCACCAACCTGATCGCCCTCAGCTCTAGGATGTTGATGGGCACGTGGGCCTCCCGGGGACCCCACTGACCCTGGAACTTCAGTGACTGCCAAACTGCCCCCCAGCCGGTCAGACTAGCGTCCGTGGTGACAATCTCCCATCGCGGAGGCAGAAAGGACCTGCCCACTAGAAGATTCCTTGCGTCCAACAACCACGAGAGGGAATGTCTGACCAGAGGGGACAGAGCAAACTTCTGATACATGGACTACTGAGTCCGATCCCAAGCCGACAAGAGATGTAACTGAAGAGGTCTCATGTGGAACTGAGCAAAGGGAACCGCCTCAAAGCAGGACACCATTAGCCTCACCAACTGCATCCCCAGACGGATGGAGGGGTGAGGACACGAAAGCAGGGCCCACGCCTGCAACCGAAGGCCCTCCACCTTTTGCTGAGGGAGAAAAACCTTGACCTGAGAAGTATCCAACATCATGCCCAGGAAGGACCTCACCAAAGACGGAGATAGTGAAGACTTGGGATAGCTGATCATCCAGCCGAAGGACTCGAGAGTGGACGCCACCACCTGAGTATCCTTCTCGGCCTGATGAAGAGACTGAGCCGCAATCAGAATGTCGTCCAGGTAAGGGAGGATGCGAATGCCCTGGTTCCGCAACAGAGCCATCACGCCCGCCAGCACCTTGGAGAACACCCGAGGTGCCGAGGTGATACCGAACGGTAAAGCCACTAACTGGTAATGCTGATCCTCTAGAGCGAACCTCAGGAATCTATGATGACCTGGAAAGATTGGCACAGGAAGATAGGCATCCTTGATGTCCACGGTGGTCATAAAGTCGCTCGGGCGAAGGGTACTGACAGCCGAGCGTAGCGTCTCCATGCGAAAGTGCTTGAACCTGACAAACTTGTTGAGACCCTTCTAGTCCAGGATGGGCCTCAAAGAAAATCACAGCATATGCACCAATCAATCAGACCCGAAGGATCAACTCACGGACCAGATTGAATCAGCAGCACGCGCAGGAGGAATTCAGGACAGGATGCCCCACAGCGATGTCAGTCGGCCAGTTCAGGCAGCCAGGGAAGCGCCCCCAGCCTGCAGCACGGAGCCAGGCAAGATGGCGCCGCTAAAAGAACCTCGAGGGGCGGGCCGCGGGGAGATGGCGCAAAATGCATCATCCCGCGGCGCCGCCCCCCGCAAAAGGGCGCGAGAACGCCGGCGCCTACTCAAAGAATGGCGCCCGGCGCAAGGGAGGAGGCCAGTGCGCTCGCGGCGGCGCGTGCCCGACACTCCCCCCCCCCCCCCCCAACAGCCTCGACAGGGAAAGGAGGCAGCGCGGAGTACATGAAGGCAGACCAGTGAAGGGGGAGGGGGGGGGGGGGAATTATACAATAAACCCCCAGAGCAGAAATAGTCCCACACCAGACAACCCCCACAATAAAGACTCACCCCCGTAAAACACACCAGGCACACAAGCAGCAGTGGTTCCTCCATTCCCCATATAGGCTCACCATATGCCTATGGCCGGCTACCCTTCAGTTATAGGGTGTGCGGCCTGGAGCAAAGCTCATCGAGCACCCGACCCAGGTGCTCCCCTACAATCACCCGATCCGTCAGCCAAGGCTGGGAGGCAGGAGGTTCCGGAAGCGGGTGGAAATAGGCTTACAGGGCCGCAGGCTTGGTTGCTCCGCTCGCCTGCGAATAACCATAGAGAGCCATCTTCGGTCTTCGCAGTCATGACTGCAGAGAAACACTGGAGGTCTATGGGTGAATCCTGGCTTTTTATAGGGCCGGGAGGAGCCACAAGTTTTCTGCAGTCAACTGCGCCACCTTGTGGCGGAATACCCCAGAAGTAATGATTGAAATGAAAGAGGCTGTGCTGTACACTTGGAAAAACATACTGGTATGATGCTGAATAAAGCTGTAGTTGCTAAGAATTAAGTTATTAAACACTGAGACTGACTACTTTTGTTCCCCCACAGCTGATCAGTGCTAGTCCAGCGATCAGAATGTTACCTGATCGCTGGATCCATGCCCACGCATCCTGCTGTGCCCCTGGCCCGAACAGCGGTCAGAATTGATGGCATATCAGGTTTGCAACCTGCCATCATTCACAAGAGGGCTACTACGCCCTCTCTCTCACTTTCACTGCAATAGAGGGGGTGTGCTGAGGCCTGACACCCCCCTCCATTGTAGTGAATAGAGAGGGTGTGGCTGTGCCCCTGTGACTGATGACGTGGGGCGACAGCACTGAAGCATCGGTGAATGAAGCTCAGAGGCAACGGTCAGTTGAACCGGACTAGCACTGATCAGCTGTAGGGGACAAAAGGTAAGTACCCTTTTATTAGGGTGCCCAATCACTTTGAAGTGGACCAACAGTGAGCACAAAAAAAACAGAACATTTAACCCCCCATGCATCAAAATTAAGGATTAGCCTCAAACAGTAAGCATCCCAGTATTTGCTAAATTTTTGCAAAGTGCAAGGTGCCACCATCCTGGATGGACTTGGGAGCTGGGTTATTTCCCAGATTTCCCGGGCACTCTGCATACCTCGCATGTTTATCACACTGCAGGGCCACTTTAAAGAGGAACAAAACCCAGGAATTTGACTTTTAACATTTTATTCCACTCCCCTGGGGCATCCCGAATTGGGATGTTTGGTTGTGTGAACCCACCCATAGCACCCAGTACAACTCAACTCTTCCTGGTACCAAGGGCACATTCGCAGGCTCTCTTCCACTGCTGTGAGTTTGTCATTCGACAGGCAGCTCTCATTGACTTGAATGAGAATTGTGCGCTGTTGTCTACCTGGATGGCTGGGGCTCCCCATTGAGCCGCCTGCTGAATGACTTTCATCTGGAGTATTTAGGGAGTGGGGTCCCCAGCAGCCATTACACCCTGGCGAAGTGTCTATAGGACACGCAACGCGTCGGTGGCGGCTGCTGCGGGGGACCCTCCGGAGACTGGTGATGTAAACTTGTTTACTTGTCATTTAAACTTTGTATTCATTCAGCCTGGTGGCGTTTTGTATTAATCTTAATTTTGGCGGTTGTTTTTCGTTTTTTGGTTGTTCCATTTGCATGTATTTTAATAGGGCACATTTTTTCTTATATTTCTCTTATTGCTTTTGATACACTTACAGTTGCACATCATGCATCATGCACTTTATTATGTGATGATATAGCTCACGGTTCCCCCTTTCTTATTCCATTGTTGGCACACATATGCATTATCCAATTATATCTATTTACATATGAATTTATTATATGCCACCCAGTATTGCTATCATTATTCATATAGTCTCCATTTGTATATAGGATCCCCTGCGTTTGTGTATATGTTTTTTAATCGTGTAACAGTGTTGTTGTATGTGTTGATAAAACTCTTAAAAATCTTAATTATCATGGTTATAATTTATCAATAAAATAGAGATTTATTTTTACCATTTTGAGTGCGGCCTGTTATATGGTGGTCATTTGAGAGGAGATATCCAGGCTCCCCTCACTATATATAGACATTGTATTCTTTTGACCATACAGGCTTTAGCACCTCTTTAATGTCATTCTTTAGATAGTGGGACGGTGCATACCCATAGTCTTTGATTGCTGAATGACTTAGTCACAGCAGAGGGCTCCCATTGGACAAGAGCCTGCCCTTGCTCTGTTGGAGAGGGGAAAAGGCGTTTATAGGCACACCAGGGGGTTTCACACAGGGGGCATCCCAATTCAGGCTAACGGTCGGCCCTGGAACCTTTAAAATTACAGAGCTGACCTGGGTGGGTTAAAGCTTAACCCCCTTTCCTGTAGTCCAGATACTGAATTTTGTTTATTCATGACCACTTATTTTTAGCACGGAAAGGTTGACTGATCTTCACCCCTCCCCTTGACTGACACGCTTCCATTTTCACGCTAGAACACAGGGGAGGCTGCACCACCCTGGCAGCGTGCCCTTTTCAGCATGTGTGGGTGTGAGCTACATGGACCCACTGACCTGCAAAAATGTTACCCAGTTTGGCACCAGGGAGCTGATCCCCTCCCAACCACCATTCAGGAGGGGGAGGAAATACCCTCACATTTCTAATTGTTACTTCTATTCACTGCTTTGGTAAAAGAACCATAAAGGTCACCAAGGCTACCTCAAGTCTCATGACACAGGTCTGTAATAATATATTACAGTAAATAAATGAAGCAGATTATGGATACAGGTCGCAGGTCTCGGGGAGAGGACAACCAGTTATGATCCTGCTGATGTTCAGACAATCCAGACAGAGGAGATCATTGAGCCATTTCTCCACGGGGTCTTCAGGAGCATAACGGATCGATTCCTGCAGGGACACCTCATGGAGGGTGCGAGCTGAGAGAAAGCAGAGAGAAAGCAGGTGGCTTATCAAACATTCAATAATAAACCTCTTTCAGTAAGAAGCAACAAGAGCGTGTTTTATTAATTAGATCTAGTTTGTGATTTTCTTTTAGGAAGACCTGGGGTGGGGTTTTTGAAGTTTGTCTACTTATAGAAACAAGGAGCTGCCCGTTCCACCTCCTTAAAGTGGACCAAAACCAGGGCACCACCGATTCCACAGGTCGCCCGAACAAACTCACCTACAATGTATGGCTGCTCCATCGTCAAGGAGCTTGCTGTGTGAAAACCCACAGGTCGCCCGAAAACTCACCTTTGTTCCCAGTCGAATGGCACATGCGCACTGCAAGCAGCGGCCGTATTCCCCGCTACCCTCTAACAGGGAGCATGTCTGCGCCAGCCATTCACAAATGCCGGCATGCGCCCTGCCATACAGCCACGTTTGGCTGCCCGGCGCCCACGTGGGCAGGACATTCGGCGTCCGGAGCGTCACTGGGGGAGTGAGGTTAAGGTGAAGATTACTGGCATCCTGGGGGGGGGGGGGTTGCTCCAGAATTTTGGATGCCCCCCTCCAGACATTTAGCGGCAGCGCTGGCGGACGCCAACACCCTAGCGGTGGAGGGTGTTGGTCTGCTTTAAGTCTTCCTGTGCACAAGCGCAGCATACTCACCTGAATGCCACTTATTCTTTCTCTAGCAGCATGTGACAGAAATGTTCACGTATAAGGATTTCCATGTCTATGTATATGTGTATGTGTATCTACGCCCTCAGAAAAAAAAAAAATCTTCAAAAAACAAAAAAAAGGAAAAGGAAGCACGTAAATAAAATGGAAAATCTCATAGCTAACAGAGCCATCAGAAAAACATGCCCCACTTTCCTGAGCTAGAGACAATCTAAGGAAGGAGGGGTATGTCCTACCACTGGAACATAAAGTGATGAGAGGATATCTTGACCTCTCCTGGTGACAGGATGATATTGCCCTATCATATTCCCTGTGAGGCAGAGTGAAAAGAAATCACCTCCGCTGCCGGCCCAAGAGTCTAAAAGAATCCAGGACCGGCCAACGAGGTGCCCCCAATCTGAGGGGTTTCATACAGTAGGGCGTTCCAATTCAGGATGCCCCTGGGGCAAGGGACCAATCACCAGAATAGTCAAAATTCGGGTGATTGGTCCACTTTAAATAAAATCCTCCTGGGGTGATATGACAGCTTATCACTCAATTCCCCTTCACTCCTGAAAGTTTTTTTTTTTATTAAACTCAAGAGGCTTTTCAATGTCTGACTAGGTTATGCAACTGCTGAGATAATCAGCTCAGCTCAGTTACCAATTATACACAAAGAAACGATGTTAAAGAGGAGACATTAAAACCTGCAGATGGCAACTAAGTCCCATCTACCTATAAAGTTAATATCCCATTAGGAAAAAAGCAGATAGAAGAAGAAATACAATTCTGTGAAACTCACCTGTAGAATTGTTTTTGAATATATCCAGTCCAGGCCATCCCAGAGTGACGACATGTGGGTATTCCGCTCGACTGCAAGATCAAAAGCTGTCGCTCCTCCCGGCCCCCTATAAAAGCAGGTGTCTCTAATTTCCAAGTGGTTAAAAAGCAGTAAAGAAGAGACAGGCCGGGAGGCCAAGAAACCATGTTACATCACATAGCTTCAGCATGTACTCTCTCCAACAAAAAACCTTAAGGACAACAATTCCAAGAATAAAAATGGTCATCGCCATAACAGGCAAACAGAAGATAATGAACAAGGGCGGGGTGAGACGACCTGGACTGGATATACTCAAAAACAATTCTACAGGTGAGTTTCACAGAATTGTATTTTTCCCTATATCCAGTCCAGGTCGTCCCAGAGTGATATGTGGGACATCCAAAAGCAGTGTCCATTAGGGCGGGATTCCCAGTGCGGAACAGCAAGTAGTTCATTTCACTACTGCCTGAAGCACCTTTCGGCCAAAGACAGCATCAGCTGAGGCCCTAACATCAACCTTGTAAAACTTGGTAAAGGTATGAACTGAAGACCATGTGGCAGCCTTACAAACTTGTTCAACAGATGCCTGGTGCTGAAAAGCCCAGGAGGCACCAATAGCTCTAGTAGAATAAGCAGTAATACGAAAAGGAGGATCCTTCGCCTTGCCAGAATATGCTTGCACCACCGCCTGTCTGATCCACTTACTGAGAGTGGACTTGGCTGGTGGCAAACCTTTCCTAGAGCCCTCTGTTAAGACAAAGAGCAAATCCGATTTCCTGAAGGATTCATTCGCAACCAGGTAATACTTGATGGCTCTGACCACATCCAAGGCATGGAGGGTCCTTTCCTTAGAATTAGTCGGTGCCAGACACAAGGAAGGTAAGACAACTTCCTCATTAAGGTGAAAGGGAGAAACAACCTTAGGCAAAAAATCAGGTTTAAAGCGAAAAACCACCTTATTCTTATGCCGTTCAAAGTGGGAGGCTTGATACAAAGCACGGCAGCTCTGACACGCGACGCACCGAGGTGACCGCTACCAAAAAAACCACCTTGAGAGTCAAAATAGACAATGCAGCATTGCACAATGGCTCGAAGGGAGGACCCTGAAGAGCAGAGAGCACCAAATTCAATATTAGCAACTTACTTGGTGGACAGACATGGGTGACTCTCTGGAAAAAGTCTTGATCAACCTATGAATGGCAATGGATATCTGGAAAAAGATGGCTAAGGCCGAGCCCTGGCCCTTGAGGGTGCTCAGCTGGAGACCCAAATCTAAGCCGTGTTGTAAAAACTCCAGAATCCTAGAAATAGAGAATGTGCGGCAAGGGAGGCATGCCAAACTCTGTAGTATATCGTGGAAGAAGACTTCTTCTGTGCCTGTATCATGGTATGCACAACCGTGGCCGACAGCCCCTTTTCCGTCAGGAGTGAGGTTTCAATAGCTATCTTGCGCAGCACTCGGCCCAGGAGTAGAAATGGAGGGAATGCATAAAGGAGCCTGAACTTCGTCCAGGGAATTGCCAGAGCGTCTGTGGCAAAAGCCAGAGGATCTCTTGACAAGGAGACGAACCTTGAAAGCCCTGGGGGCGGTATACCCACATGTGATCACTCCGGGACGACCTGGACTGGATACAGGGAAAAAAGAAAATATCTTTCAAGCAGAGTGAATGCAGGCTGCACGAAAAATTCAGCCCCCGAAAGCCAACAGAAGCTAACTTAACCCTTTGTCTAGGATTAAAAAAAAGACTGCCAGGAGCGAACCAGGCACATGACAAAATGATGGCCTGAGCTTAGGCTAAAGGTAAAAATACAATTCTGTGATTACTCACCTGTAACATAGTATGAAAGGCTGAATAAAGACTTTAGTCCATCCAGTTCAGCCTGTTTAACTCCTTCCAGTGGTCTAGTAGCCATAGCTGGAAATGTTATTACATGCCAGGAAGGCATCAAGGCCACTTTTGAACGTTTTTACTGTTCCTAACTTGGACAATCTTTCCGGGTACTCTAGCCCCCACACTCCTTTTATTAAAGTGGACCAACACCCAGGATTTTGACTGTCCTGGGTTTTGGTCCACTTCAAGGGGGCACCCCGGTTAGGTGACAGCGGCGGACAAGACAGCGCGTCCGCCGGCGCCTCCCGCACGCCCCTCTGACAGTGCGCGCGCCCGCGCCGGCCATTCACAAACGGCCGGCGCGGGGGCGCGCACGCCTAGAGGGGCGTGCGGGAGGCGGCGGCCGCCGATGAGGTAAGTTTTTCGGGGGTTTTGGGGGGGTCCCTCACCGCGGGACATCCCGATCTTATAGATTCCCGGGCCGATCACCCCTGGGTGACAGTCCACTTTATCTTTGTTGCCCTTCTTTGAACATGCTCCAGTTCTGATATGTCCTCCTTAAGCACAGGTGCCCAGAACTGTACACAGTATTCCATATGGGGTCTGACCAGTGACTTGTACAGGGGTAAAATGATGCTCTGGTCATGAGCACCTATGCCCCTCCTGATGCACCCCATGATCCTATTTGCTTTGGCAGCAGCTGCCTGGCATTGATTACTACAGTTGAGCTTATTGTCAACTAAAACCCCTAGGTTCTTTTCCATTGTTGTTTTACCAAGTGTTTCTTTATTTAGTGTGTAATCATGACACAGATTTCTCCTTCCCATGTGTATAACCTTACATTTATCTGTGTTAAACTTCATTTGCCATTTAACTGCCCATGCTTCCAATTTATCTAAATCTGTTTGTAGCTGCCTGCTGTCCGCTTTTGTTTTAATTACTTTACTCAGCTTAGTATCATCTGCAAAGATAGATACTTTACTGTTTAATCCATACCCAAGGTCATTTATATATATATTGAATTGGTCCCAGAACTGACCCTTGTGGTACTCCACTAGTAACAGTGACCCATCTGAGTGTGTACCATTGATAACCACCCTCTGATTCCGATCATTAAGCCAATTTCCCACCCATCTGCACACGTTTTCCCCCAGTCCAAGCATTCTCATCTTTTGTACCAGCCTTTTATGTGGTACAGTATCAAATGCTTTAGAAAAGTCAAGATCTATGATATCCAATGACTCCCCCTGATCCAATCTTGAACTTACCTCCTCATAAAAGCAGATTAGGTTTGTCTGGCAGGAGCGATTCCTCATAAATCCATGCTGATATGGAGTAATAAGGTCATTTTCCCCAAGGTGCTCCAGGATAGTATCCCTTAAGAAACCTTCAAACAGCTTGCCCACCACAGATGTTAAGCTTACCGGTCTGTAGTTCCCAGGTCCCCCCTAGATCCCTTTTTGAATATTGGCACCACATTTGCCAAGCGCCAATCCCTCGGAACAGACCCTGTAGTTATGGAATCCACAAATATTAGAAATAACGGCTTGTCTATTACTGTACATAACTCCCTTAAAACACGAGGATGTATGTCATCTGGTCCCGGGGATTTATCGATTTTTATCTGCTTGAGACGGTGCTGGACCGTGCTGTAGAATTGGCATTATGAGTATACAGTACGTCCTGCTCCAAATCTAATACTTACAGTTGGGATATACTCCGCCAGATGGCGCTGGACTGCAGAGACATCGAAAATAGGCTCCTCCCGGCCCCTCAAATACCCGGGGACCTCCCACAAATCCCCAGCATTGAAAAGCAGTTAGTGAGAAGCCGGGAGAATTTAAACAATCCAAACTATCAACTATAAAAATGGTAACAATCACCATACAGGGGCTCCAAGATAATGCAACCAAGGGTGGGTTGGAGCAGGACGTACTGTATACTCATAATACCAATTCTACAGGTGAGTAATCACAGAATTGTATTATTCTTAGTATACAGTACGTCCTGCTCCAAATCTAATACTTACAGTTGGGACATCCAATAGCAGTGTCCATAAGTAGGGTAGGATCCCCAAGAAAAATCAGCAGCAGACAGTTTAAACCACTGCCGTCTGCAGAACCTTTCGGCCAAAAACAGCGTCAGCTGAGGCCCTAACATCAACCTTGTAAAACTTTGAAAAGGTATGAACAGAAGACCAAGTAGCAGCCTTGCAAACTTGTTCAACAGAAGCCTGGTGCTGAAAAGCCCAAGAGGCACCAATAGCACGAGTGGAATGAGCCGTAAGGCGGAAGGGAGGATTGTTCCCCTTAGAGTAGGCCTGAATCACAGCCTGACAAATCCACTTGCTTATAGTAGACTTGGCAGGAGACAAACCCTTCCTTGGATCAGAAGGGACCACAAAAAGAGCAACAGTTTTCCTGAAAGGTGCAGTAGCCACCAGATAGTACTTCAGACACCTAACCACATCCAAAGAGTGCAAAGCATTGCTAGGATTAGGGCACAAAGAAGGAAGAACAATATCCTGATTCAAATGAAAGGCAGACACTACCTTAGGCAGAAAATCAGGTTTGAAACGAAACACCACCTTGTCCTGGTGCATCTCATAGTAGGGGGGCTGAATGGACAGCGCCGCCAACTCAGACACACGCCTGACAGAAGCACAACCTTGAGCGTAAGAATGGCCAAGGCAGCATCCTGCACAGGTTCAAAAGGAGCAACCTGCAAGGCTGACAGAACCAAGTTAAGATCCCAAAAAGGCACCATAGGTTTACGTGGGGGACACACATGAGTGACCCCCTGGAAAAAAAGTCCTGATCAGAGGGTGCTGACCAAAGGACCTCTGGAAGAAAATAGCCAGGGCAGAAACCTGACCCTTCAGAGTACTGAGTTGGAGACCCATCTCCAACCCATGCTGCAGGAACTCCAGAATCTTGGGAATAGAGAACACACGACAGGGAAGAGACTTAGACTCACACCAGTCAATGTAGGCACGCCAAACCCTGTAATTAATGGAAGAGGAAGACTTCTTCCTAGCTTTAATCAAGGTATCCATAACCGAGGAAGACAGCCCCTTCTCCATCAAGATGGAGGTTTCAGCAGCCAAGCCGTCAAAGCCAGAGTTTGTAAATTGGGATGGCGTAGTGAGCCCTGAGTGAGCAGATCTGGCACCAAGGGTAAAGCGTACTGATCTACTGCCAACTGTACCACGTCTGCGAACCACACTCTTCTTGGCCACCTGGGGGCCACCAGAATTGCTGGCACCCTTTCCAGAGCAATCTTGCGCAGAACCTTGCCCAGCAGGGGGATTGGAGGGAAGACATACAGGAACCGAAAGTCCTGCCATGACATTGCTAGCGCATCCGAGATCAAGGCCAGAGGATCCTGGGACAGAGACAAAAGCTGGGAGCTTGTGATTGTGGCGGGACGCAAACAGATCCACATCTGGTTGGCCCCAACGGTGACACAGAGATTGAAACACCCTGCTGCATAGGGACCATTCTCCCTGACGAGAGGGCCCCCTGCTCAGAGAATCCGCCAGGTGATTTTCCACCCCTGGGATGTACACAGCTGATATGCAGGGGACATTGGCCTCTGCCCAAGTCAGGATCAGAGACACTTCCTGGAGGGTCCCCTTGCACCGTATCCCTCCCTGATGATTGATGAAGGCAACAGCCGTCTGGTTGTCCGAGCGCACTTGAACAGGCAGGCCCCGAAGGTGAGTAGTCAAGTGAGCCAGAACTAGCCTGATCGCCCGCAGTTCCAAGACATTAATAGGTGTGTGGGCCTCCTGAGGGCCCCACCTCCCCTGGACCCGCAGGAACTTCCAGAAACCCCCCCCAACCTGACAGACTGGCATTCGCGGTGACCGTCTCCCAGGAAGGGGCAAGAAAGGATCTGCCCCCCAACAGGTTCCTTGAGTCCATCCACCACGAGAGGGATCGCCTGACCGGGGGGAGAGCACACAGAACCTGTCCATGGACGCTGGGTCCTTCTCCCATACTGACAATAGGTGAAGTTGCAGGGGCCTCAAGTGGAACTGAGCATAAGGGACCGCTTTGAAGCATGCCACCATCACACCCACCAGCTGCATCCCCTGCCTGATGGAAGGATGGGGACAAGCTAGGAGGGACTGAGTCAGTGCAATCATACTGTCCACCTTCTGTCGGGGAAGGAAGATCCTTGCCTGAACTGTATCTAGTATCATTCCTAGGAATGGAGTTACCAAGGAGGGGGGACAGTGAGGACTTGGGGTGATTGATCACCCATCCAAATGACTCCAGGGTGGACACCACCAGCCTATTATCCACTTCTGCCTGATGTAGAGACTGGGAAGTGATGAGGATGTCATCCAGATAGGGAAGCACGTGGACGCCCTGACATCTGAGCAGAGACATCACGCCAGCCAGCACCTTGGTGAACACCCTGGGAGCTGAAGTGAGGCCGAAGGGCAAGGCCACAAACTGGTAGTGTTGATCCATCAAAGAGAACCTGAGGAACCTTTGATGACCTGGGAACACAGGAATATGAAGATAAGCATCTTTGATGTCCACAGAAGTCATGAAATCCCCTTGGCACAGGGAACTGATGGCAGAGCGCAGAGTTTCAATGCGAAAGCGCCTGCCCCTGACAAACTTGTTGAGGATCTTTAAGTCCAGGATGGGCCTGACAGAACCATCCTTTTTGGGTACTGTGAATAGGTTGGAATAAAAGCCCTTGCCTTTTTCTCTTAAGTGGACCTGGCAGATGACCCCCAGCTCCAGGAGGCCTTGCACTGCTTGCACTAGCTCCTGAGCTGACACAGGGTTCTGAGGAATTCGGGATCTGATGAATCTTGGAGGGGGATCGGCGGTAAACTCCAACTTGTAACCGGAGGACACTACCTCCTGAATCCACCGGAATGAGGCATTAAGCCTCCAGACGTGAGCGAAGTGCTGCAGCTGTCCTCCTACCCGGATGGGTGAGGGCGCCTCATCACACCTGAGTGGGCTTGGGAGAGGATTTTGCTTTGGGACCCCAGGAGGAACCCTGACCCTGAAAGGGCCCGAGATTGCCGCCTGCGCTGGGGTAACCTGCCTCCCTTAGCAAAAGGGTCCAGGTGATCCCCAAACAGGCGTAGTCCTTTAAAGGGAAACCCAGTGATGGCCTTCTTGGCAGCGTTGTCAGCAGCCCACTGGCGCAGCCAAACCGAGCGGCGTATAGCCACCACAAAAGCAGAAGTTGTGGCACACATTCTGATGGTGTCATCCAATGCCGAGAGGACAATTTTACAAAAATATCACAACTGGAGAGTGCAATAAACACCTCACAGGGCAAATCATCAGGGGCACTATCAAGCATATTTCTGATAAGGGTTCTAGTGGCCACAGCAGTAATGGCAGAGGCACAGACCGGGCGCAGCGCCGTCCCCGCACATGCAAAGGCGTGGGATGGCAGCTGATCAATACACCGGTCTTCGGCAACCCGCAGGTTAGTAGAATCAGGGGAATGCATGACAGAGGTGTTAGGTAGCCCTAGGATCGGGGCATCCACCTCGGGGGGGGGGGGGGGGGGGGGGATAACCAACATTTAACCAGCTCAGCAGGAAAGGGATACTTCCTATCCCAACACTTTGGAACCCCGGGAAGTTTACTGGGGCACTCCCATTCCTTGAGCACAAGGTTATGGAAATGTGCCTGCTCTGGAAATTCCAAACGTGATCTTGCTGTATGGAAAAGCTCCCCTCTTTGCCTGGGAGCCTCAATAGGGAGAGAGATAGACAGAACCTCAAGGTCTGGGTCAATAATCTGTCAGTGTCATCCGGGGCCCAGGGGTCAGAGCCAGAATCATCATGACCCCTTGGTCTCTCATCAGATGAGCCTGAATCAGAAAAGAGCTCCCATTCATCAGACGGGGTATAGCCACACAGATTCATAAACTCCTCAGTTCCCATAGGGAACACAGTAACATTAGGCGTCAAGTACCGCTTCTTAGCAGGGGCCTTACGCGCTAAAGACTTCGCAATAATCTGTTCAACAGTAGCCAGTCTAGAAGACACATCAGGCTGAGAATCCCCACTTGTATGCAACTCAGCAGGAGTGAGATTTAAGCTTGGGGGAGTAGGTGAAGTGAAACGAGGTGCAGCCACTGGCAGGCAAGATTGCAATGCAAGCACCTGCTCAGCGCAGGGTACACAGACCCGCGCCTTGTCAGCGTCAGCATGAGGCTGCCCACACGCTACACACAGCCGGTCTTGTCCCAAAGGGACCCCGGAAACATTATCTTGAGATGCCTCCATATGGTGGCGCTATACGCGGATAGGGAATAACGCTATATAGCAACCCTGGATGCCCCAATAACCCGCTAGAGAGTATAATTTTTAAAAGGCCTACAAGTAATATACTAAAAACAGGGCCGGGAGAAGCCAAGATGGGTTCGTCCCGCCTGAAAGACATAAGCAGACAAGACCTTAAGTACATAGTAACAAAGGTGAAACGGATAAAGCCGCCCGCGAGGGCACTTACGGACCGCGGTAGGTAGGAGTCCGTCGCGCATAGGCCAACCAAGTCAGAAAAGATGGCGTCGGTATACCTCAAGGGGCGGGCCAGTAACAGCGATGATGCGGAACGCGCCAAAGACGGGCCCCCCCCCGAAGAGCGCGAAGCCAGAAGGCCAACAGCCAATGATGCCGCCTGAGGTAATGCCGCCGCCAAGCGCGGAACAAAGTCAGTGCGAAGCGGCGGTAATTTAAAAAGACAAGTCAGCGCGGCGGCGGCAAATTTAAAAATACCATTTTGTGAATACTCACCTGTAAAATGGGTAATTTAAGTATGTCACACACCCCGCTTCAGATAGTCATTACACTTGGGTTATACCGACCTGTAGAGGGCGATCTTGCAGAGATGTCATGAAAAAAAGGGAGCCCCTCCCGGTCCATAAATACCTGGGATCTCCCACTCATTCCCCAGTATAAAGACAGCAGCAAGGAAACAAAGGGACCAGGAAGAGCCAAAATAACCAGTAACAGTAGGAAAGGTTCACCATATAAAGGATCCAAAATACCAAAGGGCGGGGTGAAGCGGGGTGTGTGACACACTTATTATACCCATTTTACAGGCGAGTATTCACAAATTTTTATTATTCTAAGTATGTCACATACCCCGCTTCAGATAGTCATTACACTTGGGACATCCAATAGCAGTGTCCATAAAGGGCAGGGATCCAAAACAAGGCAACAATGCGCAAACTTAACCCACCGCAGCTTGTAGAACTTTGCAGCCAAAAACAGCATCCGCTGAGGCCCGCACATCAACCTTGTAAAACTTGGAAAAAGTGTGAACAGAAGACCAAGTAGCAGCCTTACAAACTTGCTCAACAGAGGCCTGGTGCTGGAAAGCCCAGGACGCCCCGACAGCACGAGTAGAATGAGCAGTAACACGAAAAGGGGGAATCTTCCCCTTGGCAGAATAGACCCCAACAATGGCCTGGCGAATCCATTTACTAATGGAAGACTTGGCGGGGGCCAAACCTTTCCTAGGTCCGGAGGGCACCACGAAAAAGGCGTCAGTCTTACGAAAAGGGGAAGTAGCCACCAAATAGTACTTCACACAGCGAACCACATCCAAAGAATGCAAGACCCTCTCCTTGTCATTGCTGGGCTTAGGACACAAGGAGGGTAGAACAATGTCCTGATTAAGATGAAAGGCAGAAACCACCTTAGGAAGGAAATCTGGCTTGAAGCGGGAAAACAACCTTGCCCTGATGCCTCTCAAAGTACGGGGCCTGAATGGACAAAGCCGCCAACTCCGATACACGCCAAACGGAAGTGATGGCAACCAAAAAGGAAACCTTCTGAGTAAGCGTAGAAAGAGCAATATCCTGCAAAGGCTCAAAAGGAGGAGCCTGAAGACCAGAAAGAACCAAATTCAAATCCCAAACTGGGAGCAAAGGCTTCCTAGGAGGCCGCACATGCGCAACCCCCTGAAAAAAAAGGTCTTAACCAGAGGATGAAGAGCAAAAGACCTTTTAAAGAAAACCGCCAGGGCAGAAACGTGCCCTTTCAACGTACTAAACTGCAACCCCAAGTCCAGACCATGTTGCAGAAATTCCAAAACCCTAGGGATAGAAAACACCCTGCAAGGCCCGGACCTCACACCAATCAATATAAGACCTCCAAGTCCTATAGTAGATGGTAGAGGAAGACCTCTTCCTAGCACTAACCAGAGTCTGAATCACAGCATCAGAAAGACCTTCCTCCTTCAAGATGGAGTTTTCAGCAGCCACGCCGTGAAAGCCAGCGTTGGTAAATTGGGGTAGAGTAGTTGACCCTAAGTGAGCAGATCCGGCAGAAGGGGCAGATCGAACTGATCCGCTGCCAACCGCACCACGTCTACGAACCAAACCTGCCTTGGCCATCTTGGAGCCACCAAGATTGCCGACACACCCTCTAGAGCCAGCTTGCGCACCACTTTGCCCACCATAGGGAACGGAGGCAACAGGTACAGAAACCCCAGATCCCTCCAGCTCAGAGACATGGCATCCACTGCCAGAGGCAGCGGATCCCGCGAGAGAGACACAAATGCCGGAAGCTTGTGATTGTGACGAGAGGCAAAGAGGTCCACCTCCGGAGACCCCCACTGGTGGCAAAGCGACCGAAACACCTTGGGGCAGAGCGACCATTCCCCCCGGCGAGATGAGCACCTGCTCAGGGAGTCCGCCTCCGTGTTCTCCACTCCCGGAATGTACACCGCCGAGATGCATGGGACATTGCTCTCTGCCCAAGCAAGGATCAAGGACACTTCCCTGAGGGCACTCCTGCTGCGAGTTCCTCCCTGGTGATTGATGTAGGCGACCGCCCGAACTTGAACCGGTAAGCCCTGTAACTGATGAGTCAAGTGAGCCAGAACCAACCTGATGGCTCTCAGATCCAGAACATTGATGGGATTGTGAGCCTCCTGAGGCCCCCACAGTCCCTGAAACTGAAGATCCTTCCAAACCCCCCCCCCCAACCTGACAGACTGGCATCCGTGGTATCTCCCAACGAGGGGTCAGAAAGGATCTGCCCCTCATCAGATTGCTTGGTTCCAGCCACCACTGAAGGAAATGCCGAACCTGGGGGGACATCAGAAATGACTGATCCAATGACAGCGGAGACCTGTCCCAGGCCGCCAAGAGATGGAGCTGGAGCTTCCTTGTGTGAAACTGAGCAAAGGGAACCGCCTTGAAAGAGGCCACCATCAATCCCACCAGTCTCATCCCCAGCCGGATGGACGAGGGAGGGACAGAAGAGGTTGAGTCAATTCCTGAATCAAAAGAACCTTGGGCCGAGGAAGGAACACCCTGGCCTGAGAAGTATCCAGAGACATTCCCAGAAACGACACCACCCTGGACGGAGAGAGGGAGGACTTGGGGTAGTTGATCACCCCGCCGAATCTCTCCAGAGTGGATACCACAGTCCTGGTATCCAGCTCCGCGCGGCTGAGAGAGCATGCCATAATGAGAAGATCGTCCAGATAAGGCACGATGCGGATACCATGGGCTCTGAGGAGGGCCATCACACCTTGGTGAAAACCCTTGGAGCCGAGGTAAGGCCAAACGGAAGAGCCACAAACTGAAAATGCTGATCTTCCACCACAAACCTGAGAAATCTCTGATGTGCTGGGAAGATCGGAACATGCAGATAAGCATCCTTGATGTCTATGGACGTCATGAAGTCCTCCTGGCGAAGCGAATTTATGGCTGAACGCAGAGTTTCCATGCGGAACTTCCTGGGACGGATAAATCTGCTGAGGAGCTTCAGATCCAGGATGGGACGAACGGAGCCGTCCTTCTTGGGCACCGTGAACAGATTGGAATAGAATCCCAGGCCCCGGTCTGAGGAAGGCACCGGGAAAATGACAGCCATGTCCAGGAGATCATTTACCGCCGCCCGGAGCCCTTGCGCTACCAGAGGATCCAAGGTCACCCGAGACCTGAAGAGAAAGGCACCGGGAAAATGACAGCCATGTCCAGGAGATCATTTACCGCCGCCCGGAGCCCTTGCGCTACCAGAGGATCCAAGGTCACCCGAGACCTGAAGAATCTGGGAGGAGGCCGGATCTCGAACACCACTTCCTGGATCATTCTGTCCGAGACCTCCTGGTCCCAGACCTGGGAGAAGTGACGCAGCCGTCCCCCCACCCGCAAGGGTGAGGGCGCCCCCTCATTGCTGAGCCGGCTTGGCAGCGGCTTTGGGCTTAGAGCCCCAGCTGTGACCTGGACGGGCACGTCCTCTGCCCCTGTTCCCAGAATCACCTCTGGAGGAGAATACAGCCAATCCCCTGCCAGCTCTGGCCCCACGAAAGGAAGTCGCCCCCCGAAAGGGACGACGTTACTTCTTACGCTGAGGAAACTTACCCTTTTTTGCAACCGAATCCAATTTTTCTCCAAAGAGCCACAACTCCAAAAAGGGAAGAGCCGTGACTTTTTGGACACAAAATCAGCCGCCCATTGGCGTAACCAAACCGCCGAATAGCCACAAGCAAGGCCGAAGTTCTACTACACATCACCATGGGGTCATCCAGGGCGGCTAGCACAAATGACAAAAACAACTCGCACCGCTTAAGGGCGGTGAACTCATCACTAGCCGGGTCAAGCCTGGAAGTAGACAACAGATCCCTAACAACCGACCTGGAAGCCACTACTAAAAGCGCCGAAGCACAAACAGGCCGCAAGGCCGACCCGACACTGGCAAAACCATGACAAGCCATCTGGTCAATGCGTTTATCCTCACCATCCTTGAGAGTAGAACAGTCAAGAGAATGCAAAACGGAGGTGCTAGACAACCCCAAAACAGGGGCGTCCACCTCAGGAGGGGACGACCATCGCTTCACCGCATCCGCCAGAAAGGGATATTTCTTATCCCAACCCGGAGGAACACCTGGAAGCCGAGTAGGCCTCTCCCATTCCTTAAGAATAATGCCATCGAAATGCTTTTGATTAGGGAATTCCAAGCGCGGCTTAGCCGCCTCAAAGAAATCCCCCTTAGGGGTATCCCAAGAATCCCCCTGACCCCGCTCGGCATCAGTGCCAAAAAACTGATGATTGTCAGAACCGTCCGACTCCTCAAATAGCTCCCCTTCCTCAAGAGGGGGGTAACCAGACCAGTCCATAGAATCAAACTCATCAAAATCAGAAGCCGGCGTGGCTGGAGACAAGTGTTTTCTCTTAGCCGGGGCCTTTCTGGCAACAGCGCTAGAAAATAATTTTTCAAGATTGGCCAATCTGGTACACACCTCAGATTGCGACTCCCCACCCATGACAGCGTCACATGGGGTACGGATCAGGCGGGGAGGGGTAGGTGAAGAGACCGGCGGCGCAGAACCAGACGCATGGGATCCGGACTGCTGCGTAATAGTCTGCTGCGCACATGGTATGCAAAGAAATACATCATCCCCAGTAAGGGATACCCCACACCCCAAACACTGCCGGGGTTGCCCCAAGGGGAGCCCGATATCCTGGGAAGCCTCCATATGGTGATTTCATCGGTAGTCGCAATGCCCAAGGGAATTACGCAATATAAGCGACCCGGGATGCCCCTCCAGTGTCCCGTGTGGGAGGATTTATAGGGAGTTCTTGAACTAAACCAGGTACCCTAGGACCGGGAGGACCCTTTAAGATCCAACAAGGGTCCGCCTGGAATAGAAAAGGGGAACTGTCACACAGATATCACACAATGCTGGGCACATAACAGAAGGGCCAAGGCACACATACATATAAATAGAGGAATATATATATATATCAATCTCGCGCTGACAAGAAGCTTCACGGGCAATGAAAGACTAGAGCCCACTGGGCGCTTACGATAATGGCATCCTGCACGAGGCTGAGGGACTTGGCAGCAAGGATGAAGAAGGGCGGGCCGACGCAGATCGCGCGCTGCGCCCGACCCCGCCCCTCTCTCCTGACAACAGGCTGCTCCCAGCCAGTGAGCGGGCTCCACAGCGGCACCAGCAGCACGGGGGGAGGGAGGGGGCGGCCCCGAAACCGCGCCGGAGGGGAAGAAGCTCCCCCGAAGACTGACAGTAACGGCCGGCGGTGCCGCAAACCGCCGGCCCGGCCATGGAAAGCATCAATCACCCGCACAACACACAGACACAACAAGTTGCACACAAGCATGCACTCTAAAGGAGAACTAAACTAAAAGGGGGATAAGCACCCCCCCTCCCCTAGCAGTAGGGAACAATCGGTGACCAGGGAAGGGGGAATTAACATCCAAAAGGTGTAAGGACAAGGGCAGGGCATCCCAACCAGGATCACCAACCCGGAATACCGCCTACCCCTTAGTATGGGGTCTCACGGTGGAGCATAGCTCCTAAAGCACCTTAAGGTGCCGTCTACCTTTGCCAGGACCCGCAGCCTAGGCTGGGAGGCTCTTTACTTCAATACTTCAATACTTTATTGAACCGCCAAGTAAGTACAGGGTACAGACAAGGAATGCTTTTTTGGCAAGGAGATACACCATATAAAAGGAATAACGATGCAGTACAGGTATCTATAGTGACTAACATAATTGTCAGCAATGCAGAGCAGGATGTAGTTAAGTGCCACTCACATACTAAAAAGGGATAACGGGGGCGTGGCTTAGCAATGGCCGTGTGAGGTCGCAGAATTCTGAGCTTTGTCCGACATTTACGGGAAAAGCCCTAACAAACGACTAGAGTGCCTTATTTAACTCACTCACCTCATGTCGAAGAAACGGAGATCCAAGGTGGTGACTGGGGGGAGTAGATCGACCCACATCACAGCATTTTTTCCTGCCGGAGATCGGGGACCCGGAGCAGGAGAGGGCAGCAAGATGGCAGACGACCCCTCGCGGGGCGAGATGATGGCGGATCGCCACTTCACCCTGTGCCTGAGACCCCTGGAAGCGGGTGCCGAGGCGGAAGAGCCGCACAGTGTGCACATGCCCCTTGTGTGAGTCCGGAGGAGAAACAGCCCGCAGCCATGCAGCCGCAAGAGGGAGGCGGCAGAGGTCTGAGGCCGGCGCCGGCAGCCAGGCGCGGGAGAGATCCGATGCCCCCCTCCGCAGCTTCTCCAGCCTAAGGGTCGGAAGGAGGCCCGCACGCAACAGCTGCCTTCCCCTGGCCCCGCTGACAGTGTGAGATGTCAGTCGGCGGGGAGCAGGCCGGGGACGCTCTTCTCTGACGCCGGCGGTGGTGGAGCTCCCTGCGGAGGTGATGGGAGGGGACCCACGCGCAGACCCCAGAGCCCTCCTGCGCAGCAAGTGGAGGACAGGGTGGCGTGTCCTGGAGATGACAACTGCCTGGAGGAAGCACTCGTTCAGCAGCAGACGGCTCCACAACTAAGCTCAGACACTAAGGTGAGCAGGCAGCAGGGAGGCGGACTGGGCATAAGGGGTACCGGCGAACTTCCTAGTGGGGGCACAGGGCATGCACTACCCGGAGGCAGTCCCCATGAGCACATCCACATTTACCCTCCGCAGCTGAAACCCCCTCCAGCGGTGCCGGGTAGCGGTAATCTAGGGGGAAAAGAGATGTCTCCCCAGACCCTTAGACCCGAAACAGAAGACGAGCGATCCCCTTACCTGGCAGCAAATAAGGGTACACCGCAAGAGGCGTCAAACAGCAGATCCAGCTCGCCAATTGCGTTGTCTGCCGCTCCATGCTGGCCCCATGATTCCCCTTCACACAGCCCAGTGATTTACAGTCATGCAGATGCAGCCATGAGGGATTTTGATCAGCACAGTGTTAGAGCTCTTATATCGTCACTACCCACTAGAAAAGATTTTGAGACTTTCATAAACAGAATGGAGTCCACCCTTAGGAGGGAAGTAGATGAAGTATCGAAAAATGTCCTTGAGGTGGGAACTAGGGTCACTGCGGTGGAACAAGTGCAGGACTCGGTTCAACAACGTCTGACCGCTATGGAAAGAGCGCCTTAGAAAGAGCTCATTAGGAGTCAACACAACACATAGCTGATATTCTACTCCATGAAGACAACATGGAAAATAGAGGGAGACGGAACAATATACGCATAAGGGGGCTCCCTGAATCCCCGGAGAACGCCAACTTATCAGAGATAGTGACCCAAATCTTAAATCAGGTGCTGGATCGACCGACGGGGGAAGCTATTGAGTTGGACAGGGTCCACAGGGCACCAGGTCCCAGGAATCCAGACCAGCAGCGACCGCGAGACATTATTTGCCGTGTTCACTTCTATAAAATGAAGGAAGAAATTATGAGACTCTAAAATAGTAAAGAAAGAACAGCGCTTATAGAAATGCTCAGCTGCAGCCTGACCGGTTGGCTAAACCGTGGGGTTGAAAAGACAATAAAGGTGATAGATCTAGCAGACAACAGACAAGCTGCCTGTGGCTGTCAGTCTATCTGCAGGCGCGCTAATTTCGGTAGGATGCTCAGGTGTGATAAGATGGGATGTTTAATCTTATCCTTGTTTTCCAAGTATCCTTAAATATTGTTGTTACTGCAAAGTCAAATGAGATTTTTGCGTTTGCAGTTTAATATTTATTACTCAATACATTTATAAAGTAACATACCTACTATAGAATTGACTCTAAATAGGTAAAATGAAATGGGACTTACCCACCAGGCCCGGCGGTAAACACCTAACCTGGGCCACTTTTGAATATGACTTATAGTTTAAGTAGATGAGGATCCCACTCTGTGATGTAGAAAGACAACTTCTTTTATTCAAATTAAAAGTGGAGATGCAAGACAGACCATGGAACGTGCCACAATCAATAATCTGTCAATTGTATACAGCGGTCCCTTTAAAACTTCAGCAGCAGCTCCTCTATGTATATGGCGCTGGCATGAAGTCCCAGGATGTGTATCCAAAAGTTCAGAGCTTGTCTATAAGCTCTACACAGTCCGTTAGTTGATAATAAAATAGTCCATGAATAAAATCCTTTCCAGCTGGTTTCAGCCAGTCAGCAGTCAGCTGGTAGTGAAGTGTAAAGTCCCGACGCGCGTTTCGATTTCTCGTCTTCAGGGTCTTCACTATGCATGTGTGCAGCTTCCTTTTTATGTATTAAAGCTGCTAAGGCTTATGGGAGTTGTGGTCTTTCATCGTAGTGCTTAATATCGACTTGTGCACCTTCAAAACTCAGCCTGACATCTGTCAGGGCAAAATGTTTCTTATATTGCTGGCAACAATTCTCTCATTTCAGATTGCAGGATTAGATTCTAAAAAACAAAGTACACACAGCGGCAGTCTTCAAGAAAGATTACATTATGCCAGCTGAAATATGCATAATTCTATATAGATTTTGCGCAATATTTGCTATTTCTGTTTCTAATAAGAATATTAAATATACTTTCACCATGTTAAAAACGGAACGGGATTTTACTATTAAATTACATTAAAACATATTGCATAAATAACTGGTTTAAAAATATGCCTACATAAACATTAATGAAATAGTTATGACTAATACACATATATATTAAATATCATTAAATTATATCAAATTGTCTACAATGCACTGTTATAAATTATTAATAAAATCAATGACTCCATGATTAAAAGGATACTCTTTTATGTCTACAATAATGTGAGATAAAAAAATAATAAAATAAATAAATAAATATAAATATAAGATGGGGGGAGGAGAAAAACGTATTTTCTAGAGGAACTTTATATTAATTAAAATAAGAATAAAATTAATATTAAATGATCAAAGTATAATTAAAATCCTTAGATTAATCATTAACTAAAAAGCAATTTAGATCTATTTCAATATTCAAACCCTTCGGGATGTGAGAATCTAATTGATAGATCCATTTCATCTCTTTTTTAGCTAGTTCCCTTTGAATATCTGCTCCTCTCCAATTCACATCAACTTTTTCAAGTATCCAAAAAATTAACCCTTCTGGGTTACCACCATGCTTTTCAGCAAAATGAGCGGACACACTATGTGTTGCCACTTTTTTCTTAATGTTTCTGACGTGCTCACTTAATCTGATTTTAAATAGCCTCTTGGTTCGGCCGACGTACAGTAAATTGCAGGGGCACTGCAAACAGTAAATGACCCCTGCTGTGGCACAAGTTGTATGATCTTTCAGTCGGTATGTCTTTTTTGTTACTGGATTTATAAATTCAGATCTATTTCTAGGGAATATCTGATTGTTGCTAGTAGTTTTACATCCAATACAATCACGACACCTAGTAAAACCTTTAGGTGGACCTAAACCTTTCAAACCATTCTTTTCAGGAGGATTAATGTAGCTTGTTGTTAGGAGCTGAGATAACGTTTGGGGCTTCCTATATATAAACTTTGGACCTCCCTGTACTATATTTTTTAGGGTGGGGTCAGATTCTAAAATGCCCCAATGCTTTCTGATAATTTTCTCCACCTGTTTATAATTTTCACTATACTTGGTGATGAAGGGAACCGTATCTTTTGTAAACCGATCTGATCGTTCTTTCTTGTGTGTATTGGAAGCTTTTCCCTCTTTCTCCTTCTGTACTTCATCAATTGTTTTAGAGATGACTTCTTCTTTATATCCCTTCTCTTTGAACCTGGACTGGATCAGAGAAGCTTGTTCATAGTATATTGTGGTATCTGTACAATTGCGATTTAATCGTTTTAATTGCCCTTTTGGTATATTTTTTATCCAAAGAGGATGGTGGCAACTGTCTACTGGGATATACCCATTCCTATCGGTCTCCTTGAAGTAGGTCTTGGTTTTCACTACTCCTTCCTCCTTATATACAGTTATGTCCAGAAAGTGTACTTCCTTTTCATTAATTTCATGAGTGAAGTTAAGTTTCCAATCATTTTGGTTTATCATTGCAAAAAATTGTTCAAGACTCTCTTCAGTTCCTTCCCATAACAGGAAGCAATCGTCTATGTAGCGCCGATAGAAAGTAAGCTGTACTGGGCGAATCTGCTCTAGTACTAGGTGTTCCCAATATGCCATAAAGAGATTGGCTAAACTGGGTGCATATTTTCCCCCCATTGCCACTCCGTTTTTTTGTAGGTAAAATTTCTTTTCATACCAAAAATAGTTGTGAGTGAGGGCAAAAAGCAAACACTCCATTAAAAATTCTATTTGTATCTGATCCAAATTACTTGTAGTGTCTAAAAAATACCGAACTGCCTCCATCCCTTTTGTGTGTGGAATTATAGTGTACAGGGAGGATACATCAGCTGTGGCCATGATTGCATTATTATTCTTAAAATATTTAAAAAGCTCCTCTAAAAAATTATTAGAATCCTTCAAATAGGATGGGGTTTTAATTACCAATGGCTGGAGAAAAGAATCGATATATTCTCCTAAGCGGCTGGTAACAGATCCTATTCCACTTACGAAGGGTTAATTTTTTGGATACTTGAAAAAGTTGATGTGAATTGGAGAGGAGCAGATATTCAAAGGGAACTAGCTAAAAAAGAGATGAAATGGATCTATCAATTAGATTCTCACATCCCGAAGGGTTTGAATATTGAAATAGATCTAAATTGCTTTTTAGTTAATGATTAATCTAAGGATTTTAATTATACTTTGATCATTTAATATTAATTTTATTCTTATTTTAATTAATATAAAGTTCCTCTAGAAAATAAGTTTTTCTCCTCCCCCCATCCTATATTTATATTTATTTATTTATTTTATTATTTTTTTATCTCACAAGATTGTAGACATAAAAGAGTATCCTTTTAATCATGGAGTCATTGATTTTATTAATAATTTATAACAGTGCATTGTAGACAATTTGATATAATTTAATGATATTTAATATATATGTGTATTAGTCATAACTATTTCATTAATGTTTATGTAGGCATATTTTTAAACCAGTTATTTATGCAATATGTTTTAATGTAATTTAATAGTAAAATCCCGTTCCGTTTTTAACATGGTGAAAGTATATTTAATATTCTTATTAGAAACAGAAATAGCAAATATTGCGCAAAATCTATATAGAATTATGCATATTTCAGCTGGCATAATGTAATCTTTCTTGAAGACTGCCGCTGTGTGTACTTTGTTTTTTAGAATCTAATCCTGCAATCTGAAATGAGAGAATTGTTGCCAGCAATATAAGAAACATTTTGCCCTGACAGATGTCAGGCTGAGTTTTGAAGGTGCACAAGTCGATATTAAGCACTACGATGAAAGACCACAACTCCCATAAGCCTTAGCAGCTTTAATACATAAAAAGGAAGCTGCACACATGCATAGTGAAGACCCTGAAGACGAGAAATCGAAACGCGCGTCGGGACTTTACACTTCACTACCAGCTGACTGTGCTGACTGGCTGAAACCAGCTGGAAAGGATTTTATTCATGGACTATTTTATTATCAACTAACGGACTGTGTAGAGCTTATAGACAAGCTCTGAACTTTTGGATACACATCCTGGGACTTCATGCCAGCGCCATATACATAGAGGAGCTGCTGCTGAAGTTTTAAAGGGACCGCTGTATACAATTGACAGATTATTGATTGTGGCACGTTCCATGGTCTGTCTTGCATCTCCACTTTTAATTTGAATAAAAGAAGTTGTCTTTCTACATCACAGAGTGGGATCCTCATCTACTTAAACTATAAGTCATATTCAAAAGTGGCCCAGGTTAGGTGTTTACCGCCGGGCCTGGTGGGTAAGTCCCATTTCATTTTACCTATTTAGAGTCAATTCTATAGTAGGTATGTTACTTTATAAATGTATTGAGTAATAAATATTAAACTGCAAACGCAAAAATCTCATTTGACTTTGCAGTAACAACAATATTTAAGGATACTTGGAAAACAAGGATAAGATTAAACATCCCATCTTATCACACCTGAGCATCCTACAGAAATTAGCGCGCCTGCAGATAGACTGACAGCCACAGGCAGCTTGTCTGTTGTCTGCTAGATCTATCACCTTTATTGTCTATTAAATTATGAGACTCGCTTGGGCCAAAAGAGACATATCCTATAAAGGGTCACAGATCATTTTACTGCCCGATCTGGCACGGCGTACGCTACAGATGCGGAGGAGCCTGAAACCGCTACTGGAGAGTGCAAAGCAGGTGGGCGCCACCTATAGACGGGGACACCCCTTCCATCTTATTATACAGCTGCGGGGTCGAAGCTTCGCGCTCCGTCATCATTCCCAGCTTCCGGAGGCATTCGAGTTCCTGGGATCTCCGGCTGTGGTGCTGGAATACTGGCTCTCCCCTTTGTTGGGCCCCCGCCCGGGCGCCATGGGGCGGAGACAGGAGACGAGACCCTCTGCCTAGAAGAAATAGAGGGGTCAGAACCAGGGCTCCCATCGGAGCTAATGACCGGCAGTGATGCGCCTCTCACCCTGTTGATCTGCTGTTGATTCGGCTGAGCTGGAAGTATATTCATGGTTGTTGACTTTTAATAGTTATACATACAAGAGGACGTGCGACAAAGTCTTGCGGTGGCCTGGTGTTGTGCCGTGGTCCCGCTGCCGGTATGGCGGGGGGGGTGTGCCACCAGACTGGGAATTATTTGCGGAGCGTAAGGGTGCGGGTTGTTCTGCCCCGGTCTCTTTCGGTGGTGCGCCTCCTCTGCCCCCTGCTCCTTCTGGGACTCCTTCCCCCGGGCCGTCTCTTGTGCGCCTACGGGGGATGGACTACCCTCATGGGGACGCGCTAAGGTCACCCAGGGTTAAGGGTCCTATTGACGTTCTTAATGTATTTTACTGTTCATGCTGTTTAATTTGTTTTCGCTGCTGTGCAATTTAAGCACTCAGGCACTTAGTTGTCAAGTTGTAGGAATTCTAAGAGTAAGGTTTGCTAGTAATGGGCTTATCTCCAGGTCTAGGCTTCCTACAGGCCTGGGCCTCAGGATAACCTCTCATATCGAGGACGGGCGCCTTCCACCACCCAGAATCCTCCTGTGCTCTCCCGAAACATTTGGGATAGCTTACAGGGAGGAAGCGCGTGAGAGCGCCTGTTATCCCCACCTGTTTGGCTTCCTACATCCCTCTACTCAAACACTTACACGGTTGGGTATAGGAGATTTAACGTATCAAATAATCAAGGGCAAAAAGTGTTGCGCTTGTCCCCAAGTAGAGGGATTTTACACTGTTTTCACCTACTCCTTTTATTCTCCCTGTTCCTTCTTACCTCTTACCCATCTACTCCCTGACGCTGTTGCCTAGAAGATGTCTAAGATAGTTATTTGCTCTTACAATACAAAGGGTTTGAATGTGCCGGAAAAAAGATCCAAAGTCCTCTCCGAGCTCCATAAAAATAGGGTTAAAATAGCTCAATTGCAGGAAACCCATTTTAAAGAAGGGCACATACCGGTGATCCGGGACCGCCACTTTAACTCATGGGTACATGCTCCAAACCCGGAAGCTAAGTCAAAAGGGGTGTCCATAGCAATACACATCTCTCCCCCACAAAATAGTGGACTCCAGAGTCGACCCTGGGGGTAGGTTCATATTCCTAAAAATAGTCCTGTTCTCTAAGACATATACCATTGTAAACATTTACAGCCCCAATCACGACTCAGCGCCCTACTGTTGTAGCCTATTAAAGCAGCTAACTAGCTTCGCAGAAGGGGTGCTTATATGCGGGGGAGACCTTAACTTACCCCTCAACCCCCAAATCGACACGTCCACTGGAAGATCAGGGGTCCCAATAGCGGGTCTTAAAAAACTGAAGAAACACTTGCTAGACTAGTGGATGTCTGGCGGGCGCTTCACAAGAGAGACAAAGATTTCACCTTTTATTCCAGCGCAAATAACTCCTATAGTCGCATCGACTACCTCTTGCTGAGCCACCATGCTATGTCATGGAACCCAGAGGCGAACATAGGAAATTTTTTGTGGTCGGACCATGCCCCTATATTTCTATCCATAGACCTTCCCAGATTGTGCCCGCGCAGCTGGGACTGGCGCTTGAACGACAATTTATTAAAAGGACGAGGTCTGCCTGGTTGCAGTCCGGGAGAATATAAAACATTTTTTGGCAGATCATAGCAATGATGAGACACCCCCCCTCCCCCCGGTACAGTGGGAAGCGCTTAAATGCGTTGTGAGGGGGTCTTTCATTCAACGTGGAACCAGACTCAAAAAAGAAAGATCCTCCCTAATAGAAAAGACAATTTGCCAAATTAAAGCTTTGGTACTCTCACATAAACGATCGCCTACTAATGAGACCTGGATCGAACTAGAAAGAGCTAGAGAGGACCTGAAAAGCCTGTATAGCCAAGCGTTCCTGCGGCACAGGGATCGTCTGAAGGGTATGTTCTATGAACATGCCAACAAGCCGGGCAGACTGTTAGCAAGATCACTACACCCTAGGAATACTACCACCTATATTCCCAGCATTAAAACGCAGGGTGACAATGAAACCTTTAACCCGAATGAGATAGCAAAGACCTTTAGGGACTACTATAACACACTATACAACTTAGAGAAGCCGGAGTCACACGAAGCTCGTCTGTCCCCCTCGGAAGCAGTACAGGCTTACATAGAAAGAACCCCTCTTCCCAGGATTCCTCAGGCAGACATAGAATCCCTTGAGGCTCCATTTGAGACTCAGGAAGTAGTGAAGGCAATACAGGACACTCCGGTGGGAAAGAGTTTGGGACCTGACTGTTTTACCCCAAGGTTCTACAAGACGTTTGGCCCTCTGATAATCCCTTTCTTGAACAAGGTTTTCAACACTGTAGGGCAGGACTCCCCCTTCCTTAGGCAATCTCTGGCAGCTACGATTGCTGTTATTCCTAAGCCCGGGAAGGACCCTCTCACATGTAACAGTTACCGTCCAATCTCCCTAATTAATGTGGATATTAAATTGTTCGCCAAACTGATAGCATCGTGCCTAAAACCGCTTATTCCTGAACTTATACATCTAGACCAGGTGGGGTTTGTCCCAGGCAGAGAGGCGCGGGATAACACGAACAAGTTGTTCACGCTGATCTCCTACGTGCAATCCAAGGGGATCCCAGCATCTCGTGTGACGCAGAGAAGGCATTTGATAGGATAAGCTGGGACTTCATGCGTGCCTCTCTGCAACAAATTGGAATGGGACCGTCCCTTCTGGGTAAGATCATGGCCCTTTACAAAAACCCCTCCGCTTCGGTGAGAATAAATGGAGTGATGTCGTCTCCTTTCCTCATAGGGAACGGCACTCGCCAGGGATGCCCCCTATCACCCCTTCTATACATACTCAGCATGGAACACTTGGCAATAGCCATTCGGAATAATCCAGACATAAGGGAGATAGAGATTGACAATAGGCAATATAAAATGTCTCTATACGCAGACGATCTTCTCCTACATCTAACCTCCCCTACTATTTCCTTCCCAGTAGTGTTAAAGGAGTTTGAGCAGTTTGGGGCAGTAAGCAATTTTAAAATAAATTACTCGAAATCTGAAGCCCTCAATTTAACCCTCCCACCTGGAGAGGTGGTCAGACTCAAAAACAATTTTCCCTTTAGATGGCAGTCGGCCACTATTAAATATCTAGGGGTTCAGATTCCAAACGATCTAACAAAAATATACGAGCTGAATTATGCAACTCTGATGAATAAGACGATCAGCAACTTAAAACAATATGATAGACGGTCCCTGTCGTGGTTCGGGAGAATTGGAGTGCTAAAAACGGACGTATTACCCCGATTTCTGTACATTTTTCAAACTGCCCCCATAGCCCCCCCCCCCCCCCCAACTGCTTTTTTTAAATCCTAAAAACCACGTCTTAAATTTGTCTGGGGAATGTCCAAACCCCGTATTCGCTATGATACCCTGTCTCGCAGTAAAATAAGAGGGGGCGTGGGACTACCAGATCTCAGGCTTTACCACTCATCAGCAGTCCTCATGAGAGCCCTGGACTGGACACATCAAAGTGCGAACAAGCTGTGGGTTGACATTGAGAAGAAGTTATCGCCCCTCCCGTTGGTCTCTCTGCCCTGGACGGGGCCTCAACCCAGGCGCATTCTTAAATCCCTACCCTTTTCTGGCACAGCACTTGTTTACAGTCTGGGACCAACTGACCTCAATTTCTATTGGCTCGGCGTCCGGGACCTTTGACTCCCATTTTTGGGAACCCGGACTTTGCGCCTGGAGTGGGGGTCTCGTCCTTTCTGGGATGGCAAGCAGCGGCAGACCCGCGTCTACGGCATATCATGGGGGATTCGGGCTTCCCAAAACTGGAGTTAATCAGAGCACAACTCCCTGGGGTGCATGTGTCCTGGTTCCTTCACAGACAGTTGGCTAACTATATATCTTCCCATTCGCCTGGGTGAGATGATGAGCCATCTGCTGACGGATCTTGAGAAGCTTCTCTCTTCTGAGACACATGTACCCCATGCTCTCTCCTTACTGTATCAGACACTGGTGTCCAATATACATTCAAACCCAGTGGGGTACATAGCCCGATGGGAGAACGAGATGGGTCAGCCCTTCTCTAAGATGTTTAGCCTGACGCATAAATCCACCTTGGAGGGGCGGCGCAGGAGAGGAATTTTAAGATAATCTCAAGGTGGTACAGATGTCCAGCGGACATCCATAAATATGCACCACAGACTTCAAGTAGGTGCTGGCGTTGCCTGGCAGAAGAGGGAAATATGACGCACATATGGTGGGGGTGCCCAGTTATTAAATCTTTCTGGGAAAGGGTCTTGGATATACACACAGACAACGGGCACGAAAGTGAACAACACACCTCAGTTAACCCTCCTCTCCCTTGTAGAGGGCTCCATATCTCAACACAAAAAGGGTTTACTTCGGCACTTTCTATCGGCAGCGCGAGCTGTTATACCTAGACACTGGAAGACGCGGGGGTCCCCTTCCCTGGCTGAGTGGGTAGTGGAGCTTGAACATTTTAGACGAATAGAGGAACTCATCCTGGGCGATAAAGGCTTGATAGGAAAATACATCACAACTTGGGCCTGTTGGATTGACTTCCGGGACTCGTTTCAGAGCGCTAATACAATGATACAGTGTGGACGCCAACGGGCAACGTACTGTACGCTAGGCTATGACTGAGCACAGGCTACTGCGATGCAAGGGTCGGTACTTCTGGTCCGGCTCAGGGCACTTCCCCCCCTCCCCCTTTCCCTTTTTTACCACCCCTCCTCCCTCCCCCTCTCTCTTTTTCCCTCTCCTGTTTATAGGTTTGTTACCTGGTATCTTTTATCTTGGTTACCATCACATTTTGTTGCATTATATCTATTCAGCTACTGATTTGTGCCATGCGGGGTGTCCCCCCTGGCTGGATGGCGGGGTGCGGGGTCGGTGTGCCGAACTCTGTGGGGTTCGGCTTGTTATCGGCTGATGTAACGTGGTTGCGGCGGTCTCCAGTCTGATTCTTGGGGCGCTCGGCTTGAAGCCAATTGCCAGGGAAGAACGGGAGTCCCCTGTTCATCGTCCGGGACCCCGTCGTGCCTGGGTGGCCGTGGAATTGGACCGGAGATGCTTTGGTTCCTTATGACACGGGGGGGGGGGGATTCCCGCGGCGCGGCGGCTTGGCGCCCCCAATGTTCGTAGGGCGGGATAACGGATATCGGGGAACTGTTATGGCACTATGTAAAGCTATTGTAATGTTGGTCTGTTAAATGGATGGTCTGCTGTACTGTGTACCACATCTTGTATGTATTTTGATTTACCAATAAAAACAGATTAAACTAAAAAGGGATAACAGTAGGTCCAGGCAGAAATAGACCAAAACAGGGGGGCCGGGAGTTACCCCGGCTACCTGCAAGGAGGAGACATCCATCTTCTGACTTGCTTGCCGTCTGCAGAGATGAAAGACTGGGGAATGAGTGGGAGGTCCCAGGTATTTATGGACGGGGAGGGGCTCCCTTTTTTTCATGACATCTCTGCAAGATCGCCCTCTACAGGTCGGCATAACCCAAGTGTAATGACTATCTGAAGCGGTGTGTGACATACTTAGAATAGCAATAAAGACAAGTCAGCGCTGCGGCTGACACAAGAATAAAGACATGTGAAAGGTGAAAGCACAGACTGCATAACCTACATATCTATATACATACACACCCCCCCCCTCTTTTCCCCCGAAGACTATAAGGAGGATGAGGGAGGACGGCGGCCACTTAAATAGCGCCCACCGATAGGCAGGGGCAAGGGGCAATAGTGCGGGAGGGGCATCCCATAGAGGCTCACCACAAGCCTGAACCGTCTACCCTTTGGTGGGGGATGGCGGTGGAGCAGCGCTCCTAAGCACCAACGGCGGTGCTGCCTATCTTCACCCGACCAGCACAGCCAAGGCTGGGAGGCATATTAATAGTGGAATGGGTGGGAATAGTCCTACAGGGCCGCAGGTTAATAACCCCGCTCACCTGCGAGTAGAGAGCCAATTTCTCATCCTTCGCAGCCAGACTGATAAATTCTGGGGATTTGTGGGAGGTCCCCGTGTATTTGAGGGGCCGGGAGGAGCCTATTTTCGATGTCTCTGCAGTCCAGCGCCATCTGGCGGAGTATATCCCAACTGTAAGTATTAGATTTGGAGCAGGACGTACTGTATACTAAGAATACTTTATTTTGACATACCTGAGGCCAGGCGTTGGGTGCTGGTGGATTTGTTCTCAGCCGTTATGGAAACCTGACTGTCTGCACTTTGCTGTCGGAGCTGCTGAATTAGTTTGAGTGAAAGGGAGCGACCAGTTCCTTCATATCTACATGAACAAAAAAAAGGGACGTGGAAAAGTTTATACAATGGCTGGTATATTCTTTACCCATCCTATAGTTAGAACTAAGAAATACCTATAGATTAACTCACCCATTGATGGTTGATGCCATGAACACAAGATAGGGTCCCATAAGACTCTTTACCAGAGGAAGGGGAATGGCAGCAGCTTCATCAATGACAACCAACTCTGCCTGACCCAACTTGACCGCATCTGCTGGATGGATGTACTGCAGCAGGGACAATCAACAGTAAGGAAACGTTAGAAATGTTAGCAAAGTTCCACCCGTATTATACAATCCTGGAAAACTTGAAGAAAGGGGTGATGGCAGAATAAATCCTGGATATCACTGATTCTGAGGGCTGAAGTTATTGCCACCAAAGAGAGCCTTCCATGTTAGAAAGCTAATATGAGCGCTTGACAGACCTTCAAAGGGTAGTTTGGCCAGAGCTCTAAGGCCCAGACGGGAACGGCTTGCAAAAAAGCCTGACCAACACAAAAGATGAAAGTCTCATATCCAGAAATATCGAAAGGGCTGCTAATTGGACCGTCAGGGTACTGATGCTGAGACCCGGGTTGACTCCTTCCTGAAGGAAATCCAATATGACTGGAAGACTAGAAGGGGATCTTTGATTACGAACCTTCCAGGTGTTAAAAGTTATCCAAATTTTCAAATCTTACTCGTCAACTTATTTTTGCTTCTTGATCACCTCCCCCAAAAAAACCCTTTTTAGGAGCATCTCGATCTCAGGGTCTATAGTGTCAGATGCCACTTCTGCGGATCCTAACAAAACACTGGTCCCCAGGATAGAAGATCTGGTCTCACTGGGAGTTCCCGATGCTCCCGAGAGCATCATTAGAGTCAAAAACCATGGTCTCTTCAGCCACCATGGGGCTAGAAATAGAACCTTGGCGGACTGGCAGGATATTGTGTTTAGAACCTAAGGGAGGATCCAAACTGGAGGAAAAGAGTAAGTCAGACTGAAATACCACTGGTGAGCCAGGCCCTCTATTCCTAGAGCTTGATCAGAGGAATCAAGGGAGAAGAATTCCTCAACTTGCTTTGTTCAACTAGAGGCGAAAGGTCCACCTCCAGAGTTCCCCTCAGGACACAAATCTGAATGAACATCTTCTGGTTTAGCGACCATCCTGCTTCTGATAGAGGAAAGCTCCTAAAAATCTGCCACTTGATTTTGTCAACCTTTCAGGTGGATGACTGAAAGGG
Organism: Gastrophryne carolinensis; assembly: GCA_027917425.1. NCBI lineage: Eukaryota > Metazoa > Chordata > Amphibia > Anura > Microhylidae > Gastrophryne > Gastrophryne carolinensis. The sequence continues at coordinate 102,564,751 of CM051241.1, forward strand.
ATAAAAGGTTTAGTTCTGCCCAGATCAGAATTTCCTTTGCTGCTTTGTTGCAGGACAGATGACATTCTCCCTCCCCTACGATTCATATATACCATTGTTTCATTGTCAGTTCTGATTTGTACGTGATGACCCTTCAGGCAGTGAAAGAAGGCTAGCAATGCCTCCTTCACAGCTATCAATTCTCTGAGAAACAATGAGGATAGGCTCGGTCTTCTAGAGCATTTCCCTTGAGTGGTCAGAGATATGCAATGGGCCCCCGAACCCAATGAAGAGGCATTGTGATTTTGTGATTACTCACCTGTAAAATGGGTATTCCAAGTATGACTCACACCCTGCTTTGGAAGTAGTCATTACACGTGGGTTACTGGATGACTAGAAAAAAGAAGCCCCTCCCAGTCCATAAATACCTGGGACCTCCCACACATTCCCCAGTCTAACAAAGCAGTAAGGGGACCAGGAAGAGCAAATAAAAAATGTTACCAATAAAAAGTTCACCAAATAGAGGATCCAAGATACAACTCAGGGTGGGACGAAGCAGGGTGTGAGACAAACTTGTAATACCCATTTTACAGGTGAGTAATCACAAAATGGTATTATTCCAAGTATGTCTCACACCCTGCTTCGGAAGTATTCATTACACGTGGGGTATCCAATAGCAGTGTCCAAAAAGGGTGGGGATCCCAAAAGGCAATAATGCACAAATTAAAGCACTGCAGCTTGCAGAACTTTGCGGCCAAAAACAGCATCCGCCGAGGCCCGCACATCAACCGTATAAAACTTGGAAAAAGGTATGAACAGAAGACCAAGTAGCAGCCTTACAAACTTGTTCAACAGAGGCCTGGTGCTGAAAAGCCCAGGAAGCCCCAACAACACAAGTAGAATGAGCAGTGATCTGGAAAGGGGGATCCCTCCCCTTGGCAGTATAGGCCCTAACAAAGGACTGAGGAATCCATTTACTAATGGTAGACTCGACGGGCGCCAAAACCTTCTTAGACCCAGAGGGCACCACAAACAAGGCGTCTGTCCTACGGAAAGAAGTAGCCACCAAATAGTACTTCACACAATGACAACATCCAAAGAGTGCAGGGCCCTCTCCTTGTCATTGCTAGGCTTAGGACACAAGGAAGGGAGAACCACATCCTGAATAAGATGGAAGGCAGAAAACATCTCAGGTAGGAAGTCTGGCTTAAACCAGAAGACCACCTTGTCCTGGTGTCTTTCAAAGGGGCCTGAATAGACGGAGCCGCCAACTCAGAAACACGTCAAACGGAGGTAATAGCCACCAAAACAGCAACCTTTTGTGTGAGAATAGAAGATGCAACATCCTGCACTGGCTCAAAAGGAGGCCCCTGGAGGGCCGACAAACCAAATTCAAGTCCCAAACTGGCAACAAGGGCTTGCGAGGGCCGGCACATGAGTGACCCCCTGAAAAAGAGTCTTAACCAAAGGATGAAGAGCAAAAGACCTTTGAAGAAAACCGCCAAGGCGGAGACCTGCCCTTTCAGAGTACTAAGCTGAAATCCCAGGTCCAAACCTTGTTGGAGAAAACTCCAAAAATTTTGGGAATCGAAAAACACCCTACAAGGCAAGGCCCTAGCCTCACACCAAGCAATATAGGACCGCCAGGTCCTGTAGTAGATGTTAGAGGAACACTTCTTCCTAGCCCTAACAAGCGCCTGGAACCCAGCATCAGACAAACCTTTTACTTTAAAGATGGAAGACTCAGCAGCCACGCCGTCAAAGCCAGCGTTTGTAAATCGGGGTAACATAGCTGACCTTGAGCGACCAGATCCGGAAAAAGGGGCAACCTGTACTGATCGGACCGCCAGCCGCACGGCGTCCACGAACCACACCTGTCTTGGCCACCTTGGCGCCACCAGAATTGCTGGCACACACTCTTGAACCAGCTTGCTGCCTAACATGGAGAAGGGGGGAAAACAGATACAGGAGACCCAGATCCCGCCAGGCCAGGGACATGGCATCCACTGCCAGAGCCAGGGGATCCTGTAACAGAAACACAAGGCAGGGAGCTTGAGATTGTGACGGGAGGCAAAGAGATCCACCGCTGGGAACCCCCACTTGTGACAAATGGATAGAAAAAAAAACCCTGTTGTCGAGGGACCATACCCCTCGGCGAGAGGACCCCCTGCTCAGAGCGTCCGCTTCCAGGTTCTCCACCCCTGGAAAGTACACCGCCGAGATACATAAAATATATATATATATTGACAGAGTAGGATTTAAACCTGCACCGCTGGGGAATAAAGCTCCATAAACTTATGCTCTCGCCGCTGGGCTGTGCAGCCGGCTTGGAACATTGTTCTCGGCCCATACAAGAATCAGAGACAATACCCAGAGGGCACTCCTGCTGCGAGTCCCTCCAAGGTGATCGATGTAAGGGACCGCAGTTCGATTGTCTGATCGAACCTGAACCGGAAAACCTTGGAGATGAGGCATCAAGTGCCACAGCACCAACCGAATACCCCTCAGCTCCAAGACGTTAATGGGGATGTGCACCTCCTGAGGACCCCACAGCCCCTGGAACTGATGTGTCTTCCAGAACACCCCCAGCCCAATGGCTGGCATCCGGGGTGACCGTCTCCCAACAAAGGGCCAGAAAGGATCTGCCCCTCAGAAAATTTCCCGGTTCCGGCCACCACCAAAGAGACTGCCAGACCAAGGGAGACATCGCAGAGGACTGAACCAAGGACAGAAGACATCTGTCCCAAGCCGATAACAGATGGAGTTGAAGGGGCCTCATGTGAAACTGAGCAAAAGGAACTGCATCGAAGGAGGCCGCCATCAACCCCACCAGCCTCATCCCTTGCCAGATGGACGAGCGAGGGTGGGACAGAAGAAGACGAAACAGATCTTGAACCATCTGCACCTTTGGCTGAGGTAGGAACACCCTGGTCTGAATGGTATCCAGATTCATGCCCAGAAAGGAAATCTCCCGTGACGGGGAGAGAGAAGACTTGGGGTAGTCGATCCCCCAGCCGAACCTCTCCAGCATAGTCACCAGCAACCTGGTGTCCCCTGGGAAGATCGGCACATGAAGGTAAGCGTCCTTGATGTCTATAAACGTCATGAACTCCCCTGGACGAAGATAGTTGATGGCCGAGCGCAGAGTCTTCGTGCAAATTTTCCTGGTTCTGAGGAACCTGTTGAGAATCTTGAGATCCAGAATGGGTCTTATGGAGCCATCCTTTTTGGGTACTGTAAAAAGGTTGGAGTAATAGCCCTGGCATCTCTCTGAGGAGGGCAACGGGCAAATGACCCCCATGTCCAGAAGGTTTTGAACTACCAAAAACAGCCCCTGCGCGGCCTGGGGGTCCGAAGGAACCCAAAACTTAAGAATTTTGAGAGGAGCCGGTACTCGAACTCCAGCTTGTACCCGGAAGAAACTCCTTCCAGGATCCAGTTGTCTGTGACCTACCGGGTCCAGACCTGGGCGAAGACCCTTAGCCGTCCCCCCCATTCCTGAAGAATCAATTTGTCAAAATGTTTCTGATCAGGAAACTCCGGGCGAGGCTTAGCGGCCCCAAAAAAATCCCCCTTCTGCGGAGGGGCCTCCACAAGAGGGGAATTAGCAAGCACCTCAAAAATATGGGCCAGAAGTCCAGGTGTATCCACAATATCCCCACGCTCCTGCCCAGCATCAGCATCCAGGAACTGCTGACCATCATAGCCTTCAGATTCTGAAAACAATTCCCCTTCTTCCAGTGGGGAGTAATCAGACCATTTAAAGGGGTCATATTCCTCATAATCAAAACCTGGCGCAGACAGGCCAAATGCCTTCTCTTAGCTGGGGCCTCTCCAGCCGCAGAGCTAGCAATCAATTTCTCAATGTTAGCCAATCTAGCACAGACATCAGATTGCGACTCCCCGCTAATGACAACATCACTTGGGGTCAAATGCAGGCGTGGGGTGTAGGTGATGAGGCCGGCGGCACTGACCCAGACGCCTGGGACCCGGACTGCCGTGTAATTGCCCGCTATGCACACGGTATGCTAACGATCACATTATCCCCCGCAAGGGATATCCCACAAACCACACACTGTCGGGGTCGCCCCGGAGGGAGCCCGGGCCCGGTATCCTGGGAAGCCTCCATATGGTGATTTTTTTGTGGTAGTCGCAATGACCAGTGGTAATTATGCTATTAAGCTACCCGGGATGCCCCTTCACGTCCGTTAGTGGGAGGATTTGTAAATGACAAGGAAAAAAACCCCAATTTGAGCGAGGGACTTAAGGACTAGGAGAACCCCCTTCTTATCAGACAAGGTATTCCCCCAGAAAATATAATGGCACCATAAGAAAAAACACCCCCAGCACTATATACAGCAGCATTCATTCAAGAAATTTATATATATATATATATATATATATATATATATATATATATATATATGCAAAAAACAATAAGGTCACAAAAAGGAGGCTACCCCCTTCCCCCCCTATAATCCAGGAACAGGGAGCAATGGGAGGGGGGGTTCCCAGCTACCTAATGCAGTGCAGGGAATAAAACGGACAGGGTATCCCAAACCAGGATCCCGAACCTGGCATCCGCCTACCCCTTAGAGGGGGTCTCACGGAGGAGCATGGCTTCCAGTTAGTACACCACTAAGGTGTACCCTACCCTCGCCCAGACCTACAGCCAAGGCTGGGAGGCATAGGGACTACATTTAAAAAGGTCCGGGCAGAAATAGGGACAGAAATTGGCCGGGTGTACACCCGGCTTACCTGCAAGGTCTGCAGAGACTAAGACTGGGGAATGTGTGGGAGGTTCCAGGTATTTATGGACTGGGAGGGGCTTCTTTTTTCTAGTCATCTCTGCAGAAGTTCGCCCTCTACTGGACATAACCCACGTGTAATGACTACTTCCGAAGCAGGGTATGAGACATACTTGGATTATTACATATATACACATACACACAAAGGATTCATCAGATATTGGGGTTGCGTTGATAAATCTTGAGGATTGGTCTCCTCCTAAAGTAGTGTACAACTGCACCATCACAACCAATCAATTCATCCTCATGTGTATTATAAATTAGTAATAATTAGTAACCCATGTATAAGATGGTGATCCCCAGTTATTCCATTCACATGTTCACTCTGTCAGGCATGACAGATCCTCTTTAGGCCCGATACAGGATGACCGGGTGCAGTAGCAGCTAAATGCCAGTTAGGGTAAAATGCTGCTTTTGATTTAATTTAGCCTATGGGGTTTCCAACCAGAGGTACGCAGCCAGGTTGCAGACTGATCTGTGTCCCAACCTTATATGCTGATATCTAAACTTTAGCCAAATTGCTCCATAACTTAAAGACGAGACCAAGAGTTAGTAAGTATTAGGTAGGTGCATTTCTCTGCATCCATACACTTTTTATGGTGGTTTAAACACTGTTTAAAGATGACCTCCAGTCAAAAAAAAATAACGTTTAGTAAATTGCTTCCCTTCTTATGATCATAGGTATCAGCAGTTTGAGAGGGTTTAAAGTGGAACAATCACCAGGATTTCGACTATCCTGTTGATTGGTCCTGACCCTGGGGGCATCCTACATTGGGTGAAACCCCCCAAGATCTTCCACTCACCTTCCCCTGTTCCCACAGCGTGTCCACTTTATGCGGCACAAACTAATGCGCAGCATAAAACTGTTGATCTGAACAGGCGGCCGCATCCCCAGCTCCCCCGTGGAGTGCGCACTCCAGCGCGCCCGGCATATCTGAATGGCTGGGCACGGGGAGTACGCACAGCTGCAGAGAATCCTGAGGTGAAGACAGCATTGTGGGAGTCATCTGGAACAGGTAAGATTACCGGCGTCCCGGGGGGTTGTCACACAGCAGGGCATCTGGTATGGGTTGTCCGTGGGGGAAGGGTAGCGACCGGTCCTTTCATCTTTTAGGCCATCTGGTCCACTTCAACCCCATACAGATGTTGTGGAATGGCATAAAGATTATTCATTCTAGACTTACATGGGGCGGCCATCTTGCCACACACATGATAGTCCTGCTTACACATGAGAATTAGGGGGGTGCTGTGCTAGCAGCAATTCACACCAAACAGAGATATGGGCCTCAAAAACAAGGAGAAGCTTGCCTGTTTTTCACACACGCCAACACTGAATAAACAGCTAATGTAGCAAAGAACATCTGTGTAAGGAAAGCTGTTACAATGTATCTCTATGGCGGCATCACAAAAGCACAAAGGATACAATGTATTTTATTAAAAGATGAGTCATTACAGATGAAGGCTTACTACTACTGGCTAGAAATAAGAGATTATTGCACAGAGCTATGAAACTATATTGACTGAGACTGTTTTTCAGAATAAGCTTCCTTGTGTGTGTGGCAAGATAGCCGCCGTCATGCTTGTTTAAGAATGCAGAATCTGCCTGCTATTCCAAACATCTGCATGGTGTTAATCACGCTCAATACGTTTACGTCATGGATTGCCACAGAGGGGCTTGATTTTTTTTGACTGGAGGCCAGCTTTAAAGGTGCTGACAATCCATACATTCACCCCAGGTTGTACTTGGGATATTTAGAAAACGGAAAAGGTTGTGAACCCCTGCTATAGACAATCTAAAACAAAAAAATAAATAATAGAACATTGTCAAGTCACCCGGTGTCCCTCACCTGAATGGTCTGTCTGTGCTCTTTAAACACATTCACCCGTACAACAGCTTTCTCGAACTCTGGGTTAAGCGACTGAATTATTTCATAGTCCAAATGTTCCTAAAAGGAGGGACAGTGCAGTCAGAAAGTCTGAACACAACTATATACAGAAAGCCGTTTTACTATAAGGACACAATTCAGTACAATACAAAAAGACAATTCTGTGAGTACTCACCTGTAAATTTGTTTTTACTATGCATGGCACGGCCTGCTTCAAGAAGTCCTTAGGTATGGGATATTCCGCCACAAGGTGGCGCAGTGTACTGCAGAAGAGTTGTGGCTCCTCCCGGCACGATATAAAAACAGGATCACCAATCGACCTCCCCAGTGTTAACAAGCAGTTATACAAGAAGCCGGGAGATAATAAAGGTATAAAAGGTAACAACCCCAACTAACTTGGAACAATCATCATAAAGAGGCAACCAAGAATAACAACAACAAGGGTGGGGTAAAGCAGGCCGTGCCATGCATAGTAAAAACAATTATACAGGTGAGTACTCACAGAATTGTTTTTGCATGGCACGGCCTGCTTCAAGAAGTCCTTACGTATGGGACATCCAATAGCAGTGTCCGTAAGGTAGGGTGGGATCCCCAAAAAGTAGCAGCAGGCAGTTCAAACCACTACCGCCTGAAGTACCTTGCAGCCAAAAGCAGCATCAGCTGAGGCCTTAACATCAACCTTGTAAAACTTGGAAAAGGTATGAACAGAAGACCAAGTAGCGGCCTTACAAACTTGTTCAACAGAATCTTGGTGCTGAAAAGTCCAAGAAGCACCAATAGCACGAGTGGAATGAGCAGTAATCCAGAAAGGAGGAACCTTCCCTTTAGCAGAATAGGCCTGAACCACCGCCTGGAGAATACACTTGCTGATAGTAGATTTAGCCGGAGGCAAGCCCTTCCTGGGTCCCGCAGGAAGAACAAAAAGAGCATCAGATTTCCTGAAAGACTCAGTAGCAACCAAGTAAAATTTCAGAGCCCTGACAATATCCAGAGAATGCAGGGTCCGTTCCTTGAAATTAGCAGGGTTAGGACACAAGGAAGGTGACTCGCCTGACTGAAGTGATAGCCACCTTAAGAGTCAGAATGGGTAACGCCGTACCACGGATAGGCTCAAAAGGAGGACCCTGTAGAGCAGACAACACCAGATTCAAGTCCCAACCCGGTAGCATAGGTTTACGTGGCGGACGCACGTGAGCAACTCCCTGGAAAAAAGTCTTAACCTGTCCTTTGAGGGTACTAAGTTGAAGGCCTGAATCCAAACCATGTTGTAAAAAATCCAGAATCCTGGTTATAGAAAACACCCTACAAGGAAGAGACTTGGACTCACACCAGGCAATGTAAGCATGCCAGATCCTGTAGTAGATAAAGGACGAGGACTTCTTCCTAGCCCGAATCATAGTATCAACAGAGGCCGGCATACCCTTATCCCTCAAGATGGAGGTTTCATCAGCCAAGCCGCCAAAGCCAGCATTTGTAAATTGGGATGGCGCAGCTGTCCCCAAGTGAGAAGATCTGGATCCTTGGGCAAAACGTACCGATCTACTGCCAACTGCACGTCGTCTGTGAACCACACCCTCCTTGGCCAACAGGGGGGCCACCAGAATGGCTGGTACCCCTTCCTGGGCTACCTTGCGCAACACCCTGCCCAGCAGAGGAAAGGGAGGGAACACAGAGGAGCCGAAATTCCGTCCAAGGAATCGCTAGCGCATCCGTGGCGAAGGCCAGAGGATCCTGCGACAGGGAGACAAATCTTGGAAGCTTGTGATTGTGGCGGGACGCAAACAGGCCCACATCCGGCTGACCCAAGAGGTGACACAGGGAGTGAACTACCTTGTTACTGAGGGACCATTCTTCCAGCCGAGACATCCCCCTGCTCAGGGATTCTGCCTCCTGGTTCTCCACCCCCGGAATGTAGACCGCCAAGATGCAAGGGACATTCTTCCGCCCAAGACAGTATCAGGGACACTTCCTTGAGGGCTCGCTTGCTCAGAGTCCCTCCCTGACAATTGATGTAGGCAACCGCCGTCTGGTTGTCCGAGCGGATCTCAACAGCCCGACCCCGAAGGTGCGTGGTCAGATGAGAAAGAACCAACCTGATCGCCCTCAGTTCCAGGACATTGATGGGAGCATGGGCCTCCTGGTGGCACCACCGACCCTCGAACTTCAGAGACTTCCAAAAGCCTCCCCCAACCGGTCAGACTGGCATCTGTGGTGACAGTTTCCCAGCACGGAGGCAGAAAGGTCCTGCCCACTAGAAGGTTCCTTGAGTCCAGCCACCACAAGAGGGACTGTCTGGCCAGGGGGGACAGAGCAAAATCCTGATCCAGGGACACAGGGTCCCGATCCCAAACTGACAAGAGGTGCAACTGAAGAGGTCTCATGTGAAACTGAGCAAAGGGGAACGCCTCAAAGCAGGACACCATCAGGCCCACTAACTGCATCCCCTGCCGGATGGAGGGATGGGGACACAAGAGCAGAGCCCGTGCCTGCTCCTGAAGGCCCTCCACTTTCTGCTGAGGCAGGAATACCTTGACCTAAGAGGTATCCAGAGTCATGCCCAGAAAGGACCTCACCAAAGATGGAGACAGTGAAGACTTGGGAAAGTTGATCACCCAGCCGAAGGACTCGAGAGTGGAGGTCACCACCTGAGTATCCTTCTCAGCCTGATGAAGAGACTTGAGCCGCAATAAGAATGTCGTCCAGGTAAGGGAGGATGTGAATGCCCTGGTTCCGCAACAGAGCCATCACGCCCGCCAGCACCTTGGTGAACACCCGAGGTGCCGAGGTGATACCGAACGGTAAAGCCACAAACTGGTAATGCTGATCCTCTAGAGCGAACCTCAGGAATCTCTGGCCTGGAAAGATTGGCACATGAAGATAGACATCCACGGATGTCTATGAAGTCGCCCGGGCGAAGGGTACTGACAGCCAAGCGTAGCGTCTCGATGCGAAAGTGCTTGAACCTGACAAACTTGTTGAAACCCTTCAGGTCCAGGATGGGCCTCAAAGACCCGTCCTTTTTGGGGACCGTGAAAAGATTGGAGTAGTACCCCTGACCCTGTTCTTGGGAAGACACCAGACAAATGACTCCTGACTCCAACAGGCATTGAACTGCAAGGTGCAAACGCTGAGCTGACGGAGGGTTTTGAGACATCCGGGATCTGAGGAATCTTGGGGGCAGCCAGGCTGCAAACTCTATCTTGTACCCGGAGGACACCACCTCCTGAATCCACCGGTCTGAGACACAGAGCCACCAGACGTGAGCAAAGAGCCGAAGCCGTCCCCCCACCCGGATGGGCGAGGGCGCCTCCTCATGCCTGAGGGGTCTTAGGAGGGGGTTTGGGCCTGGAACTCCAGGAGAGACCGGGACGACCACGGGATCTGCCACGGCTCCAAGAATCTCTGCGGTTACCCGAGAAGAGGGAGCCACGACCTCCTCTGGAAGCAGGGGAAGGAAGCAGAGGGCCCCCCAAAGGGCCGAGTCTGCTTCCTACGCTGAGGTAACCTACCATCCTTGGCTAGAACATCCAGACGCTCCCCAAACAGCCGTAGCCCCGCAAAAGGGAGCCCAGTGAGAGCCTTCTTGGCTGCAGTGTCAGCCCCACTGACTCAACCAAACAGAGCGGCGCACAGCCACTAAGAGGGCAAAGGCCCTACCACCCAGCCGGACCGCATCATCCATAGCAGTAAGGAAAAAGGCAACAAAATCAGAGCAAAGCAAGAGGGCCCTATAATCCTCCCCCCTCCTGCCAGCCATAGTGCCATTAGTGAGACGCTTGATCTTCTTCTGAAGGGCAATAGCAGTAATGGCTGCGGCACAAACAGGACGCGCTATCCCGCAGTGTAGTAGTGTCAGGAGAAGGCATGACCGAGATGTTGGACAGCCCCAGAACGGGAGCATCCACCTCAGGGGGACACTACCATCGCTTGACCAGGTCAGCAGGAAAGGGATACCTCTTATTCAACCCTTTGGGCACCGCAGGCAATCTATTAGGACATATCTACTCCTAAAGCACCATATTAGAGAAATGGCCCTGCTCAGGGAACTCCAGACGTTGTTTATCAGGACGAAAGAGCTCACCCTGCTTCCTCTTAGCCACCTCAGGGGGGCAATGTGCAAGGTTTCAAAAATGGCAGACAGCAGTCTATCAGTGTCATCGGGGAGCCATGAATTCTCCCCGGAGGCAGACCCAGGGTCACTGTCGTACCCCTCCTGCTGGTCCCCAGAGGAGTCAGAGTCCTGGAAAAGCTCCCCCCCTCTAGGGAGTAACGGCTACCAAGAGCATCAATTCCCTCATCCTCCTCAGCAAAGAGGACCACTTCTTGCCAGAGGCCTTACCTGGAACAGGCCTGGCAAGCTGCCTTTCAATGTTGGCCACACGAAGTGCCAGATCAGATTGTGACCCCCTGCTAGTATCCCCCTCACTGGGGGCTAAATGCAGGCGCGGAGGGTAGGCGATGCTGAAGGGGGGCGCAGAACTGGGAAGGGAAGTTGGCAACCCAGCCCGGGCTGCAATGAAACCTTGGGCGCACGGCACACACACCGCGGCACTATCACTCAAAGGAGATGCCGCGATACGCATCATCCCCCGGCCCCCCCCCGAAGAGCACGAAAGCGCGCGCTCACGTGACCGAGCCGGCACACACAAAAATTGCCTCACCGCCATAGACCCACCCGCCGCGGAGCAAAGTACAAAGTGGCGACGGCACGAAAACGTTAAAACACAAAATCACTTAAAAAACACCTCGCCGCTGACCCCCCCCCCCCCCCCCCCGAACACACGCCAGGGAGGGGAGGGGGGGGGAGGAGAGCGAGCAGGCAGCGGCAGGAGCCGGGCCAGGGTAAGGAAGTCGGAGAACCCCAGATATCAAACAAGGCAAACAAGGGGTATCCAGAACATAGTCCCCAAAACACTCAACCCCTCAGAAGCTAGGACAGGAACTCCGCATCCCTCATTAGGCACACCATAAAGCCTATGGCCAGCTACCCTTTGTGGTACAGGGTCTGCGGCTTGGAGCAGCGCTCCTTGAGCACTTGACCCTAGTGTTCCTCTACCCTCACCCGATCGGTCAGCTAAGGCTGGGAGGCACAGAGGGTCCGGAAACGGGTGAAAATAGACTTGCAGTGCCGCAGGCTTGGTTGCCCCGCTCACCTGCGCAACATAGAGAGCCATCTTCTATCTTCGCAGTATCAATGCAGAGGAAAAAACTGGGGAGGTTTGTTGGTGATCTTGTTTTTATATGGTGCCGGGAGGAGCCACAACTCTTCTGCAGTACACTGCGCCACCTTGTGGTGGAATATCCCATAAGTAAGGACTTCTTGAAGCAGACCGTGCCATGCAATAGGAGAAAGAAAAATGTGTTGTGAACAAAGAGAAAAGGAAAACCTCACCTGGTACTGCAGAGAGTCAAAGCCTTTAAAGATGAACTCAAACAGTGTGTGCAGGTTATCTGGGCTTGGAGAGGTTACAAAGATATTGGAGTAACTAAAAACAAAAAGACGACAAACTCATATATAAGAATAAGTTATAATATCATTAGAGCCAAATATAAAACATAGCCATTATCAGGGAATGCAGAATGCTGGTGAACAGAAGATGCCGCCCCTAACCAGCCAGCATTGCGGCAAGCAGAATGCAGGAGCAAGAAAACCCTTTGCCTTTAATGTCTTTGTAAAGCGGAACAAAACCCGTTTAATGCCCCGGAGGGGGGGCATCTCATTTACAAAAACCAGGCTATGTGAATTTACCCCCCCAACCCCAGTTGCCCATAAAAAATACAATTTTGTGAATACTCACCTGTAAAATGGGTATTATAAGTATGTCACACACCCCGCTTCAGATAGTCATTACACTTGGGTTATACTGACCTGTAGATGGCGATCTTGCAGATAAATAAAAAAAAGAAAGACCCTCCCGGTCCATAAATACCTGGGACCTCCCACTCATTCCCCAGTATTAAAACAGCAGCAAGGAAACAAAGGGACCAGGAAGAGCCAAAATAACCAGTAACAGTAAGAAAGGTTCACCATATAAAGGATCAAAAATACCAAAGGGCGGGGTGAAGTGGGGTGTGTGACATACTTATAATACCCATTTTACAGGTGAGTATTCACAAAATGGTATTATTCTAAGTATGTCACACACCCCGCTTCAGATAGTCATTACACTTGGGACATCCAATAGCAGTGTCCATAAAGGGCAGGGATCCAAAACAAGGCAATAATGTACCAACTTAAACCACTGCAGCTTGCAGAACTTTGCGGCCAAAAACAGCATCCGCTGAGGCCCGCACATCAACCTTGTAAAACTTGGAAAAGGTATGAACGGAAGACCAAGTAGCAGCCTTACAAACTTGCTCAACAGAGGCCTGGTGCTGGAAAGCCCAGGACGCCCCAACGGCCCAAGTAGAATGAGCAGTAACATGAAAAGGGGGAACCTTCCCCTTGGCAGAATAGGCCACAACAAGGGCCTGGCGAATCCATTTACTAATGGAAGACTTGGCGGGAGCCAAACCTTTTCCTAGGCAGGGAGGGCACCACAAAAAGGGCGTCAGTCCTACGAAAGGAAGAAGTAGCCACCAAATAGTACTTCACACAGCAAACCACATCCAGAGAATGCAAAACCCTCTCCTTGTCATTGCTGGGCTTAGGACACAAGGAGGGTAGAACAATATCCTGATTAAGATGGAAGGCAGAAACCACCTTAGGAAGGAAATCTGGCTGAAGTGGAAAACAACCTTGTCCTGATGCCTCTCAAAGTAAGGAGCCTTAATGGACAAAGCCGCCAACTCCGAACAGAAGTGTTGGCAACCAGAAACGCAACCTTCTGAGTAAGCGTAGAAAGAGCAATATCCTGCAAAGGTTCAAAAGGAGGAGCCTGAAAAGCAGCACCAAATTCAAATCCCAAACTGGGAGCAAAGGCTTCCTAGGAGGCCGCACATGTGTAACCCCCTGGAAAAAAGTCTTAACCAGAGGATGAAGAGCAAAAGACCTTTGAAAGAAAACCGCCAGGGCAGAAACGTGCCCTTTCAGCATACTAAGCTGCAAACCCAGGTCCAGACCATGTTGTAGAAATTCCAAAACCCTAGGGATAGAAAACACCCTGCAAGGCAAGGCCCGGACCTCACACCAATAAATATAAGACCTCCAAATCCTATAGTAGATGGCAGAGGAAGACTTCTTCCTAGCCCTAACCAGAGTCTGAATGACAGCATCAGAAAGACCTTCCTCCTTCAAGATGGAGGTTTCAGCAGCCACGCCGTGAAAGCCAGCGTTAGTAAATTGGGGTAGAGCAGTGGACCCTGAGTGAGCAGATCCGTCAGAAGGGGCAGATCTAACTGATCCGCCGCCAACCTTACCACGTCTACGAACCAAACCTGTCTTGGCCATCTTGGAGCCACCAGAATTGCTGACACGCCCTCTAGGGCCAGCTTGCGCAGCACTTTGCCCACCATGGGAACGGAGGGAACAGGTACAGAAACCCCAGATCCCTCCAGTTCAGAGACATGGCACCCGCTGCCAGAGCCAGCGGATCCCGCGAGAGAGACACAAATGCCGGAAGCTTGTGATTGTGACGAGACGCAAAGAGATCCACCTCCGGAGTCCCCCACCGGTGGCAAAGCGACCGAAACACCTTGGGGCAGAGCGACCATTCCCCCCGGCGAGATGAGCACCTGCTCAGGGAGTCCGCCGAGATGCATGGGACATTGCTCTCTGCCCAAGCCAGGATCAAAGACACTTCCCCGAGGGCACGCCTGCTGCGAGTCCCTCCCTGGTGATTGATGTAGGCGACCGCCGTCCGATTGTCCGACTGAACTTGAACCGGTAAGCCCTGTAACTGATGAGTCAAGTGAGCCAGAACCAACCTGATGGCTCTCAGCTCCAGAACATTGAAGGGGATCGTGAGCCTCCTTAAGCCCCCCACAGTCCCTGAAACTGAAGATCCTTCCAAAATCCCCCCCAACCTGACAGGCTGGCATCCGTGGTGACAGTCTCCCAACGAGGGGTCAGAAAGGATCTGCCCCTCGTCAGATTGCTTGGTGTCAGCCACCACCGAAGGGAACGCCGCACCCGGGGGGACATCAGAAAAGACTGATCCAATGACAGCGGGGACCCGTCCCAGGCCACCAAGAGATGGAGCCGGAGCGTCCTTGTGTGAAACTGGGCAAAGGGAACCGCCTCGAATGATGCCACCATCAATCCCACCAGTCGCATCCCCAGCCGAATGGACGGGTGAGGGATGGATTGGAGACGCTGAGTCAATTCCTGAATCAGAAGAACCTTGGGCCGGGGGAGGAACACCCTGGCCTGAGAAGTATCCAGAGACATTCCCAGGAACTCCACCACCCTGGAGGGAGAGAGGCAGGACTTGGGATAGTTGATCATCCTGCCGAATCTCTCCAGGGTGGCTACCACAGTCCTGGTATCTAGCTCCACCTGGCTGAGAGAGGAAGCCACAATAAGAAGATCGTCCAGATAAAGCACGATGCGGATACCCTGGGCTCTGAGGAGGGCCATCACCCCTGCTAGCACCTTGGTGAAAACCCTTGGAGCCGAGGTAAGGCCAAACGGAAGAGCCACAAACTGAAAATGACGATTTTCTACAAAGAACCTGAGAAATCTCTGGTGTGCCGGAAAGATTGGAATATGCAGGTAAGCATCCTTGATGTCTATGGACGTCATGAAGTCCCCTTGACGAAGTGAGTAGATGGCTGAGCGCAGAGTTTCCATGCGGAACTTCCGGGGACGGACGAACCTGTTGAGTAACTTCAGATCCAGAATGGGACGAACGGAACCATCCTTCTTGGTCACCATGAACAGATTGGAATAGTAGCCCAGGCCCCAGTCCGAGGGGGGCACCGGGCAAATAACAGCCATGTCCAGAAGATTTGCTACTGCCGCCCGGAGCCCCTGCACGGCCAGAGAATCTGAAGGCACCCGAGACCTGAAGAATCTGGGAGGGGTCCAGAACTCAAACTCCAGCTCGTAACCGGAAGACACCACTTCCCGAATCCATCTGTCCGAGACCTCTTGGTCCCAGGCCCGGGAGAAGAGTTGCAGCCGCCCCCGCCCCCAAGGGTGAGGGCACTCCCTCATTGCTGAGTCGGCTTGGCAGCGGCCTTAGGCTTAGAGCCCCAGCTGTGTCCTGGACGGGCACGACCCCTGCCCCGGTTCAAGGAATCACCTCTGGAGGAGGAGAAGGCCAATCCCCTGCCAACTCTGGCCCTACGAAAGGAAGGAGTGAAGGAAGCTGCCCCCCGAAAGGGACAACGCTGCTTCTTACGCTGAGGTAACTTACCACCCTTTGCAACCGAATCCAATTTGTCGCCAAAGAGCCGCAACCCCACAAAGGGAAGGGCTGTAAGCGACTTTTTGGACACAAAATCAGCCGCCCACTGGCGCAACCAAACCGACCGCCGGATAGCCACAAGCAAGGCCGAAGTTCTACTACACATTACCATTGTGTCATCCAAGGCGGCTAGCACAAATGACAAAAACAACTCACACCGTTTAAGGGCAGTGAACTCCTCACTAGCCGGGTCAAGCCTGGAAGTAGTCAACAGTCCTCTAACAACCGACCTGGCAGCTACCAATAAGAGCGACGAAGCACAAACAGGCAGCAAGGCCGACCCAACACTGGCAAAACCATGACAAGCCATCTGGTCAATGCGTTTATCCTCACTATCCTTGAGGGTAGTACAGTCCGGAGAATGCAAAATGGAGGTGCTAGACAACCCCAAAACAGGAGCATCCACCTCAGGAAGGGACGACCAGTGCTTCACCGCGTCCACCGGAAAGGGATATTTTTTATCCCAACCCAACCCCAATCCTTGAGAATAATGCCATCAAAATGCTTTTGATAAGGGAATTCCAAGCGCAACTTGGTCGCCTCAAAGAACTCCCCCTTTTGCGGAGGAGCCGCTTCAGGAGGAGAAATAGCCAAGACCTCAAACATATGAGCCAGGACCTTAGAGATATCCAACGAATCCCCCTGACCCTGCTCGGTATCAGCACCAACAAACTGCTGATCATCGGACCCATCCGACTCCTCAAACAGCTCCCCCTTCTCTAGCGGGGGGGCAATCGGACCAGTCCAGAGAGTCAAACTCATCCAAATCAAAGGCCTGCGTGGCTGTAGTCAATTGTTTTCTCTTAGCCGGGGCCTTTCTGGCCACAGCACTAGAAAACAATTTTTCACGATTGGCCAATCTGGCGCACACCTCAGAATGCGACTCCCCACCCATGACAATGTCACATAGGGTACGGATCGGACGGGGGGGAGTAGGAGAAGAGACCGGCGGAGCAGAACCAGACGCCGGAGACCCGGACTGCCGCGTAATAGTCCACTGTGCACATAATATACAAAGAAATACATCATCCCCCGAAAGGGATACCCCACACCCCAAACACTACCTGGATTGCCCCGAGGGGAGCCCAGGTCCCGTATCCGGGGGAGCCTCCATATGGTGATTTTTTATATAATTGGTCACGATGACCAGAGGGAATTACGCAGCAATGCTACCCGGGATGCCCCTTTTAGTCCCACGTGGGAGGAATTTTACAGGAAACAATTTTAACACCAGGGAACCCAGGACCGGGAGAACCCCTCTTTAATAGTAACAAGGGTCCACCTGGAAGACAAAAGACAGGCACAGCAATCAGACCCCATACAAGTAAATTTCCAATAATGTCAATAGACAAGCATTGCAGACAACCACACAAGGGGCATGGATATATACAAAAACTAATGGAGGAGACCACAACTTTGTTCTTTTGAGGGTGAGCGGCGCGCACAGAGGATACAGGGCTCAGTGTGGGCTCCGGAGCGGAGAGCTCAGCATGGGCAACCTGAGCTGTGTGCCCCTGCAGTTATATACAAAAACTAATGGGGCCCCCAAGGGCCACTCACCGACCAAAAAGACCGCCGACCGTCACATGCGCACACAAGCGGAGGAAGGAGAAAGGCGCGTAATCAGTGGTAGAAGGAGGGCAGGCTGGCACGGTTCGCGCATCGCACCTCGCCACTACGCTCCCAGCCAGTAGCCGGGAACTAAAACAGCAGCGCCAGCAGCACGGGGGAAGGGGAAGAAGCTCCCCCGCAGCCATCAGCGAACAAGGCGGCCGCCGCCGCGGTACCGCCGTGCTTAAGTAAAGTGACGAAAAACAAGCACACACACACTGTGACCGAATGCCCACACAAACTCCACACATACAATAAAGGACCCAACAACATTTAAGTCCTCAAGGGACAAGGCCCCCTCTAAGGGTATCCAGGAGAGGGGGGAGTCCACGCTAGGGTGGGAGGCCAAGGGACAGGGCATCCCAAGCCGGGATCATCAACCCGGCTAACCGCCTACCCCTTGGTATGGGGTCTCACGGTGGAGCGTAGCTCCTAAGCACCATAGGGTGCCGTCTACCATTGTCCGAACCAGCAGCCTGTGCTGGGAGGCAAAGTAAAATCAGTTAAAAGGGATCTGGACAGAAATAGACTCAATAGAGGGGCCGGGAGTTATCCCGGCTACCAGCAAGGAGGAGACATCCATCTTCTGACTTGCTCGCCGTCTGCAGAGATGAAAGACTGGGGAATGAGTGGGAGGTCCCAGGTATTTATGGACCGGGAGGGTCTTCCTTTTTTTATTGACATCTCTGCAAGATCGCCATCTACAGGTCAGTATGACCCAAGTGTAATGACTATCTGAAGCGGGGTGTGTGACATACTTAGAATAAGTATCTTTCCCCAGTCCCACAGCACCTTTGTGAGCTCTCATCCAAGCACTGTATGCCGTGCATATTTATAGCCATACAGCTCTGTTTAGATGCAGAGCTTGGCAATAGCCTGTGGGAGCAGCGGCATCCCTAGTTACCCTTAAAATGAAACAAAACTCAGGTTTTGTTCCATGCCTCCGGGACACCCAGAAGTGGTGTGTAAAACCTCCCAAAAAACTCACCTCGCCACTCTCAGACGATGCATGCGTGGGCTCTCGACCAATGAAAGCAGCCTGCTATGACAACGTCATTTGGCAGGAGGTTCTCATTCTAATCAATGGGGAGGGTGTGCTGCCGCATGCCCGGGCATGTGTGCATTCCCACCCCAGCCTATCTGAATGGGGCAGGAGCACGCACAGGACGCTGGGGATGCAGCAGCGCCACTCTCCATTTTAAAAATTGAGACCCGTCCGTCGAATGAGGTCAGCAGTTGGCTCTCACTGGAGCATGGCGAGGGGAGTTATTTTGGGCCTCCCACACAGCAGGCATCACAAATCTTTTAGATTCCAGGCCTGCCACTGGTGGGTTTTGTTCCGCTTTAAAACGGGAGCGTGCCTCAGCCCAGAGATGCTGGGGATGTGGCCATCATTTATATATCACTATGGGAGCTGGGGCAAAGGTGAGTTTTGTGGTGGTGGATGGGGAGGGTTTGGGATTGGAAAAGGTATGTCAATGGAGGCAATTGGGCCGTTGAAGCAAAGGGCCTCAAAAGAAATCAGACTGCGAGCGAGATTTTACTGGGGGCATTACTGAATTTCAGTGCTGCAATACCAAGATGTTTGAGCACAGGAAAAAGAGAAATGGGGTATTTTGAGCACAAGGGTTGATAAATGTTTTCCTAGAATAGAGGAAAAAAAGGGCCTAGTGGGGTTGTGCCGGCATGGGGGCAAAAAGGGGGCCTAGGCAGTAAAAAATACCATTTTGTGAATACTCACCTGTAAAATGGGTATTATAAGTATGTCACACACCCCGCTTCAAGACATTCATTACACTTGGGTATACTGACCTGTAGATGGCGATCTTGCAGAGATTATAACAAAAAAAGGTAAGACCCTCCCGGCCCATAAATACCTGGGACCTCCCACTCATTCCCCAGTATAAAGATAGCAGTAAGATCAAGGGACCAGGAAAGCCAATTAAAACTAACAAAGGTTCACCATATAAAGGATCCAGAATACAAAAGGGCAGGGTGAAGCGGGGTGTGTGACATACTTATAATACCCATTTTACAGGTGAGTATTCACAAAATGGTATTATTCTAAGTATGTCACACACCCCGCTTCAAGACATTCATTACTTGGGACATCCAACAGCAGTGTCCATAAAGGGCAGGGATCCAAAAAACAAGGCACAAACTTAAACCACTGCAGCTTGCAGAACTTAGCAGCCAAAAACAGCATCCGCTGAGGCCCGAACATCAACCTTGTAAAACTTGGAAAAACTTTGAACCGAAGACCAAGTAGCAGCCTTACAAACCTGATCAACAGGAGCCTGGTGCTGGAAGGCCCAGGACGCCCCAACAGCACGAGTAGTATGAGCAGTAACAAGAAAAGGGGGAATCTTCCCCTTAGCAGAATAGGCCCCAACAATGGCCTGGCGAATCCATTTACTAATGGAAGACTTGGCGGGAGCCAAACCTTTTCTAGGCCCAGAGGGCACCACAAAAATGGCATCAGTCCTACGAAAAGGAGAAGTAGCCACCAAATAGTACTTCACACAGCGAACCACATCCAAAGAATGCAAAACCCTCTCCTTGTCATTGCTAGGCCTAGGACACAAGGAGGGTAGAACAATGTCCTGATTAAGATGAAAAGCAGAGACCACCTTAGGAAGGAAATCTGGCTACAGCACCCAGACTGGAAGTCCCTCCCTGATGATTGAAGTAAGCAACCGCTGCTTGACTGTCCGAGCGTAGCTGAACCAGAAGGCCCAGACCATGATGGGACAAAAGAGCAAGAACCAGACGGAAGGCTCTCAGCTTCAGAACAGACGGCCGAGGATTGGAAAGAAGGATCCAAACCAACTCCTGAATCAGACAGACCTTGGACTGAGTGAGCAACGCCCTGTGTTGACCGAAATCCGACCGTATTCCCCGAAAGGACACCATCCTGGCTAGAGCAAGGGGGAACCTGGGAAGTTTGAAAAACTTCAGATGCAGGACGGGGCAAGCCGACCCGTCCTTCTAGGAGACTGCGAAGAGAATGGTGTAAAAATCGAGGCCCACCTCTAAGTGCGGCACCGGCCGGATGACCGCCATTTCCAGGAAAACCCATGAGGGAGGGCGAGACTCGAACTCCGGTCTGTAACCGGGCGACACTACCTCCTCGATTTATGTGTCCGGAGACTCCCGGCCTTAAACCAGGGAGGAGTGTCGCAATTGTCCCCCCAATGAGGGCAGCCCCTCATTGCTGAGCGGGCTTAGCAGTAGGTTTGGGCTTGGCACCCCAGGACTGACCGGGACGGCCACGACCTCTTCCCCGGTACCAACCTATAGCCCCGGTAACGGGAAGGGAAGCCCCTCTGCCCGCTCTGGCTCCTCGAAAGGAGGGACTAAAGGAACTCGCACCCCTGAAGGAGCGACGAGGTTTCTTGAATTGAGGCAAGTTACCATCCTTTGTAACAGCATCCAATTTCTCGCCAAAAAGGCGTAAACCTACGAAGGGTAGCGCTGTAAGCGCCTTTTTAGAATTAAGGTCCGCCGTCCACTGGCGCAGCCATATAGACCGACGAATAGCCACCAGCAATGCCGCTGTCCTGCTACTCGTCGCAAGAGCATCGTCCTGCACAGTCAGGGCAAAAGAAAGAAACGACTCACACTGCTTGAGAGAGCTAATCATATCACAAGGAGGATCAAGATCTGCAAGCAGATCCCTAATAAAGGATCTAACAGCCAGCAACAGAAGCGCCGAAGCACAAATTGGCCGTAGTGTCGAGCCGGCACTGATAAAACCATGGCGAGCCAATTGATCAATCCGACGATCCTCACCATCCTTAATGGTAGTGGTGCCAGAAAGGTGCAACGCAGCCGGGCCAGTCAACCCCAACACCGGGGTGTCGACTTCGTGGGGCACTGCCCAAAGCTTCACCAAGTCCTCTGGAAAGGGATAACGCTTATCCCAATTAGGAGGAGTTCCAGCCAGGCGCGGGGGTTGTTCCCATTCCTTAAGGACAAGCTTCTCAAAGTGCTGTTGCCTGGGAAACACCAAACGCGGCTGGGGTACATCAAACAACTCACCTTTTGGCAGAGGGACCACCGCAGGCGGATCCAAGGCCAAAACTTTAAACATTTGAGCCAAAATAGAAGGAGTGTCAAGGGACACCCCCACAGCCTGATCACCAGCAGTATCAAACAATAGCTGGTCTGCAGGCTCATCCGATTCCTCAAGAAGTTCCCCCTCCTCATCAGGGGGACAATCGGAATAATCCAAAAATTCAGATACCTCATCCTCCGGGGGAAGGTACTGCCGGAGCAAGGTGCTTCCGCTTTGCCGTAGCCTTCTGAGCCACTGAAGCGGAGATAATTTTCTTGAGGTTGGCCAACCGCGCATGCACCTCGGAATGCGAATCCCCATTTTTGACAGTTTCACACGGGGTCCTGATTAGGTTGGGGGGGATAGGAGATGACGGAAATTGCGAGGAGGCAGAAGCCGGAGCAACGGACTGGCGCGCAATGTTCTGCTGAGCACATGGAACACATAATATGACATCATTGCCTGGGAGCGGAACCCCACAGCCCCCACACAACCTGGATGGCCCCGAGGAGCCATATCCGGTAACATTGGAAGCCTCCATATGGTGAATTTATGGTATTCGCATCAACCCAGGGTTTTACGCAATAAGCAACCCGGGATGCCCCTTTATAATTAAAGTCCCGGAAGTGGGAGGATTTTTTTTTTTTTTTTAAACTAGGAAAATCCCAATTTAGAGACTAAGACTAGCCAGGTATAACAGACCGGGAGAGCCACTGCAGTGAGGGGATCCCAGAATCTGTGGGGGAAAAGAGACCACAGTCAGTCCCCCAGCTACAATCATACATAACCAATAAGGCAAACATATATGGCTAGCTTAAACATCTTGAATAAATATACATGACACATGTAATTTCAAGGCAAAGCAGAGTGCAACAAATCAGAGCACATACTGTGTATAAATACATGCCTATATATATATATATATATATATATATATATATATATATATATATATATATACCTACACACTACACATTAAATAGCGAGGGGCAGGCCCGGAGACAGCGCGTCCCGGCCAGCAAGGGGAGGGAAAAACAAAAACAAACAGTGAAAAACAGGCCCCAGCAGCCCTGTCCATGCTCTGACCTTAAGACCTTTTCACAGTAAAGTAAAGCACTCATGCACATTACACCCCCCCCCCCCCTTAGCGAAGGGAGAAGGCCAAGCGGGAGAAGGTGACCTAAAGGGACATCGGGACAGGGGCATCCCAAATCCGGATCACCAGCCAGATAGCCGCATTGCCCCACAAGTGGGGTCGAGCGGAGGAGATAAGCTCCTAGGCACCTAAAGTGCCATCTACCTTTGCCCAGCCTGCAGCCTAGGCTGGGAGGCTTCCATTTAACTAAGCATAATAAACACACAAGAACTGGGCAGAAATAGACCAAAAGGGGATGCCGGGTTTTACCCCGGCTACCTGCAAGCAGGAGCCTTCTCTCTTCTGTCTTGTCGCTTCATGCAGAGAGAAAAACCTGGTGATTCAGTGGGAGGTCCCAGGTATATATAGGCCGGAAGGGGCTCGTTTTCAAGACTTCTCCCTGCACGTCGCCACCTGCTGGTGGAGTAACCCGATCGTAAGTATTAAAGGGGAAGCGGGGTGTGTGGCACACCGAGAATAAAGGCAACAGCAAGCAGTTTAAACTACTGCCGCCTGCAAAACCTTGCGGCCAAACACAGCATCAGCTGAGGACCTAACATCAACCTTGTAAAACTTTGAAAAGGTATGAACAGAAGACCAAGTAGCGGCCTTGCAAACTTGTTCAACAGAAGCCTGGTGCTGGAAGGCCCAGGAGGGCCCAATAGGACGAGTAGAATGGGCAGTAAGACGGAAGGAGGGAGTCCTTCCCTTAGTAGAATAGGCTTGAATCACAGCCTGACTAATCCATTTGCTGATGGTAGACTTGGCGGGAGCCAAACCTTTCCTAGGCCCGGAAGGCACAATGAAAAGAGCAGTTTTCCTGAAGGCCTTAGTGACAACCAGGTAATACTTCAAGCACCTGACTACGTCCAAGGAATGCAGAACCCTCTCCTTGTCGTTGCTAGGATTGGGACACAGAGAAGGAAGAATATCCTGGTTCAAATGAAATGCAGACACAACTTTAGGCAGAAAATCCAGTTTGAAGCGGAACACCACCTTGTCCTGGTGTCTCTCATAGTATGGAGACTGAATAGATAGAGCGGCCAGCTCAGACACACGCCTAACCGAAGTAATAGCCACCAAGAAGACAACCTTGAGAGTGATAACAGCCAGAGCAGCATCCTGAATAGGTTCAAAGGGAGCACCCTGCAAGGCAGACAAAACCAAGTTTAAATCCCAGACAGGGACCATAGGTTTTCGTGGGGGACGCACATAAGTGACCCCTGAAAGAAGGTCTTAATCAGGTGATGTTGGGCAAAGTTCTGAAAGAAGATAGACAGGGCAGAAACCTGACCCTTCAGAGTACTAAGTTTGAGACCTAAGTCCAGACCATGCTGTAAAAGCTCCAGAACCCTAGGAATGGAGAATTCCCGGCAGGGAAGAGACCTGGACTCAAACCAGTCAATGTAGGAACGCATCCGTGGCCAAGGCCAGAGGATCCTGAGACAGGGATACGAAGGCCGGGAGCTTGTGACGGGAAGCAAACAGATCCACATCCGGTAGTCCCCAACGGTGACACAGGAACTGGAATACCTTGTTGCACAGGGACCACTCCCCCTGACGGGACGTCCCCCTGCTCAGGGCATCCGCCATCAGGTGTAGACAGCCGAAATGCATTTGACATTGGCCTCCGCCCATGTCAGAATCTGAGACACCTCCTGGAGAGCACCCTTGCTCCGGGTCCCTCCATGATGGTTGATGTAGGCAACCGCCGTTCTGTTGTCTGAGCGTACCTGGACCGACAGACCCCTCAGGTGTTGGGTCAATCGCTCCAGTACCAACCTGACTGCCCGTACTTCCAGAATGTTGATGGGTAAATGGGCCTCCTGAGGGCCCTACCTCCCCTGGCAGCGCAGGGACTTCCAGAATCCCCCCCAACCTGACATCCGTTGTGACCATCTCCCAGGAGGGGGCCAGAAAAGACCTGCCCCCTATCAGGTTCCTGTGGTCCAGCCACCACGCAAGGGACTGTCTGACGAGGGGGGAAGCACACAGACCCCCCTCCAAGGACGCTGGGTTCTTGTCCCACACTGTCAGAAGGTGACGCTGCAGAGGTCCTAAATGGAACTGGGCAAAGGGCACCGCCTCGAAGCTCGCCACCATCAGGCCCACCAACTGCATTCCCTGCCGGATGGAGGGCTGTGGGCTCGAGAGCAGGAACCTCGCCTGCGCTGTCAGAGCTTCCACCTTCTGTTGAGGAAGGGATATCCTTGACTGAACCGTATCCAGAATCATTCCCAGGAATGGAGTCACCGAGGAGGGGGACAGAGAGGACTTGGGGTAATTCATCACCCAGCCGAATTGATCATCCAGGTAGGGCAGCACACGTATGCCTCTTAGCCTTAACAGGGACATCACCCCTGCCAGCACCTTGGTAAACACCCTGGGAGCCGAAGTGAGGCCGAAAGGCAAGGCCACAAATTGGTAATGCTGATCTTTCAGTGCAAATCTGAGAAATCTTTGGTGTCCTGGGAACACCGGGACGTGAAGGTAAGAGTCCTTTAGATCTACGGACGTCAAAGTCCCCTGGGCGCAGAGAGCCAATGGCCGAGCGCAGAGTTTCCATACGAAAGTGTTTGTTTTTGACAAATTTGTTGAGGATTTTTAAAATCCAGAATGGGCCTGACTGACCCATCCTTCTTGAGTACTGTGAAAAGGTTGGAATAGAACCCCATGCCCCTGTCTCCTAAGGGGACCTTGCAAATGACCCCTAGGTCCAGGAGGCCCTGCACGGCCAGCAACAAGACCTGAGCTGAGGCAGGATCCTGTGGGATCCGGGACCCAACGAATCTGGTGGGGGGCCGTACAGCAAATTCTTGTAGCCGGAGGACACTACCTCCTGAATCCACCGGTCTGAGACGTGGCGCCTCCAGACATGCTCGAAGTGCTGCAGACGTCCCCCCACCCTGACGGGCAAGGGCGCCCCTTCATGCCTGGGGGGTCTTGGGAGGGGCTTTAGACTTGGGTCCCAGGAGGAACCGGGTCGGCGTCCTCTGTTCCTGTGCCAGGAATCTGCGCGGGCCCCAGCGAAGGACACCCCTCTGCCTTGTTTAGCCCCACGGTAGGGGGTCGATAGGGAGCCTTGGCCACGAAAGGGCAGAATCTGCCGCCTGCGCTGGGGTAACATGCCTCCCTTGGCGAAGAAGTCTAAACGATCCCCAAACAGGCGCAGCCCCTTAAATGGAAGCCCCGTAAGGGCTTTCTTGGCGGCATTGTCAGAGTCCCGCAGCGTAGTAGTGTCAGGAGAGTGCATAATAGAGGTGTTGGACAACCCTAGAATAGGAGCATCGACCTCAGGTGGCGATGACCAGCACTTAACCAAGTCAGCAGGGAAGGGATATTTCCTATCCACACTCTTAGGGACCGCATGAAGCGTGCTGGGATGTTCCCATTCTTTAAGCACGAGGCTACTGAAATGGGTTTGCTCGGGAAATTCTAAGCAAGCTGTAGCGGTATGAAAAAGATCACCCCTTTGCCGGGGAGCCGCAGCAGGGGGAGAGAGGGACAAAACCTCAAAGATCTGAACCAGCAGTCTATCAATATCATCCGAGGACCAATGCTCGGAGCCAGACTCTTCCTGACCCCTGGACTCATCGTCATATGACCCTGAGTCAGAGAACAGTTCCCCTTCGTCCGAGGGGATATGGGCATAGGAATGCAACAAATCATCAGATTCTATAGGGAAGAGAGCCGAGTCAGGGTTCAAATGCCGCCTCTTGGCGGTGGCTTTACGCGCTAAGGAATTAGCAAGCAAGTTTTCAACACTAGCCAGTCTAGTGGCCAAATCAGGATGAGAATCCCCACTGGTATTGGGGGTTAGACTCAGACTTGGGGGAGTAGGTGAAGTGAGGCGGGGTGCAGGCCCAGGCTCAGAGGAGGCGGGAAGCACCGATAGCGCCTGCTGTGCACAAGGAACACAAACCTGTGCATTGTCACCGCTGCTAGGTAAGACCCCACAAGCTACACACAGCCAGGCTTGTCCCGAAGGAAACCGGTTCACAATATCCTGAGATGCCTCCATATGGTGATTTAATCGGCACAATATGCCAGTAGGGATTGACGCTGTAAGCTACCATGGATGCCCCAATAACCCGCGGGGAAGTGGGAGTAATTTTTAATGGTCACGACCGGGAGCTACACTGGGCCGGGAGAAGCCACCGAAATCCACGGTCTGAAAGACATAAGGGGGAACAAGGATGTCAGAGCCATGCGCAAGGGAGTATAAAAATACAACTCTGTGAGGTACTCACCTGTAGAGTTGGTATTATATGCAGACAGCACGTCCTGCTCCAGACATGTGGGTATACCTCCGCCTTCAGCGCCGTGCACTGCAGTATCATGAAGAAAACAAGCTCCTCCCGACCCTACATATACAGAGGGACCTCCCACAAATCCCCAGCATTGACAAGCAGTGAGAGAAGAAGCCAGGAGGAAAACAACCACCCAGAGACTGGCAATAATATCCAAGATAATAATCACAACACAGGGGATCCAGAACAAGGTGAATCAGGGTGGGGTGGAGCAGGACGTGCTGTCTGCAGATAATACCAACTCTACAGGTGAGTACCTCACAGAGTTGTATTATTCTAAGCAGACAGCACGTCCTGCTCCAGACATAGTCCTTACATGTGGGACATCTAATAGCGGTGTCCATAAGAAGGGTGGGATTGCCGAGAAAAAAGGCACAGACAACCATAAAAGTGCTGTCACCTTAACCATGCTACCAAGAGCAACGAGAGCAATGCTCTAACCACAGCCTTTGAATTCTTGTAAAGGCAGAACTGAACACAAGCAGCGGACTAGCCAGCTTGCTCAACAGAACCTAGTGCTGAGAGGCCCAAGCCAAGCACAAGTAGTAAGAGAGCAAAAACCAAGAGAGAAGAATGATCTTCCCCTAACGAGTAGGCCAGAGTAACAGCCTAACCATGCTACTGGAAAAGAGGGGCAGCCATGGCAACCTTAAAGATCTCCCCATCTGAGAATATGAACCCAGGTCTCAGGCGAGACCAGCAGGAATACCGAAACACAGCGCTAACAAGGCTCAGCAAGAGCCGAGACGTTTACTTTAGGCTCAGAGGAACAAGGCGACCGAGCAGGACCAAGCCAAAGGCACCTACACCCGTGTTAGCAATCAGATCCGGTACATAAGGATGGAGAAACCTATAAGCCCCAAGGGGCATAATTCCCACCAGGGACAAGAGAAAGGCCAGGAATCTCCAACACCTGATGAGGGATACAGATCCCTTTCGCTCAGAGGAAGCCAGACAATAGCCCAGAGACAGTAGGGTCTGGACTAAAGGAGAATAAGAACACCGCCTGGACCCAATTCGGCGTAAGGCGGAACACCCTCACCTCATGGTGTACAGATATATAACATATATATATATATAAATGACTAGGACCGCTTACAGAGCCATCCTTTATGGCACATTTCTGACTGAAGCAACCGCCCCAGAAGAGCGACATGAGGGAAGGAACAGTTCAGCCAAGAGCCTGAATAAGACCCAAGGGAACCCTTAGCAGGGCATCCGGATAAGTAACCCCCCAAAAAGGGAGCATAGAATTCCCTGGGGAATGCACCTGAGCAACCCCTGAGGAATGCGCAACACAGAAGATTGAACTAGACTTCTGCAGTAGGTGAACAGGGCGAGCCCTGAAACCTTCAGAGCACTGAGTTGGGGAGCCAACTTCAACCGTGCTATAATAATCCTAGGACCCAGGGATAGGGAACATCCCGCAGGAAAGAGAGCTAGTCCAAGCAAAGCAGACTAGAAGAGCATAATCCAACATAGCCGGCAGAAAAGGGAGAAAAAGAGGAGGGAGCTAGGCCTAGCCCTCCAATAGAGAAAAGAGATACCCATCTCCAATAGGGCGAAAAGCCAACCAACCAATCGCCTAAAAGGCCTGTAGGTAAGGGGCGACGTAGTAGGGAGCCTAAATAGGCAGAACAGCC
This sequence comes from Gastrophryne carolinensis, assembly GCA_027917425.1. Lineage (NCBI taxonomy): Eukaryota > Metazoa > Chordata > Amphibia > Anura > Microhylidae > Gastrophryne > Gastrophryne carolinensis. The sequence goes on from CM051241.1 coordinate 102,593,530, forward strand.
TTCTTGAGAGGGCATACAGTACGACTGTCTTCAGCAGAAAATCTGCGACCCACGCCCCGCTGGGCCACCCAGGGCCCCCAGCATAACGGTTCTCCCTTTCTACTGCAATCTTATGCAGAACCCCGCCTGGCAGGGTGAAAGAAGTTAAGACATATAGAATATAATGTCCTGACAGAAGCAATACTAGGCCCTCATGACCAAGGCCAGAGAGTCCTGGGACAATAACCCAGGACAGAGTCCCTGTAATAGCAAAGGGGCCCCACAGGGCCACACCAGTAGGGACTCAGTGAGATACTAGAATAGAACCTCCTGCCCCGTTAGGGCAGCCAGCCAAGCTAATACCAATGAAGTGCAAGGGATGTAAACCCCCACTTAGAACCGGAACCTGCTTGAAGGGTCAACCTGTTCCGAGACCTTCACAGATAAAAAGGGACAAGCCACTGTCCTCAGACTGATCGAGAGTCCCCCAAAAAGGACAGTCCTGAAGAGGAGTAGTCCAGCACATTAGAGCCCACCAAAGGCTCAATGTGTCAACCAAAAAACCGTATGACGATGGATCCCCTAAGGGGACCCCTTTAGGAACCACGGGGGATTTCAGGAGAAATAAGACCCCCCAGTCCACCTGCAAGACTTAGTACCCATGATGACCATCTACAGGGAGAAGAGAGAAGGAAGCAAGGTCCCAGACATCTTCCTTGAATTTACAACCTCAAAAGGAACCCCCGTAACGAGGGGGAGCGTACTGACCTAGTTCCAGGGGTGCTGGGACCCTGTCCAGGATAAGTAACCTAAGGTGTCGCAGGGTCCAAGGGCTCCTGAGAATAAGGGACAGCATCTGGGCCGCCACCAACAGGCCCACCAGCTGCAAGGTAAAGGAAGTGTGACATCAAAGAGGGCAAGGCCCTTTCCATAACAAGTCCACATTTAGCAGAAGGAAGGTTCTAACATGAACCAACCTAAATGCCACCCCGTAGGTGGATACCGAACCGGGTAACACTAAGTAAGTGATGTGCCTGAGCACCAATCCATAGGACTCCCAAGGAGCCACAAGTCAATAGCCAACAAGGCCTGATGCAAAAATAGGAAGCAAAGAAGGAAGGACAATAACGTAGAACCTAGCGCGGACGCCACACGGGCCCGTCCAAGACACCACTCCCATACTCGCCTTGGTGAGTCATCTGGGAGCAGGAGAGGAACCAAAACAATACCCCAATGCGCAGAGTTGGACCTTCAACACTAGCTGGAAGTGGCCTAGGTGTCCTGAAGGCACAGGGGACTAAAAAGGGATTATAAATCCTCACATGCATCAAGAGGTCTACTGGACTAGAGCGCCTGCGGCCCAACAGGTAGATACCATGTAGAAAACTGCCTGTGAAGGTATAAATGCTAGGCCCCAGAATGCCAACCTGGGTCAGACTGCTTCATCCCAGAGGGGAGGGGTAAAGTGGATGTAATCACAGGTCAAGGGCCAACCTGTAAGAGAGCCCAGACGCTACACGCCAAACTCGGCCTGCCTCAACTCCCGAAGGGAAAACAGGGACTAGAAGAACCCTGATAACCTTAGAAAAGGGACCGCCCAGCAGACTCCATTCTGCATCCGGGGGGACTACCTCCTGTAACAACCTGAAAGAAGCATGGCGCCCTGCGATAGGAGCCCAGTGCTGCAGCAGTCCACTTGCCCAACAAGGCGAGGGCGTCCCTTCACGCTTGTGCGGTCTCGGCAGATTTGGACTTCGCACAGCCGGAGGACCCAGGGCGTTGCCTGCCCCCCCCCCCCCGGGGCGGGTCTCCATTCAAAAAAAAAAAAAAAAAAAAATTGGAAGCATACTTCTAGTTCGCGCTTGACACTAACGTAGGGAAGGGGTGTCCCTGCCCCTGGGAGGCCGAGACGGCCTTCTGCTCGAGGGTGCCTTACTCCTTTTTTTCCAAAAAGGTCCAACCGGGCCTCAATAAGCGTAGTCTCTAAAGGGAAGGCCAGTAAGAGCCTTTTTAGTATCATTGTCAGCCCTCTACTGTCGCAGCCAAGCAGGCGGCGAATAGCCACCACAAGAACCGAGGTTCTAGTGCACATTTTAACAGTGTCATCCATCGCTGAGCGAATAAACTCACAAAAACATCACAATCAGACAGTGCCTTAAAGACCTCCCAAGGGAGATCCTCCGGTTGGTGGTCAAGTATTTTCCTAAGAAGGGTCCTGGCGGTCACCGCAGTGACGGCCGCGGCACAGACCGGGCGCAGAGCCGTCCCTGCACGCGAAAAGGCGTGGGAAGCCAGACTGTCAATGCGCCGGTCCTCAGCATCCCGAAGGGTACGATGAGTAGAGGCTGTCATGAAGGGAGGGTTAGCAACCCCAATAATAGGTGCATCCACCTCGGGATGGGCTGACTAGCAGCCAACCACATCAGGGGGAAAAGGGTACTTCCAATCCCAGACCTCCTGAAAGTTAACAAGGTGATTCCCAATCCTTAGATATAAGAGCCTGGAAGGGTCCTGCTCCAGAAATTCCAAGCGCAGCGTCGTCGTGTGAAAGCTCTCACTCTTGGGCTTGGGAGACTCTCCCGGAGGAGAGATGGACAGTACTCCAAAGATCTTTATAAGTAATTTATCAGTGTCACACCGGCCCCAGGAACCTGGGCCAGAATTATCACGGGTCCAAGGTATCTCGTCTGAGGAACCGGAACCTGAGAACAGTCCACCTTCATCAGAAGGATCGAGGTCCTGCATAGCAGCAGACTCTTCAGTTTGCTTGGAAAACATAGAACCAGGAAGCATCAGGGACCGCTTCTTTCCAGCACCCAAGCGCTCCGCCAACCAGGCATCACCTGCTCAAATGCGACTCATCAGGAGTGAGATTTAAACCAGGGGAGACAGGTGTATTGAAGCAAGATGCAGCCACTGGTAAACCTGATTGCAGGGCCAGTGCTTGCTCAGCACACGGTCCGTAGACCCGTGCTCGGTCAGCGTCAGCATGGGGTGGTCCCCACGCAGTACACAGCCAGTCTTGTCCCCGTGGGACCCCGGACACATAATTCTGAGTTGCCTCCATATGGTGATTATCAAAGCAATATGCCAGCAGGGATTTATGCTATAAGCGACCCCGGATGCCCCAAGACCCGCTAGGAATGTGGGAGAATACAAAAGTGAGCCCGTTTAAGATATATATCAGGCCCGGGGGATGCCACCGGAATCTTAGCGCCTGAAAGACATAAGGAGAAGAATGGGTGTCAGAGCCATGCGCAGCGGGAAAACATATAAAAAGGGAGTCACCCGCAAGGGCACTTACAGACCAAGGGAGGAGGGAAACCGCCACCACGCTCGCAAAGATAAGCAAAATGGCGCCCAGAGAACCTCGAAGGGCGGGCTCGATGCTCGGCCGTGATGCGGAGCGCGCCAATTCAAGTCCCCGTCCACTCCGGAGAACGCGAAGCTCTGAGGTAACGGCAAAGCAAGGATACAATCATACGCTTAAGGATTTGTAGAAAAACCGTTACGACTAGTAAGGAAAAGGCGCCACAGCATCTAGACAACGCCGCAAACTGTGCATAAGACATACGGCGGTAGCCGAAAACCAAATAAAGAGCAAGCAGCGCGGCTCTGACATTTCAATGTTAATGAAGGGCAGAAATAAGGCCATAAGCGTGATATACTGGTACACAGGGACCACCACACACATACCCCCCCTTTCTTTTCCCACTAACTAGTTGGGGAATGAGAGAGGATGGTGATCCTTACACAGGGTCCAGCACTACCCGGGGTACGGGGCAATAATGCGGGAGGGGCATCCACTAGAGGCTCACCATCAGCCTAAACCGCCTACCCTATGGTGGGGGATTGCGGTGGAGCATGGCTCCGTTAAGCACACGAGGTGCTGCCTACCTTCACCCGACCAACGCAGCCCAGGCTGGGAGGCATATTCTTTCATCGAGAGGACGGGTGGAAATAGTCCCGCAGGGCCTCGGGCTGTAAAGCCCCGCTCGCCTGCGAGAGCGTGATACTTCATGTCTTCGCAGTTCAGCACTGCAGAGGAATCTGGGGATTTGTGGGAGGTCCCTCGGTATATGTAGGGCCGGGAGGAGCTTGTTTTCTTCATGATACTGCAGTACACGGCGCTGAAGGCGGAGGTATACCCACATGTAAGGACTATGTCTGGAGCAGGACGTGCTGTCTGCTTAGAATAACTAATGAAAAGTCACCCATGAGGGCACTTACAGACAGAGGAGAGGACGGTCTTCACCACGCACGCGTAAGAAATGGCGCCAAGCGAACCTTCGAAGGGCAGGCCAGAGCTGACCGCGACGCGGAACGCGCCAAGCCAGAACCACGCCCCTCCTCAGCGAGCGCGAAGCTCGAAAACGCGTAGCCAATCAGGACAGTAAGGCAATAACGCCTGAAGGAATTGAAGTGAATTACCTCAGAAGAGCCACTACAGGCTAAGAAGAAGAAGGAAGGAAAGAAAGAAAGTTAGAAAAAGACGCCGCGGCGTCAGCAAAGCCGCCGCCGTTCATGCGATGCAAGAAAAAGAATACAATAAAGGCGCTGAGGCTAACAGTACAGATAAAATAAAAGCGCGGCTCTGACCAAGCACAAAACCAAGCCATAAGCGTGTAATAGGATACACTGAGGCCGCCATACACACAACCCCCTTTCTTTTTCCCCTGGCTAAGGGGGGAACGAGGGAAGAAGGCGACCCGTTACATAGGGTCCACCGCTACACGGGGCGTGGGGCAATGATGTGGGAGGGGCATCCCCTGATGGCTCACCATCAGCCTTGACCGCCTAACCTATGGTGGGGGATTGCGGTGGAGCGTGGCTCCGTAAGCACACATGGTGCTGCCTACCTTCACCCGACCAGCGCAGCCCAGGCTGGGAGGCATATCACACAGAGGAGGGGTGGAAATAGTCCCACAGGGCCGCGGGCTGTAATAGCCCCGCTCACCTGCGAGAGAGTGATACTTCATGTCTTCGCAGTCAGCACTGCAGAGAAATCTGGGGATTTGTGGGAGGTCCCTGGGTATATGAAGGGCCGGGAGGAGCCTGTTTTTGCATGTCTGCAGTGCCACAGCGTCCTCTGGCGGAGGATAACCCACGTGTAAGTATTATATATGGAGCAGGACGTACTGTATGCTTAGAATAAAGAATGAATCCCTAAGAGACCCGCCCCCCCCCTCTCTAAGGGTATCCGGGAGAGGGGGAATCCATGCCAGGGTAGGGCCTAGGGATGGGGCATCCCAAACCGGAATCACTAACCCGGATAGCCGCCTACCCCTTGTTATGGGTCTCACGGCTCCTAAGCACCAGGGGTGCCAACTACCTTTGCCCGGTCCAGCAGCCTAGGCTGGGAGGCAAGTAACTTGAGAGAGGTGATCCGGGCAGAAATAAAAGAATAAAAAGTGGCCGGGAGTCATCCCGGCTACCTGCAAAGAGGAGACATCATCTTCTGACTTGCTCGCCACTGCAGAGATGGAAGACTGGGGAATGAGTGGGAGGTCCCAGGAATTTATGGGCCGGGAGGGTCTTACCTTTTTTTGTTATCTCTGCAAGATCGCCATGTACAGGTCAGTATACCCAAGTGTAATGAAGGTCTTGAAGCGGGGTGTGTGACATACTTAGAATATGGACCCTGTGGAGTTTTGCTGGCACAGGAGAGGGGGCCCAGCTGAGTTGTAAAAACACCAGGAGGGCGTCAGGCTAAGGTAGCGATGTTAGTTAATAGACAAAAAGCTAATCTATAAGACGAGGCAGATTTATATGTACATATTAGGCATTTCTTTTTTACCGGAGGGAGATAAAATGGAGGATAAATAATACATAAAGGATACATACGTATATACAAGCTCAATACTGCTACAACTAATAAGCATCTAAAAATACAGTTTTGTGATTACTCACCTTTAAAACGGATATTATAAGTGTGACATACACTCCGCTTCAATTCTTCATGACAGTTGGGTAATTCTCCGGTAGAGGGCGAACTTCTGCAGAGATGAATGCAAAAAAGGAGCTCCTCCCAGTCCATAAATACCTGGGACCTCCCACCAATTCCCCAGTGTAAGATAGCAGTAAGGGGACCAGGAAGAACCAAATATAACAATACTAACAACCAAGAAACAATGGTTCACCATATAAAGGAACCAGAATACCAAACCGGGTGGGTGAAGCGGAGTGTATGTCACACTTATAATATCCGTTTTAAAGGTGAGTAATCACAAAACGGTATTATTCCAAGTGTTACATACACTCCGCTTCAATTCTTCATGACAGTTGGGACATCCAATAGCAGTGCCCATCATGGGTGGGAACCATAAACAGTAAAGAATGCACCAACTCAAACCACTGCTGCTTGCAGAACCTTGCGGCCAATAACAGCATCCGCTGAAGCCCGCACATCAACCTTGTAAAACTTGGAAAAAGTATGAAAGGAAGACCAAGTAGCAGCCTTACAAACCTGTTCAACAGAAGCCTGGTGCTGAAAAGCCCAGGATGCACCAATAGCACAAGTAGAGTGCGCAGTGACCCTAAAAGGGGGAGTCCTCCCCTTAGCAGAATAGGCCCCAACAATGGCCTGACGAATCCATTTGCTAATCGTAGACTTAGCAGGTGCCAAACCTTTCCGTCCTACGGAAGGAAGAAGTAGTCACCAAATAGTACTTCACACAGCGAACAACATCCAAATAGTGCAGAACCCTCTCCTTGTCATTGCTAGGCTTAGGACACAAGGAAGGGAGAACAATATCCTGATTGAGGTGGAAAGCAGACACCACCTTAGGAAGGAAATCCGGCTTAAAACGAAAAACCACCTTATCCTGGTGTCTCTCAAAATAAGGGGCCTGAATCGACAGGGCCGCCAACTCAGAGACACGCCGAACAGAGGTAATAGCCACCAAAAAAGCAACCTTCTGAGTGAGAACCGAAAGAGCAATATCCTGTAGCGGCTCAAAAGGAGGACCCTGGGAGGGGCGTGGCTTGCTGATGGCAGGGTAGGACGCTGGAACCCGAGTCTCCCTACCTTATCCCCTTATTTTCTGTATTAAACGTGTTGGCAGCAACTTCACACAGATGACTAAGAGGAGGAAGACCAGGAGCACCATGCGATCCCACAAGGAAACTTCAAAAAAGCAGTATTTTGGGGCCAGCGCTCCTGAAAGTCCCGGACCTTCACCTACCAAGATGGCGGCCACGCCCAGGATTTATTTAATATAGTATTATGATACGCAATGTTATACAATGATCTAGTTGGTGCAGCCTTAACTAGGAGATTGCTCTCTCGGATGGTGGCGCTTCCCCCGCCCCCTCGGTCCGGGTCGTTCCCGGGGAGGAGTCTCTCCCCACCACCCATAGAGCCCGATATTATGTCCGACGCTGGCCGGTGCCAGTGCCGGGGCGTGTGTGTGTGTGTGGGGGGGGGGGGGGGGCGCCGCCGCTTGAGGAGCTGGAGGGCTATCTGGGGAAAGGGGGGGGTTACGGTGGACGGAAGGAATGGAGAAAAGCCACTGACGCCAGCCGGATGATGTGAGATCCTGGAGGGGAGTCCATGAGTATTATGGAAGTTTAATATTGAAGTTGCTGCTTTACTGTTGATGAGTTATGGGGATGGGAGGGTTGCCGGGTCAGGAGGATAGGAACTAATTATTATAATAGTCCTCTGATTCTAGCTCCTCTTTGCTTGGTATCCATTTCCCCCAGAGGTTCTGCGTCTTCCCGGGAGGAGCTACCGGAGACTCCCTCGGGGGGCGCTGGACAAGACCTCCCTATATTGGAGAGGTCGGTATTGTTTTCTTGTAACGAACCTGGGTTCTTCCTTAAGGTTTTCTTCGGAATTTTAAAATCTAAGAATTAACACTCCTGATTTTCTATCCCTGATTTCTATCTTTTCTCCCACATTCTACTCCCCCCACCCGGCTTCTGGTGCCATATCTTCTATCCATGATTCGTCCGCGCCATACCGCTACCCAATCTGCTCCAGATGCCACACACCCGAGGCATTGCGACTCAGGGTTGGGGGGGGGGGCAGGGGGAACTCGAGACCCCTTAGAGGCAACTATGAAAATGGTATCCCTGAACTGTAGGGGCCTCAACGTACCCGAAAAGAGATCGGCTGTGCTCTCGGACCTGAGAAGAAGGAAAGCCAAGATCATTTTTTTTGCAGGAGACACACTTTAAAGGAAACGCCTACCCCAGAATGTCTCCTAGGTTCTTCCCTCAATGCTATGTAAGCTCCTCCTCGGAATACAAATCTAAGGGAGTAGCAATACTACTAGCCAAAGACATCCCATTCCAGGTGCAGGAGACACTGGCGGACAGCGAGGGCAGGTATATAATGATAAATGGCATGCTATGGGGAGAGAAGTACACCATGGCCTCAATATATGCCCCTAACAATGGTCAGGTGGATTTCCTTCTGAAGCTTCTAGAGAAATTGTCAGACTTTCAGGAGGGGAGGGTACTCCTTGGGGGAGATCTAAATATCGCCCTAGAACCCTTACTCGATTCATCGACCAATAAATCCTCCATCCCGTACAGAGGCCTATGTAAGATCAAGAGGGCGCTTCACAATCTTCAACTATGCGACCCCTGGAGGATCTTTTACCCTAAGGGTAGAGATTGCTCACATTTCTCCTCCGTACATTCGACATACGCGAGGTTGGATTACATACTAGTCTCACATAACCCGCTACCCAGAGTGACCAGTCCCGGCATAGGACCTGCATCCATATCAGATCATAGTCCTGTATGGGTATGTTTAGCTACAAGTGAAAACAGTAAAAAAGCCTGGACGTGGCGTCTGAATGAAAACTTATTAAAAGATTCAGTAATAGAACAAGCGGCCCAAGCCGCACTTATGGAATACTTCGCACTGAACGGATCAGGAGATGTAGCCCCAAAGCAGTAAGCAGTAATAAGAGGGATATTTATCCAACATGCATCCAAACTTAAAAAACGCACACATACTGCAAAGAGACCATCTTTTATCACAGATCCAATCTTTGGAAAGAAAACAAAGAGTCTCAGATACGAGACACTTTACAGGAACTGACGGTATGCAGAGAGCAGCTGAATTCCCTACTGCTTAAGAAAGCAGCATATACCATAAAGAGGTGTAGACGATTTTACTATGAGTGGGGAAATAAAAGCGGCTCGCTCCTAGCTAGAGCTCTCAACTTCATTGAAGCCATAATTGACGAGAAACAACAAAAATGGCACAAAACAGACATCGCCAGCGTGTTCCGGGACTACTACCATGGGTTATACAATCTGCGCTAACAGGGCACAGAGAACACCCACAGGGATCTTGAACTTACATAGCAACTTCTGGAATGCCTCGGTTAGACGATGAAGCCATAGCTAAACTAGGAGAACCAATCTCAGGAGCTGAACTACACCAGGCAATAAAGACATCCCCAAATGGGAGATCCCCAGGCCCCAATGGGTTGACCATTGCATAATACAAAAAATTTGAGAATATACTATGTGGACCGTTTCTTTTGGCCTTTAGTGCCTCTGAGCGGGAGGATGAGCCTATGGTGGTACCAGCGGAAACGCTGGAGGCCCATTTAACAGTAATTCACAAGGCAGGGAAAGACCCGCTAAGCTGTAAAAGCTACTGACCAATATCATTGCTGAACGCAGATCTCAAGCTATTTACTAAAATTATAGCGACTCGCCTGGCGCCATACCTGCCCAGCTTAATTGACGGAGATCAGTGTGGATTCGTCCCTGGCAGAGAGCAACACGATCAGAACCCTGAACCTTATACAAAGGTCACGTATAGATAACCTCCCGATTATGCTACTATCCACTGACGCTGAAAAAGCGTTTGACCGGGTGGATTGGAGCTTCACGTTAGAGGTCTTAAAACATATAGGCCTTCAGGGTAGGGCATTTAACTACATCCTGGGTGTTTATGCTAAACCTCAGGCGAGAGTAAAAGTGAATGGCTGCCTTTCCTCGCCCTTTCAAATAACCAGTGGAACTAGACAGGGGTGCCCCCTGTCTCCTCTTATTTTCACCCTGGTAGTAGAACCCTTACTAAGACACATGAGGGAGAATGTAGACCTGAAAGGAATTCGGGTGAAAGATGTGGAACACAAGGTGTCCGCATATGCGGACGACCTTTTGTTTTTTATATCCAATACAGTAGTCGGAATACCGGTCCTTATGAAGGGATTCGAAACTTCGATAAATCGGAGGCACTCAATGTTGGACTCCCGGAGATGGTACTGTCTCCCATTAAGAACTCTTTCCCATTCAAATGGAATCCGTCAACATTGACATACCTGGGAACAAAAATCCCAAATAATATCGGGGATGTCTTTCGACATAACTTTGTCCCGATGTAAAACAGAATTAAGTCAGACTTGTCAGGTTGGAGTGCTCTAACACTCACTTGGTTTGGACGGATGGGAGCTGTAAAAATGACAATCCTCCCCAGAATTCTTTACCTATTCCAGACCCTTCCATGCTACATACCAGCAAATTACTTCAGAAATCTAAACACGATACTCTTAAATTTGGGGGAATAAGAAACCAAGAATCAGGTTTGCACTATTGCAATGGCCTAGGGTCAGAGGAGGCCTAGCGGTACCAAACCTGAGGAGATACTGGCAGGCGAGCCACCTACAGAGAGTGGTGGACTGGATGAGGAATGGGGACACTAAGAAATGGGTAGGTGTAGAGGCAAGCTGTTTAGCAACCCCATTAAAATAGATCCCCTGGGCCTCAGAGAACTCAAGCAAATGGTCGGGACCTAACCCGCAAATCAAAGCCACCCTCAACATCTGGGACAGAACCAGGAGGGGAGAAGAGATCTCATCCTGGCCGTCACCTCTGATACCAGTCGTAGAGAACCCAGAACTGCCCCCTAGCCAGAGACCCCAAGTCATAGAGAACTGGAAGGAGCTGGGAACGATAAGAGGACGTGACCTGGTGAGAGGACAGGACTGGTGTCACATAGAAGAACTCAGAAACAGATGGGATAACCCCCATCTGGATCCATGGTACCTCCTGTTCTTCCAACACTTTTTGCAAAGGATGGGACCTAAGAGTTCATTGGGACGAGGCCTCAAGCAATTTGAGATGTTGGTCATGAACAAAGACCCCCCCAGAGGGGTGATTTCGCAGATATACCAGCTTCTGGAGGAGGGGCGGGGTTGACCCCCTACCTTCTGCACAGAGTGGGAAAGAGATCTGAACAGGAAATTCTCGAAAGATGAATGGGAGAAAATATTCACGCTCACCCACAAATCTTCAATTTCAGCACAAATCCAGGAAACCAATTATAAATATTTAACAAGGTGGTACTACACTCCGGAGCAACTAGCATCCATGTTCCCAGGATCCCCATCCACTTGTTGGAGGTGCGGGTCGGGAACTGGTTCGTTCTTCCATATCCTATGGGCGTGCCCCAAGGTCAAACAGTTCTGAAGTAAGGTGACCGGGATTATGACCAAAGTTGTGGGCATGCAAGTTCCGGTCTGTCCAGCTCTTATTGCTCCTGCACCACACCAATAGTCGAGTTGCAGACTATAGGAAATCGGTTCTGAGGCACATGATTAATGCAGCCAAAGTTCCCGGTGGCTCCCTGAACTATCAAACGACCAGCTCTGATTTAAAATAACCCACACCTAGAGTGCGCTGGATCCTAAAAGGTCCCCCCCTACGTGAGTGTAGGTGGACCGTAGTACTTACAGTAGACAGTAGATCTGGGAAAAAAACGAATAGGAGCTAAAATCGGAGTCCCTCACAAAACCCCAACAGAAATGCAGCCCTAGGGTGAGAGGAATCTAAAGTGTATTCAAGCGGAGTGCAGTGGTCAGATGGGAGTTGGGGGCTAACACATCGAGCTTGGTCTCACTACAAATACTTTGCTAATCCTACATGTATGCTGTATGTATCTATATTTTTCTGTAATGTCTGTACTGCTGGTATATACTTGTACCCTCTTGAAAACTAAATAAAGAATTTAAAAAAAAAGAAATGACGACCCTGCAGAGCTGAAAGAACCAAATTCAAATCCCAAACAGGAACTACAGCCTTCCGAGGGGGCCGAGCATGCGCCACCCCTTGGAAAAAGGTCTTAACCAGCGGGTGTAAAGCAAAAGACCTCTGGAAGAAAACCGACAGAGCAGAAACCTGTCCTTTCAAAGTACTAAGCTGGAACCCAAGATCCAGAATATGCTGAAAAAACTCCAAAATCCTGGGTATCGAAAACACCCTGCAAGGCAAGGCCCTAGCCTCACACTAATCTATATAGGACCTCCAATTCCTATAATAAATGCCAGAGGAGGACCGCTTCCTAGCCCTAATCAGGGTCTGAACAACAGCCTCAGACAAACCTTCCTCTTTCAAGATGAAGGTTTCAGCAGCCAAGCCGTCAAATCCAGCGTTTGTAAATTGGGGTAAAGTAGATGACCCTGAGATAGCAGGTCCGGCAGCAAGGGAAGCCGGTACTGGTCTACGGCCATCCTTACGACGTCTGCGTACCAAACCCTTCTTGGCCACCTTGGAGCCACCAGAATCGCTGGCGCCCCTTCTAGAACCAGTTTGCGAACTATCCGGAGTCCCCCACTTGCAGCAAAGATCCAGAAAAACCTCGGGGTTGAGAGACCATTCTCCGTGGCGAGAGGATCCCCTGCTCAGGGAATCCGCCGCCGTGTTCTCCACTCCCGGAATGTAGACTGCCGAAAGGCAAGGAACATTGCTCTCCGCCCAGTCCTCACTTCCCTGAGGGCACTCCTGCTGTGAGTCCCGCCTTGGTGATTTATGTAAGCTACCGCCGTTCAGTTGTCCGAACGAACCTGAACCGGAAGACCCCGTAAATGTGGGGTCAGCCGAGCCAGAACCAGTCGAATGGCTCTGAGCTCCAATACATTGATGGGGGTGTGAGCCTCCTGGGGACCCCACACCTCGCTGAACTGATGACTCTTCCAATAACCTCCCCAGCCTGACAGGCTGGCGTCCGTGGTAACCGTCTCCCAACTAAGGACCAGAAAGGATCTGCCCTTCACCAGATTGCTTGAGTCCAGCCACCACCGAAAGGACTGCCGAACCCTGGGAGACATCCTGAAAGGTTGATCCAGTGACTGTGGGCACCTGTCCCACTAGGTCAATAGGTGAAGTTGAAGAGATCTCATGTGAAACTCTGGCCCGAATGGTATCCAGATTCATGCCTAGAAATGAAATCACATGAGACGGGGAGAGAGAAGACTTGGTGCGGTTGATCACCCACCCGAACCTCTCCAGGGTCGACACCACCTGGTGGGTGTCCAGCTCCGCCTGATGGAGGGAAGAAGCTGAAATCAACAGATCGTCCAGATAAGGCACAATGCAAATTTCCTGAAATCTGAGCAGAGCCATTATGCCCGCCAAAACCTTGGTGAAGACCCTCGGTGCCGAGGTCAGACCGAAGGGAAGAGCTACAAACTGATAATGTTGATCCTCCACCGCAAATCGGAGGAATCTCTGATGTGCCTGAAAAATCGGAACATGCAGATACGCATCCTTGATGTCTATGGATGTCATAAAACCCCCTTGGCGAAGGGAACTGATAGCCGATGGCAGAGTCTCCATGCGGAACTTTTTGGCTCTGAGAAATCCGTTGAGAACCTTGAGATCTAGAATGGGTCTCACCGAACTCTCCTTTTTGGGAACCGTGAAAAGGTTGGAGTAGAAACCCCTGCCTCTCTCCGACAGGGGCACCGGGCATATAACCCCCATGTCCAGAAGGTTTTTTTTACTGCTAACAGGAGCCCCTGTGCAGCCTGAGGGTCCGAGGGCACCCGAGACCTCAAGAATCTTGGGGGCGGCCAGAACTCGAACTCCAGTTTGTACCCGGAGGAGACCACTTCAAAGATCCAATTGTCTGTGACCTCCCGGGCCCAGACCTGGAAGAAGAGCCGCAGCCGTCCCCCCACCCTTGCGGGTGAGGGCGCCCCTTCATTGCTGAGCCGGTTTAACGGCAGGCTTGGGCTTGGAACCCCAGGCAGGCGCGGGACATGCCCGACCTCTGTCTCTGTTCCAGGACGAGCCCCTGACACCTGAGAAGGCCAAACCCCTAGTCGCTCTGGCCCCTCGAAAGGAAGGAGTGAACGAGCCCGCCCCCCGAAAGGGGCGGCGCTGTTTCCTCAGCTGAGGTAACTAACCTCCCTTGGCAACAGCATCCAATTTATCTCCAAACAGCCGCAAACCCAAAAAGGGAAGAGCTGTGAGCGACTTCTTGGCTCCAACGTCCGCTGTCCACTGGCGGAGCCAGACTAATCTGCGCATAGCCACCAGCAAAGCTGACGTCCTACTACACACGACAATAGAGTCCTCCATCGCAGCCATGACAAAATCCATGAACAATTCGCATTTCTTAAGGATAGCGAACTCAGCGCCAGCTGGATCAAACTGAGCGTTATTCAGCCAGTCCCTGATAAGAGACCTGGTAGCAAACAACACCAGGGCAGATGCACTAACAGGCCACAGGGCCGAGCCCACGTTGGCAAATGCGTGGCACGCCATCTGATCGAGGCTCTTATCCTCGCCATCCTTAAGGGAGGTGGCGTCAGGGGAGTTCAGCACAGAAGAGTTGGTCACACCTAAAACAGGCGCGTCGACCTCGGGAGGAGAAGACCAGCTTAACCGCCTCCACCGCAAATGGATATTTCTTATCCCATCCCTGAGGCACACCAGGAAGCCGACTGGGCCTCTCCCATTCTCTAAGGATCAGCGCATCAAAATGACCCTGGGTAGGGAATTCCAGATGGGGCTTGCAGGCCCCAAAAATACCATTTTGTGAATACTCACCTGTAAAATGGGTATTATAAGTATGTCACACACCCCGCTTCAAACATTAATAATTACACTTGGGTTAACCCACCTCTAGGTGGCGACGTTGCAGAGAAGTCTTGAAAAACTAGCCCCTCCCGGTCTATACATACCTGGGACCTCCCACTTATCCTCCAGTTTTCAAACAGCAGTAAAGACAAGGTACCAGAAAAAAACATTGGTAACCCTCAAACTGTAAACAAAGCTTCAACATATAAAAGATCCAGGATACCAAAAAAAGCGGGTGAAGCGGGGTGTGTGACATACTTATAATACCCATTTTACAGGTGAGTATTCACAAAATGGTATTATTCTAAGTATGTCACACACCCCGCTTCAAACATTAATAATTATACTTGGGACATCCAAAAGCAGTGTCCAGAAAGGGTGGGTATCCAACAAGGCAATGATGCAAAACTCAAACTCAAACCACTGCAGCCTGCAGAACCTTCCGGCCAAACACAGCATCCGCTGA
Source organism: Gastrophryne carolinensis (assembly GCA_027917425.1). Classification (NCBI taxonomy): domain Eukaryota; kingdom Metazoa; phylum Chordata; class Amphibia; order Anura; family Microhylidae; genus Gastrophryne; species Gastrophryne carolinensis. The sequence continues at coordinate 102,608,810 of CM051241.1, forward strand.
AGCCTGCACGTCAACCTTATAGAACTCGGAAAAAGTGTGAACAGAAGACCAAGTAGCAGCCTTACAAACTTGCTCAACAGAAGCCTGGTGCTGAAAAGCCCAACAACAGCCTGACGAATCCACTTGCTAATGGAAGACTTAGCCGGAGCCAAACCCTTCCTAGGCCCGCAGGGCACCACGAAAAAGGCATCAGTCTTACGAAAAGGAGATGTAGTAAGCAAATAGTACTTAACACAGCGTACCACATCCAAACAATGCAAAACCCTCTCCTTGTCATTCCTAGGCTTAGGACACAAGGACGGAAGAACAATGTCCTGGTTAAGATGAAAAGCAGAGACCACCTTAGGAAGAAAGTCCGGTTTGAAGCGGAAAACCACTTTATCCTGATGTCTCTCAAAGTAAGGAGCCGCCAACTCCGAAACATGCCGAACCGAAGTGATGGCCACCAAAAGGCAACCTTCTGAGTCAGAGTAGAAAGAGCAATATCCTGCAAAGGCTCAAAAGGAGGAGCCTGAAGAGCAGAGAGAACCAAATTCAAATCCCAAACCGGGAGCAAAGGCTTCCTAGGAGGCAGCAACTGCGAGACCCCCTGGAAGAAAGTCTTGACCAAAGGATGAAGCGCAAAGGACTTTTGAAGACAGACAAGGCAGAAACCTGCCCCTTCAATCCGAAAGACCCTCCTCCCTTAAGATGGAGGTTTCAGCAGCCAGGCCGTCAAAGCCAGCGTTGGTAAATTGGGGTAACACAGTTGACCCTGTGTGAGAAGATCTGGCCGAAGAGGAAGATCGAACTGATCCACCGCCAGACAAACGATGTCTGCGAACCACACCCTCCTTGGCCACCTTGGAGCCACGAGAATGTCGGGAACCCCTTCCAGGGCCAGCTTTCACAACACCTTGCCTAGCATGGGGATCGGAGGAAACAGATAAAGGAACCCCAGGTCCCCCCAGCTCAGGGAGAGCCAGAGGATCCTGAGAGAGCGACACGAATGTCGGAAGCTTGTAATTGTGACGAGAGGCAAACAGATCCACCTCCGGCATCCCCCACCGGAGACAAAGCGACCGAAACTCCCGGGGATGGAGAGACCATTCCCCCCGGCGGGAAGAGCACCTGCTTAGGAAGTCCGCCTCCGTGTTTTCCACTCCTGGAATGTACACTGCCGAGATGCAAGGGACATGAGTCTCCGCCCAGGCTAGAATCAGAGACACCTCTCTGAGGGCACTCAGACTGCGAGTCCCTCCCTGGTGATTGATGTAAGCAACCGCCGTCCGATTGTCCGACCGAACCTGAACCGGCAAGCCCTGTAAATGCTGTGTCAAGTGAGACAGAACCAACCTGATGGTTCAGAGGACCCCACCGCCCCCGGAACTGAAGGTCCTTCCAGAAACCTCCCCATCCCGACAAAGTGGCGTCCGTGGTGACAGTTTCCCAAAGAGGCGTCAGAAAGGACCTGCCCCTCAAGAGATTGTCCGATACCATCCACCACTGGAGAGACTGCCGAACCCGGGAGGACATCCGGAAGGACCGATCCAACGACCGCGGTCGCCGGTCCCAAGACGTCAACAGATGAAGCTGAAGCGTCCTCGTGTGAAACTGATCAAAGGGAACTGCCTCGAAGGAAGCTACCATCAACCCCACCAGTCTAATCCCTAGCCGGATGGACGGGCAAGGATTGGAAAGAAGAAGCAGCGCCAATTCCTGAATCAAGAAAACTTTGGCCTGAGGCAGAAACACTCTGTGTTGGCAAGAATCCAAGGACATCCCCAGGAAGGACACCACCCTGGCCGGAACGAGAGAGGACTTGGGATAGTTGATCACCCAGCCGAAACTCTCCAGAGTGGATACCACCGTCCTGGTGTCCATCTCCGCTTGACTGACGGAAGGAGCCATGATGAGAATATGGTCCAGATAAGGCACAATGCGAATCCCCTGAGCTCTGAGAAGGGCCATCACGCCCGCCAACACCTTGGTGAAAACTCTTGGAGCCGAGGTAAGGCCGAACGGAAGAGCCACAAATTGAAAATGCCGATCTTCCACCACGAAGCGAAGAAACCTTTGGTGTGCCGGAAAGATAGGTATATGAAGGTAGGCATCCTTGATGTCTATGGACGTCATGAAGTCCCCCTGCTGAAGAGAATTGATGGCAGAGCGCAGAGTTTCCATGCGAAACTTCTGGGGACGAATAAAACACGTTGAGGAACTTCAGATCCAGGATGGGACGAACAGACCCGTCATTCTTGGGCACTGTGAAGAGATTGGAATACCCGTGGCCCACCTCCGAGGGAGGGACCGGGCAGATGACTTCCATTTCCAGAAGATTCCTCACCGCCGCCAGGAGCCCCTGCGCGGCCAAAGGATCTGAGGGAACACGAGACCTGAAAAATCTTAGAGGAGGTCGGGACTCGAACTCCAGCTTGTAACCGGCCGACACCACCTCCCGAATCCACCTGTCCGAGACCGCCTGGTCCCACACCCGGGAGAAGTGTCGCAACCGTCCCCCCACCCGCAAGGGTGAGGGCCCCCCTCATTGCTGAGCGGCCTTGGCAGCGGGCTTGGGTTTGGCACCCCAGGAGTGACCGGGACGGCCACGGCCTCTACCCCTGTTCCAGCTTGCACCCCTGGAGGCCGAAAAGCCTGAACCTCTGCCAGCTCTGGCTCCCCGAAACGAAGTTTCTTGCGCTGAGGTAACTTACCTCCCTTGGCAACCGAATCCAATTTCTCAAACAGGCGCAAACCCAAAAAGGGAAGAGCCGTAAGCGACTTCTTAGAATTAAAGTCAGCAGTCCATTGCCGCAACCACACCGACCGTCGGATAGCCACCAACAAAGCCGTGGTCCTGCCACACATCACCATGGCGTCATCCTGAGCGGCTAGGACAAACGAAACAAAGGACTCACAACGTTTGAGAGCAACAAACTCATCACAAGTAGGAGCAAGGTCCGCACATAAATCCCTGACAATGGACCTAACCACCAACAACAAAAGTGCCGAAACCGCACAGGTAAAACCGTGGCGAGCCAGCTGGTCAATCCGGCGATCTTCGCCATCCTTCAGGGTAGTAGTGTCAGGAGAATGCAACACAGCCATGTTAGATAGCCCCAAAACCGGGGCATCAACCTCGGGAGGAAAAGACCAACGCTTCAACAAGTCCGCCGGAAAAGGATACTTCTTATCCCAACTAGGCGGAACACCAACAAGACGCATAGGCTGCTCCCATTCTTTAAGGACGACATTCTCAAAATGTCGCTGACTGGGAAACTCCAAACGTGGCTTGGCCACATCAAACAACTCACCCTTAGGCGGAGGAACCACCTCAGGTCTAAATCCAAAGCTTCAAACATTTGAGCCAATATGGAAGGGGTGTCAACTACCATCCCCGTCGCCTGGTCACCCTCAGCACCAAACAACTGCTGGACCTCAGGGTCGTCCAATTCCTCAAGAATCTCCCCCTCTTCAGCCGGGGGGCAATCTGACCAATCCAATGCCTCAATAACATCCACGTCTGGGTCCGGCGGAGTCGGGGACAAGTGTTTCCACTTAGCCGGAGCCTTCTGAGCAACCACAGCAGAAAACATTTTCTCAAGGCTGGCCAACCGGGCACATACCTCGGATTGCGAATCCCCACCCATGACAACGTCACACGGGGTCCGGAACAGGCGGGGAGGAGTAGGAGATGACACGGGCAGCGAGGGGCCAGAAACCGGGGTGCCGGACTGGCGCTCAATGTTCCGCTGCGCACATGGAATGCATATAAATGACATCACCCCCCGGGAGCATAGCCCCACAACCCCCACACAGCCTAGATTGCCCCGAAGGGCCGTTTCCGGTATCCTTGGAAGCCTCCATATGGTGAAATTGTGGTATTCGCAATTACCCAGGGATTTACGCCGTATGCAACCCGGGATGCCCCTTTAATGTCCCAGTAGTGGGAGGATTTGCAATTTAAAATATATATAAATATAATTGTAATGGACAACCCCACTAGCCAGGTATCTAAGACCGGGAGACCCTTTCAGCACGGGATCCCAGGATCTGCAACAGAAAAGACAACAGTCACTCCAAGCAAATAACAAACAAGCATGCGTCAGTACGTAAATAAAATGCAAAAACCAGCACACAGAAAGATATAGAGAATATATATATATATATATATATATATATATATATATATATATATACACACACACATATATACACATAAATCTATGGACGCACACAAGAGCAAGGGACCCAGCTGCAATACAGCTGATAACTAAAGATCACGCTGACGGCACCCAAACCTTGAAGGGTTACTGGCAGCCGCGCCCTGACATAAGAAGCCAGCTCTAATGTCCCCAGTAAAAAGCAGAATTACCGCAATAACCATACCACCTTAAATAGAACACAGCCTACCTTAAAAGACCGATCATATAAAATGGCGGCGCAGAGGCCAGCCGCCAGCCGCAGCATTCAAACCATCCTGAAACGAGGAGGTAGGGAGAAGAAGGAGGGTGGGCCCACCAAGCGCGCCAGAGGCTCCGGCCCCGCCCCCCCCTCCAATCAGCAGCACAGCGCGGGCCCCGCGAGACGCGGCCCCGCCCCCCTCTTCCTCCGGAGTACCAGCCACACTCAGCGGGCGCCAAAAGACATGGCGCCCTCTCCACAGCCAGAAGAGCTCCCCAGAGCCCCGCACACAACAGGGGACCGGTCAGAATGGCGGGCCGGCGACACGCACGCCGCCTGGCCCCGCCATCCACCGGCCGCGCCAGCCGCAAAACAAGTGTCAGACAACACATGAACAAACAACAAGTACCAAGCACACAGACACAGCCCCCCCCCCCCCCCCCCCAATCTAGCGCAGGGAGAAGGGACCAAGCGGGGCACAGGGCAAATAACCATAGGGGGCAACGGGACGGGGCATCCCAAATCCGGATCACCAGGCCGGATAACCGCGCTGCCCCATGGTATGGGGTCTAGCGGAGGAGCAAGCTCCTAGGCACCTTAGGGTGCCGTCTACCCTTGCCCGGCCGGCAGCCTAAGCTGGGAGGCTACACAATAAATCAGGGGCAAATAGATAACACAAGCCGGGCAGAAATAGACCAGAAGGGGGGCCGGGGTGTCACCCCGGCTACCTGCAAGCAGGAGACTTCATTCTTCTGTCTTGTCACCATCTTGCAGAGAAGAACACTGGGGGATAAGTGGGAGGTCCCAGGTATGTATAGACCGGGAGGGGGCTCGTTTTTCAAGACTTCTCTGCAACGTCGCCACCTAGAGGTGGGTTAACCCAAGTGTAATTATTACTGTTTGAAGCGGGGTGTGTGACATACTTAGAATAAATTCCCCCTTCTTAAGAGGGGGCGCCGCAGGCGATTCAATATCCAACACCTCCAATAAATGTGACAAAACAGTGGCCGCATCTACGGCATCCCCCAGCGCCTGCCCGACACTGGAATTCCCAGGCTGAACATAGTCAGCCTCTGAATCCTGATACAATTCCCCCTCCTCTAACGGGGAATAATCGGAAAAATCAGCGGACTCGTCGTCAATATCCCACAATAACTGGGCCGACGACAAATGTCTCTTTTTAGCCTGGGCCTTCTTGCCCACCGTGCTAGCAATCATTTTCTTGATGCTGGCCAACCGAGCCCAAACATGAGAAAGCGACTCCCCACTGGTACCAATGTCACATGGGGTACGGCTAAGGTGGGGAGGGGAAGGCGATGAAGCGGAAGGAGCCGACCCAGAAGGCTGAGTACCAGACTGCCGCGTTATGGCCTTTTGTGCGCATGGTATACAGATCAGCACACTCTCCCCCGTAAGGGATGCCCCACACATGGCCCGCATTGTCCCAAAGGGATCCCGGGCCCGGTATCCTGCGGAGCCTCCATATGGTGAATTTTTTGGTCAGTCGCAAGACCGCAGGGAATTACGCATAAGCAACCCGGGATGTCCCTTAAAAGTCCCGGTGGGAGGATTTTAGGTGGATAATTTTTATACTAGGGACCCCAGGACCAGGAGGGACCCCTTAACATGCACATATACAGGGCAACCTGTAACACACAAAAAACAAGCAACATAAGCGCCGAGCTGTGTAAAAATACAATTCTGTGAAATACTCACCTGTAGAATTGGTATTACCGTATATACTCGAGTATAGGTCGACCCGAATATAAGCCGAGGCACCTAATTTTACCACAAAAAAATGGAACAAGTTATTGACTCGAGTATAAGCCGAGGCGGCTTTTTTCAATTGGAATTGGAGTTGACACACAGAAAGAGACACACACACACACACAGAAAGAGACACACACACACACACAGAAAGAGACACACACACACACAGAAAGAGACACACACACACACAGAAAGAGACACACACACAGAAAGAGACACAGACACAGAAAGAGACACAGACACACAGAAAGACACACACACCCAAAGAGACACAGACACACAGAAAGAGACACAGACACACAGAAAGACACACACTGTGGGTACCTGCTGCTGCCGCAGCCGTTCTCATACACACACCAGCACTTCCTGGCTGTTGCGCGCTGGTCGTCGGTGGGCGTGCCCCATATGGCCGGCGTCCAATGAAAACATTGGACGCCGCCCATTGACGACCAGCGCGCAGCAGCCTGGAAGTGCCGGTCAGTGTGTGAATGTGTGTGCGTGTTTGTGTGTATGAGAGCGGCGGCGGCGGCAGCAGCGGGTACAGCAGGGACCCGCAGCGGCCACCCCTCACCCTCCAGCATCTGTTGGGTTCAGGGTTGCGGCCTTCCCTGGCAGTCCGCCTCTGGACTCGAGTATAAGCAGAGGCGGCTTTTTTCAGCCCAAAAAGTGGGCTGAAAAACTCGGCTTATACTCGAGTATATACGGTATACGTATACAGTACGTCCTGCTCCAGATATAATACTTACAATTGGGTTATCCGCCAGAGGGCGCTGTGCACTGCAGACATGCAAAAACAGGCTCCTCCTGGCCTTTCATATACCCAGGGACCTCCCACAAATCCCCAGCATTGAAAAGCAGTGAACCAGAAGCCGGGAGAATCCAACCACCAAAAGACAACTGGTAATGGTAACAATAACAACAATCACCATACAGGGGATCCAGAATAATGCAAAAACCAGGGGGGGGGGGGGGGGGTGGAGCAGGACGTACTGTATACGTATAATACCAATTCTACAGGTGAGTATTTCACAGAACTGTATTATTCTAAGTATACAGTACGTCCTGCTCCAGATATAATACTTACAATTGGGACATCCAATAGCAGTGTCCATAGAACAGGGTGGGATCCCCAACAAAAAAGGCAAAAGCAGACAGTTGAATGCACTGTCACCTGCAATACCTCGCTACCAAGAGCGACACGAGCAAAGGCTCTAACTTCAACATCAAAAACAACCCATGAAGGGGTACAAACAAGAGAACAAGTAGCGTCCAAGCAACCTGTTCAACAAGCCCTGGTGCTGAAAGGCCCAAAGATACCAAAGCACCAGCGTAATCAGAATAGAGTGAGAAGAGCTCTTCCCCTTTAAGGAATAGGCTTGAGTAAAGGCCTAACAAGAGCAAAAACTAAAGTAGCCCAGGAAGAAGCAAAGCCGTCCCCAGGACCAGAAGGGGCATCTTATACAGGTAAAGGCCGGGCCCAAGGCCGCCTAACCCCTAGAGGCAGACGAGAACAGGCACATCCAGATGTGGGTGCCCACAACCCCAAGGAGCATCAGTCCCCTAAGGGACAAGAGACAATCCAGGAAGAAAATTCCAGCAGCTATTGAGGGAAAATAGATTTCCTTGCCTCAGCATTACAAGGAATAAATCCCAGAAGAAGGATAATGTCTTAATACCGGAGCCTAAGACACCACCTTAGGCAGAAGAACCGGCGTAAGGCGGAACACCGCCTCATCTCGGTGAAGATACAGAAAGAAACGAGGGCTAGCTAGACAGATCCGCCCGCTCAGGCACACGGCCGACTGAGGTACCAGCCCCAGAAGGGCAACCTTATGGATAAGAACTATGATAAATATGCAGGGAATGCTGTCCTCCACCTAGATCAGGATCAGATACCTTCCTGGGGGATCATCCTGCTTCCGAGCCCACACAGATAATTAATACAGGCCACTGTCGTCAGACAGACCAAGGGGCCCCCAAATAGCCTGATCCCGCAAGGGAGAAGTCCAGCGATATAGAGCCAACCTGAAGGCTTGCTGCTTCAAAATTAGACAGGTGGATGAGCCCCTAAAGGTCCCACCTCCCCAGAACCACAGGGGAATTCAGAAGAAAAAAGTCCCCCCTCCATCGACCTGATAGATTTGGTATCCAACTGCAAAAAGACGCAAGGAAGGGGGCACCCCCTGACTGGTACCCCTAGTACAACAGTCTCAGGGGAAACCACCGTACCAAGGTGGAAAGGTACACAGACCCAGCTCCAGGGAAGCTGGAACCCATTCCAGCATTTACAATAAGAGTAGCAGAAGAGCCCAAGGGCTCTGAGAACAAGGGACACCCTTTGAACAGCCACCAACAGGCCCACCAGCTACAATCCAGCCTGGTGAAGAGACGGGAACAGCAAAAGGGAGCCCATGCAACCAGATTGTCCAAGTATAGTCAAGGAAGCAGGTTCCTGTCTGAACCGAATCCAGGTTCAACCCTAGGAATGGAGATACCAAATAAGGGGAAAAAGAGGAATTGAGGTGATTGAGCACCCATCCAAAGACTCCCAAAGGACACCACCAACAGAGTAACAAACTCAGTCTGATGCAGGAATTGGGAAGCAAAGAGGGACAGCCCGGCAGTTCCTCGCGCGGACGCCCCCTAGGTCTCAGTAGAGATATCACCCCCGTCATCGCCTAGGCGATCACTCAGGGAGCAGAACCAATACCAGATAACAAGGCCACAATCAGCAGTGTTGGAGCGCCAACACTCACCTGTAAGGTTCTTGGTGCCCGGAAGGCACAATGGCAATGAAATAAGCGTCTTAGGTCCCCACAGACGGCAAGAGGTCCCTGGACACAGGGCACTGGCGGCCCAACTCAGAGTAACCATGCACAAAAAAAACGCCTGTGAATGTAAATTGCCTCACCTATGGAAGGTCATAATGGGCAGAGTGTCTCATCCTTTTGGAGGAATGTGGAAAGGCCCCTGCCTCTGTCTGTTAAGGGCAACCAGCAGGTGACCCCAGACCTTGCAGGCCGCGCGTGGCCTGCGCCACCACCAGAAGAGAGGCAGGGATCAGAAGCATCCTGAATATCTCGGGAAGGGGCCGCCCAGCAGACACTATCCTGCCTCCAGAGGAACTTCCTCATGACTCCATCAGAACAAGGCGTGACGCCTCCTGATAGGGGCAAGGTGCTGCGGCCATCCCCTCGCCCAAGCGGGCGAGGGCGCCCCATCATGCTTGGGGGGTTTTGGTAAAAGGTTTGGACTTAAACCTGCCGGAGGGACCAGGGCGTTGTCTGCCACTCCTGGGGCAGGGATCTATACCAAAAAGCTGGAAGGACACCCCTGGTTCGGGTTCGACACTAACATAGGGGGGTGGAGGGGTGGCCCTGCCCCGAGAAGGCCGAGACCGCCTTCTGTAAAGGGGTGTTTTGCCCTTTTTCCCCCAAACAGGCCCCGAATAGGCGTCGCCCTCTAAAGGGAAGCCCAATAAGAATCTTTTTTGTAGCATCGTCAACACCCCACTGTCGCAGCCAGACCAGTCGACGTATAGCTACCGCAAGGGCAGAAGTTCATGCGCACATGCTGATGGTGTCATCCAGCGCCAAAAGGATAAATCTTACAAATACATCACAACTGGAGAGTGCATTAAACACCTCCCAGGGGAGATCCTCAGGTTGATGATCAATCATCTTTCTGATGAGGGTCCTAGCGGCCACTGCACCGGGCGCAGAGTCGTCCCTGCACAAGAAAAGGCGTGGGAAGCCAGCCTATCAATGCGCCGGTCCTCAGCATCCCGAAGGGTACGATAAGTAGGGGCCGCAATAAAGGGGGGGTTAAGAACCCCAATGATCGGTGCATCCACCACGGGAGGTGATGACCAGCAGTTAACCACATCAGGGGGAAAAGGGTATTTCCAATCCCAGTCCCCTGGAAGTTTACTAGGGCATTGCCATTCTTTGAGCACAAGAGCCTGGAAGTGATCCTGCTCCAGAAATTCCAAATGCGGTGGCGCTGTATGGAAACTCTCCCTTCTAGGCCTGGAAGCCTCACCAGGGATAGAGATAGACAAGACCTCGAAGATCTTTATCAGTAATTCGTCGGTGTCACACAGGCCCCAAGAACCGGGGCCCGGATCATCATGACTCCTCAGCCCCTCGTCAGATGAGCCCGAGTCAGAGAATAGCCGACCTTCATCAGAAAGAGCAAAACCCTGCTCAGTAGTGAACTCTTCAGATTCAGAAGGAATGGGCGAAACCGGAGGCGTCAGGGCGCTTCTTACCAGGGCCCAAGCGCTCTGCCAACCTCGAAATCACCTGATCGGCCGTAGGCCGTCTGCGCGGCACAACTTGCGACTCATCAGGAGTGAGATTTAAGCACGGGGAGAGAGGTGTATTGAAACGAGGCGCAGCCACTGGCAACCCTGACTGCAGGGCCAGTACTTGTTCAGCACAGGGTCCGCAGACCAGTGCTCTGTCCGCATGGGGCAGTCCACACAGCCGGTTTTGTCCCGGAGGGACCCCGGGCACATAATTCTGAGATGCCTCCATATGGTGATTATTAATGTACTATATACCAGTAGGGATTTACGCAATAGGCAACCCTGGATGTCCCAAAGACCCGCTAGGAATTTGAGAATTTGTAAGCCCGCTACAATATATGTTAGGCGGGGAGAAGCCACCGGAGTCTTTAACATCTGAAAGACAGAAGGGGAATAATGGGAGTCAGAGCCATGCGCAAAGAAAGAGTGCTAATGATGAAAACGCCCGCGAGGGCACTCACCGACCTGGGGAGGATAAGGACCGCTAACACGCGCGCGAAGATCAACAAAATGGCCCCGACCGAACCTCGGAGGGCGGGTCTAAACTGGGCGTGATGCGGAGCGCGCCACGCCAGGTCCCCGCCTCCCCCAAAGAGCGTGAAGCTCTGAAGCAGCTGTTAAAGGCTTGACAAGCCAAGCATAGAATATGCCACTGAAGGCATCTGCTAGTGGATACTCAAAGTCTAAATACGCCGCCACCATTCTGACGCCCGTAGGCATGCACAAAATTAGTTTCCTGACCAAGATGCAGGATAATAAGGCAGGACGTGCTGTACACTATTGCATATTACATTGAGAAAGAGAAGGGCAGCGCGGCTCTGACACCTAGTTGCCGGTCAGGGGCAAAAGCACGGCCATAAGCGTGACAATACCGTACGCTGAGACCGCCAACGGACACACACACACCCCCCCCCTTCTTTTCCCCCGAATACGGGGGGAAACGAGGACGGCGACCCTTTACAAAGGGTCCACCTCTACACGGGGCATGGGACAATAATGCGGGAGGGACATCCACTATGAGGCTCACCATCAGCCTAAACCGCCTACCCTTTGCTGGGGGACTGCGGTGGAGCATGGCTCCGTTAAGCACGCATGGTGCTGCCTACCTTCACCCGACCAGCGCAGCCCAGGCTGGGAGGCACATCACAACGAGGACGGGTGGGAATAGTCCAACAGGGCCGCAGGCTGTAATAGCCCCGCTCACCTGCGAGAGAGTGATACTTCATGTCTTCGCAGTCTGCACTGCAGGGAAATCTGGGGATTTGTGGGAGGTATATGAAGGGCCGGGAGGAGCCTGTTTTTGCATGTCTGCAGTGCACAGCGCCCTCTGGCGGAGGATAACCCAATTGTAAGTATTATATCTGGAGCAGGACGTACTGTATACTTAGAATAATGGCAATTGATCTTGCAGCCACACCATTGTAAATATACAGGAATCCCAGCCAGACAATGCGATTAAGGCACACCCCCACACACAGGATTGAGACCAGTGGGGGCCCCCGGTAAATAGGGCCCCCCACACACAAACAATCTAAGAAGATGGCCAACGGGCCCTTACCACACCGATTGCTATGCAGCCAGCCAGGGAAGATGGCCCCCATGCAGCCTCGTGCCTGAGAAGGGAGAGCAGGGGGAGGGCGGGCCAGTGCAGAAAGCGCGTTTGCCGAGGCCACGCCCCCCAGCAACGCGGACCCCTATACAACGAGCACAGCAATCTCGCTAAATAAGGGGGCGGGGCTACTGCGGCCGCACCGAGAGCCCTGCCCGGCACCGTTCCCGATCGCAGCCTGACGGGGAGAAGCTCCCCCAGGCTGTAATCAGTCCCCAGTAAGCCAGTAATGCAGCAAACACCTCACACACACACACAGTAAACACACAGTACAAAGGGACAAGGGCTGGGTAAAACGAAATATCGGCCATAAGCCTAACGGGACAGGGCATCCCACACCAGGATCACCAAGAAACCTGGAAACCACCTACCCCATAGTGAGGTCTCACGGTGGAGCAGTGCTCCTGCTGCACCCATAGGGTGCACCTACCTTCACCAGGACCCGCAGCCTAAGCTGGGAGGCTCAATATAGGGAAATTTAGAAGGGTCCTGGCAGTAATAGGGATAATAGAAGGATGGGCGCGAGCCCGGCTTACCTGTAAGTAAAGAAGTCTTCATCTTCTGTCTTGTCTTGCCTTCTCTGCAGAGAAGAAACTGGGGAATTGGTGGGAGGTCCCAGGTATTTATGGACTGGGAGGAGCTCCTTTTTTGCATTCGTCTCTGCAGAAGTTCGCCCTCTACTGGAGAATAACCCAACTGTCATGAAGAATTGAAGCAGAGTGTATGTCACACTTGGAATATTAATATATTTTAAGTTTTTAGTCACTTATTATTCTTTCCCCCCACTGGGCTGCAACTCTGTTCAGGACTTTAGGATCTGGGCACCGCCATCTTGACTCAAAAGCATCACACTTACTGAGGAGAGGAGAGCGGGATAAAGTACAGGGGGTGGGGTTATAGCTGTGCTTTGCTCAGACAGAGCAGAAACGTCAGCAATCCCAGAATGCAGAGCAGCACAGTCAGAAGGCAGTTCCTGTTAGCAGGCTGCCTGATGCTCCATGAGCCGCCATCTTGGATGTTTAAAGGCTCATAACATGCAGTAGATGCAGGTAGGATGGTTTTTAATGTGAGTAATCTGTATGTACAGGGTGTGGGAAACAAATAAGATAGACTGTTATTTAGAGTGAAGGACCGCTTTAATGTTCTCCCCTCCTTTCCATTTTCCCATGAACCTGCTCCACATCCTCCTCCTTTCCCTCAGCTTCGCCAGTATGTGCAACCATGACAAGCATGAAAGTCACATGCAACAGTCTTCTGGTTAGCTACGTTGTGGCCTAATATTTCTATTGGCTGGATTATCCCTTAAAAGTATGTTATTTAAAGGTGCGTTTGTGCCTGTCCAAAACGGAGTCCCCCCCACATCCCCCCACTGGAATTCACTCGCCTTTCTGGAGCATGCACCAGCTACAGCCGCATCCCCCTGTAGCTGAGGTGCACTCCTGCATCCAGCCTTAGTTAGGTTGGCGGCTGGCGTGCGCCCCACACTGCTGGGAAACCATGGATGCAGCTGCTCCCACTCCCTTCTGCCGGGCTCCCTGTGTAAAAACATGGTAGTATGCCGGTCATTAACGTGGACCAAAACACAGGATGATTTTGATTATCCTGGGTTTTGGTCCTCACTCCCCAAGGATAGTCTGTTTTGTTCCACTTTAAGGATGGGGTACCAACCAGCCCAAGCCCGACAACCTGAGATATAAAGTTGTATACAGACCAAAAAACATTGCTGGACCTGAATAAAAAGTTGACCAAAACCAGGGATTTTTTCACATAGTTACGGTACATAGTTAATACGGTTGAAAAAAGATATATGTCCATCAAGTTCAACCAAGGGTGTTGGGGTAGGGGGAAGTTATTTTTATTTTACAGGGGAAGCTATTTTATTTTTTGTCTATTTTTATTTTTTATTGATAACCGCTAATAGTAACTGTTAATGTTATTTTCTTCTAAATAAGCATCTAATCCTTTTTTGAAGCGGTCAGCGGTTGATGCTGTAACAAGCTTCTGTGGGAGGCTATTCCATAGATTTATAGTTCTTATGGTAAAAAACGTTTGTCGCCTCCGGAGACTAAATTTCTTTTTTTCCAATCGAAGGCAGTGCCCCCTTGTCCTTAGAGATGATTTTACCTGAAATAGCGTTTCCCCATATTTTTTGTATGGTCCATTTATATATTTATACAAGTTAATCATGTCCCCCCTCAGTCGCCTCCTCTCAAGACTAAACAGATGTAATTCTCGTAATCTTTCCTCATAACTAAGATCTTTTATTCCCTTTATTAGTTTGGTGGCTCTCCTCTGCACCCTTTTCAGAGTCAGAGCGTCCTTTCTATGAATGGGCGCCCAGAACTGGACGGCATATTCCAGGTGAGGGCGCACCAGTGCCTTGTAAAGAGGCAAAATTACATCTCTATCCCGTGATTCCATGCCTCTTTTATTGCATGATAGTATCTTGTTGGCCTTGGAAGCAGCTGCTTGGCATTGCATGCTGTTATTTAGTCTGTGATCTACTAGTACCCCCAGATCCTTCTCAATAAGTGACTCTCCCAGTTTTACTCCCCCGAGAACATATGTGGCCTTCAGGTTATTAGACCCCATGTGCATGACTTTACATTTTTCCACATTGAACTTAATTTGCCAAGTGGATGCCCAGACACTCAATGTGTCCAAGTCAGCCTGAAGCTTGTGAACATCTTCCATAGACTGCACTGTGCTACATATCTTGGTGTCATCTGCAAAAAAGACAACTCTGTGAAGTACTCACCTGTAGAGTTGATATTATATGCATACAGCACGTCCTGCTCCAGGATAGTAATAACATGTGGGTAATCCTCCGCCTCAGGCGCCGTGCACTGCAGACATGTAGAAAACAAGCTCCTCCCGGCCCTACATATAACGAAGGACCTCCCACAAATCCCCAGCATTGAAAAGCAGTGAGAAGAGAAGTCGGGAGGAACAACCACCCAGAAAAACTGGTAATAATATTTATTGATAACAATCACCATACAGGGGATCCAGAACAAGTGAACCAGGGTGGGGTGGAGCAGGACGTGCTGTATGCATATAATATCAACTCTACAGGTGAGTACTTCACAGAGTTGTATTATTCTAAGCATACAGCACGTCCTGCTCCAGGATAGTAACATGTGGGACATCCAATAGCAGTGTCCATAAGCAGGGTGGGATCCCAGGAAAAAACAAGGCACAGCGGACAGTAAAGGCGCTGTCACCTGCAAAACTTGCAACAGGCATGACATGCCAAGGCTTCACTCAGGATCAGGGGACATCCAGAAGGATTAATCCAAAGGGTGCAATGGCGCTAGAAGGAGATATCAGGCGCATACATAAGGAGGCGCCCGTAGACTCCAAGAGCATCAGTCCCCCTAAGGCCATGAAAACCCACATGGGGAGAATTGCAACACCTGTAGAGGGAATGTAGCCCCTCATATTATTATTATTATTATTATTATTATTAAGAATAAAGTCCATAGTTAGACTAAAGGACTAACGCATTGATGATCCTACAGACCACTTGGACCGGAGGCCCGGCGTAAGAGGGAACACCCCCAGGCATGGGGTGCCTGTAGCTCTATATATATATATATATATATATATATATATATATATATATATATATATTCTGTATATCTATCTATATATATCAGGAGGCCCCAGAGAAGCGAGCTGGACTACAGGGCAGCTCAGACAGCATCCAGCAAAAGTCCCCAGGAAGTCCGCAGGGTAAAAAATGAAACTTGATCCCCACAGGGACCATGGAACTAGTTGGGAGATGCAGCTAAGCAATCCCCAAAAGAATTCCCGACGAGGGCGACAGAACCAGACTCCTGCAGGAAAGGCCAGGACAGAACCTGCACCTTCAGAGTCCCCAGATGGGGAGCCAACCCCAACGTACGTTGTAATGACTTTAAAGGTCCTGGAAACCGAGAACGTCTAACAGGGAAGAGACCAAGGCTCATGCCAATCAATATAGGTTACCACAAAACCCCCATAGATGGAGTAAGGGGAAGCTGGGGAGCTAGCTCCCAGCCCCCTCTCATATTAAGTCACCCAAAAGATAAGGCCCGTCTCCAAGGGGTGAATGAATCAGCTGTCAATCCCCAGACAGGAGACCTTATATTGGGACAAAGGAAGGGGCCTGACAAGGGCAGAACCGCACTCCTGAGAGAGAGCGCACAGATCAGCAGACTTCAGCAGAGGCATCTGCGAACCACAGCTCACAAGGCCACCCGGGCCATCCATCTCACGGAACTCTCTATCAGCCCAACCGTGCGCAGAACCCACAAGCAGGGTGATGAAGAGAAGGCATATGAAATAACAAGTCTATGCCTAAAATACTCGGCCCCCATGACCAGAGTCAGAATAGTCTGGGACAGTAGAAACAAGGGCGGAGCCCCTGTGTTATGAGGGAGACCCCACAGAGCCACGCTAGGCTCCCCGGGCGACACCGGGATAGCATAACCTGCCGCTAAAGAGCATCCATTGGAGCGAATACCGCTAAGAAGCAGGGGACGTAGACCTCCGCCCAAGGCAGGATCAGGGACCCTCCAGAGGGAGCATCCTGCCTCAATCTCTAGACCCGTAGTAAAACAAGCCATTGTCATCCCACAGGCCAGGAGTCCCCCAATAGACCGACCGATCCTAAAGGAGGAGAAGTCCAGCCATATGGAGTCAACGGAGAGCACACCGTTTCAACAAACCAGCAGGTAAGATGAACCCTCTAGGGGACCCTACCTAGGAACCACGGGGATTGTGGAAGAATTCCCCTCCTCCGCCAAACCTGCGAGACTTGGTACCCAGGGTGACCATTCACTGGAAGATGCTAGTAAGGAAGGGGGTGCCCCCTGACAGGGCCCTTAAATATGGGCAGCTCAAGAGGAACCATCTTACCGAGGGGGCATGAGCACAGACCAAGCACCAGGGTGCTGGAACATATATAAGCTCAATAACCTACTGTGCCGAAGAGCCCAAGGGCTCGGTATATAAGTGACATCATCTTGATGTGCCACCAACGGGTCCACCAGCTGCCATCCCGCCTAGTGAAGGTAAGGCGCCAGTAAAGGGGGGCAGAGCCCCCGTAACCAGGAGTACCCTTACTGCCAAAGAAGAAGGCTTCAAGCCTGAACCGAATCCCAGGAATGGGGGATAGCGTATAAGGGAGAGGGATTGAGGTGACTGAGCAACCATCCAGTAGCTCCCAGGGGACACCGCTGGCCGACCAATCCACTCGGCCTGACACAGAGACTGGGGAGTAAGGAAGACGGCCCGGTAGGTCCTAACGCAGACGCCCCCCCCCAGGTGTGTCAGAGACATCACCCCCATTCGTGCCATGGCGAGTGGCCTGGGAACGAAAGAGAGGCCCCAAATAATGCCTCAATCCGCAGGGTTGGTCCTGCAACACTATCTAGAAATGGTCTTGGTGTCCAGCAGACATAAGGGAAACTAAGAAGATCTAGTACTTCACAAGAGGCCGGAAGCCCCCCTTGCACAGGGGGCCCGTGACCCAAGACAGAGGTGTCATATAGGGACTACCTGTGAGGGTAGAATTGCAAAGCCTGCCATAGGCCAGCATGGCCCAGGCTGCCTCATACTGTTGAGGGAGGGAGGAAGGATAATATAGAGGCCATAGCCCCATACCGTTAAGGGCAACCTGTAAGTAAGCCCAAACTCTGTAGGCCCAGTCCAGCCTGCGCCAATTCCTGAAGGAAAAGCAGGGGCTAGAAGCGCACTGACAATCACTGAGAGGGACTGCCCAGCAAAGGCAATCCTGTGTCCAGGGGAATTACATCCTGGAACCACCAGAAGGAGAAGGTATATTCCTGGATGGGAGACAGCTGCTGCAGCAGTACCCTCGCCCATAAGGGCGAGAGCGCCCCTTCATGCTTGGGAGGTCTTGGCAGATTTGGACTGCCAGAAGGCCCAGGGTGCTGCCTGCCCACCCCATGGCGGAAATCCACACCGAATAGTTGGAAGCACACCTCAGGTTCGCGTTTGACATTAACGTAGGGAGGTGGAAGGGTGACTCTGCCTCGTGGAGGCCGGAGCGGCCTTCTGCGCAAGGGTGCTTTACCCTTTTTACCAAAAAGGTCCAAACGGGCCCCAAATAACCGCCGTCCTCTGAAGGGAAGGCAAGTGAGAGCCTTTTATGTAGCCTCGTCAGCACCCCACTGTCGCAGCCAGACCAGGCGGCGAATAGCTACCACAAGGGCTGAGGTTCTAGCACACATCTTAATGGTGTCATCCAGTGCTGATAGAATAAACTTCACAAACGATTCACAGTCTGATAGCGCATTAAACACCCCCCAAGGGAGGTCCTCAGGGCGGTGATCTAGTATTTTTCTGACAAGAGTCCTGGCGGCCACCGCAGTGATGGCCGCAGCACAAACCGGGCTCAGAGCCGTCCCAGCACACGAGAAGGCGTGGGAAGCCAGTCTGTCAATGCGCCGGTCCTCGGCATCCCGAAGGGTACGGTAAAAAGGAGCCGTCATGAAAGGGGGGTTTGTGACCCCTATGACCGGTGCGTCCACCACCAGGGGAGCCGATCATAAATTAACCACGTCAGGAGGGAAAGGGTACTTCCATTCCCAGACCCCTGGGACCCCTTTAAGCTTACAAGGCGATTCCCATTCTTGGGATACAAGATTCTGGAAATGTTCCTGTTCTAGGAACTCCAAGTGCGGCGGCGCTGTATGGAAACTCTCCTTCTTAGGCTTGGGGATCTCCCCAGGTGGGGAGATTGACAAAACCTCAAAAATCTTAATAAGAATTTCATCTGTGTCACACAGACCCCAAGAACCGGGCTCAGAATCATCGCAGCCCCCGGGCATCCCGTTCGAGGAGCCCGAATCTGAGAATAGCTCACCTTCCTCAGAAGGGTCAGGGTCCTGCATATCAGCAGAGTCATCGGTATCGTCAGGAACCGGGGAGCCAGGAGGCGCCAGGGACCGCTTTTTACCAGGGCCCATACGCTCCGCCAATCCAGAAAGCACCTGCTCCGCCGTGGGCAACACGCGCGGCACGGATTGCAGGTCATCCCCGCTCAAGTGGGACTCGTCATGAGTGATATTTGGGACCGGGGAGACGGGAGTAAGGAAGGGAGGTGCCTCCGTTGGCAAACCTGCCTGTTCTGCACACTGTCCGCAGACCTGTGCCCTGTCAGCCTCAGCCTGGGGCTGACCACACACTGCACACAGCCGGTCATGTCCCGGAGGGACCCCGGTTACATAATTCTGAAATGCCTCCATTTGGTGATTATTAAGCAGTATGACCGCAGGGAT
Organism: Gastrophryne carolinensis; assembly: GCA_027917425.1. NCBI lineage: Eukaryota > Metazoa > Chordata > Amphibia > Anura > Microhylidae > Gastrophryne > Gastrophryne carolinensis. The sequence goes on from CM051241.1 coordinate 102,628,170, forward strand.
TTATGCAATAGGCAACCCTGGATGCCCCAAAACCCGCTAGTAATGTGGGAGAATTTGTAAAGTGGACCCGCTGTAATATATGTTAGGCCAGGGGAAGCCACCGAAGTCCTGGCGTCTGAAAGACATAATGGGACAAGAGGGGTGGAGTCAGTGCCATGCGCAGCCTAAAAGACATAGAACCATGCCGCCCCGGAGGGCACTTACAAGACCAAGGGAGGAGGCGAACCGCACCATGCGCGCGCGAAGATAGTGAAAATGGCGCCAAGAGAACCTCGAGGGGTGGGCCAGGCCGGGCTGTGACGCGAAGCGCGTCATGCCGAGTCTCCGCCTCCCCCAAAGAGCGCGAAGCTCTGACCAACGGAAAAAACGAAGAACAGTTGGAAATAAGGCGTACGTCTAAAATACTGACACGCTGGAAAGATGCTGCCACGTAGGCAGCTTGTTAATGAAAACAACGGCGTGCACTGTATATCAAGGCGCGACACTGACCCCAATAATAAAAAACCAAGGTCTAAAAGTGAAGTTAGCACTGGGGCTGCGGCAGCGGAGAATAAGTAACATCTAATGCTGACACGCTGGAATGAATCTGCCGAGGCAGACTGATAGTAAGAAAGACAGCTCGCACTGTACAGTGAGGCGCGACAATGACCCCCTGATTAAAGGAACAAGGTCTAATGGAGAATGGGCACTAAGGCTGCCACGCACCCCCCCCCCCCCTTTTCCCCCCCCCCCCCTCCCGAGTTACGGGAGGAAGCGAGGGGGAAGTGGACGGTGTCCAAGGACTAAGTCTGTGAGGGGAACGGGCAAGATTGCGGGAGGGGCATCCACTAGAGGCTCACCATCGGCCTGACCGCCTACCCTATGGAGGGGGATTGCGGTGGAGCATGGCTCCTTTCAGCACACCAGGTGCTGCCTACCTTCACCCGACCCGCGCAGCCCAGGCTGGGAGGCATATTTCTTCTGAAGAGGACGGGTGGAAATAGTCCCAAAGGACCTTGGGCAGTAAGGCCAGCTCGCCTGCGAGAGCGTGATACTTCATGTCTTCGCAGTTCCAGCACTGCAGAGAAATCTGGGGATTTGTGGGAGGTCCTTCGGTATATGTAGGGCTGGGAGGAGCTTGTTTTCTACCCGTCTGCAGTGCACGGCGCCTGAGGCGGAGGATTACCCATATGTTATTACTATCCTGGAGCAGGACGTGCTGTATGCTTAGAATATAGAGACAGTGCTTTTAATTCCATCTTCTATGTCGTTTATAAACAAGTTGAATAATAGTGGGCCCAGCACTGAACCCTGGGGTACACCGCTTACAACTGGTAACCATTCAGAGTAGGTATCATTAACCACAACTCTCTGCAAACGATCCTTCAGCCAGTTTTCAATCCAGTTACAAACTGCGTTTTCTAATCCTGAAGATCTCAATTTCCCCAATAAGTGTATATGGGGGACAGTGTCAAATGCTTTTGCAAAATCCAGAAAAACTATATCCACAGCCGCCCCTCTGTCCAGGCTTCTACTCACCTCCTCTTAGAAGCCAATCAGGTTAGTCTGGCTGCTTCTGTCCTTAGTAAAACCGTGTTGGTTGTCACTTATAATATTATGGATAATTACATATTCGTGTATGTTGTCCCTTAATAGTCCCTCGAGCAATTTCCCCACAATGGATGTTAAGCTAACAGGTCTGTAATTGCCCGGAGAAGACCTAGAGCCCTTTTTAAAAATGGGCACCACATTTGCCTTGCGCCAGTCCCTTGGCACTATACCAGTTGCTAGTGAGTCTTTAAAGATCAACAACAGAGGTGACGAGATAACGGAACTGAGTTCTTTGAGAACTCTTGGGTGAAGTCCATCTGGTCCTCCAGTCTTATTCACATTTTAATTATTTAGTTTTTCTTGGATGATATCCACGTTTAGCATGCTAATTATTATACTTGGGCTATTGCTATCAGTGGCATCTCCTGTGTTGGCTCCTTGCTCTTCTCTTGTGTACACAGAGCTAAAGAATCCATTTAACAGCTCTGCCTTATCCTCATCCCCAGTGACCATTTCCCCATTATCATTAATTAGGGCACCTACCTGTTCTGATTAAGTTTTCTTCAAATTAATATATTTGAAGAATCGTTTAGGGTTTGTTTTGCCAACCTTATTTCTTACACACTTTATTTACTAGTTTATACTTCTCAAGTGTTACAGCTGAGAGTTCAGCCTTGTAATGTTTAAATGCCCTTTTTTTGTTCTTTATTGCCTTTTTCACCGCAGGTGTCAGCCATGAAGGGTTTAATTTTAGCAGCTTATATTTGTTACCCATAGGAATACATTTTGCAACGTTGCTACTCACAATTGATTTAAAAGCACTCCCATTTGGCATCTGAATCCTTATTTCTGAACAGATGCTCCCAGTCTATGTCCTTGAGTGCAGCTCTGAGCCTGGGGAAGTTGGCCTTTCTAAAATGTAATGTTTTTGCCTTCCCAGGCAGAAAATCTTTCTTACAGTTTATGTTAAATACAAGTATATTGTGGCCACTGTTACCAAGATTTTCACGAACTGTCACTGCCCCCATCAGGTCATCATTATTTGATATTACAAGATCTAGAATAGCATCACCCCTAGTAGGTGCCTCCACGAACTGATTCATATCTTGTAGCAAGCTGAGGAATGCTCCCCCCCTTGTAGTGGAAGCAGAACCATGTCTCCAGTCGATTCCTGGATAGTTGAAGTCCCCCATCACCACCACTGTACCAGCCTGTGACGCCTGCTCTATCTGTTTATGCAGTTGACCCTCTATTTCCTCAGTTATATTTAGGGGCCTATAGATTACACCAAACTGTATTTTAGCATTGTTTAAATCACCCTCTACTTCTACCCACAAGGATTCTACATCCTCACAATCTTCTGCTAGTATCCCCTCATTAATATATGCTTTGAGTTCTTGCTTTACATAAAGACACACGCCACCCCCTTTCCTTTTTACTCTGTCTTTCCAAAAAAGAGCAAAACCTTGTAGATTGACAGTCCAGTCAAGTGTGGAATCCAGCCATGTCTCAGCCACACCAACAACATCAATATTCTCTGCCAGCACCAGAGCCTCAAGCTCCCCCACTTTACTTGCCAGACTTCTGGCATTTGTGAACATACACTTTATGTTCCTATCTAGTTTGACACATTGGGGTATAGTATTAGTTCCTGCAGTAATGCATCCATCTAATTTTTTACTGCTGGTTTGCAACTCATGGATCTCCTTATCCATCAAAGCAGTCCACCCCCCTTCTAATTCTCCACCCACCATCATATGCTGTCCCCTAAGTAACCTGTCTTCACTTTTGTTTTCACTCTTGCCCTCCCCCCTCATCACTAGTTTAAATAACTCTCCACCCCCTCTAGTATCCTCTTACCCAGCACATCAGCCCCCCTTCCATTCAGGTGCAAATTATCTTTAGAATACAGTTTGTACCCCAATGAAAAGTCAGCCCAGTGCTCTAGGACCCCAAATCCCTCTGCCCTGCACCAGGACTTAAGCCATGCGTTTAACTCTCTAAGCTCCCGCTGTCTTTCATGTGTAGCGCATGGCACTGGCAGTATTCCAGAGAATACAACCTTGGAGGTCCTTCCCTTCAACTTGGTGCCTAATTCCTTAAATGTATTCTTAAGGATCCTCCATTTCCCATAAATGTTGTCATTGGTCCCCACATGGACCACGACCGCTGGGTCATCCCCAGCCCCTCCCAGTAATTTGTCCACCCTTTCCACCACATGCCGAACCCTGGCACCAGGGAGACAGCAAACCATTCGGTTGAGGCGGTCTTGGTGACAAATTATTATCAGTCCGCCTGATAATAGAATCCCCTATGACCACTAACTGTCTAGTCCTACCTGGAGTCCCAACCCCCCGCTCACTAGCTGGGCTGTTCTCCCGGCTGTTAGGGAGAACAGTATCCGCTAGGGCTGCCATTTCTGAGACTGACACTCTTGCATCATTACCCAACTTGGCAATTTTGCTAGGGTGCGCAGACACAGGTATGGCCTTCCTTTTCTGTACTCCCTCTATCTACATTTACCCAGCTACTTATCTGCTCCTCCTGACCCATTTCTCCACCCTCTGTATCTACCCCATTTACTACCTGCTCAGTGAGCAGAAAACTTTTTCCATATTGTCAATCCTCCTCAGTCTTGCATTTTGCTCCTCCAGATCTCTAACCCGAGCTTCCAGTCTGCAATTTTGCTCACATTTACCACAGAGGTATTCACACGGGAACTGCTGCTCCTGAAGTGTATACATATGACAAACTGTGCACTGAAGTAGACCTCCAATATTGCTAGCCATTATCCTAGTTACAATACAGCAGTAAAAACAATTTTAGTGCTCACAGTTGCAGCAACTTTGGCTTTTACCTTCTTATTTTAGCACATAGGCAATAAGAACACTTGAAGTCCCAATCTAAAGTCCCTTAATGAAAAGTCCCCTCACTTATAATACAACCTCACTTAAAATACAACTGGCAAAAGCTCCTAAACTCGCTTTAAACAATTTATATAAAGCAATACTTCCCTTCAAAAAGGCTGTCTCTGTCTGGCAAACAGTCAGAAGGCTGGGCTCAGCTGAAATAAATAGGCTGCTAATCAGGCAGGACCACTCCCACTCAGGTAACTGCTTTCTATCAGATGGGAGCAACCAATGTAATTAAATGCAAGGCTAAACCCTGCAATACAAGAAAGAAAGAGAAAAAAAAAAATTACAATTCTTTTTTTTTTTCTCCCTCTACCTTCCCTTAATGAAAAGTCCCCTCACTTATAATACAACCTCACTTAAAATACAACTGGAACTCGCAAAAGCTCCTGAACTCGCTTTAAACAATCTTATTTATATAAAGCAATACTTCCCTTCAAAAAGGCAGTCTCTGTCTGGCAAATTTTGATATTATGAGGTTTGAGAATCTGATGTTCTCACGGGATAACACTCACAAGAAGTTCTTGACAACCTGGTATGGCTGGGTGGCCTTTACAGAGTCACTGGAGAGGAAAAGGCTGTGGGCTTGGCTTAAGGGGTGCCCCTCCCCAATTCACCCCCCCCCCCGCCCTTCGGTGTTGTAAATCCCTTGTCCGTTTTAATGTGCCCAGTGGTTATTTTATAGAGGCCCATACCATATGCACAACCAGATGCATGAGCAGATGCAACAGCATGAAAGATTATGGCCACCCAGACAGGGCGGGTAGTGCACACCAGTGGTGGCCCGGTCATGATACCGGATGCCTCCTACGGGTGCAGGCCCCGGGACGCTGGGAGGCCTTGAGGTGTCAAAAGGTTAACCCTGTGACACGGTGATTTGAAACTTATGATATGGCATTGTAATATGTTTTGGGCATTACTGTGTCTTATATGCACTGGTCTCGTTGTATGCTGTATTGTGATACCTGGAAAAATGCAAGGGATGCAAGAAATGCCGCCGCGAGTTGGATAGGTAAAAAAAGTGGCCGATCGACGGTGTTTCACATATCCCAAAGCGGGATGCCCCAGGGGTGGTTGTGTAGTCAAGCATAGCATCTTATAGCCGCTAGGTCAGGTTTTGGTCCACTTTAAAATAGCCAACGGAGGGACATATCTGTATCGAGCATTAAGTGCAATGTGTTCATTTTAATCTGAAACTGTACAATATCATTGTTTTGAGACCAAGAACCCCTCGATAATGTCATTCACAATACACCAGCTCCTACCCAAAAGCTACAGCTCCTGCTATAGCCAATCCTAGAGCAGCCGACTTGCCACGCCCTCGAGCCGCTGTCAGGGCCACAGTGCTGCGCAGGGTCTTCTCAGATATTGCATCGATGAATTTCAGAACAGCCTTTGCCTGTGGAATGGCAAACAAGGAAAGAACAAGGGGAAGGAGAGAGAGAGAGAGAGAGAGAGAGAGAGAGAGAGAGAGAGAAAGAATTAATATGAATATCAGGCCCAAAGGGTCTAACAACGTCAGCACACCTAAGGTAACATGTCTCACAGTCCTTGTGCTGCAAGAATACAAATATTGCTATTTCTGACCAATTTGGCCATTAAATAAAACTCCTCACTTGATCACAGCAATCCTCCCCTCAACTATGAATGGCAACCTTGAGCAGCACAGTGACACAGCTGCACAGAATTGGGTGACAGACCTGCCACCTGCCTGCATTCTCTTCTAGACGACTCCGTCCAGGACCCAAGTTTATTAAACTGTAAGGAAAGTATTTAAAGTGATACTGCAGGCAAAGGTAATTATGACACTATTGCATCGGGCTACATTTGGAGCGGTCTTGAACGGTTTTCCGTTTTTTTTTAAATGAAGCAAAAATGACCGAGATAGAGGTTTACAGGTTCAGCCAATGAAATCCTCTCTTTCATCCTGTCCTCCAAACCGCTCAGCAGAGCAGGGCAGGATTGCTGGTCCTTCCCTCCACCAGATTCATCACATAGCTGTCAGTAGAGAGTCGATTATTAAGCAGCATCACAGATCCAAGGGCCACACCAATTTGTTTCAGAAGAGAAATCATATAGTGAACCTGTAAACCCAGATATCTCGGCCATTTCTGCTTCAATTCAAAAACAGAAAACAGTTTAGGACAGCGCCAAATGTAGCTTGACACAATGGTGTAACAAAGGCCTTTGCCTTCTGTATCACTTTAAGCAAGTACCTTAAAGGGACATCTAAAACTAGTCAAGCCACATGCACCCTTTTGTCTTTTTTAAAGTCCCTGTCTGGGCAAAAACAAACCCCCTCAACTCCCCTCGAGCCAAGCTGATTCGCCCGGACGTTTGAAGCTTAATGTCATCCCCATGGCCCGGAGTCCAACTGCCATCCCCTTGCGTGAGTCCCGTCTGAATCTGCCAGTCGCCGTGATCGATGCAAGGGGGGCGGGTGAGAAGGCAGCAAGGTGGGCGTGGGTTTCAGTCTGGATCTCTGGCGGAGGCAAGTGTCATCCTACCGGAACAGAGACGTCTAGCTGCGCGGGACCATAGGGGAGTATCTGTCTCTTCCCGGACAAGTCTGTTACTGTAAAGTTTATGGGGGTCCATTTTCACTTGCTGAGAAGTACAGAATAGCAAGTGTGGTATTATAAAGTCTATCTGCCTTACCCCCATGCTTTACAGGGAAGTCATGGTCTAGTGGTAAGCAATCAAAAGAGGGGGCAGGTTCATTTCCGTGGGGCATGACCGAAGTGCTCTTGACCAAGGTACCAATCCCCCCCTCCCCCAACTGCTCCCCGGGCGCAGTTGATGCGGCAGCCCACCATTAAATAAACACATAGTATTATTAGCAGTAGGAGTGCTGCTAACTCTAGTTTTATACACAAACCTATCAGTGAATTTCCTATAGTACCTGGTCCAGTGTTTTACAGTTTTCAACTAGAACGCCAACCGGCTGTGTGTCCTGGAGACTGAGCTTCACTTCCTGTAGTTCCTGTTCTTCTGGAGTCAGGGTGTCCTCCTAAACAGGAGAAATGTGTGCATTTACTGACACAGCAGCAGAGTGGCAAATGAATATACATTTAAAGTGGACCAAAATGGGCCCAGGAGTCTCACAGAGGCTTATTCCCTCTCCCTGTTCGGGATGCCTCCGCTGTGTGAGGGCTTGCATCACTTGCTTCCCTTCTCGGATGTGCGGGGCAACCCCCACAGCAATTGAATGTGTGCGCGCGGCCAACCCCCACCGCAATTGAATGTGTGTGCGCGGCCAACCCCCACCGTAATTGAATGTGTGTGCGCGGCCAACCCCCACCGCAACTGAATGTGTGTGCGCGGGAAACCCCCACCACAATTGAATGTGTGTGCGCGGCCAACCCCCACCGCAATTGAATGTGTGTGCGCAGCCAACCCCCACCGCAATTGAATGTGTGTGCCCGGCCAACCCCCACCGCAATTGAATGTGTGTGCGCGGCCAACCCCCACCGTAATTGAATGTGTGTGCGCGGCCAACCCCCACAGCAACTGAATGTGTGTGCGCGGACAACCCCCACAGCAACTGAATGTGTGTGCGCGGCCAACCCCCACCGCAACTGAATGTGTGTGCGCGGGAAACCCCCACCGCAACTGAATGGGTGTGCGAGAGTAACCCCCACTGCAACTGAATGGCTGTGTGTGGCCACGCACAGTGGAAGGATGCGAGTGATGCCGCGCGCCGCTGATGTGTGCGGCTGGGATTCCACTCAGCTTCTCCAGCCGCACATTAATATGCGCAGCCAGAGAAGCTGATTGGACAGGCGGCCGGAGGCTCGAGGAGAGGCGAGTAGATTCGGGGACCTGGAGGGCTTTCACACAGCGGGGCATCCTAAACTGGGGGTTCCCCAGGTGGACAGACCCAAACTCGGGATAGTGAGAAGTTAGTGGTCAACTTTAACAGCCAACTTTAAGAATATAAGAGCTTTTTGTTAGTATTAAAAGAATATCCAACAGAACTTCTGGTGATATTTAAAAATTAACACCACCCAAGAAAACTGCTATGTGCTGCTCCTCCCTGGCAGGGCTCCACAGAATGCCCGAAAATCTGACTCTTTCTGGTACCAATGTGGGCTGCTCAGCCATTCAGTGGTGCTTGTTCCATTCAGATTTCCTTTGCTGCACCCCTGTAGCCCATTTAGGAAGGCCTGGCGCAGGCACACCTACAGCTAGGAGGTATGCTGGGGATGAGGCACAGGCTAGTGGAAGAGGTGAGTGAGTTTAAATATGAGAAAAGACAATTCTGTGAGTACTCACCTGTAGAATTGCTTTTACTATGCATGGTACGGCCTGCTTCAAGAAGTCCTTACGTATGGGATATTCCGCCACAAGGTGGCGCAGGTTACTGCAGAATAGTTGTGGCTCCTCCCGGTACCATATAAAAATACCATTTTGTGAATACTCACCTGTAAAATGGGTATTCTAAGTATGTCACACACCCCGCTTCAAGACATTCATTACATGTGGGTATACTGACCTGTAGATGGCGATCTTGCAGAGATGTCAATAAAAAAAAAGTAAGACCCTCCCAGCCCATAAATACCTGGGACCTCCCACTCATTCCCCAGTATAAAGATAGCAGTAAGGTAAAGGGACCAGGAAAGCCAATTAAAACTAACAAAGGTTCACCATATAAAGGATCCAGAATACAAAAGGGCGGGGTGAAGCGGGGTGTGTGACATACTTATAATACCCATTTTACAGGTGAGTATTCACAAAATGGTATTATTCTAAGTATGTCACACACCCTGCTTCAAGACATTCATTACATGTGGGACATCCAATAGCAGTGTCCATAAAGGGCGGGGATCCAAAAAACAAGGCAACAAGGCACAAACTTAAACCACTGCAGCTTGCAGAACCTTGTGGCCAAACACAGCATCCGCTGAGGCCCGCACATCAACCTTGTAAAACTTGGAAAAAGTGTGAACCGAAGACCAAGTAGCAGCCTTACAAACCTGCTCAACAGAGGCCTGGTGCTGGAAGGCCCAGGACGCCCCAACAGCACGAGTAGAATGAGCAGTAACATGAAAAGAGGGAATCTTCACCTTGGCAGAATAGGCCCCAACAATGGCCTGGCGAATCCACTTACTAATGGAAGACTTGGCGGGAGCCAAACCTTTCCTAGGCCCAGAGGGCACCACAAAAAGGGCATCAGTCCTACGAAAAGGGGAAGTAGCCACCAAATAGTACTTCACACAGCGAACCACATCCAAAGAATGCAAAACCCTCTCCTTGTCATTGCTAGGCCTAGGACACAAGGAGGGTAGAACAATGTCCTGATTAAGATGAAAAGCAGAGACCACCTTAGGAAGAAAATCTGGCTTGAAGCGGAAAACAACCTTGTCCTGATGCCTCTCAAAGAACGGGGCCTTAATGGACAAGGCTGCCAACTCCGAAACACGCCGAACAGAAGTGATGGCAACCAGAGCAACAACCTTCTGAGTAAGCGTAGAAAGTGCAATATCCTGCAAAGGTTCAAAAGGAGGACCCTGCAAGGCAGAAAGAACCAAATTCAAATCCCAAACTGGGAGCAAAGGCTTCCTCGGAGGCTGCACATGCGTAACCCCCTGGAAAAAGCTCTTAACCAGAGGATGAAGAGCAAAAGACTTTTGAAAGAAAACCGCCAGGGCAGAAACATGCCCTTTCAGCGTACTAAGCTGCAAACCTAGGTCCAGACCATGTTGCAAAAATTCCAAGATCCCAGGGATAGAAAACGCCCTGCAAGGCAAGGCCCTGACCTCACACCAATCAATATAAGACCTCCAAATCCTATAGTAGATGGCAGAGGAAGACTTCTTTCTAGCCCTAACCAGAGTCTGAATGACAGCAACAGAAAGACCTTCCTCCTTCAAGATGGAGGTTTCAGCAGCCACACCGTCAAAGCCAGCGTTGGTAAATTGGGGTAGAGCAGTGGACCCTGAGTGAGTAGATCCGGCAGAAGGGTCAGAACTAACTGATCCTCTGCCAACCTTACCACGTCTGCGATCCAAACCTGTCTTGGCCACCTTGGAGCCACCAGGATTGCTGACGCGCCCTCTAGGGCCAGCTTGCGCACCACTTTGCCCACCATGGGAAACGGAGGGAACAGGTACAGAAACCCCAGATCCCTCCAGTTCAGAGACATGGCTCCGCTGCCAGAGCCAGCGGATCCCGCGAGAGAGACAAATGCCGGAAGCTTGTGATTGTGACGAGAGGCAAAGAGGTCCACCTCCGGAGTCCCCCACCGGTGGCACAGCGACCGAAACACCTTAGGGCTGAGCGACCATTCCCCCCGGCGAGATGACCCCCTGCTCAGGGAATCCGCCTCCGTGTTCTCCACTCCCGGAATGTACACTGCCGAGATGCATGGGACATTGCCCTCTGCCCAATCCAGGATCAAAGACCCTTCCCTGAGGGCACGCCTGCTGCGAGTCCCTCCCTGGTGATTGATGTAGGCGACCGCTGTCCGATTGTCCGACCGAACTTGCACCGGTAGTCCCCGTAACTGATGAGTCAAGTGAGCCAGAACCAATCTGATGGCTCTCAACTCCAGAACATTGATGGGATTGTGAGCCTCCTGAGGCCCCCACAGTCCCTGAAACTGAAGATCCTTCCAAACCCCCCCCCCCCCAACATGACAGGCTGGCATCCGTGGTGACCGTCTCCCAACGAGGGGTCAGAAAAGACCTGCCCCTCGTCAGATTGCTTGGTTTTAGCCACCACCAGAGGGAACGCCGCACCCGGGGAGACATCAGAAAGGACTGATCCAATGACAGTGGGGACCCGTCCCAGGCTGCCAAGAGATAGAGATGGAGCTGGAGCGTCCTTGTGTGAAACTGGGCAAAGGGAACCGCCTCGAACGATGCCACCATCAATCCCACCAGTCGCATCCCTAGCCGAATGGATGGGCGGGGGACGGATAGGAGACGCTGAGTCAATTCCTGAATCAGAAGAACCTTGGCTCAGGGGAGGAACACCCTGGCCTGAGAAGTATCCAGAGACATTCCCAGGAACTCCACCACCCTGGAGGGAGAGAGGCAGGACTTGAGATAGTTGATCACCCAACCGAAACTCTCCAGAGTGGACACCACAGTCCTGGTATCCAGCTGCGCCTGACTGAGGGAAGACGCCATGATGAGAAGATCGTCCAGATAAGGCACGATGCGGATACCCCTGGCTCTGAGGATGGCCATCACTCCTGCCAACACCTTGGTGAAAACCCTTGGAGCCGAGGTAAGGCCAAACGGAAGAGCCACAAACTGAAAATGTCGATTTTCCACGACAAACCTGAGAAATCTCTGGTGTGCCGGAAATATTGGAATATGCAGGTAAGCATCCTTGATGTCTATGGACGTCATGAAGTCCCCCTGACGAAGTGAGTGGATGGCTGAGCGCAGAGTTTCCATACGGAACTTCCGGGGACGAACGAACCTGTTGAGCAACTTCAGATCCTCTTCACCTGGGGGGCCTCCGATCCCCCCCCCTCAGGACTTACCGATCTTCAGGAGAGAGCACGGGAGGCTCTCTCCCCTCTGCTCCTCCGACGGCGGCCGCCAACTTGCCACTAAGCCCCACCCAAAAGGGGTGGGGCTAATGACGTCATCCCAGCCCCGATCACCGGCTTCAGCTCTCTCAGCTGCTGGTGATCGGTGCCCGGGGAAGGAGGTGGCAGGAGATCCTCTGATCTCCTGCCTCCCCCTTCTCTGGATGCCGATCACCGGCATCTGTCAGCATAGCGGCGAGGGACAAGAGCCTAAAATCGGAGGCAAGTACAGTAAAAAAAATTTTTTTTTTTTAAAAAATACTTTTGTGTGGTGTGTTTTTTTTTACAGTTAACCCTTTGTGAACTGGTAAGGGGTCCATGAGACCCCCTATACCAGTTCACAAGGCTCTGGGTCTGGCAAGTCACCTGCGGCTAGTGGGAGACTTGCCATTAACCCCCAGCCCCCCCATTACCTGCCTCCCCAACGGCCAGGGGGGGCAGAAGGGCCCGGGCCACTTAGTGGCTATGTGGGCTAGTAGCCTGCAGGGCCAGGGGCCACCAACGCTGGCCCCTGCGCCCTGTTCTACAAGCCCCCATAGCTGGCCCGGGTCGGTAATGCTGGGTAGGGGGGACCCTACGTCATTTTTGGGGGGGGATTTTTAAGGGTTTTTAAGCCTTAAAATTCCAAAAAAATGCCTGGGAGGGGGAACCCTATGTCAATTTTAACCGCTTCCTGTCCTGTTACACAGCAGGTATAAAATGCTTCCAGCATTTTTTGGTGTGTGTTTTTTTTTTACATTTAAAGTGGACCAACACCCAGGATTTTGACTATCCTGGGTATTGGTCCTTTCCCCTGGGGCATCCCGATCGAGGATGCCCCGCTCTGTGAAACCCCCCCGATCGCCCACAATAACTCATCTCACCCCGATCCTATGGTGCATGCGCGGCCGCTCGTCCAATCAGCGCGCTCAGAGCGGCTGAGTTATGGACGTCTAAGCTCAGCCACTCTGAGCGTGCTGGAGACCGCATCCCCCACTTCCCTCTAACAGGGAGCGTGCCCGCGCCGGCCATTCATAAATAGCCAGTGCGGGCACGCGCCCTGCTAGAGGGATAGCGGGGATGCGGCCCGCGCATGCCCTGTAGGACAGGGATTCAGGTAAGTGGTAGTGGGTGTTCCGGGGGTTTCACACAGAGGGGCATCCCGATTTTGGATGCCCCGGGGGGAGGGAATAGAACGGTCTGGGAATCTTATAGATTCCCGGGCCGATCAGCTCTGGGTGTTGGTCCACTTTAACCCACTGTGAACTTGTAAGGAGTCCATGAAACCCCTATACCAGTTCACAAGGCTGGAGGGCTGTCAAGTCACTTGCGGCTAGCGGCTGACTTGCCATTAACCCTGGCCCCCTATTAACTGCCTCCCCGAAGCCCAGGTGGGGGGGCAGAAGGGCCCGGGCTGATTTAGGTGGTGTGGGCTTGTACTTGGCAGGACGGGGGGCCACCAAAGCTGGCCCCTGCGCCCTGTTCTACAAGCCCTGCATAGCTGATTGCCGGGCTGGTTATGCCGGGTAGGGGTGGGCCCAATGTCATTTTTAAGGGAATTAAGGGTTTTTAACCCTTAAAATTTTAAAAAAATGGGGATACCCCCCCCTTGGAAGGGGAACCCCATGCCGATTTTTTTCTTGATTTAACCCTTTATAGTGTGGATTGTTGTTGTATTTTATTTTTACATGTTATAAAGTGTTCTTTTCAGTTTGGGGGGGTCTTCTGAACAGTAATGGGGGGCTACCAATACATATGTGGCACCGTTGTAATCGGGAGAAGTGGGGCTTTCACATGCAATATGGTTTTCTTTAAAAAAAAAAAAAAAAGGGTTTTATTTGAAATAAAGGAGACAATTTTCTAAAAAAATATTTTGTTTTGTTTAATTTACTCAAAAATATTTTAAAAAACAGTAAAAAAATTACAAACAAGACATTTCATGTTAAAGCCTAAACTCTGCCGCAAAAATAAAATATATAATTTTCCTGGAAATACCTGCAAAAATCACAGTTAAGCATAGCGCAAAATGGTTAAAAATGACCTGTCAAGAGAGGGTGACAAAACCTCAAGTAGGCTGGCTGTTAAAAGGGTTAAAAGTACCTATGCATGTTGGGTATCGTTCTGCTCGGGGGACCTTGCACTTTTAGATTTAGCTAGTTTTTGTCTTGTTTGCATATTGATATTTTAGGAAAACTCATTTTTTATTCTGCTTTATTATACATTTTTTAAGGGAACCCTGTGCGACCAAAGAATTCTTTGAGGGATTACTTTCAGAAAGATGGGCCCACTACAACATGCTGGGTACGCTTAGAAAGCTTATCATGTACATCATGTACATGTTCAAGGAATGAAAGTTTGTGGGGGGGTATTCCAAATGTAAAGGGTTGTTTTGGTAGAAAAAGAGCAGGGTGCGCACTTTGTCTGCAGAGCTGAAATTTTCAAGCAAAATTACCATTGTGCACATGCTTTACTTTTTGGTGTTTGGCAACTCTTCTTTTGACAGTAGCTATGCATGTTGGGTATCGTTCGGTTCGGGGGATGTTGCTTTTTCAGATTAACTTGTTTTTTCTTGTTTGCATATAGTTTTTTTTTTTTAGGAAAATGTGGCTTTGATCCTGCTTTTTTTTTTAATTTTTTTTCACATATTTCACCCCAAAATATTAAGAATACACTTGACAAATGACAAACAAGACATTTTATGTTAAAGCCCAGACAAAAAACAATATATAATTTTCCTGGGAAATCCCTGGAAATCCTTTCAAAAATCACAGTTGAACATGTGTAGCGCAAAATAGTGAAACATGGTCTGGCAACAGAGGGTGACAAAAGCTGCAGGTAGGCTGGCAGCAAAAGGGTTAAGTCCAGAGTGGGAGGAATTTACAGACACCTAAATTTAACCAGGGACCCTAGGACCGGGAGAATCCCCCTTTAATATAAACGATGGTCCACCTGGAACACACAAACACACAATCAGACCTACATAGCAACTGCCCAAAGGGTTAATAACAGCAGCGTTGCCAAGCAACCCCAAGGAGGGGCATAATCAAGAAGGAAAAACTAATTAGGCCCAAGGCCACTCATTCAACCGCCACCACCTCCGGAGTCCCTGGCAGTAGGAAGGAAAAAGCGCGTAGGCAGGGAGGGAGGGAGGGAGGGCCGGCGCGGTTCGCGCGTCACTCCCGGCCAGAAGCCGGGACCTGAAACGCGGCGCCCGCAGCAGGCGCGCGCACGAGCGCCCGGCCCCGCCCCCCCGCCCTGAGGGGAAGAAGCTCCCCTTGGGCACCTGAGAGCCGCCATGACAAACGCCGGCGCCGGTCTGAGTAAAGCCATGCACTGTAAAGCACCACACACACACACATTATAATGATGATCCATAAGGGACACGCCCCCCCAAGGGTATCCGGGAGAGGGGGATCCATGTTAGGGTGGGAGCCAAGGGGCAGGGCATCCCAAACCGGGGTCACCAACCCGGTTAGCCGCCTACCCCTTGTTATGGGGTCTCACGGCTCCTGAGCACCTAGGGTGCAATCTACCATTTCCCGGACCAGCAGCCTAGGCTGGGAGGCAAGTAATATAAATAAAAGAATCCGGGCAGGAATATAACAATAGAGGGCCGGGAGTCATCCCGACTACCTGCAAGGAGGAGACATCCATCTTCTGACTTGCTCGCCTCTGCAGAGATGAAAGACTGGGAAATGAGTGGGAGGTCCCAGGTATTTATGGGCCGGGAGGGTTTTACTTTCTTTATTGACATCTCTGCAATATCGCCATCTACAGGTCAGTATACCCACATGTAATGAATGTCTTGAAGCGGGGTGTGTGACATACTTAGAATAACAGGATCACCAATAGACCACTCCAGCGTTAACAAGCAGTTATACAAGAAGCCGGGAGATAATAAGGTAAAAAAGGTAACAACCCCAACTAACTTGGAACAATCACCATAACCCTTTCAGTGCCAAGCACGTAGATTCTACGTGCTCGCTTCCACTCAACTTAAGTGCCAAGCACATAGAATCTACGTGCCTGACTTTCCCCCCTGCTAGTTAAAAAAATAAAAATAAAAAATACTCACCTGACCCCCTCGTTGGATTCGGTCGGGTCTCCTCTTTAATTTGGTGCCATCCCGGAATAGCCCACCCCCCTACCCCCCCCCCGCTTCGGCAGCAGCAGCTGCTAACTGTAAAAACATTAAAAATGACATTTACTTACCTGAGGCCGCGCTGTCTCCCGACGGGTGTCCTCCTCACTGGGGGGGGGCTCCGATTGCCCCCCCAGCCTCTTCTGTGGCGAGGAGAGGGCAGAAATTGCCCTCCCTCCACTTCCTGGAACGGGTCTGCTAGCCCCGCCCCCCGGGGGCGGGTGACATCGTTGTGATGTCATCAGCAGCCCTTTTAATGCCGGCACCCGACACAGAGAATCAGTCTGCTCGGGTGCCTGGAGGAGAGCAGATGGGGAGGAGGAGAGGGCTGAGATCGCCCCCCCCCCTCCCCAGGCTCTCTCCTCCAAACACCCGAGCAGACTGTCATCGCAGCTCGCCGGGGGACACAGGATCGGAGGTGGGTAAAGTAAAAAAAAAATAAGTAAATAAAGATTTTTTTCTTGTGTGTCTGTGTCTTTTTTTTACACTTAACCCCTTGTGAACTGGTAAGGGGTCCATGAGACACCTTATACCAGTTCACAAGGTTGGGGGCTGGCAAGTCCACCTGCCGTTAACCCCCGCACCCCCAATTACCTGCCTCCCCAAAGCCCAGGGGGGGGCAGAAGAACCCGGGCCCACATAGGCTATGTGGGCTTGTAGGCTGCAGGGTGGGGGAGCAACAAAAGCTGGCCCCTCCACTCTGTTCCTACAAGCCCCCATAGCTGGTCCCGGGCTGGTAATGCTGGGTAAGGGGGACCCCATTTAAATTTTTGGGGGGTTTTTAACCCTTAAAATTCCCCCAAAAATGGGGCTCCCCCCCCCCCCCCCCCCGGGAGTGGGGACCCTATGTCATTTTTTTTTTACATTAACCTCTTATGTTTATAGTGTGGATAGTAGTAGTATTTTATTTGTAAATATATATAGTGCTATTTTCAGTTGGGGGGTCTCCTGGGCAAGAATGGGGGGGCTACCGATACATATGTGGTACCGTTGTAATCGGGAGAAATTGGGCTTTCACATGCAATATGTTTTTCTCTAATAAAGTAAATGTTTTATTTAAAATAAAGGAGACAATTGTCTAAAAAATATTTATATATATATATATATATATATATATATATATATATATATATATATATAATTTTCCTGAAAATTCCGGCAAAAATCACGGTTAAACATGGCGCAGAATGGGGAAAAATGACCTGTCAAAAGAGGGTGACAAAACTTCAAGTAGGTTGGCAATTAAAAGGGTTAATAGTACCTATGCATGTTGGGTATTGTTCTGCTCAGGCGACCTTGCTCTTTCAGATTTAGCTTGTTTTTTCTTGTTTGCATATTTATATTTTAGGAAAACATGTTATTTATTCAGTTTTTGTTATTCATTTTTTTAGGGAAACCCTGTGCAACCTAAGAATTCTTTGAGGGATTACTTGAAGAAAGGTGAGCCTACTACAACAAGCTGGGTATTCTTAGAAAGCTTAACATGTGTACTTTCAGGGAATATATGGTTTATAGGGGATATTCCAAATGTAAAGGGTTGTTTTGGTTGAAAAATTGCAAGGTGCGCATTTTGTCTGCAGAGCTGAAATTTTCAAGTAAAATTACTGTTATGCGCATGCTTTACTTTGGGGTGTTTGCCAACTCTTCCCTTGACAGTACATATGCATGTTGGGTATCGTTCTGTTCATGTTGCTTTTTGAGATTAAATTTGTTTTTTCTTGTTTGCATATAGTGCTCGATTCTTCCTTTTTATTCTTTTTTAGGGAAACTTTGAGCAACCAAAGAAAACATTGAGGGATTACTTCCAGAAAACTAAGCCCACATAAACAAGCTTGGTACACCTAGAAAGCTTGAGGTGTGTACTTCCAGAGAATATATAGTTTGTGGGGGGGGTATTTTAAATGTAAATGGTTGTTTTTCTGGAAAAACTGCAAGGTGCCCAAAGCGCAGTTGTATTTTATCTGAAAATCTCCTAAAGCTCTGTTTCAGTTTGGGGGAGTCTCCTGGGCAGGAAAGGGTGTCTAGGCAACCAAGAATAACAATACCAAGGGTGGGGTGAAGCAGGCCGTGCCATGCATAGTAAAAGCAATTCCACAGGTGAGTACTCACAGAATTGTCTTTTTCCTATTGCATGGCACGGCCTGCTTTCAGTAACCTTAAGCAGTAAGCTTAAAAGGAGGAACCTTCCCCCTAGCAGAATAGGCCTGCTCCACCGCCTGACGGATCCACTTGCTGATAGTGGATTTAGCCGGAGGCAAACCCTTCCTAGGCCCAGCAGGAATAACAAAGAGCATCAGGCTTCTTGAAAGACTCCGTAGCAACCAAATAAAACTTCAGAGCCCTGACACCATCCAGAGAATGTAGGGTCCGCTCCTTGGAATTAGCAGGGTTAGGACACAAAGAAGGCAAAACAATGTCCTGATTGAGATGAAAAGCAGACACAACTTTAGGCAAGAAATCCGGCTTAAAGTGGACCGTCACCCATGGGTGATCGGCCCAGGAATCTATAAGATTCCCGGGCCGATCACCCCCCTCACCGCGGGACATCCGAGATCGGGATGTCCCGCGGTGAGGGACCCCCCCCAAAACCCCAAAAGAACTCACCTGATCGGCGGCGGCAGCGGCCGCCGCCGCCTCCCGCGCGCTCCTCTAGCCGTGCGCGCCCCCGCGCCGGCCGTTTGTGAATGGCCGGCGCGGGCGCGCGCACTGTCAGAGGGGCGCGCGGGAGGCGGCGGCGGACGCGCTGCCTTGTCTGCCGCTTGTCCGTGGGAGCGTGGTGAGGTGAGTTTGGGGGTTTCTGGGGGG
Organism: Gastrophryne carolinensis; assembly: GCA_027917425.1. Taxonomy (NCBI): domain Eukaryota; kingdom Metazoa; phylum Chordata; class Amphibia; order Anura; family Microhylidae; genus Gastrophryne; species Gastrophryne carolinensis. The sequence continues at coordinate 102,647,080 of CM051241.1, forward strand.
TTTTACACAGCGTGGCACCCCTAATCGGGGTGCCCCCCTGAAGTGGACCAAAACCCAGGATAGTCAAAATCCTGGGTGTTGGTCCACTTTAAGCCGAAACTCCACCTTATCCTGATGCCTTTCAAAATAAGGAGCTTTGATGGAAAGCGCCACCAGCTCAGAAACTCGCCTGACCGAAGTAATAGCCACCAAAAAGGCCGCCTTAAGAGTCAGAATGGGCAATGCAGCCCCACGGATAGGCTCAAAGGGAGGACCCTGCAGAGCAGACAACACCAGATTCAAGTCCCAAACCGGTAGCATAGGTTTACGTGGCGGACGCACACAAGTAACTCCCTGGAAAAAAGTCTTAACCAACCGGTGATTTGCAAAGGATCTTTGGAAAAAAATTGCCAGAGCTGACACCTGCCCCTTGAGGGTACTAAGTTGAAGGCCCGAATCCAAACCATGTTGTAAAAATTCCAGAATCCTGGGGATAGAAAACACCCGACAAGGAAGAGACTTGGACTCACCAGACCCTGTAGTAAAGGACGAGGACTTCTTCCTAGCCCAAAGCATAGTATCAACAAAAGAGGCCGGCAACCCCTTATCCATCAAGATGGAGGTTTCAGCAGCCAAGCCGTTCAAGCCAGCGTTTGTAAATTGGGATGGCACAGCTGTCCCTGAGTGAGCAGATCTGGATCCTTGGGCAAGACTTATCGATCTACTGCCAACTGCACGTCGTCTGCAAACCACACCCTCCTTGACCAACAGGGGGCCACCAGGATGGCTGGTACCCCCTCCTGGGCTATCTTGCGCAGCACCCTGGCCAGCAGAGGAAAAGGAGGAAACACAGAGGAGCCGAAACTCCGTCCAAGGCATTGCTAACGCATCCGTGGCGAAGGCTGAGGATCCTGTGACAGGGAGACAAACCTGGGAAGCTTGTGATTGTGTCGGGACGCAAACAGGTCCACATCCGGCTGACCCCAGCGGTGACACAGGGAGTGAAATACCTCGTTGCTGAGGGACCATTCCCCCAACCGAGATTTGAGGGCTCGCTTGCTCCGAGTCCCTCCCTGATGATTGATGTAGGCAACCTCCGTCTGGTTGTCCGAGCGGATCTCAACAGCCCGACCCTGAAGGTGTGTGGTCAGCTGAAAAAGAACCAACCTGATCGCCCTCAGTTCCAGGACATTGATGGGAGCATGGGCCTCCTGGGGGCCCCACCGACCCTGGAACTTCAGAGACTTCCAAAGCCCCCCCCCCCCCCCCCCCAACGGGTCAGACTGGCATTTGTGGTGACAGTCTCCCAGCACGGAGGCAGAAAGGTCCTGCCCACTAGAAGGTTCCTTGGGTCCAGCCACCACGAGAGGGACTGTCTGGCTAGTGGGGACAGAGCAAATTCCTGATCCAGGGACACAGGGTCCCGATCCCAAACTGACAAGAGGTGCAACTGAAGAGGTCTCATGTGAAACTGAGCAAAGGGAACCGCCTCGAAGCAGGACACCATCAGGCCCACTAACTGCATCCCTTGCCGGATGGAGGGATGGGGACACGAAAGCAGAGCCCGTGCCTGCTCCTGAAGGCCCTCCACCTTCTGCTGAGGCAGGAACACCTTGACCTGAGAGGTATCCAGAGTCATGCCCAGAAAGGACCTCACCAAAGACGGAGACAGTGAAGACTTGGGAAAGTTGATCACCCAGCCGAAGGACTCGAGAGTGGAGGTCACCACCTGAGTATCCTCCTCGGCCTGATGAAGAGACTGAGCCACAATAAGAATGTCGTCCAGGTAAGGGAGGATGCGAATGCCCTGGTTCCGCAACAGAGCCATCACGCCCGCCAGCACCTTGGTGAACACCCGAGGTGCCGAGGTGATACCGAACGGTAAAGCCACAAACCGGTAATGCTGATCCTCTAGAGCGAACCTCAGGAATCTCTGATGACCTGGAAAGATTGGCACATGAATATAGACATCCACGGTGGTCATGAAGTCGCCCGGGCGAAGGGTATTGACAGCCGAGCGCAGCTTCTCCATGCTAAAGTGCTTGAACCTGACAAACTTGTTGAGACCCTTCAAGTCCAGGATGAGCCTCAAGGACCCGTCTTTTTTGGGGACTGTGAACCCCCGACCCTGTTCCTGGGAAGGCACCAGGCAAATGACTCCTGACTCCAACAGACGTTGAACCGCAAGGCGCAAACCCTGAGCTGACAGAGGGTTTTGAAACATCCGGGATCTGAGAAATCTTGGGGGCGGCCAGGCTGCAAACTCTATCTTGTAACCGGAGGACACCACCTCCTGAATCCACCGGTCTGAGACACGGAGCCACCAGGCGTGAGCAAAAAGCCGAAGCTGTACCCCTACCCGGAAAGGTGAGGGCGCCTCCTCATGCCTGAGGGGGCTTGGGAGAAGGTTTGGGCTTGGAACCCCATGAGAGACCGGGACGACCACGGGATCTGCCACGGCCCCAAGAATCTCTGTGGCTACCCGAGAAGAGGGAACCACGACTTCCTCTGGGAGCACGACAGGAGGGGAGGGAAGCGGATGGCCCCCGAAAAGACAGAGGCTGAGGCAGCCTACCATCCTTGGCTAGAACATCCAGATGCTCACCAAAGAGCCGCAGCCCCGCCAAGGGGAGCCCAGTGAGAGCCTTCTTAGCAGCAGCGACAGCTGCCCACTGAAGCAACCAAACAGAGCGGCGGCTACCACTCAGCCGTACCGCATCATCCATCGCAGTAAGTACAAAGGCAACAAAATCAGAGCATAGCAAGAGGGCCCTAAAATCCTCCCCCCTCCTACCAGCCATAGCGCCATCAAGGAGACGCTTGAGCTTTTTCTTAAGGGCAATAGCTGTAATGGCAGCGGCGCAGACTGGGCGCAGCACAGCCCACACAAATGTAAAAGCATGGCAGGCCAGCTGATCCATACGCCGCTCCTCGCAGTGTAGTAGTGTCAGGGGAAGGCATGACCGAGGTGTTGGACAGCCCCAGAACGGGAGCGTCCACCTCAGGGGGACACAACCATCGCTTGACCAGGTCAGCAGGAAAGGGTTACCTCTTATCCAACCCTTTGGGCACCGCGGGCAATCTACTAGGACGTTCCCACTCCTTGAGCACCATATTAGTGAAATGGCCCTGCTCAGGGAACTCCAGATGCTGTTTATCAGGACGAAAGAGCTCACCCTGCTTCCTCTTAGCCACCTCAGGGGGGACTATGTGCAAGATTTCAAAAATGTTAGCCAACAGTCTATCAGTGTCATCAGGGAACCATGAGTCCTCCCCAGACGCAGCCACAGGGTCACTGTCGTAACCCTCCTGCTGGTCCCCAGAGGAGTCTGAGTCCTGGAAAAATACCATTTTGTGAGTACTCACCTGAAAAATGGATATTGTCAGTGTGCCACACACCCCGCTTCCCCTTTAATTCTTACGATTGGGTTACTCACCGCAGGTGACGGCGTTGCAGAGAGGAAGTCTTGTAACGAGCCCCCTTCCGGCCTTTATATACCTGGTACCTCCCACTTAACACCAGTGATTTAAAAAGCAGAAAGACAAGGTACCAGTAATCTAAAGGTAACCTCAAAATAAAGAAAAGCTTCACCATATAAAGGATCCGGGATACCGAAAAGGGCGGGGTGAAGCGGGGTGTGTGGCACACTGACAATATCCATTTTTCAGGCGAGTACTCACAAAATGGTATTATTCTCAGTGTGCCACACACCCCGCTTCCCCTTTAATTCTTACGATTGGGACATCCAAAAGCAGTGTCCACAAGGGATGGGTATCCGAAGGCAAAAATGAAGCATAACTTAAATGACTGCAGTCTGCAGAACTTTGCAGCTAAAAACAGCATCCGCTGAGGCCCGCACATCAACTTTGTAAAACTTAGAAAAAGTATGAACAGAAGACCAAGTAGCGGCCTTACAAACTTGTTCAACAGAAGCTTGGTGCCGAAAAGCCCAAGACGCTCCAACGGCACGAGTAGGATAAGCAGTAATACGAAAAGCTTTCCCCTTAGCAGAATAGGCCGCAATAACGGCCTGACGTATCCATTTGCTAATGGAAGATTTGGCCGGTGCCAAACCCTTCTTAGGCCCACAGGGCACAACAAAAAAGGCATCCGTTTTACGAAAAGGAGACGTAAGGAGAAAAGGAGTTCGGGAGCCTGCAATTGTGACGAGAGGCGAACAGGTCCACCTCCGGCGTCCCCCATCGGAGACACAGTGAGCGAAAAACCTGAGGATGGAGAGCCCATTCTCCCAGACGGGAAGAGCCCCTGCTCAACCGGTCCGCTTCCTGGTTTTCCACCCCTGGAATGTACACCGCCGAGAGACAAGGAACATGAGCCTCCGCCCAGGTCAGGATCAGGGACACCTCCCTGAGAGCACTCGGAATGCGAGTCCCTCCCTGATGATTGATGTAAGCAACCGCTGTTCGGTTGTCTGAACGAACCTGGACCGGAAGGCCCAGAACGTGTTGAGTCAGAAGGGCAAGAACCCGACGGATGGCTCTCAGTTCCAGAATATTGATGGGTAAGTGGGCCCCACTGCCCCTGGAACTGAAGCTCCTTCCAGAATCCCCCCCCCCATCCCGAAAGACTGGCGTCCGTGGTGACAATTTCCCAAAGAGGGGTCAGGAAGGACCTGCCCCTCACGAGATTGGCCGAGACCAACCACCATTGGAGGGACTGCCGGACCCGGGACAACTGGATGGGCCAATCCAGCGACCGAGGCCGCCGGTCCCAAGAAGCCAACAGATAGAGCTGAAGCGTCCTCGTGTGAAATTGAGCAAAAGGAACTGCCTCGAACGATGCAACCATCAACCCTACCAGCCTCATCCCCAGACGGATGGACAGCCGAGGATTGGAAAGTAGGACCCGAGCCAACTCCTGAATCAGATAAATTTTGGACTGAGGGAGAAACACCCTGTGTTGACAAGAGTCCAACTGCATCCCCAGAAAAGACACCACCCTGGCCGGAGCGAGGGAGGACTTGGGAAAGTTGATCACCCAACCAAAGCCTTACAAACTTGTTCAACAGAAGCTTGGTGCTGAAAAGCCCAAGATGCTCCAACAGCACGAGTAGAATGAGCAGTGATACGAAAAGGGGGAACCTTCCCCTTGGCCGAATAGGCCCCAACAACCGCCTGACGAATCCATTTGCTAATGGAAGACTTAGCCGGAGCCAACCCCTTCCTAGGCCCACAGGGCACAACAAAAAAGGCATCAGTTTTACGAAAAGAAGAAGTAGTAATCAAATAGTACTTAACACAGCGTACTACATCCAAACAATGCAAAATCCTCTCCTTGTCATTCTTAGGCTTAGGACACAAGGAGGGAAGAACAATATCCTGATTCAAATGAAAAGCAGAAACAACCTTAGGAAGAAAGTCCGGTTTGAAACGAAAACCACCTTGTCCTGATGCCTCTCAAAGTAGGGCGCCTGAATCGACAAGGCCGCCAACTCCGAGACACGCCGAACCGAAGTGATAGCCACCAAGAAGGCAATCTTCTGAGTCAAGGTAGACAGAGCAATATCCTGCAAGGGCTCAAAGGGAGGAGCCTGAAGAGCAGAAAGAACCAAGTTCAAGTCCCAAACAGGGAGCAATGGCTTCCTGGGAGGCCGCACATGCGTAATCCCCTGGAAAAAAGTTTTAACTAAAGGATGAAGCGCAAAAGGCTTCTGAAAAAAGATAGACAAGGCAGAAACCTGCCCTTTCAAAGTACTCAGCTGGAGTCAAGCCCTGATTGCAAAAACTCCAGAATCCTGGAAACCGAAAAGACCCTACAAGGCAAAGATCTAACCTCACACCAAGCGATATAGGCTCTCCAAGTCCTATAGTAGATGGTAGAAGAAGACCTCTTCCGGGCACAGATCAGAGTCTTAACAACCGAGTCAGAAAGACCCTCCTCCTTCAAGATGAAGGTCTCAGCAGCCAAGCCGTCAAACCCAGCCTGGTGTAACACAGCCGACCCTGAGTGAGCACATCGGGCCGAAGAGGCAGAACGATCTGATCCACCGCGAGCCGAACGATGTCTGCGAACCATACTCGCCTTGGCCACCTTGGAGCCACGAGAATGGCGGACACCCTTTCCAGAGCCAGCTTCCGTACCACCTTGTCTAGCATGGGTATCGGAGGAAAAAGGTACAGAAACCCCAGATCCCCCCAACTCAGAAACATGCCGTCCACCGCCAGAGCCAGAGGATCCTGGGAGAGCGACACGAAGGTCGGAAGCCTGCAATGAGACGAGAGGTAAACAGGTCCACCTCCGGTGTCCCCCACCGGAGACACAGCGACCGAAAAACTTGAGGATGGAGAGCCCATTCTCCCAGACGGGAAGAGCACCGGCACAACAGATCCGCTTCCCTGTTTTCCACACCCGGAATGTAAACTGCCGAGAGACAAGGAACATGGGCCTCCGCCCAGGTCAGGATCAGGGACACCTCTCTGAGGGCACCCAGACTGCGAGTCCCTCCCTGATGATTGATGTAAGCAACCGCTGTCCGATTGTCTGAACGAACCTGAACCGGAAGGCCCAGAACATGCTGTGTCAAAAGAACAAGAACCAGACGGATGGCTCTCAGTTCCAGAACATTGATGGGCAAGTGGGCCTCTCGAGGCCCCCACTGCCCCCGAAACTGAAGATCCTTCCAGAATCCCCCCCCATCCCGAAAGACTGGCGTCCGTGGTGACAATTTCCCAGAGAGGAGTCAGGAAAGACCTGCCCCTCAAGAGATTGGTCGAAACCAACCACCATTGAAGGGACTGTCGGACCCGGGAGGACAACTGGAAGGGCCGATCCAACGACCGTGGTCGCCGGTCCCAAGACGCCAACAGATGAAGCTGAAGCGTCCTTGTGTGAAATTGAGCAAAAGAAACTGCCTCGAACGAGGCAACCATCAACCCTACCAGTCTCATCCCCAGACGGATGGACGGTCGAGGATTGGAAAGAAGGAACTGAGCCAATTCCTGAATCAGACAAATCTTGGATTGAGGCAGAAACACCCTGTGTTGACAAGAATCCAACCGCATTCCCAGAAAGGACACCACCCTGGCCGGGGCGAGGGAGGACTTGGGAAAGTTGATCACCCAACCGAAGCTTTCCAGCATGGAGACCACCGTCCTGGTGTCCATCTCCGATTGATTGAGAGAAGGAGCCATGATCAGAAGGTCATCCAGATAAGGCACGACGCGAATGCCTTGAGATCTGAGAATGGCCATCACCCCTGCCAACACCTTGGTGAACACTCTTGGAGCCGAGGTAAGGCCAAACGGAAGTGCCACGAATTGAAAATGCCGATCCTTCATCACGAACCGAAGAAAACGATGAGCCTGGCAGATGAGAACATGAAGGTAAGCATCCTTGATGTCTATGGACGTCATGAAGTCCCCCTGCCGAAGAGAACCGATGGCCGATCGCAGAGTTTCCATGCGAAACGGAGTACGGATAAACCTGTTGAGAAACTTCAGATCCAGAACGGGGCGAACCGACCCGTCTTTCTTGGGGACTGTGAAAAGATTGGAGTAAAACCCGAGGCCCACCTCCAAGCGCGGCACCGGCCAGATTCTTCACCAACGCCAGGAGCCCCTGCGCGGCCAAAGGATCGGTGGGCACCCGAGACCGGAAAAACCGTGAAGGAGGACGAGACTCGAACTCCAGCTTGTAACCAGACGACACCACCTCCCGGATCCATCTGTCCGGAACCTCCTGGTCCCAAACCAGGGAGAAGTGTCGCAATCGTCCCCCCACCCGCACGGGTGAGGGCACCCCCTCATTGCTGAGCGGGCTTACCAGCAGGCTTGGGCTTGGCGCCCCAGGACTGACCGGGACGGCCACGGCCCCTCCCCCGGTTCCAACCTGCATCCCTGGTAGCGGGAAAGGAGGCCCCTCTGCCCGCTCTGACCCCCCAAAAGGAGGGACTAAAGGAAGTCGCTCCCCGAAAGGAATGACGAGGCCTCTTGCGTTGAGGCAACTTACCACCCTTGGTAACTGAATCCAATTTATCGCCAAACAGGCGCAAACCTACAAACGGAAGAGCTGTAAGCGACTTCTTAGAGTTAAAGTCCGCCGTCCACTGGCGCAGCCACACCGACCGACGAATAGCAACCAACAGGGCCGCGGTCCTGCTACACATCGCAAGCACATCGTCCTGGGCGGTCATGACAAAGGAAACAAACGATTCACACTGCTTGAGAGAAGCGAACTCATCACAAGTGGGATCAAGATCTGCGTACAAATCTCTAATAATGGACCTAACAGCCATCAGAAGTAGCGCCGTAGCTGTGCCGATCCAGTGCCGATCCAGCACTGATAAAACCATGGCGAGCCAATTGATCAATCCGACGATCCTCACCATCCTTAATGGTAGTAGTGTCAGGGGAGTGCAACACAGCCGTGTTAGACAGCCCCAACATGGGGGCATCGACGTCGGGGGGAACAGACCAAAGCTTCACCAAATCCTCTGGAAAGGGATAACGCTTATCCCAACTAGGAGGAACTCCAACGAGGCGCGTGGGTTGTTCCCATTCCTTAAGGACAACCCTCACAAAGTGTTGTTGCCTGGGAAACACCAAACGCGGCTGGGGCACATCAAACAACTCACCCTTTGGCGGGGGGACCGCCTCAGGCGGATCCAAAGCCAGAATTTTAAACATTTGAGCTAGAATGGAAGGAGTGTCAAGGAACACCCCGGCAGCCTGATCGCCAGTGGTATCCACCAATTTCTGGTCTGCAGGCTCGTCCGACTCCTCAAGGAGCTCCCCCTCCTCAGCAGAACAGGCGATGCCGGAGAAAGGTGCTTCCGCTTAGCCGTAGCCTTCTGAGCCACCGCGGCGGAAACTATTTTCTCGAGGCTGGCCAATCGTGCACACACCTCAGATTGCGAATCCCCACCTTTGACAACGTCACGCGGGGTCCGGAATAGGTGGGGGGGGGGGGTAGGAGATGACGGAAGTTGCGAGGAGCCAGAAGCCGCAGTGCTGGACTGGCGCACAATATTCTGCTTTGCACATGGAATACATAATATAACATCATCGCCTGGGAGCCCCACAACCCCCACACAGCCTGGATAGCCCCGAAGAGCCATTTCCGGTAATGTCGGAAGCCTCCATATGGTGAAATTATGGTATTCGCAATAACCCAGGGATTTACGCATTAAGCAACCCCGGATGCCCCCTTTTATAATTAAAGTCCCGGGAGTGGGAGGATTTTTAAGCCTAGGAGAATCCCAATTTCGAAAATAAGACTAGCCAGGTATATCAGACCGGGAGACCCACAGCAGTGAAGGTATCCCAGGATCTGTAAGGGAAAGAGACCACAATCAGTCCCCCAAAGAAATTTGCCAGCATGTGCCACACACATACACCAACCAAACAGAATGTAACAGTAAAAATATAAACAATATATACAAAAGCCTGAAGTATATGCAGCCCATGAGAAAAATATATACATATACATGTATAATATATGCCTCCAGGAGGGGAAGCTGTACAAAAATGACATGGTTAACTGCTCAAGCGCATGCACCGCACAATCAAGCAAGACAAACAAACAAAAAACCTGTTTAAATGGCGGCGCCCTCCTCAGCCGAGCTAGGGACCGCTGGGCTGTTGCTGAGTGCCTCCGTGTAGTGAGGCTCCTGGTGAGGAAGAGGGAGGAAGGCGGGCCGGGCACAGCGCGCGAAGCGCTCCGGCCCCGCCCCCCGCCGGAGCCAAACAGCGTGGGCCGAGAGAGCGCGGCCCTGCCCCCTAAACACGAGCAGCGCGGCCCGCCGAATGGCGGCGCCGCGTGTAAACGGGCACCAACAGACGCCCCATACACACACACAGCCAAGCGGGAGAAGTTTTAGTAAAAAACGCTACAAGGAGCCCCAGCAGCTCGGGACACGCGCCCGCCCGCGGCGCTGGCCCCGCCAGCTGCCAGCGCTCCCCACATACACAATCACCACAAGTGTAAAAGCACCCCATACAAGCCACCCCCCCCCCCCCCAGAGTGAAGGGAGAAGGGACCAAGCGGGAGAAGGTGGCCAAGGGGAACACCGGGACAGGGGCATCCCAAATCCGGGTCACCATGCCAGATAACCGCATTGCCCCACGCGTGGGGACGAGCGGAGGAGATAAGCTCCTAGGCACCATATAGTGCCATCTACCTTTGCCCAGCCAGCAGCCTAGGCTGGGAGGCTTCCGTTTAACTAGGCATAAACAACACAATAGAACTGGGCAGAAATAGACCAAAAGGGGATGCCGGGGTCTGACCCCGGCTACCTGCAAGCAGGAGACTTCTTTCTTCTGTCTTGTCGCATCTTGCAGAGAGAAAACACTGGGTGTTAAGTGGGAGGTCCCAGGTATATGTAGGCCGGAAGGGGCTCGTTTTCAAGACTTCTCTCTGCAACGTCGCCACCTGCTGGTGGAGTAACCTGATCGTAAGAATTAAAGGGGAAGCGGGGTGTGTGACACACTGAGAATATAAACAATAAGTGAATGTAAGCATCCATCTATCTATTCTCTGATGCAAAGTACACACAACTCTTGGACATCAAGTAGATGCAATAAGAGGAATAAAGACATAACTGCCTGCTGACTTACTTGTGTTTTGGGTGGCACAGGCTTGATGTTAGCAATATGACTGGAGATAGGCAGGATATTTAGCTGGTCATCGATAACCATGCAGTTTTTACAGGAGGCCAGAGATAAAATAAACCTATCGGGAGAGATTCGATTGAATAGTATAGTATACGTATAAATAATAATATCATCATCTTAAATACAATCTTAAAAGCTGATAAGTTACAGGCCTGATAAGAGACTCATCTAATTTGCCATATTAAAATAATAACATAATAAATAACCAACACCACTCACCTTTCATTAAAACGCCCCACAACATCTTGATGTGCTTCTGTTCTGTAGCGAGAATGGACGTCCTACAGCAAAACAACAAGGGCAACACATTTAAGGTTAAAAAAAAAAAACCCTGTTAGACTTACGGGTAACAGTATTTCTAAGAGTCCTTTAGGATGGCCACGGAGAAAGAGGCTCCTCCCCCTAAAGAGGAAACACAAACAGGGACAGGAATATAAGCCCCACCCCTTCCTCCCAGCCGGCAGTATTGGGCAAGAAAAAAAAATACTACACCAAATAAAACATTTAAGGAGTGGTTGTAAGGGCCGTCCTTAAGGACTCGTAGAAATACCATTACCAGTAATTCTAAGATATTTTCTCCCATCGTTCTTCAGGACAGCCAGGGAGAGGATAATCAAGAAATTAAGATCCTAAGGGCGGGATACAGCCTGTAGTTCATTTCTACCAGGGCTTATTCGTCTGATTAAAGGTTTCAATGGTAGTGCTTATGGAAGGTGTGGGTGTAGACTAAGCAGTAGCCAAGCAAAATCCTTCTATGAAAGCTTCTGATCTTTCACCCCAGGAAGTGGAGGCTGATGTGGAATGAGCCGAAATAGATGGAGTAGAAACATCCATGGAATTGTAGGCCCAGGCCTTGTATATTCCATAGCTATAGCGGCTTTAGAAGCAGATAGTCGCCTGATCCTTTCTGAATAGGAAAAACAGGTGATATGTGAAGAAATCTTGAAAAGTGTTCTCCGAAAACAAAGGACACAGTGTGCGAGGAAGAAACTGCTGTTTAGGCCTTAACATTATATATAGCAACCGGATATAAGTGCTGGAAGTATAAAGGGACAGGGGAGACTCTAAGGTGACATGTAGGAAAGACCAAATACATGTGAACCCCCAAATAACAGATGTATACGGCTCACCAACGAGGGGAGACCTGGGGACACCAACCAAAGCGCCATGCCGCCAGTGCTGCCACCAAGAGGGAGACTTACGCAAAAAGAGAAGAAGGACCTGCACCACTGGAAATTAATATGGTAAAAGGTGCTGGCATAAGAGGGAGACTTACGCAGACAGAACCACGAGCCTGCTAACTACTGCAAATCAGGAGCCAGCCATTGTAGGTGATGCTCCAGCAGACCCTGGCCACAGGTACCCTGCCCTGTAGAAGTATAGCCAGAGTGTTGGCGCCTCCTGGGGTTGAAAAAAATAAATTATAACACAATACTGAGGACTGGGGGGAAGGGGTGGGGCTTTTAAACCTGTCACAGTTTGTGTTTCCTCTTTAGGTGGAGGAGTCGATCTCTCTCCGTGTCCGTCCTGAAGGACGATGGGGGGGGGGAGAAAAAAAAAAAGTATATGGCACCAAGCCTACCAACAGTCTGTATCGCTATAATTATCTTGCCTTTAAAGTAGACCAAAACTCACAGTCGATGGCCCTGGAATCTATATGATCTGTCTTATTCCCTCCCACTGGGACATCCCGAATCAGGATTTCCCCCACTGTCCAACCCCAGCCATTCACATAGGCTTTGGCGGGGATGCAGACACTCTCACTCCCCATTGAAACCAACGTAAGCCTTTTGTCGAATTATGTCACGGCAAACAGCTTTCATTGGACGGGAGCCCATGCACATGTGCCGTTGGACTTAATAAAGGTGAGTGAAAGTGTCCTGGGGCAGAACAAAACCCAGCTTTACCAAGGTCAGTCCCACTATACATGTAAAATTGTTGCCAATATTTGCACCACCAGCACTTGGAAGGACTAGCATTTACGGTTATGATCTGCCATTGAGAAATTTAAAGTGGACCAAAACCAGTCTCATAGCCTCCAGGGCCAGCTGATTCCAGGGACATCCTGAATTGAGACCCCCCCCCCCCCCCCCCCCACCCAGTCGCCATATATCCTTACCTGTCCAAAGAGCCCCCAGCGCACGTGAGGCCGGCGGCACCACTCACTTCCTCTTTCAGCTCTGCATGACCACGCCCCTGCAACAACTGAATCTCTGTGCATGGCAGCTCACAGCCGAAGCATGCAAGTGATGCCACTCGCTGCCGATGTGTGTGGCTAGTCTTCAGCTAAATGTGCGGCCGGAGAAGCAGACTGGACAAGAGGGTGCACATGCGATGTTGGAGAGGTGGGTTAACTGGGCAAACAGCGGGTTTCACACAGTGGGGCATTGTAAATCAGGGTGCCCCAGGGGGAATGGACCAAAATCTGTGATTGTGAAAACTCAGGGTTTTGGTCTACTTTAGGCCCCAGACACCCTAAAGGGCACAGATTGTATCAGCATATTTGTTCTGTTCTATCACTTTTCCCCATGTACGGTAAGTCCCAGGCACCCGTAGGAGAAGAAATAAACTACAGACAATGGGGGCGGCAGGAGGAGTAGGTCTGATCTCTTTAGCTGCACATATTCTTCACACGTCAGGAACAAATCCCAACACCATTCCACTTACCATAGTCATCGTGTACAACTGCTTCAGGGAGCTCATCGTGCGAAGCAAAAGCACCACAATTCCACCACCTTCTACAGTCTCTATTGTACGAGCCAACAAGTTAGGGGTGACCGCCTCAAAGTCCTAATGAGAAAAGAGTGCTATGAAGAAATATTATACTTCTAATGACACCCGCCATAGACACATTAGGGTCAATTCATCACCAGGTGAGAAAACTCTACTACTCTGTAGGAGAGAAAACGGCCGTTCACTTTTATACTCTACCTTTGGGGCGATTCAGCAACCCAGTGTAAATTTTCATCTAGTGTAAAATATGCCACAAAATAGATTATAAAAGTCAATGGCAGTTTTTTTTCCCAAAAAGTAGTAGCGTTACCTCACATGGGGCTGAACCGAACCCATTATAGCCGGTCTCTACAATGAAATAAACACATTTGGTAAACTGGCGAGTCGGTCTGATCATAGACCGATGCGGTTTCTTTTGCAGCTGACGAAATCGGTCAAAACCTACCTGCAAGACGCACATGCCGTAGGTGTTTCCCAGAATTTTATGGGTCTCATTGTAGTAACAATAGCGAATATTGGTGGCGGCAATAAACAGTTCAAAGGGATCGTCCTCCTTAATGTTCAACGAGCCGCTTTTAATGCGTTTCTGCAGTTTCCTCATTTTTTTCTTCCGATTGCTACAAAAAGATAGAGATAAACTTTAGACAAAAATGATACGGGTGTGGATTAATGATACGGATCAAACACGTTATCTTTTTCCTAATCATTTTTATTGATAATAAATAAATTCATAAGGTACATATACAGAAAAAAGTGTACAGATTATATAACAAAAAAGGGCCATCTAATGCTTTATTTCCAAATAAGTTACAAGATAAAATAACCAATTATCAAGAACATTGAGGGCCCCCAGGTGGCCAAGAAGAGTGTGGTTCGCAGACGTGGTACAGCTGGCAGTAGGCTCTGCCCTTGGTGCCAGAGCTGATCACTCAGGGCTCACTACGCCATCCCAATTTACAAACTCTGGCTTTGACGGCTTGGCTGCTAAAACCTCCATCTTGATGGAGAAGGGACTGTCTTCCTCAGTTGTGGATACTTTGATTAAAGCTAGGAAGAAGTATTCCTCTTCCATTTATTACAGGGTTTGGCGTGCCTACATTGACTGGTGTGAGTCTAGGTCTCTTCCCTGTCGTGTCTTCTCTATCCCCAGGATTCTGGAGTTCCTACAGCATGGGTTGGAGATGGGGCTCCAACTTAGTACTCTAAAAGGTCATGTTTCTGCCCTGGCTATTTTCTTCCAGAAGTCCTTTGCTCAGCACCCTCTGATCAGGACTTTTTTCCAGGGGGTCACTCATGTGCGTCCCCCACGTAAACCTATGGTGCCTGTTTGGGATTTGATCTTGGTTCTGTCAGCCTTGCATGGTGCTCCTTTTGAACCTGTGCAGGATGCTGCCTTGGCCATTCTTACGCTCAAGGTTGTGTTTCTGGTGGCTATCACTTCTGTCAGGCGTGTGTCTGAGTTGGCTGCGCTTTCCATTCAGCCCCCCCTACTATGAGAGGCACCAGGACAAGGTGCTGTTTCGTTTCAAACCTGGTTTTCTGCCTAAGGTAGTGTCTGCCTTTCATTTGAATCAGGATATTGTTCTTCCTTCTTTGTGCCCTAATCCTAGCAATGCTAAGGAGAGGGTTTTGCACTCTTTGGACGTGGTTAGGTGTCTGGTGGCTACTGCACCTTTCAGGAAAACGGATGATCTTTTTGTGGTCCCTTCTGGTCCTAGGAAGGGTTTGGCTCCTGCCAAGTCTACAATAAGCAAGTGGATTCGTCAGGCTGTGATTCAGGCCTACTCTGCTAAGGGGAAGAATCCTCCCTTCCGCTTTATGGCTCATTCCACTTGTGCTATTGGTGCCTCTTGGGCTTTTCAGCACCAGGCTTCTGTTGAACAAGTTTGCAAGGCTGCTACTTGGTCTTCTGTTCATACCTTTTCAAAGTTTTACAAGGTTGATGTTAGGGCCTCAGCTGATGCTGCTTTTGGCCGAAAGGTTCTGCAGGCGGCAGTGGTTTAAACTGCCTGCTGATTTTTCTTGGGGATCCCACCCTACTTTATGGACACTGCTATTGGATGTCCCAACTGTAAGTATTAGATTTGGAGCAGGACGTACTGTATACTAAGAATAATACAATTCTGTGATTACTCACCTGCAGAATTGGTATTATGAGTATACAGTACGTCCTGCTCCAACCCACCCTTGGTTTGCATTTTCTTGGATCCCCTGTATGGTGATTGTTATCATTGTTATAATTGATAGTTTGGATTGTTTAATGCTCCCGGTTCTTCTTAACTGCTTTTCAATGCTGGGGATTTGTGGGAGGTCCCTGGGTATTTGAGGGGGCCGGGAGGAGCCTATATTCGATGTCTCTGCAATCCAGTGCCATCTGGCGGAGTATATCCCAACTGTAAGTATTAGATTTGGAGCAGGACGTACTGTATACTAAGAATAGGTAAAAAGGTAATAGAACCCCAACTAACTTGGAACAATCACCATAAAGAGGCAACCAAGAACAACGATAACAAGGGTGGGGTGAAGCAGGCCGTGCCGTGCATAGTAAAAACAACTCTACAGGTGAGTACTCACAGAATTATCTTTTTCCCAATGCAAAAAAGCAGCTGAGGCCTTATCATCAACCTTGTAAAACTTGGAAAAAGTATGAACAGAAGACCAAGTTGCGGCCTTACAAACTTGTTCAACAGAAGCTTGGTGCTGAAAGGCCCAAGACGCACCAATAGCATGAGTGGAATGAGCAGTAACCCGAAAAGGAGGAATCTTCCCCCTGGCAGAGTAGGCCTGCTGCACCGCCTGACGGATCCACTTGCTGATAGTGGATTTAGCAGGAGGCAAACCCTTCCTAGGACCAGCAGGAAGAACAAACCATCAGACTTCCTGAAAAACTCAGTAGCAACCAAATAAAACTTCAGAGCCCTAACAACATCCAGAGAATGAAGGGTCCGCTACTTGGCATTAGCAGGCTTAGGACACAAAGAAGGCAAAACAATGTCCTGATTGAGATGAAAAGCAGACACAACTTTAGGCAAGAAATCCGGCTTAAGCCAAAACACCACCTTATCCTGATGCCTTTCAAAATAAGGAGGTTTGATGGAAAGCGCCGCCAGCTCAGAAACCAGCCTGACAGAAGTAATGGCCACCAAAAAGGCCACCTTAACTTGGACTCACACCAGGCAATGTAAGCATGCCAGATCCTGTAGTAGATAAAGGACCAGGACTTCTTCCTAGCCCTAATCATGGTACCAACAACAGAAGCCGGCAAACCCTTATCCATCAAGATTGGAGGTTTCAGCAGCCAAGCCGTTAAAGCCAGCGTTTGTAAATTGGGATGGCACAGTTGTCCCTGAGTGAGCAGATCTGGATCCTTGGGCAGGGCATACTGATCTACTGCCAACTGCACGACGTCTGCGAACCACACCCTCCTTGGCCAACAGGGGGCCACCAGAATGGCTGTTACCCCTTCCTGGGCTATCTTGCGCAGCACCCTGCCCAGCAGAGGAAAGGGAGGGAACACAGAGGAGCCGAAACTCCGTCCAAGGCATTGCTAGCACATCTGTGGCGAAGGCCAGAGGATCCAGTGACAGGGAGACAAACCTGGGAAGCTAGTGATTGTAGCAGGACGCAAACAGGTCCACATCCAGCTGACCCCAGCGGTGACACAGGGAGTGAAATACCTTGTTGCTGAGGGACCATTCCCCCTGTCCTGGTTCTCCACCCCCAGAACGTAAACCACCGACATGTAAGGGACATTCTCAACCGCCGTCTGGTTTTCCGAGCAGATCTGAACAGTCCGACCCCAAAGGAGTGGGGTCAGCTGAGAAAGAACCAACCTGATCACCCTCAGTTCCAGGACATTGATGGGAGCATGGGCCTCCTGGGGGCCCCACTGACCCTGGAACAGCAGAGACTTTCAAACCCCCCCCCCCCAACCAGTCAGACTGGCATCTGTGGTGACAGTCCCCCAACACTGGGGCAGAAATGTCCTGCCCACCAGGAGGTTCCTTGAGTCCAGCCACCATGAGAGGGACTGTCTGGCCAGGGGGGACAGAGCAAATTCCTGATCCAGGGACATAGGGTTCCGATCCCAAACTGACAAGAGGTGCAACTGAAGAGGTCTCATGTGAAACTGAGCAAAGGGGACCGCCTCAAAGCAGGACACCATCAGGCCCACCAACTGCATCCCTTCCCAGATGGAGGGATGGGGACACAAAAGCAGAGCCCGTGCCTGCTGCTGAAGGCCCTCCACCTTCTGCTGGGGCATGAATACCTTGGCCCGAGAGGTATCCAGAGTGATGCCCAGAAAGGACCTCACCAAAGCCAGAGACAGTGAAGACTTGGGGTAGTTGATCACCAAGCCGAAGGACTCGAGAGTGGAGGTTACCACCTGAGTATCCCTCTCGGCCTGATGAAGAGACTGAGCTGCAATCGGAATGTTGTCCAGGTAAGGAAGAATGCGAATGCCCTGATGCCGCAGCTGATCCTCCAGAGCAAACCTGAGAAATCTCTGATGACCTGGAAAGATTGGCACGTGAAGGTAGGCATCCTTGATGTCTACGGAGGTCATGAAGTCGACCGGGCGAAGGGTACTGACAGCCGAGCGAAGGGTCTCCATGCGAAAGTGCTTGAACCTGACAAACCTGTTGAGATCCTTCAGGTCCAGGATGGGCCTCAAGGACCCGTCCTTTTTGGGGACCGTGAACAGATTGGAGTAGAACCCTTGACCCCGTTCCTGGGGAGGCACCAGGAAAATGACTCCTGACTCCAACAGGCGTTGAACCGCAAGGCGCAAATCCTGAGCTGACAGAGGGTTTTGAGACATCCAGGATCTGATGAATCTTGGGGGTGGCCAGGCTGCAAACTCTCTTGTAACCGGAGGACACCACCTCCTGAATCCACCGGTCTGAGACACTTAGCCTCCAGACATGAGCAAAGAGCCGAAGCCGTCCCCCCACCCGAAATGGTGAGGGCGCCTCCTCATGCCTGAGGGGGCTTGGGAGAAGGTTTGGGCTTCGGGTCTCAGGAGAGCCCAGGATGACCACGGGATCTGCCACGGCCCCAAGAACCCCTGCGGATACCTGAAAAGAGGGGGCCTCGAGGGAGGGCCCCCGAAAAGGCCGAGGCTGCCTCCTACGCTGAGGCAGCCTACCATCCTTGGCTAAAACATCCAGACGCTCACCAAAGAGCCGCAGCCCCACAAAGTAAGAACCTTCTTAGCAGCAGCGTCAGCTGCCCACTTACGCAACCAAACAGAGCGGCGCATAGCCACCAAAAGGGCAGAGGCCCTACTACTCAGCCGTACCACATCATTCATGGCAGTAAGGATAAAGGCAACAAATTCAGAGCAAACCAAGAGGGCCCTATAATCCTCCCTACCAGCTGTAGCGCCATCAAGGAGATGATTGATCTGTCTTTTAAGAGCAATAGCCGTTGTGGCAGAGGCACAGGCCGGACGCAGCCCAGCCCCCACAAATGTAAAAGCATGGCAGGCCAGTTGATCCATACGCCGGTCCTCGCTGTCCCGCAGTGTAGTAGTGTCAGGGGAAGGCATGACCGAGGTGTTGGACAGCCGCAGAACGGGAGCCTCCACCTCAGGGGGACCCGACCATCGCTTAACCATGTCAGCAGGAAAGGGGTATTTCTTATCCAACCTTTTGGGCACAGCGGGCAATCTACTAGGATGTTCCCACTCCTTGAGCACCATATTAGTGAAATGGCTCTGCTCAGGGAACTCCAGATGCTGCTTAACAGGATGAAAAAGCTCACCCTGTTTCCTCTTAGCAACCTCAGGGGGGACAATGTGCAAGATTTCAAAAATGTGGGACAACAGATTAGCAGTGTCCTCAGGGAACCAGGAATCCTCAGACTCAGACCCAGGATCACTGTCGCAGCCCACCTGCTGGTCCCCGGAGGAATCAGAGCCCGGGAAAAGCTCCCCCTTCCTCATGCTCCTTAGCAAACCAGGCAGGCGTGGGAGCCAGGTGCCGCTTCTTACTAGAGGCCTTACGTGGCACAGGTCTAGCAAGTTGCCTTTCAATGCTGGCCACACGAAGTGCCAGATCAGACTGTGACCCCTTGCCAGTATTCCCCTCACTGGGGGCTAAATGCAGGCGAGGGGGGGTAGGCGATGCCGAGGGGGGCGCAGAGCTAGGAAGGAAGGCGGGCAGCCCAGAATGTAGCGCAAGGACACTTTGGGCGCATGGCACGCACACCCTGACACTGTCACTCACAGGGGATACCCCACACACGGTACACAGCCGGGATAGTCCCGAAGGACCCCCAAGCACGTTATCCCCAGAAGCCTCCATATGGTGATTAACACAGGCACAATAGGCCGGCACAGGGTAAACGCTAATAAAAGACACACGGGATGCCCCCCCCCCAAAGGATGCCCCCAGAAGCCAGAAAGATGAGGGATGGTAAGGGATAGGACCGGGAGAAGCCACAACCCAGTAGTCCTGCCTGAAAGACATAAAGACACAAGTATCCCAGAGAGCATGCCCAAAAGAGACTAAAAACCCCAAAGGGGGACTCACGGACCAAGTAGGACAAGGGCACCAACCACAGGAGGAAGCGACAAGCAGACCAGGATCACCGCCGCAGCTCCGGGATGAGAAGAGCCCCAGCACAAACAAAATGGCGCCGGCAGAGGAACCTTGAGGGGCGGGCCACAGGACGACGACGCGACAACCCCCCCCCCCTTCCCTCCCCGAAGAGCGCGAAATCGGTGCTCACGTGACCTCGCCAGCGTCATCACAGTAAGAAAAAACGCCTCACAAATATAGCGCCGCCTGCCGCGGAGCATAGTACAAAGCGGCGAGGCGGCTAAAAACAGTGAAAAACACAGTAAAAAACCATGCTAACAAGCCAAGGCACCCTCGCCGCTACCACCTGCCCACACTACAGGAGGGGGAGGGGGCGAGGAAGGCAGGTGAGCAGCGGAGAGGCCTCGGCTTGGAGCAGCGCTCCTCAAGCACTTGACCCTAGTGCTCCTCTACCCTAACCCGATCCGTCAGCCGAGGCTGGGAGGCACAGAGGGTTCGGCAACGGGTGGAAATAGCCATGCAGGGCAGCAGGCTTGTTTGCCCCGCTCACCTGCGCAATATAAAGAGCCATCTAATATCTTCGCAGAAATCACTGCAGAGAGAACACTGGAGAAGTCTATGGTAATTCCGTTTTTATATGGTCCCGAGAGGAGCCACAACTCTTCTGCAGTACACTGCGCCACCTTGTGGCGGAATAACACAGATGTAAGGACTTCGTGAAGCAGGCCGTGCCATGCATTGGGAAAATAAAAAGGGGTCGAGTCCCTACCCCTATTCGGCCCCTACTTACCTTTTGGATGTCGCCACTGCCTGCTGCGGCGACGACATCCGCCTGCTCCAGGGCCTGAGCGATGCCTCCCACTCCAGCTTAGCAGTCTGTTAGTGAGTCCAGTCAGCGCCAATCAGGTGTCATGGAATTTTGGGCGGCCCCTTTGCATCCCATTTGGGGGCTGCATGCAGTGCCTGATGGAATGCAAGATGGTACCGCCTGCCAGAAGTTCACCCGGAAACTGAGGGACCTGGAAGATGGATCACTTGGTGAGGCGAATAAAGAATGCCCTAAGGTAAAACCGGAGGGGGGCAGCAGATCGGTGAGGCTTGGGGGAGGTTTTAAGTTCCTCTTTAAGAATCACTTAAAGCGGTACAACACCCAATTTGGACCCCCCCCCCAAGGTGGACGGGTTTTGAAAATAAAAAACATTTTTACCACCATGAGGCCACGCCCACCAGCCATTTTTGAGATCACCGATTGGCTGATGTGACCCAGCTGCATCCCTGGTTTCCTATCTGAGTGGCTGGGCATGGGAGCCAACAGTAAAGGCGAGTTTATCCCGGGGACTGCTGGATTACGGGTGGCCCTGGAGCAAACTAGTGGCCTGGCAAGGCCAGGAAAAGTACCGGACACGCACCGAAGAGCATAGGGGCTGGTGCTTTGGCATGGTTGAAGGCTGGCTGTTCAGCCACCTAGGCAGGGTGTAGGTCTTTCCCTCGCCCGAAAACTGAGCGACCTAGAAGATGGAGGGGAGGGGGGTCAGATCGCTGAGGCTTGGGGGAGGTTTAAACCTCGCCCGATGTTACTCTTTAAGAATCACTTAAAG
The DNA here is from genome assembly GCA_027917425.1 of Gastrophryne carolinensis. Lineage (NCBI taxonomy): Eukaryota > Metazoa > Chordata > Amphibia > Anura > Microhylidae > Gastrophryne > Gastrophryne carolinensis. Next base: position 102,668,567 of record CM051241.1, read on the forward strand.
TGGCACAAAAATTTGGACCCCTCCCCCCCTTGAAGGTGGCCTGGTTTTGAAAAGAAAAAACATTTTTACCACGAGGCCACACCCACCAGCCATTTTTTAGTTCACCCAGCCGCATCCCCAGTTTTCTATCTAAATGGCTGGGCGCAGGAGCCAACGGTAAAGGCAAGTTTAACGGTGACCCCAGGACTCCTCGATTATGGATGGGACGGGGCAAACTAGTGGCCCGGCGAGGCCAGAGGTACCGGACACGCACCAAAGAGCATAGGGACTGGTGCTTTGGCATGGTTGAAGGCTGGCCACCTAGGCCTGGGGACCTCAGCCCCTGATGTACAGCTGATAGCCTTGGAGAGGGGTGGATCCCCATGTCTTTTTTTTTTTTTTTATTTTAACAAATGGTCACTCAGACATAAGGAAATTGCATGCGAAAAATGTCAAACATATATATGCAGCTGCAAAACACAAACGCCTGCCGCAAGCCATTAACTCAAAATACATCGACAAAAGCATCTGGAGATGCCTGCCTTGTTTTAAATTAAAAGTGGTACACTAGCTTTCGCCAGGGCATCCCGAATCAGAATGCCCTACTGTGTGAAAACCACAGATGCCTCCATTCACTCACTTTTTCCATGTTCCAATGGCCCAAGTGCAGACTCTCATCCAATGAGAGCTTTCTGTCATGACTATGTCAATCGGCAGAGGGCTATCATTGTTGTTGCGTGCTCCCGCCCCAGCCATTCAGATAGGCCAATGAAGAAAAGAAAGCCACCTGCCGAATAACAGTCAGGGCAGGTGGCTCTCATTGGACGAGAGCCTGTGCATGTACCACTGGAACAAAGAGAAGGTGAGTCAATAGTGGTGATCAGGGAAGGAATTCACACAGAGAGGAATCCTAATTCAGAATGGCCCGGAGGAACGCAACAAAACCCGGGAAAATTCCTGTTTTTTTTTTATTTTTTTTTAAACAGTCCTAATGACGTTTTAATAATGGATGCTGGCATTTAAAGTGGACCAACACCCAAGATTTTGACTATCCTGGGTCCTGGTCCACTTCCCCTAGCTATGTGAAACCCCCCAGATCGCTAGCTTCAACTCACCTCACCCCGCTTCTATGGCACATGCGGGGGAGCTCGTCCAATCAGGGCGCTCGGAGCCGCTGAGGTATGCACGTCAAAGCAACGTCTTAGCTCAGCAGCTCCGCGCACTCTGGCGGCCGCATCTTGCGCTTCCCTCTAACGCGCCCTACTAGAGTGAAGCGCAAGATGCAGCTGCGGCCCGCGCATGCACTGTTGGACCGAGTTTCAGGTAAGGTTTGCGGGCTTCCTGGGGGGTTTCACACAGTGGGGCATCCCGATTTTGGATGCCCAGCGGTGAGGGATTGGATCGGCCCGGGAATGATCCTGCTGGGGGTTGGTCCACTTTAACTTCTAGTTCAGTTGCCTTGATTGATTCCTAGGGCTATACCATGACCTGGATGAATGAGAACCTTCCCAGACAAGGTGGTACACACTTCCTGTTTGTTACACAGATGGGGGAGGTCTTACCTGCTGAAGCCCAGCTCTTTCTTGTAGCACCAGAGAACGGAGGGCCGAGCTCTAACCGCAGCTTTGGAGAGCATGTGATGCAGAATGATCACCTACAACAGGAGAACAGCACCATGAACCTTCCCTGACCAGAACAATTTACCAGCATTTTGGCCATTCAAATACTAATAATGATACTGACAATAATACAATTCTGTGAAATACTCACCTGTAGAATTGATATTATTTGTATACAGTACGTCCTGCTCCAGATATAATACTTACACTTGGGTTATCCTCCGCCAGATGGCGCTGCACTGCAGAGACATGGAAAAACAGGCTCCTCCCGGCCCTTCAAATACCCAGGGACCTCCCACAAATCCCCAGCATTGAAAAGCAGTGAACAAGAAGCCGGGAGAATTAAACCACCCAGAACAACTGGTAATGATAACAAGATAACAATCAACATACAGGGGATCCAGAAAAATGCAAAACCAGGGGGGAATCAAGACAACAAGGGGGATTCTTCCCCTTGCCTGAATAGGCCTGAGTAACAGCCTGACAATCCGATCGCTAATAAATTTGGCAGAAGCCAAAGGCCGAAACAAGGCACCAGGAGTAACATCCATTAAGGTAACAAGCAGGACCAAACCGCCCAACCGAGAGCAGACGAGATAGGGCATATTCAGGATGTAATGACAAGCCCCAAGGAACCTCAGTTCCCCTAAGGACACAGTGACTCCTAAGGAAAAAAAATGCCAACACCTGTATAAGGAATGCAGAACCACTTCCTCAGTGTCGCTAGGAAGGGGGATAGCCGTGGAAAACAATATCTAGAATAAATGGAACATAAGACACCTTCAGATGTATAGACTCCAGCTTCAGGCGGAACTCCACCTTATCCTGGTATATCTCAAGGAATGAGGGCTAGGTAGACTGAGCCGCCCGCTAACACACGCCTGACCAAGGTAACAGTCACCAGAAGGACAACCTAGAGGGTAAGGATATCCAGACAGCATCCTGAATAGGACCAAGGGACAATCCTGCAAGCAGACGGAACGAATTCAATTTCAATCCCCAACAGGGACCATAGGAGTACATGGAGGACGCACATGAGCACCCCCTGAAGGAAGTCTTAACCAAGGAAGACTGAACCAGAGACTGCTAAGGCAAGGTGGACAGGGCAGAGCCTGACCCATCAGAGAACGAAGCTGGGAAACCAACTCCAATTCATGCTGAAAGCCACACTGGAACCTGGGAACCGAGAACGTCCAACAAGTAAGAGAACTAGACTCGCCCCAATCAATGTGGGTATGCCATACCCTACAACAATAGAAGACGAGGAAGAGGCTTACTCCTAGCCTTCCCATAGTCACAAACATCGAGACAGCTAAACTTGTCTCCATCAAGAAGTATGTTTCAGCAGTCAGACCCACTAGGCTAGAGACCATGGATTAGAGTGACGTAAAGGGGCCCTGAGTGATCAACTGGCACTCCTGGCAAGGTGCAGAACTACTGACCATGGTACCATGTCTGCAACCACACTATACTAGGTCAACTAGGGGCCACCAGAATCACTGGTCCCCTTACCAGAGTAATCTTCCGCATAACCCTGCCTAGCAGAGGGAATGGAGAAGGACATACAGAACCAAACGTCCTGTCAAGACGGTACTAAAGACATCCGGACCACTGACATAGGATCCTGGGACAGGTGACGGAACCCAACAGATCCACGACTGGTTGGACTCCATAACGACACGGGGATTAGCACATCCTGTCGCAGAGGGGCTTCGCTGGAGCTAATATCACTAGCATGCAGGAAGCATTGTCTCCACCCAGAAGGGAACATAGACACTCCCTGGAAGGTCCGCCAGCTCCAGGCCCCTTCCAATGGTTAAAGTAGTACGTCTGTCGTCAGACGGACAGAGCACCCCCAGCCTGGCAATCCAGAAGGGGAGTGGTCAAGCGAGAAAGAGCCAACTGAAAAACGCTCACTGTTTAGACTTCAATAGGCGTAAGGGCCCCACCAACACCAGAATCGCAGGGGGTTTCGGAAGAAACCATCCCCTTCAACCTGAAAGGTTGGCATCCCTGGTGGCCGTTTCCAGGAAGGGGCAAGGAGGAACTGCCCCCAGACAAGTCCCTCGAGTTCATCCACTTTCAAGAGAAAACCGTCATACAGGTGGGAAGGCCCACAGGCCCTGCTCCAGGGGTGCTGGATCCCTGTCCTATGTTACCAATAGAAGTCGCAGACGGGCTCAAGGGGAACTGAGCATAAGAGACCTCTTTAGCTACTTGGGCTCCTGCCGAGCAAGTTAACAACGGGCCCACCAGTTGCATCCCTGCCTGGTGTTAAGAAACCAGGACAGTAGTAAGGGACTGGGCCCATGAGACCAGTATTGCCCACCTAATTGCTGAGAGGGGGAGAATCTGGTTTGAACCTGATCCAGAATCATTCCTATTAATGGAGTTACCACTTTAGGGAACAGCAAGGACTCAAGGTGATTGAACACCCATCCAAATGATTCCCAATGGGCCCACCAGCCGGGTGTCCAATTATCCTGACGCAGAGACAGGGAAGTGAAGAAGGGCGTCCGGGCAGACATCACGTGGACGTCCCTTGGTCTCATTAGAGACATCACCATCGACAGCACCTGAGTGAACACTCTGGGAGTTGAAGAGAGGCCAGATAACAGGGCCACAATTAACAGTGTTGGACTTCCAACACGAACCTGGAGAGCCTCAGAGATCTGAGGGCACAGGAATGTAAACATAAGCACTGAAGAGTTCCCCAGACGGCAAGACGCCCACTGGGCGCAAGGTGCTGATGGCCCAACTCAAAAGTTTCCATGAAGGAGACTGCCTGTAATTAGAGAATTGCTGTGAATCCAGAATGGGCCACCCGACCCATCCTTTGGGGGGCTGTGGAAGGTGGTATAGCGGCCCTTGCCTCTGCCTATTACGGGCAATCTGCAAGAGACCCTCAGACCTTGCAGGCCTGTGCCAGCAACTGAACAGAGGCAGGGACCAGGAGTACCTGGGACCTGATAAAAACTGGGGAAGGCCGTGCAGCAAACGCTATCCTGTATCTGGAGGACACAACCTCCTGAATCCACCAGAATGAGGCGAGATGCCTCCTGATAAGAGCAAGGTGCTGCAGCCATCCCCTCACCCAGCCGAGCGAGGGCGCCCCATCATGCTTGAGGGGGTTTGGTGGAAGATTTGGGCTTAGCCCCGCCGGAGGGGCCAGAGCGTTGTCTGCTGCTCGTGGGGCAGGAGTCTGCACGAAAAATCCGGAAAGACACCCCTGGTTCCTGTTTAACACTAAGGTGGGGGGGGGGGGGGGGGCAGGGGTGCCCCTGCCTCGAGGGGGCCGAGACGGCCGTCTGCGAAGGGGTGATTTGCCCTTTTTACCGAACAGGTCTAGACGGGCCCCAAATAGGCGTTGCCCTCTAAAGGGGAGCCCAGTAAGAGTCTTTTTAGTAGCATCATCAGCACCCCACTGTCGCAGCCAGACCAAGCGACGAATAGCCACCGCAAAGGCGGAAGTTCTTGCACACATTCTAATCGCGTCATCTAGCGCTAATAGAATAAACTTCACAAATACATCACAATTGAAGAGTGCATTAAACACCTCCCAGGGAGATCCTCGGGGTGATGATCGAGCAATTTTTTTATGAGGGTTCTAGCGGCCACTGCAGTAATGGCTGCGGCACAAGATAAGGCATGGGAGGCCAGCAGCTCAATGCGCCGGTCCTCAGCATCCCGAAGGGTACTATAAGCAGGGGTTGTAACAAAGAGGGGGTTAGGGACCCCTATGATCGGCGCATCCACCATGCGGGGTGACGAACAGCAATTAACCACCTCAGGGGGAAAAGGGTATTTCCTATCCCAGATCCCTGAAAGTTTACTGGGGCATTCCCATTCCTTGAGCCCAAGGACATGGAAATGAGCCTGCTCTAAAATTCCAAACGTGCAGTCGCAGTATGGAAACGCTCCCCTCTAGGCTTGGGGACCTGACCGGGGGGAGAGATAGACAGTGCCTTAAAGACCTTAATCAATAGGTCGTCAGTGTCACACTGGCCCCAGTATTCAGGGCCAGAATCGTCATGACTCCTCGGCCTCTCATCAGAAGAGCCCGAGTCAGAGAACAACTCCCCTTCATCAGAAGGGGTATAGTCACACAGAGTAGCAAACCCCTCAGTTCTCATAGAACATACAGAAACATGGGGTGACAGGTGCCGCTTTCTACCAGGGCCCATTCGCTCTGACAACCTAGCAATAATCTGTTCAGCCATAGGCAGTCTGGAAGGGCCAGCAGGCTGCAATTCCCCACTTGTAGGCGACTCAGCAGGAGAGAGATTTAAGCCTGGGAACATAGGTGAATTGAAGCTAGGTGTAGCCACTGGCCGACCAGATTGCAGGGCCAGGGCTTGCTCGGCACAGGACGGTACGCAGACCCGTGCCCTGTCATCATCAGCATGGGGTTGTCCACAGGCTATACACCGCCGGTCTTGTGCCAGAGGGACCCCGGTCACATAATTCTGAGATGCCTCCATATGGTGATTAATCAAGGCACAATATGCCAGTAGGGATTTACACAATAAGTAACCCTGGATGCCTTATACGCTATGGAAGTGGGAGAATATTACAAGGCCCGCTTTAATTTTACACCGGGCCGGGAGAAGCCAATGGTGTTCACCAGTCTGAAAGACATAATGGGAATAAAGGGTGTCAGAACCATGCGCAGTAAACAAGGATCATGAAAATCGCCTGCGAGGGAACTTACAGACCAAGGGAGGAGGAAGACCGCTACCACGCGTGCGTGCGACCAGCATCAAAATGGCGCCAAGCGAACCTCGAAGGGCGGGCCAGAGCGGGCTGTGACGCGGAGCGTGCCAACCTAGGTCCCCGCCCCCCCCCGAAGAGCGCGAAGCTCTGAGGTAGTTACAAACTGTCATGAGGAGCGAAGTGAATGGTACACTTAGAAAAGATGATTTGCCAATGAAGACGCCGCAGCGTCTGAGGCGACGTCGCCGCCCGGCGCAGCACATCCAGTAAAGGAAGAGGTGCGCGCGGCGGCGACAATTACACAGTAAAGAACAAACAGCGCAGCTCTGACCCCAGGAATACTAGTCCGGGGCAAGACTAAGGCCATAACGTGTAAAACATACACTAAGACCACTACACACACACCCCCCCCCCCCCGTTTCTTTCCCCCCGGGCTACGGGGGGGAATGAGGGAGGATGGCGACCCTTTGTACAGGGCCCACCGCTACACGGGGCATGGGGCAATAGTGCGGGAGGGGCATCCCCTAGAGGCTCACCATCATCCCTAAACCGCCTACCCTTTGGTGGGGGACTGCGGTGGAGCATGGCTCCGTTAAGCACGCATGGTGCTGCCTACCTTCACCCGACCAGAGGCACATCACAGGGAGGACGGGTGGGAATAGTCCAACAGGGCCGCAGGCTGTAATAGCCCCGCTCACCCGCGATAGAGTGATACATCATGTCTTTGCGGTAAGCACTGCAGCGAAATCTGGGGATTTGTGGGAGGTCCCTGGGTATTTGAAGGGCCGGGAGGAGCCTGTTTTTCCATGTCTCTGCAGTGCAGCACCATCTGGCGGAGGATAACCCAAATGTAAGTATTATATCTGGAGCAGGACGTACTGTATACTAAGAATAAAGACACCCACCACAAACCAGCAGCAGATCAGCCAATCACATGTCATGTAAGGTGACCGATGTCCATTCTATGATGTAACAAGCCCATACAAATAGGTAGGTCATTGTGTGCAGCTTGAGTGGCTGTGTGTACCCGTCATATACAGCATATCCCTACTATTGATGATAAATAAGCATTTTATTAGTACCTGGTCCTTTCCTTGATCCCCCACAATAACAAAGAAACTTCTGTGTTTCTCAGCGCTGCCATTCTCGATCAGCACCCGGATGCGATTGTCGATCTTCTTTCTCTGCATTGCCATAGTGGAACCTGGGGGCGGTGGGTAGACAAGCAAGCGAATATTAGGATTTTATTCACATTCGTGGTAAGGCTCCCAATCTTACCACAGGAGTCCTTCTGTTACATTGTGAAAAGACAGCCAGCCACTGCATTGCAAGTGCCAGGTCTGTGGCTGCTGTTACAATGGCTGCTCCCTGCTGTGTTACCGGTATATTTTATAACAATGTATGTCCCCATAACACACACAGCTGTCCCCTGAAACACAGTGCCAGTCTCTATGACAGCGTGCCAGTCCTTATAACACACACAGCGGTCCCCTGAAACAAACTGTCAGTCTCTATAACGCATACACTGTCACCTGAAACACAGTGCCAATCCCTATATCAGATACAGCGGTCCCCTAAAACACATTTCCAGCCTCTATAACACACACAGCTGACCCCTGAAACACAGTGCCAGTCCCTATAACACACACAGCAGTCCCCTGAAACACAGTGCCAGTCCCCATAACACACAGCAGTCCCCTGAAACACAGTGCCAGTCCCTATAACACACATAGCGGTCCCCTGAAACACAGTGGCAGTCCCAATAACACACACACAGCGGTCCCCTGAAACACAAAGCCAGTCCCAACAACACACACACAGCGGTCCCCTGAAACACAGAGCCAGTCCCAATAACACACACAAAGTGGTCCCCTGAAACACAGAGCCAGTCCCAATAACACACACACACAGTGGTCCCCTGAAACACATTGCCAGTCTCCATAACACACACAGCGGTCCCCTCAAACACAGTGCCAGTCCCCATAATACACACAGCTGTCCCCTGAAACACAGTGCCAGTCCCTACAGCGGTCCCCTGAAACACAGTGCCAGTTCCCATAACACACACAGATGTCCCCTGAAACACAGTGCCAGTCCCTATAACACACACAGTGGTCCTCTGAAACACAGTGCCAGTCCCTATAACACACAGTTGTCCCCTGAAACACAGTGCCAGTCCCAATAACACACACAGCTGTCCCCTGAAACACAGTGCCAGTCCCCATAACAAACTCAGCGGTCCCCTGAAACAATGTCCGTCCCTATAACACACACAGCGGTCCTCTGAAACTTTGCCAGCCCCTATAACACACACACAGCAGTCCCCTAAAACAATGTCAGTCCCTATAACACACACAGCGGCCCCCTAAAACAATGTCAGTCCCTATAACACACACAGTGGTCCACTAAAACAATGTCAGTCCCTATAACACACACAGCGGCCCCCTAAAACAATGTCAGTCCCTATAACACACACAGTGGTCCACTAAAACAATGTCAGTCCCTATAACACACACAGCAGACCCCTGAAACTTTGCCACCCCTATAACACACAGCTGTCCCCTGAAACACAGTGCCAGTCTCTATAACACACAGCGATACCCTTAAACATATTGCCAGTCTCTATAACACACACAGCTGTCCCCATAACACACACAGTTGTCCCCTGAAACTTGCCAGTCCTTATAACACACAGCGGACCCCTGAAACACAGTGCCAGTCCCTATAACACACACAGCAGTCCCCCGAAACACAATGCCAGTCCCTATAACATAAACAGCCTGTGTGTTTGCAGTCCTGAGGGTGTAGGTCCCCTTTAACATCCCGTATAACAGCAATGCCTGGGTGCTTGCTGTCCTATAGGTGTAGGTTTTCTTTAATCTGCCCTGTAACAGCAATGCCTGTGTGTTTGCAGTCCTGAGGGTGGAGGTGCCCTTTAAAATGCCCTGTAACAGTAATGCCAATGTGTGTGCTGTGCTGAGGGCAGAGTCCCCCTTTAATATGCCCTGTAACAGTAATGTCTGTGTGTTGTCCTATGGGTGTAGGTCTCCTTTAATATCCCCTATAACAGTAATGCCAGATGTAGCACTGACAAGACAGGCACTTGTTCGGTTAGAAAGGGGTTAAAACGAATTATTACCCCCGGTGTCGGGGTGGCCACAGGGGCAGCCGCCATTTCTTACCCTGCAGTCAGTCAGTCAGTCAGTCAGGCAGGCAGCTCCACACACATGCACCATGTGCACCGGAAGGAAGCAGAGGCAGAAGGCCCCGGGGCTGCCCGTACCTCTGCCTGCACACATTTTCTGGGGCCTCCAAGTCCCTGCTTGACTGCGTTCCAGGCGCCATTTTGTTGTAGCCAGACAGAGCGTGCTGGGCTTTGTGCCCTATCCTAAGGGAAAATGGAGGAGGTGGCACATGGCTCTGATTGTGAAGAAATGTCCCTGGCTAAACACAAACGCATAATAATATTACAATAATAAAATATTACGATGCAATTTAAATAATTAAATCCCAAGACTTATTATTCAATGAGCAACATCTTCTATGACACAGTACAAGGTAAAAATTCCATACCTCCCAAGTGTCCCTGATTTGGAGGGGCTGTCCCTGTTTTGAGTCTATGTCCCCCTGTCCCTCTTGTTCTCATTTGTCCCTCTTCGAGGAGCAAATTATTTATTCTAAGTATGTCACACACCCGCTTCAAACATTAATTATTACACTTGGGTTACTCCACCAGCAGGTGGCGACGTTGCAGAAGAAGACCCTGTAAAACGAGCCCCTCCTGATCTATAATACCTGGGACCTCCCACTTATTCCCCAGTGTTCTTCTCTGCAAGATGGCGACAAGACAGAAGAATGAAGTCTCCTGCTTGCAGGTAGCCGGGGTAACACCCCGGCCCCCCTTCTGGTCTATTTCCGCTCGGCTATTTTTTATATGCCCCTTAAAAGTGAAGCCTCCCAGCCTAGGCTGCTGGCCGTGCGAGGGTAGACGGCACCTTAAGGTGCCTAGGAGCTTAGCTCCTCCGCTAGACCCCATACTATGGGGCAACGCGGCTATCCGGCCTGGTGATCCGGATTTGGGATGCCCCGTCCCGTTCCTCCCTATGGGTATTGGCCCTGTTCCCCGCTTGGTTCCCTTCTCCCTGCGCTGGGGGGGGGGGGGGGGGGCTCTGTGATTACTAGTGCTTGCTGAGTGTGATTACTGTGTGCTTGTGCTTACTTGTATTTTTACACTGACATGATGTGGAGTTTGGAGAGCTTCCCCACCTGGCAGTTGTATGGTGCCGTGCCTGGGTAGGTTCTGCCTTGATGGGGGGTGGGGTCGGGCGGCGCGTTTGTCGCTGTTCCGCCCACTCCCGTTTTGCACAGGTTTTTGATTCAGGGTCTTGGCTGGCCCCTCGGCTTGCGGTGTGGAGGTGAGGCTGGGCGCCATGTGCGTGCGGTGCCCGCTGCCTCCCCTTGTGTGGCGTGCTACGGTTGTCTGGCGGGGCCGCGTCTCGCGCGGCCCGCGCTGCACTATGTCCGGGAAGGGGGGCGGGGCCGGAGCGCTTCGCGTGCTTGAGACGGCCCGCCCTTCTTCTTCTCTTCCTCCTCGTTCATTCTTTCCCCCCCCATCTTGACATACTGCGATGGGAGTGCACTGCTTTCTGCCGCCGTGGTGAGTTTCTTCTTGCTCTTGGACAAATGTATGCTGTTGATGTAGCGCTTTTGGAAGTATTCCCTCATTTAATTCGTAGCCGGCTGCACGGTCCAGCGGTTAGAGCATACGTTTATGGAGTTTGTTCCCCGGCGGTGCCGGTTCGACTCCCGCTCTGTCATTATGATATAATAGTTGCCCATTCATTTTTGTTGTGCATAATTTGCATTTTTTATTCCTGTGCTGCTGCATGTTTGATTTGTCTATGGGCCATGGAGTGACTGTTTTCTTTTCCATTGCAGATTCTGGGTTCCCATACTGAAGGGTTCTCCCGGTTTTAGATGCCTGGCTAGTGGGGTATTGTCCTTTTATAATTACAAATCCTCCCACACGGGACATTTAAAAGGGGCATCCCGGGTCGTTTATTGCATAAATCCCTGGGTAATTGCGAATACCACAATTTCACCATTATGGAGGCTTCTAGCGATACCGGAAACGGCCCTTTGGGGCAATCCAGGCTATTTGGGGGTTGTGGGGCTCCTCTACCAGGGGATGCTGTCATAATATGCATTCCATGTGCACGGTCGAACATTGCGCGCTAGTCCGGTACTCCGGCCTCTGGCTCCTCGCCGCCTGTGTCATCACCTACCCCTCTCCGCCTGTTCCGGACCCCATGTGACGTGGTCATGGGTGGGGATTCGCATTCCGAGGTGTGCGCCGGGTTGGCCAGCCTTGAGAAAACGTTTTCCGCGGTGGTTGCTCAGAAGGCCCCGGCTAAGCGGAAACACTTTTCCCCTGCTTCGCCGGATCACAATGTTAATGTGTTTGAGTCCTTGGACTGGGCCGATTGCCCCCCGGCTGAGGAGGGGGAGCTCTTTGAGGATTCGGATGAGCCTGATGTCCAGCAATTGCTTGGCGCTGCGGGTGACCAGGCTACTGGGGTGGTCTTCGACACCCCTTCAATATTGGCTCAAATGTTGAGGCGGCTCCTCCGCCTAAGGGTGAGTTAATTGACGTGGACAAGCCGCGCTTGGAATTCCCAGTCCACGACATTTTGAGGATGTCATACTTAAAGAATGGGAGCAGCCTACCCGTTTTGCTGGTGTTACGCCTAGTTGGGATAAAGAGTATCCTTTCCCGGCGGACTTGGTTAAGTGATGGTCTTCTTTCCCTAAGGTCGATGCTCCGGTTTTGGGGCTGTCTAACACGGCTGTGTTGCACTCTCCTGACTGTACTACTATTTAGGATGGTGAGGATCGCCGGAGTGATCAGCTGGCTCGCCACGCCTTTGTCAGTGTTGGTTCGGCTTTGAGGCTGGTTTTGTGCTTCGGCACTTTTGATGTTGGCTGCAAGGTCCTTTATCAGGGAATTGTTGTCGGGCCTTGATTCTGTTTGTGAAGAGTTTGAGGCTCTCAAGCGTTGTGAATCGTTTGTTCTTGCCGCTCAGGTTGATGCCACGGTGATGTGTAGTAGGACCGCGGCCTTGTTGGTGGCTATCCGGCGGTTGGTGTGGCTGCGGCAATGGACTGCTGATTTTGATTAAAAAAAAAAAAAAAAAGGCGCTCACGGCTCTTCCCTTTTAGGGTTTGCGACTGTTTGGTGAGAAATTGGATTCTGTTGCCAGGGGAGGTAAGTTACCTCAGAGCAAGTAACTATGCCGTTCCTTTCGGGGGGGGTGGCTCCTTTTAATCCCTCCTTTCGGGGAGCCAGAGCTGGCAGGGGCGCGGTTTTTCCCTGTCTTCAGGGGTGCCGGTTGGAACCGGGGTAGAGGCCGTCCTGGTCACTCCTGGGGCTCCAAGCCAACACCCGCTGCCAGGCCCGCTCAGCAATGAGGGGGCGCCCTCACCCATGCGGGTGGGGGGATGGTTGCGACACTTCTCCCAGGTCAGGGACCAGGCGGTCTCGGACAGATGGATTCAGGAGGTGGTTTTGTCCGGTTACAAGCTGGAGTTCGAGTCCCGAGCTCCTCCAAGGTTTTTCAGGTCTCATGTGCCCACGGATCCTTTGGCTGCGCAGGGGCTCCTGGCGGCGGTAAGGAATCTTCTGGACATGGCAGTCATCTGCCCGGTTCCGTCCTCGGATGTGGGCCTCGGGTATTATTCCAATCTCTTCACAGTGCCCAAGAAAGATGGATCGGTGCGTCCCATCCTGGATCTGAAGTTCCTCAACAGGTTTATACATCCTTGGAAATTTCGCATGGAAACTTTGCGCTCTGCCATCACTTCTTTTCGGCAGGGGGACTTCATGACGTCCATAGACATCAAGGCTCCCTACCTTCATGTTCCTATCTTTCCGGCTCATCAAAGGTTTCTTCGTTTCATGGTGGAAGATCGGCATATTCAACTTGTGGCTCTTCCGTTTGGCCTTACCTCGGCTCCAAAGGTGTTCACCAAGGTGCTGGCCAGAGTGATGGCCCTTCTCAGGGCTCAGGGGATTTGCATCGTGCCTTATCTGGACGACCTTCTCATCATGGCTCCTTTCTTCGGTCAATCGGAGACGGACACCAGGGCGGTGGTGTCCTCTCTGGAGAGTGTCGGCTGGGTGATCGACTATCCCAAGTCCTCCCTCGCTCCGGCCAGGGTGGTGTCCTTCCTGGGGATGTCCTTGGATTCTTGTCAACACAAAGTGTTTCTGTCCCAGCCCAAGGTTCTCTTGATTCAGGAATTGGCGCAGTTTCTTATATCCAATCCTCGCCTGTCCATCCGGTTAGGGATGAGACTGGTGGGGTTGATGGTAGCCTCCTTCGAGGCGGTTCCCTTTGCTCAGTTTCACACGAGGAGGTTTCTTCGTTTCATGGTGGAAGATCGGCATATTCAACTTGTGGCTCTTCCGTTTGGCCTTACCTCGGCTCCAAAGGTGTTCACCAAGGTGCTGGCCGGAGTGATGGCCCTTCTCAGGGCTCAGGGGATTCGCATCGTGCCTTATCTGGACGACCTTCTCATCATGGCTCCTTTCTTCGGTCAATCGGAGACGGACACCAGGACGGTGGTGTCCTCTCTGGAGAGTGTCGGCTGGGTGATCGACTATCCCAAGTCCTCCCTTGCTCCGGCCAGGGTGGTGTCCTTCCTGGGGATGTCCTTGGATTCTTGTCAACACAAAGTGTTTCTGTCTCAGCCCAAGGTTCTCTTGATTCAGGAATTGGTGCAGTTTCTTATATCCAATCCTCGCCTGTCCATCCGGTTAGGGATGAGACTGGTGGGGTTGATGGTAGCCTCCTTCGAGGCGGTTCCCTTTGCTCAGTTTCACACAAGGACGCTTCAGCTTCTTCTGTTGGCGTCTTGGGACCGGCGACCGAGGTTGTCGGATTGGCCCTTCCAGATGTCTTCCCGGGTTCGGCAGTCTCTCCAGCGGTGGATGGTTTTGGCCAATATCTTGAGGGGCTGGTCTTTTCTGATGCCTCTTTGGGAAACTGTCTCCACAGATGCCAGTTTGTCGGGATGGGGAGGTTTCTGGAAGGATCTTCAGTTCCGGGGGAGGTGGGGCCTTCAGGAGACCCACTTGCCCATCAACGTTCTGGAGCTGAGAGCCATCAGGTTGGTTCTGTCTCATTTGACACAGCATTTACAGGGTTTGCCGTTTCTGGTTCGGTCAGATAATCGGACGGTGGTTGCTTACATTGATCCCCAGGGAGGGACTCGCAGTTAGAGTGCCCTCAGAGAGGTGTCTCTGATCCTAGCCTGGGCGGAGATCCATGTCCCTTGCATCTCGGCAGTGTACATTCCGGGGTGGAAAACACGGAGGCGGACTTTCTGAGCAGGTGCTCTTCCCGCCGGGGAGGATCCCAAGGTGTTTTGGTCTTTTTGTCCCCGCTGGGGGACACCGGAGGTGGACTTGTTTGCCTCTGGTCACAATTACAAGCTTCCGATATTCGTGTCGCTCTCTCAGGATGCTCTGGCTCTGGCGGTGGATGCCTTGTCTCTGAGTTGGGGGGGACCTGGGGTTCCTTTATCTGTTTCCTCCGATTACCTTGCTAGGCAAGGTGTTGCGAGAGCTGGCCCTGGAAGGGGTTCCCGCTGTTCTCGTGGCTCCAAGGTGGCCAAGGCGGGTGTGGTTCGCAGACATCGTTCGTCTGGCGGTGGATCAGTTCGATCTGCCTCTTCGGCCGGATCTTACCCCAATTTACCAACGCTGGCTTTGCCGGCCTGGCTGCTGAATCCTCCATCTTAAGGGAGGAGGGTCTTTCGGATTCTGTTATTCAGACTCTTATTGGCGTTAGGAAGAGGTCTTCTTCTACCATCTACTATAGGACTTGGAGATCTTATATTGATTGGTGTGAGGCTAGATCTTTGCCCTGTCGGGTCTTTTCTGTTGCCAGAATTTTGGATTTTCTTCAATCGGGGCTGGACTCTGGTCTCCAGCTGAGTGCCTTGAAGGGGCAGGTTTTTCTGCCTTGTCTGTCTTTTTTTCTGAAGGCTTTTGCGCTTCATCCTTTGGTCGAGACTTTTTTCCAGGGGGTTTTCGCATGTGCAGCCTCCTAGGAAGCCTTTGCTCCCTGTTTGGGTTTTGATTTTGGTTCTTTCTGCTTTTCAGGCTCCTCCGTTTGAGCCCTTGCAGGATATTGCTCTTTCTACTTTGACTCAGAAGGTTGCCTTTTTGGTGGCCATCACTTCTGTTTGGCGTGTTTTGGAGTTGGCGGCCTTGTTGATTCAGGCTCCTTACTTTGGGAAGCATCAGGACAAAGTGGTTTTCCTTTTCATACCGGACTTTCTTTCTAAGGTGGTCTCTGCTTTTCATCTTGACCAGGACATTGTTCTTCCTTCCTTGTGTCCTAAGCCTAGGAATGACAAGGAGAGGGTTTTGCACTGTTTGGGCCGTGGTACGCTGTGTGACGTACTATTTGCTTACTACATCTCCTTTTCGTAAGACTGATGCCTTTTTCGTGGTGCCCTGTGGGCCTAGGAAGGGTTTACTCCGGCTAAGTCTTCCATCAGCAAATGGATTCGTCAGGCTGTTGTTGGGGCCTATTCTGCCAAGGGGAAGGTTCCCCCTTTTCGTATCACTGCTCATTCTACTCATGCTGTTGGGGCGTCTTGGGCTTTTCAGCACCAGGCTTCTGTTGAACAAGTTTGTAAGGCTGCTACTTGGTCTTCTGTTCACACTTTTTCCAAGTTTTTGCAAGGTTGATGTGCGGGCTTCAGCGGATGCTGTGTTTGGCCGCAAGGTTCTGCAGGCTGCAGTGGTTTGAGTTTTGCATTATGGCCTTGTTGGATACCCGCCCTTTCTGGACACTGCTTTTGGATGTCCCAAGTGTAATAATGTTTGAAGCGGGGTGTGTGACATACTTAGAATAATACCATTTTGTGAATACTCACCTGTAAAATGGGTATTATAAGTATGTCACACACCCCGCTTCACCCGCCCTTTTTGGTATCCTGGATTCTTTATAGGGTGAAGCTTCGTTTACAGTTTGAGGGTTGCCAATGGTTTTTTCCTGGTACCTTGTCTTTACTGTTGTTTGAATACTGGGGAATAAGTGGGAGGTCCCAGGTATTATAGATCAGGAGGGGCTCGTTTTTCAAGACTTTTCTGCAACGTCGCCACCTGCTGTTGGAGTAACCCAAGTGTAATAATTAATGTTTGAAGCGGGGTGTGTGACATACTTATAATACCCATTTTACAGGTGAGTATTCACAAAATGGTATTTTTTTTTTTTTGATTAGACACCTGCTGACATCATTGATTAGTCAGGTGGGATTTTGGCAACCTTTACAGGTCAAATAGTAAATGTAAATGTGTTGATCTGCTTGACTTTGTTCTTGTGTGTCCCTGATGAAGGGGTATCAACACCCCGAAACTTTGGACGTATAGATGCATATTGGCGCAAACTAGTGGATGGAATTTGATTACTGCATGTATATATTTTTTGCACAATACAAGCAAATCTGGAGTGCTGACTTTCATTGACATATGTTATGCGGCGCCACCGCTAGCCACTGCACCTGACCATATTGTTTTGGGTAAGAGTGCCTCTGCCAATACACATTGATCTTTGAGGTGTAACATGCAGATCTGCAGCAATAAATGATTCATTTTCCTATTTAAAGTGTTGTAACTGTTGCACCCTATCTCCTATCCATCCCTCAATGAGGGGGCGTGGCTTCATTTAACAATTGTCCCTCTTTCCCACCCTGGAAAGTTGGTAGGAATGATTAAATAGGTCATATAATACACAAGCAGGGGTGGACTGGCCATGGGGAGCACAGGGTGAATTCCCTGTGTGTTGCAATGCTTTAGGTCCCCATGGGCTGAAGGAATAGTTGCCACCTTACTGCTATTTTTGGTAACCTGCCAGTACGTTTTTGATAATTGCCCGTATTTTTGTTTCTGTTAAACCTGACCTTCAGCATGATTTATTGAAAAGCCCAAACCCTTACAAAATGATTCCCCAGCATCTAAAATTATATTTTAAGTTTTTAGTCACTTATTATTCTTTCCCCCACCGGGCTGCAACTCTGTTCAGGACTTTAGGATACGGGTGCCTCCATCTTGACTCAGAAGCATCACATACTGAGGAGAAGAGAGGGGGATAAAGTGCTGGGGTTGGGGTTATAGCTGTGCTTTGCACAGACAGAGCAGAGTTGGAGTCAGGGAAAGGACAGCAATTCCGGAATGCAGAGCGACACAGTCAGAAGACACTTCCTGTTTGCAGGCTACCTGATGCTCCATGAGCCGCCATCTTGGATGTTTAAAGGCTCATAACATGCAGTAGATGCAGGTAGAATGATTTTTAATGTGAGCAATCTGTATGTGCAGGGTGTGGGAAACATATAAGATAGGATCTTATTCAGGGTGAAGGTCCGTATTAATGTGAGCAATC
Organism: Gastrophryne carolinensis; assembly: GCA_027917425.1. Classification (NCBI taxonomy): domain Eukaryota; kingdom Metazoa; phylum Chordata; class Amphibia; order Anura; family Microhylidae; genus Gastrophryne; species Gastrophryne carolinensis. Next base: position 102,686,331 of record CM051241.1, read on the forward strand.
TGTATGTACAGGGTGTGGGAAACATATAAGATAGGCTCTTATTCAGGCTGAAGGTCCGGATTAATGTGAGCAATCTGTATGTGCAGGGTGTGGGAAACATATAAGATAGGCTGTTATTCAGGGTGAAGGTCCGGATTAATTTGAGCAATTTGTATGTACAGGGTGGGGGAAAAATATAAGATAGGCTCTTATTCAGGGTGAGGGTCCAGATTAATGTGGGCAATCTGTTTGTACAGGGTGGGGGAAACATATAAAATAGGCTCTTATTCAGGGTGAAGGTTCGGATTAATGTGGGCAATCTGTATGTACAGGGGGGAAACATATAAGATAGGCTCTTATTCAGGGTGAAGGTCCGGATTAATGTGAGAAATCTGTATGTACAGGGTGTGGGAAACATAAAATAGGCTCTTATTCAGGCTGAAGGTCCGGATTAATGTGAGCAATCTGTATGTGCAGGGTGTGGGAAACATGTAAGATAGGCTCTTATTCAGGGTGAAGGCCTGGATTAATGTGAGCAATTTGTATGTACAGGGTGGGGGAAAAATATAAGATAGGCTCTTATTCAGGGTGAGGGTCCAGATTAATGTGGGCAATCTGTTCGTACAGGGTGGGGGAAACATATAAAAATAGGCTCTTATTCAGGGTGAACGTCCGGATTAATGTGAGTAATCTGTTTGTACAGGGTGGGGGAAACATATAAGATAGGCTCTTATTCAGGGTGAAGGTCCGGATTAATGCGAGCAATCTGTATGTACAGGGTGGAGGAAACATATAAATTAGGCTCTTATTCAGGGTGAACGTCCGGATTAATGTGAGTAATCTGTATGTACAGGGTGTGGGAAACATAAATGGTAGACTCTTATTCAGGGTGAAGGTCCACTTTAAGTGACACAATATGGCGAACCATACCCCCCAATTGTCCCGATTTTTTCAGAATTATCCCACGAACGGCTCCTTGTCCCGCTGCCCCGGGCCACTATTCGGTGTCCCGGGACAGGCTGTTAAGTATACAGGGAATCGGCGCGTATGGGGGTGGAGCAAGAGGCAGGGCCTGTTTTTTCTTTCTGCCCACTGCCCTGTCAGGGCGGTGCTTTCGCTCTGCTGCAATCTGCATGTGCGGTAAGAGCGGGGGTCGGACCTGTGTGTGCGTGCGTGTCTGTGTGTGTGTGTGGAGGGGGCTTGCATGCATGCAGTGTGTGTTTGTGTGTGTGTCTGCATGTATATGTGTGTGTGTTTGCTTGCATGTGTGTATGTCTGCATGTATGTGTGTGTGGAGGGGGCTTGCATGCATGCAGTGTGTGTTTTTTTTTGTTTTTTTTTTGTTTTTTTTTTCCGCTCAGATTAGGACTCTTTTTACTGTAATTCCAGATTCGTATCATCTTTCATCAGCGTTTAGAGACCTATTTCATCAGATGCGGATATTAATACGCTGAAATTGAAGTTTTATTTATTTTTTATTTTTTTTTTTTTCTCCCCTTCCCCCTCCCCCTTCCTCCCCTTTCCCCTCCCCCTTCCCTCCCCCTTAGCAAGGACACGGGACTTCCTACTTCTATCTTAATATCATAATCCAAAGGTAAGTGCACTCATATTTGGTTTCCCTGGCGTATCAGCTCTTTGGTTTTGCTAAATTTTCAATATCTTGAGCAAACTCCTGGAGTTGTTTCTTGAGTTCAATATGTGGGGTTAGTGCCGCTTCTATTTCTATGATCTCTCGGATCTTTATTAGCCACTTTCCAAAGGTAGGAGGACTGGGATTGCGCCAATAAGTGACTATGAAGTATCTAGAACCCGTGATAATGGTATTGACCAGAGACCGTTTGGGCATAGGGAGGTCTAGCAGTGGGGTATTTAGGAGTATTCTCGCTTTGTCTAAGGGGATATTTATTCCTCTTGCCTGGTGTATAAACTGAGTTATTTCTTGCCATAATGTTGCTATGTGTGTGCACTCCCACCATATATGTTGTACAGTGTTTAAGTGTAGGTTGCACCACCAACAGAGATTCTGTGGCATATTGCTATTGTAGTCTGCGGTTAGATAGAACCTGGTGAGGTATTTAAAGGCGAAAATTCTTAATGGGGCCGATGTTAGGCACGCGTTTTCCTTAAATATATTCTGCCAGTCTAGATCGGATAATGTTTCCTGCATGTCTTTTTCCCATTTTAGTTTAAATGAATCATCTTTATTTTTATCGATCTGGGTCCGATCACAGAGGGAATAGTAATAGTTACTTAATTGGGTTGGTCGTGAATCTGATGTAAAGAATAGTAGCTGAAAGCGAGATAATGGCGGAATGGTCTCTGGTTGGCTGTATTTCCTAAGAGATTTGGAGGTCCGTGTATATCTTAGATGAATGGTTAAGTTGAGGGCAGTTTTTTCTGGGCAATACATTTGATTAATTTCGATCTGTTTTGACCAGATGTCCTGTATTCTAATATTTTCCCTTGGAAAATCCTGGTTTAAGTTGTTTTTCCCCATAATCTCATCAATCACTTTCTTCCTTTCCAGGCTGATCAGTCTTTGTGGGAGAGGGGATATGTTCTGGTCAAGGATTAGGTTCCTTAGAGTGGTTAGTGTAGGGCGGACTAGAGGGTGTGAGGTACGATGGATAATTTCAGATAAGATTTTTGGGTTTAGGGAGAAGACATCATCTATTTTGATAGAGTCTAGTTCTGCGGGAGGCCAGGCCTGTTGGTATGCTAAATATTTCCATCTGAATATTCTCTGGATCTGTGCAGCTTGGTAATATCTTTTAATATTGGGAGCGTTTAGTCCTCCATAGATTATAGGGCGACTTAAATATTCGTATTTTGCTTTATGTTTCCGGCTTCGCCATATAAAATCTGTAAGAATTTTGTTTAGTTCTATAAAGTATTTATCCGGTAGGTTTATGGGTATTACTTGGAATAGGAAAATGAATTTGGGCAGGAAGAACATTTTAAAGAGGGCTATTCTCCCGAGCATATTTAGTGGTAGTTTGTTCCAGTTTTTAATGGATGCTCTTAGTAAAGGGATAAGGGGGGAGTAGTTTGCCTCAAATAGGTGTTTATAGTTTTTTGTAATGTTAATTCCTAAATATTTAAATAAGTTCTCCTCTAGGTGGAAATTAGCCATTTGTTTGAGATCTTGTATTTCGGGGGATGTTATATTTATTGGCATAATGCTTGACTTCTCTACATTTAATTTAAAATTGGAGAGACGTCCGAATTCTTCTAGTATTTGTAGGCATCTTTGGAGGGAGGTTTTAGGGTTCCAGAGAGTTAATAATAAGTCATCGGCATATGCGAGAATTTTTATTTCATTTGTCCCACTACTTATCCCTTTGATAATTGGATCTTCCATGATTGCCCTTAATAGAGGTTCTAAGTGTAAGTTAAATAGCAGCGGTGAAAGGGGGCATCCTTGTCTCGTTCCGTTTTTTATCGGGAGGTACTTAGTGAGGGAGCCGTTTACCTCTATCTGGGCCGTCTGGTTTATATATAGACTCATAACTTTGCCGATAATATTTGGTCCTAGGCCTATTTTCTGTAGGATAGTTTCTAGGAAGTGCCAGGATACCCTATCGAAGGCTTTTTCAGCGTCTAGGGCTAATATAATTGCTTTCTTTTTTTCTTTAGCGGTTTTGTATAGGGCGGATATTGCTAAGGAAATATTCTGGTGTAGGCCTCTTAATGGCATGAATCCTGCTTGAATATTTGAAATCACGAACGGAAGCGCTTCTTCTAACCGTTTGCAGATGATTTTTGCGAAGATCTTTAGGTCTATGTTAATTAGTGATATGGGCCTATAGTTGGAGCAATGAGATTTGTTTTTCCCAGATTTTGGGATTAGCTTTATTATTGCATTATTCATCTGCTGACTTGGTGGATTATTCTTATCCATGGTGTTAAATAGTTCGGTTAAATATGGGGTCAGATCGTCCTTGAAGGTTTTATAGTATTCCGCTGGGTAGCCGTCGCTACCTGATGCTTTTTTTGTTTTCAGGCTGTCAATTGCCCATTCTACTTCTTTAATGCTAAATGGTTTTTCTAAGCTTTGTTTCAGTACTTCAGGAATTTTCGGAATATTCAGTTCTAAGGAGCGTCGATCGCTGTTCAGTTTAATTTGATCGTGCACATTGTATAAGTTCTCATAGAATTGGTAGAAAGTGCTTTTTATTTCAGCTGTTGTATGTTGGGTATGGCCCGAGCTGTCGATAATAGAGGCAATAAAGTTCTCAGCCTTATTATTTTTTGCGAGGGCAGCCAAGTCTTTGCCATTTTTATTTAACTCATGTTTTTTTTTAATTTTTTCCATTTTATGTTCGGTAGGGTTTATGGTTTCTTTGAGATCCTGCCTCGTCTTTTGTATTTCTCGATATATGCCTTCTGTTGGGGATCGTTTGTGTAGTTTTTCAAGGTTGTCTAACTTATCTATCAAACGAGTTATCTGTTGAGCGTTCCTTCGTCTGTTTTTTGCATCTATAGCAATACATATGCCTCTTATGTAGCACTTGTGTGTCTCCCAGATAGTATTCATCTTTATTTCGTCTGTTTGATTAGTGCTGAAGAAATCTCCAATATTTTTTTTTAAGCATTGTTGGTCATCGTCCGATGTGAGTATATTCCTATTTAGCTTCCATTGATAGGTTACATCAGTCTTACATCTAAGGTTCAGGGTTATAGTTACCTGTGCATGGTCTGAAAGAGTCATATTTCCTATGGAGCAGTTGGTAATCATGTGAAGGTTTTGTTGTCTGGTAAAGCAAAAATCTATTCGTGAATAAGTATTTTTGGCTCTATTATAACAGGAGTAGTTCTTTTCGGTAGGGTGAAGTATACGCCAGACGTCTACTAAATTAAGGGCTCGGATGTGGTTCCATATTCGATGGTTAGTAAGTAATTCAGAGTCTCTTCTAGATATACCTGTAGAGTCCAATTCGTTATCAATTATCATGTTAAAATCACCGGCCCAGATTATGATGCCTTTTTTTTGCTTTGCAACTCTCTTTGCCACGTCCGTTAGGTATTTTATCTGGCCTTGGTTTGGTGCGTATGAGTTGATGATGGTACAGATTTGTCCATATACCTTTAGTGTTAATATTATTGTTCTTGCTTGTTCGTCCAGATATTTTGAAATAATCTCATGTTGGCAATTTTTATTTATAAGGATCGCCACTCCACGTGCTTTTTTGGACCGAAATGGATTCGAGACAGTGTGCCCAAATTCATCGAAGGCTCTATAGGGTTCTTTGTCTTTTTTAAAGTGTGTTTCTTGCAGGAGAGCAATATCTATCTTTTGTCGTAGAAGTTCTCTCACGATGCCTCTCCTTTTTCCAGGGTGGTTTGCGCCTCTTATATTATATGTACAGATTTTCAGTTGTTTACTATCCATAGGGTGTGTTGGTTTACAGGTTTACTGTGTTTGGATAGCAAGGAGACCTGATGAGCGCAATCTTTGAAGTTCGGTGTCCCGTGGTTCTCATCCCTCCCATAACCCCTTTCCCTTACGCGCATGGCTAGACCTTCCAAGGATACCAATCCTTGGTTTCCTAATTCCTGCCTCCTTGGGATGTTGGTGGCAGGATGGGCCTGAGCCAGAGCCGCCGCCCGATATGCCCTTCCCCTTTTTTTTTTTTTTTTTGTTTTTTTTTTTGTTTTTTATTGTGTTTATTGTGTTGTGCCCTCTATACATTTTTATATTGTGCTGTGCCCTCTGCACATTTTTATTTATTTATTTATATATATCCTTTTTTTTTTTTTTTCTTAGTTGCACGATTACTCAGACTCTTATCCCCCTTTTTTTTTTTAAGTTTTTTTTTTTTTTTTTTTTTTTTGATTTTGTTTTATGTCGCTGTTCTCCATTTATCTAGTTCATCTTTTAGACCAATCTTCTACCAACATTTTTCCAGGCAGCATTCCCTGATCAACATTCATTTCCCATTCAGGGATATGCAGAGGGGCGAGATTGAATACTTGACTGACTTGATCTAGGGGGTCACCGTCCTTCAGTATGAAGGTTTTGCCGGCTGCAGAGATTGATAGCTTAAGTGGGCCGATCCATTTGTACTTCAGGTGCTTTGTTTCTAATTCAGCTAATAGAGGTTTTAAAAGGTATCTTCTATAACGAGTACGTTTAGAGTAGTCCTGAAATATCTGAATGGAGTATGATTTTGTTTGAATTCGTCGTTCTTTCCTGGCCTGCATTAATATTTCCTCTTTAATTTCGTAGTCTGGTATGAAACAGAGGACATCTTGTGTAGTTCCCTCCTGTGTGGTTCTTTTTCCACCATCACGGTGGCATCTACTAATGGGGACTGTACCATCGCTTTTTATTAATGACGTGAAAAGGTCACTTACTAGTGGTAGTAGCTCGTTGTGTTTTAGCTCTACGGGAATGCCTCTAATCCGCAAATTATTTCGTCTTGATCGGTTTTCTAAGTCATCCTGCTTGATTGTCAAGTCTTTTAAGGTTGTATTTATACTAGACAAGTTTTGCTTCTTTTCTTTACGTTCTCTTGCGAGGACTAACATATCTGCCTCCAGCGAGTCAAGTCTTTCTGTGATCGCGTGCATGGCTGATTTAAATTCACTCAGCTCTGATTCTATTGTTTCCCTTACGGTGGAATGTATTTGTTGTGTTATTGAGTCTTTAAAATCACCAATCATTTCTTCAATTGAGTTTGTAAGCTTGGAGAGGTCGGAGGTCCTTACCGTTTCCTTTAGCTGTCTACTAGTTGTTGCTTCTAATTCTATTAAGGACTGTGTGATTTTGGTTTTAAATTGTTCCAAATCTGCGGAGAAGCCTTGCCTAAGTTCCCTTATACCAGCCCTTATCTCCTGTTTAATCAGGGATCGTGTGTCTTCATTTTCTGGATCTGGTCTGGTGCTGTCAATATTTACGAGCTGGTTAGTATGTTGCTTGACTGTATTGCTTTCTCGATGCCCAAGTACCTGATCGTGTGCGCCTATATCCGGGGTCGTGGGCTTTACCGCAACTTGATCTGTTGCTGAGTTGGCCGTATCTGCAAAAAGTTCTTTTTGGATAAAGTCAGCGTGAGCCTTGCTTATTTGTCTGTAGTATTGTGATATGTCTGATGGAATAGGGGTGCCACCCATGGGCCGCGACACGATTGGAGAGCTGACAGAAGTATTGGGGTTATCTGATGTTGTTAAGGATTGATGGTCAGATGGTTGGGGGGTACTGTTACTTTTTGACCGGGTGGGTAGACCTGTACCGTATGATTGTAGAGTAGCTTGTTTATGCATCATTTTCTTCGAGTTGTGAGACATTTTCCTCTGTAATGCCAGGAATGGTATAGTAATACTATATTTATATATTATGCTTATGTTTGACCTGGTGTTGCGCTCGGTTCAGACAGTTATTGTCTATGAGCGGCGTGCCCACGAAGAGAGAATGGTGCAAGCTTCAGATATATAGTCTGGATCAGTTGATGTCACGATCCTCAGAGTGTACTTGTACCTGCAGGCGCGGCAAAGGTTTGTCAGCCTGAAGTAGCGCCCGCTACCTGCGTGATACAGTAAAATCGAACCGTGCTGCTCCTATAGAGCAGCAAGGATGTAGTTAATGCTACGAGCAGCGTCAGTTGCGAGCAGGGGGTACAGTCTTACTAGGCTGTTGAAGGGGGTGACAGCCTGTGTAGTGCAGCACCGGGGATGAGGGTAGCAGTGGGAGCAGCGTCAGTACAGTCTTACTAGGCTGCTGAAGGGGGTGTCAGCCTGTGTAGTGCAGCACCGGAGATGGAGGTAGCAGTGGGAACAGCGTCGGTCTGGACTACCACTGGCGGAATTATGGTTGTCAGAGATTCTGACAAGCAGCTAGTACAGGGGCTGATAGCAGCTGTGATCACAATCTATGTATAGCAGGAAAGCTATAGTGACCTTAGTGCCAAATAAAGCTGGTAATAGCAGATGCAATGAGTGTCTATTCAATGCTTGGTTTGTGGGATTGCCGATATTGCCTGGTACGGCGAATAATAGCAACTACAATAAAAAAAATATATAGCTCAAACAGGGGAGATATATTATCCGGTTGGTCGGGTAGAGCTGCTAATAGTTATGCTAATGACAACGACTGGTGGTCAATAGTAACTATAATAGGGACAGAGCCCTACTATCCTGTTGTGAGCAGCTGAACCCTACTATCCTGTTGTGAGCAGCCCTACTATCCTGTTGTGAGCAGCGGCTTGCAAGGGCATTTATGGTGAAGGATCCCCACGGTAGGTGAGAGCTGCCGAGCCGACGGATAGGACAGGCAGCTGAGAGAGATATCAGCCGCTACCTTTAGCGTGCTGCGGTAAATCAGATGATAGCGGCAGGAGATTTCAAGTGAATGCTGAGGTGGTTTGGATGCAGCGCGGGCCGACCCGGCGGACTTAGGTAGTCACGGCCTGTGGCTGAGAAGGCAGTATAGATCTGTGTGAGTGACAGTCTGCGCTTGTCGGGTTGGAGCACAGCTCAGCTTGGGGGCTTTGGGCAATGAAAGGCTGCTACTGGGATTCACAATGGTTTGTGAACGGCTGGGCAGCGGAAGTGCTCTCCCGCTGTCAGTTTGGGGCAGCGGGGATGTGAGTGCGGCCGGAGCCGCGCTATGCGGTGTGAAGAAGCGGTATACACTGTATGGAGATGTCAATACCAATGCGGCAACAATGGGAAGAAGAAGGCTGAGAGCTGAGGCCGCTATCTGCTTGAAGCAGTAGTGCCTTGCTGGGCAGCGTGAAGATGCAGTGGATGATATGTAGATGTATCAATGCAACAGCGGTTGGAAGAAGAAGGCTGAAAGCTGCGGCCGCTGTCAGTTTGAGGCAGTGATGCCGCGCTGGGCTGCGTGAAGAAGCAGTGGGTGATATAAAGAGTATCAATGCAGCAACAATGAGAAGAAGAAGGTTGAGAGGTGCGGCCGCTGTCTGTTTGATTCAGAGTTGCCGCGCTAGGCGGCGTGAAGAAGCAGCGGGTGATACAATGTATCTAAGTATTGATGCTGCAGCAATGGAGAGAAGACGGCTGAGAGCTGCGTCCACTGTCACTTTGTGGCAGTGGTGCCGTGGTTGGCGGTGTGGAGAAGCAGTGAAGATGCTTTGACGAGGTAACACAGCAGCGATACAATGTAAAGAAAAGAGGCTGACGGCTGCGGCCGCTATCAGGCAGTGTGGTATTGGAAAGACTGGCCTGGAAACATGCAGAGTGCAGCGGGTCAGAAACATGCAGAGTGCAGCGGGTCTCAGGTCGATGGTCTAGAGATCCAGCGATGTCAGCTTCAGGTAGGCAAGGTTATCGGCATGCTAGCTGGGTTAGGCGAGTCATAATTTCGGATGGCGGAACGGCAGAGACAGTAGAAGCATGTTGGGTGCACGAAGATTCAGGCGGGCGGCACACAAAAACAGTGTGTGTTTGTCTGCGTGTGTGTCTGTGTGTGTGCCTGCATATATGTGTGTGTTTGACTTTGTGCGGGGGCTTGCATTGATATGTGTGGACGGGGACTTGCATGCATGCAGTGTGTTTGTCTGCGTGTGTGTGTGTATGTGTGTGCGTGTGTCTGCATATATGTGTGTCTGCATGTATGTGTGTGTTTGCTTGCATGTGTGTGTTTGCTTGCATGTGTGTATGTCTGCATGTATGTGTGTGTGGAGGGGGCTTGCATGCATGCAGTGTGTGTTTGTGTGTGTATGTGTGTGCCTGCATATATGTGTGTGTGTTTGACTTTGTGTGTCATGCATGCATGATGTGTGTGTTTTCCTGCATCTGTGTGTGTGGAGGGGGCTTGCATCCATCTGTGTGTGTGTCTGCATATGTGTGTGTGCCTATGTGTGGGGGCTTGCATGCATGCAGTGTGTATGTTTACCTGCACGTATGTGTTTGCCTGAATGTTTATGTTTGCCTGTGTGTGTAGGGGGGCTTGTCAGCATTCATGTGTGTGGGTGCTTGCCTCTGTGTGTGTATGTGTGTGTGTGTGGGGGGGGGGGTGTTTTCATGTAATTGATTTATTATGTATATATTAGGTGGTGTTTCCCTTTAAAAGCGTGGCTGGGACGTGACTGTGGGTGTGGTTTAAGGACAACAAATGACCCTCTTTACTGTTTTCAAAAGTTGGGAGGTATGCACAACCTACATTTTACAAGACCACGCCCATGTGGACGTAGCCACAAGCAAGCAGCCTAACCCACCTGGAGTCTGGATCACACCTCTATACTCCCAGGCTCCTTCCCCCCAACCCCTCTCCATGTATCTGGCCCCATTGTACTACCTAGCTACCCCAGTCTACCAACCTACTGCCCCAGCCCCTTGCAATGCATCATTGCTGTGAGGGAACCATACTATACCACCCAAGTGTCCCTTATTTGGAGGGACTGTCCCTCTTTTTAGTCTATGTCCCCCTGTCCCTTGTTGTTCTTATTTGTCCCTCATTAATGTGTAACATGCAGATCTGCAGCAATAAATGATTCATTTGCCTATTCAAAGTGCTTATATTGTACCTGTTACATCTTATCTCCTATCCATTAATCAATTATGGGGTGTGGCCTAATTTAACAAATGTTCCTCTTTCCCACGCTGAAAAGATGGAAGGTAAGTATACCCACCCCTGCCACTACAATACTAAAACTTCATTACCATGGTATAAGGAGAGGCCATACCCACCCCTGCCACTACAATACTAAAGCTTCATTACCATGGTATAAGGAGAGGCCATACCCACCCCTGCCACTACAATGCTAAAGCTTCATTACCATGGTATCAAGAGAGGCCATACCCACCCCTGCAACTACAATATTAAAGCTTCATTACCATGGTATAAGGAGAGGCCATACCCACCCCTGCCACTACAATACTAAAGTTTCATTATCAAGGTATCAAGAGAGGCCATACCCACCCCTGCACTACAATACAAAAGCTTCATTACCATGGTATAAGGAGAGGCCATACCCACCCCTGCCACTACAATACTAAAGCTTCATTACCATGGTATAATGAGAGACCATACCCACCCCTGCCGCTACAATACTAAAGCTTCATTACCATGGTATCAGGAGGGCCATACCCACCCCTGCCTCTACAATACTAAAGCTTCATTACCATGGTGTTAGGAGAGGCCATACCCACCCCTGCCACTACAATACTAAAGCTTCATTACCATGGTATAATGAGAGGCCATACCCATCCCTGCCTCTACAATACTAAAGCTTCATTACCATGGTATAAGAGAGGCCATACTGACCCCTGCAACTACAATACTAAAGCTTCATTTCCATGGTATAAGGAGAGGCCATACCTACCCCTGCCCCTACAATACTAAAGCTTCATTATCATAGTATAAGGAGAGGCCATACCCACCCCTGCCCCTACAATACTAAAGCTTCATTACCATGGTATAAGGAGAGGCCATACCCACCCCTGTCCCTACAATACTAAAGATTCATTACCATGGTATAATGATAGGTCTTACCCACCCCTGCCACTACAATACTAAAGCTTCATTACCATGGTATCAGGAGAGGCCATATCCACCCCTGCCTCTACAATACAAAAGCTTCATTACCATGGTATTAGGAGAGGCCATACCCACCCCTGCCACTACAATACTAAAGCTTCATTACCATGGTATAATGAGAGGCCACACCCACCCCTGCCTCTACAATACTAAAGCTTCATTACCATGGTATAAGGAGAGGCCATACCTACCCCTGCCACTACAATACTAAAGTTTCATTACATGGTATCAAGAGAGGCCATATCCACCCCTGCACTACAATACTAAAGCTTCATTACCATGGTATAATGAGAGGCCATACCCACTCCTGCCACTACAATACTAAAGCTTCATTACCATGGTGTTAGGAGAGGTCATACCCACCCCTGCCACTACAATACTAAAGCTTCATTGCCATGGTATCAGGATAGGCCATACCCCCCCCCCTACCACAACAATACTAAAGCTTCATTACCATGGTATAAGGAGAGGCCATACCCACCCCTGTCCCTACAATACTAAAGATTCATTACCATGGTATAATGAGAGGCCATACCCACCCCTGCCTCTACAATACAAAATCTTCATTACCATGGTATTAGGAGAGGCCATACCCACCCCTGCCACTACAATACTAAAGCTTCATTACCATGGTATAATGAGAGGCCACACCCACCCCTGCCTCTACAATACTAAAGCTTCATTACCATGGTATAAGGAGAGGCCATACCCACCCCTGCCACTACAATACTAAAGCTTCATTACCATGGTATCAGGAGAGGCCATACCCACCCCTGCCTCTACAATACAAAAGCTTCATTACCATGGTATTAGGAGAGGCCATACCCACCCCTGCCTCTACAATACTAAAGCTTCATTACCATGGTATGAGGAGAGGCCATACCCACCCCTGCCTCTACAATACTAAAGCTTCATTACCATGGTAAAAGGAGAGGCCACACCTACCCCTGCCACTACAATACTAAAGCTTCATTACCATGGTATAATGAGAGGCCATACCCACTCCTGCCACTACAATACTAAAGCTTCATTACCATGGTGTTAGGAGAGGTCATACCCACCCCTGCCACTACAATACTAAAGCTTCATTGCCATGGTATCAGGAGAGGCCATACCCACCCCTACCACTACAATACTAAAGCTTCATTACCATGGTATAATGAGAGGCCATACCAACTCCTGCCACTACAATACTAAAGCTTCATTACCATGGTATAATGAGAGGCCATACCCACTCCTGCCACTACAATACTAAAGCTTCATTACCATGGTATAAGGAGAGGCCATACCTACCCCTGCCCCTACAATACTAAAGCTTCATTACCATAGTATAAGGAGAGGCCATACCCACCCCTGCCCCTACAATACTAAAGCTTAATTACCATGGTATAAGGAGAGGCCATACCCACCCCTGTCCCTACAATACTAAAGATTCATTACCATGGTGTAAGGAGAGGCGATACCCACCCCTGCCTCTACAATACTAAAGCTTCATTACCATGGTATCAGGAGAGGCCATACCCACCCCTGCCACTACAATACTAAAGCTTCATTACCATAGTATAAGGAGAGGTCATACCCACCCCTGCCCCTACAATACTAAAGCTTCATTACCATGGTATCAGGAGAGGCCAGACCCACCCCTGCCTCTACAATACTAAAGCTTCATTACCATAGTATAAGGAGAGGCCATACCCACCCCTGCCCCTACAATACTAAAGCTTAATTACCATGGTATAAGGAGAGGCCATACCCACCCCTGTCCCTACAATACTAAAGATTCATTACCATGGTGTAAGGAGAGGCCATACCCACCCCTGCCTCTACAATACTAAAGATTCATTACCATGGTATCAGGAGAGGCCATACCCACCCCTGCCACTACAATACTAAAGCTTCATTACCATAGTATAAGGAGAGGTCATACCCACCCCTGCCCCTACAATACTAAAGCTTCATTACCATGGTATCAGGAGAGGCCATACCCACCCCTGCCTCTACAATACTAAAGCTTCATTACCATGGTATAAGGAGAGGCCATACCCACCCCTGTCCCTACAATACTAAAGATTCATTACCATGGTGTAAGGAGAGGCCATACCCACCCCTGCCTCTACAATACTAAAGCTTCATTACCATGGTATCAGGAGAGGCCATACCCACCCCTGCCACTACAATACTAAAGCTTCATTACCATGGTATCAGGAGAGGCCATACCCACCCCTGCCTCTACAATACTAAAGCTTCATTACCATGGTATCAGGAGAGGCCATACCCACCCCTGCCTCTACAATACAAAAGCTTCATTACCATGGTATTAGGAGAGGCCATACCCACCCCTGCCACTACAATACTAAAGCTTCATTACCATGGTATAATGAGAGGGCATACCCCCCCTGCCTCTACAATACTAAAGCTTCATTACCATGGTATCAGGAGAGGCCATACCCACCCCTGCCTCTACAATACTAAAGCTTCATTACCATGGTATAAAGAGAGGCCATACCCACCCCTGCCTCTACAATACTAAAGCTTCATTACCATGGTATAAGGAGAGGCCATACCCACCCCTGCCACTACAATACTAAAGCTTCATTACCATGGTATCAGGAGAGGCCATACCCACCCCTGCCTCTACAATACTAAAGCTTCATTACCATGGTATAAGGAGAGGTCATACCCACCCCTGCCTCTACAATACTAAAGCTTCATTACCATGGTATTAGGAGAGGCCATACCCACCCCTGCCTCTACAATACTAAAGGTCTTAAAACCATGGTATCAGGAGAGGCCATACCCACCCCTGCCTCTACAATACTAAAGCTTCATTACCATGGTATAAACAGAGGCTATACCCACCCCTGCCTCTACAATACTAAAACTTCATTACCATGGTATAAGGAGAGGCCATACCCACCCCTGCCACAACAATACTAAAGCTTCATTACCATGGTATAAGGAGAGGTCATACCCACCCCTGCCACTACAATACTAAAGCTTCATTACCATGGTATAAGGAGAGGCCATACCCATCCCTACCGTTGTAGTACTAAAGCTTCATTACCATGGTATAAGGAGAGGCCATACCCACCCCTGCCACTACAATACTAAAGCTTCATTACCATAGTATTAGGAGATTCCATACCCACCCCTGCCACTACAATACTAAAGCTTCATTACCATGGTATCAGGAGAGGCCATACCCACCCCTGCCCCTACAATACTAAAGCTTCATTACCATGGTATAATGCGAGGCCATACCCACCCCTGCCACTACAGTACTAAAGCTTCATTACCATGGTATAAGGAGAGGCCATACCCACCCCTGCCTCTACAATACTAAAGCTTCATTACCATGGTATAAGGAGAGGCCATACCCACCCCTGCCCCTACAATACTAAAGCTTCATTACCATGGTATAATGCGAGGCCATACCCACCCCTGCCACTACAGTACTAAAGCTTCATTACCATGGTATAAGGAGAGGTCATATCCACCCCTGCCACTAGAATACTAAAGCTTCATTACCATGGTATAGGGAGAGGCCATACCCATCCCTACCGTTGTAGTACTAAAGCTTCATTACCATGGTAAAAGGAGAGGCCATACCCACCCCTGCCACTACAATACTAAAGCTTCATTACCATGGTATTAGGAGAGGCCATACCCACCCCTGCCACTACAATACTAAAGCTTCATTACCATGGTATCAGGAGAGGCCATACCCACCCCTACCTCTACGGTACTAAAGCTTCATTACCATGGTATAAGGAGAGGCCATACCCACCCTGCCGCTACAATACTAAAACTTCATTACCATGGTATAATGAGAGGCCATACCCACTCCTGCCTCTCCAATACTAAAGCTTTATTACCATGGTATAATGAGAGGCCATACCCACCCCTGCCTCTACAGTACTAAAGCTTCATTACCATGGTATAAGGAGAGGCCATACCCACCCCTGCCTCTACAGTACTAAAGCTTCATTACCATGGTATAAGGAGAGGCCATACCCACCCCTGCCACTACAATACTAAAACGTATTTACCATGCTATAAGGAGAGGCCATACCCACCCCTGCCTCTACAATACTAAAGCTTCATTACCATGGTATCAAGAGAGGCCATACCCACCTCTGCCACAACAATACTAAAGCTTCATTCCCATGGTATAAGGAGAAGCCATACCCACCACTGCCTCTACAATACTAAAGCTTCATTACCATGGTATCAGGAGAGGCCATACCCACCCCTGCCTCTACAATACTAAAGCTTCATTACCATGGTATATGGAGAGGCCATACCCACCCCTGCCCCTACAATACTAAAGCTTCATTACCATGGTATCAGGAGAGGCCATACCCACCCCTGCCTCTACAATACTAAAGCTTCATTACCATGGTATAAGGAGAGGCCATACCCACCCCTGTCCCTACAATGCTAAAGATTCATTACCATGGTGTAAGGAGAGGCCATACCCACACCTGCCTCTACAATACTAAAGCTTCATTACCATGGTATCAGGAGAGGCCATACCCACCCCTGCCACAACAATACTAAAGCTTCATTACCATGGTATAAGGAGAGGTCAGACCCACCCCTGCCACTACAATACTAAAGCTTCATTACCATGGTATAAGGAGAGGCCATACCCATCCCTACCGTTGTAGTACTAAAGCTTCATTACCATGGTATAAGGAGAGGCCATACCCACCCCTGCCACTACAATACTAAAGCTTCATTACCATGGTATTAGGAGAGGCCATACCCACCCCTGCCACTACAATACTAAAGCTTCATTACCATGGTATAAGGAGAGGCCATACCCACCCCTGCCCCTACAATACTAAAGCTTCATTACCATGGTATAATGAGAGGCCATACCCACTCCTGCCTCTACAGTACTAAAGCTTCATTACCATGGTATAAGGAGAGGCCATACCCACCCTTGCCTCTACAATACTAAAACTTCATTACCATGGTATAAGGAGAGGCCATACCCACCCCTGCCTCTACAATACTAAAGCTTCATTACCATGGTATAAACAGAGGCTATACCCACCCCTGCCTCTACAATACTAAAACTTCATTACCATGGTATAAGGAGAGGCCATACCCACCCCTGCCACAACAATACTAAAGCTTCATTACCATGGTATAAGGAGAGGTCATACCCACCCCTGCCACTACAATACTAAAGCTTCATTACCATGGTATAAGGAGAGGCCATACCCATCCCTACCATTGTAGTACTAAAGCTTCATTACCATGGTATAAGGAGAGGCCATACCCACCCCTGCCACTACAATACTAAAGCTTCATTACCATGGTATAAGGAGAGGCCATACCCACCCCTGCCACTACAATACTAAAGCTTCATTACCATGGTATCAGGAGAGGCCATACCCACCCCTACCTCTACAGTACTAAAGCTTCATTACCATGGTATAAGGAGAGGCCATACCCACCCCTGCCCCTACAATACTAAAGCTTCATTACCATGGTATAATGCGAGGCCATACCCACCCCTGCCACTACAGTACTAAAGCTTCATTACCATGGTATAATGAGAGGCCATACCCACCCCTGCCTCTACAATACTAAAGCTTCATTACCATGGTATAATGAGAGGCCATACCCACCCCTGCCTCTACAATACTAAAGCTTCATTACCATGGTATAAGGAGAGGCCATACCCACCCCTGCCACAACAATACTAAAGCTTCATTACCATGGTATAAGGAGAGGTCATATCCACCCCTGCCACTAGAATACTAAAGCTTCATTACCATGGTATAGGGAGAGGCCATACCCATCCCTACCGTTGTAGTACTAAAGCTTCATTACCATGGTATAAGGAGAGGCCATACCCACCCCTGCCACTACAATACTAAAGCTTCATTACCATGGTATTAGGAGAGGCCATACCCACCCCTGCCACTACAATACTAAAGCTTCATTACCATGGTATAAGGAGAGGCCATACCCACCCCTGCCTCTACAGTACTAAAGCTTCATTACCATGGTATAAGGAGAGGCCATACCCACCCCTGCCACTACAATACTAAAACGTATTTACCATGCTATAAGGAGAGGCCATACCCACCCCTGCCTCTACAATACTAAAGCTTCATTACCATGGTATCAAGAGAGGCCATACCCACCTCTGCCACAACAATACTAAAGCTTCATTCCCATGGTATAAGGAGAAGCCATACCCACCCCTGCCCCTACAATACTAAAGCTTCATTACCATGGTATCAGGAGAGGCCATACCCACCCCTGCCTCTACAATACTAAAGCTTCATTACCATGGTATAAGGAGAGGCCATACCCACCCCTGTCCCTACAATGCTAAAGATTCATTACCATGGTGTAAGGAGAGGCCATACCCACCCCTGCCTCTACAATACTAAAGCTTCATTACCATGGTATCAGGAGAGGCCATACCCACCCCTGCCACAACAATACTAAAGCTTCATTACCATAGTATAAGGAGAGGTCAGACCCACCCCTGCCACTACAATACTAAAGCTTCATTACCATGGTATAAGGAGAGGCCATACCCATCCCTACCGTTGTAGTACTAAAGCTTCATTGCCATGGTATCAGGAGAGGCCATACCCACCCCTGCCACTACAATACTAAAGCTTCATTACCATGGTATAATGAGAGGCCATACCCACCCCTGCCACTACAATACTAAAGCTTCATTACCATGGTATAAGGAAAGGCCATACCCACCCCTGCCACTACAATACTAAAGCTTCATTACCATGGTATAAGGAGAGGCCATACCCACCCCTGCCCCTACAATACTAAAGCTTCATTACCATGGTATAATGAGAGGCCATACCCACTCCTGCCTCTACAGTACTAAAGCTTCATTACCATGGTATAAGGAGAGGCCATACCCACCCTTGCCTCTACAATACTAAAACTTCATTACCATGGTATAAGGAGAGGCCATACCCACCCCTGCCTCTACAATACTAAAGCTTCATTACCATGGTATAAACAGAGGCTATACCCACCCCTGCCTCTACAATACTAAAACTTCATTACCATGGTATAAGGAGAGGCCATACCCACCCCTGCCACAACAATACTAAAGCTTCATTACCATGGTATAAGGAGAGGTCATACCCACCCCTGCCACTACAATACTAAAGCTTCATTACCATGGTATAAGGAGAGGCCATACCCATCCCTACCGTTGTAGTACTAAAGCTTCATTACCATGGTATAAGGAGAGGCCATACCCACCCCTGCCACTACAATACTAAAGCTTCATTACAATAGTATTAGGAGATGCCATACCCACCCCTGCCACTACAATACTAAAGCTTCATTACCATGGTATCAGGAGAGGCCATACCCACCCCTACCTCTACAGTACTAAAGCTTCATTACCATGGTATAAGGAGAGGCCATACCCACCCCTGCCCCTACAATACTAAAGCTTCATTACCATGGTATAATGCGAGGCCATACCCACCCCTGCCACTACAGTACTAAAGCTTCATTACCATGGTATAATGAGAGGCCATACCCACCCCTGCCTCTACAATACTAAAGCTTCATTACCATGGTATAATGAGAGGCCATACCCACCCCTGCCTCTACAATACTAAAGCTTCATTACCATGGTATAAGGAGAGGCCATACCCACCCCTGCCACAACAATACTAAAGCTTCATTACCATGGTATAAGGAGAGGTCATATCCACCCCTGCCACTAGAATACTAAAGCTTCATTACCATGGTATAGGGAGAGGCCATACCCATCCCTACCGTTGTAGTACTAAAGCTTCATTACCATGGTATAAGGAGAGGCCATACCCACCCCTGCCACTACAATACTAAAGCTTCATTACCATGGTATTAGGAGAGGCCATACCCACCCCTGCCACTACAATACTAAAGCTTCATTACCATGGTATCAGGAGAGGCCATACCCACCCCTACCTCTACAGTACTAAAGCTTCATTACCATGGTATAAGGAGAGGCCATACCCACCCTGCCCCTACAATACTAAAGCTTCATTACCATGGTATAATGAGAGGCCATACCCACCCCTGCCTCTACAATACTAAAGCTTTATTACCATGGTATAATGAGAGGCCATACCCACCCCTGCCTCTACAGTACTAAAGCTTCATTACCATGGTATAAGGAGAGGCCATACCCACCCCTGCCTCTACAGTACTAAAGCTTCATTACCATGGTATAAGGAGAGGTCATACCCACCCCTGCCACTACAATACTAAAACGTATTTACCATGCTATAAGGAGAGGCCATACCCACCCCTGCCTCTACAATATAAAGCTTCATTACCATGGTACCAAGAGAGGCCATACCCACCTCTGCCACAACAATACTAAAGCTTCATTCCCATGGTATAAGGAGAAGCCATACCCACCCCTGCCTCTACAATACTAAAGCTTCATTACCATGGTATAAGGAGAGGACATACCCACCACTACCTCTACAATACTAAAGCTTCATTACCATGGTATAAAGATAGGCTATACCCACCCCTGCCTCTACAATACTAAAACTTCATTACCATGGTATAAGGAGAGGCCATACCCACCCCTGCCACAACAATACTAAAGCTTCATTACCATGGTATAAGGAGAGGTCATACCCACCCCTGCCACTACAATACTAAAGCTTCATTACCATGGTATAAGGAGAGGCCATACCCATCCCTACCGTTGTAGTACTAAAGCTTCATTACCATGGTATAAGGAGAGGCCATACCCACCCCTGCCACTACAATACTAAAGCTTCATTACCATAGTATTAGGAGATGCCATACCCACCCCTGCCACTACAATACTAAAGCTTCATTACCATGGTATCAGGAGAGGCCATACCCACCCCTACCTCTACAGTACTAAAGCTTCATTACCATGGTATAAGGAGAGGCCATACCCACCCCTCCCCCTACAATACTAAAGCTTCATTACCTTGGTATAATGCGAGGCCATACCCACCCCTGCCACTACAGTACTAAAGCTTCATTACCATGGTATAAGGAGAGGCCATACCCACCCCTGCCTCTACAATACTAAAGCTTCATTACCATGGTATAAGGAGAGGCCATACCCACCCCTGCTCCTACAATACTAAAGCTTCATTACCATGGTATAATGCGGGGCCATACCCATCCCTGCCACTACAGTACTAAAGCTTCATTACCATGGTATAAGGAGAGGCCATACCCACCCCTGCCTCTACAATACTAAAACTTCATTACCATGGTATAAGGAGAGGCCATACCCACCCCTGCCACAACAATACTAAAGCTTCATTACCATGGTATAAGGAGAGGTCATATCCACCCCTGCCACTAGAATACTAAAGCTTCATTACCATGGTATAGGGAGAGGCCATACCCATCCCTACCGTTGTAGTACTAAAGCTTCATTACCATGGTATAAGGAGAGGCCATACCCACCCCTGCCACTACAATACTAAAGCTTCATTACCATGGTATTAGGAGAGGCCATACCCACCCCTGCCACTACAATACTAAAGCTTCATTACCATGGTATCAGGAGAGGCCATACCCACCCCTACCTCTACAGTACTAAAGCTTAATTACCATGGTATAAGGAGAGGCCATACCCACCCTGCCGCTACAATACTAAAGCTTCATTACCATGGTATAATGAGAGGCCATACCCATTCCTGCCTCTACAATACTAAAGCTTTATTACCATGGTATAATGAGAGGCCATACCCACCCCTGCCTCTACAGTACTAAAGCTTCATTACCATGGTATAAGGAGAGGCCATACCCACCCCTGCCTCTACAGTACTAAAGCTTCATTACCATGGTATAAGGAGAGGCCATACCCACCCCTGCCACTACAATACTAAAACGTATTTACCATGCTATAAGGAGAGGCCATACCCACCCCTGCCTCTACAATACTAAAGCTTCATTACCATGGTATCAAGAGAGGCCATACCCACCTCTGCCACAACAATACTAAAGCTTCATTCCCATGGTATAAGGAGAAGCCAAACCCACCCCTGACTCTACAATACTAAAGCTTCATTACCATGGTATCAGGAGAGGCCATACCCACCCCTGCCTCTATAATACTAAAGCTTCATTACCATGGTTTAAAGAGAGGCCATACTCACCCCTGCCTCTACAATACTAAAACTTCATTGCCATGGTATCAGGAGAGGCCATACCCACCCCTGCCACTACAATACTAAAGCTTCATTACCATGGTATAATGAGAGGCCATACCCACCCCTGCCACTACAATACTAAAGCTTCATTACCATGGTATAAGGAAAGGCCATACCCACCCCTGCCACTACAATACTAAAGCTTCATTACCATGGTATAAGGAGAGGCCATACCCACACCTGCCTCTACAATACTAAAGCTTCATTACCATGGTATAAGGAGAGGCCATACCCACCCCTGCCCCTAAAATACTAAAGCTTCATTACCATGGTATAAAGAGAGGCCATACCCACTTCGGCCTCTACAATACTAAAGCTTTATTACCATGGTATAATGAGAGGCCATACCCACCCCTGCCCCTAAAATACTAAAGCTTCCTTACCATGGTATAAGGAGAGGCCATACCCACCCCTGCCACTACAATACTAAAGCTTCATTACCATGATATAATGAGAGGCCATACCCACCCCTGCCTCTATTGTACTAAAGCTTCATTACCATGGCATAAGGAGAGACCATACCCACCCCTGCCTCTACAGTAGTAAAGCTTCATTACCATGGTATAAGGAGAGGCCATACCCATCCCTACCATTATAGCACTAAAGCTTCAGTACCATATCATCGCCAGAGGCCATACTCACCCCTGCCACAACAATACTAAAGATTCATTACCATGGTATAAGGAGAGGCCATACCCACCCCTGCCTCTACAATACTAAAGCTTCATTACCATGGTATAAGGAGAGGCCATACCCACCCCTGCCCCTAAAATACTAAAGCTTCATTACCATGGTATAAAGAGAGGCCATACCCACTTCGGCCTCTACAATACTAAAGCTTTATTACCATGGTATAATGAGAGGCCATACCCACCCCTGCCCCTAAAATACTAAAGCTTCCTTACCATGGTATAAGGAGAGGCCATACCCACCCCTGCCACTACAATACTAAAGCTTCATTACCATGATATAATGAGAGGCCATACCCACCCCTGTCTCTATAGTACTAAAGCTTCATTACCATGGCATAAGGAGAGACCATACCCACCCCTGCCTCTACAGTAGTAAAGCTTCATTACCATGGTATAAGGAGAGGCCATACCCATCCCTACCATTATAGCACTAAAGCTTCAGTACCATATCATCGCCAGAGGCCATACTCACCCCTGCCACAACAATACTAAAGATTCATTACCATGGTATAAGGAGAGGCCATACCCACCCCTGCCTCTACAATACTAAAGCTTCATTACCATGGTATAAGGAGAGGCCATACCCACCCCTGCCCCTACAATACTAAAGCTTCATTACCATGGTATAAGGAGAGGCCATACCCACCCCTGCCTCTACAATACTAAAGCTTTATTACCATGGTATAATGAGAGGCCATACCCACCCCTGCCTCTACAGTACTAAAGCTTCATTACCATGGTATAAGGAGAGGCCATACCCACCCCGGCCTCTACAGTGCTAAAGCTTCATTACCATGGTATAAGGAGAGGCCATACCCACCCCTGCCACTACAATACTAAAACGTATTTACCATGCTATAAGGAGAGGCCATACCCACCCCTGCCTCTACAATACTAAAGCTTCATTACCATGGTATCAAGAGAGGCCATACCCACCCCTGCCACAACAATACTAAAGCTTCATTCCCATGGTATAAGGAGAGGCCATACCCACACCTGCCTCTACAATACTAAAGCTTCATTACCATGGTATAAGGAGAGGCCATACCCACCCCTGCCCCTAAAATACTAAAGCTTCATTACCATGGTATAAAGAGAGGCCATACCCACTTCAGCCTCTACAATACTAAAGCTTTATTACCATGGTATAATGAGAGGCCATACCCACCCCTGCCCCTAAAATACTAAAGCTTCCTTACCATGGTATAATGAGAGGCCATACCCACCCCTGCCACTACAATACTAAAGCTTCATTACCATGATATAATGAGAGGCCATACCCACCCCTGCCTCTATAGTACTAAAGCTTCATTACCATGGCAAAGGAGAGACCATACCCACCCCTGCCTCTACAGTAGTAAAGCTTCATTACCATGGTATAAGGAGAGGCCATACCCATCCCTACCATTATAGCACTAAAGCTTCAGTACCATATCATCGCCAGAGGCCATACTCACCCCTGCCACAACAATACTAAAGATTCATTACCATGGTATAAGGAGAGGCCATACCCACCCCTGCCTCTACAATACTAAAGCTTCATTACCATGGTATAAGGAGAGGCCATACCCACCCCTGCCCCTAAAATACTAAAGCTTCATTACCATGGTATAAAGAGAGGCCATACCCACTTCGGCCTCTACAATACTAAAGCTTTATTACCATGGTATAATGAGAGGCCATACCCACCCCTGCCCCTAAAATACTAAAGCTTCCTTACCATGGTATAATGAGAGGCCATACCCACCCCTGCCACTACAATACTAAAGCTTCATTACCATGGTATAATGAGAGGCCATACCCACCCCTGACTCGATAGTACTAAAGCTTCATTACCATGGTATAAGGAGAGGCCATACCCACCCCTGCCTCTACAGTAGTAAAGCTTCATTACCATGGTATAAGGAGAGGCCATACCCATCCCTACCGTTATAGCACTAAAGCTTCAGTACCATATCATCGCCAGAGGCCATACTCACCCCTGCCACTTACGCCGGACCAACAGCCTGGCGCAGTTGGAAAAGAAAGGTG
The DNA here is from genome assembly GCA_027917425.1 of Gastrophryne carolinensis. Classification (NCBI taxonomy): domain Eukaryota; kingdom Metazoa; phylum Chordata; class Amphibia; order Anura; family Microhylidae; genus Gastrophryne; species Gastrophryne carolinensis. The sequence goes on from CM051241.1 coordinate 102,710,753, forward strand.
GAGGCCATTTTGGAGTTTCCACTCCCAGCATCTCAGCCATGCGGTTGTGATGCCGCTGTATAGAGCCCTGGTAAGGCCACAGCTAGAATACTGTGTGCAGTTCTGGAGACCTTACCTGCAAAAAGACATTATTCAAATAGAACGTGTCCAAAGGCGGGCAACGAAAATGGTGGAAGGACTTAAACTTAAAACTTATCAGGAGAGACTTAAAGAACTTAATTTGTACAGTCTGGAGGAAAGAAGGGAGAGGGGGGACATGATTGAGACCTTTAAATATGTGAAAGGATTGAATAAGGTTTAGGAGAGAAGTGTTTTTAAGAAGAAACTTAATGATAGAACAAGGGGACACAACCTGAAGCTAGTCGGGGGGGAATATCAGGAGCAATGTTAGAAAATATTATTTTACAGAAAGAGTAGTAGAAGCTTGGAACAAACTTCCAGCAGAGGTAGTTGAAAAATCAACAGTCACTGAATTTAAACATGCCTGGGATAAGCACACATCTATCTTAAGATAAAGAGTACATACAGTATACACATAAGGGTAGACTAGATGGAGCGTAAGCTCTCCTTCTGCCATCAACCTTCTATGTTTCTATGCTGCTGCCTGGATTCAACTGACATATCTGACAATGCCCAGTAACAGGAAGCCCAGCAGCACTTCCTGATTGCAGTTTTTCTAAAATTTACTACAGCAGGAATTAGAAAAAGGTAAATGCATTTTCATGTGCAGCAATCTAAATTGCCCCGGGGAGGGCTGTATATGAGCAAGATTTGTTGTGTTGGTCTGGTTTAAGTTAGTTCTGGCTGTTGGTCCGCATTAAGCAGTGGCGTGTGCGCAATAATACAATTCTGTGAAATACTCACCTGTAGAATTGATATTATTTGTATACAGTACGTCCTGCTCCAGATATAATACTTACACTTGGGTTATCCTCCGCCAGATGGCGCTGCACTGCAGAGACATGGAAAAACAGGCTCCTCCCGGCCCTTCAAATACCCAGGGACCTCCCACAAATCCCCAGCATTGAAAAGCAGAGAACAAGAAGCTGGGAGAATTTAAAACCACCCAGAACAACTGGTAATGATAACAAGATAACAATCACCATACAGGGGATCTAGAAAAATGAAAAAACCAGGGTGGGGTGGAGCAGGACGTACTGTATACAAATAATATCAATTCTACAGGTGAGTATTTCACAGAATTGTATTATTCTTAGTATACAATACGTCCTGCTCCAGATATAATACTTACACTTGGGACATCCAAAAGCAGTGTCCATAAGGTAGGGTGGGATCCCCAACAAAAAACGACAACATCAGACAGTTTAAAGCACTGTCACCTGCAGAACGGCCAAGACAGCATGAGCTGAGGCCCTAACATCAACATTGTAAGATCCTTGCAAAAGGTATGAACAGAAGGCCAATGGTAGTGGCCTAGCCAACCAGTTCAACAGAAAAACCGGTGCTGAAAGGCCCAAGAGGCATCAAGCACGCGTAGAAAAGGAATCAAGGCAACAAGGGAAATTCTTCCCCTTGCCTGAATAGGCCTGAGTAACAGCCTGACGAATCCGATCGCTACAATAAATTTGGCAGAAGCCAAAGACCGAACAAGGTACCAGGAGTAACATCCATTAAGGTAACAACCAGGACCAACCGCCCAACTCCCGAGAGCAGATGAGATCGTGCCCATTCAGGATGTAATGACCACAAGCCCCAAGGAACCTCCGTTCCCCTAAAGGACACAGTGACTCCCAAAGAAAACTGCCAACACCTGTATAAGGAAGGCAGAACCACTTCCTCAGCGTTGCTAGGAAAAGGGGATAGCCGTTGATAACAATATTTCGAATAATGAACATAAGACACCTCCAGATGTAGAGAGTCCGGCTTCAGGCGGAGCTCCACCTTATCCTGGTGTATCTCAAGGAATGAGGGCTAGGTAGGCAGAGCCGCCCGCTAACACACGCCTGACCAAGGTAACAGTCACCAGAAGGACAACCTTGAGGGTAAGGACATCCAGACAGCATCCTGAATAGGACCAAGGGACCATCCTGCAAGCAGTCGGAAAGAATTCAATTTCAATCCCAACAGGGACCATAGGAGTACATGGAGGACGCACATGAGCACCCCCTGAAGGAAGTCTTAACCAAGGAAGACTGAACCAGAGACTGCTAAGGCAAGGTGGACAGGGCAGAGCCTGACCCATCAGAGAACTGAGCTGGGGAACCAACTCCAATTCATGCTGAAAGCCACACTGGAATCCTGGGAACCGAGAACGCCCAACAGGTAAGAGAACTAGACTCGCCCCAATCAATGTGGGTATGCCATACCCTACAACAATAGAAGAAGACGAGGAAGAGGCTTACTCCTAGCCTTCCCATAGTCACAAACATCGAGACAGCTAAACTTGTCTCCATCAAGATGTATGTTTCAGCAGTCAGACCGACTAGGCCAGAGACCATGGATTAGAGTGACGTAAAGGGGCCCTGAGTGATCAACTGGCACTCCTGGCAAGGTGCAGAACTACTGACCACAGTACCATGTCTGCAACCACACTGTACTAGGTCAACTGGGGGCCACCAGAATCACTGGTCCCCTTACCAGAGTAATCTTCCGCATAACCCTGCCTAGCAGAGGGAATGAAGAAGGACATACAGAACCGAACTTCCTGTCAAGGCGGTACTAAAGGCATCTGGACCACTGACTCTGACGGATTCTGGGACAGAGAAACAAAGGCCGATAGCCTGTGAAGGTGACGGAACCCAACAGATCCACAACTGGTTGGACTACATAGCGACACGGGGATTAGCACATCCTGTCGCATAGGGGCTTCGCCAGAGCTAATATCACTAACATGCAGGGAGCATTGTCTCCCCCAGAAGGGAACCTAGACACCCCCTGGAAGGTCCGCCAGCTCCAGGCCCCTTCCAATGGTTAATGTAGTACGTCTGTCGTCAGACGGACCGAGCATCCCCAGCCTGGCAAATCCAGAAGGGGAGCGGTCAAGCGAGATAGAGCCAACTGAAAAAAACGCTCACTGTTTAGACTTCAATAGGTGTAAGGACCCTCTAAGGGCCCCACCAACACCAGAATCGCAGGGGGTTTCGGAAGAAACCATCCCCTTCAACCTGAAAGGTTGGCATCCCTGGTGGCCGTTTCCAGGAAGGGGCAAGGAGGAACTGCCCCCAGACAGGTCCCTCGAGTTCATCCACTTTCAAGAGAAAACCGTCATACAGGTGGGAAGGCCCACAGGCCCTGCTCCAGGGGTGCTGGATCCCTGTCCTATGTTACCAATAGAAGTCGCAGACGGGCTCAAGAGGAACTGAACATAAGAGACCTCTTTAGCTACTTGGGCTCCTGCCGAGCAAGTTAACAACGGGCCCACCAGTTGCATCCCTGCCTGGTGTTAAGAAACCAGGACAGTAGTAAGGGACTGGGCCCATGAGACCAGTATTGCCCACCTAATTGCTGAGAGGGGGAGAATCTGGTTTGAACCTAATCCAGAATCATTCCTATTAATGGAGTTACCACTTTAGGGAACAGCGAGGACTCGGGGTGATTGAACACCCATCCAAATGACTCCCAATGGACCCACCAGCCGGGTATCCAACTATCCTGACGCAGAGACAGGGAAGTGAGGAAGGGCGTCTGGGAAGACATCGCGCGGACGCCCCTTGGTCTCATCAGAGACATCACCATCGACAGCACCTGAGTGAACACTCTGGGAGTTGAAGAGAGGCCAGATAACAGGGCCACAATTAACAGTGTTGGACTTCCAACACGAACCTGGAGAGCCTCAGAGATCTGAGGGCACAGGAATGTAAACATAAGCATTGAAGAGTTTCCCAGATGGCAAGACGCCCACTGGGCGCAAGGTGCTGATAGCCCAACTCAAAAGTTTCCATGCAGGAGACTGCCTGTAATTAGAGAATTGCTGTGAATCCAGAATGGGCCACCCGACCCATCCTTTGTAAGGTGGTATAGCGGCCCTTGCCTCTGCCTATTACGGGCAATCTGCAAGAGACCCTCAGACCTTGCAGGCCTAGCATGGCCTGTGCCAGCAACTGAACAGGGGCAGGGACCAGGAGTACCTGGGACCTGATAAAACCTGGGGAAGGCCGTGCAGCAAACGCTATCCTGTATCTGAAGGACACAACCTCCTGAATCCACCAAAATGAGGCGAGATGCCTCCTGATAAGAGCAAGGTGCTGCAGCCATCCCCTCACCCAGCCGGGCGAGGGCGCCCCATCATGCTTGAGGGGGTTTGGTGGAAGATTTGGGCTTAGCCCCGCCGGAGGGGCCAGAGCGTTGTCTGCTGCTCGTGGGGCAGGAGTCAAATCCGGAAAGACAGCCCTGGTTCCTGTTTAACACTAAGGTAGGGGGGAGGAGGGTTGCTCCTGCCTCGAGGGGGCCGAGGCGGCCGTCTGCGAAGGGGTGATTTGCCCTTTTTAACGAACAGGTATAGATGGGCCCCAAATAGGCGTTGCCCTCTAAAGGGGAGCCCAGTAAGAGTCAGTAAGCCCAGTAAGAATAGCCACCGCAAGGGCGGAAGTTCTTGCACACATTCTAATCTCATCATCTAGCGCTAATAGAATAAACTTCACAAATACATCACAATTGGAGAGTGCATTAAACACCTCCCAGGGGAGATCCTCGGGGTGATGATCGAGCAATTTTTTGATGAGGGATCTAGCGGCCACTGCAGTAATGGCTGCGGCACAGACCAGGCGCAGCGACATCCCAGCACAAGAAAAGGCATGGGAGGCCAGCAGCTCAATTCGCCGGTCCTCAGCATCCCGAAGGGTAATATAAGCAGGGGTTGTAATAAAGGGGGGGTTAGGGACCCCTATGATCGGCGCATCCACCACGGGGGGTGATGACCAGCAATTAACCACCTCAGGGGGAAAACCGTATTTCCTATCCCAGTCCCCTGGAACCCCTGGAAGTTTACTGGGACATTCCCATTCCTTGAGCACAAGGGCATGCAAATGAGCCTGCTCTAAAAATTCCAAACGTGCAGTCGCAGTATGGAAACACTCCCCTCTAGGCTTGGGGACCTGACCGGGGGGAGAGATAGACAGTGCCTTAAAGACCTTAATCAATAGGTCGTCAGTGTCACACTGGCCCCAGTATTCAGGGCCAGAATCGTCATGACTCCTCGGCCTCTCATCAGAAGAGCCCGAGTCAGAGAACAACTCCCCTTCATCAGAAGGGGTATAGTCACACAGAGTAGCAAACCCCTCAGTTCTCATAGAACATACAGAAACATGGGGTGACAGGTGCCGCTTTCTACCAGGGCCCATTCGCTCTGACAACCTAGCAATAATCTGTTCAGCCGTAGGCAGTCTGGAAGGGCCAGCAGGCTGCAATTCCCCACTTGTAGGCGACTCAGCAGGAGAGAGATTTAAGCCTGGGAACATAGGTGAATTGAAGCTAGGTGTAGCCACTGGCCGACCAGATTGCAGGGCCAGGGCTTGCTCGGCACAGGGTACGCAGACCAGTGCCCTGTCAGCATCAGCATGGGGTTGTCCACACGCTATACACCGCCGGTCTTGTCCCAGAGGGACCCCGGTCACATAATTCTGAGATGCCTCCATATGGTGATTAATCAAGGCACAATATGCCAGTAGGGATTTACACTATAAGTAACCCTGGATGCCCCAAAGACCCGCTATGGGAGTGGGAGAATATTACAAGGCCCACTATAATTTTACACTGGGCCGGGAGAAGCCAATGGTGTTCACCAGTCTGAAAGACATAATGGGAATAAGGGGTGTCAGAACCATGCGCAGTAATCAAGGATAATGAAATTCGCCCGCGAGGGCACTTACAGACCAAGGGAGGAGGAAGACCGCTACCACGCGTGCGTGCGATGAGCATCAAAATGGCGCCAAGCGAACCTCGAAGGGCGGGCCAGAGTGGGCTGTGACGCGGAGCGCGCCAACCAGGTCTCCAACCAGGCTGGGAGGCACATCACGAAGAGGACGGGTGGGAGTAGTCCAACAGGGCCGCAGGCTTTAATAGCCCCGCTCACCTGCGAGAGAGTGACACATCATGTCTTCGCAGTCAGCACTGCAGAGAAATCTGGGTATTTGTGGGAGGTCCCTGGGTATTTGAAGGGCCGGGAGGAGCCTGTTTTTCCATGTCTCTGCAGTGCAGCGCCATCTGGCGGAGGATAACCCAAGTGTAAGTATTATATCTGGAGCAGGACGTACTGTATACTAAGAATAAAGGTTGATGCGTGTTTCCAGTAAGGATGTATACCTCAGGTTTGCACAGCATTGATGATGTCACTGATGACTTCACTTGGGAACCTCAGGCTGTGCTGCCAGCTTCTGATTGGTCCTTGTCCAAAGTGTTTCTCTGAGGGGCATGTGGTAGTTTGTTCCTGGTCCTGAGGAAGGGGTCTTGCAGGGCCCTAAAACGTCGACTTTAGATTACAATACCTCACCTATGTTTTACAATATAGACTTTTGGATTTATAACTGGAGTGTTGGTCCTTAGATTCTGAAGATCCTCTGTAGACCAAGGTAAGAGCCAGGGCCGGCGCCAGCACAGGGCAAACCTGGGCAATTGCCAGGGCCCCTGGCATTTTCAGGGGCCCACTCAGGCTCACACTTGGCCATAGTATTATTTTACAGTGGACCCAAACCACCAAATGCCGGGTGTTGTGTGCAGATCTACTCATGGCTGGCAACAAGGGATGATCAGCAACAATGGAGAAGGTGGCATGGAATAGAGGGCAGTTGATGGAAGCTCAGAAGGTGGCGAGATCCAGGTGACAGCAATAATTGGAGTCATTAGTGGCAGCAGACCAAGCGGATGCTTGGTGGCAGTAGAGAATGCAATGAGATGGACGGTTGGTGGCTATAGGGAAGGATACGGACTGGAGGGTGATTGGTGGCTATAGGGAAGGCAATAAGAACTGGAGGGTGATTGGTGGCTATAGGGAAGGCAATAAGGACAGGAGGGTGATTGGTGGCTATAGGGAAGGCAATAAGAACTGGAGGGTGATTGGTGCCTATAGGGAAGGCAATATGGACTGGAGGGCAATTGGTGGCTATAGGGAAGGCAATAAGGACTGGAGGATGATTGGTGGCTATAGGGAAGGCAATAAGGACTGGAGGATGATTGGTGGCTATAGGGAAGGCAATAAGGACTGGAGGGCGATTGGTGGCTATAGGGAAGGCAATAAGGACTGGAGGGCGATTGGTGGCTATAGGGAAGGCAATAAGGACTGGAGGATGATTGGTGGCTATAGGGAAGGCAATAAGTACTGGAGGGTGATTGGTGGCTATAGGGAAGGCAATAAGGACTGGAGGGTGATGGGTGGCTATAAGGAAGGCAATACGGACTGGAGGGCGATGGGTGGCTATAGGGAAGGCAATAAGGACTGGAGGATGATTGGTGGCTATAGGGAAGGCAATAAGGACTGGAGGGTGATTGGTGGTGATAGGGAAGGCAATAAGTACTAGTGGATGATTGGTGGCTATAGAGAAGGCAATAAGGACTGGAGGGCGATTGGTGGGTATAGGGAAGGCAATAAGGATGGGAGGGTGATTGGTGGCTATAGCGAAGGCAATAAGGACTGGAGGGTGATGGGTGGCTATAGGGAATACAATAAGGACTGGGGGGTGATGGGTGGCTATAGGGAAGGCAATAAGGACTAGAGGGTAATTGGTGGCTATATGGAAGGCAATAAGGATGGGAGAGTAATTGGTGGCTATAGGGAAGGCAATAAGGACTGGAGGGTGATTGGTGGCTATAGGGAAGGCAATAAGGACTGGAGGGTGATTGGTGGCTATAGGGAAGGCAATAAGGACTGGAGGGTGATTGGTGGCTATAGGGAAGGCAATAAGGACTGGAGGGTGATTGGTGGCTATAGGGAAGGCAATAAGCACGGGAGGGCGATTGGTGGCTATAGGGAAGGCAATAAGGATGGGAGGGTGATTGGTGGCTATAGGGAAGGCAATAAGGACTGGAGGGTGATTGGTGGCTATAGGGAAGGCAATAAGGACGGGAGGGTGATTGATGGCTATAGGGAAGGCAATAAGGACTAGAGGATGATTGGTGGCTATAGGGAAGGCAATAAGGACTGGAGGGTGATTGATGGCTATAGGGAAGGCAATTAGGACTAGTGGATGATTGGTGGCTATAGGAAAGGCAATAAGGACTGGAGGGTGATTGGTGGCTATAGGGAAGGCAATAAGGCTAGGAGGGTGATTGGTGGCTATAGGGAAGGCAATAAGGATGGAAGGGCGATTGGTGGCTATAGGGAAGACTATAAGGACTGGAGGATGATTGGTGGCTATAGGGAAGGCAATAAGGACTGGAGGGTGATTGGTGGCTATAGGGAAGGCAATAAGGACTGGAGGGCGATTGGTGGCTATAGGGAAGGCAATAAGGACGGGAGGGTGATTGGTGGCTATAGGGAAGGCAATAAGGACGGGAGGGTGATCAGCAGCAGGTGACATCATGTGATACACTACTTTAGGGCCCACTAAGACTCTTTTGCCCAAGGGCCCCCACAAACCTGGTAAGAGCCATGCAGATAGGCTGGGGACGGGAGCGCTCCGGCGTCTGAAGGGAAGCTGAAGATGCGGTCGCTCCCTATTGCCGAGCTCAGTGTCTAAACAGAACTGTATTGTCGATCATTAATATGCACAACATATGGTGCTGAATAGACGAGAGCCCTTGAATGTGCCGTGTGACCGGGTCAGAATGCCCCCAGGGCAAGGATCAGAACCTGGGATAGTCTCTGTGGTCTTGTTCCACCTTACAAAAGACTTATAAGACTCTTAGTGTGGTGGTCTTCCTCTTTATGAGGCTTCCTGAATTGGGATGCTCCACTGTGTGTGTGTAAAACCCCAGGGGTCACCTCAACCCTTCCCTGAGCACATCTCCGCTATGTCTCTATCTAGGCGCGCACCCGCATCAGGCCATTCTAGATAACCAGAGTGGACCTGTTCAGGGCAAGAGGAGGGGCAGAGATGTGGCAGGCGGTGGCTATAGGGAAGACGCAAGAAAGGGGGTGCCCACTGACTGGTTCCTTGAGTACAACAGTCTCAAGGGAAACCACCGTACTAAGGTGGAAGGGTACACAGATCCAGCTCCAGGGAAGCTGGAACCCAGTCCAGCATTTACAATATAGTTGCAGAAGAGCCCAAGGGCACTGAGCATAAGGGACAACCTCTGAGCAGCCACCAACAGGCCCACCAGCTGCAATCCAGCCTGGTGAAGAGACGGAAACTGCAAAGAGGGACCGAGCCCATGTAACCAGATTGTCCACTTTATAGTCAAGGAAGCAGGTTCCCGCCTGAACCGAATCCAAGTTCAACCCTAGGAATGGAGATACCAAATAAGGGGAAAATGAGGAATTGAGGTGATTGAGCACCCATCCAAAGACTCCCAAAGGACACCACCAGCCGAGTAACAAACTCAGCCTAACGTAGAGATTGGGAAGCAAAGAAGGATGACCAGGCAGTTCCTCGCGCGGACGCCCCCTTGGTTTCATCAGAGACATCACCCCCGTCATCGCCTTGGTGATCACTCTGGGAGCAGAAGAGAGGCCAGATAACAAGGCCACAATCAGCAGTGTTGGACCTCCAACACTAACCTGTAAGATCCTCGGTGCCCAGAAGACACAGTGGCAATGAAATAAGCATCTTAGATTTTCACAGACAGCAAGAGGTCCCTGGACACAGGGCACTGGCGGCCCAACTCAGAGAAACCATGCAGAAACCACCTGTGAATGTAAATTGCCGCACTTATGGAAGGCCAGAATGGGCAGAGTGCCTCATCCTTTTGGGGGAATGTGGAAAGGTTGGTGTAGGGGCCCCTGCCTCTGCCTGTTAAGGGCAACCTGCAAGTGACCCCAGACCTCGCAGGCCGCGCGTGGCCTGCGCCAATACCTGAAGAGAGACAGGGACCAGAAGCATCCTGACAATCTCGGGAAGGGGCCGCCCAGCAAACACTATCCTGCATCCAGAGGAAACTTCCTCCTGAGCCCATCAGAACGAGGCATGACGCCTCCAGATAGGAGCGAGGTGCTGCGGCCATCCCCTCGCCCCGACGGGCGAGGGCACCCCGTCATGCTTGGGGGGTTTGGGTGAAAGATTTGGACTTAGTCCTGCCGGAGGGGCCAGGGCGTTGTCTGCCACTCCTGGGGCAGGAATCTACACCAAAAAGCCGGAAGGACACCCCTGGTTCGGGTTTGACACTAACATAAGGGGGGGGAGGGGTGCCCCTGGCCCGAGAAGGCCGAGACCGCCTTCTGCGAAGGGGTGTTTTGCCCTTTTTTCCAAACAGGTCCAGACGGGCCCCGAATAGGTGTCACCCTCTAAGGGGAAGCCCAGTAAGAGTCTTCTTTGTAGCATCGTCAACACCCCACTGTCGCAGCCAGACCAAGCGGCGTATAGCTACCACAAGGGCGGAAGTTCTTGCGCACATCCTAATGGTCATCCAGTGCTAAAAGGATAAACCTTACAAATACATCACAACTGGAGAGTGCATTAAACCCATCCCAGGGGAGATCCTCAGGTTGATGATCAATCATCTTTCTGATGAGGGTCCTAGCGGTCACTGTAGCGATGGCCGTGGCACAGACCAGGCGCAAAGCCGTCCCTGCACAAGAAAAGGCGTGGGAAGCCAGCCTGTCAATGCGCCGGTCCTCAGTATCCCGAAGGGTACGATAAATAGGGGCTGCAATAAAGGGGGGGGTTAAGAACCCAATGATCGGTGCATCCACCACGGGAGGTGATGACCAACAGTTAACCACCTCAGGGGGAAAGAGGTATTTCCAATCCCAGTCCCCTGGAACCCCTGGAAGTTATTAGGACATTGCCATTCTTTGAGTACAAGAGCCTGGAAGTGATCCTGCTGCAGAAATTCCAAACGCGTCGTCGCTGTATGGAAACTCTCCCTTCTAGGCCTGGGAGCCTCACCAGGGAGAGCGATAGACAAGACCTCGAAGATCTTTATCAGTAATTCATAGGTGTCACACAGGCCCCAGGAACCAGGGCCCGTATCATCATGACTCCTCGGCTCCTCGTCAGATGAGCCTGAGTCAGAGAACAGCTCACCTTCATCAGAAAGAGCAAAACCCTGCTGTCAGGACTGTACCAAACACCCGTCTGTCTTGAACTGGTATCCCCCAATCTCCACGGCCACTTCCGCCTATAGACAAGCCCCCGCTTGTAGGAGACGCGGGTAATGCCTCTCCCAGTCGGTTGCCCCCAGGACTTATAAGGCGCAAAGGATACCAGCTTAAGGTGCAGATAGATGTTTGGCAGGGAATCCCGAACGAGGATGCCGGAAGGCAGAGTCCGAATTACAGGCCGAGGTCAAACCAGGAGGTCACGGGGCGTGGTATCCAGAGGAGGTAACGAAGGGATGGTCGAGGCTAGCCGAGGTCAAATCCAGGAGGTCACGGGGCGTGGTATCCAGAGGAGGTAACGAAGGGATGGTCGAGGCTAGCCGAGGTCAAATCCAGGAGGTCACAGAGCGCGGTACAGAAGGGTCAGGCAAAGGCGTAGTCGGGCAAAGCAGGAGGTCAGGGCTGGCAGCAAGCAAGAGTAGTCAAAGTCCAAAAATCAAAAGTACACAAAGTCACAGCAACGCACATCCAGAACCCAGAAGCTATAACGGGCAAGGGGATACTGGAGCAGAGCAGCTTTATAGGGAGAACTGGCCAGTGGGGAAAAGGGGAAACGGAGGGAACAATTGTGATTGGTGCAAACACTGAAACGGGAGTGGTCCCAGGAGCTGGACGGCCCAGGCCAGACAGGCCGACCAGTCCCTGGGCTCACTCTAGGATCAGGTCACGGATAGGGTGCTTTAAACTCGCCCCCGGCGGGCGCGCTGGGGAAAGCGCCGCCGGGAGGCATAAAGAAGACGTGCTCGCGCGCGCGCGCGAGCACGTTGTGGATCGGGCGCGCCCCCGCCGGGAGGGGGAAGCGCCGCATCGCGAGGGAGCTCGGCGGGACCGCGCAGCCGCGCAGAGCGGGCTGCGGCGCGGCCACCGACACCATCCCGCGCCGCCGACCCCCGACCCCCACAACAGCGCTGAGGAGCCAGCACACCCGGGGAGCGTCGGGCAGCAGCCAACCGGGGACCACCCGACAGCGCGTCGCGGGACCAGGGACGGCGACGAGGTAAGTGCCTAACATTACCCCCCCCCCCTGAGGAGGGGCCACTGGACCCTCCAAGCTGGGTTTCAAAGGATTCTCTCTGTGAAATCTCTTTACCAAATTCTGCGCATGAACCTCTCTGGCCGGAACCCAAGATCTTTCTTCCGGACCGTATCCCTTCCAGTCAATTAAATATTGAAGAGAGTTTCGAAAAAAGCGAGAATCAAGAACCCGGGCAACCTCAAACTCCTGACGCCCATCAACTAACACAGGACTAGGAGGACTATTAGATTCATGGTTTTTTGCAGGCTTAAAAAGTGAAACATGAAAGGATTTACAGATTTTCATGGAAGAAGGGAGGGCCAACTGATACGTAACCTGATTAATTTTTCGTGTTATGGGGAAGGGGCCGATAAATTTAGGGCCTAACTTAGCGGAGGGCTGGCGTAAGGCCAGATTCTTGGTTGAAAGCCAAACCCAGTCCCCCACCTCATAACCAGAATTAGAAGAACGTTTACGATCTGAAAATTTTTTTTGTTGAAGAACAGCCTTAGTCAGATGTTGCTGGATTTTATTCCATAACCCCGGCCATTTGGACACCCAGTCATCCAAGGAGGGGACACTAGAGGGTTGGTCCGAAAGGGCTGAGAATTTCAGATCTTTGCCATAAACACAATGGAAGGGAGAAACCCCTGTGGAAGAATGTGAAGCGTTGTTTAATGCGAATTCAGCAAACGGCAGGAAGAAAGCCCAATCCGTCTGAGTATCCGCCGTGAAACAACGCAAATACTGTTCTAAAGATTGGTTTGTTCTTTCGGTTTGCCCATTCGACTGCGGGTGGAATGCCGAGGAAAGAGAGACGGTGAAGCCCAGCTTAGTACAGAAAGCCCTCCAAAACCGGGAGACAAATTGGACCCCCCTATCCGAAACAATGTCTACCGGGATACCGTGGATTCTAAAAATGTGAGTGATAAAGAGTTGAGCTAAGATTTGAGCTGTGGGAAGCTTTTTTAAAGGGATGAAATGCGCCATTTTGCTAAAGCGGTCCACTACTACCCAAATGACGGTATATCCCTGGGAAGGGGGAAGATCCGTAACGAAATCCATGGCCAAATGGGTCCATGGAGAGGCAGGAATGGGCAAAGGTAGTAGAGGACCTTCAGGGGAGTGTCTTAAAGCCTTACTTCGAGCACAGACCTTACAGGCTAGGACAAATTTCTGTGCATCGCTCCTAATGGATGGCCACCAGACTTGGCGGGACAATAGAGCAATAGTTTTCTTAACTCCCGGATGACCCGCTGTTTTAGTTTCGTGAAAATGAGACAAAAAGGCAGTGCGGAAAGGAGAGGGCACAAACTGGACCGACTCAGGTTTTTCAGGTGGCGCTTCGGCCTGAAATTGAGCTAGGTCAGGAAGTTGGGGTTGGATGGCGGCTACCACCAGGGAGCGGGGTAAAATGGGAGAAACCAACCTTTCAGGTGAGTCGGAAGGAGAGAAACTCCGAGACAGGGCATCAGCTTTAGTGTTTTTGGATCCAGGCTTATAGGTTATAGAAAAGTTAAACCGAGAAAAGAATAAGGACCAGCGAGCCTGTCTAGGAGTTAATCTCTTGGCAGATTGGATGTATTCCAGATTTTTATGATCCGTAAAGACCGTGACTGGATACTGAGCGCCCTCCAGCCAGTGCCTCCACTCCTGAAAGGCTAACTTGATGGCCAATAATTCTCTATTGCCGATATCGTAATTTCTTTCGGCCGCTGAGAATTTTTTGGAAAAGAAGGCACATGGATGGAGGCGTTCAGGTGAGCCGTAATACTGTGACAAGACTGCCCCAACTGCGACTTCGGAAGCATCCACCTCCACAAGGAAGGGTCGTTGCTCATCAGGGTGGACTAAGACGGGTGCGGCACTAAACACCCTTTTAAGATTCTCGAAGGCCTGGACAGCATGAACAGGCCATACTGAAGGGTACCCGCTTTTCTTGGTCAGATTGGTAAGAGGTGTAACAAGGGCAGAAAAATTTTTAATGAACCTCCTATAGAAATTAGCAAAGCCCAAAAACCTTTGCAGGCCCTTTAGATCCCTGGGCTGTTCCCATTCTAAGACGGCCTTCACCTTAGAAGAATCCATGGATAGACCGGACTTAGAGATAATATAACCAAGAAACGGAACCTCTGACACTTCAAATTGACATTTCTTTAACTTAGCATATAAACAGTTTTCCCTAAGTTTTTGCAGGACCAAACACACGTGTTTGCGATGTTCCTCAATGGACGAAGAAAAAATTAAGATGTCGTCTAAGTAAACGACCACAAAACGGCCAAGATAGTCCCTAAAAATTTCATTAACAAAACTTTGAAAGACCGCGGGGGCGTTGCACAGGCCGAAAGGCATTACTAGATACTCATAATGCCCTTCAAGGGTATTGAAGGCCGTCTTCCACTCGTCCCCCTGCCTAATTCTAATGAGGTTATAGGCCCCCCGGAGATCGAGTTTAGAGAAGACTTGTGCCCCAACCACCTGTGTAAACAGACCCTCAATAAGTGGTAAGGGGTACTTATTCTTTATCGTGATGTTATTTAAGCCCCGATAATCAATACATGGACGAAGTCCCCCATCTTTCTTCTCCACGAAAAAAAACCCTGCCCCTGCTGGGGAAGATGAGGGCCGAATAAACCCCTTCTTTAAGTTCTCGGCAATATATTCCCGCATGGCAAGGGTTTCCGTTCGGGTCAAATTAAATATTCTCCCTCTGGGAGGCATGGTACCTGGGAGAAGTTCAATAGGGCAATCCCATGGTCTATGGGGAGGAAGTTTGTCTGCCGCCCTTTCCGAAAAGACGTCAGCAAACTCTAAATAAGGAGTGGGGACCCCAACCGGTGCTAGGTGCGCGACCCTAAGTGGAAATTCTAAGCAGCTCTGAAAACACTGGCGACCCCACTTAGTGATTTGCCCTGAGACCCAATCAATTTGGGGATTGTGCTCCTGTAGCCATGGCAACCCTAAAATTAAAGGGGTGCTAGGCATACTTAATACCAAAAAACTGATAACCTCAGAATGATTGGCTCCCACTTTGATTTGCATAGGAGGGGTTTGGAACTGAACTAAACCCCCGGCCACAGGAGTGCCATCAATGGCTGAAACCCGGATGGGAGTCGGCAAGGGCTGGACCACAATTCCTAAAGTCAGTGCTAGTTCGGAGTCTAGGAAGTTCCCAGCAGCTCCTGAATCTAGAAGAGCCTTTAGATTCACACACTTAAGGTTAATCTTAATCTGAACTGGAATCAGAACTGGAGACGATACTTGAGGAGATACCTTACAGCCTAGGAGGGCCCCCTCGAAACCCCCTAGGCTCTGGAGTTTCCCGCCGGCTTCTTTGGGCAAAGTCTGACCATGTGGCCGGTTCCCCCACAATACAGACAAAGCCCCTCGGATAGACGTCGCCGCCTCTCGCCTTCAGTGAGCCTTGTGGCACCAAGTTGCATGGGCTCATCCGAAGGTTGTACGACTGGGACCTCAGACCTTGAGGCAGACTCGGCATGCGACCCTTTTTCTAGGCGCCTCTCCCGAAGCCGACGATCAATGCGGATGGCAAGGTGCATTAATTCGTCTAGGGTCTGAGGTTCCGGGTGGTTCACCAAGGTGTCCTTGATGGCATCGGCCAATCCTAGCCGGAATTGGCCGCAAAGAGCAGGATTGTTCCAACGGGAATCTACCGCCCAGCGCCGGAATTCTGAGCAATAGTCTTCGGCTGGACGGCGTCCCTGGCGAAGAGTACGTAACTTGGCATCAGCTGTGGCCCCCTTGTCGGGATCATCGTAGAGAACCTCCATCGCAGAGAAAAAGCTGTCCACCGAGAGGCGAGTAGGATCCTGAGCTGATAAGCTGAAGGCCCAGGACTGAGGATCTCCTTGGAGTAGGGAAACAATCAAGCCGACCCTCTGCTCTTGTGACCCTGAGGAGACAGGACGGAGCTGAAAGTATAATTTACAAGAGTCCCGGAAGTTGGCAAATTTTGCCCTGTCGCCGTGGAACTTTTCGGGAAGTGGGATCTTAGGTTCCACAAACATTGCGGCCGGAGTCCCCTGAGGACTGGGGACGTTAGGAGCAGGACGGTTCTCCTGAGCCGCAACCCGGTGAGCCAGGTGCTCCACTGCCGCTGTCAAGGCTTGCACCTGCTCCAGGATTTGGTCCATTCTTCTGGCCCGTTATAATGTCAGGACTGTACCAAACACCCGTCTGTCTTGAACTGGTATCCCCCAATCTCCACCGCCACTTCCGCCTATAGACAAGCCCCCGCTTGTAGGAGACGCGGGTAATGCCTCTCCCAGTCGGTTGCCCCCAGGACTTATAAGGCGCAAAGGATACCAGCTTAAGGTGCAGATAGATGTTTGGCAGGGAATCCCGAACGAGGATGCCGGAAGGCAGAGTCCGAATTACAGGCCGAGGTCAAACCAGGAGGTCACGGGGCGTGGTATCCAGAGGAGGTAACGAAGGGATGGTCGAGGCTAGCCGAGGTCAAATCCAGGAGGTCACGGGGCGTGGTATCCAGAGGAGGTAACGAAGGGATGGTCGAGGCTAGCCGAGGTCAAATCCAGGAGGTCACAGAGCGCGGTACAGAAGGGTCAGGCAAAGGCGTAGTCGGGCAAAGCAGGAGGTCAGGGCTGGCAGCAAGCAAGAGTAGTCAAAGTCCAAAAATCAAAAGTACACAAAGTCACAGCAACGCACATCCAGAACCCAGAAGCTATAACGGGCAAGGGGATACTGGAGCAGAGCAGCTTTATAGGGAGAACTGGCCAGTGGGGAAAAGGGGAAACGGAGGGAACAATTGTGATTGGTGCAAACACTGAAACGGGAGTGGTCCCAGGAGCTGGACGGCCCAGGCCAGACAGGCCGACCAGTCCCTGGGCTCACTCTAGGATCAGGTCACGGATAGGGTGCTTTAAACTCGCCCCCGGCGGGCGCGCTGGGGAAAGCGCCGCCGGGAGGCATAAAGAAGACGTGCGCGCGCGAGCGAGCACGTTGTGGATCGGGCGCGCCCCCGCCGGGAGGGGGAAGCGCCGCATCGCGAGGGAGCTCGGCGTGACCGCATAGCCGCGCAGAGCGGGCTGCGGCGCGGCCACCGACACCATCCCGCGCCGCCGACCCCCGACCCCCACAACAGCGCTGAGGAGCCAGCACACCCGGGGAGCGTCGGGCAGCAGCCAACCGGGGACCACCCGACAGCGCGTCGCGGGACCAGGGACGGCGACGAGGTAAGTGCCTAACACCTGCTCAGTAGTGAACTCCTCAGTTTCAGAAGGAATGGGTGAAACCGCAGGCGTCAGGGACCGCTTCTTACCAGGGCCCAAGCGCTCTGCCAACCTCGAAATCCCCTGATCAGCCGTAGGCAGTCTGCGCGGCACGACTTGCTGGTCATTCCCGCTCGAGTGCGACTCATCAGGAGAGAGATTTAAGCACGGGGAGATAGGTGTGTCGAAACGAGGCGCAGCCACTGGCAACCCTGAGTGCAGGGCCAGTACTTGTTCAGTACAGGGTCCGCAGACCCGTGCTCTGTCCGCATCAGCATGGGGTTGTCCACACGCTGTACACAGCCGGTCTTGTCCCCTTACCCCGGTCACATAATTCTGAGATACCTCCATATGGTGATTATCAATGCAATATATGCCAGTAGGGATTTATGCAATAGGCAACCCTGGATGTCCCAAAGACCCGCTAGGAATGTGGGAGAATTTAGTAAGCCCGCTACAATATATGTTAGGCCGGGAGAAGCCACCGGAGTCTTTAACATCTGAAAGACAGAAGGGGAATAAGAGGTGTCAGGGCCCCGCCTCCCCCAAAGAGCGCGAAGCTCTGAGGCAGCCGTCCAGGCTTGACAAGCAAGCATAGGATATGCTAGTAAAAGCATCTGCTAATGGATACTCTGACGACGCCGCCACCCAGCACAGTAAATTTTAATAAAAAGATGAGAAGGCAAAGACGGCGGCGGCCAAAATAAAAAGAGCAAGCAGCGCAGCTCTGACACCCAGTTGCCAGTCAAGGGCAAAACTACGGCCATAAGCGTGACAATACAATACACTGAGACCGCCACCACCCCCCCCTCATTCTTTTCCGCCGGATACGGGGGAAAACGAGGGAGGATGGCGACCCTTTACACAGGGCCCACCGCTACACGGGGCAATAATGCGGGAGGGACATCCACTAGAGGCTCACCATCAGCCTAAACCGCCTACCCTTTGGTGGGGGACTGCGGTGGAGCTTGGCTCCATTAAGCACGCTGTTGAGGGGTTAATAGTGAGCAGGTCTTTCTGTCTGTGTGTATGTATCTTTCTCTATCTTTTCTATCTGCTGGCCAGCAAATCTTCATCTCTGTCCACTATAATTTCACAGATAAACTAGTTCACTATTCCCCACCAACACACACACAGCATGACCAGCTACTTACCTGCAGAGACCAAACCAGAGCAGAGGGTGTGCTGGGTTTATATAGGATGCTGCTAATTACTGCCAGGTGAGGCAAAGCTGCAGCCAAACCTAGTGTGTTTATGTTCCTGTGTATAATTTGTTAATATGTGTATAGATTATAAGCTCCTTTTTATTTTTAAAGGAGACAGGCTTTGTTGCTTTGTTTCATGTGGTTTAATGTATGATTTATATGTAATATTTCTGTTTAAAAACCAGATGTATATTCCTTTAAGAATAAAGGGCTGTTGGAAACTGGTAATTGGTAGATAAGTGCACCTGTATATAGGTGGAGGGATTTTCAGTTCAGTTCAGTCAGGATGAGCTGAGAGCTGGGGTGCTACTTGGTCCTACGGTAGCTATAACTTAACCCCTTATCTTCATGAATTTTGTTTTTTGTTCATTTGTTTTCTGTTTTTGCTCAAAATAAACCTAAGCCTATTTTTGCCAAGACTTGAGTGAGGACTGTTTTTACCGGCAACGACTCCCACGCCCCAACATATGGTGTCAGAAGTGGGATGCTTGCTGTCTGCACTGGACTCATAAGCGCAGCTGTCAGACTCAGTCCATGGCCGGAAGAGGTCATGCCAGGAGATTTATAACAACTTCTTCTCCAAGGTGATCTCAGCGAACCAAGGGATCTATACAACCACCCAGACCTGCAGAAAGACGCCAACCAGTGGTCCCTAAATCCAAAATGGAAGGCACCCAGATTGAAGAATCTAAAGCTAAGATTCCAGAGGAGGGCGCTGCAGCTGGGAGCGGTACGGATCCACCGGTGAGTGTAACTACTCCAAAAAATATAGAGGAACTCCTTGTGTGGTTGGTTCACCGCCAAGAGCTAAGTGACCAGCGTAGAAAAGAGGAGGAAAAGTATGCTTATGAGCGTGAGCAATGGAGGAGAGAAAAAGAGGAGGAGCAGCGTAAAATTGAGCTGCAGCAACAAGAAAAGGAAAGGGTAAGGAGAGATGAACAGTTCTTACAGGTGCTGCAAGCCATGCAGCGCAATATACCTCCTACTACAAATTTAAAGCTTACTAAGCTATCAGAGACTGATGATATAGAGTCATTTCTTAAAGTGTTTGAAAGAGTGGCTCAAGCAAATAAGTGGCCTGAGGATCAGTGGGTTCTTCATCTTGCACCATTCCTCACCAGCAAAGCTTTGCAGGCCTATAGCCAAATGCGCACTGAGGATGCAGGAAACTACCAAAAAGTTAAAGCTGCAATTCTGAGACGCTACAATATACATGGAGAGACATTTCGCCAATACAAACCGGGAAGTCAGCATAAGAATGCAGATCACCTGTCCCGATTCGGTACCCAGGTCCAGGAGATGTGTTCTGTGGAAGGACAAGCTTCCACTTGAGTTGGGGGGTATGTTGAGGGGTTAATAGTGAGCAGGTCTTTCTGTCTGTGTGTATGTATCTTTCTCTATCTTTTCTATCTGCTGGCCAGCAAATCTTCATCTCTGTCCACTATCCTTTCACAGATAAACTAGTTCACTATTCCCCACCAACACACACACAGCATGACCAGCTACTTACCTGCAGAGACCAAACCAGAGCAGAGGGTGTGCTGGGTTTATATAGGATGCTGCTAATTACTGCCAGGTGAGGCAAAGCTGCAGCCAAACCTAGTGAGACAGGCTTTGTTGCTTTGTTTCATGTGGTTTAATGTATGATTTATATGTAATATTTCTGTTTAAAAACCAGATGTATATTCCTTTAAGAATAAAGGGCTGTTGGAAACTGGTAATTGGTAGATAAGTGCACCTGTATATAGGTGGAGGGATTTTCAGTTCAGTTCAGTCAGGATGAGCTGAGAGCTGGGGTGCTACTTGGTCCTACGGTAGCTATAACTTAACCCCTTATCTTCATGAATTTTGTTTTTTGTTCATTTGTTTTCTGTTTTTGCTCAAAATAAACCTAAGCCTATTTTTGCCAAGACTTGAGTGAGGACTGTTTTTACCGGCAACGACTCCCACGCCCCAACACACGCATGGTGCTGCCTACCTTCACCAGACCAGTGCAGCCCAGGCTGGGAGGCACATCACATCAAGGACGGGTGGGAATAGTCCAACAGGGCCGCAGGCTGTAATAGCCCCGCTCACCTGCGTGAGAGTGATACTTCATGTCTTCGCAGTTGGCACTGCAGAGAAATCTGGGGATTTGTGGGAGGTCCCCGGGTATATGAAGGGCCGGGAGGAGCCTGTTTTTGCATGTCTGCAGTGCACAGCACCATCTGGCGAAGGATAACCCAAGTGTAAGTATTATGTCTGGAGCAGGACGTACTGTAGACTTAGAATATAATATTTTCTAACATTGCTCCTGATCTTCCCCCCGACTAGCTTCAGGTTGTGCCCCATTGTTCTATCATTAAGTTTCTTCTTAAAAACACTTCCCTCCTGAACCTTATTCAATCCTTTCACATATATAAAGGTCTCCATCATGTCCCCTCTCTCCCTTCTTTCCTCAAGACTGTACACATTAAGTTCTTTAAGTCTCTCCTGACTGGTCAAACGCCGGGCTAACAATCACCTTTCATAGAGGAAGACATCGACCACAAGTGAATGAGGAGCTGTGGGTGGACAGCCGCAACCATCCTGCAGCAGGTCACTGTGACTTACAGAAGCACAGGCAAGACGACGGAGCCTTATCACAAGATCTGCTGCCGTTACATATTACAGTCTGCTTGGAAGATGGAACCTAAATGATGTAATAAGATGGCGACTCTCATCACTAGAATGTGACTAGATCGTTCAATCCACTACAAAGCTTTGGTGACATCATATTGTAAGATGGGCGCCTTAAAGTGGACCTTCACCATATAGTGAAATCTGTGGCCGATACACTCGCTATCCTCTCTGCATCCAAAACCTCAAATGAAGCGTCTAGTAAGCAAATGGGTGCAGCACCCTCCAATGGCTGCTGCACAGCAACTGCGCTCCTCCAATAGGACGAGTAAGGTCAGACTGCTTGGAGCATCGTATTGGAGAAGCACACGATCGATAAAACTGTGCGGTGATTGATCTGTTAAGGCAGACCTTCACCCGGAATAAGAGTATATCTTATATGTTTCCCACACTCTGTACATACAGATTGCCCACATTAATCCGGACCTTCACCCTGAATAAGAGTCTATCTTGTATGTTTCCCACACCCTGTACATACAGATTGCCCACATTAATCCGGACCTTAACCCTGAATAAGAGTATATCTTATATGTTTCCCCCACCCTGTACATACAGATTGCTCACATTAATCCGGAACTTCACCCTGAATAAGAGTATATCTTATATGTTTCCCACACCCTGTACATACAGATTGCCCACATTAATCTGGACCTTCACTCTGAATAAGAGCCTATCTTATATGTTTCCCACACCCTGTACATACAGATTGCTCACATTAATCCGGACCTTCACCGTGAATAAGAGTATATCTTATATGTTTCCCACACCCTGTACATACAGATTGCCCACATTAATCCGGACCTTCACCCTGAATAAGAGTCTATCTTGTATGTTTCCCACACCCTGTACATACAGATTGCCCACATTAATCCGGACCTTAACCCTGAATAAGAGTATATCTTATATGTTTCCCCCACCCTGTACATACAGATTGCTCACATTAATCCGGAACTTCACCCTGAATAAGAGTATATCTTATATGTTTCCCACACCCTGTACATACAGATTGCCCACATTAATCTGGACCTTCACTCTGAATAAGAGCCTATCTTATATGTTTCCCACACCCTGTACATACAGATTGCTCACATTAATCCGGACCTTCACCGTGAATAAGAGTATATCTTATATGTTTCCCACACCCTGTACATACAGATTGCTCACATTAATCCGGACCTTCACCCTGAATAAGAGTATATCTTATATGTTTCCCACACCCTGTACATACAGATTGCTCACATTAATCCAGACCTTTACCCTGAATAAAAGCCTATCTTATATGTTTCCCACACCCTGTACATACAGATTGCTCACATTAATCCGGACCTTCACCGTGAATAAGAGCCTATCTTGTATGTTTCCCACACCCTGTACATACAGATTGCTCACATTAAATATCATCCTACCTGCATCTACTGCATGTTATGAACCTTTAAACATCCAAGATGGCGGCTCGTGGATCATCAGGCAGCCTGCTAACAGGAAGTGTCTTATGACTGTGTCGCTCTGCATTCTGGGATTGCTGACCTTTCCCTGACCCCAGCTCTGCTCTGTCTGAGCAAAGCACAGCTATAACCCCACCCCTGTACTTTATCCAGCTCTCCTCTCCTCAGTATGTGATGCTTCTGAGTCAAGATGGTGGTGCCCGTATCCTAGAGTCCTGAACAGAGTTGCAGCCCGGTGGGGGAAATAATAAGTGACTAAAAACCTAAACTATATTAAATTTTTATGCTGGGGAATAGTTTAAGGGTTTGGGCTTTTCATTAAATCATGCTGAAGGTCCGGATCGAAAGTGAAGCAGGGTCAGGCTGCACACAGTGAGGCTTTGTAACTTGGCTGCAATCCCATTTTAAAGTGCATCTACACTCACAGGGAAGTTTATGTGGTCTCCTATGCGCAGCCCAGTGCCCAAAACAGCCTATTTCTCTTTATTTTTTTTTACTAAAGACTTTGCCCTATATACATACCACCACAAATTGGATGAAGTCAGCCATATTGCTCCCTGGCAGCCCCACCCCCAGCAATGATGCATTAAGTAACAGTACACACAGCTCAGCAACGCGGAGTACTTCAACCTGCCATTATAGGGCTGATTCAGCACCGTGAATATTTTTTCCTTACATTTTCTGAGAATTTTTTTGTAAATGATCTTTTCCCCCCCTAACTTTTTTGCGAGAATTTTTCAAAAGAGCACTATGGAGAAAAATGGCCCAATTATAAAAATCCATATACAGATGCTAGATGGTAGGAGGAGGGGTCACGTGGCGTCAAGGAATATCCAGCCAGGCTTGTTTTTTAATAGAAAGAAAACAGGGGTGACAAATTTCCTATTCCTACCAGGAGAGAAGAAACTTCTTGAGGACACTTTGCCCTGAGGAAGTGACAGGTTGCCACCGTCACGGAACGCATGGGTAGGCAGGGGCCTTGCACTCTCTTCAGCCATCTGATAATAAATTTTTGACTTTACATTATTCAGCTGCTTTATCTCCCTTCGGGTTCTCTTCCATCTATAGGTATACAATTTAAGGAATAGAGTATTAGGCACAGGCACTCTGATCAATTGGATTATTTGGATTAACTATGGAATTAATTTATAGGATTTGGTTTTCTGCACTTTAGTATGCTTTTTTTGTACATGCACATTGCACTTTAGGATGATGGGTTAGCGGGTGGGAGCTATATTATGATCAATGCATTGAATTTTTGTGATAGTATGTGAATGATCGGTACAGCGCCCCACACATGATATAGTGTCATATGTGTGTGTATATGTTTAAGTGATTTTTAAACTTGTCTTTTGTTTGTTGCCCAATTTAATAAAATATTACATAGCTTTTGCAAATTACATGGTTGTGGGCTATCTCCACTTGCTTCTGTAGGAGAGAATAAACCACAAGCTTGGCAGGAGTTTTATTCAGTTCAGGGATAAAGGGGACCCCTCCTCATTAGCTGAAATGTTTATATGGATTTTTAATATTACACAATTTCGCTATAGTGCTGCATTAAATTTTTTCTAAATGGGGATTTTTTATTTTTTTATTTTTTCTCCTTAGCGCAATTCAGAGCCAATTTGCATAGCAATGCTGAACTGCACTAAGGAAAAAAAAATCATTAAAATGAGAAAAAAAAAATCAGTGTTAAATCAGCCCTAATGTGACAGTTTAGTTGTAACTGAACTAATTAGCATATGGCTGCTATTCACCATTATATTGCATCCACCTTAGAGGTAAAAGGGAGACAGCCCCTCTTACCAAGTTTACCGACTCCACCCTAGGGGGGCACTTTCTTTCCAGGGAGGAGTTGCCTTCTGACCATGTGGGTATAAATCAAATATATCAAAAGAGTGGGGTAACCCACTTTTAGCTCACTAGTCAGATTAATGAAAACCTCAACCAGACATCACATCAGAAAGGTTTCAGATCAATTTTACTATGAAAAACTACAAAGCATTAAAATTGCACTTTTCTCCACATATACATTACACAAAGGTTCAATTTTAAATTCTGTCTGATTTGGTTAGGCGTTAAAATGTTATCATGTCTGATTCCTCCAACTGGATCACTCAGAGAGGATTCTAATCCAGCTTTAAAGTGGACCTTAACCCTGAATAAGAGCCTATCTTATATGTTTCCCACACCCTGTACATACAGATTACTCACATTAGTCCGGACCCTCACCCTGAATAAGAGCATATCTTATATGTTTCCCCCATCCTGTACATACAGATTGCTCACATTAATCCGGATCCTCACCCTGAATAAGAGCATATCTTATATGTTTCCCCCACCCTGTACATACAGATTGCTCACATTAATCCGGATCCTCACCCTGAATAAGAGCATATCTTATATGTTTCCCACACCCTGTACATACAGTTTGCTCACTTTAAAAATCATCCTACCTGCATCTACTGCATGTTATGAGCCTTTAAACACCCAAGATGGCGGCTCATGGAGCATCAGGCAGCCTGCAAACAGGAAGTGTCTTCTGACTGTGTCACTCTGCATTCTGGGATTGCTGTCCTTCCCCTGAACCCCAGCTCTGCTCTGTCTGTGCAAAGCACAACTATAACCCCACCCCCTGCACTTTATCCCGCTCTCGTCTCCTGAGTATGTGTGAGGCTTTTGAGTCAAGATGGCGGCGCTCGAGTCATGAACAGAGTTGCAGCCCAGTGGGGGAAATAATAATAATAATGACTAAAAACGTAAAATATATTAAATTTAGATGCTGGGGAATAGTTTTTTAAGGGATTGAGCTTTTCATTAAATCATGCTGAAGGCCCGGTTTAATGCAATTCCATATCATCTTATTCCTTTTGAAGTTCTAGGTATGCATATTTTTCAAATTTCAAGGCTCTCTATTACATGGAGTCTCTCTGCAGAATCAGGATGAACAGACCCCATGTTGCTGATAATCTTGCTATAGCTCGGTTGTCTTTAGTGCCCAGACATAACATTATGGCATAAAATGATATGGAATTACGTTAAAGCTGGATTATAATCCTTCCTGAGGGAGGCAGTTGGGTGAGGCTTGTTGGAGGAATCAGACACGACATTTTAAAGCCTAAGCAAACCAGCCAAAATTTATAGTTGAACACTTGTGTGTTATATTATGTGGAGAAAAAATACAATTCTGTGAAATACTCACCTGTAGAATTGGTATTATGAGTATACAGTGCGTCCTGCTCCAGATATAATACTTACACTTTGGGGGGGGGGGGGGTTATCCTCCGCCAGATGGCGCTGTACTGCAGAAGCATGCGAAAACAGGCTCCTCCCGGCCCTTCATATACCCAGGGACCTCCCACAAATCCCCAGCATTGAAAAGCAGGGAACAAGAAGCCGGGAGAATTAAATACCACCCAGAACAACTGGTAACAATAACAAGATAACAATCACCATACGGGGGATCCAGAATAATGCAACAGGGTAGGGTGGAGCAGGATGTACTGTATACTTATAATACCAATTCTACAGGTGAGTATTTCACAGAATTGTATTATTCTTAGTATACAGTACGTCCTGCTCCAGATATAATACTTACACTTGGGACATCCAATAGCAGTATCCATAAAGTAGGGTGGGATCCCCCAACAAAAAAGGTGACAACAGGCAGTTTAAACTACTACCGCTTGCAAAACCTTACGGCCAAAAGCAGCATCAGCTGAGGACCTAACATCAACCTTGTAAAAAAAAGGTATGAACAGAAGACCAAGTAGCGGCCTTGCAAATCTGTTCAACCGAGGCCTGGTGCTGGAAGGCCCAAGAGGCACCAATAGCACGAGTAGAATGAGCAGTAAGGCGGAAGGGAGGACTCTTCCCCTTAGCAGAATAGGCTTGAATCACAGCCTGACGAATCCATTTGCTAATAGTAGACTTGGCCGGAGCCAAACCCTTTCTAGGACCAGAGGGGACCACAAAAAGAGCATCAGTCTTCCTGAATGCCGCAGTGACTACCAGGTAATACTTCAGACACCTGACCACATCCAAGGAATGCAGAACCCTTTCCTTAGCGTTACTAGGATTAGGACACAATGAAGGAAGCACAATATCCTGATTCAAATGAAAGGCCGACACCACCTTCGACAGAGTCTGGCTTAAAGCGGAACACCACCTTGTCCTGGTGTCTCTCGTACTATGGGGGCTGAATAGACAACGCCGCCGGCTCCGAAACACGCCTGACCGAAGTGATAGCCACAAGAAAAACCACCATGAGGGTAAGTACAGCCAAGGCAGCATCCTGAATAGGCTCAAAGGGAGCACCCTGTAAGGCAGACAAAACCAGGTTCAAGTCCCAAACAGGAACCGTAGGCTTACGTGGGGGACGCACGTGGGTGACCCTCTGAAAGAAGGTCTTAACCAGGTGATGCTGAGCAAAGGACTTCTGAAAGAAAACAGACAGGGCAGAAACCTGACCCTTCAGAGTACTGAGCTTTAAACCCAACTCTAATCCGTGTTGTAAAAATTCCAGAATCATAGGGATGAAGAACTCCCTGCAGGGAAGAGACCTGGAATCACACCAGTCTATGTAGGAATGCCATACCCTGTAATAGATGGCAGAAGTTTTCTTCCTAGCCTGAACCATGGTATCCACCACTGAGGCAGACAAGCCTTTCTCCATCAAGATGGAGGTTTCAGCAGCCAAGCCGTCAAAACCAGAGTTTGTAAATTGGGATGGCGTAAGGAGCCCTAAGTGAGTAGATCTGGCGCCTCTGGCAGGACGTACTGATCTACTGCCATTTGTACCACGTCTGCGAACCACACCCTTCTTGGCCACCTTGGGGCCACTAGAATCACTGGCACCTTTTCCAGGGCAATCTTGTGCAGAACCCTGCCCAGCAGGGGAAATGGGGGAAATACATACAGGAGGCGAAATTTCTTCCAAGACAACGACAGAGCGTCCATGGCCACAGCCAGAGGATCCTGAGACAGGGAGACAAAGGCCGGGAGCTTGCGATTGTGACGGGATGCAAACAGATCCACATCCGGTAGACCCCAACGGTGACACAGGGACTGGAACACCCTGTTGCAGAGGGACCACTCCCCCTGCCGGGAAGTCCCCCTGCTCAGAAAGTCTGCTAGGAGATTTTCCACCCCTGGGATGTAAACAGCCGAAATGCATTGAACATTGGCCTCCGCCCATGTCAGAATCCGCGACACTTCCTGGAGGGCACCCTTGCTCCGGGTCCCTCCCTGATGATTGATGTAGGCAACCGCCGTCCTGTTGTCTGAGCTCACCTGAACAGACAGTCCCTGCAGGTGATCGATCAACTGCTCCAGAACCAACCTGACCGCCCGTAGTTCCAGAATGTTGATGGGTAAATGGGCCTCCTGAGGGCCCCACCTGCCCTGGAACCTCAGGGACTTCCAGAATCCCCCCCAACCTAACAGACTGGCATCCGTGGTGACCGTCTCCCAGGAGGGGGCTAGAAAGGACCTGCCCTTCAGCAAATTCTTGTGGTCCAGCCACCACGAGAGGGACCTTATGACCAACGGGGCACACAAAACCTGTCCAGAGACGCAGGATCCTTGTCCCATACCGAGAGGAGGTGAAGCTGCAGAGGCCTCAAATGGAACTGAGCAAAGGGCACCGCCTCGAAGCTCGCCACCATCAGACCCACCAGCTGCATTCCCTGTCTGAGTGAGAGCTGGGGACACGAGGGACCACACCTGCGCAGTCAGGACTTCCACCTTCTGTTGGGGAAGGAATATTCGTGACTGAACCGTATCCAGAATCATCCCCAGGAATGGGGTCACCGACGAAGGGGACAGAGAAGACTTGGGGTGATTGATCACCCAGCCGAACGAATGCAAGATGGACACCACCCGCTGAGTGTCCAGCTCCGCCTGCTGTAGGGGCCACGAGGCGATGAGGATGTCGTCCAGGTAGGGCAGCACTCGAATGCCCCCTGACCTTAACAAGGACATCACTCCTGCCAGTACCTTGGTGAACACTCTGGGAGCTGAAGTGAGGCCAAATGGTAGGGCCACAAACTGATAATGTTGATCTTTCAACGCGAATCTGAGAAACCTTTGATGTCCCGGAAACACAGGGATGTGAGGGTAAGCATCTTTGATGTCCACAGACGTCATAAAATCCCCAGAGAGCCAACGGCCGAGCGCAGAGTTTGCATGCGAAAGCGCTTGTGCCTGACAAATTTGTTGAGGATCTTTAAATCCAGAATGGGCCTGACTGACCCATCTCTTTTGGGTACTGTGAACAGGTTGGAGTAGAACCCTTCTCCCAATTCTCTCAAGGGAACCCGGCAAATAACTCCCAGATCCAGAAGGTCTTGCACTGCTTGCATCAGGACCTGAGCCGATGCCGAGTCCTGGGGAATCCGGGACCTGACGAATCTTGAGGGGGGCCGTACAGCAAACTCTATTTTGTAGCCAGAGGTAATTACCTCCTGAATCCACCGGTCCGAGACTTGGTGCCTCCAGACATGCGCGAAGTGCTGTAGCCGTCCCCCCACCCTGGCGGGCGAGGGCGCCCCATCATGCCTGAGGGGTCTTGGGATGGGGCTTTGGGCTTGGTTCCCCAGGAGGAGCCGGGGCGTCGCCCCTTGCTCCTATGCCAGGAGTCTGCACGAGCCCCCGCGATGGACACCCCTTTCCCCTGCTTAACACCTCTGTAGGGGACTGAAAGGGGGACCTGGATCAGAAAGGGCCGAGGCTGTCGCCTGCGCTGTGGTAACTTACCTCCTTTAGCAAAGAGGTCTAGGCCCTTAAAAGGAAGCCCTGGCACACAGCCTAACAGCATCATCCGACGCGGACAGGATAAAGTTCACAAATGCATCACAATTAGACAGTGCATTAACAGCATCAGTAGGCAGCTCATCTGGGCCGTTAAGTGCATTCCTGATCATGGCCCCGAGCGCCACAGCAGTAATGGCCATGGCGCAAACCGGGCGCAGCGCCGCCCCACCAAATGCAAAGGCATGACATGCCAATTGGTCAATGCGCCGGTCCTCAGAATCCCGTAGCTTAGTGGTATGGGGGGAGTGCATAATAGAGGTTAGACAGCCGTAAAACAGGGGCATCGACCTCGGGGGGTGATGACCAGCACTTGACCATATCAGCAGGAAATGGATACTTCCTGTCCAAACTCTTAGGGATCCCGGGAAGTCTACTGGGATGTTCCCATTCCTTCAACACGAGGTTATTGAAATGGGTTTGCTCAGGAAACTCCAATCGAGCCTTAGCAGTATGAAATAGCTCACCCCTTTGCCTGGGAGCCGCAACAGGGGGAGGGATGGACAGAACTTCAAAAATCTGAAGCAGTAGTTTGTCAGTATCATCCGGGGTCCAGTGGTCCGAACCGGAATCGTCATGACCCCTTGTCTTCTCATCAGAAGATTCTGAGTCAGAGAATAGCACCCCTTCGTCCGAAGGGGTATGGCCATAAAAATGTGAAAACTCCTCAGACTCCATAGGGAAGAGAGCCGAATCAGGGATTATGTGCCGCTTTTTAGCAGTGGCCTTGGCGCTAGAGAACTAGCAAGCAATTTTTCAACACTGGCCAGTCTAGTAGCCACATCAGGATGAGAATCCCCACTTGTATTGGGGGTTAGACTCAGGCTTGGGGGAGTAGGTGAAGTGAGGCGAGGTGCAGGCCCAGCCACAGGAGGGGCGGGAAGTACCATTAGCGCCTGCTGTGCACAAGGGACGCAAACCCGTGCATTGTCGCTGATAGGCGAGACCCCACAAGCTACACACAGACGGGCTTGTCCTGAGGGAACCCCGTTCACAATATCCTGGGATGCCTCCATATGGTGATTAATGGGCACAGAGGATGGCGAACCTTTGTATAGGGCCCACTGCTACACGGGGCATGGGGAATAGCGCGGGAGGGGCATCCTCTAGAGGCTCACCATCAGCCTAAACCGCCTACCCTTTGGTGGGGGACTGCGGTGGAGCATGGCTCCATAAGCACACAAGATGCTGCCTACCCTCACCCGACCAACGCAGCCCAAGCTGGAAGGCACATCACAGGGAGGATGGGTGGGAGTAGTCCAACAGGGCCTCAGGCTTTGGTAGCCCCGCTCACCTGCGAGAGAGTGATACTTCATGTCTTCGCAGTCAGCACTGCAGAGAAATCTGGGGATTTGTGGGAGGTCCCTGGGTATATGAAGGGCCGGGAGGAGCCTGTTTTAACATGCTTCTGCAGTACAGCGCCATCTGGCGGAGGATAACCCCCCCCAAGTGTAAGTATTATATCTGGAGCAGGACATACTGTATACTAAGAATAATACAGTTTTGGGGCTGTGGATGGAAGGTGACAACAAACGTCTTGCTGAGTTTAACTGCACTTTAGTTAGGATTTGTCCAGGCAAATGTAGGGCTAATACTCACTTCATCCCCCGCATGGCTCTGGTGTTTTAAAACTTTAGGCACAACACAAAGTATTACCTGTACCCCCAGCATTGGGGAGAAGGGGTAGGTGTAATATAGAATGTTTTAAATTTCAATCATTTTGCACTGATGGAGCTGCACACTGGTTGTAATTAGATATGTTAATGAGATTGCTCGCTCGGGGTGTGGTTTCTACCCTCCGGCTACTATATAATGATTGTAATTGCATTGGAGATATTGTCATGAGTAAGAACCTTCGCGGTTCGAAACGCGTAGACATGCGTGTATTTTACTGGGGGATTTATGTCTGCACCATGCTTTTTCACTATTGAATTGGAATAAAGGTTTTTGAATTTTAACGAGGAAACGCTTTTGGCTGGCAATACTTTGTGTTGTGCCTGATGTTGGAGCGGAGCGCTCCTGCCGAGCCGATTGGATTTTCTACTTGGATTGTGACTCCCTAAATCAAGGTACAGCTGACTTTTTTTCATGCTATATTTTAAAACTTCACCAATTCTGAAGAAAGCGAACCCCTCCTCCAAGACAGATCGTCAACACTCTGCCCACCTACTCCATTGCACTTTTTTTTTTCTCAAAACATCCTCCGGGCAGCATTCATGTAAGATCCCGAGTTTCCGCCTCTTGATAGGGAACACCTGACCACTAGATTGCAATAAAAATTCACTCCCCCCTTCAGTCCCTAGTTGTTTTCGTGTTCCTCCCATGAGATTGGAGCCAGACCACTAGCTCCTGTACCAGGCTGGTTTAGGTAAGTATCAGGTGCTGTGGGCTTTTGCAGGTAAGTCCATTTCTTGGTCCTGGAGGCGAACCTATCCAGGGGCCCGGGATACCCTCAGGATCTCAGGCCAGTGTTCCATTCTTTGATCCCAGTATCTGAGGAACAAAGGGGGTTAAGCTTTTGATTTACCTCTTACAGAGGATGATGTATTAGGAGAAGCTGGGGGTGCCAGCCCCATTTTAGTATGTATTATATCACACAAAAAACCCTCCTCCACTAAGAAAAAAATATATGAAAAAAAGATGACTCCAGTAGCTCTATCAGTTCAGGAGCCTTGGAGACTGCCAGTGATTCCAGAATTGTTATCGCAGGGACCAGTGCTATGTCCGGATCCTCAGAAGAGGAACCTGACATTGTGGACCCTGAGGTCCCCCCTTATCTTTAAGGAAAGGATATTCCAGAAAGTTATTGATACTCTGCTTTCAAGTTGGAAATTGGTGACTAAAAAATGTATTTCAAGGTATTGAAGACATTTAGAACGTGGAGGATACAGAACAAAACATCTTCCAGGATTTCTTTTATTTCTGAATTCCTTCAGCATGGTGTGGAAATGGGTCTTGGTGTCAGTATCCTGATCTGCATTTTTGGATAAGACTTTCTTCCTTCTCCATGGACAGACATTTTCTTCTGGCGGTTAAGGCAGACCTTCAGCATCATTTAATGGAAAGCCCAAACCCTTAAACTATTCCACAGCATCTAAAATTAATATATTTTAAGTTTTTAGCCATTTACTTATTTTTCTTTCACCCGTTGGGCTGCAACTCTGTTCAGGACTCTAGAATACGGGCGCCGCTATCTTGACTCAGAAGCATCAACCATACTGAGGAGAGGAGAGCGGGATAAAGTGCAGGAAGTGGGGTTAAAGCTGTGCTTTGCACAGGCAGAGCAGAGCTGGGGTCAGGAAAAGGCAAGCAATCCCAGAATGCAGAGCGACACAGTCAAAAGACACTTCCTGTTTGCAGGCTGCCTGATGCTCCATGAGTCTCCATCTTGCATGTTTAAAGGCTCATAACATGCACTAGGTGCAGGTAGGATGATTTTTAATGTGGGCAATCTGTATGTACAGGGTGTGGGAAAATACCATTTTGTGAGTACTCACCTGAAAAATGGATATTGTCAGTGTGCCACACACCCCGCTTCCCATTTAATTCTTACGATCGGGTTACTCACCGCAGGTGACGCTGTTGCAGAGAGGAAGTCTTGTAACGAGCCCCCTTCCGGCCTATATATACCTGGTACCTCCCACTTAACACCAGTGATTTAAAAAGCAGAAAGACAAGGTACCAGTAATCTAAAGGTAACCTCAAAATAAAAGCTTCACCATATAAAGGATTCGGGATACCGAAAAGGGCGGGGTGAAGCGGGGTGTGTGGCACACTGACAATATCCATTTTTCAGGTGAGTACTCACAAAATGGTATTATTCTCAGTGTGCCACACACCCCGCTTCCCCTTTAATTCTTACGATCGGGACATCCAAAAGCAGTGTCCACAAGGGATGGGTATCCGAAGGCAAAAATGAAGCATAACTTAAATGACTGCAGTCTGCAGAACTTTGCGGCCAAACACAGCATCCGCTGAGGCCTGCACATCAACCTTGTAAAACTTAGAAAAAGTATGAACAGAAGACCAAGTAGCGGCCTTACAAACTTGTTCAACAGAAGCTTGGTGCTGAAAAGCCCAAGACGCTCCAACGGCGCGAGTAGAATGAGCAGTGATACAAAAAGGGGGAACTTTCCCCTTAGCAGAATAGGCCACAATAATAGCCTGACGTATCCATTTGCTAATGGAGGATTTGGGCGGCGCCAAACCCTTCCTAGGCCCACAGGGCACAACAAAAAAGGCATCCGTTTTACGAAAAGGAGAAGTAATAATCAAATAGTACTTAACACAACGTACTACATCCAAACAATGCAAAACCCTCTCTTTGTCATTCTTAGGCTTAGGACACAAGGAGGGAAGAACAATATCCTGATTCAAATGAAAAGCAGAAACAACCTTAGGAAGAAAGTCTGGTTTGAACCGAAAGACCACTTTGTCCTGATGCCTCTCAAAGTAGGGCGCCTGGATAGATAAGGCCGCCAACTCCGAGACACGCCGAACCGAAGTGATGGCTACCAAGAAGACAATCTTCTGAGTCAGGGTAGACAACGCAATATCTTGCAAAGGCTCAAAAGGAGGAGCCTGAAGAGCAGAAAGAACCAAATTCAAGTCCCAAACCGGGAGTAATGGTTTCCTGGGAGGCCGCACATGCGTAACCCCCTGGAAAAAAAGTTTTAACTAAGGGATGAAGCGCAAAACGCTTCTGAAAAAAGATAGATAAGGCAGAAACCTGGGGGGGCGTGTCCTGCCATGGCGGAGTGAGGAGCGCGATCTGAGGGCTCCTGCTTAACCGGCGCACAGTGTGGCAATTATAGGCATGGGCAAGAGGAAGGTGAAGGGAGGAGGCAGAGGATCGGGTCTGAGCGGGCCCCCGCAGCGTGGACCGGCTCCAGCACCTCAGCAGTGGAGCGGCGCCTGGCCATCCAACATGGCGGCGGAGGTGAGGAGGAGCAGCGATCTGAGTGAGAAGCGGAGGGGGGAACCGACGAGTGAAGCCGCACCGCGGGGAGAGCGGCCCCCGCCTGCGCAGCCTCGCCGCGATCTGACAGCGGAGACTCACCGTGACCTTAAAGGGGCAGCAGCACCAGGAAAGATGGCGGACGGAGATGGCTGCACCCGAGCAGCAGCAACATGTGGCGCCCGGGAAGGTACTGTCTCGCCCTCTGGGGTTGCGATAGGAGGATTGGGGTCCCGGCTCACTGAGGGGATGCATGTAGATGGGCCTGCCAGAGCTGTGGGGACAGAGCCAGAGGGGGGAAATAAAAGACACCCCTGCCGGGGGAGCGGGCCTGAGAGGAGAGGACTGGCCTTAGTCCCGGGTGAAAGTGGGGGAATGTCGGGAGCTGTCCCTCTCCCATCTCCTGACCGTAGTGTGCGTGACCCCCTGATTGGTACTGGACTGGCCAGGTTCGCATATGCCCCCCGGTGTTCTCAAAGCGCGGACGGCAGCTCTGGAATGGTCAGCCAGAGGGCAGCTGAACGGACCCTGACGTCCAGCCTCCCCCAGCGACCCCGCAGGGAGCGTCAATCATTCCAGTACCCCCTGGAGCCAGAGGTCCTCGTGAAGGTGAGAAGCCCAGGTTACGCCCACTCTCCCACGTTAACGCTATCGCCATCCCCGGTTCAGAGCTGCACCCCTGTTGGAAACAGTCTGGCGCCCATGTCACCGGCCCAGCTGTGTTCTTCTCCTGAATCCTTGGAGGCTGGCTGGCCCCCGGACGCCTCCCGGCCCGCCCCCCCCGCTCTTGGACCCATTACCGACCAGTGATGAAAGTGGCGTCGGAAAAAACGACATCCATACCGAAACAATCTCGCTGCTGAAGGGTCTGCCTTCTCGAGCGGACATAGAGGATCTGATAGCTAAATATGAAGCGGCCCACAGGCGCGAGTTAACGGCAGTTAAACAACACATATCGCAGGTTGAAACGCGAGTCACCGCCCTTGAGTCAACAGAAGATTCAACAGCAAACCGTCTCCAAGCGCTGGAGGCCCGATGCAGTGCACAAGAGGCTCTGCTACAGTCCCAGATGCTACACATTGATGATATAGAAAATAGAAGTCGAAGGAACAACTTGCGGCTGAGGGGCATCCCGGAGGCCTTCCGTCAGCGAAGACCTGAGACAGATAGTGACGGCGATTTTCAACAACTTGCTTGGTAGAGAAGCGACTTCCCCACTGGAGATGGACCGGGTACATAGGGCCCTAGGCCCGAGAAGTCCAGATCCCTCTAATCCCCGCGATGTGGTCTGCAGAATACACTTCTTTACTCTGAAAGAGGATATCGCCCGGCGAGCTTGGCAAAGAGGTAGCGTGGAATTTGATGGAGCCAACATCCAGATTCACCCGGACCTGTCGAGGAGAACCCTCCAGATGCGGAGAACATTGAAACCTCTTCTGGACCTAATCCTTGCTAAGGGGGCTTCTTACAGATGGGGATACCCCTTTCACCTTATTGTGAGGAAGGAACGCAACACCTTTCTACTGAAGTCCCCTAGTGATCTGCAGAACCTCTTCGTATTCCTTGGTTGCGACCCAGTGGCTGTTCCGGACTGGCTGGCGATGGACTTGACACGGCCTCCCCCCCGCCCTGCCGGAACGAGACGACGGGGTCCTAGGGGGCAGGAAGGTCGGAGGCGCCCTCGCAGACCCCCCAGGCCGTACGATGCAGAAGCTTGAGGCGCTGCGTGGGGTCGTGACCCTTCAGGTCGGGACTTTGCGCTGGGGCGGTCTTCGACCCACCCCCCCCCCACCCTCCATGGTGGTTTCCAAGGAACTTTTTTCTTGTAAGACATCGTCTGCCGGAATGTGCATGAGGTGACCCTCTGGCATTTGATGAGCAATGTGATTTGGACTGCGCCTGGAGCTGCCAGTATCCTTTGCCCTAAGAGATTAGTTTACTGCCGACAATTTGGCAGCTGTATATTATTTTTTCTTCTACATGTTCTTGTGGTTCTCTATTTGATGTTAATATGTGTTGTCGCCTTATGGTCTGCTCCGACAACGTTGCACCGGGTGCGGGCTGCCGCGGTCTCGGTTGGTTGCTTCGTAGTGACAGACACCCTACCCCCAATAGGGTTGCCTGGTAGGTACTTGGGACCTCCCGGGCAGTATCCCTAATAGGATAGTTAGTTCAACTGTGTGTTTTACCCCGTCATCCTTTTGTGTTCTCCTTCCCCATCCCCCACCCCCATCTCAAGGTCGGCCACACCTCCTGATACACCTAAGGATCCTCACGCCCAGAGTGGGTTCCATCACCTAGCTCCCCTGGGACGACCCGATCCACGAGCGCAGTTAGTCAGGTCACGTAGTTGCGGGCTGTAATGACGGAGATAAAGATAGTGTCCCTTAATACCAGGGGTATGAATAGCCCAGAGAAACGCTCCACGATTTTGAGATATATGAGAGGTCTGAGAGCACAGGTGGCTCTCCTGCAAGAAACCCATTTTAAAGCAGCTAATCCACCCACGCTAAAAGATAAATACTACCCGCAGGCATTCCATAGCTTTTCCCCAGACTCGAGGTCCAGAGGGGTCAGTATCATAATAGCAAAGGGTCTCCCATGGGAGTTGCTGGACTGGAGTGCTGATGGGGAGGGACGTTGGCTGTTTGTTAAAGGGAAATCTACTCTAAACTGTACACTTTGGTGAGTGTTTATGCTCCCAACTCTGGTCAGATTACTTTTGTGGAGCGGATGCTGGACTCCCTTGTCGGCCTTCTCGGAGGGTGATCTGGTGGTCGGGGGAGATCTTAATCTGGTGTTGGAACCGCTGCTGGATACCTCCAGGGGGGGCCCACACCTGGCTTACTCTAAACGTAGGCGCCTGCGAGGTATTCTTTCGCAGCACCAGCTGGTTGACCCCTGGAGGATCCAGCACCCCAACACCCGCGACTATACTTTTTATTCCCCGCCACACGGATCATACTCGAGGACTGACATGTTTCTCATGCCTCATGGCTCCCTAGAGTTGATAGCGGACACCTCCATCGGCAATATCACATTGTCTGATCATGCACCTGTCTCACTTACCCTGACCTGCCCGGTCCCTGCCCCGAGAAGCTGGGCCTGGAAACTTAATTCACTTTTAGAAGACCAGAGAGTGGTAGAGGATATACAAAAAGAAATCCGGGGTTTCTTTGAGGTTAACTCTACCCCTGGAATCTCCCCTGGTATACTCTGAGAAGCACATAAATGTTATATTAGAGGTTCGTTCATAAAGCATGGGGCTAGAATTAAGAAGGAGAGGGGACAACGCATGCTAGAGCTCCTCGGTGAGATTGCTAGACTTGAGGGTAAGCATAAAGAGTCGCTCTCGGCGGCCTGCCTACCGGCCCTGACCACACTGAGGGAACAACTTAAGATGGTTACGTGCTACAAAATCAAAGCCCAAATGGTCAAATGCCGTAAGGTGTTTTATGAATCCGGCGATAAGTGTAGCAGGTTACTGGCTAGAGCACTACGAGCTGAAAGGGCTAGAACCTACATACCCAGTATAACAGACTCAAAGGGACGGATTCTTCACCATACTAAGGACATAGCGGAAACCTTCCGCAAATTCTACGAGGGCCTGTATAATCTTCAGGGGTCGCGAGGGGAGGCTGGGGAACAATTAATCAGGCAGTACATCAGGGAGTCAGGAATGCCCAAACTACCGGATTCTGTGGTGGAGGACCTGGAGGGGCCAATTTCTCTGGGGGAACTGCAGGGGGCGATAGCTAATTCAGCAACGGGCAAGGCGCCGGGTCCGGACGGCCTACACCTGCAGTACTATAAAACATTTTCCCCCCTGGTTGCCCCCAGGCTATTGGCTATGCTTAACTCCATTAAAGAAGGTACTCACATCCCAATTGACACCCTAAGGGCGCATATCACGGTTATCCCTAAGGAAGGTAAGGACCCTAACCTCTGTTCCAGCTACAGACCTATTACGCTGTTGAATGCTGACATGAAGCTTTTCGCAAAGATCCTCGCTACTAGGCTGTCGCCACATCTCCATCAGGTCATAGGACCCGACCAAGTGGGTTTTATGCCTCACCGTGAAGCGAGGGATAACACCACTAAGGTACTAAACCTGATCCACCTGGCGCAGACAAGAAACATCCCCACCCTTCTCCTTGAGACCGACGCAGAAAAGGCATTCGACAGGGTGGATTGGCAGTTTATGCAGTCCACCCTTCGTCATATCGGATTAGGCCCCAACTTGATGGGGTGGATTAGTAGCCTTTACAGCTCGCCTACTGCGCCGGTGCGAGTGAACGGGTTTTCATCAGGCCCCCTGGGAATCTCTAATGGGACAAGGCAGGGGTGCCCCCTCTCGCCCCTGATTTTCATTCTAGTGCTCGAGCCCTTTCTGTGTAGAGTACGCGGTAACCCGGATGTTAAGAGGCCTTAAGGGACCCTCCAGTCACTATAAGGTAGCCGCTTACACGGACGACTTAATTTTCTTTCTGACATGTCCAGAGACATCCCTGCCGAATCTGATGGGAGAGCATAGGAGATATGGGTGCCTGTCAGGCTATAAAATAAATTTTCAAAAGTCTGAAGCCATGAATGTCAATATCCCAACATCAAGATTTAATGCTATCAAGAGCTCTTTCCCCTTTAGGTGGGCGGGCGACAGCATGGGCTACTTGGGCACCAGAATTAGCAGTAATTTGTCGAACATCTTTACTCTTAACTTCCCTCCACTCCTTAAGAAATTCGAGGACGAAATAGCACGTTGGTCTAGGGGCAGACTCTCATGGTTTGGTCGGTGTAACGCCGTGAAGATGACCCTTCTCCCCCGCTTGCTGTACCTGATGCAAGCCCTCCCCGTGACGGTGCCGCGGGCATTCCTGCTTAAGGTCAGGTCCATATTCTTTAAGTTTATCTGGGCAAAAAAGAACCCAAGACTAAACAGAAATCTTTTAGCAAGGGCGAAGGAAAGCGGGGGCATAGGCGCCCCAGATCCTATTCTCTACCACGCAGCCGTACACCTCAACAGGACGGTAGATTGGTGCCTCCACAAAGCGCACAAGCAATGGGTGAATATTGAGCAGGGCTTCCTGGACTTCCCCCTACCGGCCGCCCCTTGGCTGGAGGGGGGAGGGGCAGGGTATGCCAGACACCACCCCACGATTGGCCCAACACTGAGTATCTGCGGGGCTTTCTTCTCGCATCAGGGAATCTCGCCTTCCCCCTCACCACTCTACCCGATATTGGGCAACCCCCGCTTCCCCCCGGGGTGCGAGGGCCAGACAGCAAAAGCCTGGAGGCAGGCGGGCCTGTATAGAGTGTGCCATTTTTTGGTGGGTGAGGAGTGGGCGGTTCTGTCGGACCTGGCGGTTGAGAAGGGAGTCCCGGGATGGTCACCATGGCAGCAGCTCCAGTTGTCCCATCTCTTTTCCTCTCTGGGGACCCATAGAGATAATCCGCGTAACTGTACACTGTATGAAGAGCTTTGCCGGAGTGAACATCCCGAGAAGCACACCCTTTCAATCTACTTTCAACTTACTTACGACCCCCTCCGAGCCCGACTCAGATGTCCTTCCTTTTCTCGCTAAGTGGGAAAGAGATTTCAACATATCCCTAACACCGACTCAAAGAAAAAGAATCGTGGTCCTACCGCACAAAACATCGATTTGCACAAAGTACCCGGAGTGCAATTACAAATTACTCACACGTTGGTACAGGAGTGCCTTCTGTCCTGAACACATGGTACCCGAATGTCCCAGCCCTCTGTTGGCGATGTGGAGAGGAGAGGGGGGATCGTCTTCATATTTTTTGGTCCTGCCCAAGGCTCAAAGGGTTCTGGGATGCGGTCAGAGAGGTGACAGGAAGGGTGTCGGGCGCTGAGGTTCCTGCCGATCCAGCGCTATGTCTTCTTCACCTTTCAAAGACCCCACTTAAAAGGTATCGCGGATCAGTCTGCTGCCACCTTCTGAACGCAGCCAGGGCCTGTATCCCACAACTATGGAAAAGTACTCACCCTCCATCTATTGAGATGTGGATCAGAAAGGTTAACGACACAATGAGGATTGAGAACCTCATACTCTCCAAGGGCGATTGGTATGAGAGATTTGCAATGACCTGGTACGGGTGGATTGAATTCACGGAGTCCCCTGAATGCTTGCAATTGCTTGGTCGGTCTGGAGAAATCGGCACCAGCCCCCCCCCCCCCCCTCCTCCCTCTCCCTTCCCTTCCCTTCCCCCTAATGTTGTTGTTACACTGGTTTGTCTGTGCTGTTCTGACTTTCTAATGTTTAGTGACATTTTCGCAACCTGCTCTTGTGTTATATGCTTATTGTCATTTGTTGAGAAGGAAACGGTTGTCTTATAACTCTTGCTTAGAACCGTTTTATTTCTTTCTCCGACACCGTCATTTATCAGATATTGTTAAGTGTTACTTTGTGCAGGTTTAATAGCTTGTTATATGTGTCTTGAATGTTTTTTCTTGTATTTGAAAATATGCAAAACGCTATCTAAATAAAGAATATATAAAAAAAAAAGACAGAAACCTGCCCTTTCAAAGTACTTAGCTGAAGACCAGAGTCCAGGCCAGATTGTAAAAACTCCAGAATCCTGGAGACCGAAAAGACCCTACAAGGAAAAGATCTAATCTCACACCAAGCGATATAGGCTTTCCAAGTCCTATAGTAGATGATAGAAGAAGACCTCTTCCAGGCACTGATCAGAGTCTTAACAACCGAGTCAGAAAGACCCTCCTCCTTCAAGATGGAGGTTTCAGCAGCCAGGCCGTCAAACCCAGCGTTGGTAAATTGGGGTAACACAGCCAACCCTGAGTGAGCAGATCGGGCCGAAGAGGCAGAACGAACTGGTCCACTGCCAGCTGAACGATGTCTGCGAACCATACTCGCCTTGGCCACCTTGGGGCCACGAGAATGGCGGACACCCTTTCCAGAGCCAGCTTCCGTACCACCCTGCCCAGCATGGGTATCGGAGATAAGAGGTACAGAAAGCCCAGATCCCCCCAGCTCAGGGACATGGCATCCACTGCCAGAGCCAGAGGATCCTGGGAGAGCGACAGGAAGTTCGGGAGCCTGTAATTGTGACGAGAGGCACACAGGTCCACCTCCGGCGTCCCCCACCGGAGACACAGTGAGCGAAAAACCTGAGGATGGAGAGCCCATTCTCCCAGACGGGAAGAGCCCCTGCTCAACAGGTCCGCTTCCTGGTTTTCCACCCCTGGGATGTACACCGCCGAGAGACAAGGAACATGGGCCTCCGCCCAGGTCAGGATCAGGGACACCTCTCTGAGAGCACCCAGACTGCGAGTCCCTCCCTGATGATTGATGTAAGCAACCGCTGTTCGATTGTCTGAACGAACCTGGACCGGAAGGCCCAGAACGTGTTGAGTCAGAAGAGCAAGAACCCGACGGATGGCTCTCAGTTCCAGAACATTGATGGGTAAGTGGGCCTCTTGAGGACCCCACTGCCCCTGGAACTGAAGATCCTTCCAGAATCCCCCCCATCCCGAAAGACTGGCGTCCATGGTGACAATTTCCCAGAGAGGGGTCAGGAAAGACCTGCCCTTCACGAGATTGGCCGAGACCAACCACCATTGGAGGGACTGCCGGACCC
Organism: Gastrophryne carolinensis; assembly: GCA_027917425.1. Classification (NCBI taxonomy): domain Eukaryota; kingdom Metazoa; phylum Chordata; class Amphibia; order Anura; family Microhylidae; genus Gastrophryne; species Gastrophryne carolinensis. The sequence goes on from CM051241.1 coordinate 102,752,864, forward strand.
GGGAGGACAACTGGAAGGGCCGATCCAGCGACCGTGGCCACCGGTCCCAGGACGCCAACAGATGGAGCTGAAGCGTCCTCATGTGAAATTGAGCGAAAGGAACTGCCTCGAACGAGGCAACCATCAACCCTACCAGCCTCATCCCCAGAGGGATGGATGGCCGAGGATTGGAAAGTAGGACCTGAGCCAACTCCTGAATCAGATACATTTTGGACTGAGGGAGAAACACCCTGTGTTGACAAGAGTCCAACTGCATCCCCAGAAAGGACACCACCCAGGCCGGAGCGAGGGAGGACTTGGGAAAGTTGATCACCCAACCAAAGCTTTCCAGCATGGAGACCACCATCCTGGTGTCTGTCTCTAATTGATTGAGGGACGGAGCCATGATGAGAAGGTTGTCCAAATAAGGTACGACACGAATGCCCCGAGATCTGAAAATGGCCATCACCCCTGCCAGCACCTTGGTGAACACTCTTGGAGCCGAGGTAAGGCCAAACGGAAGTGCCACGAATTGAAAATGCTGATCTTTCATCACGAATCGAAGAAAGCGTTGATGAGCCCGGCAGATGAAAACATGAAGATAAGCATCCTTGATGTCTATGGACGTCATGAAGTCCCCCTGCCGAAGAGAACCGATGGCCGAACGCAAAGTTTCCATGCGAAACTTCCGAATACGGATGAACCTGTTGAGTCATTTCAAGTCCAGGATGGGACGAACCGACCCGTCCTTTTTGGGGACTGCGAAAAGATTGGAGTAGAAACCGAGGCCCATCTCTAAGCACGGCACCGTCCGGATGACCGCCATTTCTAAAAGATTCCTTACCGACGCCAGGAGCCCCTGTGCGGCCAAAGGATCGATGGGCACCCGAGACCGAAAGAAACGTGAAGGAGGGCAAGACTCGAGCTCCAGTTTGTAACCGGACGACACCACCTCCTGGATCCATCTGTCCGGAACCACCTGGTCCCAAACCTGGGAGAAGTGTCGCAATCGTCCCCCCACCCACACGGGTGAGGGCAGCCCCTCATTGCTGAGCGGGCTTACCAGCAGGTTTGGGCTTGGCGCCCCAGGACTGAGCGGGACGGCCACGGCCCCTCCCCCGGGTCCAACCTGCACCTCTGGTAGCGGGAAAGGAAGCTCCCCTACCCGTTCTAAATCCCCGAAAGGAAGGTCTAAAGGCACTTGCACCCCGAAAGGAGCGACGAGGCCTCTTGCGTTGAGGCAATTTACCACCTTTGCAATTGAGTCTAATTTATCACCAAACAGTCGCAAACCCAAAAAAGGAAGTGCTGTGAGCACCTTTTTAGAGACCAAGTCCGCCGACCACTGGCGCAGCCACACTGACCGACGAATAGCCACCAGCATTGCCGCTGTCTTGCTACTCATCGCCAGAGCATCGTCTTGAGCGGTCAGGACAAAGGAAATAAATGATTCACACTGCTTAGAAGCACTAAACTCATCACAAGCGGGATCAAGGTCTGCGCATAGATCCCGAATAATGGACCTAACTACCAACAGAAGAAGTGCCGAAGCACACACCGGGCGCATCGTCGATCCGGCACTGATAAAACCGTGGCGAGCATACTGGTCAATCCGACGATCCTCACTATCCTTAATGGCAGTGGTGTCAGAAGAATGTACCACAGCCGTGCTAGACAGTCCTAACACAGGGGTATCGACGTCAGGGGGAACCGACCAAAGCTTCACCAATTCCTCCGGAAAAGGATAGCGTTTATCCCAACTAGAAGGGATTCCAGCCAGTCGCGTGGGTTGTTCCCATTCCTTAAGCACAACCCTCTCAAAGTGTTATTGCCTGGGAAACACCAAACGCGGCTGAGGCACACCAAACAACTAACCCTTTGGCAGGGCGACTGCCTCAGGTGGATCTAAATTCAAAATTTCAAACATTTGAGCCAAAATGGAGGGGGTGTCAAGGGATACCCCCATAGCCTGATCGCCAACAGCATCAATCTCTAGCTGGTCTGCAGGCTCATCCGACTCCACAAGGAGTTCCCCCTCCTCGTCCAGGGAATAATCGGACCAATCCACAACTTCGCACCTCTCATCCTCCGAAGCAGGAGCTGCCGGAGAAAGGTGTTTCCGCTTCGCTGTAGCCTTCTGAGCTACTTTGGCGGAAAATATCTTCTCGAGGTTGGTCAATCGCGCACACACCTCGGATTGCGAATCCCCACTTTTGACAATGTCACACGGGGTCCGGAATAGGGAGGGGGGGGTAGGAGATGACGGAAGTTGCGAGGAGCCAGAAGCCGGAGCGACGGACTGACGCACAATATTCTGCTTTGCACAAGGAATGCATAATATAACATCATCGCCTGGGAGCGGAGTCCCACAACCCCCACACAGCCTAGATGGCCCCGAAGAGCCATTTCCGGTATTGTCGGAAGCCTCCATATGGTGATTTTATGGTATTCGCAACAACCGTGGGTTTTAGGCATAAAGCCACCCGGGATGCCCCTTTAAATTAATGTCCCGGGAAAGGGAGGATTTAAAAAAATTTTTTTTTTTTATATTTTTTTTATTTTTTTTTTTTTAAACCTTAGGACAAAACCCAATTTAGAGTAATAAGGCTAGCCAGGTATAACAGAACCGGGAGAGCCTGCAGTGAGGGAATCCCAGAATCTGTGGGGGAAAAGAGACCACAGTCAGTCCCCCAGCCAGAATGCACCACAATCATACATAACCAATAAGGCAAACATATATGGCTAGCTTAAACATCTTGAATAAATATACATGACACATGCAATTTCAAGGCAAAGCCAAAAGTGCAAACACATATATATATATATATATATATATACACATAAACAAACACCAATATATATATATATCCATATACATTCATATCAGAATGGTAATGTGTAATAACGCAGCAACTGGAGCCCAAATCCCACAGTTATGTGATATATTAAGTCAACCTATCAGAAGGATGACATAAAAAATATACCCATAAGTAGAAATGCCCCAGGGAAACGCTACACAAGCAGCACATAGCATAAGAACGGCCCCACGTGCACAATGGTGGGGCCGTTTACCTGTGAAGTTTCAGCCGCACAGAAGGCTCTTCCCCTACCGGCTGCAGCGTATAGGTCTTTAATGAGACCAGGGAAACGAAGGGCGGGCCCGGAGCCGAGAAGTGAGGGAAATACAAACGTGCAGTAACTGAACAGGCCCCAGCAGCCCTGGCCATGTGCCGACACTAAAAACTGCCAAGGCCTTTTCACAGTAAAGTAAAGCACTCATGCACATTACACACACACCCCTCCCCCCTCCCCTAGCGAAGGGAGAAGGCCAAGCGGGAGAAGGTGACCTAAAGGGACATCGGGACAGGGGCATCCCAAATCCGGATCACCGTGCCGGATAGCCGCATTGCCCCACGCGTGAGGTCGGGCGGAGGAGGTAAGCTCCTAGGCACCTATAGTGCCATCTACCGTTTGCCCAGTGAGCAGCCTGGGCTGGGAGGCTTCCATTAACCACGTAGGTAACAAACAATCAAACTGGGCAGAAATAGACCCAAAGTGGGTGCCGGGGCAAGACCCCGGCTACCTGCAAGCAGGAGACTTCTTTCTTCTGTCTTGTCGCCATGCAGAGAGAAAAACACTGGTGTTAAGTGGGAGGTACCAGGTATATATAGGCCGGAAGGGGGCTCGTTACAAGACTTCCTCTCTGCAACGTCGTCACCTGCGGTGAGTAACCCGATCGTAAGAATTAAAGGGGAAGCGGGGTGTGTGGCACACTGAGAATACATAAGATAAGCTCTTATTCAGGCTGAAGGTCCGCTTTAAGCGTTCCAAGCCTGTACGCTAGATTGTACCCCAATGGGATCTCGTTAAAATCCTTTCAGTTTTGTCATCTCCTTCCTTCGTTCCGATCAGGGAGTCGGACATTACAGGAGCACTATCGCAAAAAAATATCCTAATAACTCCATATAAATATGCTGGATGGAGGGAGGAGGGGTCACTTATACACACGGTATCGAGAAATATCCAGCCAGGCTTGTTTTTTTATTTTAATGGAAGGAAGAGAACATCTCGGATGACAGACTCTGTCACCCATCAGACTAAACCTGTAACCCCAGGATTTGATTCCTACCAGGTGAAAAAAAAAAACACAAGCTTGACGGAAGTCAGTTCAGGTGTATAAGTGACCCCTCCCCTTGTTAGCTAAAGAGTTTATATGGATTTTTAATATTACACAATTTCGCGATAGTGCTCCTTTAAGTTCTTTACCTGGAAACTTTAGTTCCTAGTGACTATTACTTCCACTTGCAGGATTAGTGACATTATCTTGTCAACCCTTACTCCAGATATTTCCGAATTGTGTTGAGTGGATCCTTGTTATCTTCCCAAAATAGTGTCAGGGATTGCTGGACACCCCTCTTTCATAAGTCAACAATCCCCAATCTCCACCGCCTCTTGTGCCTATAGACAAGCCCCCGCTTGCTGGAGACACGGGTTATGCCTCTTCAGACTCGGTTGCCCCCAGGACTTACTGGCGCAAAGATTGCTGGCTTATGGTGAAGACAGGTGAACAGCGGGGTATCCCAAATTGGAAGTTCAGGCGGGCTGAGTCCGAAAGTCGAGTCCAGCAGGTTTAGGCAAGAATGGTCGAGACAGGCAGGGGTCAAAGCAGGGTGGTCACAGGGCACGGTATCCAAGGGGTTTGACGGAGAATGGTTGAGACAGGCAGGGGTCAAAGCCGGGTGGTCACCAAAGCGCGGTATCAAAGGGGTAAAGCAGAGACGAGGTCAGACAAGGCAGATAGTCGGTGTGGGCAGCGGACAGGAGTGGTCAAAGACGGAGCCGGATCAAAACACACTAAACGCAATTCCAACAGCACACCCAAGCTAATAATGGCTATAACGGGCACTGGTGGATCGGGCAGGAACGTATTTAAAGGGGAACTGGCCAACGGGAAGGGGAATGTGGTGATTGATGTAACCGTGAGGGTGATTGGTGCAAACTACAACCTGATTCCCTATAGGAGCAGCCCCAGGGACTGGACCGCCCTGGCCAGTCAGGCTGTCCAGTCCCTGGGTTCATCCCCACCCAGGCTTAGGACCTAACTGGTCCATTTAAACTTGCATATAGAGAACGTGCGTGCGCGAGCATGTGACTGACCGGGCACGCTCCCCGAGAGGAGAGTGGACGCGACGCCGCGCCGGCTGAAGAGGCAGAGGAGCAGAGGAGGGAGCCCCCGTGACGCCGCCGAGGCAGAGGAGGCGGCGGAGGCTGAGGCCCCAGCGCAGGAGGCGGAGGCGGCCGCCAGAAAACCAGAGCCAGGCGCGCGGGACAGGACCACGGGAGCAGGTAAGGACCTTACAAATAGCTTCTGATATTCACAGAACCCAGGAGATTGTTCTCCCTTCTCTGGATAGTAAGGATTGGGCAATTCAGGAATCTTTGGACATCAGAGCATGTCTCTTGGAATATCTTTATTGAACCAAGGAGTTGAGAAGGGCCGATAGCCTATTTGTTGCGTTGTTCTTAGGACCAAGGAAGGGTCAACGAGTTTCTAAGACAACGCAGCCGCGGTGGATGAAGAGTACTATTAAGATGGTCTATCAGGATACCATTGTGCCAGGTAGAATTATTGCACATTCAACAAGAAGTGTTTCTACATCTTGGGCAGACAAACTGGGGCTATGTTGAACAGATCTGTAAAGTGACCACTTAGTCTTCAGCCCGACCTTTTGAGAGGCATTACAGCTTGGACTTACTAACTCAACAGGCTCCCAATAGAGGTAGATCTCGGCGAGCTGTTGTTTGCGGATGTTTTGAGAAAACTTTAGTTACCTGGTAACTTCTTTTCTAAACATCCGAATGAGCGACATTTGGCGTTTCCCTCCCTTTACATATTATAGATTTTTATGGATTTAACCAATTGTTTTGGTCTCTCTTTTCTCTTTCAGATCTCTACAACAACTTGGGACTGAAGAGAGAAGTCAATTTTTATTCTAATCTGGTGGTCAAGTGTTCCCCAAGAAGCAGAGACTTAAGGTCTCACATGATTACTGCCCATTCAGATGTTTAGAAAATACCATTTTGTGAGTAAATGGTTATTACGAGTATGTCACACACCCCACTTCCAAATATTCATGACACTTGGGAACCCGGCCTGTAGAGGGCGATCTTGCAGAGATGACATGGAAAAAGGAGCCCCTCCTGGTCCATAAGTACTGGGTTCCTCCCACTATTCCTCAGCCTTTTTAAAAAGCAGTGAAGAACCAGGAAGAGCAAATTATATTCGATAATTGAAAAATATTTTGAAAATATTTGAAAATATTTGAAAATAATAATACCATATAAAGGATCCCTTAGAACAAAAAAGGGCGGGGGAAGTGGGGTGTGTGACATACCCATAATAACCATTTTACAGGTGAGTACTCACAAAATAGTATTATTCCTAGTATGTCACACACCCCACTTCCAAATATTCATGACACTTGGGACATCCAATAGCAGTGTCTATAATGGATGGGGATCCCCAAGGAATAATGCATAACTTAAGCACCCAATAGAGCCACATGCGGCACTAGGTACTTACAATCCAGGTAACCATTAATTTGGTACCCAGGAAGAGAAAAAATCCCCAAGAACTTTGGAGATTTTTGAGGCCTAATCAGCCAGAAGCAATGATACTGGTTGTTGCTGGTTTGATTAACTGGTAGAAATACCATCCTCAAACATTCCTAACCCTAACCAACCAACCTTCTTCCTCCAGCTTTTAACAAACTTAACTTGAAGAATCACCTGCAACGCTAACTCTTCTAACAAGGAAATTTTTATTCCCTCCATTAACCCTTTTTTCCACTAACCTTCATTCCCTCTACAGCGCACCTAATACCTATATCCTGTGTGGTAAGGTGCAAGGGGCCGTTATTGACGGCAGGTATGTAGCACCAATGTACCTGGTATTGGTGCAGTAAAGCCGTGTAGTCTGATTTCCAGCATCAGCTGCTGGTGGCAGTTTGCTGCTGTTGCTTTAGAATAGCCGAAAGGCTAACCTGGGACGGCTTTACTGGGATGGAGTAGAGCAGGGTGGGACTCCATCCCACTACCCAGGTCCGGGTTTTGCGGGCTGTTTAAATAGCCTCGGGAATCAACTGTGGCCTGTCCTTTGTCTAGAGCTCACATGGGAGTGAGACTCTGTGAGCCTGGCTGAAATCTCCTGTGGAAGCTGTTTCATGCGGACCTGAGACATATTTGACTGTGAACAGAACCTTTGCTCAAGGACTAAAAGCTGTTTGCCTGACTGAATCATTTATGCTGCGGTTTCCTGAAAAGGTGATGTAACCTGTATGGACATATGCTTTTGTGGATTTTTGTGTGAAATAAACACAGACTTTACTTTGAACTGTTTGCCTCCGCCTCTATACTGCTGACACCCGGTCGCCTACCAGAGCTAATCTCCACATTTGGTGTCGGATGCGGGCACAGCAGTGAGGCCGTTGCTAGGAGCAACCGACGAAAACTTTTTTTTTGTTGTGCATGTCCTATATTAAACCTGCCAGGCTGCTACCTGGGACTGCAGACAAAATGGAGGCGGTCGTGAAAGCGCTCATGGAGGCCAACAGGCAGCAGCATGAGACCAACAGGCAGCAGCAGGAGACCAACCAGCTGTTTTTGCAACATGTGATGGCGCTGCAAGCTGCAGGTGCGCCCAAAAGTATTCCTGATGCCCGGAAAGCTGTCCGCTCGGCGCTCACAAAAATTACCCCTTCAGATGACGTTGAGACTTACCTGGTGGTGTTTGAAAAGGTGGCTGCAAGGGAGAAGTTGCCGCATGACCAGTGGACTGATGTCATCGCTCCATTTCTGGCGTCTGGACCCCAGCAGGTGTTGTTTGATCTCCCAGAGGACCAAGCCGCTGACTACCCGACTTTGAAGGGTGAGATACTGGCGAGACTGGGGGTGAATGTGCGGGTGCATCAGTGGAGCTACCAGTCGGCAGAGCCCGCCCGACCCCAGTATTATAAACTGCTGCACCTGCTGCAAAACTGGCTGCAGCCGGAGTTAAGCCCCACTGCCATGTTGGACCGCTTGCTGGCAGACATTTTTTGGAGGGCTTTACCGCACCCTCTTCAGCACTGGGTTGGCCAGGTATCCCCTGACAACGCATTAGGGATGGTGGACCTAGTGGAGCGATATGAGGCCACCAGGAACTTGCAAGGTGGCTTCATTAGGAGGGATTCGGGGAAACCCCGGAGGTCCCCGCCCCAGCTCAGGCGAGTGGCGTCCCCTAAAGCCTCTCAGGACCTACCCCCCAAAGTCCCTGCCCAAGTGTTGTGTTGGGGATGTAAGGAGCCGGGACATAGAGTCAATTGTCCCCACCAGGGGGAGCCCATGGACGTGAACTTTGGTTACCGCCCTTCCATATATGCCAGGAGGCTGTGTGCTGCCGGTGTCCCTGAGCTTGTGGGGCAAAGTCACCTCTGTCAGGTGAAAGTGGGAGACACCCTGGCTGTGGCCCTTTTGGACTCGGGGAGTATGGTTACCCTGGCAAGACCCGCCTTAGTACTGCCCGATGAGTTCACTGGGCGGAAAACCGGGGTTTTGTGCATTCATGGGGACTTGAGAGACTATGCCACAGCACAAGTGTCTCTCACCACCGTCTCCGGCAGCTGGAAACATGAAGTCGCTGTCGCCGCTAAACTCCCGTATGAACTGATTATTGGGAGAGACTTTCCAGGGTTCAGGTCACTGTGGGCCAAGTTGGCAGTTCCGGAAACCCGCGAGGCGGGTGTGTCCCCAATAGACTGGCCCTACACAGGGGAGACCCCGGTGCCCTGGGAACCGGAATCAGGAGGCACCGTGGAAGAGGTGCCCGTCCCTAAAATGGAAGAGGGGGAGTCAACCCCCCTAAATGTTATGGTTGGAGATGTGGAAGAGTTGGCAACAGGTCCAGAGTTGGCAGATCTCCATGTCTCCACAATTAACTTTGGTACCGCTCAACACCAGGACCCGACCCTGTCTCGGGCCTGGGAGAATGTTCTTGAGGTGGAAGGTGAACCACAACAGCCAGGGGCGGAGTTACAGTTTCCTCGCTTTGTGGTTCACCAGGAAATGTTGTACCGAGTAAACAAGGTACGTGAAGAGGTGGTGGAACAATTGGTGGTACCCAATCCATATCGCAAGTTGGTGTTGGATTTGGCCCACCAACATGTTCTGGGTGGACACCTAGGCCAGCAGAAAACTCTGGACCGCGTTTTACAACGATTCTACTGGCCCAGTGTGTACAAGGAGGTGGAGAGATATTGTGAGTCTTGCCCAACATGTCAGATGACCAGCCCTCAGCCTCATTACCGTGGTCCCTTAGTTCCTCTCCCAGTTATTGAGGTACCCTTTGAGCGGATTGCCATGGATCTAGTGGGTCCAGTGCCAAAGTCCGCTAGAGGGCACCAACATATTCTGGTGATCTTGGATTATGCCACGCGGTACCCTGAGGCAGTGCCCCTGCGTCACACCTCTGCCAAGCTCATTGCTAAGGAGCTTATGGAAATGTTTTCCAGAGTAGGTCTGCCTAAAGAGGTCCTGACCGATCAAGGTACCCCGTTTATGTCGAAAGTAATGAAAGAGCTCTGTAAACTGCTGCAGGTGAAACAGTTGCGGACATCCGTTTACCACCCGCAAACAGACGGCCTAGTAGAACGGTTTAATCAAACTTTAAAGACCATGTTAAAGAGGGTGGTCGCCAAGGATGGGAAGAATTGGGACTTGCTGCTGCCCTATCTGATGTTCGCAGTGCGAGAGGTGCCCCAGGCCTCTACGGGGTTCTCGCCCTTCGAACTCTTATACGGTCGACATCCACGGGGCCTGTTGGATATAGCCAAGGAGGCCTGGGAACAGCAACCCACACCCCACAAAAGTGTGGTAGAGTACGTGACTCACCTACAGGAACGGATAGAGACCGTCTTGCCGCTTGTCAGAGAACACATGGAGGCAGCGCAGCGGGCCCAAAGCAGGATTTATAATCGGCAAGCCAGGGTACGGAACTTTAACCCCGGTGACAGAGTTGTGGTTCTGGTACCCACGGTGGACAGTAAATTTCTAGCTAGGTGGCAGGGTCCCTATGAGGTCATTGAAAAAGTTGGGGAAGTGACTTACAAGGTACATCAGCCTGGGCGGAGGAAGCCAGAGCAGGTGTACCATGTAAACCTGCTGAAACTATGGAAAGACAGGGAGACCCCTGGGGGTGACAGTCCCCGACCAGGTATGGTGGGGGTGGAGCTTCCCATCCCTCGGTCTGTTATTAGAGAAGCAGTAGTCGAGGTGAAAACTGGCGACAACCTCTCCTCTAAACAGACTCAGGAAGCCAGGGAGTTTATTAGCAGAAACACAGACGTGTTTTCAGAACTCCCTGGGCGCACTTCGGTCATCCAACATGATGTTGTCACGGAACCTCAGGTCAAGATCCGGTTGAGGCCTTACCGGGTACCTGAGTCCCGGCGACAAGCTATCGCGGAGGAAGTGCAGCAAATGCTCCGGTTAGATGTGATTGAAGAATCAAAGAGTGAGTGGGCCAGCCCCATAGTCTTGATTCCCAAGCCCGATGGTACGTTGCGGTTCTGTAACGATTTCCGCAAACTTAATGAAGTTTCCAAGTTTGATGCCTACCCTATGCCCCGGGTAGATGAACTCATTGAGAAACTAGGCCAAGCCAGGTACTTTTCGGTTTTGGACCTCACAAAAGGGTACTGGCAGGTGCCCTTGACTGAGGCTGCCAAGGAGAAAACAGCCTTTATCACACCAGAGGGACTGTTCCAATACAAGGTATTACCCTTTGGGTTACACGGCGCTCCCGCTACGTTCCAAAGGTTAATGGATATTGTCCTCAGGCCACATCGTCGGTATGCTTCGGCATATCTGGACGATATAATTATCCATAGCACGGATTGGGAAAGTCACCTACCCAAAGTCCAGGCCGTAGTGGATTCCCTCAGGAAGGCTGGGTTGACGGCAAACCCGAAAAAATGTGCTTTAGGCCTAGAAGAGACAAAATACCTGGGCTATGTGATTGGGCGAGGAGTGGTCAAGCCCCAGGTCAACAAACTAGAAGCCATCCGTAACTGGCCACGTCCTAACACCACCCGCCAAGTAAAGTCATTTCTGGGGTTGGTGGGATATTATATGTGGTTCATTCCCAATTTTGCCACCCTAGCGGCACCATTGACAGACCTGTTAAAGGGACGCAAGTCTGTCATGGTGAAGTGGAATGAACAGGCCGAAAAAGCGTTCTCCGCTTTGAAGTCTGCCCTGTGTGGGTCTCCGGTGTTGGTGACACCCGACTTTAAGAGGGAGTTCATAGTGCAGACCGATGCCTCCGAGGTAGGTCTCGGTGCTGTACTGTCTCAGGAAGTCAACGGGGAGGAGCACCCCGTTGTCTACATGAGTCGCAAATTAACACCCGCGGAGACCCGGTATAGTATAGTGGAGAGGGAGTGTTTGGCCATTAAATGGGCCCTGGAGTCTCTTCGCTACTACTTGCTGGGGAGAAGGTTCCGGCTGATTACGGACCACTCTCCCCTCAAGTGGATGTGCCAGGCTAAGGACAGGAATGCCAGGGTCACCCGATGGTTCTTGTCATTACAAAACTTCAAGTTTACAGTAGAGCACAGAGCGGGACGATTATTGGGTAACGCGGATGCCCTGTCCCGAGCACATTGTTTGGCATGTGTCCACCCCCTCAGGGTTGAACAAAGGGGGGGGGGTATGTGGTAAGGTGCAAGGGGCCGTTATTGACGGCAGGTATGTAGCACCAATGTACCTGGCATTGGTGCAGTAAAGCCGTGTAGTCTGATTTCCAGCATCAGCTGCTGGTGGCAGTTTGCTGCTGTTGCTTTAGAATAGCCGAAAGGCTAACCTGGGACGGCTTTACTGGGATGGGGTAGAGCAGGGTGGGACTCCATCCCACTACCCAGGTCCGGGTTTTGCGGGCTGTTTAAATAGCCTGGGGAATCAACTGTGGCCTGTCCTTTGTCTAGAGCTCCCATGGGAGTGAGACTCTGTGAGCCTGGCTGAAATCTCCTGTGGAAGCTGTTTCATGCGGACCTGAGACATATTTGACTGTGAACAGAACCTTTGCTCGAGGACTAAAAGCTGTTTGCCTGACTGAATCATTTATGCTGCGGTTTCCTGAAAAGGTGATGTAACCTGTATGGACATATGCTTTTGTGGATTTTGGTGTGAAATAAACACAGACTTTACTTTGAACTGTTTGCCTCCGCCTCTATACTGCTGACACCCGGTCGCCTACCAGAGCTAATCTCCACACCTGATTTAGGTGGAAAGCAGACAGCACCTTAGGAAGGAAATCCGGTTTAAAACGGAAAACAACCTTATCTTGATGCCTCTCAAAATAAGGGGCTAGAATAGACAAAGCCGCCAGTTCAGAAACTCGGCGGACAGAAGTAATAGCAACCAAAAAGGCAACCTTCTGAGTAAGAATAGGAAGAGTAATATCCTGCAAAGGCTCAAAGGGAGCGGCCTGCATAGCTGAAAGCACTAGGTTGAGGTCCCAAACAGGCTTTCTGGGAGGCCGCACATGCGCGACTCTTTGGAAAAAAGTCTTAACCAAAGGATGAAGAGCAAACGACCTTTGAAAGAAAATAGCCAAGGCAGAGACTTGCCCTTTCAAAGTACTAATCTGGAATCCCATATCCAGACCTCATTGCAGATATTCCAGAATCCTAGGAATAGAAAATACTCTACAGGGCAAAGCCCTGGATTCACACCAATCAATATAGGACCTCCAAGTCCTGTAATAAATGACAGAGGAAGACTTCTTCCTAGCTCTAATAAGAGTCTGAATAACCACATCAGAATGACCTTTTTTCAAGATGGAGACTTCAGCAGCCATGCCGTCAAAGCCAGCGTTTGTAAATTGATTGATGAGATCTGGAAGAAGAGGCAGATGGAAGCGATCCACTGCCAGCCTTACGACGTCTGCGTATCACAGACGTCTTGGTCACCTTGGCGCCACCAGAATTGCTGGCGCCTCCTCCAGTGCTAACTTGCGCACCACCTAGCTTGTCATGGAGAATGGGGGAAACAGATATAGGAACCCCAGATCCTTCCAGGCCAGAGATATGGCATCCGCTGCCACTGCCAGAGGATCCTGGGATAGAGACACAAAAGCTGGCAGCTTGTGATTGTGGCCAGAAGCAAACAGGTCCAACTGTGGAGTCCCCCACTTGTGACAGAGGAACTGAAAGACCCTTGGATTGAGAGACCATTCTCCCTGGCAAGAACATCCCCGGCTCAGGGAGTCTTCCTCCACATTCTCTATCCCCGGAATGTAAACTGCTGATATGCAGGGAACATTGATCTCTGCCCACTGAAGGATCAGAGACACTTCCCGGAGGGCACCCCAACTGCGAGTCCCTCCCTGGTGATTGATGTATGCAACAGCTGTTCGGTTGTCTGACCGAATCTAAACTGGCAGACCCTGTAAGAAATGGGTCAGTCGAAGTACAAAAGATGCAAACATCTCACAACGCTTAAGTGTGGCGTACTTATCAGAGGCCGGATCAAGCCCTGAGTTATTCATTAGGTCTCTCACAACAGACCTAATAGCCACCGACATAAGCGCTGAAGCGCCAACATGGCTGCAAGGCCGAGCCTACACTGGAAAAAGCGTGGCCTGCCATTTGATCAATACGTTTGTCCTCTCCATCCTTGAGTGTAGTGGAGTCAGGAAGTACAGGGGCATCCACCTCAGGAGGTGATGACCAACATTTAACCGTATCAGCTGGAAAGGGAAATTTTTTGTCCCAGCCCAAGGGAATGCCATGAAGCCGCGCAGGCTTCTCCCATTCTTTAAAAATAATATCAAAATGCTTTTGATTTGGAAATTCCAAACGAGGTTCAGAGGCTCCAAAGAATTCCCCTCTCTTGAGAGGGACTACTTCAGGAGGAGTAATAACAAAAACCTCAAATAACTGGGCAAGAGCTTTTGGGGTAACCACAACACTCTCTTCACCCTGCTCACTTTCAGTACCAACAAATTGCTGTTCGTCAGAAACATCTGAATCCTCATATAATTCCCCTTCTTCTAACTGAGAAGGGCCAGACCAATCAAGCAATTCGCAATTGTCCAACTCACTTGCCAAGACGGCATGAGTCAAATGCTTTCTTTTAGCTGAGGCCTTCTTAGCCACAGAGGTAGACATAAATCCTTCAAGATGAGCCAATCTGGCACATAAATCAGAATGCGACTCACCACCCATGACAATATCACTGGGGGTACGGACAAGACACGGCGGAGTAGGAGAAGAGGCAGTAGCCGCAGACCCTGAAGCCTGGGCCCCAGTTTGCTGCATAATGGTTAATTGTGCACAAGGGACGCAAGAACTGCATTATCCCAAACAAGGGATGCCCCACATTCAAAACATTGCTGAGTCTGTGCCAAGGGAATTGCAAGCCCATTAACCTGAAATGCCTCAATATGATGCTTAGTATTATACCTGTAATTGATTATAGTCGCCAAGTATATCTGGGTTTTACGCAATTGCTACCCGGGATGTCCCTTCAAGTGGGAATTTTATTTTTTTTTTTTAGCCGTGGCCTTTCTGGCCACAGAGCTAGAAATAACTTTCTGAATATTAGCCATCTGGCACACATATCAGATTGCAACTCCCCAACTGTGACATCATCTGGGGTACGGATAAGGGGGGGTGGGATAGGAGAAAAGGCAAGGGCCACAGACCCAGAGGCCTGGGCCCCCAACTGCTGCGTTATCTCCAGCCTGTGCAATCAAAGTATTGTCTGTCTAGACAGAGCTGGAGCTAGCTACTGAAAAATACCATTGAGTGAATAACCAGCTGAAAATCAACAATGGCCGAATTTGAAGATTACGTAAAATACAAATAGAAGGAATGCACACCTCAGAACAGTTGGTTGTTGGTTTGCAAAAGTAAGTGTATTCAAAATAGTGCACAATATATACATACATAACCAAAGGTTCTTCTAGATATACAAAGATAGCCAACATATATGTCTGCAACAGTCACATCCTGCACAAAGCCACGTGTCAAATAGTATAATAGGCAAAAAGTTCCCTTAAATATGGCACAAACTACTCTATTGTTGTCTACATATAATTGCATAAAGAGATATACAGCATAATTCTCATTCACAAGTGCAGAGCTAGCAGTACCGAGTAAGGCCACCAGGTGGAACCAGAGTACAGAACATTATTATATGTAATCACACTGGCTAAGCAGAGATTGGCAGACATAAAAATGATCTTTACAAAGAATGCAAACGACACAGCGCAACAGTTCAACAGTTTTACAAGACAGAGATCATGATAACCAGATACATTACAGCATATGCGGAAGTGGAAGTCCCAATGTTTCAGGCCAATCTGGCCTTTCCTCAGGGGAGCAAAGACAGCGCTGGAGCACAGCACGAAAGGCGGCATTTAAATAGAAAGCTCTTGGCGGGCTCACCTGGCCGGCCGATGACGTCACCGGAGGCGCTCGTTAGAGCGTCAGACCGCCGCGTCATCAGGGAGAGAAACTGGTCCCGAGCTGCCACCCCCAATATGGCACCTGCGCATGCGCCATGACAGATAGGGGAAGCAGCTGCACGGGGCCAGACACACCCCCTCCTCTGCCAACGTGGAGTCCAGCAATTGGCTGGAAACCCTCCAGCATTAGCAAAGCCACACTATAGCGATCTTAACGGGGCAGAAACCGACCATTATCCAGACATAAAACCAGCGATCAAATTGCCAACTCAATTTATACAGATCTTGTTCTCAAAAGCAGATTACACAAATACTCAATGCTACAAGCAAATATAGTAATAAACATGCAGAGTAAATAAATGATCCATGATCTGCTCCATTCCATGCCCCTTACGGCGCTGTAAAGCCGGCTGTCAAGGTTTCCCATAGCAACCAGCCTATAGATGTCAAGGATGCAGAGGAGATTTCTTAGTGCCGATCAGGGTAGATGCTTAAAGGGGCCATCACAAAGCGAATTTCCTTATGCCATTCAGGGTTAATACTTAAAGGGGCCATCACAAAATCAGTTTCCTTAAAAATATAAGAATTCACAAATTAAGCCACTATTACTGTGCCCCAACGCCTAAAGAGGTATTCTAGACTATTAAAAACATTTATATACAAAAATAGTGAAGTGAAAATAGTGAAAAAATTAATTTCTAAAATATATACAATTGAAAGTCACCTCACTGAACACACACAAAATTTAGTTTAAACACAGGAGAGGATGTCTAATACGTATTATATTCTTCAATAATAACACATATAATCACAATCCTCATTTTTGCAAACTGTGGAGATTAGCTCTGGTAGGCGACCGGGTGTCAGCAGTATAGAGGCGGAGGCAAACAGTTCAAAGTAAAGTCTGTGTTTATTTCACACAAAAATCCACAAAAGCATATGTCCATACAGGTTACATCACCTTTTCAGGAAACCGCAGCATAAATGATACAGTCAGGCAAACAGCTTTTAGTCCTTAATCAAAAGTCCTGTTTACAGGTCCGCATGAACAGCCTCCACAGGAGATTTCAGCCAGGCTCACAGAGTCTCACTCCCATGTGAGCTCTAGACAAAGGACAGGCCACAGCTGATTCCCCAGGCTATTTAAACAGCCCGCAAAACCCGGACCTGGGTAGTGGGATGGAGTCCCACCCTGCTCTACTCCATCCCAGTAAAGCCGTCCCAGGTTAGCCTTTCGGCTATTCTAAAGCAACAGCAGCAAACTGCTACCAGCAGCTGATGCTGGAAATCAGACTACACGGCTTTACTGCACCAATGCCAGGTACATTGGTGCTACATACCTGCCGTCAATAACGGCCCCTTGCACCTTACCACATACCCCCCCCCTTTGTTCAACCCTGAGGGGGTGGACACATGCCAAACAATGTGCTCTGGACAGGGCATCCGCGTTACCCAATAATCGTCCCGCTCTGTGCTCTACTGTAAACTTGAAGTTTTGTAATGACAAGAACCATCGGGTGACCCTGGCATTCCTGTCCTTAGCCTGGCACATCCACTTGAGGGGAGAGTGGTCCGTAATCAGCCGGAACCTTCTCCCCAGCAAGTAGTAGCGAAGAGACTCCAGGGCCCATTTAATGGCCAAACACTCCCTCTCCACTATACTATACCGGGTCTCCGCGGGTGTTAATTTGCGACTCATGTAGACAACGGGGTGCTCCTCCCCGTTGACTTCCTGAGACAGTACAGCACCGAGACCTACCTCGGAGGCATCGGTCTGCACTATGAACTCCCTCTTAAAGTCGGGTGTCACCAACACCGGAGACCCACACAGGGCAGACTTCAAAGCGGAGAACGCTTTTTCGGCCTGTTCATTCCACTTCACCATGACAGACTTGCGTCCCTTTAACAGGTCTGTCAATGGTGCCGCTAGGGTGGCAAAATTGGGAATGAACCGCATATAATATCCCACCAACCCCAGAAATGACTTTACTTGGCGGGTGGTGTTAGGACGTGGCCAGTTACGGATGGCTTCTAGTTTGTTGACCTGGGGCTTGACCACTCCTCGCCCAATCACATAGCCCAGGTATTTTGTCTCTTCTAGGCCTAAAGCACATTTTTTCGGGTTTGCCGTCAACCCAGCCTTCCTGAGGGAATCCACTATGGCCTGGACTTTGGGTAGGTGACTTTCCCAATCCGTGCTATGGATAATTATATCGTCCAGATATGCCGAAGCATACCGACGATGTGGCCTGAGGACAATATCCATTAACCTTTGGAACGTAGCGGGAGCGCCGTGTAACCCAAAGGGTAATACCTTGTATTGGAACAGTCCCTCTGGTGTAATAAAGGCTGTTTTCTCCTTGGCAGCCTCAGTCAAGGGCACCTGCCAGTACCCTTTTGTAAGGTCCAAAACCGAAAAGTACCTGGCTTGGCCTAGCTTCTCAATGAGTTCATCTACCCGGGGCATAGGGTAGGCATCAAACTTGGAAACTTCATTAAGTTTGCGGAAATCGTTACAGAACCGCAACGTACCATCGGGCTTGGGAATCAAGACTATGGGGCTGGCCCACTCACTCTTTGATTCTTCAATCACGTCTAACCGGAGCATTTGCTGCACTTCCTCCGCGATAGCTTGTCGCCGGGACTCAGGTACCCGGTAAGGCCTCAACCGGACCTTGACCTGAGGTTCCGTGACAACATCATGTTGGATGACCGAAGTGCGCCCAGGGAGTTCTGAAAACACGTCCGTGTTTCTGCTAATAAACTCCCTGGCTTCCCGAGTCTGTTTAGAGGAGAGGTTGTCGCCAGTTTTCACCTCGACTACTGCTTCTCTAATAACAGACCGAGGAATGGGAAGCTCCACCCCCACCATACCTGGTCGGGGACTGTCACCCCCAGGGGTCTCCCTGTCTTTCCACAGTTTCAACAGGTTTACATGGTACACCTGCTCTGGCTTCCTCCGCCCAGGCTGATGTACCTTGTAAGTCACTTCCCCAACTTTTTCGATGACCTCATAGGGACCCTGCCACCAAGCTAGAAATTTACTGTCCACCGTGGGTACCAGAACCACAACTCTGTCACCTGGGCTAAAGTTCCGTACCCTGGCTTGCCGATTATAAATCCTGCTTTGGGCCCGCTGCGCTGCCTCCATGTGTTCTCTGACAAGCGGCAAGACGGTCTCTATCCGTTCCTGTAGGTGAGTAACGTACTCTACCACACTTTTGTGGGGTGTGGGTTGCTGTTCCCAGGCCTCCTTGGCTATATCCAACAGGCCCCGTGGATGTCGACCGTATAAGAGTTCGAAGGGCGAGAACCCCGTAGAGGCCTGGGGCACCTCTCGCACTGCGAACATCAGATAGGGCAGCAGCTTACAGAGCTCTTTCATTACTTTCGACATAAACGGGGTACCTTGATCGGTCAGGACCTCTTTAGGCATACCTACTCTGGAAAACATTTCCATAAGCTCCTTAGCAATGAGCTTGGCAGAGGTGTGACGCAGGGGCACTGCCTCAGGGTACCGCGTGGCATAGTCCAAGATCACCAGAATATGTTGGTGCCCTCTAGCGGATTTTGGCACTGGACCCACTAGATCCATGGCAATCCGCTCAAAGGGTACCTCAATAACTGGGAGAGGAACTAAGGGACCACGGTAATGAGGCTGAGGGCTGGTCATCTGACATGTTGGGCAGGACTCACAATATCTCTCCACCTCCTTGTACACACTGGGCCAGTAGAATCGTTGTAAAACGCGGTCCAGAGTTTTCTGCTGGCCTAGGTGTCCACCCAGAACATGTTGGTGGGCCAAATCCAACACCAACTTGCGATATGGATTGGGTACCACCAATTGTTCCACCACCTCTTCACTTACCTTGTTTACTCGGTACAACATTTCCTGGTGAACCACAAAGCGAGGAAACTGTAACTCCGCCCCTGGCTGTTGTGGTTCACCTTCCACCTCAAGAACATTCTCCCAGGCCCGAGACAGTGTTGGGTCCTGGTGTTGAGCGGTACCAAAGTTAATTGTGGGGACATGGAGATCTGCCAACTCTGGACCTGTTGCCAACTCTTCCACATCTCCAACCATAACATTTAGTGGGGTTGACTCCCCCTCTTCCATTTTAGGGGCGGGCACCTCTTTCCCGGTGCCTCCTGATTCCGGTTCCCAGGGTACCAGGGTCTCCCCTGAGTAGGGTCAGTCTATTGGGGACACACCCGCCTCGTGGGTTTCCGGAACTGCCAACTTGGCCCACAGGGACCTGAACCCTGGAAAATCTCTCCCAATAATCAGTTCGGGAGTTTAGCGGCGACAGCGACTTCATGTTTCCAGCTGCCGGAGACGGTGGTGAGAGACACTTGTGCTGTGGCATAGTCTCTCAAGTCCCCATGAATGCACAAAACCCCGGTTTTCCGCCCAGTGTACTCATCGGGCAGTACTAAGGCGGGTCTTGCCAGGGTAACCATACTCCCCGAGTCCAAAAGGGCCACAGCCAGGGTGTCTCCCACTTTCACCTGACAGAGGCGACTTTGCCCCACAAGCTCAGGGACACCGGCAGCACACAGCCTCCTGGCATACATGGAAGGGCGGTAACCAAAGTTCACGTCCATGGGCTCCCCCTGGTGGGGACAATTGGCTCTGATATGTCCCGGCTCCTTACATCCCCAACACAACACTTGGGCAGGGACTTTGGGGGGTAGGTCCTGAGAGGGTTTAGGGGACGCCACTCGCCTGAGCTGGGGCGGGGACCTCCGGGGTTTCCCCGAATCCCTCCTCATGGAGCCGCCTTGCAAGTTCCTGGTGGCTTCATATCGCTCCACTAGGTCCACCATCCCTAGTGCGTTGTCAGGGGATACCTGGCCAACCCAGTGCTTAAGAGGGTGCGGTAAAGCCCTCCAAAAAATGTCCGCCAGCAAGCGGTCCAACATGGCAGTGGGGCTTAACAACTCCGGCTGCAGCCATTTTTGCAGCAGGTGCAGCAGTTTATAATACTGGGGTCGGGCGGGCTCTGCCGACTGGTAGCTCCACTGATGCACCCGCTGAGCCCGAGCCCACACATTCACCCCCAGTCTGGCCAGTATCTCACCCTTCAAAGTCGGATAGTCAGCGGCTTGGTCCTCTGGGAGATCAAACAACACCTGCTGGGGTCCAGACGCCAGAAATGGAGCGATGACATCAGCCCACTGGTCGTGCGGCAACTTCTCCCTTGCAGCCACCTTTTCAAACACCGCCAGGTAAGTCTCAACGTCATCTGAAGGGGTCATTTTTGTGAGCGCCGAGCGGACAGCTTTCCGGGCATCAGGAATACTTTTGGGCACACCTGCAGCTTGCTGCGCCATCATATGTTGCAAAAACAGCTGGTTGGTCTCCTGCTGCTGCCGATTCGCCTCCAAGAGCGCTTTCACGACCGCCTCCATTTTGTCTGCAGTCCCAGGTAGCAGCCTGGCAGGTTTAATATAGGACATGCACAAAACAAAAACTTTTTCGTCGGTTGCTCCTAGCAACGGCCTCACTGCTGTGCCCGCATCCTCCACCAAATGTGGAGATTAGCTCTGGTAGGCGACCGGGTGTCAGCAGTATAGAGGCGGAGGCAAACACTTCAAAGTAAAGTCTGTGTTTATTTCACACAAAAATCCACAAAAGCATATGTCCATACAGGTTACATCACCTTTTCAGGAAACCGCAGCATAAATGATACAGTCAGGCAAACAGCTTTTAGTCCTTGATCAAAAGTCCTGTTTACAGTCAAATAGGCCTCAGGTCCGCATGAACAGCCTCCACAGGAGATTTCAGCCAGGCTCACAGAGTCTCACTCCCATGTGAGCTCTAGACAAAGGACAGGCCACAGCTGATTCCCCAGGCTATTTAAACAGCCCGCAAAACCCGGACCTGGGTAGTGGGATGGAGTCCCACCCTGCTCTACTCCATCCCAGTAAAGCCGTCCCAGGTTAGCCTTTCGGCTATTCTAAAGCAACAGCAGCAAACTGCTACCAGCAGCTGATGCTGGAAATCAGACTACACGGCTTTACTGCACCAATGCCAGGTACATTGGTGCTACATACCTGCCGTCAATAACGGCCCCTTGCACCTTACCACAAAACCAACAACCAACTGTTCTGAGGTGTGCATTCCTTCTATTTGTATTTTACATGAGTTTGTGGTCCCCATGGGGGAAGGGACCTTTGTCTTTAGGAATTGCACCCATTATTGTTAAATTAGATTTGCTTATGGTGTGCAGGTTTGCTGAATCTTACATTTCCGAATTTGAAGATTACACCATCTATTTTAAAAGCAAAGACTTGCCACAAGCTGAGCTTCCTGCGATACTTGTGCTGTTGAACAGTGCTAAAACACACACACACACTTTTCCCGTGTGATTTTTTTGCTTTGTTATGGAAGAAAGGCCACCCCCTCCCCCCCCCAAGGGGCACGGAGAGACACTGCGGGGGGAGACCCCCACCAATAGGTGAAAGGGCAATAGGGACAGGGCATCCCAAGCCGGGGATCACCAACCCAGACACCGCCTACCCACATTTGGGTCTCACGGAGGAGTAAAACTCCTGTATACACCAGAAGGTGTATGTATCTACCTTTGCCTGAACCATACAGCCAGGGCTGGGAGGCATACAATATAACCAAACAGGTTTAAAGAGTATCAGACAGAAATAGAGAAAAAAAGGGGCCGGGAGCAAACCTGGCTACCTGCAGATTGAAGGAGAGTCATCTTCTGAATGCTTCGCCAACTGCAGAGACGAAAAGACTGAGGAATAGTGGGAGGAACCCAGTACTTATGGACCAGGAGGGGCTCCTTTTTCCATGTCATCTCTGCAAGATCACCCTCTACAGGCCGGGTTCCCAAGTGTCATGAATATTTGGAAGTGGGGTGTGTGACATACTAGGAATAAGAAGTTACCAGATTTTTTTTAGCTCCAGCACTAGGGATGGGTGGCAGGGTGACTGGACATTTAGTTAGGGGTGCCAACACAATTGCTGCCTTTTAATTACATTTCCAAATCTGGCATGATCAGGGATGGGGAAAGCACTTTAGGTCTTATTTAACCAGGCAAGTATATCAGTGCAGACCCCCAAGCAACAGACTAGACTACAATGTTGCAGCGTATATACACCAGCCTCTGCTGCACAGTTAAAGGCTATAGGATCTAAAAGAGGTTACCTGTTGCCCCATTGTGATCCCCCCCCAAGTGGTTATATTACATAGGGCAGTATTTGAATAATGTCTGAACTTGTTAAAGTTGTGTCCTCTTAACTACAAAGCTGCCAATGATACGAGGGTATACAAAGAGGGAATATGCAGCACAACTAGAAAATAGGACCACTCTTTAAAAAGGGACAGTCCAGTCAAATCACTTGTGGTTCGAGGGAGCAGCCATGATAATTTACTGCAGCATGTCACCCCCATTGTCTATTCACATGTACGAGACAAAGCCTTTCCCCTCTCGAAAAAAGGCAATAGGCTGCAGTAAGTTATACGGACTGTCCCTTTAAAAAAAAAAAAAAAAAACTGTCTGTTTCAAACAGGCTTCCAAACAAAAAAATGATTAACATACAAAGGCTTCCCTCCAGCGATTTATTTAAGTTGCTGACTGTTCATTTCCTCGCCTGGGTCTCAGGGGTCCTCCATGACCTGAAAAATACAATTCTGTGAAATACTCACCTGTAGAATTGGTATTATACGCATACAGCACGTCCTGCTCCAGATGTAGTAATTACATGTGGGTAATCCTCCGCCGCCGTGCACTGCAGACATGTAGAAAACAAGCTCCTCCCGGCCATACATATACCGAAGGACCTCCCACAAATCCCCAGCATTGAAAAGCAGTGAGAATGAGAAGCCAGGAGAAACCAACCACCCAAAACTGGCAATAACAACAATGATAACAATCACCAAACAGGGAATCCAGAACAAAGTGAAACCAGGGTGGGGTGGAGCAAGAAGTGCTGTATGCGTATAATACCAATTCTACAGGTGAGTATTTCACAGAATTGTATTATTCTAAGCATACAGCACGTCCTGCTCCAGATGTAGTAATTACATGTGGGACATCCAATAGCAGTGTCCGTAAAGTAGGGTTTAAACTACTGCCGCCTGCAAAACCTTGCGGCCAAACACAGCATCAGCTGAGGCCCTAACATCAACCTTGTAAAACTTTGTAAAGGTATGAACAGAAGACCAAGTAGCGGCCTTGCAAACTTGTTCCACAGAGGCCTGGTGCTGAAAAGCCCAAGAAGCACCAACAGCTCGAGGAGAATGAGCAGTAAGACTAAAGGGGGGAGACTTCCCCTTAGTAGTATAGGCTTGAACCACAGCCTGACGAATCCATTTACTGATAGTAGACTTGGCGGGAGCCAAACCCTTCCTAGGCCCGTGAGGCACAACGAAGAGAGCATCCGTCTTCCTGAAAGCCTTAGTGATAACCAGGTAATACTTGACACACCTAACCACATCCAAGGAATGCAAAACCCTTTCCTTAGGGTTACTAGGATTAGGGCACAAGGAAGGAAGTACAATATCTTGATTCAAATGGAATGCAGACACAACCTTAGGCAGAAAGTCTGTCTTGAAGCAAAACACCACCTTATACTGGTGTCTCTCATAGTAGGGAGGCTGAATAGATAGAGCCGCTAACGCAGATACACGTCTAACAGAAGTGATAGCAACCAGGAATACAACCTTGAACGTGAGAACAGCGAGAGCAGCCTCCTGAATAGGCTCAAAAGGAGCACCCTGCAGGGCCGATAACACCAAGTTTAAATCCCAAACAGGAACCATAGGTTTCCGAGGAAGCAGCACATGAGTGACCCCCTGAAAGAAAGTCTTGATAAGAGGGTGCTGGGCAAAGGTCTTCTGAAAGAAGATAGACAGGGCCGAAACCTGACCCTTCAGGGTACTAAGCTTAAGACCTAAGTCTAGACCATGTTGTAAGAACTCCAGCACCCTGGAAACTAAGAATTCCTGGCAGGGAAGAGACCTGGATTCACACCAGTCAATGTAAGAACGCCAAACTCTATAGTAGATAGCAGAAGAAGTCTTTTTCCTGGCTTGCACCATAGTAGCCACTACAGATGCAGACAAACCCTTTTCCCTCAGGATGGAGGTTTCAATAGCCAAGCCGTCAAAGCCAGAGTTAGTAAATTGGGATGGCGTAGAGACCCCTGAGTTAGAAGGTCTGGCAACCTTGGCAGATCGTACTGATCTACTGCCATTTGAACCACGTCTGCGAACCACACTCTTCTTGGCCACCTTGGGGCCACCAGAATCGCAAGTACCCCTTCCAGAGCAATCTTGCGCAGAACTCTGCCCAGAAGGGGAATTGGTGGAAACACATACAGGAGCCGAAACTCCCTCCAAGACATTGACAAGGCATCCGTGGCCAGAGCCAGAGGATCCTGAGACAGAGATACAAAGCTCGGGAGCTTGTGATTGTGACGGGGTGCAAACAGATCCACGTCTGGCACTCCCCAACGGAGACACAGGGCCTGAAAAACCCTGTTGCAGAGGGACCATTCCCCCTGACGAGACGATCCCCTGCTCAGAGCATCTGCCAGCAGGTTCTCCGCGCCCGGAATGTAGACAGCCGAGATGCATTGGACATTGGCTTCCGCCCATGTTAGAATCAGAGACACTTCCTGGAGAGCTCCCTTGCTCCGGGTCCCTCCCTGATGATTGATGTAGGCAACCGCCGTTCTGTTGTCTGAGCGTACCTGAACCGCCAGACCCTTCAGGTGCTGGGTCAATTGTTCCAGCACCAATCTGACCGCCCTGAGTTCCAGGACATTGATGGGTAGATGGGCCTCCTGAGGGCCCCACCTCCCCTGGAAGCGCAGGGACTTCCAGAATCCCCCCCAGCCCGACAGACTGGCATCCGTTGTGACCGTCTCCCAGGAGGGAGCCAGGAAGGATCTGTCCCTTGTCAAGTTCCTGTGGTCCAGCCACCACGCAAGGGATTGCCTGACCGAGGGGGGGAGCACCCAGATCTCGTCCAAGGACGCTGGGTCCTTGTTCCAGACTGACAGAAGGTGAAGCTGCAGAGTCCTCAAATGGAACTGGGCAAAGGGCACCGCCTCGAAGCTTGCCACCATCGAGCCCACCAACTGCATTCCCTGCCGGATGGAGGGATGAGGGCTCGAAAGCAGGGACCTCGCCTGCGTTGTCAGAGCTTCCACCTTCTGCGGAGGAAGGAATATCCTTGACCGAACTGTATCCAGAATCATCCCCAGGAACGGGGTCACTGAGGAGGGGGACAGAAAGGACTTTGGGTAATTGATCACCCAGCCGAATAACTCCAGGGTGGACACTACCAACCGAGTTTCCAGCTCTGCTTGCCGCAGAGACCGAGAGGTGATGAGTATATCGTCCAGGTAGGGCAACACTCGTATGCCCCTTAGTCTTAACAGTGACATCACCCCTGCCAGCACCTTGGTGAACACCCTGGGAGCCGACGTAAGGCCGAATGGCAGGGCCACGAACTGGTAATGCTGATCCAGCAGCACAAATCTGAGAAACCTTTGATGTCCTGGAAACACCGGAACGTGCAGGTAAGCGTCCTTGATGTCCACAGATGTCATGAAGTCCCCTGGGCGCAACGAGGCAATGGCCGAGCGCAGAGTTTCCATACGAAAATGTTTGTTTCTGATAAATCTGTTTAAATCCAGAATGGGTCTGACTGACTCGTCCTTCTTGGGCACTGTGAAAAGGTTGGAATAGAACCCCATGCCCCTGTCTCTTAAGGGGACCTTGCAAATGACCCCTATATCTAGAAGGTCCTGCACAGCCAGCATCAAGACCCGAGCTGATGTAGGGTCCTGGGGGATCCGGGACCCGACGAACCTGGTAGGGGGCCGTACAGCAAACTATCTTGTAACTGGAGGACACTACCTCCTGAATCCACCGGTCTGAGACGTGGCGTCTCCAGACATGCTCAAAGGGCTGTAGACGTCCCCCCACCCTGACGGGCGAGGGCGATCCTTCATGCCTGGGGAGTCTTGGGAGGGGCTTTGGGCTTGGGCCCCCAGGAGGAACTGGGACGGCGTCCTCTGTTCTTGTTCCAGAGCTCTGCGCGAGACCCAGCGAAGGACACTCCTCTACCTTGCTTAGCCCCACGGTAGGGGGTAGAGTGGGAGCTTGGGCCACGAAAGTGCCGAATCTGACGCTTGCGCTGAGGTAACTTGCCACCCTTGGCAAAAATATCTAACCTTTCTCCAAACAGGCGCAGCCCCTTAAATGGAAGCCCCGTAAGACCGCTCGGCGTATGGCTACCACCAGAGCAGAAGATCTAGCGCTCAGCTTAATAGCATCGCCCGATGCGGATAGGATATAGTTCACAAAAGTCTCACAGGTGGCCAGAGCATTGGCAGCATCAGAGGGCAAGTCATCCGCCCCTTCAAGAGCACTCTTAACCACCGTCCTGAGCGCCACCGCCGTAATGGCTAAGGCGCAAACTGGGCGGAGCGACGCTCCCCCAAATGCAAAGGCATGGCATGCCAATTGGTCAACTCGCCGATCTTCCAAATCCCGCAGCGTAGTAGTGTCGGGGGAGTGCATAATAGAGGTATTGGACAGACTTAGAATTGGGGCATCGACCTCGAGTGGCGATGTCCAACACTTGACCAGGTCGGCAGGAAAGGGATATTTCTTATCCACCGCTTTAGGAACCCCATGGAGTTTGCTGGGATGTTCCCATTCTTTCAGCACAAGGCTATTGAAATGAGTTTGTTCGGGAAACTCCAACCGCGCCCTAGTGGTGTGAAACAGATCACCCCTTTGCCGGGGAGCCGCGGCAGGGGGAGAGAGGGATAACACATCAAAGATCTGGGTCAGCAGCCTATCAATGTCGTCCGAGGACCAATGATCAGAACCAGACTCTTCCTGTCCCCTGGACTCGTCGTCGCATGACCCTGAGTCAGAGAACAGTTCCCCTTCCTCTGAGGGGGAATGTGCATAGGAAAGCAATAAATCATCAGACTCTATAGGAAGTATAGTAGATTCAGGATTCAAATGACGCCTCTTGGCAGTGGCCTTGCGCGCCAAGGAGCCAGCAAGTAAGTTTTCCACACTAGCCAGTCTAGTGGCCAAATCAGTATGAGAATCCCCACTGGTATTGGGGGTTAGGCTCAGGCTTGGGGGAGTATGGGAAGCAAGGCGAGCTGCGGGCCCAGCCTCGGAAGAGGTGGGAATACCGGCTAGCGCCTGCTGAGCACAAGGGACGCAGACCCGTGCATTGTCACCGCTGCTAGGCAAGACCCCACAAGCTACACACAGACGGGCTTGTCCCAAAGGAACCCCGTCCACAATATCCTGAGATGCCTCCATATGGTGATTATTATATACAATATGCCAGTAGGGATTGATGCTATAAAGCAACCCTGGATGCCCCAATGACCCGCTGAGAAGTGGGAGTGATTTTTTAAAAATCCGGACAGAGCGCTACACCGGGCCGGGAGAAGCCACCGAGGTTGTCTGAAAGACACAAGGGGAACAGGGATGTCAGAGCCAAGCGAGGAGAAGCAAAAGCTAAAGAAAGGTCACCCATGAGGGCACTTACAGAACAGCGAGGGGAGCACCGTCTTCACCACGCGCACGTGAGAAAGAAATGTCGCCAAGCGAACCTCGAAGGGCGGGCCAGAGCGGGAGATGACGCGGAACGCGCCAAACCAAACCACGCCCCCCCCCAGAGAGCGCGCCGCTCAAAGGCGCGCAGCCAATCAGAAAAGACAGTAGCTATGCAACTGACAACCGCTCTAGAAAATCACCTCAGAGAGAAAACTGACAGGGTGAATACGGGAATAAAAACGCCGTAGTGCCCACGAATAGAGCCGCCGTCCGCGCCAAGTAAAAAACAATAAGGCGCTGCGGCTAACTTAAGCATAAGTGTGAAGCGCAGCTCTGACACTCGGTAACCGTTAAAGGCTATAAGTCTCTACTGTAATTAGGGCAAGGTTAGGCCAACGTACACACAACCTCCCCCCCCCTTTCCCCCCCACTAACGGGGGGATCTAGGGAGGAAGGTGACCCAAAAATCGGGGTTCACAGTTACAGGGGGCGTGGGGCACTGATGCGGGAGGGGCATCCACTGAAGGCTCACCATTTGCCGTAACCGCCTACCCTATGGTGGGGGATTGCGGTGGAGTCTAGCTCCGTAAGCACACTAGGTGCTGCCTACCTTCACCCGACCAACGCAGCCCAGGCTGGGAGGCATATTCTTCACAAAGAGGACGGGTGGAAATAGTCCGGCAGGGCCTCGGCTGTAAAGCCCCGCTCGCCTGCGAGAGCGTGATACTTCATGTCTTCGCAGTTCCAGCACTGCAGAGAAATCAGGGGATTTGTGGGAGGTCCTTCGGTATATGTAGGGCCGGGAGGAGCTTGTTTTCTACATGTCTGCAGTGCACGGCGCCGGAGGAATACCCACATGTAATTACTACATCTGGAGCAGGACGTGCTGTATGCTTAGAATAAGGAAACAGCCGTCTTTAAAACTAAGGACAATGATAGTTTGCTCCGCCTTGTGGGTTGAGAAAAAAAAAACCTCTAGGCAACACGCATAAACTGGCATTCAGCAGTTCACCTCATGGCTGCCTGTCAGAGCACAGCTGCTTCTGAAATTAGAAATGAGACAAATAGTAACACACCCTAAATTCCTTTGCCATAGACCACCAATCATAGGGCTAAGCTGGTGGTCTAAAGCTCTGCCTCAGACTGGACACTGGGAGTGAGAACAGTCCGTGATGAAAATGCCTGCCTTAGAGACCCCGGCTATTGTGGCATCAGAGACACGCCCAAATATTTCAAAAGACATAAGGTCACACTGTAAACCTCAATATTGGCCATTTCAATCAGCTGATTGTATTATAGACTGAGTATAGCAAGGAAAGGAGGAAGAACCGCCCCTGCTGCCACCACCCAATCACACCTTTGCTTGCTTTAAAGAAATGAACTCCGTGCTTCAGCACTACACAAGCCGAGCACAACAAAGTCATCAGAAGCTCAAAAGCATTACTAAATTGTTGATTGAAGAGAGGACAAACCCCGCAGGAAACTATCGGCCCTCAGAAATTGGAAGGCTACCCTATCAGAGCATCTAAACTGGACCAAAAATAATTTATTAATTATTCTTAGGGGCATCCTGGATACCTCACCTGCCAGAGTTGCTCACCTGACTGATGTACCACTGTATCCCTACATAGCATAAAAGTACAGGCAAGTTAAAGAGGAACTGTCAGAGTTCCACTACTTGGGACATCCCAGATTGGCTTCCCTATTGAAATCCGTGGTTCAATTCACTTTCTTGCAGCGCTCTCGCCATGTCTCAACCACATCACCTCTAACAGCGAGCAGGCATGCTACAGCTAGAAGCTGAGCAAGCATGCGGCTGGCAGCGCACTTACAGTCTGAATGGCTAAGGAAGCAGACAAAGCCAAGCGAGGGGGGGTGTAGGGGTACACAGCAGGGATTGCCCCTGAGAGGACCACCACATGAAAGTGAAATCCATGCTGCCAATTGTCCTCCAAAAGCCCTGGATTCATTTCCAGGGGGGCAGATGGGTGTGGCCCGGGTACAGCTGGCTCACTGTACACAGATACTGGAGTATGGAGGCGCTTGTTTTCAGCGGCTCCCATTGTTTATAATGAGAGCTGGCTGTACCCAGGCCACACCCACCCGCCAGAACCCAGAAGCGAAGCTTCCAGCTTCAGCCAGGGCTGAGGGAGGAATCTAAAAGACTAGAGCCAGCCGCCAGCCTGCCTCCAGGGCATCCTATACTGAAATGCCCTGCTATGACACTCCGGGTCACCAGTAAACTTACAAGTTCTGGCAGGTCCTGCGATGCTGTGATTGCCAGCCTCCGCATCCTCACCTTCACTGTGTGCTCCTGTGCCCAGCCTTTCTGCATGGCTGTGTGCCTGAGCAGAGAGCTGTGAGCTGTGATCTCAAAAGTGCCGCTGGGTGTGGCCTCAGCGGCGAACAAAAAACTGTTCTTTGAAAACCAGGCCACTTCCATGCCAACATCAGTGCCCGGCTGCTAGGTGTAGGGGGCTTGGCCCAGGGGGATGAGCAGAGGAAGCCCAAATAGGTATCCATCCGCTTTAATGTTTTGATGCAATTGTAAGGCTGCTGAAGGAAAGCAAAACCCCATGGGGCACATTTTGCCTCACCTAAACACCCTGTAACTAGTTAGGGAAGCTACCACCACTGGGTGTGTGATATACAGCAGGTCATTCAGGCCCTTCTAAAAATGCACAGCTATGGGAAAGGTGGGTAGTTAGTGCTGAAGAAATCTGTTCTTATAGCTTTAACTAAGGCGTAGGCCAGCATTTTAAAGCTGAACAAAAAACAAAATGGGATATCCCTAGAATGAGCCCCCCACCAGGCTTCCCAAATCAGGATGCCCTGTTGTGTGAACACATGCCTCCTGTTGGAACTACCAATGACAACCTCCCCCACCTGAGTGACCGCCCTGCTACACAACCACTTGCAGCCCTCCCAACTGTCCAAAAACTATAGCATTTTAACATACTCCACCGCACCCCGCCAAAAAGGAGAGCGAGGGGGGCAGTTGCAAACAAGCAGCTAGCAGGACTGTTCTACCCATTAGTGGCAGGAAGACGCAGCACATGAAACACCAACCACTGTGGCTTCAAGTAAGGTAACTCATCCATAAGATCACAAACAATGAAGCGGGTGCATAAAGAGACCCCAGACTACCTAGCTAAACAAAACTAACCCCAAAATGTGTCCAGCCATGTTCCAGACCCCCCACCACACTTTTAAAGCTGTTTAAAGGTTTAACGGATACTATCCTGGAGCATCTTGGGGAAAATGAGCTTAATACTACGTATCAGCATGAATTTATGAGAAATCGCTCCTGCCAGACAAACCTAATCAGCTTTTATGAGGAGGTAAGTTCAAGATTGGATCAGGGGGGAGTCATTGGATATCATATCTTGATATGTCTAAAGCATTTGATACTGTGCCACATAAAAGACTGGTACAAAAGATGAGAATGCTTGGACTGGGGGAAAACATGTGCAGATGGGTGAGAAATTAGCTTAATAATCAGAAGCATAGGGTGGTTATAAAAATACAATTCTGTGAGTACTCACCTGTAGAATTGTTTTTGGCTGCGTCCTGTTCAGGTCGCTCCAATCCTTACATGTGGGTATTCCGCCACCAGGTGGCACAAGTTACTGCAAGACAAAAAAGCTGTGACTCCTCCCGGCTCCCTATAAAGGCAAGTGTCTCAATAGAATCCCCAGTGGTTAAACAGCAGTAAGAGCGAGACGGGCCGTGAGGCCAAGAAACCGAGTTACATTACATAGCTACAGCATGTACTCTCTCAACAAAACTCAAAGACAAGTCCAATAAGAGACGGAAAAAAACAACCGGTAAACAGGAGATAAAAAACCAAGGGTGGGGTGGAGCGACCTGAACAGGACACAGCCAAAAACAATTCTACAGGTGAGTACTCACAGAATTGTATTTTTCCCTGTGTCCTGTTCAGGTCGCTCCAATCCTTACATGTGGGACATCCAAGAGCAGTGTCCAAAAAGGGTGGGATCCCCAGAGTGCAACAGCATGTAGTTCATGACACTACCGCCTGAAACACCTTACGGCCAAAGACAGCATCAGCTGAGGCCCTAACATCAACCTGGAAAA
This sequence comes from Gastrophryne carolinensis, assembly GCA_027917425.1. NCBI lineage: Eukaryota > Metazoa > Chordata > Amphibia > Anura > Microhylidae > Gastrophryne > Gastrophryne carolinensis. The sequence goes on from CM051241.1 coordinate 102,785,015, forward strand.
ACATTGTGAAGGTATGAACAGAAGACCAAGTGGCGGCCTTGCAAACTTGTTCAACAGAGGCCTGGAGCTGAAAAGCCCAGGAAGCACCAATAGCTCTAGTAGAAAGCCAAAATACGAACAGGGGGTTCCTTCCCCTGGCAGAACATGCTTGCACCACCGCCTGTCTGATCCACACACAGAGTGGACTTGGCTGGAAGCAAGCCCTTCCTAGACCCTTCAGTGAGAAAGGAGAGACCGATCACCTGAAGGATTCGTAGGAACCAGGAAGAACTTAAAGGCTCTGACCACACCAAAGGCATGGAGGGTCCGTACCTTAGAATTGGAGGGTGCAGGACACAAGGAAGGTAAAACAATTAAAAAACGACCTTAGGTGAAAAATCCGGTTTAAAATGAAATACCACCTTATCCTGATGCCGCTCAAGTAAGGAGGCATCATACCAAGCGCGGCCAAATATGAAACGCGAAGCACTGAGGTGATTGCTACCAAAAAGACCACTTTTAGAGTAAAAATAGACAAGCAGCATCGCAAAAAGGCCCAAAGGGAGGACCCTGGAGCGCAGAAAGCACCAAATTCAAGTCCCACACAGGTAATACAGGCTTACGTGGTGGACGTACACGAGTAACTCCTTGGAAAAGACTTGATCAGCCTATGATTGGCGAAGAATCAATGGAAAAAATTGCCAAGGACGAAACCTGGCCCTTGAGGGTGCTCAGATGGAGACCCAAGTCTAAGCCATGTTGTAGAGACTCCAATATCCTAGAATAGAAAATGTGCCACACGGGAGACTCTTGGACTCACGCCAAGCAAAGAAAGCATGTCACACTCTGTAGTATATTATGGAAGAAGACTTCTTCCAAGCTTGAATCATGGTCTGCACAACCGTGGCCGACAGTCCCTCCTCCGTCAGGATTGAGGTTTCAATAGCCAGGCTGTCAAAACCAGTGTCTGTAAATTGGCATGCCGCAGCGAACCCTGAGGTCCTGGGTCGTCAGGCATGATGTAGTGATCAACTGAAATCTGAACTAAGTCCACGAACCAACTCCGTCGCGGCCAACGAGGAGCTACCAGGAAGGTTGGTACCCCCTCCTAGGCTATCTTGCGCAGCACGCGACCCAGGAGTGGAAAACGGAGGAAAGGCATAAAAGAGACTGAACTCCGTCCAAGAAATTGCCAGAGTGTCTGTGGCGAAGGCCAGAGGATCTCTTGACAGGGAGACAAACCTTGGGAACTTGTGATTGTATCTGGACGCAAAACAGGTCCACATCTGGCTGACCCCCGCGAGACACAGGGCGTGAATCCTGTTGCCGTTGCTGAAAGACCATTCCCCCAGACGAGAGCCCCCGTGCTCAGGGAGTCTGCCTCCCTGTTCTCTACCCCGGGGAAGTAAACCGCAGAGATACAGGGAACATTCTCCTCCGCCCAAGTCAGGATCTAGGTCACCTCCTGGAGGACTCGCTAGCTCCGAGTCCCGCCGTGGTGAATGATGTAGGCGACAGCCGCCTGATTGTCCGAGCGGACCTTGAGCGCACGACCCTGTAGATGGGGAGTCAAGAGAAGCAGAACAAACCGGATCGCTCTCAGCTCCAAAAGCTTGATGGGCAAGTGGGCCTCCTGCGGTCCCTACTGGCCCTGGAACTTCAGTGTTTGCCAAAAAAACTCCCCAGCCGGTCAGACTGGCGTCCGTGGTGACAATCTGGCCAACGGGGAGTCAGAAGGACTTGCCCACCCAAAAATTTCTGGGGTCCAACTACCACAAGAGGGACTGTCTGACCCGGGGGGACAGAGAAAAACTCAGTTCCAGAGACTCCTGCGTCCGGTACCAACTGGTCAACAGATTCAATTGAAGAGGTCTCATGTGGAACTGAGCGAAGGGCACTGCCTCGAAGCACGACACCATTAGGTCCACCAGCTACATCCCCAGACGGATAGATGGCCGCTGACAAGACAGTAAGGCCTGTACCTGCGTCTGGAGATCCGTCACCTTCTGTTGGAGCAGAAAAACTTTGAACCGAGACGTGTCCAACGACATGCAATGGCAATGCTGATCCTCCAGCACAAACCTCAGGCACCTCTGATGCCCCCGGAATATAGGGAAGTGCAGAAAAGCATCCCTGATGTCCACCGTGGTCATGAAGTCGCCAGGCCGAAGCAAGCTCACCGCGGATCATAGGGACTCCATGCGAAAATGCCTGACTGACAACTTGTAGAAGCCCTTCAGGTCCAGGATAGACCTCAGCGTACCATCCTTCTTGGGCATCGTAAACAGAATGGAATAGAACCCTCGACCTCGTTCCTGATGAGGTACCAGACAAATCACGCCAGAGAGCAGGTGGTGTTGAACGGCCCTTCTTAGCCCCTTGCGCCGTCAACGAGTTCTGGGATATCCGCGACTGAGAAATCGTTGGGGGGGGGGGGGGGGGGACGGCAGGCTGCCAGCTCTATTTAGTAACCGGAGGACACTACCTCCTGAATCCACCGATCCGAGCCCGATCCGGGCGCCCCCCCAAGACTGAGAGGACTTGGTGGGGGATTTATGTTTAGTTCCCCAGGGGGGATTGGATCGGTCACGAGACCTACGTCGTCCCCAGGAGTCTCTGCGGCCACCTGAAAAGGAAGAGCCTCTTCCTCCTCGAAGGAGCGATAGGCAGAACCAGACGCTTTCCGAATAGCCTGAGAGCCCCAAAAGGGGATACTAGTGAGAGACTTCTTGGCCGCAGCGTCAGCTGACCACATCCGTAGTCAGAGCGAGCGACGAAGCGCGACAAGTAGGGCCGAGACCCTGGCGTTAGATAACTCCAGCACAGGGGAATCCACCTGGGGGGGAGCGGAGCAGAGGCGCGGACGGCAATTTATTAGGCCTTTCCCATTCCTTAAAGACCACTTTGGCAAGGTGGCCACTGCCTCTCTGGGCGAAAAATATCCCCCTGCTTCTTTTTAGCCGCTTTAGGGGGTACAATATGCAAGGTCTCAAACACTGAGGATAACACCTTTCCGTGTCATCCGGCCACGTATCCTCATCCGAGGAAGATCCGGGGTCGCTGTCACAGCCACCCGACTGATCCCCTGAGGAAGCTGAGTCATTAAACAACTCTCCCTCCTCCATGGAGTCCCGACCGCCAAGTTGGACGACCCAGCTCATCGTCATCAGGAAAAATCGAGTAACCCGGCTCATGTGCCGCTTCTTACTCGTGGCCTTCCCAGTAGCCGTGAGAGAAAACTGTCTCTCCAGGCTAACCACCCATAGCGCCAAGTCTGTTTGGGACCCACTGCTGGCTTCCCCCTAGCTGGGAGCTAAATGCAGGCGCGGGGATGTTGGCGAGGCTGCAGGTAAAATGGGGCTGTGGGCAGAGCCGCCCGCCCTATCCTATACCGCAAGTACGCTTCTGGCGCCAGGGACACAAACGGCGCCGAGTCCGCTCAAGGACTGGTACCACACATGAGGCAGAGCTTCACCCGCCCTGAAGGGGCCCCTAGCTCACTATCCCCAGTAGCCTTTATTATGGTGATTATAGCAAAACAGGTTACAAGGCGCTAACGGCCCAAACCTAGCGACAAGGAAAAGATTTAGATTCACACCAGGCAATGTAAGTGTCAGGGAACCGGGGCGTCACGAGGTCCGACTACAACCAGGGACCTCCGTGCCCACCGATCGCGTTCCCAAAAACCCTTTGTCCGATCCCTCTTCTATCAGGGCTACCCGGCTCACAGCCTTCGGACACACAGATTCTTGGTTTAAGGCAAAGCAGACCACTCAGATTAAATATAAGTTTTAATGCTAATAAGCACACTAGGCAGAGTTAACAAGCATTTAACTATGAAGTAATATGAAATATGCTATTCTTGAGATGGTTACAGAACAGAGTGAGTTACACAGAGAAACAATAAGCATAAGTTACCTTAGCATGCAGTCGTGACGAGAGAAGCTCCCACAAGGGGGTGTGTCAAGAGCTTATAATGATGGTTATGGTGATGGACACCCCTGGGTACGCCGGCTGCATAACCCCCTTCCCGTTGAGTGACGCCAGCCTGGTTTTTGACCATCCTATTTATGCTGCCAGGCTCTCCACCTCCCCTCCCCATTGTGGGAGGGGATGTTACCTCCCATTTTTTAGAGTGGGATTTTGCCCTAAAACCCTTTAGATGCTCTAACTCGGAGCAGGGGGGTTGCCTGGCCTTGTAAGCAGTACCCAACTATCGGGCTGGATGCCGCGCTCGCAATGAGTCCTGGAATCGGGTTTCTATTTTGTCCAGAACCTTAGTTCTCCATTTGCAAGCTTTTGCTGTATTTTTATGACCGCAATTTACTATGCCCTGATGCGGTTTTGGGAGCCGGTTCTGATTCTGTAACCGGTTTGGCGCTAGGATACATGGATGCCGCGATATGATCCAAATTCTATCGGTGCCGGGAATCTGTCGTTTAAATTCTGCTTATGACAAACTCACAGCAGGAGGTCCACTGAGCTTCCAGACCGCCCAGGAGCTTTGCAGCCCAAGGTGTGACACGACCAGCAGGCAGTCTGTGAGCTGAGCTGTTCACACATACATGCTAATTATTCCTTCCTGAAGGGAGATACGGACTTGTGCATTTATAATAAAGGGAATCTCTAGCTCTTGATTAATTGGGATGGCACAGCTGTCCCTGAGTGAGAAGATCTGGATCGTCAGGCATGACGAACTGATCCACCGCCATCTGGACGATGTCCACGAACCACACCCTCCTCGGCCAGCGGGAGGCCACCAGAATGGTCGGCACCCCCCTCCTGGGCTATCTTGCGCAGCACACGACCCAACAGAGGAAAGGGAGTAAAAGCATAGAGGAGTCGAATCTCCGTCCAAGGAATAGCTAATGCGCCCGTGGCGAAGGTCAGAGGATCTCCTGACAGGGAGAGGAATTTGGGAAGCTTGTGATTGTGACGGGACGCAAAGAGGTCCACGCCCGGCTGACCCCAGCGGTGACACAGGGCGAGAAAGATTTTGTGGCTGACAGACCATTCCCCCAGACGAGACATCCCCCTGCTCAGGGAGTCCGCCTCCTGGTTCTCCACCCCTGGAATGTAAACCGCCAGATGCAGGGAACATTCTCCTCCGCCCAAGACTAGATCAGGGACACTTCCTTGAGGGCTTGTTTGCTCCGAGCCCCGCCCTGATTGATGTAAGCGACAGCCGTCTGATTGTCCGAGCGGACCTGAACCGCCCGATCCCGTATGTGGGAAGTCAACCGGAGGAGAACCAACCTGATCGCTCTCAACTCCGCGTTGATAGGCGCGTGCGCCTCCTGAGGGCCCCACTGGCCCTGGAACTTCAGCGACTGCCAAACCCCTCCCCAACCGGTCAGATTGGCGTCTGTGGTGACAATCTCCCAGCATGGAGGCAGAAAGGACCTGCCCACTAGAAGGTTGCTCGAGTCTAACCACCACAAGAGGGACTGTCTGGCCAGAGGGGACAGATCGAATTCCTGCTCTAGGGATTCCGATCCCAAACGGACAAGAGATTTAACTGAAGAGGTCTCATGTGGAACTGGGCAAAGGCAACCGCCTCAAAGCAAAACACCATGAGGCCCACCAACTGCATCCCCAGACGGATGGAGGGATGAGGACACGACAGCAAGCAGCGCGCCTGCATCTGAATGCACGCCACCTTCTGCTGAGGAAGTATCCAGTGTCATGCCCAGGAAGGACCTCACCAATGACGGAGAGAGTGAAGACTTGGGATAATTGATCACCCAACCGAAGGACTCGAGGGTGGACACCACCACCTGAGTATCCCTCTCGGCCTGATGAAAAGATGGAGCAGCAATCAATAGGTCGTCCAGGTAAGGAAGAATGCAAATGCCCTGGCTCCTCAGGAGGGCCATGACACCCGCCAGCACCTTGGTGAACACCCGAGGGACCGAGGTGATACAGAACGGCAAGGCCACAAACTGGTAGTGTTGATACCCCAGAGCGAACCTCAGGAACCTCTGATGTCCCTGATGTCCCAGGAATGTGCAGGTAGGCATCCTTGATGTCCACCGTGGTCATGAAGTCCCTGTGATGCCCAGCGGGACCCCAGCCTTCTGTAAGCAGGCAACCCCCAATCTCCACCGCCGCTGCTGCCTATAGTCAAGCCCCCGTTTGCCGGGACGCTAGGTATGCCTCACCGAACCCGGTTGCCCCCAGGTCCTAATAGGCCCAAAGGATGGCTGCTTACAGTGAAGGCAGATAAACCACGAGGGTATCCCGAAGCTGAGGTCATTCACATGCAGTCAATCCGGAGGGTGCGTCAGAGTACAGGGATGAGACAGGTGCGTAGTCAGGGGTAGCCTATGAGTCAAGCCGGGAGGTCAGAGATTGCGGGGTATCCAGAGGGGCAGGCAGATTCGTAGTCAGACAAAGCAGAGGTCGGTACAGGCAGCGGACAGGGATGGTCGATCAAGCCGGGTCGGAATCAGATAACTAACAGAATCACACCCTAATCACAAGCGACTATCACGGGCACTGAGTACTGGGCTGACTCCATATTTATTGGGGAATCGACCAATGGCCACCCGGGGGGGGGGGGGGGGGGGGGAGGAGTGTATGTGCTGATTGGTGCAACTTACAACACTGAGTGATTGGAGGCACTATCCAGGGGCTGGTCAGTCTTGGCTGCAAGGCTGATCAGCCCCTGATTCCCATCAGGTGTGGAGCACTCTGTGCTGCCTGCCACTTGCAGCACAGCGCCTCCTAGTGGCGAAATTTACAGACTGCGGGACGTGCACCTGCACAGCTAGAGGGGGGCGAGGGAGGCTGGGAGTGACACTCCCAGCAGCAGGAGTGCCGCGTCGCCCAGTGGACGCTCGCCGCCGCCCCCCTGGCAGAGGTAAGCCCCTTACATTACCCCCCCTTGAGGAGGGGCCCCAGGACCCTCCACCCTGGGTTTAAGAGGATTTTCTTTATGAAATCTTTTAATTAAACGGTCTGCATGCACATCTCTAGCTGGAACCCAACTCCTCTCTTCTGGCCCATATCCCTTCCAGTCGACTAAATATTGCAAGGAATTCCGGAGGAAACAGGAATCCAGAATTCGTGCTCACCATCAACTAGAATAGGAAAAGGAGAGGAATCCTTCTCCACTCCCCTGGCAGGCTTAAGGAGGGAAACGTGAAAGGAATCTCAAATCCTCAGAGATGGTGGAAGTTTGAGTCTGTATGTGACTTGGTTAATTTTCTGTAAAATGGGATAAGGGCCAATATATTGTGGTCCCAATTTTAGAGAGTTGGCGTAGCGCTACATTTTTGGTAGAGAGCCAGACCGAGTCTGGATTATTGGATCGGCCACGATCCGCAAAGACCTTCTGCCGACTCGATGCCTGGACCAAATGCCGCTGAATCTTGGCCCATAAATCTGGGCACTGGGACAACCAATCGTCTAAAGAAGGCAAACCAGAGGACCAGCCTGAAAGTGCTGAGAACTTAAGATCCCTCCCATATACACACCAGAAGGGTGATACCCCCGTGGAGGAGTTAACTGCATTATTGAAGGCAAATTCGGGAAAAAAAGGGGTGAAGCAACGGAGATATTGTTCTAATGACTGGTTGGTCCTTTCCGTCTGCCCATTGGACTGAGGGTGAAAAGCTGAAGACAGAGAAACAGTGAAGCCTAGCCAGGTGCAGAATGCCCTCCAGAAGCGTGACACAAATTGGACCCCCCTATCTGAGACCACATCTTCTGGAATTCCGTGAAGTCCAAAAATATGATCTAAGAAATATTGAGCCAATTCTTGGGCTGTGGGCAGCTTTCTTAGGGGAACAAAATGCGTCATTTTGCTAAATCAATCTACCACAACCCAGATAACTGTATAAGCCTGGGACTGTGGTAAATCAGTAATAAAATCCATTGCCAAGTGCGTCCAAGGCTATGAAGGAGTGGACAGGGGCACCAGAGGTCCGGCAGGAGCTGACCTGGGGGTTTTGCTACGAGCACAGATCTTACAGGCCTGAATAAAGGCATGGGTATCTCTCCTGTAAGACGGCCAAACATGACGAGCTAGAAGGGCCAAAGTCTTTTAACCCTTGGATGACCCACCGTCTTGGAGTCATGAAACTGCTGAAGTACTGCCGGATGGTGGGACAGGGGTACAAAGAGGAGGTGATCGGGTTTGCCCGGAGGAGAATCCGATTAAAACTGGCTTAACTCACTCGACAGGTCAGGTTGGATGACAGCTATGACCTTGTGTCGTGGGATTACGGGAAGGATCTCCTCTACAGGGACTTTAGCAACTGTGAAACTTCTGGAGAGAGCGTCAGCTTTAAAGTGGACCAACACCCAGGATTTTCACTATCCTGGGTGTTGGTTCACTTCCGCAGGACACCCCGATCGGGGGTGCCCCGCTGTGTGAAACCCCCCAGAGAGCCCCAAAAAACTCACCTCACCGCCGACGGACAAGCTGCTGCAGCCTCCCGCGCGTCCCTCTAGCAGGGCGCGCACCCGCGCCGGCTGTTTGTGAATGCCCGGCGCGGGTGCGCGCCCTGCTAGAGGGACGCGCGAGAGGTGGGGGCCCGCGCATGCGCCGTTGGATCGGGGAGAAGGTAAGGTTTGTGGGCGTCCAGGGGGGTATCACACAGCGGGGCATCCCGATTTCAGATGCCACTCGGGCAGGGAGCTGATCGGCCCGGGAATCTATAAGATCAGCGGTGGGTGTTGGTCCACTTTAATATTCTTTGTTCCTGGTTTGTATGTTATAGTGAAATTAAATCGGGAGAAGAAAAGAGACCATTGGGCCTGACGGGGGGTTAACCTTTTAGCTGATTCGATGTATTCTAAATTCTTGTGATCTGTGAATACCGTAATTGGGAACTGGGCCCCCTCTAACCAATGTCTCCATTCCTGAAAGGCTAATTTCACAGCTAGAAGTTCGCGATTGCCAATATCATAGTTCCACTCAGCGGAATTAAATTTTCTCGAGAAAAAGGCACAGGGAGGTAGCCGTTCAGGAGACCCACTGTACTGTGAGAGAACTGCCCCTACCCCGAGCTCGGATGCATCTACTTCGACTATAAAGGCTTGGTGGATATCAGCGTGGGTCAATACAGGTGGCGAACTAAAGGCAGACTTAAGGTTCTCAAAGGCCTGGATGGATCGGCCTGACCAAGTGGGGGTAAACGCCCCCTTCTTAGTGAGGTCAGTGAGTGGAGCTACCAAGGTGGAAAAGTTTTTTATAAAGCACCTATAAAAATTAGCAAACCCCAGAAACCTCTGTAAACCCTTCAAATCTTTGGGTTGTTCCCACTGGAGGACTGCAGATACTTTGGCCTGATCCATTGTTAACCCAATATCGGCAACAATGTATCCCAGGAACGGAACCTCAGAAACCTCAAAAACGCACTTTAGCTTGGCATAGAGGCGATTCTCTCTCAATTTCTGTAGAACCATCCATACATGCTCTCTATACTCGGTTAAGGTCGGGGAGAATATTAGGATGTCATCTAAGTAGATGACCACAAAACGGGCCAAGTACTCTCTAAAAACTTCATTAACAAAGTCCTGGAAGACTGCCGGGGCGTTACATAGGCCGAATGGCATAACAAGATATTCATAGTGCCCATCCTGGGTGTTGAAGGCAGTCTTCCACTCATCTGCCTGACGGATCATGATTAAATTGGAAGCCCCCCCTTAGGTCAAGCTTAGAAAAAACCTGGGCCCAATGACCTGGTTAAAGAGTCCCTCTTTAACCAGGGGGGGGGGGTATTTATTTTTTTAAACATACTCAATTTTTATTGAAAGGATTTTCAAAATACAATAAACACATCACATGTACAATACAGACAGACATGGGCCGATCTCAATATAATGTTACAAGGTCACAGTCTAATTCTGAATGGTCACAGAAACAAATATTGATATAACATGTGGCTGTGCTATCTTAACTAATTCACCTAGTTTCAGGCATGGCATGAAAATAAGCATAAATTAAATTGGCTTAGTGTCGCCACCCTGCAGCCTACCTGTGTGGCGGGGGATACCTAGGCTCCATGGGTAGTTAACTCCTTTTCCACAACTTCCCTCCGCCATTCCCCCTCCGGGGTCGCCCTCACCAACCGGTCCCAAACATATAGATAACGCACACGACATTGAACAAGGGACAACAACCAACCCCGGACCCATTGGTTCTCGGGTGACATACGAGAAAACAAGACAAGACGGGGAATTGGGCAGGGGTAGTCCAGTATCGAAAATGGAGGGGGAGAAGGAAGAATGGGGGAAGGGAAAAAACAGATGGGATGAATCAAGAACACGGCGGTCTCTCTCTCTGCCCACCTTTTTTCCCCCGAGGGGGGGGGGGGGGACCAGCCCTCCAGCTACCCTCCGGGGAACCTCTTCTACAATGCTCCTGCCGATGAGGACCCCTCGCCCGGTGGGCCAGGGTACGAGGTGGCCTCAGGGTTAGTCCGTCCAAATCTCTTTGTATACATCCGAATCTTTAAAAATATCCCACATTGTCCAAATCTTCCGAAACGTGTCTAGTCTATCCTGTCTCGCATAGCATATTTCCTCCATTTGTTCAACATGGTTGATCTGGCGAAGCCATTCTTTAGTGGTGGGGGGCCTTTGGGATCTCCAGTTTCTGGGAATGAGCACTCTAGCGGCGTTTAAGAGATGTCTGGCCAGTGGGGCTCCTCCCGCTGCTCCCCTTCCATCGGGGGACCACCCCAACAGCACATTTTCCACCTTCCACTCCAAGGGCTCCCCCATTATTTGGGCACAGATCATTCTAATTTCCTCCCAGAAGCTATTTATAGATTGACAGGACCACCAGATGTGAATTATCGATGCCCCCTTGTGTCCACATCTCCAGCAGACATCTGGGATCGAGGGGTAGAAGGAATGCAGCCTTTCTGGGGTCCGATACCATCTCGTAATCAGTTTGTAATTTGTCTCTTGCATTGAGCTGCTAATCAGACCTTTATGAGCATTCCTGTATATACCGTCCCACTCCTCTTCCGTGAATGACCTGCCTACATCCGTTTGCCATCTCCTTTCCCATGGTCTGCTCTCCCGTCTGTCCCTGTCACGGAGAAGCCCGTAGGCCCAGGATATAAGGTGCGAGTTTGGGCCCAATCCCAGGCAGGCCCTTTCAAATTCCGTAACTTCCTTTTTGGTTCCTGCCTTCATTTCGTCTGTCGACAGAAAATGCCGCAGTTGGAGGTAGGAAAGGATCGGTATTCTCCCCTCCAATCTGATCTGCAGCTCCTGCCTCTCTAACAAACTGCCCCTGTCAAGCACATGATAAACTCGTAGGACAGCAGATCTCTTACACTCTTTCAGATAGGAGGGGTCCCCGCCCGGTGGAAAGGCTGGGTTCTTCCTAATTGGTGTCAGCAGGCCAGGTTGGGATGACAGTCCCCCCCCCCCCCCCACAGCGCAGGGAGGCCAAGACCCCCAGGGAGGCTCCAACAAACGGGTGGCTTTTTACCGATGAGGGGATGTCGCTGCTCCTCAAATCGCAGATTGTATCTAGTCCCCCCCCACCCCCACCGCTTCTCCCTCTACCCGCACCCAATCCTTCTGTGCACCATTGATATGCCAATCGATCATCCGGCCTATGTGAACCGCTCTATAATAGGACAGCATGCAGGGAAGGCCCGTCCCCCCCCCTCTCTCTGGGCAGGTGCAAGATGTTTTTTCTAATCCTAGGGGGTCTTCCAGCCCACACGAATCTTCTAAAAGTTTTCGTCAGGTCCCCAAAAAATGTGCTAGGGATTTTAATGGGGATGCATTGCATCAGATACAGCAGTCTCGGTAGGATGTTCATCTTAATGACCGCTATACGACCGAACCATGAGAGTTTCAATTTGTTCCATCTCTCCAAGTCTCGTTTGATTTTGGTCCCCAGGGAGGCAAAGTTGAGCTGGAATAGGAGAGGGGGGGACACCGGAATCCGGATACCCAAATAGCCCATACTCTTCTCTTCCCAGCTAAAGGGGTAATTCTCCTTCATCCCCGCCACCTCTCGCTCTGGCATCGAGATATTCATGGCGTATGACTTACTAAGATTGATTTTTAAGTTCGATAGACGCCCAAATATCTTAAATTCTTTCAGCAGGTTAGGGACAGAGATCCTGGGGGAGCTCAAGAAAAAAAGCATGTCGTCCGCATATGCGGCCACCTTTCTCTGTCTACCTCCTATTTCCAACCCCTTGATATCGCCATTTAGGTTAACCTTTCTCAAAAAGGGTTCTAAAGAAAGAGCAAAGATTAGTGGGGATAGCGGACACCCCTGGCGGGTGCCATTCCGAATGTGGAAGACCGGGGACGTGCAATTATTCACTCTGACCCTGGCAACCGGCTCTGAGTATAAGGCCAATATCCTACTCCTTATCTCTCCGCCCAAACCGATATATTCCAACACCTTCCTTATCCAATCCCACTTAACCCGATCAAACGCTTTCTCTGCGTCTGTAGAAAGCATAATGGACTGCGCCCCCTTCGCCTTCGCCCACCATTGCAGGTTTAGAGCTTTGATGACGTTGTCACGGGCTTCCCTCCCCGGGACGAATCCCACCTGATCCTGGGTAATTAGTCTTGGGAGGAGGGCTGCTAACCTCGTGGCCAAGGCTTTTGCAAACAATTTCACGTCCACATTTAGGAGGGAGATCGGCCGGTAGCTGCGGCAATCCTTCGGATCCTTCCCTTCCTTTGGGATCACCGCTATCCTAGCTTCCAAGATTGTGCTGGGGAGACTGCCTGAAGAGGCGGTGGACTCAAATGCACGTGTCATCATGGGGAGCAACAAGTCTGAGAATGACTTGTAATATTGCGTGGGAAATCCATCAGGACCCGGGGCCTTCCCTGTTTTGGTTGATTTCAATGCTATCTGTAGTTCTGCTATCGTAACTGGAGACTCCAGTTGAGCTCACTCCTCCTGGGTCAGGACCGGCATCCCTGATTCCGTGAGGTAGGTATTCATAAGATTATCTAAATTTCCTGAGTCATGTGCGCCCTGTAAATTGTACAGTGTAGAGTAAAATTTACTAAAGGCCCCTGCTATTTCCTCATTCTTCTGATATATGGCCCCATCTGATCTCCTAATGCCTTCTACCGTGGTTTGCGCTATTTTGGGACGTAAGGCCCTAGCCAATAATCTGCCTGATTTGTTTCCCTGTTCATAAAACAATCCAAAACGTTTAGTAAACCACCTATTGGATTCCCTAGAGATCAGGTCTCTTAGTTCCTGTCGCCTCGTTTCCAGTTCTCTCAAATGCTTCTCCTGGAGAGACTGTTTGTGCTGAGACTCCAGGTCAGCCACCTGTTGTAGTAAGTCATTTAATTTTTGTGCCCTCTCCTTCTTGAGTCTCGATCCCTCTTGAATCAGCAAGCCTCTCATCGTGCATTTCTGGGCTTCCCATATTATCATTGGGTCCATACCCTCGGAGACATTCTCCTTAGTATAATTGCCCAGAGCTTCTGTGAGCTTCTCTACCACCCTGGGGTCCTTGAGCAGTGCCTCATTAAGTCGCCAGCACCATTCCTTCTGTTCTATATAGGGGAAATTTAAAGAGACTACAACAGGGGCATGATCAGAAAAAGTGATATTACCCACTTGGGCCCGTGCCACCCTTCCCAGATCTCTTTGTGAAAGGAAGATGTAGTCAATTCTGGAGTATTTAGCGTGAAGGGGCGAGTAGAAGGTATAATCTCTCTCCCCCGGGTTCATCATACGCCAAGTATCTACCAGTTCAAGTCTCTGTAACGATTTTTTAATCTGTTTTAAAGCCCTATATGATATGGCAGTTTTAGCGTCAGAGGTATCCACTAGAGGATTCAATGTGCAGTTCAGATCCCCTCCCATCACTAGCAATCCTTCCCGAAAGCCTTCTAGTTTAGTCAGCACCGCGGATAGGAATTTATGCTGGTCCTTATTCGGGGCATATATATTCGCCAGGGTAATGGTTATTCCATTTGGGAGATATCCTTTTAGAAAGACAAACCTACCCTCTTTGTCCCTCTCAATAGCTTTTACTCTCAATGCAAGAGATCTGTCTATCAGAATTGAAACCCCCTTGGCTTTGTTGTTGGGGGAATATGCAGAATGGCAGGTCGTGTAGATCCTGTTTCCCAGATGTGGGGCCTTGTTTCTTTTAAAGTGCGTTTCTTGTACCAGGGCAATATGGGCGTTATATTTTTTCAGCTCTCTAAACAAGGCATGTCTCTTTACGGGAGTGTTAAGGCCTTTGGCATTAACGGAAAGAACATTAAGACAGAGCGAAGCCATCGCAGCAGGAGGAGGGGCTCCAGACCCACCGAAGTCTGATAGTGTATCTGGATCCCGTCCTGTGTGGGGTCTCTCCCTCTCCCCCCCCCAGCAAAAAGCAAAGGAAAAAAAAGAAAAACAGGAAGAACTAGGGGACTGGGGGTTGACAGATAGGGAAACACAAGAGGAGTACACAGACACAAACACAGGACACCCAACTACTACTTCCTACTCACTCCTTTAGGGGCGGGGGGAACCAGAATATGATATCCCCTCACTCAAATTAGTGGGGGATGTCGAGGCAACCTCCCAGAAAGGAAAATCCTCTCTGCAGTTGTCTCCCGTGGTCCGAGAGGGGTGTCCCCCAGACCAAATCGAGGAAGTGCACAAGATGAGCACCTTCCGTTTCCCCCTTTGAGAATCCGCCTCCTTTAGGGGGAATCGTGGAAGGCCAAGGATCCGGGCCAACGTCCAGAACCCGCCCACACTGTACCGACAACCTACAGACCTATGGCCCCGGCGAGGCCTCCATTATTGTGATATGTCTACCCTCTCTTACCCATATACTCATGGACCCCGGTCTATGACAACCCCAAGGACTGTGGACACCTAGGTATGCGTCTCCCGGTTTGCACATCTCTCCTATTCCCTCTTAGCTGGCGGGTAAATTCTACGCACTGCCTCCTGGTTGGGTTAGGAGCACATCCTACACTTACTCCCATTCCGTTACTCTGTTCCGCTTCAGCGTTGAGGCTGTTTTGGGTAGATTTACCCTCCCCGGGATAAAGCCAGTTCCCTCCTTTGAGCCTCTGTTCAGCAAGTCTAGTCCCGAAGGCTCCCCATAAGCGTGGAATATATGTAGTGTGTGTGCCCTGTTTCAGCCGATCTTCATGAGATCGTGATGCACGTCGTGTGTAGTAATCATACTGGGCTCCCATCCTCTCCTCTCTGGCTCCTGCGGTATGCTCCGGTGTGCCCCGTCTCTACCATGCTAACAATGTCCACCTGCATCCTTTGCCCCCTAACTGCTTCTCCCCTCCTGGGTCTATGAGGCCCGAGCATTCGCTAGAAGTGACACATTTCACCCTCTTTCAAGTTCCCCTTTCTACCTCCCATGACTTTTATTTTTGCCACCCGCTGGTCCCCTTCCAGACCTGCTGTCTCGAGGAGGCCCACGCCAGTTTCTACCACTAACAGTCCCTGTGTTTTAAGGAGGTAGGAGAGAGCGCCTTCCAGGCCTCGCAATGCGATGTCCGGAACGAGTGACGTCCCTCATTAAAGACATATATGACATATATAGTACTTGTATCTCGTTCTAGAGGTCCCCCTCCATGGTGACCCTGCTGGGGGCATGGGATAGGGATGGATCGCAGCGGAGGACAGGCAGCGAGAGATCCACGTGGAAGTATGTCATGGGTCCACGGTGCTGCCCCGCATCACGGGGCGAGCGCCACTCTCTCTGTGTGGGCCTATGGGTCCACAAGATCTCACGCACTCAACACTGCCCGTCCATCCCCCCGAGTCCCCGACTGCCGACCCCCCCCACCCGCCAAAATCCTGCATGTCGCGTGATCTCAGGACCGTGTACATCAAGTTCCGCCCCCCAGAGCGGGCGTGCTTAGAGAGCCACTACTAGCGTTCAGTAAGGCGCGTGAGATATCATCCCAATAATCAACCTCATTTAACAGTGCTACAATGCAAACAATCAAACCTCCCCACCCCTTTGTGCTAAACCTCTCTGTTCCTCATCTCTACACCCCCCCCCCACGACGCCCATGCCAAATGCATGGAATAGGGATGCGTCGCAGGAGGGAGCGAGAGAGGAGGGAGCCCCCACCGGGAGCCTGTCCAATGCCTATGTTGTTGCGGAGATTCGTGAAACATATCTTCTTCAACCTTAAAAACAAGACCCATTTGAGCATTTGAACATCCCCGTGGCAATAAGTAATAACTATTTATACTATAACCCTGCATCTTCCCACCTACACCTCCGTCCATAGCATGGAGAGGGGATGCGGCGGTGCGAGGATCGCACCCTGCAGGGGCTCAACTAGGAGGTAGACCACCGGCCTACGGTGCCAGACACATTGATAGGTACAAGCATTCGGCAAATGATTAGGGGCTTCTTTAGGGGTCAGAAGGGCAGACTCCACAAAAGTCGTGAGATATCGTCCAAGTGACCAACCTCATTTAACAGAGCAACAATGCAAACAATCAAACCTCCCCACCCCATTGTGCTAAACTTCTCTGTCCCTCATCCCCACACCCCCCCCCACGACGCCCCCGCCAGCCCTACGGACTAGGGATGCGCCGCAGGAGGGAGCGAGAGAAGAGGGAGCCCCCACCGGGAGCCTGTCCCATGCCCATGATGTTGTGGAGAATCGTGAAACACCTCTTCTTTAACCATAAAAACAAAACCCATTTAAACATTTGAACATCCCCGTGGCAATAAGTAATAACTATTTATACTATAACCCTGCATCCTCCCATCGACACCCCCGTCCATAGCAAGGAGAGGGGATGTGTCGGTGCGAGGATCGCTCAATGCGGGGATTCAACTAGGAGGTAGTCTACCGGGCTACGGTGCCGGACACTTTAGTAAGTACAAGCGTTCGGCTAATGGTTAGGGGCTTCTTTAGGGGTCAGGGGGGCAAAGTCCCAAAAAAATAAAACTCTTAGCTCTTAAAAACAGCGATGCAGCTTGCGTTGCCTCTTCAACTCCTGGATCTCGAGCGGCTTCTTCTCCCTCCAGCAACCGACGGGGAGCGTTCTCGGGGCTCCATTCGCAGACCTCCCTGGCGGTCCTTTCCCCCTCTATTCCGCACCAGCCTTGGGATGGAAAATTCTCCTCGCCCTCCGAGACCACCGCGTTGTCTCTCTCAGGAGAGCTGCAGGTGGAAGCTGCGTCCGCCATCTTGGGGCCTCTAGGGGTTTCTGCCCTCTGGCTCTGGAACATCTCCGGTAACCGTTTTCCACTCGATTTGGGCGTTTGTGAAGACCTGGGGGTCTTAGGCGCGGCCCCTGGCTTGTTGATTCGGCCCATGATCTGGGTAAAGTGCTCGTATCAAAGCTTCTCAGGAGACCTCACCGGGAGCTCACAAATCAAGCGGCCATCTTGCTTCCCGGCCAAGCCACGCGGGGGTATTTATTTTTAACTGTAATTTTATTCAGGCCCCTATAATCAATACAGGGGCACAAGCCACCATCTTTCTTTTCCACAAAGAAAAATCCGGCACCCGCTGGTGAGGTAGACGGCCGAATAAAACCCTTCTGCAGATTCTCAGCAATGTATTCTTTCATGGCTTTCTCCTCAGCTCGGGTAAAATTATAAATCTTTCCCCGAGGCGGCATAGTTCCGGGGAGAAGATCAATCGGGCAGTCAAAAGGCCTATGAGAAGGGAGTTCATCAGCGGCTTTTTCAGAAAACACGTCTGCGAAATCTGCATAGGGATGCCCTCAGCAGTCAAGCGAGTGGCACGTACAGGGAGTTCAAGAAAAGACTGAAAACATTGTGGCCCCCACTTGATAACCTGCCCAGAGACCCAGTCAATTTGGGGATTGTGTTTAGACAGCCAGGGGAGTCCCAAAACCAAAGGGGTAAGAGGCATCTTAAGGAGCAGGAAGCTCGTTAGCTCGGTATGTCCTGCCCCCACTCTAACAAACACTGGTGGAGTACGGAACTGAATCAGGGGTATTATCAATGGCTTTGACTCTAATTGGATTGACTAAAGATTGCAGTGGGATCTTTAACGCTTGAGCCAGGCCCCAATCAATAAAATTCCCAGCAGCCCCACAATCCAAAAGAGCCTCTACAGATCTGGACTCAAAATCATGAGTAGTCTCGACAGGCAACGTAATTTGTGTGCAACACAGAGGAAATACTTTACAGCCTAGGTGGGTTTCCTTGACCCCACCTAGGCTCTGAAGTTTCCCGATGCCTGTTTCCGAGGGCAGGAGCGGACCAGGTGACCGACTTCCGACTTCTCCGCAATAAAGGCATAGACCTTGCGACAGACGCCTCCGCCTCTCAGCTTCAGAAAGCTTGGTGGCCCCAAGCTGCATGGGTTCTTCAGAAGAAGAGGTGACTAAGGCCTCAGGCTTCATACTGACTTCAGACTGGGCCCCTTTTTCCAGGCGTCGATGCGGATAGCCAATTGCATGGTTTCATCCAGGGTGTTAGGTACTGGGTGATTTACCATGACATCTTTTATGACCTTTTATGGCCTGAACTGCCCACACAATGCTAGGTCATTCCAGCGAGAATCCACTGCCCAGCGTCAGAATTCTTCTGCCGGTCTTCGCCCCTGTCTGAGAGATCATAGCTTGGCATCAGCAGTTCGGTCTGGGTCATCATACAGGATCTCCATGGCCTTGAAGAATTCCTCGACAGATTGGCGGGCGTAATCCTGAGGGGAGAGGCTAAAAGCCCAGGATTGGGGATCCCCATGCAGAAGGGAGATAAGTCCCACCCGTTGCTCCTGGGAGCCGGAAACATGAGGGCAAAGCTGAAAATAGAGCTTACAGGCATCCCGAAAATTGGCAAATTTACTCTGGTCCCCCGAAAACTTCTCTGGAAGGGGAATCTTGGGTTCAACCGGAAAGGCGGCTATTGCCCCCTGGGGCACAGAGGGTGCAGGAGCTGGACAGTTCTCCTGAGCCGCCACTCGAAGTGCCAGGTGCTCCACGGCCGCGGTCAGGGCCTATACCTGTTCCAAAATTTGGTCCATTTGTGGGGCCCGTGATAATGTGATGCCCAGCGGGACACCAGCCTTCTGTAAGCAGGCAACCCCCAATCTCCCCCGCCGCTTCTGCCTATAGTCAAGCCCCCGTTTGCCAGGACGCTAGGTACGCCTCACCGGACACGGTTGCCCCCAGGTCTTAATAGGCCCAAAGGATGGCTGCTTAGGGTGAAGGCCGATGAACCACGAGGGTATCCTGAAGCCGAGGTCGTTCACAGGTAGTCAATCCGGAGGGTGCGTCAGAGTACAGGGATGAGACAGGTGCGTAGTCAGGGGTAGCCTATGGGTCAAGCCGGGAGGTCAGGGTGCCGAAACGCCCCCTGAGTGAGAAGATCTGGCTCGACCGGTAGATGCCATTGGTCTACCGCCATCCTTGTTATGTCCGAGAACCAACTTCTTCTTGGCCAATGAGGAGCTACTAGAATGGTGGGTACTCCTTCCTGAATTATCCTTCTTAGCACTCGACTCAGAAGCGGAAACGGGGGAAAAATGTACAGAAGCTTGAACCTTGTCCAAGGGACTGAGAGGGTGTACGTGGCTATGGCCAGAGGGTCCCTTGACAGGGACATGAATTTTGGACGCTTGTGATTGTGTCTGGACGCAAAGAGATCCACTTCTGGGCGCCCCCAGCGCCGACAAGGGCTTGGCAAACCTTCCGACTGAGGGACCATTCCCCCCGGCGCAGGACCTCCTGCTCAGAGCGTCGCCTCCTGATTTTCTATCCCCGGGATGTAAACTGCCGAGATGCAGGGAACACTTTCCTATGCCCAGATCAGAATCCAGCTTACCTCCAGTAGAGCACCTTTGCTCCGGGTACCCCCCTGATGATTGATATAGGCTACCGCCGTCCGGTTGTCCGACTGGACCTGGACTGCCTGCCCCTTCAAGCAGGGGGTCAGATACTGAAGCACTAACCCGATGGCTCTTAATTCTAATACATTTATGGGAAGCTGATTCTCTTTCGGCCCCCACTGACCCTGGACTTTCTGAGATTGCCAAACGCCGTCCCATCCTGTGAGACTGGCATCCGTGGCAATGATCTGCCACTGTGGGGTCAAGAAGGATCTGCCTACAGACAGGTGAAGAGGGTCCATCCACCACAGAAGAGAATGTCTTGCCGAGGCGTTAGTACAAAGACTTGATCCAGCGACTGTGGGGCTCGATCCCAGCTTGCCAACAGATTCCATTGAAGGGGCCTCATGTGAAACTGGGCAAAAGGTACCGCCTCGAAGCAGGCTACCATCAGGCCTAACAACCTCATACCCAGCTGAATGGTCAGCTGCCGGCAAGCCAGGAAGCACTATCTGATCTTGGATTAGTCGCGCCTTCTGTCCTGGTAGATACACTTTGACTTGGACAGTGTCCAGAATCATACCTAAGAAGTTCCTTACTGGCGCCGGAGTGATATGAGACTTCGGACCGTCTGCGTGTCCTTCAGGATCTGCTGCTGCGATCCGGCTGATATTAGAAGATCGTCCAAATAGGGGACAATACAAATCCCCTGGCTCCTGAAAATTGCCATGAGACCTGGCAAACCCTTGGTGAATACTCTTGGAGACGAGGATATCCCGAATGGGAGTGCCACAAACTGGAAATGCTTGTCTTCCAGGGCAAACCTCAGGAATCTTTGATGTCCCGAAAAAATTGGCACATGCAGATACGCGTCCCTTATGTCTATGGTAGTCATAAGATCCCCGGGTCGAACTACTGTTAAAGCTGACCTCAACGTCTCCATGCGGAAATGCTTCACGCGGATATATCTGTTGAGATCCTTCAGATCTAAAATGGGATGAATCGACCCGTCCTTTTTGGGGATTGTAAAAAGGTTGGAATAAAACCCCTGACCTTCTTCCTAAAGGGGTACTCGACAAATCACCCCTTTTTGAAGGAGGTGCCGAACAGCGGACTTCAGGGCATCTAACTTTGACTGGTTCCGGAATGCCCCTGACCGAAGGAACCTTGCGGGCGGTCTGGCTGCAAATTCGATTTTGTAACCTGAGGACACTACCTCTTGGATCCACAGATCCCTTACGCGTCGCCTCCAGATATGAGCAAAATGCAAAAGCCGTCCCCCCACCCGCTCGGGTGAGGGTGCCCCCTCATGCTGGAGTGGGCTTGGCTGGAGGATTAGACCCACTTCTCCAGGCCCCTCCTGCCCTATTACGCACTATGCCTCTACCTCAAAAACTCTACGGGAGCAAGGACGAAAAAGACCCTCTGCCAGTCCAAAAGAGTCGATATGATGAAGTCCTCTGAAAAGGCCGAGTCGTCCTCTTCCTCTGAGGCAGTTTGCCATCCTTCACCATACCGTCCAGTTTTTCTCCAAAAAATCTGCTCCCTAAAAAAGGTAGACCTATAAGAGCTTTCTTAGTGGCGGCAACCGCCACCATTGTCTTAGCCATAAGGAAAGGCGCAAGGCCACAAGCAGAGCAGAAGTTCTAGCAGCTAGCCTGACTGCATCATCCATCGCAGTAATAGTGAACGTGTTAAAGTCCAAACAATCCTTAAAATCTTTGGACTCCTGAATAAGCCTGCGAGACTTAGCCCTTGCTACACTTTTTCTTCATCTTCTTCCAAGAAAGAAAACAGGCGTGGTTTGAAGCCAGGGACACAAAGGCCATGGCACAAACAGGACGTAGAAAGGATTCTTTCAAAGCAAAAGCATGGCGGGCCAATTGATCCATTCGTCTCTTCGTGGGATCTCTTAAAGATCCCATAGTAGCAGACGGCATGATGGAAGTATTAGACAAGTCTGCTACTGGAGAATCCACCACAGGTGGGTAAGACCAAAGCTTAATCATGTCCGCCGGAAAGGGATACCTAGAGTCTAGTATCCTAGGAACAGCCGGTAATTTGTTAGGATTTTCCCATTCCTTTAACGACATTTTAGAAAAGTGCGGCTGCTCCGGGAACACCTGCCTTTGCCTTACTGGCTTAAACAGATCATCCTTCCCTCCTTTTGCCTCAGGAGGGGTGATATTATTATTATTCATTTATATAGCGCCATCATCTTCCGTAGCGCTTTACAAAGTAGCAATTACAGACAGGGTAGAACATACAGTATATACACTATTTCAGTAAACGCAGTTTCAAAAACCGAAAAGAGCAGACACTGTTTCGCCTGCGAGGAGGAGGTCCTCATCAGAAGAGAAAAAAAAAAAGTTACTATCTTCCTCACCAGAGCGTAACTCGCCTTCTGAGAGCTGCTCATCTATATACTCTTCTTCCTCCCACTCTCCAAAAGAGGCAAATAAATCTCTTTCCTCCGCAACAGGTTCCAATGCCTCCTCTTACAAGTGGCCTTCTTTGGAATAACCAAGGATAACTGTCTCTCCAGGTTATCCAACCTGCGCACCACATCTGACTGCGCCTTGCTGCCTTCCCCCTTCCAGGGGAAGGAAGGGATGGGTGAGCCGTTGCGCTCACACCAGTAATAACTGGACTAAGACCTGAGCCGCTGCTCTACTATGGTCTAACCAATTCTCATTGCGCAAGCGGAACAAACTGTGCTGAAACTACCCAGGGGATCCTGCTTACATAAGGGGCAGAGCCTGCCCTGCTCAAATGGGATGCCCGAATCACTATCCCCTGATGCCTCCCTCATGGTGTTTTTTTTTTTAATTTGGCAATCAGACCTAAAAGGCCCTAAGCCTAAAACCAATCCCAAAAGGGACCGGGAGGAACCACAACCCTTTTCTATCCTTCTTCCAAATTCTAAAAAACAAAACAGGAGAAAAAAAGAGCATTAATCTCTTTTCTTTTTTTTTTTTTTAACTGCTAAAAACTGACAATTATAATAATAAAAAATATTCATACAGATAGTAAAATATTAAAATATATATATCTATATATCTATCTATTATAAACATAAAATATATATAAAAATATACATAACAATAACACTTAATGTTATAATAATAGCACTTAATGATAGAACAAGGGGGCACAACCTGAAGCTAGTCGGGGGGGAAGATCAGGAGCAATATTAGAAAATATCATTTCACAGAAAGAGTAGTAGATGCTTGGAACAAATTTCAAATTGGAAAAATCAACAGTCACTGAATTTAACCATGCCTGGGATAAGCACACATCTATCCTAAGATAAAGAGTACATACAGTATACACATAAGGGCAGACTAGATGGACCGTATGCTCTCCTTCTGTCGTCAACCTTCTATGTTTCTATGTTTCAATATAAATATTATAAATAACATATTAACTGAAATATGAAATTGATAATGCAATTAATCAAAAAAATTTATATAAAAAAAGATAATGGCGATGTCCACTCACCCCCACCACTCTTCTCTTTACCGCTATACAAGAGAAATGATCAAACACAATATATATATCATAGCTTAGTGCAAACAACGGCAAAATCAGCTTGCCCTGAGACAGCAATATGAATAAACCAGCGGAACCCCCGAAGCCATCCTAATCACAAGGCATTTCTAGGCCAGCACCTTGGCCCAACTTGCCGCCGCCATCGCACTGCTATCTGGCCGCAATATATAAATATATATACACACACACACACCTAGCAATATGCGATTTCCTCGCCCGGGGAGAGAGACAACTTAATACACGGCATTGTGGTTCCGGGTTAAACTCTGCCCCTTGCGTGACGTCAGCCACGTCCCTTAAAGCAATACATAATTTTTTTTTTTTTTATGATAAAAAAACCTACCTAACTGGAAGAAGGAAGGGTTGGGTAAAAAATAAAAAACATTCCTCAGCAGGTACACCAGAGAAAAACCTGCGGCTGACTTACTTTTCAAAAAAGCCTGCAGCCCAGAGCATATACACTCTGTAAGCGCCCCAAGACCCCGGCGCTTCCACCTTACCTTCACGGACCCCAAAACAGCCAACGCTGTGGAGGCCTAAACTTGGGTCTTGAGGGATCCGTGGGAATAAGGCTCTGCAGAGAGCAGACAGGGTTCAGTCCCTCGCTTGCTGCCAAAACCTTGAGAGCTACCTGAATCTTCAGTCAGTCATCTTGCCACTGCAAGAAAGAGAGCTACCTGAATCTTCAGTCAGTCATCTTGCCACTGCAAGAAAGAAAACTGATTTGATTAGGGGCAGCTGCTACTTATGGGCCGGGAGGGCCACGCCTGTTTTCTTTCTTGCAGTCACATGATCAGCAAGGAGGAGGAAACCCAGGAGTAAGGAGTGTATGGAATGGATTGGAAGAAAAAGCCTATCGGTATCACCCAGGAGCCAAGAACCCACGTCTGAGGAGAACCCTGGTTAGCTATCAGACTCGCCATGACGATCCCCAGAGAAATCGGAAGGAACAATTCCCCCTCCTCCATGGAGTCACAGCCGCCATAGGTTTCATAAACATCATCATCGGCAAAGAGTGACAAGTCCGTATCCAGATGCCTCTTTTTACTAGAGGCCTTGCCGGAGGCCGGACAGGCCAGTTGCTGCTCAATGCTAGCCACGCGCAGTTCCAGGTCCCCTTCGCTGGGGGCTAAATGCAGGCGTGGGGGAGTAGGTGAAGCTGCAGGAAGAACAGGACTGGGTAGAGAGGTGCTCGGCCCAACCAGTTCCGCAATGACACTTTGGGCGCATGGGACGCAAACCGTGCTGCGACCGTTCAGAGGGGATGCCCCGCACATGAGACAACCGAGCCTGCCCTGAAGGGCCCCCAAGCTCGCTATCCCCAGAAGCCTCCATATGGTGATCAATTGGAAGGGAGCCAATTATAAACGGGTGCTGGATCCCAGACCAGGGATGCCCCACAGCCTCGGGAGGGCGAGACCGGGAGAAAACACAAGTACGAGGGACCTGCCTGGAAGACACAATAGGGACAGGAATTTAGCATCCCACAGCGCATGCACAATAGAATATACATAAACTGACAAGGATCGGACTCACGGACCGTAAGTAGTGTCAGGAGCTCCCGAGCAGGCACAGCCGGAGGAGGATCCTCAAGTGGTGGCGGAGACGTAGCAGCCAGGGAGACCCACAGATGCGTCCCAGCTGGGACGTCCGGAGATCCGGGGGGACCCGTCAGCAAGAGCCCAGTAGCAAAATGAAATACCGTTTTGTGAGTACTCACCTTTAAAACGGATATAAGTGTGACATACACTCTGCTTCAACTCTTCATGACATTTCGGTTATTCTCCAATAGAGGGCGAAATTCTGCAGAGATGAATGCAAAAAAGGAGCTCCTCCCAGTCCATAAATACCTGGGACCTCCCTCCAAATCCCCAGTGTAAGAAAGCAGTAAGGGGACCAGGAAGAACCAAATATAACAATACTAACAACCAAGAAACAATGGTTCACCATATAAAGGATCCGGAATACCAAAAAAGGGTGGGTGAAGCGGAGTGTATGTCACACTTATAATATCTGTTTTAAAGGCGAGTACTCACAAAACGGTATTATTCCAAGTGTGACATACACTTCGCTTCAACGCTTCATGACATTTGGGACATCCAATAGCAGTGTCCGTCATGGGTGGGAACCATAAACAGTAAAGAATGCACCAACTTAAACCACTGCAGCTTGCAGAACCTTGCGGCCAAAAACGGCATCCGCTGAAGCCCGCACATCAACCTTGTAAAACTTGGAAAAAGTATGAACGGAAGACCAAGTAGCAGCCTTACAAACTTGTTCAACAGAAGCCTGGTGCTGAAAAGCCCAGGATGCACCAACAGCACGAGTAGAATGCGCAGTGACCCTAAAAGGTGGAGTCCTCCCCTTAGCAGAATAGGCCCCAACAAAGGCCTGACAAATCCATTTGCTAATGGTAGACTTGGCGGGCGCCAAACCTTTCCTGGGCCCACAGGGCACCACGAAAAAGGCATCCGTCTTGCGGAAAGAAGAAGTAGTCACCAAATAGTACTTAACACAGCAAACCACATCCAAATTGTGCAAAACCCTCTCCTTGTCATTGCTAGGCTTAGGACACAAGGAAGGGAGAACAATATCCTGATTGAGATGGAAAGCAGAAACAACCATAGGAAGGAAATCTGGTTTAAAGCGAAAGACCACCTTGTCCTGGTGTCTTTCAAATTAAGGGGCCTGAATCAACAGAGCCGCCAACTCAGAGACACGCCGAACAGAGGTAATAGCCACCAAGAAGGCAACCTTTTGAGTGAAAACAGAAAGAGCAATATCCTGTAATGGCTCAAAAGGAGGACCCTGGAGAGCCAAAAGAACCAAATTCAAATCCCAAACAGGAACCATAGCCTTCCGAGGGGGTCGGCGGACATGAGTGAGCCCCTGGAAAAAAAGTCTTAACCAGCGGGTGTAAGGCAAAAGATCTTTTGAAGAAAACACAGAGCAGAGACCTGCCCTTTCAAGGTACTAAGCTGGAACCCAAGATCCAGACCGTGCTGAAGAAACTCCAAAATCCTAGGGATCAAAAACACCCTGCAAGGCAAGGCCCTAGCCTTAAACCAGTCAATATAGGACCGCCAAGTCCTATAGTAAATGCCAGAAGAGGACTGCTTCCTAGCTCTAATCAAGGTCTGAACAGCCTCAGAAAAACCTTCCTCCTTCAGAATGGAGGTTTCAGCAGCCAAGCCGTCAAAGCCAGCGTTGGTAAATTGGGATAAAGTAGTTGACCCTGAGATAACAGATCCGGAAACATGGGAAGCCGGTACTGATCTACCGCCAGCCTTACAACGTCTGCGTACCAAACCTTTCTTGGCCACCTTGAAGCCACCAGAATTGCTGGTGCCCCTTCCAGAGCCAGTTTGCAAACTACCTTGCCCAGCATGGAGAAGAGAGGAAACAGGTACAGAAACCCCAGATCCTTCCAAGCAAGGAACAAGGCATCCACTGCCAGAGCTAGAGGATACCGAGATAGAGACACAAAGGCCGGGAGTTTGTGATTGTGCCGTGAGGCAAAGAGATCCACCTCCGGAGTCCCCCACTTGCGACAAAGAGACCGAAAAACCCTGGGGTTGAGAGACCACTCTCCTTGGCGAGAGGACCCCCTGCGTGTTCTCCACTCCCGGAATGTAGATTGCCGAAATGCAAGGAACATTGCTCTCTGCCAAGTGCAGGATCAGAGAGACTTCCCTGAGGGCACTCCTGCTGCGAATCCCTCCTTGGTGATTGATGTAGGCTACCGCCGTCCGATTAACCGGAAGACCCTGTAAGTGCGACGTCAGCCATGACAGGACAAGCCGGATGGCTCTGAGCTCTAAGACATTGATGGGGTTGTGAGCCTCCTGAGGACCCCACACCCCGCTTAACCGATGACTTTTCCAGAAACCTCCCCAGCCCGACAGGCTGGCATCCATGGTAACCGTCTCCCAACAAGGAACCAGAAAGGTTGCTCGACTCCAGCCACCACCGAAGGGACTGCCGAACCCTGGGAGACATCCGGAACGGTTGATCCAATGACAGCGGACACCTGTCCCAATGCGTCAATAGATGAAGTTTAAGAGATCTCATGTGAAACTGCGCAAACGGGGACCTCCTCGAAGGAGGCCACCATCAATCCCACCAGTTTCATCCCCTGCCGGATAGAGGGGCAAGGATTGGCCAGAAGAAGACGGATCAGATCCTGAATCCCCTGCACCTTGGTCTGGGGTAGAAACACTCTGGCCTGAATGGTATCCAGATTCATGCCCAGAAATGAAATCACAGGAGACGGGGAGAGAGAAGACTTGGGGTGGTTGATCACCCACCGAACCTCTCCAGGGTCGACACCACCTGGTGGGTGTCCAGCTCCGCCTGACGGAGGGAAGAAGCTGAAATCAATAGGTCGTCCAGATATGGCACAATGCGAATTCCCTGAGATCTGAATAGGGCCATTATGCCCGTCAGAACCTTGGTGAAGACCCTCGGCGCCGAGGACAACCCGAAGGGAAGGGCTACAAACTGAAAATGTTGATCGTCCACCGCGAACCTGAGGAATCTGATGCGCTGGAAAAATTGGAACATGCAAATACGCATCCTTGATGTCTATGGATGTCATGAAATACCCTTGATGAAGGGAATTGATGGCCGAGCGCAGAGTCTCCATGCGGAACTTCTTGGTTCTGATGAATCTGTTGAGGACCTTGAGGTCCAGAATGGGTCTTACAGAACCTTCTTTCTTGGGGACCGTGAAAGGATTGGGAGTAGAAACCCCTGCCTCTCTCCGATGGAGGCACCGGGCATACTACTCCCCTGTCCAGAAGGTTTTTTACTGCTAACAGGAGCCCCTGCGCAGCCTGAGGGTCCAAGGGCACCTGAGACCTTAAGAATCTTGGGGGCAGCCAGTACTCGAACTCCAGTTTGTACCCGGAGGAGACCACTTCCAAGATCCAATTGTCTGTGACCTCCCAGGCCCAGACCTGGAAGAAGAGCCGCAGCCGTCCCCCCACCCGTACGGGTGAGGGCGCCCCTTCATTGCTGAGCTGGTTTACCTGCAGGCTTGGGCTTGGAACCCCAGGCAGAAGCGGGACGGGCCCGACCTCTGCCCCTGATCCAGGAAGAGCCTCTGACACCCGAGAAGGCCAAACCTCTGCCAGCTCTGGCACCTCGAAAGGAAGGATTGAAAGAGCTTGCCCCCCGAAAGGGACGACGCTGTTTCTTCCGCTGAGGTAACTTACCTCCCTTTGCCACAGCATCCAACTTCGCCAAACAGCCACGTACCCAAGAAGGGAAGAGCTGTGAGCGATTTCTTGGCTGCAAAGTCCGCCGTCCACTGACGGAGCCATACCGATCGGCACATGGCCACCAATAAGGCTGAAGTCCTACTACACATAACAATAGTGTCTTCCACAGCAGCCAAGACAAAATCCATGAATTCAAATCTTTTAAGTGTAGTGAACTCCGCGCTGGCTGGATCAAGGTGAGCGTCATTTAACCAGTCCCTAATCAGAGACCTAGCACCCACCGATACTAGCGCCAATGCACAAACAGGCCGCAAGGCCGAACCAACACTGGCAAAGGCATGGTATGCCATCTGATCAAGGCGCCTATCCTCACCATCCTTTAGGGAAGTGGCGTCTGGGGTGTGAAGCACGAAGGAGTTGGTCAACCCCAAAACTGTCGCATCGACCTCGGGAGGAGAAGCCCAGCGCTTAACCGCTTCCACCGGGAAAGGATACTTCTTATCCCATCCCTGAGGAACACCCGGAAGCCGACTAGGTTTCTCCCATTCCCTAAGGATCAGTGCATCAAAATGACCCTGGGTAGGGAACTCCAAACGAGGCTTGTGGGCCCCAAAAAATTCTGTCTTCTTGAGAGGGGGCCCCTCAGGCGGCGCAATATCCAAAACCTCCAAGAGATGTGACAAAACCGTGGCCGTGTCAACAGCATCCCCCAGCGCCTGCCCAACATCAGCATCGCCAAACCGTACATCGTCAGCCTCTGACTCTTCATACAATTCCCCCTCCTCTAACGGGGAATAATCTGACATATCAAATGAATCATCATCAATACCCCAAGTCGCCTGGACCGATGACAAATGTCTCTTTAGCCTGGGACTTCTTGCCCACCGCGCTAACCATAAATTTCTCGATGCTGGCCAACCTAGCACAAACATCGGAATGCGACTCCCCGCTGGCACCAATGTCACTTGGGGTACGGATAAGGCGGGGAGGGGAAGGCAATGAAGCGGGGGGCGCCGACCCAGAAGGCTGGGCACCCCGACTGCCGCGATATGGATTTGGTGCACATGGTATACATCTCACCCGTAAGGGATGCCCCACAACCCACACATGGCCGGGATTGTCCCAGAGGGAGCCAGAGCCCGGTATCCTGCGGAGCCTCCATATGGTGATTCTTGTGGTCAGTCGCAAGACCGCAGGGAATTTAAGCAATAAGCAACCCGGGATGCCCCTTAAAAGTCCCAGTGGGAGGATTTGTGGTGATCTATTTTAAGACTAGGGACCCCAGGACCAGGAGGATCCCCTTATGCACATACACGATGCAATCTGTAACACACAATGAAGTCATCATAAGTCACAATCGCCTCAAAATAAATCAATATATATTACACATATCACCATATAATACCTACATACACACATGCGAGAAAAAAGGAGGCCCCCCTGCCAGAGAGGGGCCACCGCATAATCTAAGGAAGTGGCCAACAGGCCCTTACTGGCCAGGGGCACACCGGATCAGCCACAGCAGCACCAAGATGGCCCCCAGAGAAGAGCCTCATGAGAAGAGGAGGAAGAGAAGGGGGGCGGGCCAGCACAGAACACGCGCTCGCCAGGCCACGCCCCCCTCCCAGCAACGCGGATCCCAGCAAGGCCTGAGGGGGAGAAGCTCCCCAGACTGAATGAAGGAGGCCAGTACAGATACAGCCCCATGTACAAGGCAAACACCTGTCAGCACCACACAAGTGAAAACACACACACACACATAAGACCGAGTATAAAGGCCAGCCAGCCAACCCCCCCCCCCCCCCCCCCCCAGAGGGAAGTAAGGGACCCGGAAGGGGGGAATCCCAGCCAGAATCTGGCCATAAGAATGAAAGGGACAGGGCATCCCACACTGGGATCACCAAACCAGGGCAACCGCCTACCCCTTGTAATGGGGTCTCACGGTGGAGCACAGCTCCTTGCACACCCATAAGGTGCTACCTACCCTCACCAGGACCCACAGCCAAGGCTGGGAGGCTCAAATAGGGATAAATTAGGAAAGGTCCTGGCAGCAATAGGGACAAAAAATGGCCGGGCGTGAGCCCAGCTTACCTGCACGTAAGAGAAGTCCTCATCTTCTGTCTTGCTCGCCTTCCTGCAGAGAAGAAACTGGGGAATTGATGGGAGGTCCCAGGTATTTATGGACTGGGAGGAGCTCCTTTTTTGCATTCATCTCTGCAGAAGTTCGCCCTCTACTGGAGAATAACCCAAATGTCATGAAGAGTTGAAGCGGAGTGTATGTCACACTTGGAATATACAATTCTGTGAGTACTCACCTGTAGAATTGTTTTTAACTATGCACAGCACGGCCCGTTTCATGTAGTCCTTACGTCTGGGTATTCCACCACAAGGTGGCGCAGTGTACTGGAGAAGAATTGTGGCTCCTCCCGGCCCCATATAAAAACCGGAATCACCCATAGACCTCCAGTGTTGAAAAGCAGTTATACAAGAAGCCGGGAGGTAATAAAGGTAAAAAGAACCCTCACAACCAACTTTGGAACAAATCACCATACAAAGGCAACCAAAGATAACGATAAGGGAGGGATGAAACAGGCCGTGTTGTGCATAGTAAAAACAATTCTACAGGTGAGTACTCACAGAATTGTATTTTTCCTAGTGCACAGCACGGCCTGTTACATGTAGTCCTTACGTCTGGGACATCCAAAAGCAGTGTCCGTAAGGTAGGGTGGGATCCCCAAAGAGTAACAGCAGGCAGTTCAAACCACTACCGCCTGAAGTACCCTGTAGCCCAAAGCATGCCTTAACATCAACCTTGTAAAACTTGGAAAAAATATGACCAAGTAGCGGCCTTACAAACTTGTTCAACAGAAGCTTGGTGCTGAAAAGCCCAAGGAGACACCAACAGCACGAGTGGAATGAGCAGTAATCCGGAAAGGAGGAACCTTCCCTTTAGCAGAATATGCTTGTACCACCGCCTGACGTATCCACTTGCCGCTAATGGAATTAGCCGGAGGCAAACCCTTCCTAGGTCCAGCAGGAAGAACTAAAAGCATCAGATTTCCTGAAAGACTCAGTAGCAACAAAATAAAACTTCAATGCCCTGACAACATCCAGAGAATGAAGGGTCCCGTTCCTTGGAATTAGCAGGGTTAGGACGCAAGATAATACAATGTCCTGATTGAGAGGAAAAGCAGACACAACACAACCTTAGGCAAGAAATCCTGCTTAAGCCGAAACACCTTATCCTGATGCCGCTCAAAATAAGGAGGTTTAATGGAAAGCGCCGCCAGCTCAGAGACTCGCCTGACTGAAATAATGGCCACCAAAGAGGCCACCTTAAGAGTCAGAACGGGCAAGGCAGCCCCACGTATTGGCTCAAAGGGAGGACCCTGCAGAGCAGACAACACCAGATTCAAGTCCCAAACCGGTAGCATAGGTTTACATGGCGGACGCACGAGTAACTCCCTGGAAAAAAAAGTCTTAACCAACCGGTGATTGGCAAAGGATCTTTGGAAAAAAATAGCCAGAGCAGAACAGCGGAACGTAGTACAACCGCGGCGGCGAAACAGCACAACAGACAACACCGGAAAAAAAAAACCGGGAGCAGCCAGACGGGGCTGGATGGCAGGGAGGGCGGGAACAGGGGACCCAAAGGGAAGGGAGACAGAACAAAAATACAATTCTGTGATTAATCACCTGTAGAATTGGTATTGGTATTACGAGTATACAATACGTCCTGCTCCAAATAGAATACTTACACTTGGGTATTACTCTGCCAGATGGCGCTGGACTGCAGAGACATCGAAAACAGGCTCCTCCAGGCGCCTCAAATACCCAGGGACCTCCCACAAATAACCCCCAGCATTGAAAAGCAGTTAACGAGAAGTCGGGAGAATAAAACAACCCAAACTAGTAACTATAACAATGATAACAATCACCATACAGGGGATCCAAGATAATGCAAAACCAAGGGTGGGGTGGAGCAGGACGTACTGTATACTTAGAATACCAATTCTACAGGTGAGTAATCACAGAATTGTATTCTTAGTATACAGTACGTCCTGCTCCAAATAGAATACTTACACTTGGGACATCCAATAGCAGTGTCCATAAAGTAGGGTGGGATCCCCAAAGCTAACAGCAGGCAGTTTAAACCACTGCCCCCTGCAGAACCTTTCGGCCAAAAGCAGCATCAGCTGAGGCCCTAACATCAACCTTGTAAAACTTTGAAAAGGTATGAACAGAAGACCAAGTAGCGGCCTTGCAAACTTGTTCCAACAGAAGCCTGGTGCTGAAAAGCCCAAGAAGCACCAATAGCATGAGTAGAATGAGCAGTGAGGAGGAAGGGAGGATTCTTCCCCCTTAGCAGAATAGGCCTGAATCGCAGCCTGACGGATCAATTTGCTGATATTAGACTTGGCAGGAGCCAAACCCTTCCTAGGACCAGAAGGGACCACAAAGAGCATCCGTTTTTTCTGAAAGGTGCAGTAGCCACCAGATAGTACTTCAGACACCTAACTATATCCAAAGAATGCAAGACCCTCTCCTGAGCATTACTAGGATTAGGGCACAATGAAAGGAGAACAATGTCCCGATTCAAATGAAAGGCAGACACTACCTTAGGCAGAAAATCTGGCTTGAAACGAAACACCACCTTGTCCTGGTGCCTCTCATAGTAGAGGGGCTGAATGTAGAGCGCCGCCAACTCAGACACACGCCTGACAGAGGTGATAGCCACCAGAAAGTCAACCTTGAGAGTAAGGATGGCCAGGGACACATCCTGCACAGGTTCAAAAGGAGCACCCTGCAAGGCTGACAAAACCAGGTTCAAATCCCAAACAGGCACCATAGTTTTACGTGGGGGACACACGAGTCACCCCCTGGAAAAAAGTCCTAATTAGAGAGTGCTGAGCAAAGGACTTCTGGAAGAAAACAGACAGGGCAGAAACATGACCTTTTAGAGTACTAAGTTGGAGCCCCATCTCCAACCCATGCTGTAGGAACTCCAGAATCCTGGGGATAGATAAGACACGACAGGGAAGAGACCTAGACTCACAGCAGTCAATGTAGGCACGCCAAACCCTGTAATAAATGGAAGAAGAAGACTTCTTCCTAGCCTTAATCATGGTAACAGAAGTAGACAGCCCTTTCTCCATCAAGATGGAGGTTTTAGCAGCCAAGATGTCAAAGCCAGAGTTTGTAAACTGGGATGGCGTAGAGAGCCCTGGGTAAGCAGATCTGGCACCAGAGGCAGAGCGTACTGATCTACTGCCAGCTGCACCACGTCTGCGAACCACACCCTTCTTGGCCACCTGGGGGCCACCAGAATTGCTGGCACCCCTTCCAGAGCAATCTTGCGTAGCACCCTGCCCAGTAGGGGGAATGGAGGGAAGACATACAGAAGCTGAAAGTCCTGCCATGACATTGCTAGAGCATCCATGGTCAAGGCCAGGGGATCCTGGGACAGGGAGACAAAGGCCGGTAGCTTAAGATTGTGATGGGACGCAAACAGATCCACATCTGGTTGGCCCCAACGGTGACAGATTGGAAAACCCTGCTGCATAGGGACCATTCTCCCTGGCGAGAGGTCCCCTGCTCAGAGTCTGCCAGGAGATTTTCCACCCCCGGGATGTACACAACTGATATGCCAGGAACATTGGTCTCCGCCCAGGTCAGGATCAGAGACACTTCCTGGAGGGCCCCCTTGCTCCGGGTCCCTCCCTGATGATTGATGTAGGCAACCGCCGTCTGGTTGTCCGAGCGCACCTGAACAGACAGGCCCCGAAGTAGTCAGGAGTAGTCAACTGGGCCAGAACTAACCTGATCGCCCGCAGTTCCAGAATGTTGATAGGTGTGTGGGCCTCCTGAGGGCCCCACCTCCCTTGGAACTGCAGGGACTTCCAGAAACCCCCCCAACCTGACAGACTGGCATCCATGGTGACCGTCTCCCAGCAGGGGGCCAGAAAGGATCTGCCCCCAAACAGGTTCCTGGAGTCCAGCCACCACGAGAGGGACCGCCTGACTAGGGGGGAAAGCACAAGTCCTGGTCCAGGGATGCGGGATCCTTGTCCCATACTGACAAGAGGTGGAGTTGCAAAGGTCTCATGTGGAACTGCGCATAAGGGACCGCCTCGAAGCACGCCACCATCAGGCCCACCAGCTGCATTCCCTGCCTGATGGAGGGATGACGACAAGATAGCAGGAACTGGACCTGTGTAATCAGACCATCCACCTTCTGTGGAGGAAGGAAAATCCTAGCCTGAACTGTATCCAGATTCATTCCTAGGAATGGAGTCACCAAGGAGGGGGACAGTGAAGACTTGGGGTGGTTGATCACCCATCCAAATGACTCCAGGGTGGACACCACCAGCCGATTATCCACTTCTGCCTGATGTAGAGATTGGGAGGCAGCACACGGACACCCCGATACCTGAGCAGGGACATCACACCAGCCAGCACCTTGGTGAACACCCTGGGAGCTGAGGTGAGACCGAATGGTAATGCCACAAATTGGTAGTGTTGATCCTCCAGAGCGAACCTGAGGAAACTTTGATGACCTGGAAATACAGGAATATGAAGGTAAGCATCCTTGATGTCCACAGACGTCATGAAATCCCCTGGGCGCAGGGAACTGATGGCAGAGCACAGAGTTTCCATGCGAAAACGCCTGCTCCTGACAAATTTGTTGAGGATCTTCAAGTCCAGGATAGGCCTGACTGAACCATCTTTTTTGGGAACTGAAAAGATTGGAATAGAAGCCCTGGCCCCTTTGCAGACCTTGCAGATGACCCCCAGCTCCAGGAGGCCTTGCACTGCCTGCAATACATCCTGAGCTGACACAGGGTCCTGGGGAATCCAGGATCTGATGAATCTTGGGGGGGGGGGGGGGGGGGTCAGACAGCAAACTATCTTGTAACCGGAGGACACTACCTCCTGAATCCACCGGTCTGAGACATGGAGCCTCCAGACGTGAGCGAAGTGCTGAAGCCGTCCCCCCACCCAGATGGGTGGGGGCGCCCCATCATGCCTGAGGGAGAGGATTTTGCCTTGGGGCCCAGGAGGAGCCAGGACGTCCATGTCCTCTGCCCCTACCCCAGAAATCTCCCCGGGCCCCAGAGAAGGAAACCCCCCTCCCTTGTCTAGCACCACGGTAGGGGGAGGAGAAGGAGCCCTGACCCCGAAAGGGCCGAGATTGCCGTCTGCGCTGGGGTAACCTGCCTCCC
The DNA here is from genome assembly GCA_027917425.1 of Gastrophryne carolinensis. Lineage (NCBI taxonomy): Eukaryota > Metazoa > Chordata > Amphibia > Anura > Microhylidae > Gastrophryne > Gastrophryne carolinensis. The sequence continues at coordinate 102,820,755 of CM051241.1, forward strand.
TTAGCAAAAATATCCAGGCGGACCCCAAACAGGCGTAGTCCTTTGAAGGGGAACCAAGTGAGGGCCTTCTTGGCAGCATTGTCAGCAGCCCACTGGCGTAGCCAAACCGAGCCGCGTATAGCCACCACAAGGGCAGATGTCCTGGCACACATTCTAATGGTGTCATCCAAGGCACAGAGGACAAAATTTACAAAAACATAACTGGAGAGTGCATTGAACACTTCACAAGGCAAATCATCAGGGGCACCATCAAGTATATTTCTGCTAAGGGTTCTAGTGGCCACAGCGGTAATGGCAGAAGCACAGACCGGGCGTAGCGCTGTCCCCGCACATGCAAAGGCATGGGACGCCAGCTGGTCAATGCGCCTGTTCTCAGCATCCCGCAGGGTAGAAGAGTCAGGGGGATGCATGACAGAGGTGTTAGATAACCCTAGGACCGAAGCATCCACCTTGGGAGGGGATGACCAACATTTTACAACATCAGCAGGAAAGGGATACTTCCTATCCCAACTTTTAGGTACCCCAGAAAGTCTACTGGGGCGCTCCCATTCCTTGAGTTCAAGGTTATTGAAATGTGCTTGCTCTGGAAATTCCAAACGTGATTTAGCTGTATGGAAGAGTTCCCCCCTTTGGCTGGGAGCCACAACAGGGGGAAAAAATACAACTCTGTGAAGTACTCACCTGTAGAGTTGGTATTATACGCATACAGCACGTCCTGCTCCAGTAGTAGTAACATGTGGTAATCCTCCGCCTCCGGCGCCGTGCACTGCAGACATGTAGAAAACAAGCTCCTCCCGGCCCTTCATATACTGAGGGACCTCCCACAAATCCCCAGCATTGAAAAGCAGTGAGAAATAGAGGCCAGGAGAAAACCACCCAAAACTGGCAAAAATATCAAAGATAACAATCACCAACAGGGGATCCAGAACAAGGTGAAAACAGGGTGGGGTGGAGCAGGACGTGCTGTATGCGTATAATACCAACTCTACAGGTGAGTACTTCACAGAGTTGTATTATTCTAAGCATACAGCACGTCCTGCTCCAGTAGTAGTAATAACATGTGGGACATCCAATAGCAGTGTCCATAAAGAAGGGTGGGATCCCCAACAGAAGGCAACAGCATGCAGTCTAAACTACTGCCGTCTGCAGAACCTTGCGGCCAAACACAGCGTCAGCTGAGGCCCGAACATCAACCTTGTAAAACTTTGTAAAGGTATGTACAGAAGACCAAGTAGCGGCCTTGCAAACTTGTTCAACAGAGGCCTGGTGCTGAAAAGCCCAAGAAGCCCCAACAGCTCTAGTAGAATGAGCAGTAAGACGAAAGGGGGGGGGGGGGGGGTCTTCCCCTTAGCAGTATAGACTTGAACAACAGCCTGACGAATCCATTTACTGATAGTAGACTTGGCGGGAGCCAAACCCTTCCTAGGCCCATGAGGCACAACGAAGAGAGCATCTGTCTTCCTAAAGGCCTGCGTGGTAACCAGGTAAGACTTGACACACCTAACCACATCCAAGGAATGCAAAACCCTTTCCTTAGGGTTACTAGGATTAGGGCACAAGGAGGGAAGTACAATATCTTGATTCAAATGAAATGCAGACACAACCTTAGGCAGGAAGTCTGGCTTGAAGCGAAACACCACCTTATCCCGGTGTCTCTCAAAGTAGGGAGGCTGAATAGACAAAGCAGCCAACTCAGACACACGTCTGACCGAAGTGATGGCTACCAGGAAGACAACCTTGAGCGTGAGCACAGCTACAGCGGCCTCATGTATAGGCTCAAAAGGGAGCCCCCTGCAGGCCGACAACACCAAGTTCAGATCCCAAACAGGAACCACAGGTTTCCGAGGGGGGCGCACATGAGTGACCCCTTGAAAGAAGGTCTTGATAAGAGAGTGATGGGCAAAGGTCTTCTGAAAGAAGATAGACAGGGCCGAAACCTGGCCCTTCAAGGTACTAAGCTTAAGACCTAAGTCTAGACCATGTTGTAAGAACTCCAGCACCCTGGATACTAAGAATTCCCGGCAGGGAAGAGACCTGGATTCACACCAGTCAATGTAAGCACGCCATACTCTATAATAGATGGCAGCAGAAGTCTTCTTCCTGGCTTGCACCATAGTAGCCACCACAGACAAACCCTTTTCCATCAAGATGGAGGTTTCAATAGCCAAGCCGTCAAAGCCAGCGTTAGTAAATTGGGATGGCGCAGAGACCCTTGAGTCAGAAGGTCTGGCAACCTTGGCAGATTGTACTGATCTACTGCCATTTGAACCACGTCCGCGAACCACACTCTTCTTGGCCACCTTGGGGCCACCAGAATCGCGGGTACCCCTTCCAGAGCGATCTTGCGCAGCACTCTGCCCAGAAGGGGAATTGGTGGAAACACATACAGGAGCCGAAACTCCTTCCAAGACATTGACAGGGCATCCGTGGCCAGAGCCAGAGGATCCTGAGACAGGGATACAAAGCTCGGCAGCTTGTGATTGTGACGTGACGCAAAGAGATCCACGTCCGGCACACCCCAACGGTGACACAGTGACTGAAATACCCTGTCACAGAGGGGCCATTCCCCCTGACGGGACGACCCCCTGCTCAGAGCATCTGCTAGCAGATTCTCCGTCCCCGGAATGTAGACAGCCGATATGCATTGTACATTGGTCTCTGCCCAAGTTAGAATCAGAGACACCTCCTGGAGAGCACCCTTGCTCCGGGTTCCTCCCTGATGATTGATGTAGGCTACGGCCGTCCTGTTGTCTGAGCGTACCTGAACCGCCAGACCCTTCAGGTGCTGGGACAATCGTTCCAGCACCAATCGGACCGCCCTGAGTTCCAGGACATTGATAGGAAGATAGGCCTCCTGAGGGCCCCACCTCCCCTGGAAGCGCAGGGACTTCCAGAATCCCCCCCAGCCCGAAAGACTGGCATCCGTTGTGACCGTCTCCCAGGAGGGAGCCAGGAAGGATCTGCCCTTTGTCAAATTCCTGTGGTCCAACCACCACGCAAGGGATTGTCTGACCGAGGGGGGAATCGCCCAGCTGACGTCCAGAAATGCTGGGTCTTTGTTCCATACTGACAGAAGGTGAAGCTGTAGGGTTCTCAAATGGAACTGGGCAAAGGGCACCGCCTCGAAGCTTGCCACCATCGAGCCCACCAACTGCATTCCCTGCCGGATGGAGGGATGAGGGTTCGCGAGCAGGGATCTCGCCTGGGTTATCAGAGCTTCCACCTTCTGCGGAGGAAGGAATATCCTTGATTGAACCGAGTCCAGAATCATCCACAGAAACGCGGTCACTGAGGAGGGGGACAGAGAGGACTTTGGGTAATTGCTCACCCAGCCGAAGGACTCCAGGGTGGACCCCACCAACCGAGTGTCCAGCTCTGCCTGGCTCAGAGACTGAGAGGTGATGAGAATATCGTCCAGGTAGGGCAACACGCGTATGCCCTTTAGTCTTAAGAGATAAATATTGTGAACTAGACACGCACAGCCCGATAATGTAACAAATGGGGGTGCCAGACCAATCTGTACCCATCTAAACTCCTAACAATTCTAGTGAAAGGGGGGCTTTCTGGAAACCCCACACGGGTCCTCAGATGATCTGCACTCTGCCCACAAAAATGGAACAAAACTACAGTGTACTATGGTAAAAATCTAATATTCTAAGCATACAGCACGTCCTGCTCCCGAATAGTCATAACATGTGGGTAGTCCTCCGCCGCCGTGCACTGCAGACATGTAGAAAACAAGCTCCTCTCGGCCCTACCTATACCGCGGGACCTCCCACAAATCCCCAGATTTCTCTGCAGTGCTGGAACTGCGAAGACATGAAGTATCACGCTCTCACAGGCGAGCGGGCCTTACGGCCCAAAGGTCCTGTGGGACTATTTCCACCCGTCCTCTTCAGAAGAAATATGCCTCCCAGCCTAGGCTGCGCGGGTCGGGTGAAGGTAGGTAGCACCTGGTGTGCTGAATGGAGCCATGCTCCACCGCAATCCCCCTCCATAGGGTAGGAGGTCAGGCCGTTGGTGAGCCTCTAGAGGATGCCCCTCCCGCAATTTTGCCCGTGCCCCTCTTAGACTCAGTCCATGGACACCGTCAGCTTCTCCCCTCGCTCCCTCCCGTAACTCGGGGGAAAGAAAGGGGGGGGGGGGTGTGTGGCGGCCCTAGCGCCCATCCGCCATTAAACCTTGTTCCTTTAATCAGGGGGGTCATTGTCGCGCATCACTGTACAGTGCAAGCTGTCTTTCCTCGCTATCAGTCTGCCTCGTCAGATTCATTCCAGCGTGTCAGCTTTATTCTCCGCTGCTGCACTGCGGTCGGTTAGAGCTTCGCGCTTGCGTCACAGCCTGGCCTGGCCCTCCCCTCGAGGTTCGCTGGCGCCATTTTCTCTATCTTCGCGCGCGTGGTGTGGCTCGTCTCCTCCCTCGGTCATGTAAGTGCCCTCCGGGGCGGTATGGTTTCTAGGTTTTTTCAAACCGAGCATGGCACTGACTCCTCTCCCTTTGTCCCATTGTGTCTTTCAGAAGCCAAGACTTCGTTACCGGCCTAACATATATTACACGGGTCCTCTTTACAAATTCTCCCACATTACTAGCGGGTTGGGGCATCCAGGGTTGCTTATTGCATAATTCCCTGCATTATACTGCATAAAAATCACCATATGGAACCGGGGTCCCTCCGGGACGTGACCGGTTGTGTGCAGTGTGTGGCCAGCCTCTGGCTGAGGCCGACAGGGCACAGGTCTGCGGACAGTGTGCAGCACAGGCATTGCTAACAGAGGATCCTCCCTTCCTCACCCCCATCTCCCCGCTCCCAAACATCACTCATGATGAGTCCCACTCCAGCGGGGATGACCTGCAAGAGGTGCAGCGAGCGTTGCCCACGGCGGAGCAGGTGCTCTCTGGATTGGCGGAGCGTATGGGCACTGGTAAAAAGCGGTCCCTGATGCCCCCAGGCTCTCCGGTTCCTAACGATGATTCTGCTGATATGCAGGACCCCGACCCTTCTGAGGAAGGTGAGCTATTCTCAGACTCGGCTCCTCCCATGGGATGCCCGCGGGCCGTGAGGAATCCGAGCCTGGCTCCTGGGGTCTGTGTGACACAGATGAAATCCTGATCAAGATTTTTGAGGTCTTGTCAATCTCTCCCCCCGGGGGAGATCCCCAAGTCTAAAAGGGAGAGTTTCCATACAGCGCCGCCGCGCTTGGAGTTCCAAGAACAGGAACATTTCCAGAACATTATATCCCAGGAATGGGAATCGCCTGGTAAGCTCAAAGGGATTCCAGGGGTCTGGGAATGGAAGTACCACTTTCCCCCTGATGTGGTCAATTTATGGTCAGCTCCCCTGGTGGTGGACGCGCCGGTTATAGGGGTCACAAACCCCCCTTTTATGACTGCCCCCTTTTATTGTACCCTTCGGGATGTTGAGGACCGGCGCATTGACAGACTGGCCTCACACGCCTTCTCGCGTGCTGGGACAGCCCTGCGCCCGGTTTGTGCCGCGGCCATCACTGCGGTGGCCGCCAGGACTCTGGTCAGAAAGATACTGGATCACCGCCCTGAGGATCTTCCTTGGGGGGTGTTTAGTGCGCTATCAGACTGCGAAGCCTTTGTTAAGTTTATTCTATCGGCACTGGATGACACCATTAACCCTTTAAGTGCCAGCCTACCTGGAGTTTTTGTCACACTCTGTTGCCAGATCATTTTGCACTATTTTGCGCTCCCCATGTTCAAATGTGATTTTGGAAGGGATTTCCAGGGATTTCCCAGGAAAATGATATATTGTTTTTTTCAGCAGAGTCTGGGCTTTAACATGAAATGTCTTGTTTGTCATTTGTTAGGTGTATTCTTAATATTTTTGGGTGAAATATGTGCAAAAAAAAAAAAAAAAAAATTTTTACATATTGTAGTTTTTTTTGTAATAAAAAATGTAAGTTTGTCAATGAAATCTTATTGCATGTGAAACCCCAATTTCTCCCGGTTACAGACATATGTATAGGTAGACACCCTTTCCTGCCCAGGAGACTCCCCCAAACTGAAACAGCGCTTTAGGGGATTTTCAGATAAAATACAACTATGCTACGCAATATGCGCACCTTGCAGTTTTTCCAGAAAAACAACCCTTTACATTTGAAATACCCCCAACAAACTATATATTCTCTGGAAGTACACACCTCAGGCTTTCTAGGCGTACCAGGCTTGTTGATGTGGCCATAGTTTTCTGGAAGTAATCCCTCAATGGATTCTTTGGTTGCAAAGAGTTTCCCTAAAAAAAGGATAAAAAAGCAGAATCAAAGCCACATTTTCCTAAAAAAACTATATACAAACAAGAAAAAACAAGTTTAATCTGGAAACGCAACATCCCCCGAACAGAACAATACCCAACATGCATAGGTTCTGTCAAGGGAAGAGTTGCCAAACACCCCAAAGTAAAGGATGTGCGTAACGGTAATTTTACTTGAAAATTTCAGCTCTGCAGACAAAGTGCGCACCTTGCGATTTTTCAACCAAAACAACCCTTGACATTTAGAATATCCCCCATAAACCATATATTCCCTGAAAGTACACACGTTAAGCTTTCTAAGGGTACCCAGCTTGTTGTAGTGGGCTCATCTTTCTGGAATTATTACCTCAAAGAATTCTTTGGTTGCGCAGGGTTTCCCTAAAAAAATTATAAAAAAGCTGAATAAAAAACACCTTTTCCTAAAATATAAATATGCAAACCAGAAAAAACAAGCTAAGTCTGAAAGCGCAAGGTCCCCCGAACAGAAAAATACCCAACATGCATAGGTACTATTAACCCTTGTAATTGCCAGCCTACTTGAGATTTTGTCACCCTCTGTTGACAGGCCATTTTTCCCCATTTTGCGCCATGTTTTGCGCCATGTTTTGCGCCATTTTTGCTGGAACTTTCAGGAAAATTATATATATATTTTTGCAGCAGAGTTTAGGCTTTAACATGAAATGTCTTGTTTGTAAATTTTTTTTTTTTTTTTTTTACAATATTATAAAGTAAAAAAAATAAATAAAAAATTTTTTTTAAAAATTGACTCCTTTATTTTAAATAAAAAATGTATTTTATTAAGGAAAATCATATTGCATGTGAAAGCCCCATTTCTACCGATTAGAACGGTACCACATATTTATCGGTAGCCCCCCGTTCCTGCCCAGGAGACCCCCCTAACTGAAACAAGTATTTTATAACATTCACAAAAAAAATACAAATACCATCCACACTACAAAGGGTTAAATCGAGAAAAAAATGACATAGGGTCCCCCCTCCCAGGGGAGGGAGACCCCATTTTTTTTTTGATTTTTAAGGGTTAAAAACCCTTAAAAATCAAAAAAAAAAATTGACGTGGGGTCCCCCTTACCCACAGTAACCAGCCCGGGACCAGCTATGGGGGCTTGTAGGCACAGAGTGGGGGGGCCAGCTTTTGTGGCCCCCCCACCCTGCAGCCTACGAGCCCACATAGCCCATGTGGGCCCGGGCTCTTCTGCCCCCCCCTGGCCTTTGGGGAGGCAGGTAATGGGGGTGCCAGGGGTTAATGGCAAGCCACCCGCTAGCGCAGATGGCTTGCCATCCCCCCAGCCTTGTGAACTGGTATAGGGGTCATGGACCCCTTACCAGTTCACAAGGGGTTAAAAGTATAAATAACACACAACACACAAGTTTTTTAAATATGTTTATTAAAAAAAAAAAAAAAAAACATTTTACCTTTACTCACCTCCGATCTTCAGAAGCAATGTCCCGCGGCGATCTGATGCAGGTGACAGCTGGGCAGAGAAGGGGGGAGGCAGGCGATCGGAGGATCGCCTACCTCCCTCCTTCTCTGCCCAGCCATCACCGGCATCTGAGATGAGAACTGCCGGGTGCCCGATGACACCCGGCGGTGACGTCATTAGCCCCGCCCCCGAAGGGGCGGGGCTAAAATCCAAGATGGCGGCCGCCATCGGGAGATGCGACGGAGGGAGGGCTGTTATGCCCCCCTCCAGAAGACAGAAGATCGGGGGGGGTAATCGGAGCCCCCCCCCCATGAAGAGGAGAGGCGGCGGGAGCGGAGGTGAGTAACTGTCTTTTTTTTTTTTTTTTTTTTTAACAGGCAAATGCCGGCGGCTGCTGAAAGGGGGGGGGGCACCCTATTCCGGGCCCTCCCCTGCAGCCGGAGAAGCCCCGATTGGCGATCGGAGCCCCGCTGGCTGAAGAGGAGACCCGGCCGGACCAAACAAGGGGTCAGGTAAGTGACTTTTTTTTTAACTTTTTTTTCTGGGATTGGGGAATGCCAGGCACGTAAAATTTACGTGGCTGGCACTTAAGTGACGGAGAGGCAACCACGTAAATTTTACGTGGCTGGCATTTAAAGGGTTAAGATGTGTGCTAGGAGCTCAGCACTTGTGGTAGCCATTCGCCGCCTGGTCTGGCTGCGACAGTGGGGCGCCGATGGAGCTAAAAAAAAAAGGCTCTCACTTGCCTTCCATTCAGAGGACGGAGGTTATTCGGGGCCCGCTTGGACCTTTTTGGCAGAAAGGCTATAGTACCCTTCCGCAGAAGGCCGCTCCGGCCTCCACGAGGCAGGGTCACCCCTCCACCTCCCTACGTTAGTGTCAAACGTGAATCTGAGGTGTTTCCAGTTGTTCGGCGTGGATTTCCAACATGGCGCGGGTAGACAGCGCCCTGGGCCTTCTGGCAGGACCAAGTCCAAATCTGCCAAAACCTCACAAGCATGAAGTGGTGCCCTCGTCCGTTTGGGCGAGGGGGCGACTGCACAGCAGTCTCACATCCAGGAATATGCCTTCTCCTTCTGGTGGTTCCGGGATGTAACCCACCTGGGCTCAGGATGGGTTCTCGCTGACGGTCCCCCCTCAGTTTTCTGTCAGGGTGTTTTTAGCCCCTGCTCTCCCTTCTGAACCTGGCGCATGCCGGACTGGGCCTGCAGTGTTGGGCACGCCTTGTCAATTGCCTTAACGGTATGGGGCCATGGCCTCTATACATTTTTTCCATCCTCCCCCCCTCATCAGTACGAGGTAGTCTGGACCTCATGGGCCTATGGCAGGCCTAGAAATTCTACCTTCGCAAGTAACCCATATGACATCTCTGTCTTAGGTCACGGGCCCCTGCGCGGGGGGGGGGGGTTCAGCCTCTTGCGAAGCTCTAGCCCTTCTCAGCTTCTCTGGGGTCTGCTGCACGCCAAAGACTATTCTAGTCAGTGTCACAGGATCAACCCTGCAGCTGGAGGCGCTATTGGGGCCTCTCTTTCGTGCCCAGGCTACTAGCCTGGCGTGTCTGGGGACACGCCTGAGGTGGGGCTTCTGCGTTGGGACCTACCGGGTCGTCTTCCTTACTCCCCAGCCTCTGCATCAGACACAGTGGGTCGGTTGGCCGACAGTGTCCCCTGGAAGCTACTGGAGGGTTGCTTAAACACCTCATCCCCTCACGGTCACTTATCCACTATTCCCCGTCGCGGGAAATCGGTTCAGGCTTGCTGCCTTCTTCTCTGGCATTAGGGGACCCCTGGTTACGGGGGCTCTGCCCCCCTTTACTTGCGCCTTGCCTTCACCAAGCAGGATGGCAGCTGGTGGGCCTGTCGGTGGCACATCAAGATGATGTCATTTATATACCGAGCCCTCGGGCTCTTCTGCGCAGTAGGTTACTAAACCTTCATATGTCCCAGCACCCCGGTGCTTGGTCTGTGCTCATGTTTTCTTGGTAAGGTGGTTCCTCTGGAAATTCCCATATGCAAGGGCCCCGTCAGGGGGGCACCTCCCTTCCTTACCAGCATCTCCTAGAGTATGGTCACCCTGGGTACCAAGTCTCGCAGGTTTGGAAAGGGAAAGGAAAATCTCTCCCACGACCCACGGGGTTCTAGGTTGGGCCCCTTAGAGGGTCCATCTTATCTGCTGGGCTTGCTGAAATGGTGGCCCCCTTTGAATCTATATGGAGGGCCTCCCCCTCCTTCAAGACCGGTCAGTTCATGGGGGATTCCTGGCCTGTTGAAAGACGATGGCAGGTTTTTAATGCTGGTCTAAAGATTGTGACAGGTTGCTACCTCTGGAGGGTCCCTGTTCCTGGCCTGGGTGGGGTTCTCCCCCCCCTGCTTCTCATCGGTATTCGCTTCTATGGATGCCCTTAGCGGCAGGTTATGCCATCCCGGGTTGCCCAGGGAGCCTAGCGTGGCTCTGAGGGGTCTCCCTTCTGACACAGGGCCTCTGCCCTTGTCCCTACTGTCCCAGGATATTCTGATTCTGGTCAGTGGGCCTGAGTATTTAGGCTTAGCCTTGTTATTTCATATGCCTTCTTTTCATCAACCTACCTTTGGGTTCTGTGCATGGCTGGCCGGATAGCGAGTCCCATGGGATCTATGGCCTAGACGGCTTTGGGAGTAATGGCTATATTGGCTTGGTGGTATCCCATATTGACTGGCATGGGTCTCTTCCCTGTGAGACGTTATCGGTTCCCAGGGCCTTAAAGCCATTACAGCATAAATTGGGGTTGGCTCCCCATCTGGGGTCTCTGATGGTGTAGGCCTGTCTTGGCCTTTCTGCAGGAGTCTGGTTCTGTCACCCTTGTAGAGTATTCTCTTTGGGTATGCTTAACTGCACCTCCCCAGTAGTTCCATAAGTCCCTGTGGGGATCAACTTTTTCATTCTGTTACCCTGCGGACTTCCTGGGGACCCTGCCTGGATACGGTATCAGCTGCCCTGTAGGCCAGACCGCTGTTCTGGGGCCTCCAGACTCCGTCAGACTTGTGCCTGAGACGATGGTTCTGGCTAATTATTCCCTGACGCTATGTATACACATATATACATGTACAGCTATATACGGCTACAGGTACCCCATGCCTGGGGGTGTTCCCTTTATGCTGGGCTTCTGGTCCAGGTGGTCTGTTGGATACTTGGTTCAGCCCCTTAGTATAGCCATGGGCTGATTATTAATACGAAATATGAGGGCCTACATCCCTCTACAGGTTTTGCACTTCTCATGCCGGCCTTCTTGGCCTTTAGGGGGACTGCTGTTCTTGGAGTCTACGGGCGCCTCCTTAGGTATGCGCCTGATATCTATTCCAGCGCCATTGCGCCTTGGATTGATCCTTCTGGATGCTCTCTGATCCTGGGGAAGCTTTGGCTTGCTGATAATTAAGAGTCTGTATTCCCGCCTTGGGCGGGTGCCCTGTTTTTGTTCCCCTTGAGGGTGTTACAAGAGTTGCCACAAGGCTTCCTTGCCTGTGAGCTGGTTGGGTCACTACACTGACCTATGTTCCTTCAGGGGAGTGATTCTTCCCCTTTACTGTTTACTCCGTTATCATGGGTGCTTGGGTATCACTGACCCTTCAGCACCAGGGTTTTTTCTCTGTTAGTTCAATTACTTGACTTATGGCCTGTCTCTGTTCATACCTTCTTGGTTCTGTTATGAGACTGACGTTGGAGCCTCTGCTCTTGTCATGCCTGTTGCAAGTTTTGCAGGTGACAGCGCCTTTACTGTCCGCTGTGCCTTGCCTTTTCTGGGGATCCCACCCTGCTTATGGACACTGCTATTGGATGTCCCACATGTTATGACTATTCGGGAGCAGGACGTGCTGTATGCTTAGAATACTACAACTCTGTGAAGTACTCACCTGTAGAGTTTATATTATACGCATACAGCACGTCCTGCTCCACCCCACCCTGATTTCACTAATTCTGGATCCCCTGTATGGTGATTATTATCATTAAGATATTGCTACCAGTTATTCTGGGTGGTTGGTTCCTCCTGGCTTCTCTTCTCACTGCTTTTCAATGCTGGGGATTTGTGGGAGGTCCCGCGGTATATGTAGGGCAGGGAGGAGCTTGTTTTCTACATGTCTGCAGTGCACGGCTCCGGAGGCAGAGGACTACCCACATGTTATGACTATTCGGGAAAAGGACGTGCTGTATGCGTATAATATCAACTCTACAGGTGAGTACTTCAGAGTTGTGCACACATAAACACAACAAATAACATGCTAAAAAACACACAATGACACAGAAAAAGGGGGATGCCCCTATATAGGCTTTAAATTTGTATACATGTCTCACAATAGATTATCTTCCTGACAATGAAAATACCAATATAAACAATTAGCTGATATTTAAAGGCCAGTGCCCCATCAAGCACTCAATCTATACAGAGTGCTAAATCCAATAAACAAGCAATATACAAAGACGTTGTGCAAGTATATAATGGAAGCACTACATGTAAATGTCTGCCCAAGGCAGATCACAAGACACTGGCCACACAGGATACTGATAATAAAAAGTCAGGAAAGAATCACATTACCGTATTCACAACATATCATGCCTGAGGTCCCCCATGTAATAGCCCGCCGACGCGTTCCGTGGAATCCCCACTTCACCAGGGCAGAAAATGGCCATGCAGCTCAATCCTTCCCTCCCCCCTTATGTATCCAGGCTGTGCTGACGCGTGGCCGCCGCCAGCCTCGCCCCCAAACACGCACCCCACCCGGCCAGTCAAAAGCTTGCCGTAAGGGCTGACTTTTTATTATCAGTATACTGTGTGGCCAATGTCTTGTGATCTGCCTTGGGCAGACACTTACATGTAGTGCTTCCATTATATACTTGCACAACATCTTTGTATATTGATTGTTTATTGGATTTATTGGATTGAATGCTTCATGGGGCACTGGCCTTTGAATATCAGCTAATTGTTTATATTGGTATTTTCATTGTCAGGAAGATAATCTATTGTGAGACATGTATACAAATTTAAAGCCTATATAGAGGCATCCCCCTTTTTCTGTGTCATTGTGTATATGTTTTTTAGCATGTTATTTGTTGTGTTTATGTGTGCATTACTCCTCATATGAGTCTTTTATCATTAATAAAATTAGATTTTTACCATAGTACACTTTAGTCTTTAGAGACACATCACCCCTGCCAGTACCTTGGTGAAGACCCTGGGGGACGACGTAAGGCCGAATGGGAGGGCCACGAACTGATAGTGCTGATCCAACAGCGCAAATCTGAGGAACCTTTGGTGCCCTGAGAACACCGGCACGTGCAGGTAAGCGTCCTTGATGTCCACAGATGTCATGAAGTCCCCTGGACGCAGTGAGGCAATGGCCGAGCGCAGAGTCTCCATACAAAAATGCCTGCTTCTGACAAACTTGTTTAGGATTTTCAAATCCAGAATGGGTCTGACTGACCCGTCCTTTTTGGGCACCGTGAACAGGTTGGAAGAAAACCCCATGCCCCTGTCTCTTAAGGGGACCTCGCAGATGACCCCGAGCTCCAGAAGGTCCTGCACAGCCAGCATCAAGACCCGAGCTGAGGCAGGATCCTGTGGGATCCGAGACCCAACGAACCTGGTAGGGGGCAGCACAGCAAATTCTATCTTGTAACCGGAGGAGACTACCTCCTGAATCCACCGGTCTGGGACGAGGCGTCTCCAGACATGCTCGAAGTGCTGTAGACGTACCCCCACCCTAACGAGCGAGGGCACCCCTTCATGCTTGGGGGGTCTTGGGGGGGCTTTGGGCTTGGGCCCCCAAGAGGAGCCAGGACAGCATCCTCTGTTCTTGTTCCAGGGTTCTGAGAGCGACCCAGAGAAGGACACCCCTCTACCTTGCTTGGTCCCACGGTAGGGGGTAGAATGGGAGCTTGGACCACGAAAGGGCCGAATCTGACGCTCACGTTGGGGCAGCTTGCCACCCTTGGCAAAAATATATAGTCTTTCTCCAAACGGGCGCAGTCCCGCGCAAACGGGGCGTTAGCCCCGTAAGGGCCTTCTTGGCGACGTTAGCAGCCCACTGGCGTAACCAGATCGCGCGGCGTATGGCCACCACCAAAGCTGAAGATCTAGCGCTCCGCTTAATAGCATCATCCGATGCAGATAGGATATAATTCACAAAGGTCTCACAGGTGGCCAGGGCGTTCGCGGCCTCTTCCACAGTTTTAACCACCGTCCTGAGCGCCACCACCGTGATGGCTAAGGCGCACACCGGGCGGAGCGACGCTCCCCCAAATGCAAAGGCATGACATGCCAATTGATCAACTCGCCGATCCTCTAAGTCCCGCAGCGTAGTAGTGTCAGGGGAGTGCATAATAGAGGTGTTGGACAAACTCAGAATCAGGGCATCGACCTCGGCCGGCGACGTCCAACACTTAACCAGCTCGGCAGGAAATGGATACTTCTTATCCACAGCCTTAGGAATCCCCTGGAGTTTACTGGGATGTTCCCATTCTTTCAGCACTAGGTTATTAAAGTGAGTTTGTTCGGGAAACTCCAACCGCACCCTAGCGGTATGAAACAGATCGCCCCTTTGCCGAGGTGCCGCGGGAGGGGGAGAGAGGGATAAAACATCAAAAATCTGAGACAGCAGTCTGTCAATGTCGTCCTGGGACCAAAGATCAGAACCAGACTCCTCCCGACTCCTGGACTCGTCCTCGTAGGATCCTGAGTCAGATAGCAGTTCCCCTTCCTCTGATGGGGACGGAGCATAGGAAAGCAGTAAATCATCAGATTCTACAGGGAGAATAGTAGCTTCAGGGTTCAAATGACGCTTCTTGGCAGTAGCCTTGCGCGCCAGGGAGCCAGCAATAAAGCTTTCCACAGTAGCCAATCTAGAGGCCAAATCAGCGTGAGAATCCCCACTAGTATTGGGGTTATGCTCAAGCTTGGGGGAGTAGGGGAAATAAGGCGAGGTGCGGGCCCAGCCTCGGAAGAGGTGGGGAGACCGGCTAGCGCCTGTTGAGCACGAGGTACGCAGACCCGTGAATTGTCACCGCTGCTAGGTGAAACCCCACAAGCTGCACACAGACGGGCTTGTCCCAGGGGGACCCCGTTCGCGATGTCGTGGGATGCCTCCATATGGTGATTATTAAATTCAATATGCCAGTAGGGATTGACGCTTTAAGCAACCCTGGATGCCCCAATAAACCGCTGGGAAGTGGGAGTAATTTCTGAAAAATGGTCTGGACCAGGCGCTACGTCGGGCCGGGGGAAGCCACCGATGACCGCTGTCTGAAAGACACAAGGGGAACAGGGATGTCAGAGCCGAGCGCGAGAAAACAAGCTAGGAAAAGGATCGCCCATGAGGGCACTTACAGTCTGCGAGGGGAGGACCGTCTTCACCACGCGCATGCGAGAAGGAAATGGCGCCCAGCGAACCTCGAAAGGCAGGCCAGAGCGGGCGATGACGTGGCACGCGCCAGACCGAACCACGCCTCCCCCCCCGGAGAGCGCGAAGCTAGAAGGCGCGCAGCCAATCAGGAGAGAATGTAGATACGTCAGCATCACTTCAGAGAAAAAGTCTGACGAAGTGAGTAAGGGAATTTGAAAAACTCCGTAGCTTCCCCAAACAGTGCTGCTGCATGCGCCTAGAGCACAGTAAAACGCTGCGGTCAGTTGAAAAATAAGCAAGTGAAACGCGCTCTGACACCCGGTAGCGGTAAAGCGTCTATAGTGTACTTAGGGCAAGGAGTAGGCCATCAAACACACAGCCCCCCCCCCCTCTTTTTCCCCCCACTAACGGGGGAATCTGGGAAGGAAGGTGACCCGAATAGAGGGTTCACCGTTAGATGGGGCATGGGGGCACTAGTGCGGGAGGGGCATCTACTGAAGGCTCACCATTCACCTTAACCGCCTACCCTATGGAGGGGGATTGCGGTGGAGACTAGCTCCGTAAGCACATGCCTGCGAGAGCGTGATACTTCATGTCTTCACAGGGATGTCAGAGCCAAGCGCGAAGAAGCCAAAGCTAGGAAGGAATCGCCCATGAGGGCACTTACAGAACAGCGAGGGGAGGACCGTCTTCACCACGCGCATGTGAGAAGGAAATGGCGCCAAGCGAACCTCGAAGGGCGGGTCAGAGCGGGCGATGACGCGGAACGCGCCAACCGAACCATGGCCCCCCTCCGGAGAGTGCGAAGCTCGAAGGCGCACAGCCAATCAGAAGCGACAGATATTGTCAGGGAAAAATCACCTCAGAAAAATCTGACAGGGTGAATAACGTGATATAACGCCAAGCGTCAATCGAATAGAGCCGAAGTACGCGCCGAGTAATGCAATGAAAAGCGCTGCGGAAAGCGGAAAGCTAAAAGCTGAAAGTGAAGCGCGGCTCTGACTCCGGTAACCATTAAGACCATGGGTGACTAGTGTGATTAGGGCAAGGTTTAGCCATCGTACACAACCCCCCCCTCTTTTTTCCCCCCCAAACGGGGGAATCTAGGGAGGAAGGTGATCCGATATACTGGGTTCACCGCTACACCGGGCGAGGGGCACAAGTGCGGGAGGGGCATCCAATTGAAGGCTCACCATACGCCTTAACCGCCTACCCTATGGAGGGGGATTGCGGTGGAGTCTAGCTCCATAAGCACACTAGGTGCTGCCTACCTTCACCCGACCAACGCAGCCCAGGCTGGGAGGCATTAATTCCAATGAGGATGGGTGGAAATAGTCCCGCAGGGCCTCGGGCTGTCAAGCCCCGCTCGCCTGTGAGAGCGTGATACTTCATGTCTTCGCAGTTTCAGCACTGCAGAGAAATCTGGGGATTTGTGGGAGGTCCTACGGTATATGTAGGGCCGGGAGGAGCTTGTTTTCTTCATGTTCTGCAGTGCACGGCGCTGAAGGCGGAGGTATACCCACATGTAAGGACGTGCTGTCTGCTTAAAATATCTGGGCGGAGGCTGGAACTCGAATTCCAGCTTGTATCCGGAGGACACAACCTCCAGAATCCATCTGTCTGATACCTCTTTGAACCAAGCCTGGAAAAAGAACCGCAGCCATTCCCCCACCCGTACGGGTGAGGGCGCCTCATTGCTGGACAGGTTTAGAAGTGGACTTAGGCTTGGACCCCCAACTCTGACCTGGACGGCCACGTCCTCTTCCCCTGTTCCACGCAGTCCCCCTTGCGGCTGAAAAGGCCGATGCTCTGGCCGCTCTGGAACCCGGAAAGGAAGGGTTAAAGGAGGCCGATCCCCGAAAGGAATGACGTTGCTTCTTATGCTGAGGCAATTTGCCTCCCTTAATAACAGAATCCAATTTCTCACCAAAGAGGCGCAATCCCCCATAGGGGAGAGCTGTAAGTGACTTCTTAGCCACCGTGTCAGCCGCCCACTGGCGTAGCCATATAGACCGCCGAATAGCAACTAGCAAGGCAGAAGTTCTGCTACACATGGCCATGGTATCATCCAAAGCAGAAAGTATAAAAGATACAAATAATTCACATCGCTTAAGAGCGGCAAACTCAGAGGCTGGATCAAGCCCTGAGGTATTCAATAGGTCTCTAATAACAGACCTAATAGCGACTGCCATAAGTGCCGAGGCACCCACAGGCCGCAAGGCCGAGCCAACGCTAGCAAACGCATGGCAAGCCATTTGATCAATCCGTTTGTCTTCCCCATCCTTGAGGGTAGTAGACTCCAGAGAATGCAAAACAGAAGAATTGAACAAACTAAGCACAGGTGTATCCCCCACGGAAAAAAGGATATTTTTTTATCCCAGCCGAAAGGAACGCCACGCAGGCTTCTCCCATTCCTTAAGAATGATCTCTTCAAAATGTTCAAAACGAGGCTTGGAGACACCAAAGAACTCCCCTTTCTGAGGAGGGACAGCTTCTGGGAAATCGATTGCCAAAACCTCATACAATTGAGCAAAAGCTTCAGGGGTGTCAAAAACCTCCGCTTCATCCTGTTCAGCGTCAACACCCACAAATTGCTGACCAGAAATATAAGATTCCTCAAAGAATTCTCCTTCCAACGGAGAACAATCTGACCAATCTAGACGCTCGCTACAATAAAGCTCACTTGTCGCAACGGCAGGAGCTAAATGTTTTTTTAGCTGAGGCCTTCTTAGCCACAGAGCTAGACATTTTTCAATATGCGCCAGTCTGGCACATACATCAAAGAGACTCTCCACCCATGACAATATCACTGGGGGTATGGACAAGACAAGGTGGAGTGGGAAAAGCAGGAGCCCCAGACCCTGAGGCTTAGGCCTCTGACTGCTGTATTATAGTCAATTGAGCACAAGATACACAAAGAAATGCATTATCCCCAACAAGGGATGCCCCACAACGTAAACACTGCCGAGTCTGCCCTGAGGGAACTGAAAGCCCAGTATCCTGAGATACCTCCATATGGTGTCTGTTAAAATATACTTAATTATTTTATAGTCGCCAAGTATTTGGAATTTACGCAATAGCTACCCAGGATGCCCCTTAATAATCCCAAGTGGGAGGATTTCAATGAAGGACCAGGAGAAACCCCTAATGAAGAGTTTCCACCTGGAAAGAAATACAATAAGCCTTATGCACATAGGAGTAAAGAGACCAGCAATAAAAATACCATTTTGTGAGTACTCACCTGTAAAATGGATATTGTCAGTGTGTCACACACCCCGCTTCCCCTTTAATTCTTACGATCGGGTTACTCAACCAGCAGGTGGCGACGTTGCAGAGAGAAGTCTTGAAAACGAGCCCCTTCCGGCCTACATATACCTGGGACCTCCCACTTAACACCCAGTGAATTCAAACAGCAGTAAGACAAGGTAACAGGAAATCCAACGGTAACCTCAAAATAAAAAGGAAAGCTTCACCATAGAGAGGATCCAGGATACCAAAAAGGGCGGGTGAAGCGGGGTGTGTGACACACTGACAATATCCATTTTACAGGCGAGTACTCACGAAATGGTATTCTCAGTGTGTCACACACCCCGCTTCCCCTTTAATTCTTACGATCGGGACATCCAAAAGCAGTGTCCACAAGGGATGGGTATCCGAAGGCAAAATGAAGCATTACTTAAATCACTGCAGTCTGCAGAACCTTGCGGCCAAACAGCATCTGCTAAGGCCCGCACATCAACCTTGTAAAACTTGGAAAAAGTATGAACAGTAGACCAAGTAGCAGCCTTACAAACTTGTTCAACAGAAGCTTGGTGCTGAAAAGCCCAAGACGCTCCAACGGCGCGAGTAGAATGAGCAGTGATACGAAAAGGGGGAACTTTCCCCTTAGCAGAATAGGCCCCAATAATGGCCTGACGTATCCATTTGCTAATGGAAGACTTGGCCGGAGCCAAACCCTTCCTAGGCCCACAGGGCACAACCAAAAAGGCATCAGTTTTACGAAAAGGAGAAGTAGAAATCAAATAGTACGTAACACAGCGTACTACATCCAAACAATGCAAAATCCTCTCCTTGTCATTCTTAGACTTAGGACACAAGGAGGGAAGAATATCCCGATTCAAATGAAAAGCAGAAACAACCTTAGGAAGAAAATCCGGTTTGAAACGAAAAACCACCTTGTACTGATGCCTCTCAAAATAGGGCGCCTGAATCGACAAGGCCGCCAACTCCGAGACACGCCGAACCGAAGTGATAGCCACCAAGGCGGCAGTCTTCTGAGTCAAGGTAGACAGAGCAACAACCTGCAAGGGCTCAAAGGGAGGAGCCTGAAGAGCAGAAAGAACCAAGTTCAAGTCCCAAACAGGGAGTAAAGGTTTCCTGGGAGGCCGCAAATGCGTAACCCCCTGGAAACAAAGTTTTAATTAAGGGATGAAGCGCAAAACGCTTCTGAAAAAAGATAAGGCAGAAACCTGCCCTTTCAAAGTACTCAGCTGGAGACCAGAGTCCAGCCTTGATTGCAAAAAATCCAGAACCCCTGGAAACCGAAAAGACCCTACAAGGCAAAGATCTAACCTCACACCAGGCGATATAGGCTTTCCAAGTCCTATAGTAGATGGTAGAAGAAGACCTCTTCCGGGCACAGATCAGAGTCTTAACAACCGAGTCAGAAAGATCCTCCTCCCTCAAAATGAAGGTTTCAGCAGCCAAGCCGTCAAACCCAGCGTTAGTAAATTGGGGTAACAGAGCCGACCCTGAGTGAGCAGATCGGGCCGAAGAGGTAGAACGACCTGATCCACCGCCAGCCGAACGATGTCTGCAAATCATACTCGCCTTGGCCACCTTGGAGCCCCGAGAATGGCGGACACCCTTTCCAGAGCCAGCTTCCGTGCCACCCTGCCTAGCATGGGTATCGGAGGAAAAAGGTACAGAAACCCCAGATCCCCCCCAGCTCAGGGACATGGCGTCCACCGCCAGAGGATCCTGGGAGAGCGACACGAAGGTCGGAAGCCTGCAATTGTGACGAGAGGCAAACAGGTCCACCTCCGGTGTCCCCCACCGGAGACACAGCGACCGAAAGACTTGAGGATGGAGAGCCCATTCTCCCAGACGGGAAGAGCACCTGCTCAACAGATCCACTAACCTGTTTTCCACACCCGGAATGTAAACTGC
This sequence comes from Gastrophryne carolinensis, assembly GCA_027917425.1. Lineage (NCBI taxonomy): Eukaryota > Metazoa > Chordata > Amphibia > Anura > Microhylidae > Gastrophryne > Gastrophryne carolinensis. The sequence continues at coordinate 102,841,013 of CM051241.1, forward strand.
CGAGAGACAAGGAACATGGGCCTCCGCCCAGGTCAGGATCAGGGACACCTCTCTGAGGGCACCCAGACTGCAAGTCCCTCCCTGATTGATGTAAGCAACCACTGTTCGATTGTCCGAACGAACCTGAACCGGAAGGCCCAGAACATGCTGAATCAAAAGAACAAGAACCAGACGGATGGCTCTCAGTTCCAGAACATTGATGGGCAAGTGGGCCTCTCGAGGTCCCCACTGCCCCCGAAACTGAAGATCCTTCCAGAATCCCCCCCATCCCAAAAGACTGGCGTCCGTGGTGACAATTTCCCAAAGAGGGGTCAGGAAAGACCTGCCCCTCAAGAGATTGGTCGAGACCAACCACCACTGAAGGGACTGCCGGACCCGGGAGGACAACTGGAAGGGCTGATCCAAACGACCGTGGTCGCCGGTCCCAAGACGCCAACAGATGAAGCTGAAGCGCCCTTGTGTGAAATTGAGCATAAGGAACTGCCTCGAAAGAGGCATCAACCCTACCAGTCTCATCCCCAGACGGATGGACGGTCAAGGATTGGAAAGGAACCGAGCCAATTCCTGAATCAGACAAATCTTGGACTGAGGCAGAAACACCCTGTGTTGACAAGAATCCAACCGCATTCCCAGAAAGGACACCACCCTGGCTGAGGGAGGACTTGGGAAAGTTGATCACCCAACCAAAGCTTTCCAGCATGGAGACCTCCGTCCTGGTGTCCGTCTCCGATTGATTGAGAGAAGAAGCCATGATCAGAAGGTCGTCCAGATAAGGCACGACGCGAATGCCTTGAAATCGGAGAATGGCCATCACCCCTGCCAGCACCTTGGTGAACACTCTTGGAGCCGAGGTAAGGCCAAACGGAAGTGCTACGAATTGAAAATGCCGATCCTTCATCACGAACCGAAGAAAACGATGAGCCTGGCAGATGGGAACATGAAGGTAAGCATCCTTGATGTCTATGGACGTCATGAAGTCCCCCTGTCGAAGAGAACTGATGGCCGATCGCAGAGTTTCCATGCAAAACTTCCGAGTACGGATGAACCTGTTAAGGAACTTCAGATCCAGGACGGGACGAACCGACCCGTCTTTCTTGGGGACTGTGAAAAGATTGGAGTAAAACCCGAGGCCCACCTCCAAATGCGGCACCGGCCGGATGACCGCCATCTCCAGAAGATTCTTCACCGACACCAGGAGCCCCAGCGCGGCCAAAGGATCAGTGGGCACCCAAGACCAGAAAAACCGCGGAGGGCGAGACTCGAACTCCAGCTTGTAACCGGACGACACCACCTCCTGGATCCATCTGTCCGGAACCTCCTGGTCCCAAACCAGGGAGAAGTGTCGCAATAGTCCCCCCACCCGCACGGGTGAGGGCACCCCCTCATTGCTGAGCGGGCTTACCCGCAGGCTTGGGCTTGGCGCCCCAGGACTGACCTGGACGGCCACAGCCCCTGCCCCGGGTCCAACCTGCACCCCTGGTAGCGGGAAAGGAGGCCCCTCTGCCCGCTATGACTCCCCGAAAGGAGGGACTGAAGGAAGTCATACCCCGAAAGGGACGAGGCAACTTGAGGCAACTTACCACCCTTGGTAACTGAATCCAATTTATCGCCAAACAGGCGCAAACCTACAAAAGGAAGAGCTGTAAGCGACTTCTTAGAGTTAAAGTCCGCCGTCCACTGGCGCAGCCCCACTGACCGACGAACCACCACCAATAGAGCCGCGGTCCTGCTACACATCGCAAGCGCATCATCCTGGGCGGTCATGACAAAGGAAATAAACGATTCACACTGCTCTCAAGTGACTGCCATCAGCATGCACTACAAGCACAATGCAGACAAACAAACACAAAACCAAAAACCTGATTGAATGTCAGCGCCCTCAGCCGAGCTAGGGACTGCTGGCCTGTTGCCGAGTGCAGTGTAATGTAGTGAGGCTGCAAATGAGAACGAGGCAGGAAGGCCGGGCTCAGCAAGCGACGCGCTCCGGCCCCGCCCCCCGCCATGAACCATACCACGTGGGCCGAGAGGGAGCGCGGCCCCGCCTCTAAGACACGAGCAGCGCGGCCCGCCGAATGGTGGCGCAGCGTGCAAACGGGTGCCAACAGGCGCCCTCAGCCCATAACACATCCAGCAGTTAAGGTTATTTAAAAACTGCTCCAAGTACGCGCCCGCACGCCGCAGCGCTGACCCCGCGGCTGCCAGTGCTTCTCAAACACAGAATCACACAAGTGTAAAGCACCCCATACAAAACCACCCCCCAACGCGAAGGGACCAAGCGGGAGAAGGTGGCTAAGGGGGAACACCGGGACAGGGGCATCCCAAATCCGGACCACCATGCCGGATAACCGCATTGCCCCACGCGTGGGGACGAGCGGAGGAGATAAGCTCCTAGGCATCATAGTGCCATCTACCGTTGCCCAGCCAGCAGCCTAGGCTGGGAGGCTTCCGTTAACTATCTAGGCATATAAACAATTGACTGGGCAGAAATAGACCAAAAAGGGGGGTGCCGGGGTTTGACCCCAGCTACCTGCAAGCAGGAGGAGACTTCTTCCTTCTGTCTTGTCGCATCTTGCAGAGAGAAAACACTGGGTATTAGGTGGGAGGTCCCAGGTATATATAGGCCGGAACGAGCTCGTTTTCAAGACTTCTCTGCAACGTCGCCACCTGCTGGTGGAGTAACCCGATCGTAAGAATTAAAGGGTACTCACAGCACCACAAACGGGATAAGCAACCAGACCATCGATCGGACAGCAACCAGACCATCGATCGGACAGCAACCAGACCATCGCAGCAGAGAACGGAGGGCGGGCCAGGGAGAGCTGATAGACTGAAGCCACGCAAAAGAATGGGGCCGGACACAGCGCGCCAAGCCCCGCCCACATCCAGGTCCGCATGCTGGAGAAAAAAAAAAAAAAAAAAAAAGGGGGGAAATTCAAATTGACAAAAAAAAAAAAAAAAAAAACCACACAGGTATGCCAGCCTCTTCTCCCTTTCTTTTATATATACTTAATTCGAAAAGTGCATAGGAAACAACACTCAGAAATAAAGACCCCCCCCCTCCTCATCACCCCTGCAGGGCCCAGGAGAGCAAAGGGGGGGAGGTACAAAAGGCACAGGGAGATTTCATGGGATGGGGCATCCCATGCCGAGGGACACCAACCCGGATTCCACCTACTTCTTTGAGGTCTCACGGGGGGAGAAAACTCCCATATACACCCCAAGGCAATACCCTTGCCTGAGCCCTTCAGCCAGGGCTGGGAGGCATATCACAAGTATAATAAAAACGAGGTTCAGGCAGAAATAGAAAAGTCAGGGACTTATCCAGGCTACCTGCAGGAAAGAGTCATCTTCTGAATGCTTCGCTGACTGCAGAGACGAAAAGACTGGGGAATAGTGGGATGTCCCAGGTACTTATGGACCAGGAGGGGCTCCTTTTTTCCATGTCATCTCTGCAAGATTGCCCTCTACAGGCCAGTTTCCCAAGTGTCATGGATGTTGGAAGCAGGGTGTGCGACATACTAGGAATATTGGAACATGCAGATACGCATCCTTGATGTCTATGGACGTCATAAAATCCCCTTGAAGGGAATTGATAGCCGAGCGCAGAGTCTCCATGCGGAACTTCTTGGCTCTGAGAAACCGGTTGAGAACCTTGAGATCTAAAATGGGTCTCACCGAACCCTCCTTTTTGGGAACCGTGAAAAGGTTGGAGTAGTAACCCTGCCTCTCTCCAACAGAGGCACCGGGCATATAACCCCCATGTCCAGAAGGTTTTTTTTACTGCTAACAGGAGCCCCTGTGCAGCCTGAGGGTCCGAGGACACCCGAGACCTTAAGAATCTTGGGGGCGGCCAGTACTCGAACTCCAGTTTGTACCCGGAGACCACTTCCAAGATCCAATTGTCCGTGACCTCCCGGGTCCAGACCTGGAAGAAGAGCCGCAGCCGCCCCCCCACCCTTGCGGGTGAGGGCGCCTCTTCATTGCTGAGCTGGTTTAACGGCAGGCTTGGGCTTGGAACCCCAGGCAGGCGCGGGACGTGCCCGACCTCTGCCTCTGTTCCAGGATGAGCCCCTGACACCTGAGAAGGCCAGACCCCTAGTCGCTCTGGCCCCTCAAAAGGAAGGAGTGAACGAGCCCGCCCACCGAAGGGGGCAGCACCGTTTCCTCCACTGAGGTAACTTACCTCCTTTAGCAACAGCATCCAATTTTTCTCCAAACAGCCGCGAACCCAAGAAGGGAGGAGCTGTGAGCGACTTCTTGGCCCCAATGTCCGCTGTCCACTGGTGGAGCCAGACCAATCTGCGCATAGCCACCAGTCCTACTACACACGACAATAGAATCTTCCATCGCAGCCATGACAAAATCCATAAACAATTCACATTAAGTATAGCGAACTCAGCGACATCTGGATCAAGCTGAGTGTTATAAAGCCAGTCCCTGATAAGGGACCAGGTAGCAAGCGACACCAGGGCAGATGCACTAACCGGCCGCAGGGCAGAGCCCACGTTGGCAAATGCGTGGCACGCCATCTGATCAAGGCTCTTATCCTCGCCATCCTTAAGGGAGGTGGTGTCAGGGGTGTTCAGCACAGAAGAGTTGGTCAAACCTAAAAACGGGCGCGTCGACCTTGGGAGGCGAAGACCAGCACTTGACCGCCTCCACCGGAAAAGGATACTTCTTATCCCATCCCTGAGGCACACCAGGAAGCTGGCAGGGCCTTTTCCATTCTCTAAGTATCAGTGCATCAAAATGCCCCTGGGTAGGGAATTCCGGATGGGGCTTGTGAGCCCCCAAAAATTCCCCCTTCTTAAGAGGGGGCCCCTCAGGTGGATCAATATCCAACACCTCCAATAAATATGACAAAACAGTGGCCGTATCAACGGCATCTCCCAGCGCCTGCACGATATTGGAATTCCCAGGCTGACCATAGTCAGCCTCTGAATCCTGATAAAATTCCTCCTCCTCTAATGGGGAATAATCGGACAATTCAGCGGACTCGTCAATATACCACAAAGACTGGGCCGACAAGTGTCTTTTAGCCTGGGCCTTCTTGCCCAACGTGCTAGCAATCATTTTCTCTATGCTGGCCAACCGAGCCCAAACATGAGAAAGCGACTCCTCACTGGTACCAATGTCACTTGGGGTACGGATCAGGTGGGGAGGGGAAGGCGAAGCGGGAGGAGCCGACACCAGAAGGCTGGGTACCAGTCTGCTGCGTTATGGCCTTGTGTGCATGGTATACAAATCAGCACATTCTCCCCCGTAAGGGATACCCCACACATGGCCTGTATTGTCTCAGAGGGATCCCGAGCCCGGTATCCTGCAGAGCCTCCATATGGTGAATTTTTGTGGTCAGTCGCAAGACCGTAGGGAATTACGCATAAGCAACCCGGGATACCCGGTGGGAGGATTTTTGGGTGGACAATTTTTATCAAGGGACCCCCTAATATGCACATATACAGGGCCTGTAATACAAAATAAGCCACATAAGAGCAGAGCAGTGTAAATGCAATATATGATCTAACAGCCACACATTGAAACAAATAAATAAAAATATATAATATATATTTTCTATCTCACACAGCCAAGGACTAAGACCAGTGGGGGCCCCCGCTAAAATAAGGGCCCCCACGCACACACACCAGCTGAAGAAAATGGCCATCAGGCCCTTACCACCCCAAGTGCAATCTGCCTGTCAGGAAAGATGGCCCCCACGCTATCTCGTGCCTAGGAAGGGAGAGCAGGGGGAGGGCGGGCCAGCACAGTACGTGCGTTTCGAGGCCACGCCCCACTCCCAGCAACACGGACCCCTAGCAAGGAGCCTGTAATGGTGCCAAGGGGGCGGGGCTACCGCGGCCGCGCCGAGAGCCCGGCCCCCTTCCCGAACGCAGCCTGAGGGGGGAGAAGCTCCCTCAGTCTGAAGTAAAGCATTGAGGCCAGAACAGTATGCACACCCACACTGACAAGGTAGGGGTAAAACAGAATATAGGCCAAAACGGAATATAGGCCAAAACGGAATATAGGCCAAAACGGAATATAGGCCAAAACGAAATATAGGCCAGCCCCCCCCCCCCCCCGGAGGGGAATCAGGGACCCGGAAGGGGGGAATCCAGCCAGGAGCCAGCCATAAGTCTAATGGGACAGGGCATCCCACACCAGGATCACCAAAAACCTGGATAACCGCCTACCCCATAGTGAGGTCTCACGGTGGAGCATTGCTCCTGCTGCACCCATAGGGTGCTCCTACCTTCACCAGGACCCGCAGCCTAAGCTGGGAGGCTCAATATGGGGCAATTTAGAAGGGTCCTGGCAGTAATAAGGATAATTAGAAGGCCAGGCGCGAGCCCGGCTTACCTGTAAGTAAAGAAGTCTTCATCTTCTGTCTTGTCGCCTTCCCTGCAGAGAAGGAACTGGGGAATTGGTGGGAGGTCTCAGGTATATATGGACCGGGAGAGGCTCTTTTTCACATATTCATCTCTGCAGGAGTTCGCCCTCTACTGGAGAATACCCAGATGTAATGATGAAGGAAGTGGAGTGTATAGCACACTTAAAATAAATTAGAAAATAAAACCGCCCGCGAGGGCACTTACAGACCACGGTAGGTAGAGGACCAAAGCGAATAAGCCAGCCAAGCAGACAAGATGGCGTTGGTATACCTCGAGGGGCAGGCCGGTAACCGCAATGACGCGGAACCCGCCATAGTTCAGGTGTGGTGCACACTACTCATTGAATAAAACCAGACCCACAAAAACTTCGCAACCAGCTGCATTTGACTTAAACACAACTTTATTGAAACTCAAGCAACGATTCACAAATTCAGTTTTGGGAATTTTAATAGCAACTTGGGTAGAACAGTTTTTATTAGGCTTTGCTTGCAAAAAAAAAGAAAAAAAAAAAAAAAACACACTCCCCGTGTGGGTAGGAAGAAAAGGCAGCGACAAGTAGTAAAGCTTAAAAGAAAACAAAAATAAATTAAAAACTTCAAGTTTTCAGGAGAAATTCTGTGGTTAAAAAGGCGAGTCGTTCTAGCAAAAAAAAAAAAAAAAAAAAATCCCTCCCCAATGAATATAACAGCTACTTGGGTGCCTCTCTACCGATCATTTTACAAGTGCTGACCCTCTCTCACTCAGCACCCAAGTGAGACAAGTTCCTATTCCCAAACTAGGTGCTGTGGGGAGTGTGGCCGGTGAGTTCTAGGCATTTTTATTCGGGGGAGAAGAGGGGGGTTAAAAGAATCCTTCTATTCCTCGGGCATACACCCTTGAAGACGGTTGTAGCTGAATTTAGGAGTGCATCGCTTGAGAATTACCTCGAGGAGCGCCCCGAGTGCCTCCCTGCCCAGTGCCACGTTTAAAATTTTGCTGATATCCATCCTAAAGAGGAAACAGAAAAAGGGTCAATCTATAGAATTAGATGTTAAAGATAATTTTTTTATGCCTTTGAAATATCTGTTTAAGGTAGCACTATTGTGAAAAAAATGGCCCAATTATAAAAATCCATATAAATATGCTGGATTGTGGTAGGAGGGGTCACATACACCCTGCATTAAGAAATATCCATCCAGGCTTGTGTCTATTTTAGTAGAAGGAAGAAGAAATGGGGTGACAGGTTTAGTGTATCAGGGGTGACAGAACCCGTCACCCCTGGATTTTATTTCTACAAGGAGAAAACCACAAGCTTGGGAGTTTTATTCAGTTCAGGTGTATAAGTGACACCTCCTCTCGTTCAGGTGTATAAGTGACCCCTCCTCATTAGCCATGTGTTTATATAGATTTTTAATATTACACAATTTCACAATAGTGCTCCTTTATAGTGCATTTACAACCCAATTGGCACCTTAAATGTACATCAGGCGATTGGTCCACTTAAGATTTGAGGTCCATTGAGAAGGATGGCGACACAATCTGTTTACATTCCCAAAGTTAGCCTACAGTTATAATTCATGCAGACCAAACCCCAGGACTTCCACCCCCAGGATCTGGTCCACTTTACAAGGGAATCCAGTTTTGGGATGCCCCTGTTGTGAAAGCCCCTGGGTTTGCCCTGCACAGGCTTGTCTACAATTGTGGAATTAATGCACCTCTAGGACAGGGTGGACAGGTTTTTGGTCTGCTTTAAGAAACTTATGAATCCAAAACAAGTCTCCATGTGCCCTCTACAGTCATGATCCATTGGCAAGCAGTAATAACACAATTCTGTGAAATACTCACCTGTAGAATTAGTATTATACGTATACAGTACGTCCTGCTCCAGATATAATACTTACACTTGGGTTATCCTCCGCCAGAGGGCACAGTGCACTGCAGACATGCAAAAAAAGGCTCCTCCCGGCCCTTCATATACCCAGGGACCTCCCACAAATCCCCAGCATTGAAAAGCAGTGAACCAGAAGCCGGGAGAATTCAACCACCAAAAACAACTGGTAATGATAACAATCACCATACAGGGGATCCAGAATAAAGCAAAAACCAGGGTGGGGTGGAGCAGGATGTACTGTATACGTATAATACCAATTCTATAGGTGAGTATTTCACAGAATTGTATTATTCTAAGTATACAGTACGTCCTGCTCCAGATATAATACTTACACTTGGGACATCCAATAGCAGTGTCCATAAAAGTAGGGTGGGATCCCCCCATAAAAGGCAACAGCATGCAGTTTAAACTACTGCCGCCTGCAAAACCTTGCGGCCAAACACAGCATCAGCTGAGGCCCCAACATCAACCTTGTAAAACTTGGAAAAGGTATGAACAGAAGACCAAGTAGTGGCCTTGCAAACTTGTTCAACAGAAGCCTGGTGCTGGAAAGCCCAGGAGGCCCCAATAGCACAAGTAGAATGAGCAGTAAGACGGAAAGGAGGACTCTTCCCCTTAGCAGAATAGGCCTGAATCACAGCCTGACGGATCCATTTGCTGATAGTAGACTTGGTAGGAGCCAAACCCTTCCTAGGCCCAGAAGGCACAACAAAGAGCATCAGTCTTCCTGAAAGCCGCAGTGACAACCAGGTAATACTTCAAACACCTGACCACGTCCAAGGAATGCAGAACCCTTTCCTTGTTGCTAGGATTGGGGCACAAGGAAGGAAGAACAATGTCCTGATTCAAATGAAAGGCAGACAACCTTAGGCAGAAAATCCGGCTTGAAGCGGAACACCACCTTGTCCTGGTGCCTCTCATAGTACGGAGGCTGAATGGATAGAGCAGCCAGCTCACACGCCTAACCGAAGTTATGGCCACCAAAAAGACAACCTTGAGGGCGAGAACAGCCCGGGCAACATCGTGAATAGGCTCAAAGCGAGCACCCTGCAAGGCAGATAAAACCAAGTTTAAATCCCAAACGGGGACCACCGGTTTACGAGGGGGACGCGCATGAGTGACCCCCTGAAAGAAGGTCTTAACCAAATGATGTTCAGCAAAGGACTTCTGAAAGACGGAAAGGGCAGAAACCTGACCCTTCAGAGTACTGAGTTTTAGACCTAACTCCAAACCATGCTGTAAGAACTCCAGAACCCTGGGGACAGAGAACTCCCTACAGGGAAGAGACCTAGACTCACACCAGTCAATGTAGGTACGCCATACTCTGTAATAGATAGCAGCAGAAGTCTTCTTCCTAGCCTGCACCATAGTACCTACCACAGAGGCAGACAAACCCTTCTCCATCAAGATGGAGGTTTCAGCAGCCAGGCCGCCAAAGCCAGCGTTTGTAAATTGGGATGGCGTAGGGAGCCCCGAGTTAGCAGATCTGGCACCCCTGGCAGATCGTACTGGTCTACTGCCATTTGAACCACGTCTGCGAACCACACTCTTCTTGGCCACCTGGGGGCCACTAGAATCCCAGGCACCCCCTCCAGAGCAATCTTGCGCAGAACCCTGCTCAGAAGGGGGAATGGTGGAAGTGCATACAGGAGCCGAAACTCCTTCCATGACATGGACAGGGCATCCGTGGTCAAGGCCAGAGGATCCTGAGACAGGGACACAAAGGCCGGGAGCTTGTGGTTGTGACGGGATGCAAACAGGTCCACATCCGGTAGACCCCAACGGTGACACAGGGGCTGGAATACCCTGTTGCAGAGGGACCACTCTCCCTGACGGGACGTCCCCCTGCTCAGAGCATCTGCAAGCAGATTCTCCGCCCCTGGAATGTAAACAGCCGAAATGCACTGTACATTGGCCTCTGCCCATGTCAGAATCAGACACCTTCCAGAGGGCACCCTTGCTCCGGGTCCCTCCCTGATGGTTGATGTAGGCAACCGCCATCCTGTTGTCTGAGCGTACCTGGACCAACAGACCCCTCAGGTGTTGGGTCAACCGCTCCAGTACCAACCAGACTGCCCGCAATTCCAGAATGTTGATGGGTAAATGGGCCTCCTGAGGACCCCACTTCCCCTGGAAGCGCAGGGACTTCCAGAATCCCCCCCCAACCTGACAGACTGGCATCCGTTGTGACCGTCTCCCAGGAAGGGGCCAGAAAAGACCTGCCCCCTATCAAGTTCCCGAGGTCCAGCCACCACGCAAGGGACAGTCTGACCGAGGGGGAGGGGGGGGAAGCACACAGACCCCATCCAAGGACGCTGGGTTCTTGTCCCATACTGACAGAAGGTGAAGCTGCAGAGGTCTCAAATGGAACTGAGCAAAGGGCACCGCCTGGAAGCTCGCCACCATCAGGCCCACCAGCTGCATTCCCTGCCTGATGGAGGGCTGTGGGCACGAGAGCAGGAACCTGGACTGCGCTGTCAGAGCTTCCACCTTCTGTTGAGGAAGGAATATCCGTGACTGAACCGTATCCATAATCATTCCCAGGAACGGGGTCACAGAGGATGGGGACAGAGGACTTGGGGTAATTGATTACCCAGCCGAAGGACTCCAGGGTGGACACTACCAGCTGAGTGTCCAACTCTGCCTGCCGCAGAGACCGAGAGGTGATGAGGATGTCGTCCAAGTAGGGCAGCATGCGTATGCCCCTTAGCCTTATCAGGGACATCACCCCTGCCAGCACCTTGGTGAACACCCTGGGAGCCGACGTGAGGCCGAATGGCAAGGCCACAAATTGGTAATGCTGATCTTTCAGTGCAAATCTGAGAAACCTTTGGTGTCCTGGAAACACCGGGACGTGAAGGTAAGCATCCTTGATGTCTATGGACATAAAGTCCCCTGGGCACAGAGAGCCGATGGCGGATCGCAGAGTTTCCATGCGAAAGTGCTTGTTCTTGACAAATTTGTTGAGGATTTTTAAATCCAGAATGGGCCTGACTGACCCATCCTTCTTGGGTACTGTGAAAAGGTTGGAGTAGAACCCCATGCCCCTGTCTAAGGGGACCTTGCAAATGACCCCTAGATCCAGGAGACCCTGCACGGCCATCAACAAGACCTGAGCTGAGGCAGGGTCTTGAGGAATCCGGGACCCAATGAATCTGGTGGGGGGCCGCACAGCAAACTCCATCTTGTAGCCGGAGGACACTACCTCCTGAACCCCCCGGTCCGAGACGTGGCGCCTCCAGACCTGCTCGAAGTGCTGCAGACGTCCCCCCACCCTGACGGGCGAGGGCATCCCCTCATGCCTGAGGGGTCTTGGGAGGGGCTTTGGACTTGGGCCCCCAGGAGGAACCGGGACGGTGTCCTCTATTCCTGTGCCAGGAATCTGCGCAGGACCCAGCGAAGGACACCCCTTTTCCCTGTTTAGCCCCACGGTAGGGGATTGAAAGGGTGCCCTGGCCTCGAAAGGGCCGAATCTGACGCCTGCGCTGGGGTAACTTGCCTCCTTTGGCGAAGAGGTCCAGACGGTCCCCAAAGAGGCGTAGCCCGTTAAATGGAAGCCCAGTAAGGGTTTAGTGGCATTGTCAGCAGCCCACTGTCGCAACTAAACCGTGCAGCGTATAGCTACCACCAGGGCAGAAGATCTGGCACACATCCTTATAGTATCGTCCGATGCAGACAGGATAAAGTTTACAAACACATCACAGTTAGACAGTGTATTGACCGTATCAGGTGGCAACTCATCCGTGCCATCGAGTGCATTCCTGACCATGGCCCTGAGCACTACCGCCGTGATGGCTAAGCCGCAAACCGGGCGTAGGGTTCCTCCCCCAAATGCAAAGGCATGGCATGCCAATTGATCAACACGCCGGTCCTCAGAGTCCCGTAGCGTAGTAGTGTCAGGGGAGTGCATAATAGAGGTGTTGGACAACCCTAGAATAGGAGCATCGACCTCGGGGGGCGATGACCAGCGCTTAACTAAGTCAGCTGGGAAGGGATACTTCCTATCCACACTCTTAGGGATCCCAGGTAGTCTGCTGGGATGTTCCCATTCTTTAAGCACGAGGCTATTGAAATGGGTTTGCTCGGGAAATTCCAGACGAGCCTTAGCAGTATGAAAAAGCTCACCCCTTTGCCTGGGAGCCGCAATAGGAGGAGAGATGGACAAAACTTCAAATATCTGAACCAGCAGTCTGTCAATATCATCCGAGGTCCAGTGCTCGGAACCAGACTCGTCCTGACCCCTCGACTCCTCGTCATATGACCCCGAGTCAGAGAACAGCTCCCCTTCGTCCGAGGGGGGGGGGGTAGCCGTAAGGATGCAACAACTCATCAGATTCCAAAGGGAAAAGAGCAGAGTCACGGGTTAAATGCTGCCTCTTAGCGGTGGCCTTACGCGCTAATGAGCTAGCAAGCAATCTTTCAACACTGGCCAGTCTAGTAGCCACATCAGGATGAGAATCCCCGCTTGTATTGGGGGTTAGACTCAGGCTTGGGGGAGTAGGTGAATTGAGGCGAGGTGCAGGCCCAGCCACCGGAGGGCGCGGGAAGAACCGATAGCGCCTGCTGTGCACAAGGAACACAGACTCGTGCATTGTCACCGCTGCTAGGTAAGACCCCACAAGCTACACACAGCCAGGCTAGTCCCGAAGGAACCCCATTCACAATATCCTGGGAAGCCTTCATATGGCGATTTTATCAGCACAATAGGCCAGTAGGGATTGACGCTGTAAGCTACCCTGGATGCCCCAATAACCCGCGGGGAAGTGGGAGTAATTTAATAGTCTCAACCGGGGGGATACGCCGGGCCGGGAGAAGCCACCGGAATTCACGGTCTGAAAGACATAAGGGGAACAGGAATGTCAGAGCCATGCGCCAGGGTGTGATAAAGGTAATATAAAATAGTCTGTGAGGGCACTTACAGAGGGGGAGGATGGTCTTCACCATGCGCGCGTAAGAATGGCGCCAAACGAACCTCGAAGGGCGGGCCAGAGCTGACCGTGATGCGGAGCGCGCCAAGCCAGGGCCCCGACCCCCCCGAAGCTCCAAAATAGCATAGCCAATAGAGAAAACCGGGCAGTGACGCCTGAAAAAATTGATCGAGTGGGTTACCGTAGCAAGGCCACTACAGGCTAAGAAAAAGACGCCGCAACATCAGCAAAGCCACCACCGCCCATGCAGTACAACCATAGAGGAAGGGCGCAGCGGCGACCAATACAAGTAAAAAGTACACAGCACGGCTCTGACACTCATTCCAGGCAAACGCGAACTAAGGCCATAAGCGTGTAATAGGGTACACTGAGGCCGCCATACTCACAAACCCTTCCCTCCCCCTTCTTTCCCCCCAGGCTAGGGGGGGGGGGGGGGGGGGGGGACGAGGGAGGATGGCGACCCCCACCGCTGCACGGGGCATGGGACAATGATGCGGGAGGGGCATCCCCTAGAGGATCACCATCAGCCTAAACCACCTACCCTTTGGTGGGGGACTGCGGTGGAGCATGGCTCCGGTAAGCACGCATGGTGCTGCCTACCTTCACCCGACCAGCGCAGCCCAGGCTGGGAGGCACATCACAAATAGACGGGTGGGAGTAGTCCAACAGGGCCACAGGCTGTAATAGCCCCACTCACCTGCGAGAGAGTGATACTTCATGTCTTCGCAGTCAGCACTGCAGAGAAATCTGGGGATTTGTGGGAGGTCCCTGGGTATATGAAGGGCCAGGGAGGAGCCTGTTTTTTGCATGTCTACAGTGCACAGCGCCCTCTGGCGGAGGCTAACCCAAGTGTAAGTATTATATCTGGAGCAGGACGTACTGTATACTTAGAATAAATAATGAATTAAATTGCAACTCCTGCTGGCCTCTCCTGGCTGTGCACACTCGGCAGCCATTCAGATATGCCTGGCACAGAAGTGCCGACAGTGGCCCAGGCCATCACCATGGTAGTGATGTTTGAGGAGAGTTCAGGGGCCAACCAGGAGGTTACACACACACACACGGGGCATCCTACAGCAGAATTAGATAAGCAATAGCCCAATCAAGAGTCTAATAGCCAGGCTTTGGTTCAGTTTAAAGGCCGAGGGAAGGCAAGAGGACCCCCCCTTTACCCACCGAAACCTTAAAGCGGACCTTCACCACGATTTATTGAAAAGCCCAAACCCTTAAACTATTCCCCAGCATCTAAAATTAATAAACTTATTATTTCCCCCACTGGGCTGCAACTCTGTTCAGGACTTTAGGATATGGGCGCCGCCATCTTGACTCAGAAGCATCACATACTGAGGAGAGCGGGATAAAGTACAGGGGGGGCAGGTTATAGCTGTGCTTTGCTCAGACAGCAGAGCTGGGGTCAGGGAAAGGTCAACAATCCCAGAATGCAGAGCAGCACAGTCAGAAAACACTTCGTTTGCAGGCTGCCTGACGTTCCATGAGCTGCCATCTTGGATGTTTAAGGGCTCATAACATGCAGTAGATGCAGGTAGGATGATTTTTAATGTGAGCAATCTGTATGTAGCGGGTGTGGGAAACATAAGACTCTTATTCAGAGTGAAGGTCCGCTTTAAGCTTTCACACTCTCCTGGGAAAACCCTGCAGCCACTAACTCCAAATGCTCCCAGAAGCTTAACATTACCAAGCCAGACTTGATTGAGTGAGGGTGCGATTTATAGGAACTTCTATTACATCCTCCCAATTCCTGGAGAGGCGGCAAATGACCCAACACCCCCCCCCCCCCCCCCCCCTCGTCTACTTGTACAGAAGGCAGAGCGTGCCTTACCCGTTGGTAGTTGTTGGTATAATCTCTGGGCGCATTAAACTGAGCCTGTGAGTAACCGCTGTTTGGAGTGTTTGAGAAGGCAGGACGGTAGCCATCATATCCTCCTACAAAAAGGTCACAGAGATAAAGGCTAGGAACACTTCCATCCAAAACAGAACATGCATTTTTGAATAGATTAGTTAAAGCAGACCCACAAGGATAGAGAATGAAAATCTCAAATGCTCAACCTGCAGCCCGGGGGCCACATGACCGCTGACCTGCTGTGGGGAAAGGAAAGGGGTAAATAGTGTACCCCTTATTTAACTTTTACTTATCAGTTCTAAGGATTGCCAATGTGCCCCTCCTATATATCCATGCAATTGCCCAACAGAAAAAGGTTGCTTGGAGGAACACAGACAATGATTGTACACCACCCATGGGTGACATCTTTGACAGAATTTGGTCAAATAGATTTTCTATGATTCTCTGCATTGCATTGGTGGGAGCTTACATGGGACGAGTACCGGGAACATAGTTAATCTTAGTGAGGCCTATAAATAAAACAATTCTGTGAGTACTCACCTGTAGATTTTATTTTGGTGGTGTCCTGCTCAGGTCGCTCTATTCTTGACAATTGGGTTATCCGCCACAAGGTGGCGCAGTTGACTGCAAGACAAAACTTGTGACTCCTCCCGACTCTCAAAGGCATCATTTTCCCTAATAATCCCCAGTGGTTGAAAAGCAGTAAATACAGAAACAAGCTGGGAGGCCACAGACCATGTTAGTTTACACAGCCCCAAAATGAACTATCAAAAAGTAATCACCATAACAAGCAAAAAGATAACAGAACAAGGGCGGGATGGAGCAACCCGAGCAGGACACCAAACTCATTCTACAGGTGAGTACTCACAGAATTGTATTTTTCCTGGTGTCCTGCTCAGGTCATCCAAAAGCAGTGTCCAGAAAGGATGGGATCCCCAGTGAGCAACAGCAAGTAGTTCATGACACTACCACCTGAAACACCTTACAGCCCAAAACAGCATCAGCTGAGGCCCTAACTTGTAAAATTTAGAAAAAATATGAACTGAAGACCAAGTTGCAGCCTTACAAACTTGTTCAACCGAAGCTTGGTGCAAACGCCCAAGAGGCACCAAAGCTCTAGAAGAATGAGGGGGAAGAAGGGGGCTCCGTCCCCTTCGCAGAGTACGCTTGCGCCACTGCCTGTCTGATCCATTTGCAGATAGTGGATTTTGCTGGAGGCAAGCCCTTCCTAGGCCCATCAGGAAGGACAAAAAGAGAATCCGACTTCCTAAAAGATTCTATGGCAACCAGATAGTACTTAAGGGCTCTGACCACATCCAGGGAATGGAGGGTCCGCTCCTTAGAATTAGAAGGAGCGGGACACAAAGGCAAGACAAGGTCCTCATTGAAATGAAAAGCAGAAAACCTTGGGTAAGAAACCCGGTTTAAGACAAAAAACCACCTTATCCTGATGCCGCTCAAAGTAAGGAGGCTTCAAAGCACCGCCAGCTCAGAGACGTGACGCACCGAAGTGATAGCTACCAAAAAGACAACCTTCAGAGTCAAAATGGATAAAGCAGCATCTCAAAGGCTCAAAGGGAGGACCCTGGAGAGCAGAAAACACCAAGCTCAAATCCCACACCGGTAGCATAGGCTTACGCGGTGGACGTACATGAGCGACTCCTTGGAAAAATACAATTCTGTGAAGTACTCACCTGTAGAATTGGTATTATACGTATACAGTACGTCCTGCTCCAGATATACTACTTACACTTGGGTTATCCTCCGCCAGAGGGCGCTGTGCACTGCAGACATGCAAAAACAGGCTCCTCCTGGCCCTGGGACCTCCCACAAATCCCCAGCATTGAAAAGCAGTGAACCAGAAGCCGGGAGAATTCAACCACCAAAAACAACTGGTAATGATAACAATCACCATACAGGGGATCCAGAATAAAGCAAAAACCAGGGTGGGGTGGAGCAGGACGTACTGTATACGTATAAAACCAATTCTACAGGTGAGTACTTCACAGAATTGTATTCTAAGTATACAGTACGTCCTGCTCCAGATATAATACTTACACTTAGGACATCGAATAGCAATGTCCATATAGTAGGGTGGGATCCCCAACAAAAAGGCACAGCAGGCAGTAGAGACGCTGTCACCTGCAACCTTGCCACCGAAAGCGACAGGAGCAAAGGCTCCAGCGTCAACATAAAAACCCTTGAAGGGGTATGAACCAGAAACCAAGGTAGCTCTTTAGCAAACTTGTACAACAAAACCTGGTGGTGAAAGGCCAAAGGATACCTACTCACCAGTAGAATCAGAATAAGGCGAGAGAAGCTCAGCACCTCAAAGGAATAGGCCTGAGTAACAGCCTGACAAGATCAAACGCTAATATTCCAGGAAGAAGCCAATCTTCCCTAGGACCAGAAGGGAAAACCATTCAAGTAAAGGCTAGGCCAAGGGCCGCATAACCCCTGGAAGCAGACAAGATCAGGCACATACAGAGGTAGGTGCCCACAAACCCCAAGGGGCATCTGTCCCCCTAAGGGACCAGAAACAATCCAGGAAAAAAAATTCCAGCACCTAATGAGGGAAAATAAATCCCCTTGCCTCAGAGTTACTAGGAATAAGGCACAAAAGAAAGGCGATGTCTTAAACACATGAGCCTAAGCCACCACCAGAGGTAGAAGGAGCACCACCTTATCCTGGTGCATAACAAAGAACGAGGGCTAGCGAAACAGAGCCACCTGCTCAGAGACACGTCTGACAGCCAGTAGACCCAAGGGACAACAAAGGTAAAAGACAGCCAGACAGCCTCCTGAATCGGTCCAAAAAGGAACATCCCACAAGGCAAATTGAATAAAAAATTCAAATCCCAACAGGGACCATAGCATTAAGTGGGGCACGCAATGAGCGACCCCCAAAAGAAAAGCTTTGCCGAGGGAAATAAGCAAAAGACTTCTGCCGGAAGGTGGACAGGGTAGAACCTGACCCTTCAGAGTACCGAGTTGGGGAGCCAACTCCAAGCCATGCTGTAATAACTCTAGAGCCCTGGGAACAGAGAATGCCCAACAGGGAAGAGACCTAGACTAACACCAATCCAAATGGGTAAGCCATACCTCATAAGAATGGAAGAAGAAAAAGAGCGCTGCTCTTAGACTTCCATTAGTCACGAACACAGAGAAGAGACTCCCGTCTCCATAAGGACGGAAGAACCAGCAGTCAGGCCGGCTAGGCCAGAGACTGTAGAATTGGAGTGACGTAACTAAGGGCCTGAGCGAAACAGGGCGACACCCCTAGCAGAACGTACAGAACTACTACCCTAAGGTCTGCGAATCCACACTCCACTAGGCCACCCAGGGGCCACCAGTATCAATGGTCCCCCTACCAGAGCGATTCTGCACAGAAACCCACCTAGCAGGGGGAAGGGAGACAAGACATACAGGCCAGAATGCCCCGTCATAAAATGACTAAATCATCATGACCACGGCCAGAGGAGCCAGGGACAGGGAGATGAGTGGCAAGAGCTTGAAAAAGTGATGGTGCACCAAACAAATCCATACTGGTTGAACTTCATAGTGATCCAAGAATTAGCACATCCTGTCACAGAGGGACCTCCACAGGAACGAATACCAATGATAAGCAGGCAACATTATCCTCCACCCAGAACAGGAACATATACCTTCCTGGGGAACCATCCTGCACTAGGTCCCACACAGATGATTAAGGTAGGCCACAGTCGTCAGACAGACCAAGCACCGCCCAACAGGCAGGCCGGGAAGAGGAGAAGACAGGCGAGATAGCGTCAGCCTGAAAACTCACTGTTTCAATACTAATAGGTACAAGGGCCTCCTAAAAGGCCCCACCTTCCCCACACCTGCATGGGGTTACAGAAGAAACACCTCCCCATCACCTGATAGGTTGGCATCCACGGTGATCATCTGTGGAAGGGGCAAGAAAGGAACTGTCCCCAGACAGGTTCCTAGAGAAAATCCACTCCAAGGAGGGACTCCTAACCAGGGGGGGGGGGGGGGGGGGGGGAAGGCACACATGATCCCGCTCCAGGGATGCTGGGTCCCAGTCCAGTATTAAGAATAGAAGTTGCAGAAAAAAAAACCCCGGTAGAGGAATATAAAGGAACTTCATCTAAGCAAGTCACCAAACGGACCCACCAGCTGCATTCCTGCCTGGTGAAGGGACTGGAACAGCAAGTAGGGACTAAACCCACGCAACCAGATTGTCCACCTTATTGTAGAGGGAGGAAGATTCCCGCCTGAACCGAATATAGATTCATCCCTAGGAATGGAGACACCTATCAAGGGGACAAGGAGGACTTGAGGTGAATAAACACCCATCCAAATGACTCCCAAGGAACACCACCAGCCGAGTAGCTAACTCAACCTGACGGATTGGGAAGCGAGAAGGACCACCTGGCAAGCCTCACGCGGATGCCTCTTGGTCTCCGAGACATAGCTTCCATTAGTACCTTGGTGAGCACTGTGGGGGCAGAAGAGAGGCCGGATAAGGCCACGGGTTAGCAGTGTTGGACATCCAACACAAACCAGAAGAGCCTAGGTGTCTAGAAGACACGGGGAAGTGAGCATAAGCATCCTTGATCTCCCCGGAAGGCAAGGACCCACTAGGCACAAGGCGCTAGTGGCCCATCCCAGATTTTTCATGCAGAAACTGCCTGAATAGTAGAACTGCCGACAACCTGTGAAATCAGAAGGGCAGACTGACTCATCCTTTTGGGAGAATGTGAAGGGGTTGGTGTAGCCTGATAAGGGCAAACTGCAAGTGACCTCCAGACCCCGCAGGCCATGTATGGGCTGCACCTGAACAGAGGCAGGGACCAGGAGTACCCTGACAATCATGGGGGCGGCCACGCAGCAAGCAGACTGACTCATCCCTTTGGGGAAATGTGAAGAGGTTGGTGTAGCGGCACCTGCCTCTGCCTGTTAAGGGCAAACTGCAAGTGACCCCCAGACCCCGCAGGCCGTACATGGCCTGCACCAGCACCCGAGGCAGGGACCAGGAGTACCCCGACAATCTTGGGGGAGGCCGCGCAGCAAACTTTATCCTGTATCCGGAGGAAAGTACGTCCTGTATGCACCAGAAAGAGGCAAAATGCCTCCTGATAGGAGCAAGGTGCTGCAGTCATCCCCTCACCCAGGCAGGCAAGGGCTCCCATCATGCTTGAAGGGATTTGGTGGAATTTTTAGGTTTAACCCCGCCGGAGGGCCCAGAGCGTTGTCTGTTGCTCGTGGGGCAGGGGTCTGCACAAAGACTCCGGGAGGACACCCCTGGTTCTTGTTTAACGCTATGGTATGGAGGAGGAGGAGGGGAGTCTGTCCCGAGGGGGCCCGAGATGGGTGCCTGCGCCGGGGTGGTTTGCCCTTTTTTCCCCCAAACAGGTCCAGACGGGCCCCAAACAGGCGATGCCCTTTAAAGGGGAACCTGGTAAGAGTCCTTTTAGCAGCATAGTCAGCAACCCACTCTCGCAGCCAGACTAAGCGACACATAGCCACCACAAGGGCGGAAGTCCTTGCACACATTCTAATGGTGTCATCCATAGCTAAAAGGATAAATCTTACAAATACATCACAACTGGAGAGTGCATTAAACACCTCCCAGATGCTCAAGCATCTGTCCGATGATGGTTTTGGCAGCCACTGCAGTGGCACAGACCGGGCGCAGCGCCAAACCTGCACAGGAAAAGGCGCGTGAAGCCAGCTTATCCATGCGCCCAGTTCTCGGCGTCCCGAAGGGTACTGTAAGCAGGAGCTGCAATAAAGGGGGGTTAGGAACCCCAATGATCGGTGCGTCTACCACAGGGGGCAATGACCAACAATCAACCATCTCAGGGGGAAAAGGGTATTTCCAATCCCAGTCCCCTGGGGCCCCTGGAAGTTTACCGGGGTGTTCCCATTCCTCGAGTACAAGAGCATGGAAGTGAGCCTGCTCTAGGAATTCCAAACGCGGTGTCACTGTATGGAAACGCTCCCCTCTCAGCTGGGGAGCCGCGTTAGGGAGAGAGATAGACAGGGTCTTAAAGATCCTAATCAACAACCCAACGGTATCAAACTGGTTCCAGTCTGCGGTTAGAATCGTCATGGCTCCTCATCAGAGAACAGCCCTCCATCAGAAGGGGTGCAGGCACGCGGAGTAGCGAACTCCTCCAATCCCTTAGCAGAGGCAGAAACAGGGGGCGTCAAGGACCACTTCTTACCAGGGCCCGACCGCTTTGTCAACCCCGTAATAGTCTGGTCAGCCATAGGCAGTTTGGAAGACGCAGCCGGCTGTAACTCCTCACTCATAGCCTGGGGGAATAGGCGTGTTAGGGCGAGGAGCAGCCCCTGGCGATCCTGGTTGCAGGACCAGTACTTGCTCGGCACAAGGTGCACAGATCGGTGCGCTGTCAGCACCAAAACGGGGATAGCCACACGTTATACACCGCCGGTCTCGTCCCAGAGGGACCCCGGACACAAAGTTCTGAGATGCCTCCATATGGTGATTATCAATGCAATATAAGTCGGTAGGGATTTATGCAATAGGCAACCCTGGATGTTCCAAAGTCCCACTAGGAATGTGGGAGAATGTTTTGTAAGCCCGCTACGAGTTATGTTAGGCCGGGAGAAGCCACCGGAGTCTTTGACGTCTGAAAGACAGAAGGGGAAAAAGGTGTCAGGGCCATGCGCAGCAGATGTACTAATGAAAATCGCCCGCAAGGGCACTTACTGACCAGGGGAGGAGAAGGACCGCCAACACGCGCGCAAAGATCCACAAAATGGCGCTGACCGAACCTCGGATGGTGGGTCTGATCTGGGTGGAGCGCGCCACGCCAGGTCCCCGCCTCCCCCAAAGAGCGCGAAGCTCTGAAGCAGCAGTTAAGGCTTGACAAGCCAAGCATATAGTATGCCAGTAAAGGCATCTGCTAGTGGATACTCGTAAAGTCTAAAGACGCCGCCACCATTCTGACGCCCGTAGGCGTGTACAAAAATTAATTAGTTTCCCGCCCAAGTTGCAGGATAATAAAGCAGGACGTGCTGTACACGATTGCATAGTAAATTGAGAAAAATCAAAAACAACGGCAGCGGCCAGAATAGAAGGAGCAAGCAGCGCGGCATTGACACCTAGATGCCGGTCGGGGCAAAAGTACGGCCATAATCGTAACAATAGAGTACACTGAGACTGCCACACACACCCCCCCCCTTCTTTTCCCCCGAATACAGGGGAAAATGAGGGAGGATGGGGACCCTTTAAACAGGGTCCACCTCTACACGGGGCATGGGGCAATAAAGCGGGAGGGACATCCACTATGAGGCTCACCATCGGCCTAAACCGCCTACCCTTTGGTGGGGGACTGCGGTGGAGCATGGCTCTGTTAAGAACACATGGTGCTGCCTACCTTCACCCGACCAGCGCAGCCCAGGCTGGGAGGCACATCACAAGGACGACGGGTGGGAATAGTCCAACAGGGCGGCAGGCTGTAATAGCCCCGCTCACCTGCGAGAGAGTGATACTTCATGTCTTCGCAGTCAGCACTGCAGAGAAATCTGGGGATTTGGGGGAGGTCCCTGGGTATATGAAGGGCCGGGAGGAGCCTGTTTTTGCATGTCTGCAGTGCACAGTGCCCTCTGGGGGAGGATAACCCAAGTGTATTATATCTGGAGCTGGACGTACTGTATACTTAGAATTAGGTCTCGATAAGTCTGATTGGCAAAGGATCTTTGGAAGAAAATAGCCAAGGCCGAAACCTGTCCCTTGAGGGTACTCAGCTGGAGAACCGAATCCAAACCATGTTGTAGGAACTCCAAAATCCTAGATAAAGAAAAATGTGCGACAAGGGAAACTCCTAAACTCACACCAGGCAATGTAAGCGTGCCAGACCCTGTAACAAATCATGGAGGAGATTTCTTCCGAGCCTGAACCATGGTACGCACGACCGAGGCAGACAGCCCCTTTCTCCGTCAAGATGGAGGTTTCAGCAGCCAAACCATCAAAGCCAGCGTTTGTAAATTAGGGTGGCGTAACAGACCCCGAGTGAGAAGCCCTGAGTCGTCGGGCATGGCGTAGAGATCCACTGACATCTGGACTATGTCCGCGTAACAACGAGGGGCCACCAGGATGGCCGGTACCCCTTCCTGGGCTATCTTGCGCAGCACGCGACCCAGGAGAGGGAAAGGAGGAAAGGCGTAAAGGAGTCAGAACTCCGTCAAAGGAAATGCCAGTGCACACATGGCGAAGGCCAGAGGATCTCTTGACAGAGACGAACTTTGGAAGCTTGTGATTGTGTCGGGGGGGGGGGGGGGGGGGGCAAACAAGTCCACGTCTGGCTGACCCCAGCGGCGACAGAGTGTGAAAGGTCCTGAGCAGGGGGACTTCTTGTTGCTGAGAGACCATTCCCCCAGACGAGGAGTCTGCCTCCTGGTTCTCCACCCCGGCCATGTAAACCGCCGAGATGCAGGGAACATTCTCCTCCGCCCAAGACAGGATCATCTCCTTGAGGGCTCGCTTGCTCCGAGCCCCGCCCTGATGGTTGATGTAGGCAACCGCCGTCTGACTGTCCAAGCGGAACTGGACCACACAACCCTGTAGCTAGGGACAGGGATAGAGTCAAATGAAAAAGGACCAACCGGATTGCTCTCAGCTCCAGGAGATTGATAGGCAAGGCAAGTGAGCCTCCTGAGTGCCCCACTGGCCCTGGAACTGAGTGAAGGGCACAGCCTCGAAACAAGACACCATAGACCCACCAACTTAATCCCCAGATGGATGGAAGGACGTTGACACGACAGTAAGGGTGGTTGGACCAAGAGGAAACACAAGCCTGAATAATATGGGAACCCCTAGAAGACACGAGAAGAAAAGAAAGTATCCCACAGCGCATGCACAAGTACAGTAAGGAATGAACCGACTCACGGACCAGGAGTGGAGCGAGCACCAGGAAGCCACACAGCCGAAGGGAGCCCCAGTAGAAAGGAGGAGACCTGGAAGGAGATCAGCATGCCCCTCAGCGCAGGCAGCTGAATAAAATGACACCGCTCGCAGCTGGGAGACGGCACATCGAGCGGCTGTCCGCGCCGCAATGACGCAGAACGCAGCGCGCAAACTCAGAGCGCCAGAGGAGCGCAAAATGGCGCCCGGGAGAAGAGGCAGTCCGCGCTCACACCGAGCGGCGGGGTAGAGACGCCGACAACCGCCCGTGAAGGGCGCCGCCCCTCACAGCACAGAACACCGGAGAGGCGAGAGAAGCAGGAGCGAGTAAGGCGAGTACAAATAAAAGCAGTGAAGCACAAGTGCCAAAAAACACAAGACACATAAGAATAAAGCATGTGGGCAACATAATGCAAAAGGGGTCACTGAGTGGTTCCTCCACCCCCCCACCCCCAAATAGGCTCACCATTAGCCTATGGCCGGCTACCCTTTGGGACAGGGTCTGCGGCCCAGAGCATAGCTCTGCTGAACACCTAACCCTCGGCGTTCCCCCTACCATCACCTGATCCGTAGCGAGAGGCTGGGAGGCAGAAAGGGACCACGGAAAAAGACTATTCTGTGAGTACTCACCTGTAGAATTGCTTTTACTATGCATGGCACAGCCTGCTTCCAAAAGTCCTTACGTATGGGTTATTCTGCCACAAGGTGGCGCAGTGTACTGCAGAAGAGTTGTGGCTCCTCCCGGTACCATATAAAAACAGAATCACCATAGACTTATCCAGTGGTGACAAGCAGTTATTCAAGAAACCGGGAGATAAAGTAAAAAAGGTAACAAGGTAAACCCCAACTAACTTGAAACAATCACCATAAAGAGGCAACCAAGAATAACGATAAGGGTGGGGTGAAGCAGCCCATGCCATGCATAGTAAAAACAAATCTACAGGTGAGTACTCTCAGAATTCTCTTTTTCCCATTGCATGGCACGGCCTGCTTCAAGAAGTCCTTACAAATGGGACGTCTAACAGCAGTGTCCGTAAGGTAGAGTGGGATCCCCAAAGAGTAACAGGCAGGTCAAACCACTACCACCTGAAGTACCTTGCCGCCAAAAGCAGCATCAGCTGAGGCCTTAACATCAACCTTGTAAAACCTGGAAAAAGTATGAACAGAAGACCAAGTTGCAGCCTTACAAACTTGTTCAACAGAAGCTTAGTGCTGAAAGGCCCAAGACGCACCAATAGCACAAGTGGAATGAGCAGTAACCCTAAAAAGGAGGAACCTTCCCCCTGGCAGAATAGGCCTCCTCCACCACCTGACGGATCCACTTGCAGATAGTGGAATTAGCCGGAGGCAAACCCTTCCTAGGTCCAGCAGGAAGAACAAAAAGAGCGTCGGGCTTCCTGAAAGACTCGGTAGCAACCAAATAAAACTTCAGAGCCCTGACAACATCCAAAGAGTGAAGGGTCCGCTCCTTGGAATTAGCAGGGTTAGGACACAAGGAAGGCAAATCAATGTCCTGATTGAGATGAAAAGCAGACACAACCTTAGGCAACAAATGCGGATTAAGCCTAAACACCACCTTATCCTGATGCCGCTCAAAATAAGTATGCTTGATGGAAATTGTTGCTAGCTCAGAAACTCACCTGACTGAAGTAATGGCCACCAAAAATACCATTTTGTGAATACTCACCTGTAAAATGGCTATAAGTATGTCACACACCCCGCTTCAGAATAGTCATTACACTTGGGACATTCAATAGCAGTGTCCATAACGGGCGGGGATCCAAAACAAGGCAACAATGCACAAACTTAAACCACTGCAGCTTGCAGAACTTTGCGGCCAAAAACAGCATCCGCTGAGGCCCACACATCAACCTTGTAAAACTTGGAAAAAGTCTGAACAGAAGACCAAGTAGCAGCACTTACAAACTTGCTCAACAGAGGCCTGGTGCTGGAAAGCCCAGGACGCCCCAATGGCACAAGTAGAATGAGCAGTAACACGAAAAGGGGGAACCTTCCCCTTGGCAGAATAGGCCCCAACAATGGCCTGGCGAATCCATTTACTAATGGAAGACTTGGTGGGGGCCAAACCTTTCCTAGGCCCGGAGGGCACCACGAAAAAGGCGTCTTACGAAAAGAGGAAGAGGCCACCAAATAGTACTTCACACAGCGAACCACATCCAAAGAATGCAAGACCCTCTCCTTGTCATTGCTGAGCTTAGGACACAAGGAGGGTAGAACAATGTCCTGATTAAGATTAAAGGCAGAAACCACCTTAGGAAGGAAATCAGGCTTGAAGCGGAAAACAACCTTGTCCTGATGCCTCTCAAAGTAAGGGGCCTTAATGGACAAAGCCGCCAACTCCAATACACGCCAAACGGAAGTGATGGCAACCAAAAAGGAAACCTTCTGCGTAAGCGTAGAAAGAGCAATATCCTGCAAAGGCTCAAAAGGAGGACCCTGCAAAGCAGAAAAAAACAGATTCAAATCCCAAACTGGGAGCAAAGGCTTCCTAGGAGGGCGCACATGCATAACGCCCTGGAAAAAGGTCTTAACCAGAGGATGAAGAGCAAAATACTTTTGGAACAAAACTGCCAGGGCAGAAACATGCCCTTTCAGCGTACTAAGATGCAAACCCAGGTCCAGACCATGTTGCAGAATTCCAAAACCCTAGGGATAGAAAACACCCTGCAAGGCAAGGCCCGGACTTCACACCTCCAATCTGGTCAATGCGTTTATCCTCACCATCCTTGAGATTAGAACAGTCAGGAGAATGCAAGACAGAGGTGCTAGACAACCCCAGAACAGGGGCATCCACCTCGGGAGGGGACGATCAGCGCTTCACCGGATCCACCGGAAAGGGATTTTTATCCCAACCCGGAGGGACACCCGGAAGCCGAGTAGGCCTCTCCCATTCCTTAAGAATAATGCAGTTGAAATGCCTTTGATTAGGGAATTCTAAGCGCGGCTTGGCCTCCTCAAAGAACTCCCCCCTTCTGCGGAAGTCACTTCAGGAGGAGAGATTGCCAGAACCTCAAACATATGAGCCAGGACCTTAGGGGTATCCAAACAACCCCCGACCCCGCTCAGCATCAGCGCCAACAAACTGCTGATCGTCAGAACCATCCGACTCCTCAAAAAGCTCCCCTTCCTCTAGCGGGGGGTAATCAGACCAGTCCAGTGAATCAAACTCCTCACAATCAGAAGCCTGCGTGGCTAGGGACAAGTGCTTTCTCTTAGCCAGGACATTTCTGGCCACAGCGCTAGAAAAAAAAAATCTTTCCAGGTTGGACAATCTGGCACACGTCACGAGTGGGGAGTCACAATCTGAGAACATCACAAGGGGTACGCGTCAGGCGGGGAGAGGTAGGAGAAGGGACCGGCAGCGCAGAACCAGACGCCTGGGATCCGGACTGCTGCGTAATAGTCTGCTGCACACATGGTATGCAAAGGAAAACATCGCCTGTAAGGGATGCCCCACACCCCAAACACTGCCGGGGTTGCCCCGAGGGGAGCCCGAGCACGGTATCCTGGGAAGCCTCCATATGGTAATTTTATTGGTAGTCGCAATACTCAAGGGAATTACGCAATATAAGTGACCCGGGATGACCCTTTATGGGGAGTTCTTAACCAGGGACCCTAGGACCGGGAGGACCCTTTAGGATCCGACAAGGGTCCACCTGGAAGACAGAACACAGGGCTGTTCAGCACCTCAGTCATGCTCATGCACACACAAGCAGATATACAGATATTGCATTATTAATTGGAGGGACTGGATCATCAACTCCCAACACTATGCTTCATAAGACCAGCACACTAAACAGACATAATAAAGATACACATGTATATAGGCAGGTCAAGAAGTAATGGGGCCCCGAGGGCCACTCACGTAGGAAGCTGCGGCCGTCCTGTCAGGAACGAGAACCCGAGAGCAGAGGGAGAAGAAGGGCAAGCCGGCGCGGTTCGCGCCCCTCCCCTGACAAGCACGCCACTCCCGACCAGTGGCCGGGCTCTGCAGCGGCGCCAAGAGCACGGGGGCGGGCCGTCGGCGATGCACCTGAGGGGAAGAAGCTCCCCCGGCGAATCTGTTACAACGGTCGGCACTGCAGCACAGCCAGCGCCGGATGAGTACAACAAACATGCACACAGTGAATCACACGCACAAATAATAAATATTACACTAAGGCCGAAAGGGGAACATACACTGACCCCCCTCTAAGGAGCAAGGGCAACCCGGGAGAGGGGGAATCCACGTTGGAAGGTGGACAGGCAATAGACGGGGCATCCCAAACCGGGGTCACCAACCAGGCAAAACCGCCTACCCCTTAGTATGGGGTCTCACCTGTAGAATTGGTATTATACGTATACAGTACGTCCTGCTCCAGATATACTTACACTTGGGTTATCCTCCGCCAGATGGCGCTGTGCACTGCAGACATGCAAAAACAGGCTCCTCCCGGCCCTTCATATACCCGGGGACCTCCCACAAATCCCCAGCATGGAAAAGCAGTGAACCAGAAGCCGGGAGAATCCAACCACCAAAAACAACTGGTAATGATAACCATCACCATACAGGGGATCCAGAATAATGCAAAAACCAGGGTGGGGTGGAGCAGGACGTACTGTATACGTATAATACCAATTCTAAAGGTGAGTATTTCACAGAATTGTATTATTCTAAGTATACAGTACATCCTGCTCCAGATATACTTACACTTGGGACATACAATAGCACTGTCCATAAAGTAGGGTGGGATCCCCAACAAAAAAAGGCACAGCAGACAGTAAAAGCACTGCAAACCTTGCCACCAAGAGCGACATGAGCAAAGGCTCCAACGTCAACATCATAAAAACCTTTGAAAAGGTATGAACAAACAAGTAGCGGTCTAGCAAACTTGTGCAACAAAACCTGGTGCTGAAAGGCCCAAAGATACCAAGGCACCAGTAGAATCAGAGATAAAGTGAGAAGAAAACTCCAGAGTCCAGGAAGAAGCCAAACCTTCCCTAGGACCAGAAAGGACAACCATCCAAGTAAAGGTAGGCCAAGGGCGGCTTAACCCCTGGAAGCAGACAAGATCAAGCACATACAGATGTAGGTGCCCACAAACCCCAAGGGGCATCAGTCCCTTTAAGGGACAAGAGAATCCAGGAAAAAAAATTCCAGCACCTGTTGAGGGAAAGTAAATCCCCTTGCCTCAGCGTTACTAGGAATAAAGCACAGAAGAAAGACAATGTCTCAAATACATGAGCCTAAGACACCACCATAGGCAGAAGGTCCGGCATAAAGCGGAACACCACCTTATCCTGGTGCATATCAAGGAACGAGGGCTAGCTAAACAGAGCCACCCGCTCAGACACACGTCTGACTGAAGTAACAGTCCCGGAAGGACAACTTTGAAGGTAAAAGACAGCCAGACAGCATCCTGAATCGGTCCAAAAGGAACACCCCTCAAGGCAAACAGAATAAAATTCACATCCCAACAGGGACCAAAGAATTAAGTGGGGCACGCAATGAGCAACCCCCGAAAGAATGCTTAGCCAAGGAAAATAAGCAAAAGACTTCTACAGTCAGACAGACAGGGCAGAACCTGACCCTTGAAGTACTGAGTTGGAGAGCCAACTCCAAGCCATGCTGTAATAACTCTAGAGCCCTGTGGAACAGAGAACGCCCAACAGGGAAGAGACCTAGACTAACACCAATCCATATGGGTACGCCATACCTCATAAGAGATGGAAGAAGAAAAAGAAGCTTGCTCTTAGACTTCCAATAGTCACAAACACAGAAGAGAAGCCTGTCTCCAGAAAGACGGAAGATTCAGCAGTCAGGCCGCCTAGGCCAGAGTCTGTAGATTAGGGTGACCTAAAGGAGGCCCTGAGTGAACAGAGCGGCACCCCTAGCAGAACGTACAGATCTACCACCCTTTGTACCATGTCTGCAAATCCACACTCCACTAGGCCACCAGTATCAATGGTCCCCCTACTAGAGCAATTTTGCACAGAACCCCGCCTAGCAGGGGGAACGGAGATAAGACATACAGACCAGAATGTCCTGCCATAACATTACTAAAGCATCATGACCACGGCCGGAGGATCCTGGGCCAGGGAAACGAGGGGTGAGAGCTTGAAATAGTGACGGGGCACCAAACAGATCCACACTGGTTGAACCTCATAGTGACACAAGGATTAGCACATCCTGTCGCAGAGGGACCTCCACCGGAGCGAATACCACTGATATGCAGGAAACATTATCCTCACCCAGATCAGGAACATATACCTTCCTAGGGGACCATCCTGCTCCAGGTCCCACACAGATGATTAAGGTAGGCCACAGTCGATAGACAGACCGAGCGCCGCCAAACAGGCAGGCCGTGAAGAGGAGAAGTCAAGCGATAGGTTGGCATCCATGGTGGCCATCTCTAGGAAGGGCAAGAAGGGAACTGCCCCCAGACAGGTTCCTAGAGTACATCCACTCCAAGAGGGACTCCTAACCAGGGGGGGGGGGGAAGGCACACATGACCCTGCTCCAGGGATGCTGGGTCCCTGTCCAGTATTAATAGAAGTTGCAGAAGGGCCCCAGGTAGAAGAGTATAAGGGACTTCTTCTAAGCAAGTCACCAACGGGCCCACCAGCTGCATTCCTACCTGGTGAAGGGACGGGGACAGCAAAGAGGGGCTGAGCCCAAGCAACCAGATTGTCCACCTTATTGCTAAGGAAGGAAGATTCTCGCCTGGACCGAATCTAGATTCATCCCTAGGAATGGAGATACCAATCAAGGGGACAAGGAGGACTTGAGGTGAATGAACACCCATCCAAATGACTCCCAATGGACACCACCAGCCGAGTAGCCAACTCGACCTGACGTAGAGATTGAGAAGCAAAAAAGGACGACCGGGTAGGTCTCACGCAGACGCCCTTGGTCTCAGAGACATAGTCCCCATCAGTACCTTGGTGAGCACTCCGGAAAAAGAGAGGCCAGATAAGGCCACAAATTAGCAGTGTTGGACTTCCAACACGAACCTGAAGAGCCTCGGTGTCTAGAAGACACAGGGAGTTGAGCATAAGCATCCTTGATCTCCCCAGACGGCAAGGGGCCCACTGGGCGCAAGGCGCTGATGGCCCATCTCAGAGTTTCCATGCAGAAACTGCCTGTAATAGTAGAATTGCCAAAAACCTGTGAATCCAGAAAGGGCAGACTGACTCATCCCTTTGGGGAAATGTGAAGAGGTTGGTGTAGCGGTACCTGCCTCTGCCTGTTAAGGGCAAACTGCAAGTGACCCCCAGACCCCGCAGGCCGTGCATGGCCTGCCCCAGCACCCGAGGCAGGGACCAGGAGTACCCCGACAATCTTGGGGGAGGCCGCGCAGCAAACTTTATCCTGTATCCGGAGGAAACTACCTCCTGTATCCACCAGAATGAGGCAAGATGCCTCCTGATAGGAGCAAGGTGCTGCAGTCATCCCCTCACCCAGGCGGGCGAGGGCGCCCCATCATGCTTGAGAGGATTTGGTGGAAGATTCAGGCTTAGCCCCGCCGGAGGGCCCAGAGCGTTGTCTGCTGCTTGTGGGGCAGGAGTCTGCACGAAGACTCCAGAAGGACACCCCTGGTTCTTGTTCAACACTATGGTATGGAGGGGTGTCCCTGTCCCGAGGGGGCAGAGACGGCCGCCTGCGTTGGGGTGATTTGCCCTTTTTATCAAACAGTTCCAGACGGGCCCCAAACAGGCGTTGCCCTCTAAAGGGAAGCCCGGTCAGAGTCCTTTTAGCAGCATCGTCAGCACCCCACTGTCGCAGCCAGACCAAGCGATGTATAGCCACCACAAGGGCAGAAGTCCCTGCAAACATTCCAATGATGTCATCCAGCGCTAAAAGGATGCATTTTACAAATACATCACAACTGGAGAGTGCATTAGACACCTCCCAGGGAAGATCCTCAGGGTGATGCTCAAGCATCTTTCTGATGAGGGTCCTGGCGGGCACTGCCGTGATGGCCGCGGCACAGACCAGGCGCAGCGCCGTTCCTGCACAAGAAAGGGCGTGGGAAGCCAGCTTATCAATGCGCCGGTCCTCGGCATCCCAAAGGGTACTATAAGCAGGGGCTGCAATAAAGGGGGGGTTAGGAACCCCAATGATCGGTGCGTCCACCACAGGGGTCGATGACCAACAATTAACCACCTCAGGGGGAAAAGGGTATTTCCAATCCCAGTCCCCTGGGACCCCTGCAAGTTTACTGGGGCGTTCCCATTCCTCAAGTACAAGAGCACGGAAGTGAGCCTGCTCTAGAAATTCCAAGCGCGGTGTCGCTGTATGGAAACGCTCCCCTCTCTGCTTGGGAGCCGCGTTAGGGAGGGCCTTAAAGATCCTAATCAACAAACCAATGGTGTCAAACTGGCTCCAGTCTGCATGGCCAGAATAGTCATGACTCCTCGGCTCCTCATCAAGTGAGCCAGAGTCAGAGAACAGCCCTCCATCAGAAGGGGTACAGGCAAGCGGAGTAGTGAACTCCTCAACGCCCCCTGTTTCTGCCTTTGCTATGGGATCTGAGGACCGCTTCTTACCAGGGCCCGAGCGCATTGTCAACCCCGTAATAATCTGGTCAGCCGTAGGCAGTCTGGAAGACACAGCCGGCTGCAACTCCCCACTTGTATGCAACTCAGCAGGAGCGAGATTTAAGCCTGGGGAAATAGGAGTATTGAAGAGAGGTGCAGCCACTGGCAATCCTGAATGCAGGGCCAGTACTTGCTCGGCACACGATGCGCAGACCCGTGCCCTGTCCGCATCAGCGTGGGGATATCCCCACGTTATACACATACATACACACACACACACACACACACACACACACACACACACATACACACATACACACATACACACATACACACATACACACATACACACATACACACATACACACATACACACATACACACATACACACATACACACACATACACACATACACACATACACACACACACACACACTATAATATAAGCCTTTGCTAATGGACACCGCCGCCCAGTGCAGTACACTTTAGTAAAGGAAAAGACACGCGCACGGCGGCAGCCAAAAAACTACGAAGAGCAAGCAGCGCGGCTCTGACACCCAGTTACAAGTCAAGGGCAATACTAAGGCCATAAGATTGACAATATAGTACACAGACAGTCACACGCATACCCCCCCCTTTCTTTTCCCCCGAAATACGGGGGAAACTAGGGAGGATGGCGACCCTTTACACAGGGTCCACCTCTACACGGGCATGGGCAATAATGCGGGAGGGGCATCTACTAGAGGCTCATCAGCCTAAACCGCCTACCCTTTGGTGGGGGACTGCGGTGGAGCAAGGCTCCATAAGCACGCATGGTGCCGTCTACCTTCACCCAACCAGCGCAGCCCAGGCTGGGAGGCACATCACAACTAGGACGGGTGGGAGTAGTCCCGCAGGGCCGCAGGCTGTAATAGCCCCGCTCACCTGCGAGAGAGTGATACTTCATGTCTTCGCAGTCAGCACCGCAGAGAAATCTGGGGATTTGTGGAAGGACCCTGGGTATATGAAGGGCCGGGAGGAGCCCGTTTTTGCATGTCTGCAGTGCACTGCGCCATCTGGCGGAGGATAGGGTTATCCTATGTGTGGTTATCTAAGTGTAAGTATTATATCTGGAGCAGGACGTACTGTATACTTAGAACACCACAAAAGGCCAACGAGCACATATACATATACAGGTCCTTCTCAAAAGATTAGCATATAGTGCTAAAGTTCATTATTTTCCATAATGAAATGATAAAAATTAAACTTTTATATTTGAGATTCATTGCACACCAACTGAAATTTTTCAGGTCTTTTTTTGATTTAATACTGATGATTTTGCCATACAGCTCATGAAAACCCCAAAATCCTATCTAAAAAAATTAGCATATCATGAAAAGGTTCTGTAAACGAGCTATTAACCTAATCATCTGAATCAACTAATTCCTGAACCTTTTAAAAAAGCCCAGCCTGGTTCATTACTCCAACCGGCATCATGGGTAAGACTGTCGACCTGACTGCTGTTCAGAAGGCCATCATTGACACCCTCAAGCAAGAGGGTAAGACCCAGAAAGAAATTTCTGAATAGGCTGTTCCCAGAGTGCTGTATCAAGGCACCTTAATGGGAAGTCTGTGGGAAGGAAAAAATGTGGCAGAAAACACTGCACAACGAGAAGAGGTGACCGGACCCTGAGGAGAAGGACCGATTCCAGACCTTGGGGGACCTGCGGAAGCAGTGGACTGAGTACAGGTACCGCATTCCCCAGGTCAAGCCACTTTTGAACCAGAAACCGCGGCAGAAGCGCCAGCACTGGACTGTTGCTCAGTGGTCCCAAGTACTTTTTTCTGATGAAAGCAAATTTTGCATGTCATTCAGATATCAAGGTGCCAGAGTCTGGAGGAAGACTGGGGAGAAGGAAATGCCAAAATTCCTGAAGTCCAGTGTCAAGTATCCACAGTCAGTGATGGTCTGGGGTGCCATGTCAGCTGCTGGTGTTGGTCGACTGTTTTATAAAGGGCAGGGTCAATGCAGCTAGCTATCAGGAGATTTTGGAGCACTTCATGCTTCCATCAGCTGAAAAGCTTTATGGAGATGAAGATTTCATTTTTCAGCACGACATGGCACCTGCTCACAGTGCCAAAACCACTGGTAAATGGTTTACTGACCATGGTATTACTGTGCTCAATTGGCCTGCCAACTCTCCTGACCTGAACCCCAGAGAGAATCTGTGGAATATTGTGAAGAGAAAGTTGAGAGACCCAAGACCCAACACTCTGGATGAGCTTAAGGCCGCTATCGAAGCATCATGGGCCTCCATAACACCTCAGCAGTGCCACAGGCTGATTGCCTCCATGCCACGCCGCATTGAAGCAGTCATTTCTGCAAAAGGATTCCCGACCAACTATTGAGTGCATAACTGAACATAATTATTTGAAGGTTGACTTTTTTTTATTAAAAACACTTATTTTATTGGTCGGATGAAATATGCAAATTTTTTGGGATAGGATTTTGGGGTTTTCATGCGCTGTATGCCAAAATCATCAGTATTAAAACAAAAAAAGACCTGAAATATTTCAGTTGGTGTGCAATGAATCTCAAATATATGAAAGTTAAATTTTTATCATTTCATTATGGAAAATAATGAACTTTAGCACTATATGCTAATTTTTTGAGAAGGACCTGTATATGCATCTATATCAATCTTGCGAACAAGCAGAAGTACAGCCAATAAAAGAATGGAGCCCACTGGGCGCTTACAGTAATGGCGTCCACACAAGACAGCACGATGCGACGGGAAGGCAGCAAGGATGAAGGGCGGGTCAGCACAGACAGCACGCTGCACCTGACCCCGCCCCTCTTTCCTGACAGCGTGGCTCCCGGCCAGTGGCCGGGCTCCACAGCGGCACCAGCAGCATGGGGGGAGGGAGGGGAAGAAGCTCCCCCGAAGGCTGCCAGCAACGGCCGCAAACCGCCGGTCAAGGGACAGTAAAACACATACACATGTTGCGCATAAACCATGCCTCTAAGGAATTAAACTAAAAGGGAACGCCCCCCCCCCCAGCAGTAGGGAACAATGGGTGACTGGGAAAGGGGGAACACCAAGGTGTAAGGGCAAGGACAGGGCATCCCAACCGGGATCACCAACCCGGAATACCGCCTAGCCCTTACTGGGAGGGGCATCCACTAGAGGCTCACCATCAGCCTAAACCGCCTACCCTCTCCCGGAGGGTGCACCGTAAGGTGCTGTCTACCCTTGCCCGGATACGCAGCCTAGGCAGGGAGGCTCTTTTTAAAACAAAAAAGGGGGATAACAGTAGATCCAGGCAGAAAGACCCAAAGAGGGGGGCCGGGAGTTACCCCAGCTACCTGCAAGGAGGAGACATCCATCTGACTTGCTTGCCGTCTGCAGAGATGAAAGACTGGGGAATGAGTGGGAGGTCCCAGGTATTTATGGACCGGGAAGGGCTCCCTTTTTTTCATGTCATCTCTGCAAGATCGCCCTCTCCAGGTCGGTATAACCCAAGTGTAATGACTATTCCGAAGCGGGGTGTGTGCCATACTTAGAATACAGTGGCCGTATCTACGGCATCCCCCAGTGCCTGCCCAACCTCAGCATCACCAGACTGAACATAATCAGCCTGTTTCCTCATACAATTCCCCCTCTAACGGGGAATAATCCGACAAATCAATGGAATAGTCGTCAACATCCTACAAGGGCTGGGCCGACGACAAATGTCTTTTAGCCTGGGCCTTCTTGCCCACCGTGCTAGTAATAAATTTCTCGATGCTGGCCAATCTAGCACAAACATCAGAGTGCGACTCCCCGCAGGCATCAACGTCACTGGGGGTACGGATAAGGCGGGGAGGGGAAGGCGATGAAGCTGGAGGAGCCGACCCAGAAGGCTGGGTACCAGACTGCCGCGTTATGGCCTTTTGTGCACATAGTATACAGATCACCACATTCTCCCCCGTAAGGGATACCCCACACATGGCCGGGATTGTCCCAGAAGGAGCCCGAGCCCAGTATCCTGCGGAGCCTCCATATGGTGATTTTGCGGTCAGTCGCACGACCGTAGGGAAAATACGCAAAAGCAACCCGGGATGCCCCCTAAAAATCCCAGTGGGAGGATTTGAGGTGATCAATTTTTCACTAGGGACCCCAGGACCAGGAGGAACCCCTTAATATGCACAAATACAAAGCAATCTTTAACACACAGGCATCATAAGTGCAATCCTATCATATATACACACACACACACACACACACATATATCCCAGCTCCAGACATGCGATAACTAAACAAATACACATGCCCGCTAGAGAGGGGCCCGCACATAAGCTAAGGAAGTGGCCATTCGGCCCTTACTACCAGGAGCGCAGCTCAGCAACAGCAATCCAAAATGGCCCCCGAGAAGTGCCTCATGCAGAAAGACAGGAAGAGAAGGGGGGGAGGGCGGGCCAGCGCAGAACGCGCGCTCGCCAGGCCACGCCCCCCTCCCAGCAACGCGGATCCCAAGGGTTGAGCCACAGAATCGCGCCAAAGGGGGCGGGGCTAACACGGCCGCACCGAGAGCCCGCCCCCGCCCTGAACACAAACCTGAGGGGGGAGAAGCTCCCCAGGCTAAATCAAAGGCACCAGATAGGCAACAATTACAACTATGGCCCTCAGAAGTGAAAACATCCTGTCAGTCAACACACACAGTGAAACTCACACACCCACACACACAGGGGCATAGGTGAACGAAACCGAAAACGGCCAGGCAACCCCCCCCCCCCCCCCCACCCCAGATGGGAGTAAGGGGGAACCCTGCCAGAATCCCGCCTGGCATGTAGGCATGGAGGGACGGGGCATCCCACACCAGGATCACCAAAACCTGGGTAACCGCCTACCCCTGAATGAGGTCTCACGGTGGAGCAAGGCTCCTTCCGCACCCATAGGGTGCTGCCTACCTTCACAAGGACCCGCAGCCTAAGCTGGGAGGCTCAAATAGGGGCAATTTAGAAAGGGTCCTGGCAGCAATAGGGACAATAAACGGCCAGGCTTACCTATAAGTAAGTCTTGTCGCCTTCACTGCAGAGAAGGAACTGGGGAATTGGTGGGAGGTCCCAGGTATATATGGACCGGGAGGGGCTTTTTTGCATATTCATCTCTGCAGAAGTTCGCCCTCTACTGGAGATTACCCACATGTCATTAAGATCGAAGTGGAGTGTATGGCACACTTAGAATATGGACCCATATATTCAGAGGGGTGAGGCAATCGGCATGTGTATGCTAGCATATCGGGATTACTACGCGACTGTAGGGGAGTGGTGGAAAGACAATGATGTTTGTAGAGACTGGGTATCTCGAATGGAATTGCATAATTTCCTACAGCAAACATTTCTAAACATTCATTGTGGCCCACAACCAGGTTCCAACACATTTAAGTGCCCTGCGCTCATCAAAAGTTTAAGCACTTCTATTTTTATGCAGTTCAACAAGAAATAAACCAGATTAAACTTACCTCGGAAACCATTAGAGGGCCCCCGGTAGCCATTCATCATGCCTCTGCCACCTCGCTGTCCTCCTCGGGCCATCCCTCGGTTATTGTAGAAGGGCTGGTTGTTGCGGGGGAAGCCGGTGTTCGGTTGCGTCTGTTGCTGGTGTCCGGTGGAAGTTTGGTGGGACTGGTCCGATGCTGCATGGTAAGTGTTTACCACTGAAAGACAAGGGTAACCTTAAGTCTACGAGCCACAGCGCACAATGCAGTCATTTTCACCATCCTGGGTTTGGGTCAGTCGCCCTGGGGCACATTGGTTTGAGATGCCCGGCTGTGTGAAACCCCACCGCCGGACCAGTAAGCTCAGCTTTCCTTGGTCCAATGGCGAATGCACCACCTCTCTTCAAACATATCCGGCTTAACATTTGCATGCAGGTAAAGGTTCCGTTACAAGCAGCAGAAATGACCGAGCCCCTGTTTCAAACGGCAGGATACTCGCCTCTACCGGGTTGTGCGCCCCACTTGATGGGCAAGCACAACACCGTGCTGATCCACAGCTACCATAGAAGGAAACCGGGAGAGGAGATTATCTGGCCGGCAATGCACAATGGGGACCCGCTGCTGTACATTTCTGACCTTAGTTCTCCTTTAATCAAAAGATAGATAAAAACGTAAAAGGTCACCAACTTTTAGTAAATTGCTCCCCTAAAGCAAAAATACCATTTTGTGAGTACTCACCTGAAAAATGGATATTGTTGGTGTGCCACACCGCTTCACTTCTTAAATATTCATCCATTATTGGGTTAATCCACCGCAGGTGACGTAGTGCAGAGAGGAAGTCTTGTAACGAGCCCCCTTCCGGCCTATATATACCTGGTACCTCCCTTCAATCACCAGTATATTTAAAAAGCAGAAAGACAAGGTACCAGTATTCCACCGGTAACCTCCAAAAATCAATTTTGATATAAATAAAAAAGGGCTTCACCATATAAATGCTTCGGTAATACCGAAGAGGGCGGGGGTGAAGCGGGGTGTGTGGCACACCAACAATATCCATTTTTCAGGTGAGTACTCACAAAATGGTATTCTTGGTGTGCCACACACCCCGCTTCACTTCTTAAATATTCATCCATTATTGGGACATCCAAAAGCAGTGTCCACAAGGGAAGGGCATCTCAAGGCCAGGTGAAGCATAACATGACTGCAGTCTGCAGAACTTTGCGGCCAAAAACAGCATCCGCTGAGGCCCGCACATCAACTTTGTAAAACTTAGAAAAAGAGTGAACAGAAGACCAGGTGGCGGCCTTACAAACCTGTTCAACAGAAGCTTGGTGCTGAAATGCCCAAGACGCCCCAACGTACTTAGCTGGAGTCCAGCCCTGATTGTAAACTCCAGAATCCTGGAGACCGAAAAGACCCTACAAGGAAAAGATCTTCTCACACCAAGCAATATAGGCTTTCCAAGTCCTATAGTAGGTGAGGGAAGAAGACCTTTTCCGGGCACTGATCAGAGTCTTAATGACTGAATCAGAAAGACCCTCCTCCTTCAGGATGGAGGTTTCAGCAGCCAGGCCATCAAACCCAGCGCTGGTAAATTGGGGTAACAATTGACCCTGAGTGAGCAGATCGGGCCGAAGAGGCAGAACGAACTGGGCCACTGCCAGCCGAACGATGTCTGCGAACCTCACTCGTCTTGGCCACCTTGGGGCCACGAGAACGGCGGACACCTTTTCCAGAGCCAACTTCTGAAGAACCCTGCCCAGCAAGGGCATCGGAGGAAACGGGTATAGAAATCCCAGAACTCCCCAGCTCAGGGACATGGCGTCCACTGCCAGAGCCAGAGGATCCTGGGAGAGCGACACGAAGTTCGGGAGCCTGTGATAGTGATGAGGGGCCAACAGGTCCACCTCCGGGGTCCCCCATTGGAGACACAGTGAGCGAACCACCCGAGGATGGAGAGCCTATTCTTCCAGACGGGGAGAGCCCTTGCTCAACCGGTCCGCTACCTGTTTCTTCACCTCTGGAATGTAAACCGCCGAGAGACAAGGAACATGGAACACTGCCCGATGTAAGCAACCGCTGTCTGATTGTCTGAACACATCTGGACCGGAAGGTCCAGAACGTGCTGAGTCAGGAGAGCAAGCACCTGACGGATGGTTCTCAGTTTCAGAATATTGATGGGTAAGTGGGGCCTCCACTGCCCCTGAAACTGCAGCTCCTTCCAGAATCTGCCCCATCCTGACAGACTGGCGTCCGTGGTGACAATTTTCCAAAGGGGGGTCAGAAAAGGCCTGCCCTACACAAGATTGGTCGAGACCAACCACCACAGGAGGGACTGCCGTACACGGGAGGACAACTGGAAGGACTGATCCAGCGACTGAGGTTGCTGGTCCCAAAACGCTAACAGAAAAAGCTGAAGCATTCTCGTGTGAATTTGGGCAAAAGGAATAAACACCGTGTTGATGAGAGTTCAGGCCGGGATGAACCGACCCATCTCTCTCGGGGACTACGAAAAGATTGGAGTAGAAAACGAGGCCCATCTCTAAGAGCGGCCCCGGCCGGATGACCGTTATCTCTAACAGATCCCTTACAGACGCCAGGAGCCCCTGCGTGGCCAAAGGAGCGATGGGCACCCGAGACCGAACGAACCGTGAAGGAGGGTGAGACTCGAATTCCAGGTCGTAACTGGCCGACACTACCTCCTGGATTCATCTGCCTGGAACCACTTGGTTCCAAACCTGGGAGAAGTGTCGCAATAGTCCCCCCACCCACACGGGTGAGGGCAGCCCCTCATTGCTGAGTGGGCTTATCAGCAGGTTTGGGCTTGGTGCCCCAGGACTGAGCGGGCCGGCCATGGCCCCTCCCGAGTCCAACCTGCACCTCTGGTAGCGGGAAAGGAAGCACCCCTGCCCGCTCTGAATCCTCGAAAGGAAGGCCTACCGGAACCTGCCCCCCTAAAGGGGACACGAGGCCTCTTGCGTTGTGGCATCTTACCACCCTTTGCGACTGAATCAAATTTCTCCCCAAACAGACGCAACCCCAAAAAGGGGAGAGCTGTGAGCACCCTTTTAGAAGCCGCGTCCGCTGACCACTGACGCAGCCATACTGACCTGCGAATAGCCACCAGCATAGCCGCTGCCTTGCTAGTCAGCCAGCACATCGTCCTGAGCGGCCAGGACATAAGACACAAAAGATTCACACTGCTTACGCGCAGTGAACTGTTTACAAGCGGGATTAAGATCCTCATATAGCCCCCGAATTAAGGACTTAATTGCCAACAGAAGAAGGGCTGAAGCACACACCGGGCGCAACGCTGACCCGGAATAAATAAAACCATGGCGAGCGTATTGGTCAATCCGACGATCTTCCCCATCCTTAGGGACAGTGGTCTCAGCAGACTGTACCATAGCCGTGCTGGAGAGCCCTAGCACAGGGGTATCGACGTCAGGAGGGACAGACCAAAGCTTCACCAATTCTGTCGGAAAAGGATAACGCTTTTCCCAACTGGAAGGAATTCCAGATAACCGCGTGGGATGTTCCCATTCCTTAAGAACCACCCTCTCAAAGCGGTGTTGTCTGGGAAAAACCAAACGCGGCTGAGGCTCCTTAAACAACTGACCCTTTGGCAGGGCGGCCGCCTCAGGTGGATCTAAATTCAAAATTTTAAACATTTGAGCCAGAATGGAGGGGGGTGTCAAAAACAACCCCCTCCGACCAATCGCCCATCACATCAGCCTCAAGCTGACCTGCAGGCTCATCTGACTCCAACAGGAATTCATCCTCGTCCGGGGATCCATCGGACCATTCCACAGGCTCACATAGCTCGTCCTGTGGAGCCGAAGGTACCGGAGTCAGGTGCCTCCGTTTTGCAGCGGCCTTTAACGCTGCTTTAACGGGCACTACTTTCCGGGGGCCGGGCTGTGCCGCCGCCTCGGAATGCAAATCCCCACCTTTGACAGTGTCACGCGGGGTCCGGAACAGGGAGGGAGAGGTAGGAGATGATGAAGGATGCGATGGGCCCGCAGCCGAAGCAACGGACTGGCGCGCAATAGTCTGCTTTGCACAAGGGATGCAAATAAAGACATCAGCTGGGAGTGGAACCCCACAACCTACGCACCCCCCGAAAGGCTCAGCAGAAGAGCAGAACAGTTTCCGGAAATTACGGAAGCCTCCATATGGCGATTTATGGTATTCGCAATACTTGGGTCTTTTAAGGCATAAGCCAACCCGGGATGCCCCTTTATTAGTAAATGTCCCGGAAGGGAGGATTTTCTTCTTTTTTTTTTTTTTTTTTAAGTTAAGGTCCCCTTTAATAAACTATGTATAAATCTATATATAGTTTATATATACATGCATTAATAGATATCCCAATAAATAGCCAGGCAACATAGAGCCGGAGGGCCACCATAAGCAG
This sequence comes from Gastrophryne carolinensis, assembly GCA_027917425.1. Lineage (NCBI taxonomy): Eukaryota > Metazoa > Chordata > Amphibia > Anura > Microhylidae > Gastrophryne > Gastrophryne carolinensis. Next base: position 102,883,392 of record CM051241.1, read on the forward strand.
GGATCCCGGGATCTGTAAGGAAAAAAAGGTAGGGGGCCACTAAAGCAATAGTCTGCTAAGAAAAGTGGCCAGCCACCTACCCAGCGCGGTCTGCCATTCAAGCAGACCTAAACCAAATGAACCAAAGGTATACACATGCTGAATAAAACTAAATGCATAACATAAACACACGTTGAAATAAAGTGATACAAGTGAAACACATACTTAAAGCACACCCTCAAACCCCCCCCCCCATAGTGAAGGGAGACCTCGGGACAGTGGCATCCCATTTCCGGATCACCATGCCGGTTAGCCGCATTGCCCCACGCATGAGGTCGAGCGGTAGGAGATAAGCTCCTAGGCACTTAAAGTGCCATCTACCATTTGCCCGGTGAGCAGCCTAGGCAGGGAGGCTTCCAATTCACCATAAAGGTAAACAAACTCAAACCGGGCAGAAATAGACCAAAAGGGGGGTGGCGGGGTAAGAAAACCCCGGCCTACCTGTAAGCAGGAGACTTCCATCTTCTGACTTGTCGTCAAGCAGAGAGAAAAATACTGGTGATTGAAGGGAGGTACCAGGTATATATAGGCCGGAAGGGGGCTCGTTACAAGACTTCCTCTCTGCACTACGTCACCTGGCGGCGAGTTAACCCATTAAGTGATGAATATTTAAAAGTGAAGCGGGGTGTGTGGCACACCAAGAATATCTTGGGATTTGTGGGAGGTCCCCGGGTATATGAAGGGCCGGGAGGAGCCTGTTTTTTGCATGTCTGCAGTGCACAGCGCCATCTGGCGGAGGATAACCCAAGTGTAAGTATTATATCTGGAGCAGGACGTACTGTATACTTAGAATATTGCATTTATATACAGTATAAAAGTATAAAGAACTCACCTCATTGAAGACAGCACAGCTGCAGGCTGGAAATGCTGCTCGTCTTGTCTGTGCGCGTCCAGGCGACGTGACAACGTCACGGAAGTATGCTGGCCAATCAGAGGACACCAGGATCCTCATTGGTCCACGTCCTGGTTGCATAGCAACTCGGCACGACGCTAAGTAAGCTCAGTTGGCGGCGTATCTCGCCCCGCAGGGAGAAAGCGGCCGAACAAGCAGCCGCACTAGATGTAGGAAAGTTAACCCCTGATGGTAAGCAAGTTGGCCGCTACCATGCAGTTATGCAGTATAGAATCTGCCTGCTATTCCATAACATATGCATGGTGGTTGCCCTCTAAAATTGATAATCGGTGAGAAACTGAGCGGGGCTTTAAAAGGAGCAACTTACTGAACTTATTTTTGACTTTTGGTTTGCTTTAAGCCTCTGCACAAGAACTTTTCTACACCCTCCCACCCCCAGTGCTTCATAACCACAAAGACAGGACGAACTGTAGTTACCCGATTGTAGCTGCTCTTGTTGAAGTTCACTTTGTTCCACTTGGTGCGGCTGGCCTGGAAAGGTCTGATTGTAACTGGCCTGGTACTGGTTCTGTTTCAGCGCATCTGCCTCATTCACAGGAGGGACTGGCGCATTCATATTGAAAACCTAAAATGATTAGCAAACAGACAATTGCAGTCAGCCTTCAGTTCATGAATAGGAACAGAAAATTCTTCCTCTAGATTAGGCCCCAGAACAGTTGCTGTCAAACTTTTTAGGCCCAGTAACCCCCAGGGTGACAGTTACAACCAAGTACCCCAAAGGAGATTAACATTCTGAAAATAAGTAGACTTGCAGCACTAATGTTTTTTACTGGTAAAAAAAAACGTTGGGGGCACTGGGCTGGGGATAGGAGAAAATTTTCCCTTCTACGTGTAGGTGCACTTAAAGTTATACTAAAGGCGGGCGCCCGATTGTTGCCCCATTGCACAAACTTCCAATTCAATTTCAAAAAGCCTGTAGTTCAAGTTATTTTTAAAAGTATTAAAGATAGAGAAGAAAAAAAAAAAAAAAAATAGGAGAAACAGTGGATGTGCCAACAGTGATGCAATGTAAGTACACTGTATTTACATAGATCAGTAAAAAAAAAACTAGAGAGGCACAACAATGCACATATTACTGCCAGCACATAGTGCGACCAGAAAGGGGTGGGGAGAAGCTGCAGGCTAAGAGCAACTCCAGCCAGAACATAGCGTGTACAGAAGGGGGGGGGGGGGGGGGTCATATTGTGATGGAGGTCAGAATCAAATATATGTGAACATTCCCTCTCTCCATTTGTTGTTTGCTTTAGTGGCTATAAAGGTGAAAACCCCTCAGTAAGCCACTTCACTCTATGCCATTTCTTTTGCTTGACAATGCTTAGGATTATGAAAATAGAATATGCTGCTACTAATGTACTGTGATAAAGACGTCGGGAAGCTGGACAACACCTTTGAGTGGCCTCCCTTTTAGATGTAGATAACATTCCAACGTGCTCATTAGGTAGAACAGATCAATTACTGAGCTAGATATTCAGTTTTTTTCTAATATGATTTGCCCCCCCAGATGACATAAGTTTTCTATTTTACTATAAATAAAATAGTCAAAAGGGAGGAGCACCAGATGCATCTTCGTGAGATAGTCGAACACATTCCAATGACCGTGTCCTTCTGCCTCGTGTATTTCTTATCTCCAAAGCTGATTTGAAAGACTGAACGACACCCAGGACCCCCGTTAAACGGGCACAAATGAGGGGGTCCACCTGACGGATAGACAGTCCTTCAAAAAATCTGCAGAGGTAGCCAGACGTCTGGGGAGGGAATGGGGGGTGTTTGTTTTCACTCCACTGAAGGTTGAATGAAGGACCAGGTCAGCAGGGTGGGGACTGAAAGCTGAATGAGGAAATGTCTCCACCAAGGAAGCTGGAAGGAGGAATCACAGCGCTCCAGCCAATCAATGAAAGGCAAGCTACCAATTGAATTTTTTTTTTTACTTGCCAATCGCTCCCTAGTCTATGTTCAAATTAAATTAAAGTGGACCAACAGTCAAAAATGAATTAAGTCAGAACACAACAAATGGTGCTCATATGCCACCTTCCCCAGGGCAATTTAGATTGCTGCACATTTTTAAAAACAAGATGGCCACTCATGGGCTTGCAAGTCATACTGGGCTTCCCGTTACCGTGCATTTCAGTTATGTCACTTGGGAGAGGAAGCTCCAAAATGGCCGCTACCTTTCTTATCCTGTGCCAGGCTGTTGGTCCGGTTTAAGTCAACCAATGAGAAACATCTGGCCGATAAGGTTTCATAAACCTACCGTCTGCATGGACTGGAATGGAGCAGCATTCACATTGATGCCACTGCTGTGCAGCGGCTTGTTGGACCCAGTTTGGAACACCTGAGGTTGGGAAGCAGCGGAAAGGGATGCGGAAGTCTGTGTTGGATCTGAGCTTCGTGAAAGCGATGCCTGAAAACAAAGTTACCAGTTAAAATATTGATATATATTGAGATATAGCTATCTCCATATATCTATATACACAAACAGCACTTTGCTGGGTATTCACCTTCCAAAGCGAAAAGCTTCCAGGGCCAGCTGCTGCCTCCCAGGGCATCCCAAATTGTGATTTGGGTTTTGCAGCTCAGGAGTCCCAAACAAGGATGTCCTGAGGCAAAGACCAAAACCTGGGATAGTCACATTCACAGGTTTTGTTCTGCTTGGGTTAAGTCTCTAACCCGTGCTCATCAATGGCAACAAGCCGGGAAGCAAAAAGCCAGGCAGATATTAACGTTTAAAAGCTACATGACAACTTATATTGGGAATTGCGTTTTAAAGCAGAACAAAAACCCAGTGCAGCCAGCCCTGGAATTTAGATTCCCAAATCGGGATGCCCTGCTGTGAGAAACCCACTAGATTGCCTTGTAAAGCTCACCTCTTCCCAGTCCAATCAGCAGTCGGCCCTTCTGCAATCGGGAGCACAAGCAGGCGCATCCGCAGCAGCCCATACACAGCCCAAAGATGCGGGCGGTACTGCTCAGGACTGCAGCGGTGCAGGGCAGTTTGATTCCCGACCTATGCATGGCAAAAGGCTGACTGAACGAAAGCCCGTAGAACCAGCAAGTTTTACAGGGCGATCTAGGTTTCAAGCAGCAATACAATCAGATGCCCAGGACGGTCAAAATTGCCATGTTTTGTTCCACTTAAAAATAATTTCTGGTTAAATATCAACCCCCTTTATTAAAAAGGATCATTGGAAACCTGCAATTATATACATAAAAAACTTCACCCTTACTTAGGGACTGTCCAAGAAAAATCCACTGGGAGGCGCACAACCGTAACTGCTGGAGAGAAAGGAGTAGGGAACCCTTGGCGCTCATTTTATGTATCAAAGTACAACAGGTGCCCTCTAGTGGTGACCGTGTTACTGCATGGATGTGCACATTTCTGTTCATGCATTAAAGTGGACCAACACCCAGGATTTTGACTATCCCGGGTCTTGGTCCACTTCGGTGGGGCACCCCCGATCGGGGTGCCCCGCTGTGTGAAACCCCCCCAAACACCCGGAAAACTCACCTCTCCCCGCTCCCACGTGGCCGCGCCGTCCAATCAGCGCGGCCGGACAAGCGGTCTGACAGGACCGGACAAGCGGCTCCTCCACCGCCACCTCCCGCGCGTCACTCTAGAGGGGCGCGAGGGAGGCGGCGCCGAAGACAAGGTAGGTGGATTTGGGGGGGTTTCACCCCGCGGGACATCCCGATCTCGGATGTCCCGCGGGGAGGGAGGTGATCGGCCTGGGAATCTTATAGATTCCCGGGCCGATCACGCGAGGGTGACGGTCCACTTTAAAACTGTTGAAAGAAAATGCACTACAGAGAATGCACTCTTCTGCCCCGATGGAATCTTTATCTGGACGTCGCAGACTAAGGCCTCTATTCAATAAGAGTTGAATAAAACTATTGGTAGTAAAAAAAAATCAATTGATGAGAAAAAAGCCTGAAAATTTCAATGTTGCTGAATCACCAGCTAAGAAAAATACAGCACCTGTAGAATCGGTATACGTATACAGCACGTCCTGCTCCAGATATAGTCATAACATGTGGGTAATCCTCCGGCGCCGTGCACTGCAGACATGTAGAAAACAAGCTCCTCCCGGCCCTACATATACCGAAGGACCTCCCACAAATCCCCAGCATTGAAAAGCAGTGAGAAAGAAGTCGGGAGAACAAACCACCCAGAAAATGGCAATAATATCAATGATAACAATCACCATACAGGGGAAACCAGGGTGGGGTGGAGCAGGACGTGCTGTATGCGTATAATATCAATTCTACAGGTGAGTATCTCACAGAATTGTATTATTCTAAGCATACAGCAAGCCCTGCTCCAGATATAGTCATAACATATGGGACATCCAATAGCAGTGTCCATAAAGTAGGGTGGGATCCCCGTGAAAAAGGCACAGCCAACAGTAAAGCACTGTCACCCTCAACCATGCTCCAACCTCAGCCTTTGAGTTCTTGTAAAGGAAGAACTGAACACAAGCAGCAGACTAGCCAGCTTGCTCAACAGAACCTAGTGCTGAAAGGCCCAAGCCAAGCACAAGTAGTAAGAGAGCAAAAACCAAGAGAGAAGAAGAATCTTCCCCTAAACGAGTAGGCCAGAGTAACAGCCTAACCATGCTACTGGAAAGAAAAAAAAAAAAAAAAAAAAAAAAAAAAGGGTAGCCATGGCAACCTTAGAACTCTCCCCATCGGGGAATATGAACTCAGGTCTCGGGCGAGACCAGCCGGAATACTGAAAAAACAACGCTAACAAGGCTCAGCAAGAGCTGAAACGTTTACTTTAGGCTCAGAAGGACAAAACCAACCGAGCAGGACCAAGCCAAAGGGCACCTACACCCGTGGTAGCAATCAGATCCGGTACATAAGGATGGAGAAACCTATAAGCCCCAAGGGACATAATCCCTACCAGGGACAAGAGAAAGACCAGGAATCTCCAACACCTGATGAGGGATACAGATCCCTTTCGCTCAGAGGAAGCCAGACAATAGCCCAGAGACAGTAGGGTCTGGACTAAAGGAGAATAAGAACACCGCCTGGACCCAATTTGGCGTAAGGCGGAACACCCTCACCTCATGGTGTACAGATATATAACATATATATATATATATAAATGACTAGGACCGCTTACAGAGCCATCCTTTATGGCACATTTCTGACTGAAGCAACCGCCTCAGAAGAGCGATATGAGGGAAGGAACAGTTCAGACAAGAACCTGAATAAGACCCAAGGGAACCCTTAGGGCATCCGGATAAGTAACCCCCCCAAAAGGGAGCATAGAATTCCCTGGGGAATGCACCTGAGCAACCCCTGAGGAATGCGCAACACAGAAGATTGAACTAGACTTCTGCAGTAGGTGAACAGGGCGAGCCCTGAAACCTTCAGAGCACCGAGTTGGGAAGCCAACTTTAACCGTGCTATAATAATTCTAGGACCCAGGGATAGGGAACATCCCGCAGGAGAGAGAGCTAGTAAAAGCAAAGTAGACTAGAACATACTCCAACATAGCCGGCAGAAAAGGAAGAAGAGGAGGGAGCTAGGCCTAGCCCAATAGAGAAAAACCCAGGGATACCCATCTCCAATAGGGTGAAAAGCAAACCAACCAATCGCCTAAAAGGCCTGTAGGTAGGGGCGACGTAAGGAGCCTGAATAGGCAGAACAGCCCTTCTTGATAGGGCATACAGTACGACTGTCTTCAGCAGAGAATCTGCGAACCACGCCCCGCTGGGCCACTCATGGCCCCCAGCATAACGGTTCTCCCTGTCTACATCAACCTCATGCAGAACCCCGCCTAGCAGTCCTGACAGAAGCAATAATAGGCCCTCATGACCAAGGCCAGAGAGTTCTGGGACAATAACCCAGGACAGAGTCCCTGTAATAGCAAGCCCCACAGGGCCACACCAGTAGGGACTCAGCGAGACACTAGTATAGAACCTCCTGCCACGTTAGGGCAGCCAGCAAGCTAATACCAATGAAGTGCAAGGAATGTAAACCCCCACTTAGATCAGAACCTTCATGAAGGTTCAACCTGTTCGAGACTTTCACAGATAAAGGGACGAGCCACTGTCCTCAGACTGATTGAGAGTCCCCCAAAAAGGACAAGTCCTGAAGAGGAGTAGTCCAGCAAATTTGAGCCCAAAGGCTCAATGTGTCAACCGAAAACCATATGAAGATGGATCCCCTAAGGGGCCCCCCTTAAGAACCACGGGGGATATCAGAAGAAATAAGACCCCCCCAGTCAACCTGCAAGACATGGTACCCATGATGACCATCTACAGGGAGAAGCGAGAAGGAAGGAATGGTCCCAGACATCTTCCTTGAATTTACAACCTCAAAAAGGAACCCCCGTAACAAGGGGGGAGCGTACTGAACCTAGTTCCAAGGGTGCTGGAACCCTGTCCAGGATAAGTAACCTAAGGTGACTCAGGGCTCAAGGGCTTCTGAGAATAATGGACAGCATCTGGGCCGCCAGCAACAGGCCCACCAGCTGCAAGGTGAAGGTAGTGTGAAATCAAAGAGGGCAAGACCCTTTCCATAATAAGTCCAAATATAGGAGAAGGGAGGTTCTAACATGAACCAATCTAAATGCCACTCCATAGGGAGATACCGAAACAGGGGACACTAAGTGATGTGCCTGAGCACCAATCCACAGGACTCCCAAAGGAGCCACAAGTCAATAGCCAACACTGCCTGATGCAAAAATAGGAAGCAAAGAAGGACCATAAACTAGAACCTAGCAGGGACGCCACACGGGCACGTCCAAGACACCACTCCCATACTCGCCTTAGTGAGTCGTCTGGGAGCAGGAGAGGAACCAAAAACCCCAATGCACAGAGTTGGACCTTCAACACTGGCTGGAAGTGGCCTAGGTGTCCTGAAGGCACAGGGGACTAAAAAGGGATTATAAACCCTCACATGCATCTAGAGGTCCACTGGACAAGAGCGCCTGCGGCCCAACAGGTAGATACCATGTAGGAACTGCCTGTGAAGGTATAAATGCTAGGCCCAGAATGCCAACCCGGGTCAGACTCTGCATCCACATTACCTTTCCCCTCGGGGATGAAAATCACAGGTCAAGGGCCAATCTGTAAGAGAGCCCAGACCCCACACACCAAACTCAGCCTGCCTCAATTCCCGAAGGGAAAACAGGGACTAGAAGAACCCTGACAACCTTAGACAAAGGACCACCCAGCAGACTCCATTCTGCATCCGGGGGGACTACCTCCTGTAACAACCTGAAAGAAGCATGGCGCCCTGCGATAGGAGCCCGGTGCTGCGGCAGTCCCCTCGCCCAACAAGGCGAGGGCGTCCCTTCATGCTTGTGCGGTTACGGCAGATTTGGACTTCGCCCTGACGGAGGTTCCAGGGCGTTACCTGCCCCCCCGGGGCGGGTCTCTACTTCAAAAACTGGAAGCACACTTCTGGTTCGCGCTTGACACTAACGTAGGGAGGGGTGTCCCTGCCCCTGGGAGGCCGAGACGGCCTTCTGCTCGAGGGTGCCTTACCCCTTTTCCAAAAAGGTCCAACCGGGCCCCAAATAAGCGTCATCCTCTAAAAGGAAGGCCAGTAAGAGCCCTTTTAGTATCATTGTCAGCCCCCCACTGTCGCAGCCAAACAGGCGGCGAATAGCCACCACAAGAACCGAGGTTCTAGTGCACATTTTAACAGTGTCATCCATCGCTGAGAAAGCAAACTCACCAAAACATCACAATCAGACAGTGCATTAAAGACCTCCCAAGGGAGATCCTCCGGCTGGTGGTCAAGTATCTTCCTAAGAAGGGTCCTGGCGGCCGCGGCACAGACCGGGCGCAGAGCCGTCCCTGCACACGAAAAGGCGTGGGAAGCCAGTCTGTCAATGCCCTGTCCTCAGCATCCCGAAGGGTACGATGAGTAGAGGCTGTCATGAAGGGAGGGTTAGCAACCCCAATAATAGGTGCATCCACCTCAGGAGGGACTGACTAGCAGCCAACCACATCAGGGGGAAAAGGGTACTTCCAATCCCAGACCTCCTGAAAGTTAACAAGGTGATTCCCATTCCTTAGGTATAAGAGCCTGGACTGATCCTGCTCCAGAAACTTCAAGCGCGGCGTCGCCATGTGGAAACTCTCCCTCTTGGGCTTGGGAGACTCTCCCGGAGGAGAGATGGATAGTACTTCAAAGATCTTTATAAGTAATTCACCAGTGTCACACAGGCCCCAGGAACCAGGGCCAGAATTATCACAGCTCCAAGGTATCTCGACTGAGGAACCGGAACCTGAGAACAGTCCACATTCATCAGAAGGATCAAGGACCTGCATAGCAGACTCTTCCTGGTTCTATGTCTCCCACTGAAACTGAAGAGTCAGGGACCGCTTCTTTCCAGCGCCCAAATGCTCCGCCAAACCAGGCATCACCTGCTCAGCTGTAGGTAGCCTGCGCGGCACCACCTGCTGGTCACCCCCGCTCGAATGCGACTCATCAGGAGTGAGATTTAAACACGGGGAGACAGGTGTATTGAAGCAAGGTGCAGCCACTGGTAAACCTGATTGCAGGGCCAGTGCTAGTTCAGCACATGGTCCACAGACCCGTGCTCTGTCAGCATCAGCATGGGGTGGTCCCCACGCAGTACACAGCCGGTCTTGTCCCCACGGGACCCCGGACAATTCTGAGATGCCTCTATATGGTGATTATCAAAGCAATATGCCAGCAGGGATTTATGCTGTAAGCAACCCTGTATGCTTAAAGACCCGCTAGGAATGTGGGAGAATTTAAATGTGAACCCGTTTAAGATATACATCAGGCCGGGGGATGCCACCGGAATCTTAGCGTCTGAAAGACAGGAGAAGAATGGGTGTCAGAGCCATGCGCAGCTGAAAAAAACATATGAAAAAGGAGTCACCCGCGAGGGCACTTACAGACCAAGGGAGGGGGGGGAACCGCCACCACGCACGATGATCAGCAAAATGGCAGCCAGCGAACTTCGAAAGGCGGGCTCGATGCTCGGCCCCGATGCGGAGCGCGCCAATTCAAGTCCCCACCAACTCCGAAGAGCGCGAAGCTCTGAGGTACCGGCAAAGCAAGGATACAATCACACGCTTAAGGATTCGTAGGAAAACAGTTACATCTAGTAAGGAAAAGGCGCCACAGCATCTAGACAACGCAGCAAACTGTGTATAAGACGTACGGAGGCAGCCGAAAACCTAACGAACAAGCAGCGCGGCTCTGACAATTCAATGTTAATGAAGGGCAGAAATAAGGCCATAAGCTTGACATACTGGTACACTGGGACAGCCAGACACATAAACCCCCCCTTTCTTTTTCCCCTTAATTAGCTGGGGAAATGAGGGAGGATGGCAACCCTTTACACAGGGTCAAGCACTACCCGGGGTACGGGGCAATAACGCGGGAGGGGCATCCACTAGAGGCTCACCATCAGCCTAAACCGCCTACCCTATGGTGGGGGATTGTGGTGGAGCATGGCTCCGTTAAGCACACAAGGTGCTGCCTACCTTCACCCGGCCAACGCAGCCCAGGCTGGGAGGCATATTTCTTCTGAAGAGGACGGGTGGAAATAGTCCCACAGGGCCTCGGGCTGTAAAGCCCCGCTCGCCTGCGAAAGCGTGATACTTCATGTCTTCGCAGTTCCAGCACTGCAGAGAAATCTGGGGATTTGTGGGAGGTCCTTCGGTATATGTAGGGCTGGGAGGAGCTTGTTTTCTACATGTCTGCAGTGCATGGCGCCGGACGATTACCCACATGGTATGACTATATCTGGAGCAGGACGTGCTGTATGCTTAGAATACTCCAGAATTCTAGGGATTAAGAATTCCCTGCAGGGGAGAGACCTAGACTCACACCAGTCAATGTAGGAATGCCATACCCTATAATAGATGACAGAATACATTTTCTTCCTAGCCTGTACCATGGTATCCACCACTGAGGCAGACAAGCCTTTCTCCATCAAGATGGAGGTTTCAGCAGCCAGGCCGTCAAAGCCAGCATTTGTAAACTGGGATGGCGTAAGGAGCCCTGAGTGAGTAGATCTGGCTCCTCTGGCAGGACGTACTGGTCTACTGCCATTTGTACCACGTCTGCGAACCACACTCTTCTTGGCCATCTTGGGGCCACCAGAATCACTGGCACCCTTTCCAGGGCAATCTTGCGCAGAACCCTGCCCAGCAGGGGAAACGGGGGAAAGATATACAGGAGCCGTAATTTCTTCCATGAGAGCGACAGAGCGTCCATGGCCAAGGCCAGAGGATCCTGAGACAGGGAGACAAAGGCTGGGAGCTTGTGATTGTGACTGGATGCAAACAGATCCACATCCGGTAGGCCCCACCGGTAACAGGGATTGGAATACCCTGTTGCAGAGGGACCACTCCCCCTGCTCAGAGAGTCTGCTAGAAGATTCTCTACCCCCGGGATATAAACAGCCGAGATGCATTGAACATTGGCCTCCGCCCATGTCAGAATCCACAACACTTCCTGGAGGGCCCCCTTGCTCCACGTCCCTCCCTGATGGTTGATGTAGGCAACCGCTGTCCTGTTTGAGCGCACCTGCACAGACAGACCCTGCAGGTGATAAGCCCCACCTCCCCTGGAACCTCAAGGATTTCCAGAAGCCCCCCCAACCTGACAGACTGGCATCCGTGGTGACCATCTCCCAGGAGGGGGCTAGAAGGGACCTGCCCTTCAGCAAGTTCTTGTGGTCCAGCCACCACGAGAGGGACCTTCTGACCAATGGGGGAAGCACACAAACCCCGTCCAAGGACGCGGGGTCCTTGTCCCATACTGATAGGAGGTGAAGCTGCAGAGGCCTCGAATGGAACTGAGCAAAGGGCACCGCCTCGAAGCTCACCACCATCAGGCCCACCAGCTGCATTCCCTGTCTGAGGGAGAGCTGGGGGGCACGACAGCAGGGACCGCACCTGCACAGTCAGCTTCCACCTTCTGTTGGGGAAGGAATATTCGTGACTGAACAGTATCCAGAATCATCCCCAGGAATGGGGTCACCGAGGAAGGGGACAGAGAGGACTTGGGATGATTGATCACCCAGCCGAAGGACTCCAAGGTGGACACCACCAGCTGAGTGTCCAGCTCCGCCTGCTGTAGAGGCCATGAGGATGTTGTCCAGGTAGGGCAGCACTCGAATGCCCCCTGACCTTAGCAAGGACATCACCCCCGCCAATACCTTGGTGAACACTCTGGGAGCTGAAGTGAGGCCATACGGTAGAGCCACAAATTGGTAGTGTTAATCTTTCAACTCGAATCTGAGAAACCTTTGATGCCCAGGGAACAGAGGGATGTGAAGGTAAGCATCTTTGATGTCCACAGACGTCATAAAATCCCCTGGTCGCAGAGAGCCAACGGCCGAGCGCAGGCTTTCCATGTGAAAACGCTTGTTCTTGACAAATTTGTTGAGGATCTTTAAATCCAGAATGGGCCTGACTGAGCCATCTCTTTTGGGTGCTGTGAAAAGGTTGGAGTAGAACCCTTCTCCCAATTCTCTCAAGGGAACTTTTCAAATAACTCCCAGTCCTTGTACTGCCTGCATCAGGACCTGAGCTGATAACGGGTCCTGGGGGATCCGGGACCTGATGAATCTTGAGGGGGCCGCAGAGCAAACACTCTTGTAGCCGGAGGTAACTACCTCCTGAATCCACCGGTCTGAGACTTGTCGCCTCCAGACATGCGCGAAGTGCTGTAGCCGTCCCCCAACCCTGGCGGGCGAGGGTGCCCCATCATGCCTGAGGGGTCTTGGGAGGGGCTTTGGGTTTGGTCCCCCAGGAGAAGCCAGGGCGTTGCCCCCTGCTCCTATGCCAGGAGTCTGTGCGAGCCCCCGCGAAGGACACCTTTTCCCTGCTTAGCGCCTCTGTAGGGGGCTGAAAGGGGGCCCTGGCTACTGCCTGCGCTGTGGTAACTTACCTCCTTTAGCAAAAAGGTCTAGGCGGTCCCCAAACAGGCGCAGCCCCTTAAATGGAAGCCCAGTAAGGGCTTTCCTAGCAGCATTGTCGGCCACCCACTGGCGCAGCCATACCGCGCGGCATATAGCCACCGCCAAGGCGGAAGATCTGGCACACATCCTAATAGCATCAACCGATGCAGACAGGATAAAGTTCACAAATACATCACAGTTAGTGCATTAATAGTATCAGTAGGCAACTCGTCTGGGCCGTCAAGTGCATTCCTGACCATGGCCCTGAGCGCCACAGCAGTAATGGCCAAAGCGCAGACCGGGCGCAGCACCGCCCCTCCAAAAGCAAAGGCATGGCACGCCAAATGGTCTCTTTGCTAAAGGAGGTAAGTTACCACAGCGCAGGCGGCAGCCTCAGCCCTTTCACAGCCAGGGCCCCCTTTCAGCCCCCTACAAAGGGCCGAGGCTGCCGCCTGCGCTATGGTAACTTACCTCCTTTAGCAAAGAGGTCTAGGCGGTCCCGAAAAAGGCGTAGTCCCTTGAAAGGGAGCCCAGTAAGGGCTTTCTTAGCAGCATTGTCGGCCGCCCACTGGCACAGCCATACCGTGCGGCGTATAGCCACCGCCAAGGCGTAAGATCTGGCACAGCCTAATAGCATCATCCGATGCAAACAGGATAAAGTTCACAAATACATCACAGTTAGTGCATTAATAGTATCAGTAGGCAACTCGTCTGGGCGTCAAGTGCATTCCTGACCATGGCCCTGAGCGCCACGGCAGTAATGGCCAGAGCGCAGACCGGGCGCAGTGCCGCCCCTCCAAACGCAAAGGCATGGCATGCCAATTGGTCAAAGCGCCGGTCCTCAGAATCCCGCAGCGTAGTAGTGTTGGGGGGAGTGCATAATAGAGGTGTTAGGCAGCCCTAGAATAGGAGCATTGACCTCGGGGGGCGATGACCAGCACTTGACCATATCAGCAGGAAAAGGATACTTCCTGTCCAGACTCTTAGGGATCCCAGGAAGTCTACTGGGATGTTCCCACTCCTTAAGCATGAGGTTATTGAAATGGGTCTGCTCAGGAAATTCCAATCGAGCCTTAGCAGTATAGAATAGCTCACCCCTTTGCCTGGTAGCCGCAACAGGGGGAAGAGATGGACAAAACCTCGAAAATCTGAAGCAGTAGTTTGTCAGTATCATCTGGGGTCCAGCGATCAGAACCAGAATTGTCATGACCCCTAGACTTCTCATCAGATGACTGAGCCAGAGAACAGCTCCCCTTCGTCCGAAAGGGCATGGTCATATAGATGCGTAAACTCATCATCAGACTCCGTAGGGAAAGGAGCAGAGTCGGGGATTATGTGCCGCTTTTTTGCGGTAGCCTTGCGCGCTAGAGTACTAGCAAGCAATTTTTCAACACTGGCCAGTCTAGTAGCCGCATCAGGATGAGAATCCCCGCTTGTATTGGGGGTTGGTGAAGTGAGGCGAGGTGCAGACCCAGCCCCAGAAGGGGCGGGAAGTACCATTAGTGCCTGCTGTGCACAAGGGACGCAGACCCGAGCATTGTCACCGTTGATAGGTGAGACCCCACAAGTTACACACAGCCGGGCTTGTCCCGAGGGAACCCCGTTCAAAATATCCTGGGATGCCTCCATATGGTGATTAATGGGCACAATAGGCCAGTAGGGATTGACGCTATAAGCTACCCTGGATGCCCCAAAGACCCGCAGGGAAGTGGGAGTAAATATACTAGGTCCGACTGGCAATTACACCGGGCCGGGAGAAGCCACTGGATTCGACAGTCTGAAAGACATAATGGGAATAGGGATGTCGGAGCCATGCGCAGTAAGCAAGACAAATGAAAAATCGCCCACGAGGGCACTTACAGATCGAGGGAGGAGGAGGACTGTTACCACGTGCGCGCGATGAGCATCGAAATGGCGCCAATCGGAACTCGAAGGGCGGGCCAGAGCGGGATGTGACGCGGAGTGCGCCAAGCCAGGTCTCCGCCCCCCCCGAAGAGCGCGAAGCTCTGAAGACAGTAGTCAGCGCAGACAGTTAAGTGAATGACACTATAGAAGTAAAAAGGGGATTACTTCCAGATGCGCCCGACAACGTATACCAATGAAGACGCCGCCACCTGTTCACGCGCCCGTCGAATAAGGGCAAGATAATTGCGCGGTGGCGGCAGATAGACAATAAAGACAGCGCAGCTCTGACACCAGGTGTACGAGTCAAGGACAATACTAAGGCCATAACGTACTGAAAACACTAAGACCACCACACCCCCCCACCTTCTTTCCCCCC
Source organism: Gastrophryne carolinensis (assembly GCA_027917425.1). Lineage (NCBI taxonomy): Eukaryota > Metazoa > Chordata > Amphibia > Anura > Microhylidae > Gastrophryne > Gastrophryne carolinensis. The sequence goes on from CM051241.1 coordinate 102,898,530, forward strand.
CGAGCTACGGGGGAAACGAGGGAGAATGGCGACCCTTTGAACAGAGTCCACCTCTACATGGGGTATGGGGCAATAGTGCGGGAGGGGCATCCACAAGAGGCTCACCATCAGCCTGAACCGCCTACCCTTTGGTGGGGGACTGCGGAGGAGCATGGCTCCATAAGCACACGTAGTGCTGCCTACCTTCACCCGACCAGCGCAGCCCAGGCTGGGAGGCACATCACGAAGAGGACGGGTGGGAGTAGTCCAACAGGGCCGCAGGCTTTAATAGCCCCGCTCACCTGCGAGAGAGTGACATGTCTTCGCAGTCAGCACTGCAGAGAAATCTGGGGATTTGTGGGAGGTCCCTGGGTATTTGAAAGGCCGGGAGGAGCCTGTTTTTCCATGTCTCTGCAGTGCAGCGCCATCTGGCGGAGGATAACCCAAGTCTAAGTATTATATAGCAGGACAGACTGTATACTAAGAATGGAACAGGTGGGAATAGCCCGACAGGGCCGCAGGCCAATAAGCCCCGAGTAGAGAAAGCCATCTCGTCATCGCAGCGCAGACTGCAGAAAAGATCTGGGGAATTTGTGGGAGGACCCTGGTATATAAGGGGCCGGGAGGAGCCACTTTTTTGCTGTCTCTGCAGTCCAGCGCCATCTTGTGGATGTATAACCCAAAGGTAAGGAATTCTTTGGAGCAGGACGTGCTGTATACTTAGAATATAATAAAAGTCAATGGCACTTTTGTACTCATGTTTTCTTAGCTGGTGATTCAGAAACATTGAAATTCTCAGGCTTTTTTCTCATGAACTGAATTTTTTACTACCGTGAGTTTTTTTTTTTTTCTTCAACTCTTATTGAAATCCGAACCTTAAGCCTGTCCCGTCACCCCAGAACTCAACAGGATTAAAAACGGTTTCCACAGTTCCAAAGCTATAGGTCTCATTTAGAACTTCTAACTTCATTCCAAGCATATTCCAATGCCTTGAAAGTCAGCCAGCACATATGTTCCATACACCACACAATGAGTTTTTATTAAGCATTAAATTGTTTATATATCTAAAAGTAAAGAAACAAAATGTACAATACAATAGCCATTAAAGTAATACCTATTTGCATAAAGGGTTAAAGTTTTGTGACCTATGGTGCCAAAGAAATACCAATTCTACAGGTGAGTACTTCACAGAATTGTATTATACGTATACAGTACGTCCTGCTCCAGATATAATACTTACACTTGGGTTATCCTCTGCTAGAGGGCGCTGTGCACTGCGGACATGCAAAAAACAGGCTCCTCCTGGCCCTTCATATACCCAGGGACCTCCCACAAATCCCCAGCATTGAAAAGCAGTCGAACAGAAGAACCGGAAGCTGGGAGAAACCAACCACCAAAACAACTGGTAATGATAATCACCATACAGGGGATCCAGAATAATGCAAAAACCAGGGTGGGGTGGAGCAGGGCGTAGTGTATACGTATAATACCAATTCTACAGGTGAGTACTTCACAGAATTGTATTATTCTTAGTATACAGTATGTCCTGCTCCAAATATAATACTTACACTTGGGACATCCAATAGCAGTGTCCATAAAAGTAGGGTGGGATCACCAACAAAAAAGGCAACGGCACGTAGCTTAGACTACAACCGCCTGCAAAACCTTGCGGCCAAAAGCAGCATCAGCTGAGGCCTGAACATCAACCTTGTAAAACTTTGATAAGGTATGAACGGAAGACCAAGGAGCGGCCTTGCAAATTTGCTCCACAGAAGCCTGGTGCTGGAAGGCCCAGGAGGCTCCAATAGCACGAGTAGAATGAGCAGTAAGACGGAAGGGAGGACTCTTCCCCTTAGCAGAATAGGCTTGAACCACAGCCTGACGGATCCACTTGCTGATAGGCAGGAGCCAAACCCTTCCTAGGCCCAGAAGGCACAACGAAGAGAGCATCAGTCTTCCTGAAAGGTGCAGTGACAACCAGGTAATACTTCAAGCACCTGACCACATCCAAGGAATGCAGAACCCTTTCCTTGTTGCTAGGATTGGGGCACAAGGAAGGAAGAACAATGTCCTGATTCAAATGAAAGGCAGACAACCTTAGGCAGAAAATCCGGCTTAAAGCGGAACACCACCTTGTCCTGGTGTCTCTTATAGTATGGAGACTGAATGGATAGAGCAGCCAGCTCAGACACGCCTAACGGAAGTTATGGCCACCAAAAAGACAACCTTGAGTGTAAGAACAGCCAGAGCAGCATCTTGAATAGGCTCAAAGGGAGCACCCTGCAAGGCAGATAAAACCAAGTTTAAAACCCAAACGTGAACCACAGGTTTACGAGGGATGAGTGACCCCCTGAAAGAAGGTCTTAACCAAATGATGATGAGCAAAGAAGAAGACGGACAGGGCAGAAACCTGACCCTTCAGAGTAGTTTTAGACCTAACTCCAAACCATGCTGTAAGAACTCCAGAACCCTGGGGACAGAGAACTCCCTACAGGGAAGAGACCTAGACTCACACCAGTCAATGTAGGTACGCTATACTCTGTAATAGATAGCAACAGAAGCCTTCTTCCTAGCCTGCACCATAGTGCCCACCACAGAGGCAGACAAACCCTTCTCCATCAAGATGGAGGTCTCAGCAGCCAGGCCGTCAAGCCAGCGTTTGTAAATTGGGATGGTGTAGGGAGCCCCGAGTTAGCAGGTCTGGCACCCCTGGCAGATCGTACTGGTCTACTGCCATTTGAACCACGTCCGCGAACCACACTCTTCTTGGCCACCGGGGGGACACTAGAATCACAGGCACCCCTTCCAGAGCAATCTTGCACAGAACCCTGCTCTGCAGGGGGAACGGTGGAAACACATACAGGAGCCGAAACTCCTTCCATGACATGGACAGGGCATCCGTGGCCAAGGCTAGAGGGTCCTGAGACAGGGACACGAAGGCCGGGAGCTTGTGGTTGTGGCGGGACGCAAACAGGTCCACATCCGGTAGACCCCAACGGTGACACAGGGACTGGAATACCCTGTTGCAGAGGGACCACTCTCCCCGACGGGACGTCCCCCTGCTCAGAGCATCTGCAAGCAGATTCTCCGCCCCCGGAATGTAAACAGCTGAAATGCATTGTACATTGGCCTCCGCCCATGTCAGAATCTGAGACACCTCCCGGAGGGCACCCTTGCTCCGAGTCCCTCCTTGATGGTTGATGTATGCAACCGCCGTCTTGTTGTCTGAGCGTACCTGGACCGACCGCCCCCTCAGGTTTTGGGTCAACCGCTCCAGTACCAACCGGACTGCCCGCAGTTCCAGAATGTTGATGGGTAAATGGGCCTCCCGAGGACCCCACGTCCCCTGGAAGCGCAGGGACTTCCAGAATCCCCCCCCAACCTGACAGACTGGCATCCGTTGTGACCGTCTCCCAGGAAGGGGCCAGAAAAGACCTGCCCCCTGTCAAGTTCGAGGTCCAACCACCACGCAAGGGACTGTCTGACGGGGGGGGGGGGGAAGCACACAGACCCCATCCAAGGACGCTGGGTTCTTGTCCCATACTGACAGAAGGTCAAGCAGCAGGGGTCTCAAAGCTCGGCACCATCAGGCCCACCAGCTGCATTCCCTGCCTGATGGAGGGCTGTGGGCACGAGAGCAGGAACCTGGCCTGCGCAGTCAGAGCTTCCACCTTCTGTTGAGGAAGGAACATCCGTGACTGAACCGTATCCATAATCATTCCCAGGAACGGGGTCACAGAGGATGGGGACAGAGGACTTGGGGTAATTGATCACCCAGCCGAAGGACTCCAGGGTGGACACTACCAGCTGAGTGTCCAACTCTGCCTGCCGCCGAGACTGAGAGGTGATGAGGATGTCGTCCAGGTAAGGCAGCACGCGTATGCCCCTTAGCCTTATCAGGGACATCACCCCTGCCAGCACCTTGGTGAACACCCTGGGAGCCGACGTGAGGCCGAATGGCAGGGCCACAAATTGGTAATGCTGATCTTTCAGTGCAAATCTGAGAAACCTTTGGTGTCCTGGCAACACCGGGACGTGAAGGTAAGCATCCTTGATGTCTACTGACATCATGAAGTCCCCTGGGCGCAATGAGCCAATGGCCGAGCGCAGAGTTTCCATGCTGAAATGCCTGTTCTTGACAAATTTGTTGCGGATTTTTAAATCCAGAATGGGCCTGACTGACCCATCCTCCTTGGGTACTGTGAAGAGCTTGGAGTAGAACCTCGTGCCCGTGTCTCCAAAGGGGACCTTGCAAATGGCCCCTAGATCCAGGAGACCCTGCACGGCCAGCAGCAAGACCGAATCCTGAGGGATTCGGGACCCAATGAATCTGGTGGGGGGCCGTACAGCAAATTTTATCTTGTAGCCGGAGGACACTACCTCCTGAATCCACCGGTCAGACATGGCGCCGCCAGACGTGCTGTAGACGTCCCCCCACCCTGACCAGTGAGGGCGCCCCCTCATGCCTGAGGGGTCTTGGGAGGGGCTTTGGGCTTGCTGTGCCCGGAATCTGCGCGGGGCCCCGCGAAGGACACTTTTCCCGGTTTAGCCCCGCGGTAGGGGATTGAAAGGGTGCCCTGGCCTCGAAAAGGCCGAAACTGCCGCCTGCGCTGGGGCAACTTGCCTCCTTTGGCGAAGAGGTCTAGACGGTTTCCAAACAGACGTAGCCCTTTAAATGGAAGCACGGTAGGGGCTCTCTTAGCAGCGTTGTCAGCCGCCCACTGTCGCAACCAAACCGTGCGGCGAATAGCTACCGCCAAGGCAGAAGATCTGGCACACATCTTTATAGCATCGTCCGATGCAGACAGGATAAAGTTTATGAACACATCACAGTTAGGAAGAGTATTGACAGTATCAGAGGGCAACTCATCTGTGCCATCAAGTGCATTCCTGACCATGGCCCTGAGCGCTACTGCCGTAATGGCTAAGGCGCAAACCGGGCGCAATGTCGCTCCCCCAAATGCAAAGGCATGGCATGCCAATTGATCAAGACGGCGGTCCTCAGAGTTCCATAGCGTAGTAGTGTCAGGGGAGTGCATAATAGAGGTGTTGGAGAACCCTAGAATAGGAGACCTCAGGAGGTGATGACCAGCACTTAACCAAGTCAGCCGGGAAGGGATACTTTCTAACCACACTCTTAGGGATCCTAGGCAGTCTGCTGGGATGTTCCCATTCCTTTAAGCACGAGGCTATTGAAATGAGTCTGCTCAGGAAATTCAAGACGAGCCCTAGCAGTATGAAAAAGCTCACCCCTTTGTCTTGGAGCAGCAACAGGGGGAGAGATGGACAAAACTTCAAATATCTGAACCAGCAGTCTGTCAATATCATCCGAGGACCAGTGCTCAGAACCAGATTCGTCATGACCCCTGGACTCCTCGTCGTATGACCCCCGAGTCAGAGAACAGCTCCCCTTCGTCCGAGAGGGGTTGGCCGTAAGGCTGCAACAAGTCATCAGATTCCATAGGGAAAAGGGCAGAGTCAGGGGTAAATGCCGCCTCTTAGCGGTGGCCTTACGCGCTAGCAAGCAATCTTTTAACACTGGCCAGTCTAGTAGCCATATCAGGATGAGAATCCCTGCTTGTATTGGGGGTTACACTCAGGCTTGGGGGAGTAGGTGAAGTGAGGCGAGGTGCAGGCCCAGCCACGGAAGAGGCGGGAAGAACCGATAGCGCCTGCTGTGCACAAGGAACACAGACCCGTGCATTGTCACCGCTGCTAGGTAAGACCCCACAAGCTACACAGCCGGGCTTGTCCCGTAGGAACCCCGTTCACAATATCCTGGGACGCCTCCATATGGTGATTGTATCAATAGGCCCGTAGGGATTGACGCTGTAAGCTACCCTGGATGCCCCAATAACCCGCTGGGAAGTGGGAGCAATTTTAATAGTCTCAACCGGGGGATACACCGGGCCGGGAGAAGCCACTGGAATTCACGGTCTGAAAGATATAAGGACAGGAACGTCAAAGCCAAGCGCAAGCTGTAAACTAGGTAAGATACAGGTAATAAGGATAATATATGGTCACCCACGAGGGCACTTACAGACAGCAGGCGGAGGGCGGTCTTCACCACGCGCGAGTGGCGCCAAACGAACCTCGAAGGGCGGGCCAGAGCTGAAGGTGACGCGGAGCGCGCCAAATCATGACACGGGGCGCATCAAGTCAGGACCCAAACCCCCCCGGAGAGCGCGAAGCTCCGAAAGCGCAATGCAAATAGAGAAGAAGTGAACAGGGCAGTGACGAATTCAAGACGAGCCCCTGAAAGGATGATCGGGTGTTACCGCAGCAGAGCCACTACGGATTAAGAAAAAAGATGCCGCAGCATCAACAAAACCACCGCCGTCCGTGCAATATAGAAAGGGCGCAGCGGCTACCAATAAAAGTACATAACGCGGCTCTGACATCCATTCCCAGTCAAACACGACACCGAGGCCATAAGCGTGTAATAGGGTACACTGGGGCCGCCATACTCAACCCCTGGGTCCACCGCTACACGGGGCGTGGGCCAATTAAGCGGGAGGGGCATCCCCAAAGGCTCACCATCAGCCTAAACCGCCTACCCTATGGTGGGGGACTGCGGTGGAGCATGGCTCCGTCAAGCACGCATGGTGCTGCCTACCTTCACCCGACCAGCGCAGCCCAGGCTGGGAGGCACATCAAAGAGGACGGGTGGTAATAGTCCCACAGGCTGTGATAGCCCCGCTCACCTGCGAGAGAGATACTTCATGTCTTCGCAGTCAGCACTGCAGAGAAATCTGGGGATTTGTGAGAGGTCCCTGGGTATATGAAGCGCCGGGAGGAGCCTGTTTTTTGCATGTCTGCAGTGCACCGCGCCCTCTAGCGGAGGATAACCCAAGTGTAAGTATTATATCTGGAGCAGGACGTACTGTATACTTAGAATATAATGTCCCATAGATTCAGGGATTTACAATAAACTCATGTGAATTTAATCTGGTACCTTTAAGAGAACAGCACTGCCCCCTGGTGGACACATCGAATAATCACAGCAATGGTAAATCCATTAAGAGCTTTGATATATGCCAATGTGTCATCTGGGGTTAAGTGTTGTCTCAGAACTTACCAGATAAAGGAAATACTGTTGACAAAACAATGCAGCAGTATTGGCAACAAACAAGATTATCCAAGACAACATGATCAACTCACAACATAACAGGTTAGGCACAAGTCAAGTGAACCAATTGCCATAGGTGGTAAGATCGCTCGCTATAGAACATTTCGGGGCAGCCCCTTCAGCTGAGCGCTCATTTTGTCTTGGATAATCTTGTACAACCCTGAATCTATAAGACTTTTTTTGGCAACATATGTCAAAATGTAACTCTTTATGCAATTGGGATCTACTTTACATATCTAAGTAAAGAAATGAAATGTACAATAGTCATTAAACAATTTAATGCATAATCAAAACTCATTGTCGTGTGCTTTCCCAATTTGAAATTTTCTACATGGTTCTGACCCAGGGTAGAGGGTCCTAGGCACAGCACCCAGCTCAATTTGAATTCTACTTAATATTTCATCATAGGTGTGCTCCATCCCATTCTTTATTACTAATCGGAGTAAAGAGTGCCATTGCCTTTCATGGTCTTCTTGCACTAGCTGGTGATCAGCAAAACTAACATTATTTGGCTTTTTTCCTTAAAGTGAATTTTTACTACCATGAGAATTTTCTTACTGAATTGAGGCCATAGCATGCATATCTTTAATTAAACCCAGATCATTCCAGGTACAAACAGCAACTGGCTCAAGCTTTCAACCAAGTACCTACTGCAGCTGTAGTCTGATGCTTTGAAAGCGGCAGTGAAAGTGAAGCTTCTCAGTTTACCATGGGGCCTCACAAGATTTTGTGTACATCATTGGCACCTACTCTTTTCCCTCTACTAACCTGGATCTGCTCCAGGGCTTCTTTCTGGGACCTCTGTTCTGTGGGGTGGGAAGGTTGGTATATCTGTGCAGATCCAGCATAGCCTTCGCTAGTGGAAGATACCAAGGGAACCTGATCGGAGAGCAAAGATACGAGTAACGTTATGAACATAAAAGCAACAGTAGGTTTTAGCACAGGTCTACAGTCTAGCAGTCTAGAGGAGCTCCAGTCCACAGTGCGGACCGAGACACACTTAAGAGGAAGTCCAGTTACACCAAAAAAAAACACAAAACCCACGCACACTTTCTTCCCCAAGTACATTGTTTCAACGTTTTCTGCCCTCAATGCTGCTTGGTATCCCTGTTAAAGGATTTTCATTTTACCATTGGTTTCTAACAGGATACCATGGTTCTAAACAGTGCTAGAAGATAGGAGACAAATGAAGTTTTCCCTCAATTTCCTCCAATTTTTCTTTTGAAGTCAAAATTGGTTGAGTATTTTTATCCAGTTAATTACAAGACACCAAGGAGGAGTTGCTACTTAATTTAACCTTACATAGGACTGGTGGTTGGTCCACTTTGAAGGGCCATTACAGAAACCATGGCTATATTGAAAGTCCTGACAGTCTTCCCTAGCACTGAAAAAGGCCAGGTTGTTAAAAAAACAAAAAAAACATTTGTAAAGCTATACAAAAAGGTAACTTAAGAACACGGATCAGCCAAGTAGGCAATGCAAGGACCAGAATAGTAGAACATCCCAGTCATTTAATGTTTGACCATGTGTGGATTCCAAACGTTTTCAAACAATCACATGATCAACTCAAGTTTTTACACAGATTTCTCAGTACTTTAAAACCACTTTCAAGATAAAAGCAGACCGTCTTACCTGTGTGCTATCTGGAACTTGGCTGGTCTGAGATAGCCTGGGCTCAGAATGAACTGCATAATAAAAAGTTCTATGGTTAGATTTAAATGCAAAGAGATGGATTGATGGAAATGCACAAAGTAACAGGCCCAGTGAGGGGCAACCTTAAGCCTACAGGACAATCACCTGGCGGGCAAACCATTTGCGGCAGCTCCATGCTTTGAGCAGGATTCATAGGTTGGGCAGATACAATGGCAGGGTCTATTGGTTGATTCTCGAAATCCAACATAGAGTCCTGAAAGAAACACTGGGGGGTGAGACAAAACCCAGCTTAGAAGACTAAAAGTGCATAGCAGCATAACTATACAGTCATACTAACCTGCATGAAATTGTATGGACCTTGCATTTGGGCCATTAGATCCTGAACCTTTTGCCTTCGTACAACAGGATCAGGCTGGACTTGGGGAATTGGGTTAAGCGTTAGGGGATCGGGGACAGTTGGAGAAACGGCTTGCGGTTGCTGGAGCGAGTTGACAACCTATTAAAAAAAAACAGAAAGTAGCTGTAAGCCATTCAAGCTCTGTTGTGTGGTCAGTAATCCAGAGACTCCCTGAGGGAGGCAAAACATATGCACTCCTAAGCCTGGATATTTATGCGGCATAGCTCAACAATGAAAGGGGTAGGTCCTGTAACTGCATCAAGAGGAGCCTATACACAAAGCTCACATGCAGAGGTCTGGCCTATGACACAATGGCTACTTTTTTGTTAAATATATATATTTTTTTTTAGGACAGACATTTTTCCCAGGGTTCTGTTGAGGTTGCTTTATTTCTGACATGTGGGTAATCGCCACAAGGTGGCGCAGTGGCTGCAAGATAAAAATACAATTCTGTGAAATACGCACCTGTAGAATTGGTAAGTATACAGTACGTCCTGCTCCAGAAACTTGGGTTATCCCCCGCCAGATGGCGCTGCACTGCAGAGACATGTAAAAACAGGTTCCTCCCGGCCCCACAAATCCCCAGCATTAAAAAGCAGTGAACAAGAAGTCGGGAGAACTTAACCACCCAAAAATACAATTCTGTGAAATACTCACCTGTAGAATTGGTATTATACGCATACAGTACGTCCTGCTCCATATATAATACTTACACGTGGGTAATCCTCCGCCAGAGGGCGCTGTTCACTGCAGACATGCAAAAACAGGCTCCTCCCGCCCCTTCATATACCCAGGGACCTCCCACAAATCCCCAGCATTGAAAAGCAGTGAGAATAGAAGCCGGGAGAAGCCAACCACCAAACTGGTAACAATAGCAATAACAATCTCCATACAGGGGATCCAGAAAAATGTAAAACCAGGGTGGGGTGGAGCAGGACGTACTGTATGCGTATAATACCAATTCTACAGGTGAGTATTTCACAGAATTGTATAATTCTAAGCATACAGTACGTCCTGCTCCATATAGAATACTTACACATGGGACATCCGATAGTGTCCATAAAGCAGGGTGGGATCCCCATCAAAAAAGGCACAGCAGATAGTAAAGGCGCTGTCATGATTAAGGGTGAGAACCCGAAACGCGTAGACGTGTGAGGACACCTTGCTTATGCTGCTTTTATCTATACCGCTGTGATGGACTTTTAACCAGTTTGAAATAAATGGACTTTTACATTTGCTCTACTACTATGTGGCTGGCTTTTCCATGGTTCTTGGATACTACCAAGTTTTGAGGTGAGCGCTCTAGCCTTTGCCTGAGTGGGGGGCTGCATCTCCTGTCAATGAGCTGGCACTCCTGCCGTTTATCAGTAAAGGCGCTGTCACCTGCAAACCTTGCTACCAAGAGCGACATGAGCAAAGGCTCTAACGTCAACCTCAAAAAAAACCCTTGAAGGTATGAACAGAAAACAGGCAGCGGTCTAGCAACCCTTGATTAACAGAAAACTGGTGCTGAAAGGCCCAAGGTACCCAAGCACAAGTAGAAAACAGAATAAAAAGAAGATTCTTCCCCTTAAAGGAATAAGCCAGAGTAACATCCTGACCAGTCACAATGCAACAGTAGCCTCGGTAAAAAACAGAGCTCCCCCATTGGGGAAATTGAAACCTGGTCTACCGCATGACAGGCAGGGATACTGACCACTACACTGATAAGCAAGAAGCCAATGCCCTTACCTGGGACCAGAAAGGACAATCCATCCAAGGAAGACAAGTCCAAAGGGCGCATAACCCCCGGAAACAGATGAGATCAGGCGCATACGTATGGAGGCGCCCGCAAACCCCAAGGGGCATCAGTCCCCCTAAGGGACAAGAAACAATCCAGGAGAACCTCAACACCTGTTGAGGGAATGTAGACCCCTTTACTTCAGCATTACTAAGAATAAGGTCCAGAGGCAGACAAAGGACTTGGACAAATGAGCATAAGACACCACCTTGGGCATAAGGTCCGGCGTAAGGCGGAATACCACCATATCATGGTGTATATATAATGAACGAGGGCTAACTAAACAGAGCCACCTTCGCAGGCACACGTCTGACTGAAGCAACAGCCCCCAGAAGGGCAACTTGAAGTAAGAACAGTTCAGACAGCATCTGGAATAGATCCAAAGGGAACAACCCGCAAGTCAAACAGAATAAAAACAGACCATAGAACTACTTGGGAGATGCACCTGAGCAATCCCCAAAAGAACGCTTAACAATGGAAGACTGACCAAGAATTCTACGGGAAGGCGGACAGGGCAGAACCTGAACCTTCAGAGTACCAAGATGGGGGAGCCAATCCAAACCCATGCTGTAATAACCCTAGAACCCTGGGAACAGAGAACGTCCAACGGGAAGACCAAGACTCACGCCAATCAATATGGGTACGCCATACCCTATAATACACAGAGGAAGAAGAAGAAAAAGCTTGCTCCTAGCCCCCCATAGACAGTCACCCAGAAGATAACCCGTCTCCAAAAGGGTGAATGAATCCACTGTCAAGCCATCAGACTAGAGCCTGTAGATTGGGGCGACATAAGGAGCCTGAAAAGGGCAGAACCGCACTCCTGAGAGCGTACAGGTCCGCTGTCCTCAGCAGAACATCTGCGAACCACAGTCCACTAGGCCACCCAGGGCCATCAGTATCACGGATCCCCTTAGCGCAATCTTGCGCAGAACCCCGCCTAGCAGGATGAACGAATTAAAGACAAAATAGAATGTCCAGACATAAAATTACTAAGCCCCCATGACCGGAGTCAGAATATTCTGGGGCAGTAAAAACAAGGGCAGAGCCCCTGTGATATTAACGGGACCCAACAGAGCCACCCTAGTTGGCTCTCAGAGGGACCCCAGTATAGCACAACCTGCCACTGAAGGACATCCATTGGAGCGATTCCAGACTGATAATACAGGCCACTGTCCTCCGACAGGCCAAGAGTCCCCAAATAGACAGGTCCTGAAGAGGAGTAGTCCAGCAAGATAGAGCCAACTGAAGCCTCACTGTTTTTAACAAAATCAGTAGGAAAATGGACCCTCTAAGGGCCCCTACCTAGGAACCGCGGGGGATTTTAGAAGAAAATCCCCCCCCCCCCGTCTACCTGCGAGACTTGGTACCCAAGGTGACCATCCACAGGAAGATGCAAGCAAAGAAGGGCTCAAGAGGAACCACTGTTCCAAGGGGGAATGAGCACAGACCTAGCTCCAGGGGTGCTGGAACCCCATCCAGGATTAATAACCTACTGTGCCGAAGAGCCCAAGGGCTTTGAATATAATCTGATCCGCCACCAACGGGCCCACCAGCTGCAATCCTGCCTGGTGAAAGTTAGGTGTCAGCAAAGCTGGACAGAGCCCATGTAATCAGGAGTCCACTTATTGCCAAGGAAGAAGGCACAAGCCTGAACCAAATCCAAGGAATGGAGATAGCGAATAAGGGACAATGAGGGATTGTGGTGACTGGGCACCTATCCAAATAACTCCCAGAGGACGCCGGCCGACTAACCCACTCGGCCTGACGTAGAGATTGGGAAGTAAGGAAGGACGATCCAGTAGGTCCTAGTGCGGACGCCCCACAAGCATGTCAGACATCACCCCCATTCGTGCCTTGGCGAGTAGCCTGGGAGCAGAAGAGGCCAAAAACAAGGCCCCAATCCGCAGGGTTGGTCCTTTAACACTGACCAGTAAAGGTCTCGGTGTCCAGAAGACACAGGGGAAACTAAAAGTATCTTAAATCTCCACAGGAGGCCAGAAGCCCCCCTTGCGCCTGTGTCCCAAGACAGATATCATGCAGGGACTACCTGTGAGTGTAGAATTGCCAAGCCTACCATAGGCCAGCATGGCCCAGACTGCCTCATCATTTTGAGGGAAAGAGGAAGGTTAACAGAGGCCATCGCCCCAGCTTGTTAAGGGCAACCTGCAAGTGAGCCCAGACTCTGCAGGCTGAGTACGGCCTGCACCAACTCCTGAAGGGAAAACAGGGACTAGAAGCTCCCCGACAACCTCTGAAAGGGACCGCCCAGCAAACTATCCCGTATCCAGGGGAACTACCTCCTAGATCCACTAGAAGGAGACGATACGCTCCCAGATAGGAGCCAGGGGCTGCGGGCGAGGGTGTCCCTTCATGCTTGGGAGGTCTTGGCAGATTTGGACTTAGCCCTGACAGAGGGCCCAGGGCGTTGCCTGCCCACCCTGGAGTGTTAATCTACGCCGAAAAGTTGGAAGCACACCTCTGGTTCGTGTTTGACAATAACGTAGGAAGGGGGAGGGGTGTCCCTGCCCCGAGGAGGCCCTCTGCATAGGGGTGCCTTACCCTTTTTTCCAAAAAGGTCCAAACGGGCCCCAAATAGACGCCGTCCTCTGAAAGGAAGGCCAGTGAGAGCCTTTTTCGTATCGTCAGCACCCCACTGTCGCAGCCAAACCAGGCGGCGAATAGCTACCACAAGGGCAGAGGTTCTAGCACACACCTTAATGGTGTCATCCAGCGCTGAGAGGATAAACCTCACAAACACATCACAATCTGAGAGCGCATTAAAGACCTCCCAGGGGAGATCCTCAGGTTGGTGATCAAGTAGCTTTCTAATGAGGGTCCTGGCGGCCACCGCAGTGATGGCCACGGCACAAACCGGGCGCAGAGCCGTCCCTGCACACGAAAAGGCGTGGGAAGCCAGTCTGTCAATGTCCCGTCCTCAGCATCCCAAAGGGTACGTTAATGAGGAGCAGCCATGAAGGGGGGTTAGTAACCCCTATAATCGGTGCATCCACCACGGGAGGTGCTGACCAACAGTTAACCACATCAGGGGGAAAAGGGTACTTCCAATCCCAGACCCCCGGAACCCCTTTAAGTTTACAAGGCGATTCCCATTCTTTGGATATAAGAGCCTGGAAATGCTCCTGTTCCAGAAATTCCAAGCGCAGTGTCGCTGTGTGGAAACTCTCCCTCTTAGGCTTGGGAGCCTCTACAGGAGGGGAGATTGACAAAACCTCAAAGATCTTAATAAGTAGTTCATCTGTGTCACACAGGCCCCAAGAACCGGGTCCAGAATCATCACGGCTCCAGGGCATCTCATCCGAGGAGCCCGAATCGGAGAATAGCTCACCTTCGTCAGAAAGATCAAGGTCCTGCATAGCAGCAGATTCATCAGTTTCATTAAGAACCGGAGAACCAGGAGGCGTCAGGGACGGCTTCTTCCCAGGGCCCAAGCGCTCCGCCAAAACTAGCTAGCACCTGCTCAGCCGTAGGCAGCCTGCGCGGCACGTGCCGTCATCCCCGCTCAAGTACGACTCATCAGGAGTGAGATTTAAGTCCGGGGAGACAGGTGTATTGAAGTGAGGTGCAGCCACTGGCAAGCCTGATTGCAGGGTCAGTGCCTGTTCAGCACACGGTCCGCAGACCCGTGCTCTGTCAGCAACAGCATGGGGCTGACCACACACTATACACAGCCGGTCTTGTCCCCGAGGGACCCCGGATACATAATTCTGAGATGCCTCCATATGGTGATTATCTGAGCAATATGCCCGCAGGGATTTATGCAATAGGCAACCCTGGATGCCCCAAGACCCGCTAGGAATGTGGGAGAATTTTTTATGTGAACCCGCTATAATATATGTCAGGCCGGGAGAATCCACCAAAATCTTGGCGTCTGAAAGACAGAGGATAAGAGGGGGGGGGGTGTCCGAGCCATGCGCAGCCGAATTAAAGGTCATAGGAACAAAAACCGCCCAGGAGGGCAATTACATGACCAAGGGAGGAGGATCGCAACCACACGCACGTGAAGACCGTCAAAATGGCGCCAAGCAAACCGAGGGGCGGGCCTGATCTGGCCGTGACGCGGGGCGTGTAATGCCAAGTCCCCGCCTCCCCCAAAGAGCGCAAAGCTCTAACCAGCGTAACATCAATGACAGCAGTGGATAGGACACACATACAGAGTGTAGTTAAGGAGATTGCCCTCAAAACTAGAGAATGATGCGGCTGCCCGGGCCACACACTTCTTGTAAATGAAAAAGACACGCGTACGCAACCAGGCAAGGGTTATGTGGAGCAAGGAGTGCGGCTCTGACAACCAAGTTCAAAGAAAAAAAAACAACGGCCATAAACGTGTATAACATTACGATGAGACCGCCACACGCATACACCGCCCCCCCCCCCCCCCCCCCCCGAGCTACGGGAGGAAGCGAGGGAGAAGGCGACCCTGCACCCAAGGTTCATCGCTACGAGGGGCACGGGGCAATAATGCAGGAGGGGCATCAATAGGAGGCTCACCATCGGCCTAAACCGCCTACCCTATGGTGGGGGACTGCGGTGGAGCGTAGCTCCGTGAGCACACGGTGCTGCCTACCTTCACCCGACCAACGCACAACTTTATCGAAGAGGACGGGTGGTAATAGTCCTGCAGGGCCGCAAGCTGTAAAAGCCCCACTCACCTGCGAGAGAGTGATACTTCATGTCTTCACAGTCAGCACTGCAGAGAAATCAGGGGATTTGTGGGAGGTCCCTGGGTATATGAAGGGCTGGGAGGAGCCTGTTTTTGCATGTCTGCAGTGAACAGCGCCCTCTGGCAGAGGATTACTCACGTGTAAGTATTATATATGGAGCAGGACGTACTGTATGCTTAGAATAACTGGTAACTTATAACAATGAATAATCACCATACAGGGGATCCAGAATAATGCAAAAACCAGGGTGGGGTGGAGCAGGACATACTGTATACGTATAATACCAATTCTACAGGTGAGTATTTCACAGAATTGTATTATTCTTAGTATACAGTACGTCCTGCTCCAGATATAGTACTTACACTTGGGACATCCAATAGCAGAGTCCATAAAGTAGGGTGGGATCCCCAACAAAGGTAATAGCAAACAATTTAAACCACTGCCGCCTGCAAAACCTTCCGGCCAAAAACAGCATCAGCTGAGGCCCTAATATCAACCTTGTAAAACTTCGAAAAGGTATGAACAGAAGACCAAGTAGCGGCCTTGCAAACTTGTTCAACAGAAGCCTGGTGCTGAAAAGCCCAAGAGGCACCAATAGTACGAGTAGAATGAGCAGTAAGACGGAAGGGGGGACTCTTCCCCTTAGCAGAGTAGGCCTGAATCACAGCCTGACAGATCCATTTGCGGATAGTAGACTTGGCAGGAGCCAAACCCTTCCTAGGACCAGAAGGGACCACAAAAAGAGCATCAGTTTTCCTGAAGGACGCAGTGACTACTAGGTAATACTTCAGACACCTGACCACATCCACACACGCCTGACCGAAGTAATAGCCACCAGAAAGACAACCTTGAGAGTAAGAACAGCCAGAGCAGAATCCTGAATAGGTTCAAAGGGAGCACCCTGCAAGGCAGACAAAACCAGGTTCAAGTACCAAACAGGGACCATAGGTTTTTGTGGGGACGCACATGAGTTATCCCCTGAAAGAAAGTCTTAACCAAAGAATGCTGAGCAAAAGACTTCTGAAAGAAGACAGACAGGGCAGAAAGTACCGAGTTGAAGACCCGACTCCAATCCATGCTGTAAAAAAACTCCAGAATCCTGGGAACTGAGAACACTCGACAGGGAAGAGACCTAGACTCACACCAGTCAATGTAGGCATGCCATACCCTATAATAGATGGAAGAAATTTTCTTCCTAGCCTTCACCATGGTCTCAACCACTGAGGCAGACAAGCCTTTCTCCATCAAGATGGAGGTTTCAGCAGCCAGGCCGTCAAAGCCAGAGTTTGTAAACTGGGATGGCGTAAGGAGCAGATTTGGTACCCCTGGCAGAACGTACTGGTCTACTGCCATCTGCACCACGTCTGTGAACCACACTCTTCTTGGCCACCTGGGGGCCACCAGAATCACTGGGACCCCTTCCAGAGCAATCTTGCGCAGGACCCTGCCCAGCAGTGGGAATGGAGTAAAGACATACAAGAGCCGAAATTCCTGCCATGACATGGACAGAGCATCTGTGGCCAAGGCCAGAGGGAGACAAAGGCCGGGAGCTAATTCCTGCCATGACATGGACAGAGCATCTGTGGCCAAGGCCAGAGGGAGACAAAGGCCGGGAGCTTGTGATTGTGACGGGATGCAAACAGATCCACATCCGGTAGACCCCAACGGTGACACAGGGACTGAATACCCTGTTGCAGAGGGACCACTCTCCCTGACAAGAGGTCCCCCTGCTCAGAGAGTCTGCCAGTAGATTCTCTGCCCCCGGGATGTAAACAGCCGAAATGCAATAAACATTGGCATCCGCCCATGTCAGAATCCGCGACACCTCCAGGAGGGGCCCCCTGCTCCGGTTCCCTCCCCGATGGTTGATTTAGGAAACCGCCGTCCTGTCATCTGAGCGCACCTGCACAGACAGATCCCTCAGGTAATTGGTCAACTGCTCCAGTACCAACCTGATCGCCCGTTAGTTCCAGAATGTTGATGGGTAAGTGGGCCTCCTGAGGGCCCCACCTCCCCTGGAACCGCAGGGACTTCCAGAATCCCCCCCCCCCCATCCTGACAGACTGACATCCGTGATGACCGTCTCCCAGGAGGGGGCCAGAAAAGACCTGCCCCCCAGCAAGTTCCTGTGGTCCAGCCACCACGAAAGGGACTGTCTGACCAAGGGGGGAAGCACACAGACCCCGTCCAAGGACGTTGGGTCTTTGTCCCATACTGACAGAAGGTGAAGTTGTAGGGGCCTCAAATGGAACTGAGCAAAGGGCACCGCCTCGAAGCACGCCACCATCAGGCCCACCAACTGCATACCCTGCCTGAGGGAGGGCTGGGGACATGATAGCAGGAACCTTACCTGCGCAGTTAGAGCTTCCACCTTCTGTTGAGGAAGGAATATCCGTGACTGAACCGTATCCAGAATCATTCCCAGGAACGGGGTCACTGAGGAAGGGGACAGAGGACTTGGGGTAATTGATCACCCAGCCGAAGGACTCCAGGGTGGACACTACCAGCTGAGTGTCCAACTCTGCCTGCCGCAGAGACTGAGAGGTGATGAGTATGTCGTCCAGGTAGGGCAGCACGCGTATGCCCCTTGACCTTACCAGAGACATCACCCCCGCCAGCACCTTAGTGAACACTCTGGGAGCCGAGGTGAGGCCAAATGGCAAGGCCACAAATTGGTAAGGTTGATCTTTCAACGCAAATCTGAGAAACCTTTGGTGTCCCGGGAACACAGGGATGTGAAGGTAAGCGTCTTTGATGTCCACAGATGTCATGAAATCCCCTGGGCGCAGGGAGCTAATGGCCGAGCGCAGAGTTTCCATGCAAAAGCGCCTGTTCTTGACAAATTTGTTGAGGATCTTTAAATCCAGAATGGGCCTGACCCATCTTTTTTGGGAACTGTGAAAAGGTTGGAATAGAACCCCTTGCCTCTCTTAAGGGGACCCTGCAAATGACCCCAAGACCCAGAAGGCCTTGCACGGCCTGCATCAAGACCTGAGCTGATACCGGGTCCTGGGGGATCCGGTACCTGATGAATCTTGAAGGGGGCCGCACAGCAAACTCTTGTAGCCAGAGGTAACTACCTCCTGAATCCACCGGTCTGAGACGTGGTGCCTCCAGACGTGCGCAAAGTGCTGTAGCCGCCCCCCACCCTGACGGGCGAGGGCACCCCATCATGCATGAGGGGGCTTGGGAGAGGATTTGGGCTTAGACCCCCAGGAGGAGCCAGGACGTAGTCCTCTGCTCCTATGCCAGGTTTCAGCACGAGCCCCCGCGAGGGACACCCCTTTTCCTGGCTTAGCACCGCGGTAGGGGAGTGAAAGGGGGCCCTGGCCCCGAAAGGGCCAAGACTGCCGCCTGCACTGGGGTAACTTACCTCCTTTAGCAAAAAGGTCTAGGCGGTCCCCGAACAGGCGTTAAATGGAAGCCCAGTAAGGGCCTTCTTTGCAGCATTGTAAGCAGCCCACTGCCACAGCCAAACCGCACGGCATATAGCTACCACCAAGGCAGAATTTCTCACACATCCTAATGGCATCATCCAAGGCAGATAGGATAAAGTTTACAACCACATCACAGTTAGACAATGCATTACACGCATCAGGTGGCAATTCATCAGGAGCACCTTCAA
Source organism: Gastrophryne carolinensis (assembly GCA_027917425.1). Classification (NCBI taxonomy): domain Eukaryota; kingdom Metazoa; phylum Chordata; class Amphibia; order Anura; family Microhylidae; genus Gastrophryne; species Gastrophryne carolinensis. Next base: position 102,917,778 of record CM051241.1, read on the forward strand.
GTACACTTCTGAGCAGGGCCCTGAGCGCCACAGATGTAATGGCTGAGGCGCAAACCGGGTGCAGTGCCGTCCCCACAAATGCAAAGGCATGGCACACCAATTGGTCAATGCGCCGGTCCTCAGCATCCCGCAGAGTAGTAGTGTCAGGGGAGTGCGTAATAGAGGTGTTGGACAACCCTAGAATAGGAGCATCCACCTCGGGAGGCGATGACCAGCACTTGACCATATCAGCAGGAAAGGGATACTTCCTGTCCAAACTCATAGGGATCCCGGGAAGTCTACTGGGATGTTCCCACTCCTTAAGCACGAGGTTATTGAAATGGGTTTGCTCTGGAAATTCCAAACGAGCCTTAGCAGTATGAAAAAGCTCACCCCTTTGCCTGGGAGCTGCAACAGGGGGAAGAGATGGACAAAACCTCAAATATCTGAACCAGCAGTCTGTCAGTATCATCCGGGGTCCAGGGGTCAGAGCAAGAATAGTCATGAGCCCTGGGTCTCTCGTCAGATGATCCTGAATCAGAGAACAGCTCCCCTTCGTCCGATGGGGTGTAGCCACACAGATGCAACAACTCATCAGATTCCATAGGGAAAAGAGTGGCATCATGGGTTAAGTGACGCTTTTTAGCAGTGGCCTTACGCGCTAAGGTATTAGCAATCAATTTTTCAACACTGGCCAGTCTAGCAGACACATCAGGTTGAGAATCCCCGCTTGTATGCAAGTCAATGGGGGCGAGACTCAAGCTTGGGGAGTAGGTGAACTGAGACGAGGTGCAGGCCCAGCCACCGGAGGGGCGGGTTGCAACGTTGGCGCGGGTTGCAACGTTGGCGCCTGCTGTGCGCAAGGAACACAGACCCGTGCGCCGTCACCGCTGATAGGCGAGACCCCACAAGCTACACAGCCGGGCTTGTCCCGAAGGAACCCCGGTCACATTATCCTGGGATGCCTCCATATGTTGATTAATAGGCACAATAAGCCAGTAGGGATTGAGGCAGTAAGCTACCCTGGATGCCCCAATGACCCGCTAGGGAAGTGGGAGTAATTCTACTAGGCCAAACAATTACACCGGGCCGGGAGAAGCCACTGGATTCACCCGTCTGAAAGACACAATGAGAAGAGGGGGAGTCAAAACCATGCACAGTAAGTAAGAGTATAAAAGCCGCCCGCGAGGGAACTTACAGACCGCGGGAGGAAGAACCGTCACACGCGCGTGCGTGACTGTACAAAATGGCGCCGAACGAACCTCGAAGGGCGGGCCAGAGCAGGCCCCCGCCCCCCAAGTAGAGCGCGAAGCCCACAGACAGCAGCCAATGATAACGCAGAAGCGTCTGAGGTAACGCCGCCGTCCGGCGTGGACATCCAAATGAAGGAAAAGACGCGTGCGGCGGCCATGTAATAGTAAAACAGACAAGTCAGCGCGGAGGCTGACACCACATATCTAGTCATACACGAATCACTATACGCACTCACCCCCCCACTTCTTTTCCCCCCCGAAGGCTACAGGGAGAATGAGGGAGGATGGCGGCCCTCTGTACAGGATCCACCGCTACACGGGGCATGTGGCAATAAGGCAGGAGGGGCATCCCATAAAGGCTCACCATCAGCCTACACCACCTACCCTTTGGTGGGGGACTGTAAGCACGCATGGTGCCGCCTACCTTCACCCGACCAGCGCAGCCAAGGCTGGGAGGCACATCACATGAGGAACGTGTGGGAGTAGTCCAACAGGGCCGCAGGCTAATAGCCCCGCTCACCTGCGAGAGAGTGATAATTTCATGTCTTCAGAGAAATCTGGGGATTTGTAGGAGGTCCCTGGGTATTTGACGGGCCGGGAGGAGCCTGTTTTTACATGTCTCTGCAGTGCCACGCCATCTGTGGAGGATAACCCAAGTGTAAGTAATCTATCTGGAGCAGGATGTACTGTATACTAAGAATATACAAATTCCATTTAATGTGGACTTTCAAACTACTCCCTGGGCAGATGACACCAGTCCCGATTAGCTCTTAAAAAGTTCTATAAGATTCAGATCCCGGCATCTATAACTTCTTCCTACTTCTGTCAGTTCGACAACCAGTGGACCAAACTAGTTGTGACAACAAGGAGGTTTTTGCCAAAAACTAGCAGAACACAACCAGCCCAAACCGAGATCTTCAGTCGAGCCATGATAGTTGCATTTTAAAGCAGAAGTCAATCTTTAAAGCGGAATAAACTTCCCTGGGGCATCCCCGACTACCCCCCCCCCCCCCTCCTCCAGGGACAGCACAGGATAGTCAGAATCCCAGGTTTAGTTCCTTTAAGATTCTTTGGCCTTGATTCAATAAGAGTTGAAGACAATTGTCATGGTAGTGTAAGATTCAATTCATGTGGAAAAAAAAAAAGAGCATAAGAATGTCACTGTTGAATCACCAGCTAGAACAATGAAAGTCAATGGCACTTTACATTTAACCCTTTAAATGCCAGCCACGTAAAATGTACGTGCCAGGCATTTACCCCTGCTAGCGGGCGAAAAAAAAAAAAAAACTCACCTGTCCCCTTCGTTGGATCCGGCCGGGTCTCCTCTAATTTGGTGCCATCCGATCCCCCGTGGGGGCTCAGATGGCCCCAGGAGAGCCCCCGGAATAAGCCGCGGCTAGTGGGTGACTTGCCATTAACCCCCAGCCCCCCATTACCTGCCTCCCCAATGGCCAGGGGGGCAGAAGGGCCCAGGCCACTTAGTGACTATGTGGGCTAGTAGCCTGCAGGGCCAGGGGCCACCAACGCTGGCCCCTGCGCCCTGTTCTACAAGCCCCCATAGCTGGCCCGGGTCGGTAATGCTGGGTAGGGGGACCCTACATCTTTTTGGGGAGGGGGGACCCCGTCTTTTTAATTAACCCTTTTGTGTTCTGTCATCCAGCAGCTATAAAAGGCTTCTAGCAAGTGACCAGAAGCCAGTGATCACCAAGGAACAGAGTGCTCCAGTATGGATGGGAGGTAAGTATAAAAAAAAAAAAATATATGTTTCTGTGTGGTGTGTTTACATTTAACACCTTGTGAACTTGTAAGGGGTCCATGAGACCCCTATACCAGTTCTCAAGGCTGGGGGGATGGCAAGTCACCTGCGCTAGCCGGTGATTTGCCATTAACCCCCGGCACCCCCATTACCTGCCTCCCCAAAGGCCGGGGGGGGGGGGCAGAAGAGCCTGTGGCCAAGGGCTATGCAGGCTTTTAGCCTGCAGGGCCAGGGGCCACAAAAGCTGGCCCCTGCACCCTGTTCCTACAAGCCCTGCATAGCTGGTCCCGGGCTGGTTACTTTGGGTAAGGGGGGCTCCATGTCATTTTATTTTGGATTTCTAAAGGGTTTTTAACCCGGGAGGGGGGACCCTGTCATTTTTTTTCTTGATTTAACCCTTTGTAGTGTGGATGGTAGTTGTATTTTATTTTTAATTGTTAAAATACCATTTTGTGAATACTCACCTGTAAAATGGGCATTATAAGTATGTCACACACCCCACTTCAAAGCTATTAACTTACGACATCCAAAAGCAGTGTCCACAAAGGGCGGGTATCCAACAAGGCACAATGCAACTCAAACCACTGCAGCTTGCAGAACCTTGCGGCCAAAAACCGCAACCGCTGAGGCCCGCACATCAACCTTATAAAACTTGGAAAAGGTGTGAACAGAAGACCAAGTAGCAAGCCATACAAACTTTGTCAACAGAAGCCTGGTGCTGAAAAGCCCAAGATGCTCCAATAGCACGGGTTGAATGAGCAGTAACACGAAAAGGGGGAATCTTCCCCTTGGCAGAATAGGCCCCAACAATAGCCTGGCGAATCCATTTACTAATGGAAGACTTAGCAGGAGCCAAACCTTCCCTAGTCCCACAAGGAACCATGAACAAAGGATCAGATTTACTAAAAGGAGAAGTAACCAAATAGTACTTTACACAACGTACGACATCCAAAGAATGCAAAACCCTCTCCTTGTCATTCCTAAGCTTAGGACACAAGGAAGGAAGAACAATGTCTCGGTTAAGGTGAAAGGAAGATTATCAAGTTTGAATCGAAAAACCACCTTGTCCTGATGCCTCTCAAAGTAAGGAGCCTAAATCGACAAGGCTGCCAACTCAGAGACACACCGAACAGAGGTGATGGCAACCAAAAAGACAACCTTCTGAGTTAACGTAGAAAGAGCAACATCCTGCAAAGGCTCAAAGGGAGGACCCTGAAGAGCAGAAAGAACTAAATTCAAATCCCACACAGGGAGCATAGGTTTCCTAGGAGGTCGCACATGCGAACCCCCTGGAAAAAAAGGTCTTAACCAAAGGATGAAGCGCAAAATACCATTGAAAAAAGGACAGGGTAGAGACCTGCCCTTTCGAGGTACTCAGCTGGAAACCCAAGTCCAGCCCATGTTGCAGAAAATCCAAAATCCTAGAAATAGAGAACACCTGGCAGGAGAAGGCCCTAACCTCACACCAATTAATATAAGACCTCCAAGTCCTATAGCAGATGGTAGAAGAGGATCTCTTCCTAGCACTAACAAGAGTCTGAATCACAGAATCAGAGAGGCCTTCCTCCTTTAAGATGGAGGTTTCAGCAGCCAAGCCGTCAAAGCCAGCGCTGGTAAATTGGGATAAAGCAGTTGACCCTGAGTGAGCAGGTCCAGCCGAGGGGCAGAACAAAGTGATCCACTGCCAGCCGGACGATGTCTGCGAACCACACCCGCCGTGGCCACCTTGGAGCCACCAGAATGGCGAGAACCCCTTCTAGGGCCAGCTTTCGCAACACCTTGCCCACCATGGGAATTGGAGGAAACAGATTAAGAAACCCCAGGTCCCTCCAGCTCAGGGACATGGCATCCACTGCCAGAGGATCCTGAGACAGACAAAAGCCGGAAGTTTGTGACGAGAGTCAAACAGGTCCACTTCCAGTGTCCCCCACCAGAGGCAAAGAGATCGAAAAACCTTGAGATTGAGAGACCATTCCCCCCGGCAAGAAGAACACCTGCACAGAGAGTCCGCCTCTGTGTTCTCCACGCCCGGGATGTACACCACCGAAATGCAAGGGATATGGCTCTCTGCCCAGGCCAGAAGCAGAGAAACCTCCCGGAGGGCACTCCAGCTGCGAGTCCATCCATGGTGATTGATATAGGCAACCGCCGTCCGATTGTCCGACCGAACTTGCACCGGCAAGCCCTGTAACTGCTGTGTCAAGTGAGACAGAACCAACCCAATGGCTCTCAGCTCCAGAACATTGATGGGCAAATGGCCTCCTGAGGCCCCCAGAGCCCCTGAAACTGAAGATCCTTCCAGAAGCCCCCCCCCCCCCCTCCCCCACCCTGACAGACTGCCATCTGTGGTGACTGTCTCCCAAAGAGGCCAGCCTCATTCCCTGCCTGATAGACGGGCAAGGGTTGGACAAAAGAAGCTGAATCAATTCCTGAATCAAGAGAACCTTGGAGTGAGGAAGAAACTGTTTTGAAGAATCCAGAGACCTTCCCAGAAAGGACACCACCCTGGACGGAAAGAGGACGGACTTGGGATAGTTGATCACCCAGCCGAATCTCTCCAGAGTGGCTACCACAGTTCTTGTGTCCCTCTCCGATTGGCTGAGAAAAGAAGCCATAATGAGAAGGTCGTCCAGATAAAGCACAATGCAAAATCCCTGGACCCTGAGGAGGCCATCACCCCTGCCAGCACCTTGGTGAAAACCCTTGGAGCCGAGGTAAGGGCAAACGGAAGAGCCACAAATTGAAAATGGCGATCCTCCACCACGAACCAGAGAAATCTCTGGTGTGCCGGGAAGATAGGAACGTGTAGATAAGCATCCTTGATGTCTATGGAAGTCATGAAGTCCCCCTGACGAAGAGAATTGATGGCCGAGCGCAGGGTTTCCATGCGGAACTTCGAGGACGAATAAACCTGCTGAGGAGCTTCAGATCCAGGATGGGACGGACAGTCCGTCCTTTTTGGGCACCGTGAACAGATTTGATTAATAGCCCAGGCCCCTTTCCGCGGAAGAAACCAGGCAAATGACTGCCATATCCAAAAGATTCTTCACAGCCGCCCGGAGCCCTTGCGCAGCCAGGGGGTCCGACGAGACTAGAGACCTGAAAAAATCTGCGAGGAGGCCAGGACTCGAACTCCAGCTTGTAACCGGACGACACCACTTCCCGAATCCATCTGTCCGAGACCTCCCGGTCCCAGACCTGGGAGAAAAGTTGCAGCCGTCCCCCCTCATTGATGAGCGGGCTTAGCAGCGGGTTTGGGCTTTGAGCCCTAAGAGTGTTCAGGACGGGCACGACCCCTGCCCCAGGCAACACCTCTGGTGGCTGAGAAAGCCGAACCCCTGGCCGCTGTGGCTCCCCGAAAGGAAGGGTTAAAGGAGATCGTCCCCCGAAAGGAACGACGTTGTTCTTCAAGGTAACTTACTAACCGAATCCAAATTTTCTTTAAACAGGCGCAGACCCACAAAAGGGAGAGCCGTAAGATCTTTTAGAAACAAATTCAGCCGCCCATTGGCGCAACCAAACCGACTGCCGGATAGCCACCAACAAGGCCGCAGTCCTACTACACATCACCATGGTGTCATCCTGAGCGGCAAGCACAAAGTCAACCACCACCACAACGTTTGAGAGCAATGAACTAGACGGGTCAAGGCTGGAGAAGTCAACAGATCCTTAAGCGACCTGGAAGCCAACAACAACAACCAGGCCGCAAGTCCGGCCCAACACTGGCAAAACCGTGGCAAGCCAACCAGTCAATACGTCTATCCTCACCATCCTTGATGGTAGTACAATCAGGAGAATGCAAATCCGCGGTGCTAGATAATCCCAAAACCAGAGCATCAACCTCGGGAGGGGATGACCATCGCTTGACCAGGTCCGCCGGGAAAGGATATTTCTTATTCCAACCCAGAGGAACACCCAGAAGCCGAGTAGGCCTTTCCGATTCCTTAAGAATGACATTGTCAAAATGCCTTTGATGGGGAAACTCCAAGCGCGGCTTGGACACCTCAAGCAACTCCCCTTGTGGCGGAGGAGCCACCTCAGGAGGAGAAATAGCCAAAACCTCAAACATCTGAGCCAGGACCAAAATGGGGGTTAAAGGCATCCCCCTGCGCCTGCTCACCAGCTGCACCAAGGAATTGCTGGTCATCAGCCTCGTCCGATTCCCCAAAAAGCTCACCCTCAAGCGGGGAGCAATCGGACCTTCCGCCTAGCCGGTGCCTCCTTCGCAACCACAGTAGACAGTTTCTCAAGACTGGCCAATCTGGCACACACCTCAGACTGCGACTCCCCACCCATGACAATGTCACATGGGATACGGAACAGGCGGGGAGGGGTAGGTGATACAGGCGACGAGGAACCGGACGCCGGAGTACCGGACTGCCGCGCAATGTTCCGCTGTGCACATGGAATGCAGAGTATAACATCATCCCCTGGTAGGGGAGCCCCACACCCCAAACATTGCCTGGATTGCCCCGAGAGGCCATTTCCGGTATCGTCGGAAGCCTCCATATGGAATTGTGGCCGTCGCAATGACCCAGGGAATTACGCAATAAGCGACCCAGGATGCCCCTTTAATGTCCCACGTGGGAGGATTTAACGGGAAAACTACAAACTACCCAGGTAACTTAAGACCGGGGGACCCCTTTAGCAGCAAGGCAACACCTGGAAGACCAAGGACAGCAATCACTCAGTGCCAAAGTTTCCAACACAGAGAAGATTATAGCAAACAATATATAATTTCACATCATGAAAGCGCATAACAGGCCGCACAAGGAATAACACTTACAAAATGGCAGCCGACCACGCACACGGACCGCAGGAGAACGAGAGAGGGTGGGCCAGCGTCCAGGCCCCGCCCCTCCGTGATGCACACATCCCGCCAAAACGGCCCGACAGCCAGCAGCAGGGGACGGGCCACGGAACGCCTGCACAGAAGCAAGAGAAGGCAGGACGCCAGAGTGCATGACGCGTCCGCAAGAGAAGGCAGGACGCCAGAGTGCATGACGCGTCCGCAAGAGAAGGCAGGACGCCAGAGTGCATGACGCGTCCGACTCCGCCCCTCCCTGAAATGAGCAAGGATCCCGCCAGAAACTGGCTCCTTCGCGGCAGTAGCAGAAGGAGAGGGCGGGCCGCCGGCATGCCCCGAGACCGGACCCACCCCTCCCGACGGACCTGAGGGGAAGAAGCTCCCCGAAGACACCCAGACCTGCGCCGCGCCTGAGGGGGGGGGAGAAGCTCCCTCAGCGCTGTGCCCCAAGCAGCACCAACGTGGAAAAAACACCACACACAATGAAAAGTGAATCACACAAACACACAAGGGAAGCCCCCCCCCCCCCTCCCCCAGCGTAGGGAGCCATGGGGAAACCAAGCAGGGGGAAGGCACCAACACCCCAGGGTTGAGAATAGGGACGGGGCATCCCAACCCGGGATCACCAGACTGGGTAAACCATCTACCCCCTAGTATGGGGCCTTGCGGTGGAGCTAGGCTCCTAGGCACCATAAGGGTGCCGTCTACCTTCACCCAGCCCGCAGCCTAGGCTGGGAAGCTTCACTAAGGGGTAATAACAGAGTGCCGGGCAGCAATAGAACCAAGAGGGGGGCCGGGAGTTACCCCGGCTACCTGCAAGCAGAAGACTTCATTCTTCTGACTTGTCGCCGATCTGCAGAGAAGGAACACTGGGATATAGTGGGAGGTCCCAGGTATTTATAGACTGGGAGGGGCTCTTTTTTGACTTCTCTGCAATATCGCCCTCTACAGGTAGGTAAACCCAAGTGTAATAGCTTTGAACCGGGGTGTGTGACATACTTAGAATTACTTCTTTCAGTTAGGGGGGGCCTCCTGGGCAGGAACAGGGGGCTACCGATAAATATGTAGTACCGTTCTAATCAGTAGAAATGGGGCTTTCACATGCAATATGATTTTCCCTAATAAAATACATTTATTTAAAATAAAGGAGGCCATTTTCTAAAAAAAAAAAAAAATTGTATTTATTTTTTTTACTTAATAAATAATAAATAAAATTTACAAACAAGACATTTCATGTTAAAGCCTAAACTGCTGCAAAAAATATATATATATATAATTTTCCTGAAAATTCCAGCAAAAATGGCACAAAACATGGTGCAAAATGGGGAAAAATGACCTGTCAGAGGGTGACAAAATCTCAAGTAGGCTGGCAATTAAAAGGGTTAATAGTACCTCTGCATGTTGGTTATTCTGTTCGGGGGACCTTATGCTTTCAGACGACTTGTTTTTTCTTGTTTGCATATTTATATTTTAGGAAAAGGTGTTTATTAAGCTTTTTTATACATTTTTTAGGTAAACCCTGCGCAACCAAAGAATTCTTTGAGGAATCAATTCCAGAAAGATGAGCCCACTACAACAAGCTGGGTACGCTTAGAAAGCTTAACATGTGTACTTTCAGGGAATATATGTTTTATGGGGGATATTCCAAATGTAAAGTGTTATTTTGGTTGAAAAAAATACAATTCTGTTAAACACTCACCTGTAGAATTGGTATTATACGTATACAGTACGTCCTGCTCCAGATATAATTAAACTTCGGTATTCTCCGCCAGATGGCGCTGTGCATTGCAGACATGCAAAAACAGGCTCCTCCTAGCCCTTCAAATAACCAGGGACCTCCCACAAATCCCCAGCATTGAAAACCAGTGAAAAAAGAAGCCGGGAGAAACGAACCACCAAAAACTGGTAATGATAGCAATCACCATACAGGGGATCCAGAATAATGCAAAAACCAGGGTGGGGTGGAGCAGGACGTACTGTATACGTATAATACCAATTCTACAGGCGAGTATTTCACAGAATTGTATTATTCTAAGTATACAGTACGTCCTGCTCCAGATATAATAATTACACTTGGGACATCCAATAGCAGTTTCCATAAAGTAGGGTGGGATCCCCAACAAAAGGCACAGCAGACAGTTAAAAGCACTGTCACCTGCAAACCTTGCTACCAAGAGTGACATGAGCAAGGCTCTAACGTCAACCTGATAAAAACCTTTGAAAAAGGTATGAACAGAGAACAAGTAGCGGTCTAGCAGACTTGTTCCACAGAAACCTGGTGCCAAAAGGCCCAAAGATACCGAAGCACAAGTAGAATCAGAAATAAGGCGAGAAGATTCTTCCCCTTAAAAGAACAGGCCTGAGTAACAGCCTGACAAGTCCAAAAGCTAACAGCAGCCTTGGCAGAAGCCGAGACCTTTTTCTAGGACTAGAAGGGACAACCCATCCAAGTAAAGACCAGGCCAAAGGCCACATAATCCCTGGAATCAGATGAAATCAGGCACATACAGGATGGGAGGCGCCCGCAAACCCCAAGGGGCAACAGTCCCCCTAAGGGACGAGAGACAATCCAGGAAAACACTTCCAACACCTGTAGAGGGAATGTAGACCCCCTTTTTTCAGCGATACTAGGAATAAGGCCCAGAAGAAAAACAAAGTCTTAAATACATGAGCATAAGACACCACCTTAGACAGAAGGTCCGGCATAAAACAGACCACCTCATCTTGGTGTATATATCTATGAACGAGGCCTAGCTAAACAGAGCCGCCCGCTCAGGCACACGGTTGACTGAAGTAACAGTCCCTAGAATGACAACTTGAGGGTAAGAACAGTCAAGACAGCATCCGAAATAGGTCCAAAGGGAACACCCCGCAAGGCAAGCAGAACAAATTCGAATCCCAACAGGGAACATAGAATTACGTGGGGGACGCACATGAGTAAGCCCCTGAAAGGCATGGAGAAAGACATACAGAACAGAAAGTCCTGCCATAACATTACTAAATCATCATCATGACCACGGCCAGAGAATCCTGGGACAGGGAAACAAGGGCCGAGAGCTTGTGATAGTGACGGGGCACACAGATCCACACTGGTTGGACCTCATAGCGACACAAGGATTAGCACATCCTGTCGCAGAGGGACTTCCACCGGAGCGAATACCACTGATATGCAGGGAACATTGGCCACCACCCAGATCAGGATCGGAGACACTTCCCGGAGGACCCTCCTGCACCGGGTCCCTCCCTGAATATTCAATGTAGGCCAAGGCCGTCAGCTAGGCCTAGCTCCCCCGAACAGGCAGGCCCTGAAGAGGAGTAGGCAAGCGAGTTAGAACTAACTTGAACGCTCATAGATTCAAAAATTGATAGGGTTATAGGCCTCCTAAGGGCCCTACCTCCCCTGGAACCGTAGGGACTTCACGAAGAAGACCCCCCTCAACCTGATTGGCATCCATGGTGACTGTCTACCCAGGAAAGGGCAAGAAGGGACTGCCCTCAGGCAGGTTCCTTGAGTTCATCCACTACAAGAGGGACCTCCTCACCAGGGAGGAAGGCACACACACCCTGCTCCAGGGATGCTGGGTCCTTGTCTGGTAGGACAAATAGGACAAGTTGCAGAAAACCCCATGGGGGACCGAGCATAAGGGGCCTCTTCGGAGTACACCACCAGCGGGCCCACCAGCTGCATCCCCTGCCTGGTGGAGGGACAGGGACAGCTAAGAGGGACTGAGCCCATACAACCAGATTGTCCACTTTATTGCTGAGGAAGGAAGATCCTTGCTTGAACTGTATAAAAATCATTCCTAGGAATGGAGTTACCAATGAAGGGAACAATAAGGACTTGGGGTGTTTGATCACCCCTCCAAATAACTCCCAAATGGACACCCTCCAGCCAAGTATCCAACGTAGCCAGATGTAGAGACTGGGAAGTGATGGACGTCCAGGTAGGTCATCGCGCGGACGCCCCTTGGTCTCATGAGAAACCACACCCCCGTCACCACCATGGTGAGCACTCTGGGAGCTGAAGAGAGGCCAGATGATAAGGTCAATTATCATTGTTGGTCAACCAACGCGAATCTGAAAAACCTCGGTGTCCAGAAGACACAGGTAAGTAAAAATAAGCAGCATTGAGCTCCACAGACGGCAAGAAGCCGCTGGCCGAGCGCAGTGTTTTTTGCAGAAACCGCCTGTAATTGACGAATTGCTGAAAATCTGTGAGACCAGATTGGGCCAGACTGACCCATCTTTTTTGGGGAACTGTGGAAAGGTTGGTGTATCAGCCCCTGCCTCTGCCTATTAAGGGCAATCTGCAAGAGACCCCCAGACCCTGCAGGCCTTGCATGGCCTGCACCAGCACCTGAACAGAGGCAAGGACCAGGAGCACCCAGGACCCGATAATTTTGGGGGAGGCCGCGCAGCAAACTCTTGTATCCGGAGGGCTCTACCTCCTGAATCCACCAGTCTGAGGCGCGATACCTCCTGGCATGAGCAAGGTGCCGCAGCCGTCCCCTCACCCAGACGGGCAAGGGCGCCCCGATATGCTTGCAGGGATGTTGGTGGAAGACTTAGGCTTAGCCCTGCCAGAGGGGCCAGAGCATTATATGCCGCTCCAGGGGCAGGAATCTGCACGAGCCCCCAAGGAGGACACCCCTGGTTCTTGTTTTACACTATGGTAGGGAGGGGTTACCCTGCCCCGAGGGGCCGGGATGGCCACCTACGTTGGGGTGAATTGCCCTTATTTACCAAACAGGTCCAGACAGCCTCAAACAGGCGTTGCCCTCTAAAGGGTATCCCAGTAAGTAGTCTTAGCGTCATTGTCAATACCCCACTGTCGCAGCCAAACCAAGCGACATAGCCACCACAAGGGCAGGAGTCCTTGCACACATTTTAATGGTGTCATCCAGTGCTAATAGGATAAATTTTACAAATACATCACAACTGGAGAGTGCATGAAACGCATCCCAGGGGAGATACTCAGGGTGATGATCAAGCATCTTTCTGAAGCGTGGGAGGCCACAGGTCAATGCGCCGGTCCTCAGCATTCCGAAGGGTACTATAAGCGGGGGCTGTAATAAGGGGGGGGGGGGGGGGGGGGGGGTTTAGAAACCACTACGATCTGCACATCCACCACGGGGGGGGGGTTTGACTAATAATTAACCACCTCCGGGAGAAAAGGGGTATTTCTTATCCCAGTCCCCTGGGACCCCTGGAATTTATGGGGAAAATCCCATTCCTTGAGTACAAGAGCATGAAAACGAGCCTGCTCTAGAAATTCCAAGCGCGCCGTCGCTGCATGGAAACGCTCCCCTCTCGGCTTGGAGGCCTCACCAGGGAGAGAGATAGACAGGACCTTAAAGACCTAAATCAACAAATCTCACACTGGCCCCAGTATTCAGGGCCAGAATCGCCATGACTCCTCGGCCTCTCATCAGATGAGCCTGAGTCAGAAACCAGCTCTCCATCAGAAGGGGTATAGTCACACGGAGTAGTCAACTCCGTTCCCATAGGACAACAGAAAACGGGAGGCGTCAAGGGCCACTTCTTACCAGGGCCCCTGCGCCCAGACAACCTCGCCATAATCTGATCAGCTGTAGGCAGGCTGGAAGACACAGCAGGCTGCAAATCCCCACTTGTATGACTCAGCAGGGAGTGAGAAATAAGCATGGGGAAATAAGTGTATTGAAACAAGGTGCAGCCACTGGCAAGCCCGATTGCAGGGCCAGTGCTTGCTCGGCACATGGTGCGCAGACCTGTGCCCTGTCAGCATCAGCATGGGGTTGACCACACGCTATACACAGCCGGTCTTGTCCCCGAGGGACCCCCGTCACATAATTCTGAGATGCCTCCATATGGTGATTATCTTGGCACAATATGCCAGCAGGGATTTACGCAATAGGCAACCCTGGATGCCCCAAAGACCCGCTAGGAAGGTGGGAGAATTTTACAAGGCCCACTATAATTTAACCCAGGCCGGGGAAGCCACTGGATTCAACTGTCTGAAAGACATAATGGGAATAAAGGGGTGTCAGAGCCATGCGCAGTAATAGGAATCATGAAAATCGCCCATGAGGGCACTTACAGACCAAGGTAGGAGGAGGGCCGTTACCACACGCGCATGACTAGCATCAAAATTGTGCCAAGCGAAGCGCGCCGAACCAGGCCCCCGCCCCCCCGAAGCTCTAAGGCAGTAGTAAATAATGTAAAAAGAAGCAGAGTGTATGGCAAAAATCATCTATGCTATGTGTGTCAATGGAGACGCCGCAGCGCCTGGGGTCAATATTGTAAAGAGAAGCAGAGTGTATGACACACATAGCATATATTTTTGCCAATGGAGACGCCGCCCGGCGCAGAACATCCAATAAGGAAGACGAGCGTGGCGGCGGCAGATAAAAAAGCAAACAGCGCAGCTCCGACACCAAGTTACAAGTCAAGGACATTACTAAGGCCATAATCGTGTAATCGCAGTACACTTGAGACCACCACCCCCCCCCCCCTTTCTTTCCCCCCACGGGAGCAAACGAGGGAGGATGGCGACCCTTTGGATAGGGCCCACCGCTACACGGGGCAATAATGCGGGAGGGGCATCCACTATGAGGCTCACCATCAGCCTAAACCGCCTACCCTTTGGTGGGGGACTGCGGTGGAGCATGGCTCCGTTAGGCACACATGGTGCTGCCTACCTTCACCTGACCAGCGCAGCCCAGGCTGGGAGGCACATCACAAGGACGACGGGTGAGAATAGTCCAACAGGGCCGCAGGCTGTAAAAGCCCCGCTCACCAGCGAGAGAGTGATACTTCATGTCTTCGCAGTCGGCACTGCAGAGAAATCAGGGGATTTGTGGGAGGTCCCAGGGTATTTAAAGGGCCGGGAGGAGCCTGTTTTTGCATGTCTGCAGTGCACAGCGCCATCTGGCGGAGGATAACCCAAGTGTAAGTATTATATCTGGAGCAGGACGTACTGTATACTTAGAATATCGCAAGGTGCGCACTTTGTCTGCAGAGTTGAAATTTTCAAGAAAAATTACAGTTATGCTCATGCTTTACTTTGGGGTCTTTGGCAACTCTTCCCTTGACAGTAACTATGCATGTTGGGTATTCTGTTCGGGGGATGTTGCTTTTTCAGATTATACTTGTTTTTTCTTATTTGTGTTTTTTTTTTTTAGGAAAAAGTGGCTTTGATTTTGTTTTATCCTTTAGGGAAACTCTATGCAACCAAAGAATACATTGAGGGATTACTTCCAGAAAACTGGCCACAACAACAAGCCTGGTACAAATAGAAAGCCTGAGGTGTGTACTTCCAGAGAATATATAGTTTGTGGGGGGTATTTCAAATGTAAATTGTTTTTCTGAAAAAAACTGCAAGGTGCGCATAGCGCAAATCAGTTGCATTTTTTCTGAAAATCCCCTAAAGCTCTGTTTCAGTTTGGGGGAGTCTCCTGGGCTGGAAAGGGTGTCTACCAATACATATGTGGTACTGCTGTAACCGGGAGAAATTGGGATTTCACACACACAATAAGATTTTATTGACAAACTTACATTTTATTACAAAAAACACTACAAATTGTAAAAAAAGATTTTTTGCACATATTTCGCCTAATACACCTAAAAATGACAAACAAGACATTTCATGTTAAAAGCGCAGACAAAAACAATATATCATTTTCCTGGGAAATCCCTTCAAAAATCACATTTGAACATGGGGAGTGCAAAATGGTCTGGCAACAGAGTGACAAAAACTCCAGGTAGGCTGGCACTTAAAGGGTTAAGTAGAGAACCGTTTACTCCTTTCTATGCTGTATGTAGTGAAAGCTGCCATTGACTGTCATTGTCTTTATCTAGTGATTCAGCAACAGTGACATTCTCAGGATTTTTCTCATGATGTGAATTAAATACCGTGAGAATTTCTCAACTCTTATTGAATCTAGGCCCTTACCTTGGAGAAAATGAAAATTTCACGTTTCTGGCCACGACCATTGCAGAAAAGGACTACCTACTTCAACGGTTTCGACGGTCCATTCATGTACTTGCTCCTTCTCGCCGCTGCTGAACTGTCTCTCCGTCATGAACTGTCTGTTGACAAACTGCAAAAAAAAAAAAAAAAAAAATATTCGACCGTGTACCACTGCAACAAGGTTCTTTAAGGCTACACCACGTTTTCTAGCAAAGAGGCATGAGCAGCAAAAGGCCCTTAAACGGAACAAAGCACTATGGTTCTTTGGACCCTTCGACTGACCAACATTTCCCAGGTATCTGATGTCCTCTGCTGCACACCCATCTGTGGTCAGTCATTTCATAAAAAGCAACGTTTTATAGTAAACTGTACTAAAGGCAAGCGCCCAATTGTACCACTGTTTTGGGCTACACGTTGCACTGTCCCAAACTTTATAAAAAGACCATGTAGTTATGAAAAAAATTCTGATTACTCACCTGTAGAATTGGCATTATACATATACAGCACGTCCTGCTCCAGAGATAATTCCTTACGTTTGGGTAATACATCCACAAGATGGCACTGGACTACAGAGACAGCAAAAAAGTGGCTCCTCCAGGCCCCTTATATACCAGGGACCTCCCACAAATTCCCCAGTATTGGACAAGCAGTTAGCAAGAAGCCGGGAGAATAACCATAAACAATTTTAACCATGATAATCACCAGAGGTACTAAGAATAATGACGACAAGGGCGGGGTTGAGCCGGACGTGCTGTATACGTATAATACCAATTCTACAGGTGAGTGTTCACAGAATTGTAAAACTGTAAAAGTTTACAGCACGTCCTGCTCAGGGGAGATAATTCATTACGTTTGGGACATCCAATAGCAGTGTCCGAAAGGTAGGGTGGGATCCTCAAAAGGCAACATCATGCAGATTTAACCACTGCCGCCTGCAGAACTTTGTGGCCAAAAGCAGCATCAACCTTGTAAAACTTTGTAAAGGTATGAACAGAAGACCAAGTAGAGGCCTTGCAAACTAGTTCAACAGAAGCCTGGTGCTGAAAAATACCATTTTGTGAGTACTCACCTGAAAAATGGATATTGTTGGTGTGCCACACACCCCACTTCACTACTTAAATATTCATCCATTATTGGGTTAATCCACCGCAGGTGACGTAGTGCAGAGAGGAAGTCTTGTAACGAGCCCCCTTCCGGCCTATATATACCTGGTACCTCCCCTCAATCACCAGTATATTTAAAAAGCAGAAAGACAAGGTACCAGTATTCCACCGGTAACCTCCAAAATCAATTTTGATATAAATAAAAAAGGGCTTCACCATATAAATGCTTCGCTAATACCGAAGAGGGTGGGGGTGAAGCGGGGTGTGTGGCACACCAACAATATCCATTTTTCAGGTGAGTACTCACAAAATGGTATTATTCTTGGTGTGCCACACACCCCGCTTCACTTCTTAAATATTCATCACTTCATGGGACATCCAAAAGCAGTGTCCACAAGGGAAGGGCATCTCAAGGCCAGGTGAAGCATAACTTAAATGACTGCAGTCTGCAGAACTTTGCGGCCAAAAACAGCATCCGCTGAGGCCCGCACATCAACTTTAAAACTTAGAAAAAGTGTGAACAGAAGACCAAGTGGCGGCCTTACAAACCTGTTCAACAGAAGCTTGGTGCTGAAATGCCCAAGACGCCCCACCAGCGCGAGTGGAATGAGCAGTAATACGAAAAGGGGGAACTCTTCCCTTAGCAGAATAGGCCGCAGTAACGGCCTGACGTATCCACTTGCTAATGGTAGATTTGGCTGGTGCCAAACCCTTCTTAGGCCCATGGGGCACAACAAAAAAGGAAAAGGAGACGTGATAATCAAGTAGTACTTAACACAGCGTACTACATCCAAACAATGCAAAACCCTCTTTGTCATTCTTAGGATTAGGACACAAGGAGGGAAGAATAATATCTTGGTTCAAATGAAAAGCAGAAACAACCTTAGGAAGAAAGTCTGGCTTGAACCGAAAGACCACTTTATCCTGATGCCTCTCAAAGTAAGGCGCCTGGATAGTTAAGGCCGCCAACTGAGACACGCCGGACAGAAGTGATAGCTACCAAGAAGACAATCTTCTGAGTCAGGGTAGACAAAAATATCAAATCCCAAACAGGGAGTAATGGTTTCCTGGGAGGCCGCACATGCGTAACCCCCTGGAAAAAAAGATAGATAAGGCAGAGATCTGCCCTTTCAACGTACTTAGCTGGAGACCAGAGTCCAGCCCTGATTGTAAAAACTCCAGAATCCTGGAGACCAAAAAGACCCTACAAGGAAAAGATCTTCTTCCATCACCTACTATAGGACTTGGAAAGCCTATATCGCTTGGTGTGAGATAAGACTTCTTCCGGGCACTGATCAAAGTCTTAATGACTGAATCAGAAAGACCCTCCTCCTTCAGGATGGAGGTTTCAGCAGCCAGGCCATCAAACCCAGCGCTGGTAATTTGGGGTAACACAATCGACCCCGAGTGCGCAGACCGGACCGAAGAGGCCGAACGAACTGGACCACTGCCAGCCAAGCGATGTCTGCGAACCTCACTCGCCTTGGCCCCTTAGGGCCACGAGAACGGCGTACACCTTTTCCAGAGCCAAATTCTGAAGAACCCTGCCCAGCATGGGCATCGGAGGAAACGGGTATAGAAATCCCAGAACTCCCCAGTTCAGGGACATGGCGTCCACTGCCAAAGCCAGAGGATCCCGGGAGAGTGACACGAAGTTCGGGAGCCTGTGATAGTGATGAGGGGCCAACAGGTCCAGCTCCGGGGTCTCCCATTGGAGACACAATAAGCGAACCACCCGAGGATGGAGAGTTTATTCTTCCAGACGGGGAGAGCCCTTGCTCAACCGGTCCGTTACCTGTTCCATCACCTCTGGAATGTAAACCGCCGAGAGACAGGGAACATGGAACACTGCCCATGTCCGGATCAGGGACACTTCTCTGAGAGTACTCAGACTGCGCGTCCTTCCCTGAAGACCGACGTAAGCAACTGCTGATAGATTGTCTGAACACATCTGGACCAGAAGGCCCAGAACGTACTGAGTGAGGAGAGCAAACACCTGACAAATGGTTCTTTGATTCAGAACATTGATGGGTAAGTGGGGCCTTTAAGCTCTCCACTGCCCCTGAAAACGCAGCTCCTTCCAGAATCTGCCCCATCCCGACAGACTGGGGTCCGTGGTGACAATTTTCCAAAGGGGGGTCAGGAAAAACCCTGCCCTACACAAGATTGGTCGAGACCAAGTACCACAGGAGGGACTGCCGTACACGGGAGGACAACTGGAAGGACTGATCCAGCGACCGAGGTTGCTGGTCCTAACACGCTAACAGAAATAGCTGAAGCGTTCTCGTGTGAATTTGGGCAAAAGAAAGACACTCCGTCTTGATGAGAGTTCAGGCCGGGATTAACCGACCCATGAACGGACCGTGAAGTAGGGTGAGACTCGAATTTCAGGTCGTAACCGGGCGACACAACCTCCTGGATCCATCTGCCTGGAACCACTTGGTTCCATTGGTAGAAATGTCGCAATAGTCCCCCCACCACACGGGTGAGGACAGCCCCTCATTGCTGAGTGAGCTTATCAGCAGGTTTTGGGCTTGGTGCCCCAGGACTGAGTGGGCCGGCCACGGCCCCTCCCCCCAAGTCCAACCTGCGCCACAGGTAGCGGGAAAGGACGCACCCCTGCCCGCTCTGAATCCTCGAAAGGAAGGCATACCGGAACTCGCCCCCCTGAAGGGGCCACGGGGCCTCTTGCGTTGTGGCATCTTACCACCCTATGCGACAGAATCAATTTTCTCCTCGAACAGACGCAACCCCAAAAAGGGGAGAGCTGTGAGCACCTTTTTGGAAGCCGTGTCCGCTGACCACTGACGCAGCCATACTGACCTGCGAATAGCCACCAGCATAGCTGCTGCCCTGCTACTCAGTCAGCGCATCGTCCTGAGCAGCCAGGACATAAGCCACAAAAGATTCACACTGCTAAAGCGCAGTGAACTGTTTGTAAGCGGGATTAAGATCCACATATAGCCCCTGAATTAAGGACTTAATAGCCAATAGCAGAAGGGCTGAAGCACACACCGGGTGCAACGCTGACCCAGAATAGATAAAACCATGTCGAGCGTATTGGTCAATCCGACGATCTTCCCCATCTTTAGGGACAGTGGTCTCAGCAGATTGTACTATAGTCGAGCTGGAAAGCCCTAGTACAGGGGTATCGACATCAGGAGGGACAGACCAAAGGCTTCACCAGTTCTGGTGGAAAAGGATAACGCTTTTCCCAACTGGAACGAATTCCAGATAACCGCGTGGGATGTTCCCATTCTTTAAGAACCACCCTCTCAAAAGTGGTTTTGCCTGGGAAAAACCAAACGCGGCTGAGGTTCTTTAAACAACTGACCCTTTGGCGGGGCGGCCGCCTCAGGCGTATCTAAACTCAAAATTTTAAACATTTGAGCCAGAATGGAGGGGGCGTCAAAAACAACCCCCTCTGACCAATCGCCAATCTCATCAGCACAAGCTGACCTGTCGGCTCATCTGACTCCAACGGGAATTCATCCTCGTCCGAGGATCCATCGGACCATTCCACAGGTTCACAAAACTGGTCCTGTGGAGCCGAAGGTACCGGAGTCAGGTGCCTTCGTTTTGCAGCGGGCTTTAACGCTGCTTTAACGGGCATTACTTTCCGGGGGCTGGGCTGTGCTGCCGCCTCGGAATGCGAATCCCCACTTTTGACAGTGTCATGCGGGGTCCGGAATAGGGAGGGAGAGGTAGGAAATGATGAAGGATGCGATGGCCCCGCAGCAACGGACTGGCGCGCAATAGTCTGTTTTGCACAAGGGATGCAAATAAAGACATCAGCTGGGAGTGGAACCCCACAACCTACGCACCCCCCCCGAACGGCGCAGAACCGTTTCTGGAATTTACGGAAGCCTCCATATGGTGATTTATGGTATTTGCAACACTGGGACTGGGACAAAGATATCATCAGCTGGGAGTGGAACCCCACAACCTACGCACCCCCCAAACGGAACAGCAGAACCGTTTACAGAATCTACGGAAGCCTCCATATGGTGATTTATGGTATTCGCAATAATGGGACTTTTAAGGCATAAGCCGACCCGGGATGCCCCCTTTATTAGTAATGTCCCGGAAGGGAGGGATTTTTTTTAAGTTAAGGTCCCCTTTAATAAAAATAAAAAAATATTATATATATATATATATATATATATATATATATATATATATATATATATATATAGTCTATGTATATATACATTATAGAGCCGGAGGGCCACCATAAGCAGGGATCCCAGAAAAAACCATCAGATCCTCACATGTGTATAAACCAACATATAAGCATGGCACTAAGTGCCCTTAAATGACGCCCCCTTAATACAAAGTGATCTCTCACTATATTGTTGTAAGGAAAACATTCCCCATTTAACGGCCCCAACGGGAGGGGCTGCTTACCTGGTCAGCAAAGGCATCAGCCAGACAAGCCTGCAGCCAGCACAAAGACAAAGTGCTGCCGTGCACCCACGCGACTTCCTGTATTTGAAGGAAGCAAAAAAGCTGGGCCCGCCACAGACGCCGCATGATGTCAGCGCCGCGCCCCCGACGCCGCGTCAGCGGGACCCGCCCCCCCCTACGCCGATCAGCTGGAAATCACTCACAGCTGGGCCACTGCACGTGCACCCAGGCGGCGGAGGGGGGAGGGTAAAAACCGCATGGTGCTGTTCAAACGAAAACATAACAAGCCAGGCGGGGAGAGGGGAGAGGAGAGGGGGCCACAAAGCAACAGTCTGCAAGAGAAGTGGCCAGCCCTTACCCAGCGCAGCCTGCCCTTAAAGCAGACCCAAAAATATACACATGCTGAAAACAGTGAATGCATAATCATGAACACACACACACACACGTTAAAATGCAGTGATACAAGTGAAACACACACTTAAAGCACACCCTCACCCCCCCCCCCCCCCATAGTGAAGGGACCGTAACGGGAGAGTAAGGGGCTACGGGGACCCTCGGGACAGGGGCATCCCATTTCCGGATCACCATGCCGGATAGCCGCATTGCCCCACGCATGAGGTCGAGCGGTAGGAGATAAGCTCCTAGGCACTTAAAGTGCCATCTACCATTTGCCCAGTGAGCAGCCTAGGCTGGGAGGCTTCCATTTCACCATCAAGGTATACAAACTCAAACCGGGCAGAAATAGACCAAAAGGGGGGTGGCGGGGTAAGAATACCCCGGCCTACCTGTAAGCAGGAGACTTCCATCTTCTGACTTGTCAGCAAGCAGAGAGAAAAAATACTGGTGATTGAAGGGAGGTACCAGGTATATATAGGCCGGAAGGGGGCTCGTTACAAGACTTCCTCTCTGCACTACGTCACCTGCGGTGGATTAACCCAATAATGGATGAATATTTAACAAGTGAAGCGGGGTGTGTGGCACACCAAGAATACAATTTTGTGATTACTCACCTTTAAAATGGGTATTCTAAGTGTCCCCTACTTCCACTATTCATGACATATGGGTTATGGTCCAGTAGAGGGAAAACTTCTGCAGAGATGAAAGCAAAAAAGAAGCCCCTCCCAGTCCATAAATACCTGAGACCTCCCACACATTCCCCAGTATATGACAGCAGTAAGGGGACCAGGAAGAGCTAATATAACATTAACCATAAAAAGGTTCACCATATAGAGGATCCGGAATACAAAAAGGGCGGGATGAAGCGGGGTGTGTGACACACTTATAATAACCATTTTACAGGTGAGTAATCACAAAATGGTATTATTCCAAGTATGTCACACACCCCGCTTCCACTATTCATGACATATGGGACATCCAATAGCAGTGTCCGTCATGGGTGGAGATCCAAATACAGCAACAATGCACCAATTTAAACCACTGCAGCTTGCAGAACCTTGCGGCCAAACAGCATCCGCTGAGGCCCGCACATCATGCTTTTTCAAAGTTTTATAAGGTTGAACGGAAGACCAAATAGCAGCCTTACAAACTTGTTCATCAGAAGCCTGGTGCTGGAAAGCCCAGGAAGTCCCAACAGCACAAGTAGAATGAGCAGCGATCTTAAAAGGAGGAACTCTCCCCTAAACGGAATAGGCCCCAACAATGGCCTGATGTATCCATTTACTAATGGTAGACTTGGCTGGCGCCAAACCTTTCCTGGAGCCCCGGAGGGCACCAAGAACAAGGCATCCGTCTTACGAAAAGTAGCGACCAAATAGTACTTCACACAACGAACCACATCCAAAGAGTGCAAAACCCTCTCCTTGTCATTGCTAGGCTTAGGACACAAGGAAGGGAGAATTACATCCTGATTGAGATGGAAGGCAGAACCACCTTAGGAAGGAAATCTGGTTTAAAGCAAAAAAACACCTTATCCTGGTGTCTCTCAAAGTAAGGGGCCTGAATAGACAGAGCCGCCAACTCAAAGACACGCCGAACAGAGGTAATAGCCACCAAAAAGGCAACCTTTTGAGTGACCACAGAAAGCCACATCCTGCATCGGTTCAAAGGGAGGCCCCTGGAGGGCCGAAAGAACCAAATTTAAGTCCCAAACGGGAACCAAAGGCTTCCTAGGGGGCCGAACATGAGTGACCCCTTGGAAAAAAGTCTTGACCAGATGATGCTAAGCAAAAGACCTTTGAAAAAAGACAGCCAGGGCAGAAACCTGACCCTCCAAAGTACTGAGCTGGAACCCCAGATCCAGACCGTGTTGTAGAAACTCCAAAATCCTAGGAATCGAAAACACCCTGCAAGGTAAGGCCCTAGCCTCACACCAGTCAATATAGGACCGCCAAGTCCTATAGTAAATGGTAGAGGAAGACCTCTTCCTAGCTCTAATCAAGGTTTGAATAACCGCCTCAGACAAACCTTCCTCCCTCAGAATGAAGGTTTCAGCAGCCACGCAGTCAAAGCAAGCGTTTGTAAATTGGGGTAACGTAGTTGACCCTGAGAGATCAGATCCGGAGACAGGGTCAGCCTGTACTGATCTACCGCCAATCTTACGACATCTGCGAACCAAACCTGTCTTGGCCACCTTGGGGCTACCAGAATTGCTGGTGCCCCCTCTAGCGCCAGCTTGCGCACTACCTTGCCCACCATGGAGAAGGGGGGAAACAGGTACAGAAACCCCAGATCCCTCCAAGCAAGGGACAAGGCATCCACTGTCAGAGGATCCTGAGACAGAGATACAAAGGTTGGGAGCTTGTGATTGTGCCGAGAGGCAAAGAGATCCACCTCCGGAGTCCCCCACTTGTGACACTGGGCCCGAAACACCCTGTGAATGGAAGGGCGAGGGCTGGTCAGGAGAACACGTATCAGATCCTGAACCCTCTGCCCCTTTTGCTGAGGTAGGAACACTCTGGCCTGACTGGAATCCAGATTCATGCCCAGAAAGGAAATCTCCCTTGATGGGGAGAGAGAAGACTTGGGGTGGTTGATCACCCATCTGAACCTCTCCAGCGTCACCACCGTCCTGGTGTCCAGCTCCGCCTGGCAGAAGGAAGAAGCTGTAATGAGTAGGTCATCCAAATACGGCACAATGCAAATGCCCTGGGCTCTGAGCAGGGCCATTATGCCCGCCAGAACCTTGGTAAAACAAACTGAAAATGCTGATCTCCCACCACGAACCTGAGAAATCTGTGGTGTGCTGGGAAAATTTTTACATGAAGGTAGGCATCCTTGATGTTTATGGACGTCATGAAATCCCTGACGAAGGGAACCGATGGCTGAGCGCAGAGTCTCCATGCGGAACCTCTTGGTTCTGATGAACCGGTTGAGAAGCTTTAAATCCAGGATGGGTCTTATGGAGCCATCCTTTTTGGGTACCGTGAAGAGGTTGGAATAGCCCCGGCCTCTGAAAGAGGCACCGACATATGACCGCCATGTCCAGGAGATTTACAGCCAACATGAGCCCCTGGATCCAATGGCACCCAAGACCTTAGGAATCTGGGAGGAGGCCGGGACTCGAACTCCAGTTTGTACCCAGACGAGACCACTTCCAATAACCACTTGTCTGACCTCCTGGGCCCAGACCTGGAAGAAGAGCCGCAGCCGTTCCACCCCCCCCCCCCCCCACCCACAAGGGTGAGGGCGCCTCATTGCTGAGCTGGCTTGGCCCTGGAACCCCAGGTAGAGGCTGGACGGGCACATACTCTACCCCTGTTCCAGGAATCACCTCTAAAGCCAAAGTAGGCAAGACCTCTGCCCCCTCTGGCACTGCGAAAGGAAGTATTTAAGGAGGCTGCCCCCCGAAAGGAGAGTCGCAGCCTCTTATGCTGAGGCAGCCTCCCACCCCTCGCCACAGAATCCAATTTGTCTCCAAAAAGCCACGTTCCCAAAAAGGGCAAAGCTGTAAGTGACTTTGGCCGCAATGTCAGCCGCCCACTGGCGCAGCCAGACCGATCGGCGCATGGCCACCAACAGGGGCGAAGTTCTACTACACATGGTAATCGTGTCGTCCATAGCAGACAAAAAAAAAAAATCATTAACACTTCACACCTCTTAAGGGTAGTGAATTCAACGCTGTCCGTGTTGAGCTGGGACCCATTTAAAATGTCCCTGATCTCCGACGTGGTAGCCACAGCCACTAGTGCCGATGCACAGACAGGCCACAAGGCAGAACCCACACTGGCAAAGGCATGACATGCCATCTGATCAATGCGCTTGTCCTCTCCATCCTTAAGGGTAGTGGCGTCAGGAGTACGGACAACGGAGGTGTTAGTCAATCCTAAAAACGGGCGCATCAAACTCGGGAGGGGAAGACCAGCACTTCACTTCTGCCTCCACCGGAAAGGGATACTTCCTATCCCATGCCTGAGGAACACCATGAAGGCGACTCGGCTTCTCCCATTCTCTAAGAATCATGCTGCCAAAATGATCCTGATTTGGAAACTCCAAGCAGAGCTTAGAGAACCCAAAGAATTCCCCCTTCTTCGGAGGGGCCTCCGCTGGTGGGGAAATATCCAGAACCTCTAACAGATGGGTCAGGACCCTGGGGGTATCAACAGCATCCCGGCGCCTGCCTGGCATCAGAATCAAAGAACTGCAATTCCTTAGTCTCAGATTCCTCAATTACCCCTCCTCAAGCGGGGAATAATCCGCCCAATCAGGGGAGTCCTAATCATGCGTAGCCGGTGACAGATGCCTTTTATTAGCAGTGACCTTTCTGCCCACTGAGCTACAAATAATTTTCTCGAGGTAAGCCAGCCTGGCACATACATCCGAGTGCGACTCCCCACTAATGACAGTGTCACTTGGGGTACGGATGAAGCGGGGTGGGGAAGGTGAGGCGGGCGGCACTGACCCAGACGCCTGGGGTCCCGACTGCTGCGTTATGGCCTGTTGCGCACATGGTATGCAAATCAGTACATTCTCCCCCATAAGGGATACCCCACACATAGCTGGGATTGTCCCAAAGGGAGCGCGAGCCCAGTATCCTGCGGAGCCTCCATATGGTGATTTTAAGGTAGCCGCAATGACCCGAGGGAATTACGCTGGTAAGCAACCCGGGATGCCCCTCAAGTCCCAAGTGGGAGGATTTATAAGTGCCCCAAATTTCTGCTAGGGACCCTAGGACCGGGCGAACCCCCTTTTAAGCAAGGAACAGGGAGTCCTCCTGAAAGACACAAAATTGTGGCCACACACAATATATAATATATATATAAAATAAATAAAATATATATAGTTTATACCCTGTAATAAAGGAAAAAACGGGACTAGGACTAGCGCTGTCCCTTGACAGAAAGTGGGACATGCTGAGTAAAGTACACCAAAAAAAAATGTTTGTGATTACTCACCTGTAAAATGGGTATTAAGTATGTCTCACCCCGCTTCGGAAATATTCATTACACTTGGGTTATGTCCAGTAGAGGGCGAACTTCTGCAGAGATAAATAGAAAAAAAGGAGCCCCTCCCGGCCCATAAAAACCTGGGACCTCCCACACATTCCCCAGTATAAGAAAGCAGTAAGGGGACCAGGAAGAGCAAATCAAATCTGAGAAAATACCATTTTGTGAGTACTCACCTGAAAAATGGATATTGTTGGTGTGCCACACACCCCGCTTCACTTCTAAATATTCTTCACTCGCCGCCAGGTGACGTAGTGCAGAGAGGAAGTCTTGTAACGAGCCCCCTTCCGGCCTATATATACCTGGTACCTCCGTTCAATCACCAATATATTAAAAAAGCATAAAGACAAGGTACCAGTATTCCACCGGTAACCTCAAAATCAATTTTGATATAAATAAAAAGGCTTCACCATATAAAAGCTTCGGAAACACCGAAAAGGGTGGGAGTGAAGCGGGGTGTGTGGCACACCAACAATATCCATTTTTCAGGTGAGTACTCACAAAATGGTATTATTCTTGGTGTGCCACACACCCCGCTTCACTTTTAAATATTCTTCACTTAATGGGACATCCAAAAGCAGTGTCCACAAGGGATGGGCATCTCAAGGCCAGGTGAAGCATAACTTAAATGACTGCAGTCTGCAGAACTTTGCGGCCAAAAACAGCATCCGCTGAGGCTCGCACATCAACTTTGTAAAACTTAGAAAAAGTGTGAACAGAAGCCCAAGTGGCGGCCTTACAAACTTGTTCAACAGAAGCTTGGTGCTGAAAAGCCCAAGAGGCCCCAACGGCGCGAGTGGAATGAGCTGTGATACGAAAAGGGGGAACTCTTCCCTTAGCAGAATAGGCCGCAGTAACGGCCTGACGTATCCACTTGCTAATGGCAGATTTGGCTGGTGCCAAACCCTTCTTAGGCCCATGGGGCACAACAAAAAAGGAATCCGTCCTACGAAAAGGAGACGTGATAATCAAGTAGTACTTAACACAGCGTACTACATCCAAACAATGCAAAACCCTCTTTGTCATTCTTAGGATTAGGACACAAGGAGGGAAGAACAATATCTTGGTTCAAATGAAAAGCAGAAACAACCTTAGGAAGAAAGTCTGGCTTGAACCGAAAGACCACTTTATCCTGATGCCTCTCAAAGTAAGGCGCCTGGATAGACAAGGCCGCCAACTCGAGACACGCCGGACCGAAGTGATCGCTACCAAGAAGACAATCTTCTGAGTCAGGGTAGACAAAGCAATATCTTGCAAAGGCTCAAAAGGAGGAGCCTGAAGAGAAGAACCAAATTCAAATCTCAAACAGGGAGTAATGGTTTCCTGGGAGGCCGCACATGCGTAACCCCCTGGAAAAAAAAGTTTTAACTAAAGACTGAAGCGCAACACGCTTCTGAAAAAAGATAGACCAGAGTCCAGCCCTGATTGTAAACTCCAGAATCCTGGAGACCGAAAAGACCCTACAAGGAAAAGATCTTATCTCACACCAAGCGATATAGGCTTTCAAAGTCCTATAGTAGATGATAGACGAAGACCTCTTCCGGGCACTGATCAGAGTCTTAATGACTGAATCAGAAAGACCCTCCTCCTTCAGGATGGAGGTTTCAGCAGCCAGGCCATCAAACCCAGCGTTGGTAAATTGGGGTAACACAATTGACCCTGAGTGAGCAGATCGGGCCGAAGAGGCAGAACGAACTGGTCTACTGCCAGCCGAACGATGTCTGCGAACCTCACTCGCCTTGGCCACCTTGGGACCACGAGAACGGCGGACACCTTTTCCAGAGCCAACTTCTGAAGCACCCTGCCTAGCATGGGTATCGGAGGAAACAGGTATAGAAATCCCAGATCCCCCCAGCTCAGGGACATGGCGTCCACTGCCAGAGCCAGAGGAACCTGGGAGAGCGACACGAAGTTCGGGAGCCTGTGATTGTGACGAGAGGCAAACAGGCCCACCTCCGGGGTCCCCCACCTGAGACACAGCGAGCGAAACACCTGAGGATGGAGAGCCTATTCTCCCAGACGGGGAGAGCCCCTGCTCAACCGGTCCGCTACCTGGTTCTTCACCTCTGGAATGTAAACCGCCGAGAGACAAGGAACATGGGACACCGCCCAGGTCAGGATCAGGGACACTGCTCTGAGAGCACTCAGACTGCAAGTCCTTCCCTGAAGACCGATGTAAGCAGCCCAGAACGAGCTGAGTCAGGAGAGCAAGCACCTAACGGATGGTACTCAGTTTCAGAGCATTGATGGGTAAGTGGGGCCTTTGAGGTCCCCACTGCCCCTGAAACTGCAGCTCCTTCCAGAATCTGCCCCATCCCGACAGACTGGCGTCCGTGGTGACAATTTTCCAAAGAAGGGTCAGGAAAGACCTGCCCTACCCAAGATTGGTCGAGACCAACCACCACAGGAGGGACTGCTGGACCCGGGAGGACAACTGGAAGGACTGATCCAGCGACAGAGGCTGCTGGTCCCAAGACGCTAACAGAAAAAGCTGAAGCGTTCTTGTGTGAATTTGGGCAAAAGGAAGAAACACTCTGTGTTGATGAGAGTCCAGGCCGGGACGAACCGACCCATCTCTCTCGGGGACTGCGAAAAGATTGGAGTAGAAAACGAGGCCCATCTCTAAGCGCGGCACCGGCCGGATGACCACCATCTCTAACCGATTCCTTACCGACGCCAGGAGCCCCTGCGTCGATGGGCACCCGAGACCGAACGAACCGTGAAGGAGGGTGAGACCCGAATTCCGGGTCGCAACCGGCCGACACTACCTCCTGGATCCATCTGCCTGGAACCACTTGGATCCAAACCTGGGAGAAGTGTCGCAATAGCCCCCCCCCCCCCGACCCGCACGGGTGAGGGCAGCCCCTCATTGTTGAGTGGGCTTAGCAGGTTTGGGCTTGGTGCCCCAAGACTGAGCGGGCCGGCCACTACCCCCGCCCCGAGTCCAACCTGCACCTCTGGT
Source organism: Gastrophryne carolinensis (assembly GCA_027917425.1). Taxonomy (NCBI): domain Eukaryota; kingdom Metazoa; phylum Chordata; class Amphibia; order Anura; family Microhylidae; genus Gastrophryne; species Gastrophryne carolinensis. Next base: position 102,947,398 of record CM051241.1, read on the forward strand.
AGTGGGAAAGGAAGCACCCCTGCCCGCTCTGAATCCTCGAAAGGAAGGCCTACCGGAACCTGCCCCCCTAAAGGGGACACGAGGCCTCTTGCGTTGTGGCATCTTACCACCCTTTGCAACTGAATCAATTGTCTCCCCAAACAGACGCAACCCCAAAAAGGGGAGAGCTGTGAGCACCCTTTTAGAAGCCGCGTCCGCTGACCACTAACGCAGCCATACTGACCTGCGAATAGCCACCAGCATAGCCGCTGCCTTGCTACTCATAGCCAGTGCATCGTCCTGAGCGGATAGGACATAAGACACGAAAGACTCACACTGCTTAAGCGCAGTAAACTGTTTACAAGCGGGATTGCGATCCTCATAAAGCCCCTGAATTAAAGACTTAATCGCCAATAGCAGAAGGGCTGAAGCACACACCGGGCGCAACGCTGACCCGGAGTAAACAAAGCCACGGCGCGCGTATTGGTCAATCCGACGATCCTCCCCATCTTTAGGGACAGTGGTCTCAGCAGACTGTACCATAGCCGTGCTGGAGAGCCCTAGCACAGGGGTATCGACGTCAGGAGGCACAGACCAAAGCTTTACCAACTCTGGCGGAAAAGGATAACGCTTTTCCCAACTGGAAGGGATTCCAGATAACCGCGTGGGATGTTCCCATTCTTTAAGAACCACCCTCTCAAAGTGGTGTTGTCTGGGAAAAACCCAATGCGGCTGAGGCTCCTTAAATAACTGACCCTTTGGCAGGGTGGCCGCCTCAGGTGGATCTAAATTCAAAAATTTGAGCCAGAATGGAGGGGGTGTCAAAAACAACCCCCTCCGACCAATTGCCAATCACATCAGCCTCAAGCTGACCTGCAAGCTCATCTGACTCCAACGGGAATTCATCCTCGTCCGAGGATCCATCGGACCATTCCACAGGCTCACATAACTCGTCCTGTGGAGCCGAAGGTACCGGAGTCAGGTTCCTCCGTTTTGCAGCGGCCTTTAACGCTGCTTTAACGGGCACTACTTTCCGGGGGCTGGGCTGTGCCGCCACCTCGGAATGCGAATCCCCACTTTTGGCAGTGCCATGCGGGGTCCGGAACAGGGAGGGAGAGGTAGGAGATGAAGGATGCAATGGGCCCGCAGCCGAAGCAACGGACTGGTGCGCAATAGTCTGCTTTGCACAAGGGATGCAAATAAAGATATCAGCTGGGAGTAGAGCCCCACAACCTACGCACTCCCCGAAAGGCTCAGCAGAACCATTTCCGGCAATAACGGAAGCCTCCATATGGTGATTTATGGTATTCGCAATACTTGGGTCTTTTAAGGCATAAGCCAACCCGGGTTGCCTCCTTATCTGTAAATGTCCCGGAAGGGAGGATTTTTTTTATATATTCTATCAAGCATTTATAATATATCCCAATTAATAGCCAGGCAACATAGAGCCGGAGAGCCACCCTAAACAGGGATCCCAGGATCTGTAAGGCAAGAGAAATCACAATCAGATCCTCACATGTGTGCAACAAACAAATGCATGGCACCAAAGTGCCTTAAAAATTAGCAAAACCATGCCCCCTAATAAAAAATAACTCCCCACCATATCCAATACAAGAGGATATGAAACTCCCACTTAACGGACCCACCCAGGTGGGGCCGCTTACCTGGCCAAGCGAGAGCAGCAGCCGGAGAGCAAAAACAGCAGCCAGCAGCCACAGCACCGGAGACCAAGTGCGGCCGCGCGCCCACGTGACTTCCCCCTTTGAAGGAAAGTGAAACTGGGGCCGCCGCATGACGCCACCGCCACGCCCCCGTTGCCGTGTCACCGGGACCCGCCCCCTACGCTGATCAGTGCAGCCATTTCAGCTGGGGATTACACCAGATGGGCCACTACACGTGCGCCCAGGCAGCGGAGGGGGGAGGGAGGACAAAAGACCGCATAGCGCAGCCTATGCAAAAAGTAAACTACATACAGTGCCAGCGGGGAAGGGGGGAGGCGGGAGGGGGCCGCTAAGCAACAGTCTGCTTAGTTAAAGCGGCCAGCCACCTACCCAGCGCGGTCTGTCATTCAAGCAGACCTAAACAAAGTGAAAAAAGTGCACACATGCTGAAATAAACTTAATGCATAACATGAACACACATGTTGAAATAAAGTTATACTAGTGAAAACACACTAAATGCACACCCTCAACCCCCCCCCCCCCCCCATAGTGAAGGGAGAAGGGACCGTAACAGGAGAGAAAAGGGGGCTACGGGGACCCTCGGGACAGGGGCATCCCATTTCCGGATCACCATGCCGGATAGCCGCATTGCCCCACGCATGAGGTTGAGCGGTAGGAGATAAGCTCCTAGGCACTTAAAGTGCCATCTACCATTTGCCCAGTGAGCAGCCTAGGCTGGGAGGCTTCCATTCCACCATCAAGGTATAAAACACTCAAACCGGGCAGAAATAGACCAAAAGGGGGGTGCCGGGGTAAGAATACCCCGGCCTACCTGTAAGCAGGAGACTTCCATCTTCTGACTTGTCGTCAAGCAGAGAGAAAAATACTGGTGATTGAAGGGAGGTACCAGGTATATATAGGCCGGAAGGGGGCTCGTTACAAGACTTCCTCTCTGCACTACGTCACCTGGCGGAGAGTTAACCCATTAAGTGAAGAATATTTAGAAGTGAAGCGGGGTGTGTGGCACACCAAGAATAAACAGTATCACCAAACAGAGGATCCAATATACAACTCAGGGCGGGGCGAAGCAGGGTGTGAGACATACTTAGAATACCATTTTGTGATTACTCACCTGTAAAATGGGTATTAAGTATGTCTCACACCCTGCTTAGGAAATATTCATTACACTTGGGACATCCAATAGCAGTGTCCAAAAAGGGTGGGGATCCCAACAGGCAAAAGTGCACAAATTAAACCCCTGCCGGTTGTAGAACTTTGCGGCCAAAAACAGCATCCGCTAAGGTCCACACATCAACCTTATAAAAACTTGGAAAAAAGGTATGAACTGAAGACCAAAGTAGCAGCTGTACAAACTTGGTCAACAGAAGCCTGGTGCTAAAAAGCCCAGGAAACCCCAACAGTACTAATAGAAAGAGCAGTAAACTGAAAGGAGGGACCCTCCCCTTGGCAATACAGGCCCCAACAATGACCAGACATATCCATTTAATAATGGTATACTTGGCGGCACCAAACCCATCTTGGGCCCAGAGGGCACCACAAACAAGGCGTCCGTCCTACAGAAAAGAGAAGTAGCCAAGAAATAGTACTTCACACACAAACATCCAAAAAGTGCAGGGCCCTCTCCTCGTCCATGCTAGACTAAGGACACAAGGAAGAGAACCACATCCTGAATGAGATGGAAAAACAGATACCATTTTAGGAAGGAAATCCGGCTTAAAGCTGAAAACCACCTTGTCCTGGTGTCTCTCATAGTAAGAGGCCTGAATAGACAGGGCCGCCAACCCAGAAACACAGCAAACAGAGGTAATAGCCACCAAAAAGGCAAGCTTTAGTGTAAGCATATAAAATGCAAAATTCAAATCCCAAACAGGCCCCAGGCCCAGACCGTGCTGAAGAAGGTCCAAAATCCTAGGGATCGAAAACACCTTGCAAGACAAGGCCCTAGCCTCACACCAATCAATATAGGACCTCCAAGTTCTGTAGAAGTTAGAGGAAGATCACTTCCTAGCCCAGATAAGTGTCTGAATCACAGACAAACCTAATAAGATGGAGGAGGTTTCAGCAGCCACACAGTCAAGCCAGCGTTTGTAAACTGTGGTACGAACCAAACCTATCTTGGCCACCCTGGATCCACCAGAATTGCTGGTGCACCCTCTTGAGCACCACCTTGCCCACCATGGCAAAGGAAGAAAACCAGGTACAGGAACCCCAGACCCCTCCAGGCAAGAGACATAGCGTCCACTGCCAGGGCCAGAGGAACCTGAGACAGAAACCCAAACGTTGGGAGCTTGTGATTGCAACGTGAGGAGTCCCCCACTTGCGACAGAGGGACCAGAATACCTTGTGGTTGAAAGAGCATTCCCCTCAGCGAGAGGATCCCCTGCTCAAGGAGTCCGCCTCCTTGTTTTCCACTCCAGGAATGAATACCGCTGAGATGCATGGAACATCACTCTCCACCCATGCAAGAATCAGAGAAACTTCCCTGAGGGCACTCCTGCTGCGAGTCCCTCCTTGGTGATTGATGTAAGCGACCGCAGTTCAATCGTCTGATCGAACCTGAACTGGGAAGCCCTGTAAGTGATGCGTCAAGCATGACAAAACCAACCGAATAGCTCTGAGCTCCAAGACATAGATGGGGGTGTGAGCCTCCTGAGGATCCCCCAGCCCCTGGAACTGAAAATCCATCCAGAAACCTCCCCAGCCCGACAGGCTGGCATCCGTGGTAACCGTCTCCCAACAAGGGGCCAAAAAGGATCTGCCCCTCAGATTGCTTGGCTCCAGCCACCACTGAAGGGACTGCCAAACCCTGGGAGACAGCAGAAAGGACTGATCCAAGTACCGGGGACATCTATCCCAGTTCAGCAATAGATGGAGTTAGAGCGACCTCATGTGGAACTGAGCAAAGGGGACTGCCTCGAAGGAAACCACCATCAATCCTACCAGTTTCATCCCTAGCCGGATAGAGAGGTGAGGATTGTCCAGGAGAATACGTATCAGATTCTGAACCCTCTGCACCTTTGGGTGAGGAAGGAACACTGGCCTGACTGGTATACAGATTCATGCCCAGAAATGAAATCTCCCTTGATGGAGAGAGGACTTGGGGTGGATGATCACCCATCCGAACCTTTCCAGCGTCGCCACCCTGGAGTCCATCTCCACCTGACATAGAAAAGATGCTGTAGTAATGGAGATAGAGGTGATATGCTTCATATCTTTTGGTCCTGCCCGGCGCTGGGGAGTTTCTGGGGATCTGTTCGGGAGATTGCGGGTAAAGTGATGGAGGAAATTGTGCCTGCTGACCCTGCCCCTTGCCTTTTACACTTGACTAAGGCCCCTCTAAAGACCTACAAAAAATCGTTGCTCTGCCACTTACTCAATGCAGCCAAGTCATGTATCCCCCTTAAGTGGAAATCCACTGAACCGCCTACGGTGGCTATGTGGATCATGAGAGTCAATGAGCTCATGAGGTACGAGAGCGTGATTCTCTCGCGGGATAACAGGTTCGACTGTTTTACAACGACCTGGTATAACTGGTTATGTTTTTCGGAGTCGGCAGAGTGTGCTGCATTGTTGGGTGGGACCCGAAGTGCTGCTACCTAGGTCTCTGCGCAACCCCCCAACCCCCCCCCTCCCCGGGCTTCCATCATTCAACGCTTTTGTAGACTCACACAACTGAGTTGGTTTCATTATGATTGTTATTGCTTGATTTATTTGGCAACTATTTACCCTGACTCTTTCCACCCCCTCCCAGAGTAAAAGCCACCCTCCAGGCAATTTGTGGAGGCAGCGTTGGTGAATCCAAGAGTGCTTTGCTTCAGAGTTTGTGTCTTAATGGTGGTTGGATTGCAGGGATTGGTGGATGCTTAGTGTTCCAAGGCTAGAGGGTTGGGGGGGGGGGGGAAGTTAATGCATACCGGGAGTAACGCAGGGGCCCCTTTACTTGATGCACCACTTTATCGCTTTATTCAGCAATTTGCATTTAAAACTCCACCCCATAAATGCAGGTTTTCACAGTAGAAATGGATATAATGAAAGCACTAATCGTATTTGCACAAGATCACATGTTTTCAAACCGTGCACAGCTACATATTTACTCGTTAGTCATGTGGGGGCAATTTAAAAGCAAGTCAAGATAGCACCACAACTGACAAGCATACAGCCTCTTATCAGGAAAGCGCTACTCCAGCAATAAATCTCCTCAAACTTTTTAATCTTTTATGTTCAGCAGTCTATGGTACTACAACACAAGCACAGAAGGCAGAACTCCGGAGAAGGAGAAGTAGACCAGCATCCAAGTCTTACCTCAGTGGACTCCACTTCACTGGGCTCTGTATACTCTTCCACAGCTTCAGGTTCTGGAAATGAAAATACATCTATAAACAATTCTGCAAGTCCAGGTCAGACTTCGGCAAAAGGCAAGTCGTGCCAGAGTGGAGTTGCTCTACATCAGACAGGCTTAACATTAGGCCCTCTGCCATGACACTTTGAGAGGCCATACAACACAACATGCCCAGCTCTGCATGGCCCCGCATACAAAATTGTCTTTAAGAGCATTTTATCCTGGACTTACCCTTCCTTGGTATACCCATACCCAAAGACACCACAGCAGTGTCTACTTTACATCCCGACCACCTATCATGCGACTCAGCACTCTTGCCCTAGTACTCCCTGCCACATGGTGCCCGGAATGGAATAGCCCCAGGTACAATTGTTTCTTCCTCCCCTACTTTCCTACTACCTCCTGCTACGCCCCTTCCTCCGTTAGACTAGGACCCCAACCAAGCAGAGCCTGAACAGCTGCCTGGGTCGGAGGAAACCTGGGTGCAAGGAGCTTCTCAGGCTTAGATTGTCTTTGCACTCTACCTCCTTGCTCCTTGTGCTACTCAAATTCTTGGAATAGGACCCCAATGTGGCACCCAAAAAGAGCAGTCATCTGGGTGGGAGGCACCCAATGAAAGAAGCTCCGTGCACTTCATCCACTGTCCTCTGTACTTTAGTTCTAATGTAGAATAGTACAGGTCTAATGCTTCCTAGACTACAATCCCCATTATATGGTGCCTGGGTGGGAAGTCACCTGGTGCAGGGATTCCCTTATTCTTTAACCTTACTCTGCATCTGTGGGAACTGTAAGTGATAGGCCATCCCACCCGTGCAACAAATTCCTAGTATGTAAATGGCAAAAAAAATACAGTTTTGTGATTACTCACCTTTAAAACGGATATTATAAGTGTGACATACACTCCGCTTCAATTCATGACATTTCGGTTAATCTCCAGTAGAGGGTGAACTTCTGCAGAGATGAATGCAAAAAAGGAGCTTCTCCCGGTCCATAAATACCTGGGACCTCCCACCAATTCCCCAGTGTAAGATAGCAGTAAGGGGACCAGGAAGAACCAAATATAACAATACTAACCGCCAAGAAACAAAGGTTTACCATATTAAGCATCCAGAATACCAAACAGGGTGGGTGAAGCGGAGTGTATGTCACACTTATAATATCCGTTTTAAAGGTGAGTAATCACAAAACGGTATTTTAAGTGTGACATACACTCCGCTTCAATTCTTCATGACATTTGGGACAACCAATAGCAGTGCCCGTCATGGGTGTAACCATAAACAGTAAAGAACGCACCAAGCTAAACCACTGCAGCTTGCAGAACCTTGCGGCCAAAAACAGCATCCGCTGAAGCCCGCACATCAACCTTGTAAAACTTGGAAAAAGTATGAACAGAAGACCAAGTAGCAGCCTTACAAACTTGTTCAACAGAAGCCTGGTGCTGAAAAGCCCAGGATGCACCAACAGCACGAGTAGAATGCGCAGAAGTGCTCCCCTTAGAAGAATAGGCCCCAACAATGGCCTGACGAATCCATTTGCTAATGGTAGACTTGGCGGGCGCCAAATCTTTCCTGGGCCCACAGGGCACCACGAAAAATACCATTTTGTGAATACTCACCTGTAAAATGGGTATTATAAGTATGTCACACACCCCACTTCATTTATTAAACATTACACTAGGGGTTTATGCACCGCTAGGTGGCAGTGTTGCAGAGATCTACAAAAAAACAAGCAAGCTCCTCCCCGGTCTATACATACCTGGTACCTCCCAACAATTCCCCAGTGTTCAAACAGCAGTAAGACAAGGTACCAGGAACAATTGTAACCCTCAACTGTAAATAACAAAACGTCACCATATAAAGAACCAGGATACCAAAAAGGGCGGGTGAAGTGGGGTGTGTGACATACTTATAATACCCATTTTACAGGTGAGTATTCACAAAATGGTATTATTCTAAGTATGTCACACACCCCACTTCATTTATTAAACATTACACTAGGGACATCCAACAGCAGTGTCCAAAAAAGGGTGGGTATCCAACCAGGCAATAAACAGATAAAACTCAAACCACTGCAGCCTGCAGAACCATGCGGCCAAAAACAGATCCGCTGAGGCCCGCACATCAACCTTATAAAACTTAGAAAAACGTGAACCGAAGACCAGGCAGCAGCCTTAAACCTGTTCAACAGAAGCCTGGAGCTGAAAAGCCCAGGACGCACCAACCGCACGAGTAGAATGCGCAGTAACACGAAAAGGGGGATCCTTCCCCTTGGCAGAATAGGCCCCAACAATCGCCTGACGAACCCATTTGCTAATGGAAGACTTAACCGGAGCCAAGCCCTTCTTAAGCCCACAGGGCACCACGAAAAAGGCATCAGTCTTACGAAAGGAAGCCGTAGTGCGCAAATAGTACCTGACACAACGTACAACATCCAAACAGTGCAACGCACTCTCCTTGTCATTCCTAGTCATAGGACACAAGGAAGGAAGAACAATGTCCTGGTTAAAATGAAAAGCAGAGACCACTTTAGGGAGAAAGTCCGGCTTAAAACGAAAAACCACTTTGTCCTGATGCTTCTCAAAATAAGGAACCTGAATCGACAAAGCTGCCAAATCTGAAACACGCCAAACCGAAGTGATGGCCACCAGAAAGGCAACCTTCTGAGTAAGAGTGGACAGAGCAATATCCTACAGAGGCTCAAAAGGAGGAGCCTGAAAAGCAGAGAGCACCAAATTCAAATCCCAAACTGGGAGCAAAGGCTTCCTAGGAGGCCGCAGAAGCGAAACCCCCTGGAAAAAAGTTCTTGACCAAAGAATGGCTTGCAAAAGACCTCTGAGAAAGGACAGACAAGGCAGAAACCTGCCCCTTCAAGGTACTCAGCTGAAGACCAGAGTCCAGCCCCGATTGAAGAAATTCCAAAATCCGAGAAATAGAAAAGACCCGGCAGGGCAAAGACCTAGCCTCACACCAATCAATATAAGACCTCCAGACCCTATAATAGATGGAAGAGGACGACCTCTTCCTAGCACTAACAAGAGTCCAAATGACCGAATCCGAAAGACCCTCCTCCTTCAAGAAGGAGGGTTCAGCAGCCAAGCCGTCAAAACCAGCGTTGGTAAACTGGGGTAACACAGATGACCCGGAGTGAGAAGAACTGGCCGAAGAGGCAGATCGAACTGATCGACTGCCAGACGAACGATGTCTGCAAACCACACTCGCCTTGGCCACCTTGGGGCCACGAGAATGGCGGGAACTCCTTCCAGAACCAGCTTTCGCAGCACCCTGCCTAGCATAGGAATCGGAGGAAACAGATAAAGAATACCCCAGGTCCCTCCAGCTCAGGGCCATGGCACCCACCGCCAGAGCCAGAGGATCCCGAGACAGTGACACGAATGCCAAAAGCTTGTGATTGCGACGAGAGGCAAACAGATCCACCTCCGGCGTCCCTCACCGAAGACACAGACCGAAACACTTGGGAATGGAGAGACCATTCCCCCCGGCGGGACGAACACCGGCTCAGGCAGTCTGCCTCCGTGTTCTCCACTCCTGGAATGTAAATTGCCGAGATGCAAGGGACATAAGTCTCTGCCCAAACTAGAAACAGAGACACCTCTCTGTGAGTACCCAGACTGCGAGTCCCTCCTTGGTGATTGATGTAAGCAACCGCCGTCTGATTGTCCGATCGACCCTGAACCGGCAGGCCCTGTAAATGATGCATCAAGTGAGACAGAACCAACCTGATGGCTCGTAACTCTAGAACATTGATGGGCAAGTGAGCTACCTGAGGGTCCCACTGCCCCTGAAACTGAAGATGAAGCTGCAGCGTCCTCGTGTGAAAACTACGCGAAGGGAACTGCCTCGAACGAGGCCACCATCAACCCCACCAGTCTCATCCCCAGCCGGATGGACGGGCGAGGATTGGAAAGAAGCTGAGCCAATTCCTGAATCAAAAGAATTGGCCTGAGGGAGAAAAACTCCGTGCTGGCAAGAGACCAAGGACATCCCCAGAAAGGTCACCACCCTGGCCAGAACCAGAGAGGACTTGGGGTAATTGATCACCCAACCGAAACTCTCCAGCATAGACCCCACCATGCTGGTGTCCCCTTCCGCTTGACTGAGGGAAGGTGCCATGATGAAAAGATCGACCAGACAAGGTACAATGCGAATCCCTTGAGCTCTGAGCAGGGCCATCACCCCTGCCAACACCTTGGTGAACACTCGGAGCCGAGGTGAGACCGAATGGAAGCGCTACGAACTGAAAATGCCGATCCTCCACCTCAAAGCGAAGAAACCTCTGATGAGCCGGAAAAATCGGAATGTGAAGGTACGCGTCCTTGATGACTATGGACGTCATAAAGTCCCCCTGTCGAAGCGAGCCGATCGCAGACCGCAGGGTCTCCATGCGAAACTTCCGGGGACGAATAAACCGATTGAGAAACTTCAAATCCACGATGGGACGGAACGACCCATCTTTTTTTTTTTTTGGGTACAGTGAATAGATTGGAATAATACCCTCACCCCACCTCCGACAGAGGGACCGGGCAGATGACTGCCAATTCCAGAAGATTTCGTACCGCCGCCAGGAGCCCCTGCGCGGCCAAAGGATCTGAAGGTACCCAAGACCTGAAAAAAAAAAAAAAAACCTTGGAGGAGGGCGAGACACGAACTCCAGCTTGTAACCAGTCGACACCACCTCCCGGATCCAACTGTCCGGGACCACCTGGTCCCATACCTGGAAGAATCGCAACCGTCCCCCCACCCGCACAGGTGAGGCCGCCCCCTCATTGCTGAGCGGGCTTGGCAGCTGACTTGGGCTTGGCGCCCCAGGCGTGAACGGAGCGGCCACGGCCTCTACCCCTATTCCAACCTGCGCCCCTGGAAGCCGAGAAACAGACGCCCCTGCCGGCTCTGGCTCCCCGAAAAGACGGATTGAAGGGGGCCGCCCCCCCGAAAGGAACGGCAAAATTTTTTGCGCAGAGGCAACCTACCTCCCTTGGCAACAGAATCCAGCTTCCCAGGCTCCATCACCCAAAAAGCCTCCAACCCAGAAAGGGAAGAGCAGTGAGCGATCTTAGAATAAAGTCAGCCGTCCACTGTCTCAACCACACAGAGCGGCGAATAGCCACCAACAGAGCAGAAGCCCTGCCACACATCAACATGGCATCCTGAGCGGCCAGAATAAAAGACAAGAAGGAGTCAACGCTTAAGCGCAAGAAAACTCATCACCAGAGGGATCAAGATCCACACAAATCCTGACAATAGACCTAACCGCAAGGTCAAAGGAGCCGAAGCACCAACAGGCCTCAAAACCGAACCCGCACAAACCCGTGGCGGGCCAGCTGATCAATCCGGCGATCCTCGCCATCCTTGAGATAAGTAGTGTCAGGAAGATGAACAGCCGCCGTATTAGACAGTCCCAAAACCGGAGCATCCACCTCGGGGGGGACAGACCAACGCTTCAACAAGTCCGCCGGAAAAGGATATTTCTTATCCCAGCTAGGCGGTACCCCGACGAGCCGTGTAGGCTGCTCCCATTTCTTAAGGACGACGTCCTCGAAATGCTGTTGACTGGGGAACTCCAAACGCAGCTTGGAGCCCCCAAAAAGCTGGCCCCTAGGCTGAGGAGCAGCCTCGGGAGGGTCCAAATCCAAAACCTCAAACATTTGGGCCAAAATAGCAGGCATATCAGGAGCGGGACCAACAACCTGGTCCCCCTCTGCGCCCAGCACCTGTTGACCCTCTGAATCATCCAATTCCTCCACAAGTTCACCCTCTTCAAGGGGACGATCTGACCAATCCAGATCCTCAACCTCCTCAGAGTCCGGCGGAGGCAGAGATAGATGTTTACGCTTGGCAGTAGCCTTCTGAGCGGACATAGCAGAAAACATTTTCTCGAGGTTGGCCAGGCGGGCGCATACCTCAGATTGCGAATCCCCACCCGTGACTACGTCACACGGGGTCCGGAAAAGGCGAGGAGGAGAGGGAGATAGCGCGGCCGATGAAGTACCAGGCACCGGGGTGCCGGACTGGCGCTCAATGTTCCGCTGTGCACATGGAATACATATAATGACATCATCCCCCGGGAGTCCCACACCCCCCACACAGCCTGGATTGTCCCGAAGGACCGTCTCCGGTATCTTTGGCAGCCTCCATATGGTGAAATTTTATGGTATTTGCAGAACCCAGGGATTTACGCAGTAAGCGACCCGGGATGCCCCTTTACTAAAGTATGTATATCTATAAATATAGATATAATGTATATATGTATATCTATCTCTCTCTCTATATATGTCTAGAGCACCCTGACCATGAAAAATTTTGCAGAAAAATTGTAACTCAATAAAGAGTGTAATGTCAGAACACCCCAACTAGCCAGGTATATAAGACCGAGAGGGCCCTGAAGGATGGGGGGTCCCCGGATCTGAAAAACAGAAACAAGACAACAATCATTCCAGCACACATGAACACTTTAAACAGAATGGAATACAGTGCGCAGCAGAAGTAAAAAAACATTCCCCCCCCTTAAGAACCCCATGCCCTGAATACTGGATGACACAGCCCTGCAAACACCCCCAAATAGTGGGGGCGAGAGGGAGAAGAGGGGGGGATGGGGGGGGGGGAATCCATGCATGCTCAAGCAATAATCTTAGTAATTTCCGCTGGGCTGACATCAGCCCCCGCATAGAGATAAAAGCCAAGCCTTACCTGTAACACCACTTCTACTGAGAAAATGGCGGCCCTGCCAGAAACAGCAGCCACGCCGCCCAGGAGAGAGAAGAGACGAGAGGCGGGCCCCTAGGAATGCGGGAGCCTCAGAGGCCCCTCCCCTTTCAACCTGCCAATCTCAGCGCGGGCCGCGCAAAACGCGGTCCCCGCCCCGCTCCCACGTCACCGAGCAGCGTAAGCAGGGGAAAGCGCACACATACCACACAGACTGACCTGCGGCGAATAACCGCCCGGTCCCACCGCACAGGCGAAGGCCAGCGCGCATCCCCCGCTCAGCCATCCTGATGCGCAGACACAGGCAGCGAGCGCCGGAAGAGCCTCACTGCTACTCATCCAAGGCGGGCCCACAAAAAACCGACAGGGAAACTCGGCGAGCACGGCGCCAAACATGGCGCCCACCAAGTTACCCCCAATGAGGCAACCCTGAACGGCGGGCCAGCGCTACACGCACGACCCGCCCAATATCAAAAACCAAGGGCAAACCGACAGGCAGGAAGGGCAGACCAGCGCGCACGGGCCACCCGTCCCAGCACACACGCACACGGTCACACACACAATAAAAGATGTACTACAATAAAAGTCACTACCATTACTAAGCATGTAAAGGGTGTAAGGGCATCCCACGTCCGATCACCACTCCGGAACACCGCTATGCCCCATAATATGGGGACGAGTGGAGGAGTTAATCTCCTGGGCACTTAGAGTGCCAGCTACCCTTGCCCAGCCTACAGCCTAAGCTGGGAGGCTACCAGATAAACCATGGTGATTAAACAGCGCCGGGCAGAAATAGACCATGGGGGGGGGGGGGCGGGGTGATACCCCAGCTACCTGCAAGCAGGAGACTTCTTCTGTCTTGTCGCCACCTTACAGAGAACACTGAGGAATTGTTGGGAGGTACCAGGTATGTATAGACCGGGGAGGGGCTTGCTTGTTTTTTTTGGAGATCTCTGCAACACTGCCACCTAGCGGTGCATAAACCCCTAGTGTAATGTTTAATAAATGAAGTGGGGTGTGTGACATACTTAGAATAGTACAATTCTGTGAAATACTCACCTGTAGAATTGATATTTGTATAAAGTACGTCCTGCTCCAAATATAATACTTACACTTGGGTTTCCTCCGCCAGATAGCGCTGCACTGCAGAGACATGCAAAAACAGGCTCCTCCCGGCCCTTCAAATACCCAGGGACCTCCCACAAATCCCCAGCATTGAAAAGCAGTGAACAAGCCAGGAGAATTAAACCACCCAGAACAACTGGTAATGATAGCAATCACCATACAGGGGATCCAGAATAATGCAAAAACCAGGGTGGGGTGGAGCAGGACGTACTGTATACAAATAATATCAATTCTACAGGTGAGTATTTCACAGAATTGTATTATTCTTAGTATACAGTACGTCCTGCTCCAGATATAATACTTACACTTGGGACATCCAATAGCAGTGTCCATAAAAGTAGGGTGGGATCCCCCAACAAAAAGGTGACATCAGGCAGTTTAAACCACTGCCGCCTGCAATACCTTGTGGCCAAAAACCGCATCAGCTGAGGCCCTAATATCAACCTTGTAAAACTTCGAAAAGGTATGAACAGAAGACGAAGTAGCGGCCTCGCAAACTTGTTCAACAGAAGCCTGGTGCTGGAAGGCCCAAGAGGCACCAATAGAACAAGTAGAATGAGCAGTAAGACGGAAGGGAGGACACTTCCCCTTAGCAAATGGATTCGTCGGGCTGTGATTCAGGCTTATTCTGCTAATAGTAGACTTGGCCGGAGCCAAACCCTTCTTCCTAGGACCAGAAGGGACCACAAAAAATACAATTCTGTGAAGTACTCACCTGCAGAATTGGTATTATACGCATACAGCACGTCCTGCTCCAGATGTAGTAACATGTGGGTAATCCCCCGCCGCCGTGCATTGCAGACATGTAGAAAACAAGCTCCTCCCAGCCCTACATATACCGAGGGACCTCCCACAAATCCCCAGCATTGAAAAGCAGTGAGGAGAAACCAGGAGAAAACCAACCACCCAGAGACTGGCAATAACAAAGATAATAACCACCATACAGGGGATCCAGAACAACGTGAAACCAGGGTGGGGTGGAGCAGGACGTGCTGTATGCGTATAATACCAATTCTACAGGTGAGTACTTCACAGAATTGTATTATTCTAAGCATACAGCACGTCCTGCTCCAGATGTAGTAACATGTGGGACATCCAATAGCAGTGTCCATAAAGTAGGGTGGGATCCCCATGAGAAAAGGCACAGCCAACAGTAATAGCGCTGTCACCCGCAACCTTGCTACCAGGAGCAAATGCTCTAACTCAAACTTATGAAACCTTACAAGGCTGAGTGAAAACACAAGCAACGAACTAGTCAGCTTGCTCAACAGAACCGAGTGCTGAAAGGCACGAGCCAAGGACAAGTAGAAAGAACAAAAAAACGAGAGAATAAAGAATCTCCTTTAAACGACCATATGGTGATTAATCTAATATGCCAGTAGGGATTTATGCTATAAGCAACCCTGGATGCCCCAAGACCCGCTAGGTATGTGGGAGAATTTAGGAATAAACCCGCTAAGATAGATATATATCTATCAGGCCGGGAGAAGCCACTGGAATCTTGGCGTCTTAAAGACAGGAGAAAGAGGGTGTCAGAGCCAAGCCTGTGCAAAACCCCACCTAGCAGGGTGAAGAAGGGTCAGACAAAGGGTAGAATACCCTGACAAAAGGCCAGACTAGGTCACAGTGACCAGGGCTAGAGAGTCCTGGGACAATCACCCAGGGCAACGAATTAGGACCTTCACCAGGACAGAGTCTAACAGTCACAGGGCCAGAGCCTCAACCGGTAGGCTCATTGAGACACTAGGGAAGGCCCCAACCGGTAGGCTCATTGAGACACTAGGGAAGGCCTTCCCAGCACAGTAGCACAGCCAACGAGCCAATACCAATGAAGCGCAAGGAGTGTAAAAACCTCCACTGGATCAGAACCAGACCCTACAAGAAGGGTCAACCTGTTCCGAGACCTTCTCGGATAAAAGCTGGGACAGGCCACTGACCAGACAGGCCAAGAGTCCCCAAGAGACAAGGCCTAAGGGAACAGACCAGCAAGCTAGGGCCCGACAAGGCACAATGTGATGACCTACCAATGGTATGAAAATGGGCCCCCCTAAAGGGGCCCCCCTTAAGTACCTCAGTGAATTTCATAAGGAATAGAACCCTTTTAGTGACCCTACCAGCCTGGTCCCCATGGAGACCATCTACAGGGATAGCAAGAAGGAAGTAATGTCATCAACAACTTCCATGAGTAGACCAACCAGAAGGGAACCCCCATAAAAACCAGGGGAGCGTACTGAGCTATTTCCAGGGGTGTTGGAACCCCATCCAGGATAAGTAACCTAAGGTGCCGCAGGCCCCATGGACATCTGGGAAAGGGAACAGCCTCAGGCCGCCAGCAATAGGCCCACCAGCCGCAAGGTGAATGTAATGAGATTACACAGAGGGCAAGGCCTCTTCCATACCAAGGCACCCAAAGGGAGGGTTGAACCCAGACCCATCTAAATGCCACCCCGAAGGGAGAGTATTAATCAGCTTACACCAAGTAATAGATGTTCCTAAGCACCAATCCAAAAGACTCCAGGAGAGCCCCAAGTCAAGTAGAAACTTGTGCGGACAGCAACGGTGAATGAGCATGAAAGCGCTCCCATACTCGCCTTGGCGAGCTATCTGGGAACAGGGGAGGGATCACCGACAAGACCCTAACAAAGAATGGTCCTGTAACACCGGCTGGAAAAAGGACTAGGCGTCCAGAGGGAACAAGGGACCGAAGGGGAAAAGGATCCTTGCATGCATGAAGAGGTCCCAACAGATGGATACCAAGTAGGCAAAGCCAGTGGAACCTAGATGCCCGGTCTAAACCGCCTGATCTGGGCAGACTGCGTCATCCTGGTGGAAGAGCAAAGTGAATGCCCTTATCAGCCAAGGCCAACCTAAAAGAAGGACCAGACCCTTCAGGCCAAACTCAACCTGTGTCCAATCACTAAAGGATACAACGGGAACTGCCCAAAACACTCCATTCTTTCAAAAACCACGTCCAGGAAGGCCATCGCCTGCCATTGCCCGAACGAAGCATGGCATCCTGCCATGAGAGCCAAGTGCTGTGGCAGTTCCCTCGCCTGCAGGGTGAGGGCATCCCTTCATGCTTGTGAGGTTTTGGCAGACTTTGGAGTGGAAGCTCGTTCCAGGGGAGGCAGGCAAAACCAAAGAGTTGGAAGCACACTTCTGGTTCTCTTTTAACAGAAACATAAGGAGGGGGCGAGGGGTCCCTGCCCCTGGGCTGCCTGGCTGACCGTCTGCGCGAGGGCGCCTTACCCTTTTTGCCAGAAAGGTCCAACCTGGCCCCAAATAAGCGACGCCCTCGAAAGGGAATAGCAGTAAGAACCTTAGTGTCACTGTCAGCCCCCCACTGTCGCAGCCAAAGCAGTCGACGAATGGCCACCACAAGGGCCGAGGTTTTAGCACACATTTTAACGGTGTCATCCATAGCCGAGAGGATAAATCTCACAAAAACGTCACAATCTGACAGTGCATTGAAGACCTCACAAGGGAGATCCTCCGGCTGTTGGTCAATTATCTTCCTGAGCAGCGTCCTGGCGGCCACCGAGGTAACAGCCGCAGCACAGACCGGGCGCAGAGCCGTCCCTACACTAGAGAAGGCATGGGAGGCCAATCTGTCCATGCGCCGTCCTCGGCATCCCGAAGGGTGCGAGAGGGGGAAGCTGCCATGAAGGGAGGGTTAACAACCCCAATAATTGGAGCATCCACCTCTGGAGGAACTGACCATCGTTCAACCAAATCTTGGGGAAAGGGGTACTTCCAGTCCCAAACCCCCGGGACCTTTGTGAGTTTTCAAGGGGATTCCCATTCCTTAGATATAAGATACTGGAAATAATCCTGATCCAGGAATTCCAGGCGCGGTGTCGCCGTGTGGAAACTCTCCCTTTTGGGCTTGGGAGACTCTCCCGGGGGAGAGATGGACAGCACTTCAAAGATCTTAATGAGTAACCCAGCAGTTTCACACAGGCCCCAGGAC
The DNA here is from genome assembly GCA_027917425.1 of Gastrophryne carolinensis. Classification (NCBI taxonomy): domain Eukaryota; kingdom Metazoa; phylum Chordata; class Amphibia; order Anura; family Microhylidae; genus Gastrophryne; species Gastrophryne carolinensis. Next base: position 102,965,212 of record CM051241.1, read on the forward strand.
TCCGGGCCAGAACCGTCGCGGTTCCAAGACAACTCATCTGAAGAACTGGACCGTGAGAACAGATCACCGTCCTCGGACTGATCAAGATCCTGCATAGCAGCAGGTTCTTCGGTTTCAGTGGAAAACCTATAGTTAGGTTGCGTCAGGGATCGTTTCTTCCCAGCGCCCAAGCGCTCTGCCAAGCCTGACATAATATGCTCCGCGGTGAGAAGCTTGCGCGGCACTACTTGGTGGTCATCCCCGCTCAAGTGCGACTCATCAGGAGTGAGATTCAAGTTCGGGGAGACAGGTGTATTCAAGCGAGGTGCAGGTACAGGCAAGCCTGATTGCAGGGCCAGCGCTTGTTCAGCACACGGTCCGCAGACCAGTGCTCTGTCAGCATCAGCGTGGGGTTGTCTACACATCGTACACAGCCGGTCTTGTCCCCGCAGGACCCCGGACACAAAATTCTGAGATGCCTCCATATGGTGATTAATCAAGGTAATATGCCGGAAGGGATTTATGCTGTAAGCAACCCTGGATGCCCCAATACCCGCTGGGAATGTGGGAGATTCTAATATAACCCCGTGAGATATAAATATATCAGGCCGGGAGAAGCCACTGGAAGCTTAGCGTCTGAAAGACATAAGGTGAAAAGAGGGTGTCAGAGCCATGCACAGCACAAGAAGAAAAACAAACAAACGCCCGTGAGAGTACTTACAGCAACCAAGGGAGAAGGAGGATCGTGACCGCGCGTGGGAGACCGACAAAATGGTGCCAGCGAACCACGAAAGGCGGGCCAGAGCTATAGGTGACATGGAATGCACCAGGCCACACCCACCCCGGAGAGCGCAAAGCTCCGCGGAACAAGACAGGAACAGAATAAATTCCATGGCGTTGTGAAACGGAGTCGCCTTATGCGCCAAGTCACACATTTTAAAGAAGCTGCGGCAGACAAAAATAAAGTTTAAAGCGCGGCTCTGACCCCCGGAAACCGATAGGGCTAAGGCAAGGCGTGTGATATAGCCGCCCCCCCCCCCCCCCCCCCCAAAACATGAGCATTCCGTCCGGGGGGAGGGGACGACCAGTGCTTCACCGCATCCGCTGGAAAGGGATATTTTTTGTCCCAACTCAGGGGGGGACACCCGGAAGCCTAGTCGGCATCTCCCATTCCTTGAGAATGATACCATCAAAATGCTTTTGATAAGGAAGTTCCAAGCGCGGCTTGGTCACCTCAAAGAACTCCCTCCTTCAGCGGTGGAGCCGCCTCGGAGGGAGAAATAGCCAGGACCTCAAACATGAGCCAGGACCCTAGAGGTATCCAAGGAATCCCCCTGGATCTGCTCTGTATCAGCACCCACAACTGCTGGTCATCGGAGCCCTCAGACTCCTCAAACAGCTCCCCTTCCTCAAGCGGGGAGAAATCAGACCAATCCAGGGAGTCCTTCATATCAAAGGCCTGCGTGGCTATATACAAATGTTTTCGCTTTGCCGTGGCCTTTTTAGCAACAGCACTGGAAATTAATTTTTCAAGATTGGCCAATCTGGCACACACCTCAGATTGCGACTCCCCGCCACACATCACATGAGGTACTTGTCAAGCGAGAGGGAGACAGAGAGGAGACTGGCGGAGCAGAACCAGACGCCTGAGATCCGGACTGCCGCGTAATGGACCGTTACGCACAGGGTACACAAATACATACATCATCCCGCAAAAGGGATACCCCACACAGCCTGGATTGCCCCAAGGGAGGCACAAGCCCAGTATTCGGGGAAGCCTCCATATGGTGATTATATATATATATATAATATTCCCGAGGGAATTATGCAGTAATGCAACCCAGGATGCCCCTTAAAGTCCCGAGTGGGAGGACACCTAAATTTAACCAGGGACTGGGAGAACCCCCCTTTAATATAAACGATGGTCCCCCTGGAACACACAAACACACAATCATACCTACATAGCAACTGCCCAAAGGGTTAACAGCCCCCACCCCCCCCTCTAAGGGTATCCAGGAGAGGGGGAATCCATGTTAGGGTGGAAGCCAAGGGACGGGGCATCCCAAATCAGGGTCACCAACCCGGTTAGCCACCTACCCCTTATGGGGTCTCCCATCTACCACTGCCCGGACCAGCAGCATAAATAAAAGAATCCGGGCAGGAATAGAATAGAGGGCCGGGAGTCATCCCGGCTACCTGCAAGGAGGACACACCCATCTTCTGACTTGCTTGCCTCTGCAGAGATGATAGACTGGGGAATGAGTGGGAGGTCCCAGGTATTTATGGACCGGGAGGGTCTTCCTTTTTTTACTGACATCTCTGCAAGATCGCCATCTACAGGTCAGTATACCCACATGTAATGAATGTCTTGAAGCGGGGTGTGTGACATACTTAGAAAAAAGGCATCCGTCTTGCGGAAAGAAGAACTAGTCACCAAATAGTACTTATCAAAGCAAACCACATCCAAATTGTGCAAAACCCTCTCCTTGTCATTGCTAGGCTTAGGACACAAGGAAGGGAGAATATCCTGATTGAGATTGAAAGCAGAAACCACCTTAGGAAGGAAATCTGGCTTAAAGCAAAAGACCACCTTGTCCTGGTGTCTTTCAAATTAAGGGGCCTGAATCGACAGCCGCCAACTCAGAAACACGCCGAACAGAGGTAATAGCCACCAAAAAGGCAACCTTTTGAGTGAAAACAGAAAGAGTAATATCCTGTAACGGCTCAAAAGGAGGACCCTGAAGAGCCAAAAGAACCACATTTATATTCAAAACAGGAACCATAGCCTTCCGAGGGGGTCGAACACGAGTGACCACCTGGAAAAAAGTCTTAACCAGCAGGTGTAAGGCAAAAGATCCTTAGAAGACAGACAGAGCAGAGACCTGCCCTTTCAAGGTAATAAGCTGGAGCCCAAGATCCAGACCGTGCTGAAGAAACTCCAAAATCGTAGGGATCGAAAACACCCTGCAAGGCAAGGCCCTAGCCTCACACCAGTCAATATAGGACCACCAAGTCCTATAGTAAACGCCAGAAGAGGACCGCTTCCTAGCTCTAATCAAGGTCTGAACCACAGCCTCAGACAAACCCTCCTTTAAAATGAAGGTTTCAGCAGCCAAGCCGTCAAAGCCAGAATTGGTAAATTGGGATAAAGTAGTTGAGATAACAGATCCGGAAACATGGGAAGCCGGTACTGATCTACTGCCAGCCTTTAGGTCTGCGAACCAAACCCTTCTTGGCCACCTTGGAGCCACCAGAATTGCTGGTGCCCCTTCCAGAGCAGTTTGCAAACTACCTTTCCCAGCATGGAGAAGGGAGGAAACGGGTACAGAAACCCCCAGATCCTTCCAAGCAAGGGACAAGGCATCCACTGCCAGAGCTAGAGGATCCTGAGATAGAGACACAAAGGCCGGGAGTTTGTGATTGTGCCGTGAGGCAAAGAGATCCACCTCCGGAGTCCCCCACTTGCAACAAAGAGACCCGAAAAACCCCAGGGTTGAGAGACCACTCTCCTTGGCAAGAGGCCCCCCTGCGTGTTCTCCACTCCCGGAATGTAGATTGCCGTAATGCAAGGAACATTGATCCTGCACTGGGCGGAGAGCAGAGAGACTTCCCTGAGGGCACTCCTGCTGAGAGTCCCTCCTTGGTGATTGATGTAGGCTACCGCCGTCCGATTAACCGGAAGACCCTGTAAGTGCGACGTCAGCCATGACAGGACAAGCCGGATGGCTCTGAGCTCTAAGACATTGATGGGGTTGTGAGCCTCCTGAGGACCCCACACCCCACTGAACAGATGACTTTTCCAGAAACCTCCCCAGCCCGACAGGCTGGCATCCGTGGTAACCGTCTCCCAGCGAGGAACCAGAAGGGATCTGCCCCTCAACAGGTTGCTCGACTCCAGCCACCACCGAAGAGACTGCCGAACCCCGGGAGACATCCGGAACGGTTGATCCAATGACAGCGGACACCTGTACCTGCCCCAATGAGTCAATAGATGAAGTTGAAGAGATCTCATGTGAAACTGCGCAAACGGGACCGCCTCGAAGGAGGCCACCATCAATCTCACCAGTTTCATCCCCTGCCAGATAGAGGGGCAAGGATTGGCCAGAAGAAGACGGATCAGATCCTGAATCCCCTGCACCTTTGTCTGGGGTAGAAACACTCTGGCCTGAAACGTATCCAGATTCATGCCCAGAAATGAAATCACCCGTGATGGCGAGAGAGGACTTAAGGCGGTTGATCACCCACCCTAACCTCTCCAGGGTCGACACCACCTGGTGGGTGTCCAGCTCCGCCTGACGGAGGGAAGCAGCTGAAATCAATGTCGTCCAGATACGGCACAACACGTATTCCCTGAGCTCTGAATAGGGCCATTATGCCCGCAAAAACCTTGGTTTAGACCCTCGGCGCTGAGGTCAACCCGAAGGGAAGGGCTACAAACTGAAAATGTTGATCGTCCACCTGGAACCTGAGGAATCTCTGATGCGCTGGAAAAATTGTAACATGCAAATACGCATCATTGATGTCTATGGATATCATGAAAACCCCTTGACGAAGGAAACTGATGGCCGAGCGCAGAGTCTCCATGTGGAACTTCTTGGTTCTGATGAATCTGCTGAGGACCTTGAGGTCCAATATGGGTCTTACAGAACCTTCCTTCATGGGAACCGTGAAAAGGTTGGAGTAGTAACCCCTGCCTCTCTCCGACGGAGGCACCGGGCATACTACTCCCATGTCCAGAAGGTTTTTCACTGCTAACAGGAGCCCCTGTGCCGCCTGAGGGTCCTCCGAGACCTTAAAAATCTTGGAGGCCAGTACGCGAACTCCAGTTTGTACCCGGAGGAGACCACTTTCAAGATTCAATTGTCTTACCTTCCAAGCCCAGACCTGGAATTAGAGCCGCAGCTGTCCCCCCACCCGAGCGGGTGAGGGCGCCCCTTCATTGCTAAGCTGGTTTACCCGCAGGCTTGGGACCCCAGGCAGAAGCGGGACGGGCCCGACCTCTGCCCCTGATCCAGGAAGAGCCTCTGACACCCGAGAAGGCCAAACCTCTGCCAGCTCTGGCACCTCGAAAGGAAGGATTGAAAGAGCTTGCCCCCCGAAAGGGACGGCTCTGTTTCTTCCGCTGAGGTAACTTACCTCCCTTTGCCACAGCATCCAACTTCTCCAAACAGCCACGTACCCAAGAAGGGAAGAGCTGTGAGTGATTTCTTGGCCGCAAAGTCCGGTGTCCACCGACGGAGCCATACCGATCGGCGCATGGCCAACAATAAGGCCAACATCCTACTACACAGTGTCTTCCATAGCAGCCAAGACAAAATCCATGAACAATTCAAATCTTTTAAGCGTAGTGAACTCCGCGCTGGCCGGATCAAGGTGAGCGTCATTTAACCAGTCCCTAATCAGAGACCTAGCAGCCACCGACACTAGCGCCGATGCACAAACAGGCCGCACCGCCGAACCAACACTGGCAAAGGCATGGTATGCCATCTGATCAAGGCGCCTATCCTCACCATCCTTTAGGGAAGTGGCGTCTGGGGTGTGAAGCACGAAGGAGTTGGTCAACCCCAAAACTGTCGCATCGACCTCGGGAGGAGAAGCCCAGCGCTTAACCGCTTCCACCGGGAAAAGATACTTCTTATCCCATCCCTGAGGGAATGGGAGAAACCTAGTCGGCTTCCGGGTGTTCCTAAGTATCAGTGCATCAAAATTACCCTGGGTAGGGAACTCCAAACGAGGCTTGTGGGCCCCAAAAAATTCCCCCTTCTTGAGAGGGGGCCCCTCAGGCGGCGCAATATCCAAAACCTCCAAGAGATGTGACAAAACCGTGGCCGTGTCAACAGCATCCCCCAGCATCGCCAAACCGTACATCGTCAGCCTCTGACTCTTCATACAATTCCCCCTCCTCTAACGGGGAATAATCCGACATATCAAAAGAATCATCATCAATATCCCAAGTGGCCTGGACCGATGAAAAATGTCTCTTTAGCCTGGGCCTTCTTGCCCACCGCGCTAACCATAAATTTCTCGATGCTGGCCAACCTAGCACAAACATCGGAATGTGACTCCCCGCTGGCACCAATGTCACTTGGGGTACGGGACTACTGCGGCCGTGCCGAGAGCCCGCGCCCACCCCCCTCCCCGAACAAGCCTGAGGGGGAGAAGCTCTCCATGCTGAGTGAAGGAGGCCAGCACCATTATGGCCCTAAGTGTAAGCAAACATCCTGTCAGCACCCAACACAAGTAAAAAAAACAGTGTCATACACATATAACCAACAGGGTATACCAACACCCCCCCCCCCACCCCCCAGAGGGAAGTAAGGGACCCGGAAGGGGGGGGAATCCCAGCCAGGATCTGGCCATATGAATGACTGGGCATCCCACACCGGGATCACCAAACCCAGGCAACTGCCTACCCCTTGAAATGGGGTCTCATGCCGGAGCAATGCTCCTTGCACACTTTAAGGTGCTACCTACCCTCACCAGGACCCACAGCCAAGGCTGGGAGGCTCGAATAGGATAATTTAGGAAAGGTCCTGGCAGCAATAGGGGCAAAAATACAATTCTGTGAAATACTCACCTGTAGAATTGGTATTATAAGTATACAGTACGTCCTGCTCCAGATACATTACTTACACTTGAGTTATCCTCAGCCACATGGCGCTGCACTGCAGAGACATGTAAAACAGGCTCCTCCCGGCCCCTCAAATGCCCGGGGACCTCCCACAAATCACCAGCATTGAAAAGCAGTGAACAAGAAGCCGGGAGAATTTAACCACCCAAAAACTGTAACTAACAATGATAAACACCATACAGGGGATCCAGAATAATGCCAAAAAAAACAGGGTGGGGTGGCGCAGGACGTACTGTATACAAATATCAATTCTACAGGTGAGTATTTCACAGAATTGTATTCTTAGTATACAGTACGTCCTGCTCCAGATATAATACTTACACTTGGGACATCCAATAGCAGTGTCCATAAAGTAGGGTGGGATCCCCCAATAAAAAGGTAACAGCAGACAGTTTAACCCACTGCCGCCTGCAAAACCTTGTTGCCAAAAAACAGCAACAGCTGAGGCCTTAACATCAACCTTGTAAAACTTTGAAAAGGTATGAACAAAAGACCAAGTAGCAGCCTTGCACACTGGTGCAATAGAAGCCTGGTGCTGGAAGGCCCAAGGGGGCACCAATAGCACGAGAATAAAGCAATAAAGCGAAGGGAGGAATCTTCCTCTTAGAGCAGGCCTGAAACACAGCCTGACAAATCCACATACTGATAGTAGACTTGGCAGAAGCCAAAAACCCTTCCTAGGACCAGAAGGGACCACAAGAAGAGCATCAGTGTTCTTGAAGGTGCAGTAGCCACCAGATAGTACTTCAGACACCTAACCACCTAACCACATCCAAAGAGTGCAAAACTCTCTCAACATTGCTAGGGTTAGGGCACAAAGGAGGAAGAATAACCTGATTCAAATGAAAGGCAGACACTACCTTTAGGCAGAAATCCTGGTTTCAACGAAACACCTTGTCCTGCTGCCTCTCAAAGTAGGGGGGCTGAATGGGCAGCACAGTCAACTCAGCCACACGCCTGACAGAAGTGACAGAAGCTACCAGAAACACGACCTTGAGTGTAAGAATAGCCAAGGCAGCAACCTGCACGGGTTCAAAGGGAGCACCCTGCAAAGCAGGCAAGACCATTTTCAAATCCCAAAAACAGGGACTATAGGTTGTACTGGGGAACGCACATGAGCAACCCCCTAAAGGCAGTCTTAATCAAGGAATGCTTAAAAGACTTCTGAAAGAAAACAGACAGGGTAGAAACCTGACCCTTCAGACTACTGAGTTAGAGAAAAGCTCCAACCCATGCAGTAACTCTAGATCCCTGGGAACTGAGAACACCCAACAGGGAAGAGACCAAGACTTAACCAGTCAATGAAGGTACGCCATACCATATAACAGATAGAAGAAGAAATCATCTTCCTAGCCTTCTCATGGACTCAACCATCGAGGTAGACAAACCGTTCTCCATCAAGATGGAGGTTTCAGCAGTCAGGCCGTCAAGGCCAGAGTTAGTAAATGGGATGGCGTAAGTGGTCCTAAGTGAGCAGATCTGGCAATCCAGGCAGAAAGCACTGATCTACTGCCATCTGCTCCATGTCTGCTAACCACACTCTTCTTGGCCACCTAAGGCCACCAGAACTGGCACCCCTTTCAGAGCAATCCTGCACAGAACGCTGCCTAGCAGGGGGAATGTAGAAAGACATACAGAAACTGAATGTCCCGCCATGACAATACTAAGGCATCCATGGGCAAAGATGGAACGGGGAAACAAAGGGACGCAAACAGATCCACATCAGGTTGGCCCCAACGGTGATACAGAGATTGTAACACCCTGTTGCAGAGGGACCCCCCCCCCACCCCCGGAATGTATACCGCTGAAATGCAAGGAACATTGGCCTCCACCAGATCAGAATCTGAGACACTTCCTGGAGGACCCTCTTGGACTGGGTCCCTCCCTGATGATTGGATGTAGGCAACTGCCATCAGAGTGACCATGCGCCCCTGAGCAGGCATGCCCTGAAATGAGCAGTCAAACGAATCAGAACTAACCTGATCGCTCACATCTGCAGGACATTGATAGGTGAATAGGCCTCCTAAGAGACATGGAACCGCAGGGCCAGGAGAAACCCCAACCTGATAGACCAGCAATCCGTGGTGACCGTCTCCCAGGAAGGAGCAAGAAGGTTCCGCCCCCCAATAGGTTCCATGAATCCACCCACTACAAGGGGGACCTCCTCACTTGTGTCCTTGTCCCATACAGACAATAGGAGAAGTTGCAGAAGCCCCAAGAGGGACTGAGCACAAAGGGCCGCTGCAAAGCACGCCACCATCAGGCCCATCAGCTGCATCCCCTGCCTTGGTGAAGGAACGGGGACAGCTAGGAGAAGCTGAACTTGTGCAAGCAGATGTCCACCTTCTGCTGAGGGAGGAATATCCTTGCCTGAACAGTGTCCAGATTCATTCCTAGGAATGAAATTACCAAAGAAGGGGACAGCGAGAACTTTGTGGGGAGCCCGGTAAGGGCCTTTTTCACAGCACTGTCAGCACCCCACTGTCGCAGCCAGAGCAAGCGACGTATAGCCACCACAAGGGCAGAAGTTCTTGCACATTCTAATGGTATCATCCAATGCTAATAGGATACATTTTACAAACACATCACAATTGGAGAGTGCATTAAACACATCCCAAGGGAGATCAGGGGCACGATCAAGCTTTTTTCTGATGAGGGTTCTAGTGGCCACAGCAGTAATGGCAGAGGCACAGACCGGGCGTAGCACCGTCTCCGCACATGCAAAGGCGTGGGAGGCCAGCAGGTCAATGCGCCGTCCTCAGCATCCCGAAGGGTAGTATAGTCGGGCGGATGCAAGAAAGGGGTGTTAGATGGCTCTATGATTGGGACATCCACCATTTAACCATGTCATGGGGAAAAGGATACTTCCTATCCCACTCTCCTGGAACCTCTGGAAGTTTACTGGGGCACTCCCATTCCTTGAGCTTAAGGGTATGGAAATGTGCCTGCTCTAGAAATTCCAAGCGTGATGCTGCTGTATGGAAACGCTCCCCTCTTTACCTGGGAGCCTCACCAGGGAGAGATAGACAGAACCTCAAAGATCTGGGTCAATAATCTGTCAGTGTCATCCTGGTCCCAGGGGTCAGAGCCAGAATCGTCATGACCCCTTGGTCTCTCATCAGATGCGCCTGAGTCAGAAAAGAGCTGTCCATCAGAAGGGGTATAGCCACACAGATTCATAAACTCCTGAGATCACATAGGGAAAACAGTATCATAAGGCGTCAGGTGCCACTTCTTACCAGGGCCCTTACGCGCTAAGGACCTCGCAAAGATCTGTTCAGCCGTAGGCAGTCTAGATGCCAATTCAGGCTGAGAATCCCCACTTGTGTGCGACTCAGCAGGAGTGAGATTTAAGCCAGGGGGATTAGGTGAAGTGAGGTGCAGCCACTGGCAGGCCAGATTGCACAGCCAGCGCTTGCTCAGCACAAGGTACGCAGACCCGTGTCTTGTCAGTATCAGCATGGGGTTGTCCACACGCCCTACACCGCTGGTCATGTCCCAGAGGGACCCTGGTCACATTATCCTGAGATGCCTCCATATGGTGATTAGGCACAATATGCCAGTAGGGATTGATGCTATAAAGCAACCCTGTATTCCCCAAAGACCCGCTAGGGAGTGGGAGTAAATTTACAAGGCCCGCTATCAATTACACCGGGCCGGGAGAAGCCAATGGATTCACCCTCTGAAAGACAATGAGAAGAAGGGTGTCAGAACCGAAACGCACTACAGTGAATTATAAAGCCGCCCGCAAGGGCACTTACGGACCACGGTAAGTAAGAACGTCACACACGCCCAGACAATATGGCGCCAAGAACCTCGAAGGGCGGGCCAGCGCGAGCCATGCCAGGCCCCACCTCCCCGAAGAACAGACAAGCAGCCAATGAGGACGCAGAAGCGTCTGAGGCAACGCCGCCGCCCAGTGCGGAACATCCAAATGAAGGAAAAGGCACGCGCAGCGGCCTTAACAGTGTAAAAAGACAAGTCAGCGAGGCGGTTGACACCACATATACCAGTCCAAGCAGACATTACAAAGAGGGCCTTAAGCATGTAATCACAGTACACGGACATCCACGCCCCACCACCCCCCCCCCCCCCCCCCCCTTCTCTTCCTCCTGTGGCTACTGGGAGAATGAGGGATGATGGCGGCCCTTTGTACAGGGCCCACCGCTACCAGGGCATGGGACAATAATGCGGGAGGGGCATCCCATAAGGCTCACCATCAGCCTGTAACGCCTACTTTTTGGTGGGGGACTGCGGTGGAGCAACGCTCCTTAAGCACACATGGTGCTGCCTACCTTCACCCGACCAGCGCAGCCCAGGCTGGGAGGTACATCACAAGAGGACGGGTGAGAATAGTCCAACAGGGCCACAGGCTTTAATAGCCCTGCTCACCTGCGACAGTGATACTTCATGTCTTCGCAGTCAGCACTGCAGAGAAATCTGTGGATTTGTGGGAGGTCCACAGGTATTTGAGGGGCCAGGAGGAGCCTGTTTTACATGTCTCTGCAGTGCCGCGCCGTCTGGCAGAGGATAACCCAAGTGTAAGTACTATATCTGGAGCAGGACGTACTGTATACTAAGAATAAATGGCCGGGTGCGAGCACAGCTTACCTGCAAGTAAGAGAAGTCTTCATCTTCTGTCTTGCTCACCTTCCTGCAGAGAACTGGGGAATTGGTGGGAGGTCCCAGGTATTTATGGACTGGGAGGAGCTCCATTTTTTCATTTATCTCAGCAGAAGTTCGCCCTCTACAGGAGAATAACCCAAATGTCATGAAGAATTGAAGCAGAGTGTATGTCACACTTGGAATAACTGATTGGCTTGACCAGGCAAGAGGAATTACAGGGGCCATTTATTAAACGTTACCAAGCTCAGGTGCTTGTTCTTCCACTGCCGGCGCTACAAGGGGTTCCTCCTCTTCACATAATCCATTCTGATGATTCTGACTGCTGTCGAAATACCCGCTCTGGAGGATGTGATCCAGTATTTCCCGTAAGAATTTATCTACAACAACCAGGATAGGATTCCTTGTAAAAATGATGTACTTGCCTCAATCATTTAGTTTAAACAGCAAGTATTGGCAAATGCCCATCACCATATAATAAATTGTCCGTCTATACAAATGAAAAAATAGTGACTCACTCGGTAGCCATACGTTTCTTTACAACTACATTAGGAGTGACTTTTTAGTCCTAAGATAAGAGTCCTGTGGTGTGCAGGCATTTCATCAATTCACTCGCAAACACGGGGGAACTGCACCCCAAACTTCCCCCTCCATGTGCATCAGACATACCCACTTGATTGACCGTGAATAGGAGGAATCTGAATGCCGTGGGAGTCGACTGAGAACCCAAGAAGAAATAGACTGCTGGAGTAGGACTTACCTTTAGGGGATGAAAGGAAAATTTCTCCCCCAATTTGCCTGATCCAACACTTTACAGAAAGACACTCTAGTACCTGGTGCAAATTCAAAGAACCATAGACCCTCTGGCTTAGCAACAAGACAATGCCGTGACCCCCTTGACCCCCACCTGGTTTCCTCCGATCATGTAATTAGTGTACATAGGTCACTGGTTCAGGCATTTTACAATACAATTCATAAGTGGTCAAACATTAAGGCAAATAACTAGACTGAACTGCATCTGCCCACCACACAGCATTTACAATATGGCCACAGGGTTGATTAAGCTCAATCTACTACTGGATTTGCTCATCATTGCATTTCTAGAAGCACACAATGTGCTCCCTCAGCAAAATTGTTTCTGATGGGAGCAGAGGCTGGCACTGGGCCCAGGTCACTGCTGACTAAAGAAGAGCAGCCCAGCTATAGACCACTGGCACACAATGCCATATTATGATAATTCTGTATGAGAGGCCAATTCACAAGCCAGCTCTGCCATACATTCCTATTGAGAGATAAACTAGGGCATAGCAACAGTATTACGGTCAAGTAGCTTACATGTGGTTCCGCACACAGGCTTGTCTTTTCCTTCCAGGACATCCCAGAGGTGACTGGAGGCTTGTTCATATTGGTCACTCAACCTGAAAGAGGAAGACTCCCATCAAGACAAGTCCGATAAAAACATTGATCTCCCCACCTGAAGCCGGCAACCCTCCCATTTTACGAAAGTGGGAGGAGGATTTGAACATTTTGTTAATGCCTGAACAGAGTAGAAAAATCCTGGCGATGCCCCATAGAACATCCATCTGTACTAGATTTCAAGAATGCAACTATAAAATTCTTACTATAATGGTATAGGGTGCCCGCCTTACTGAACAAATGGTTTCCAGGGACTTCGGCGAAATGTTGGAGGTATGGATCGTCCCCTGGCAACTTTCATATCCTTTGGTCCTGCCTGAAGCGCAAACTATTTTGGGATACAATTAGGTGAGTTGCAAGAAATCTGTCTGAAACAGTGGTCCCAGAAGACCCTGCAGTGTCTCCTCCACTTGACAAAAATCGCTTCTGTGCCATTTGCTGAAAAGTGGAACCCCCCCCCCCACCCCCCATCAATGGCAATGGGGTGCTAAAGGTCAACGAGTTTATGAGTTTTGAGAGCCCGATTCTAGCAGGCAAATAGGGTAGAGAGCTTTCCGCCGACATGGTATAAGTGGATAGAGTTCTCAGAATCCGACGAATGCAAGTGGCTATTAGGGAAGACTTAAGAGCCCATCTGGTTTCCCCCCCCCCCCCCCTATTCTTTGGCCTCCCCTTGTTAATGGCATATAATCCTTAGTTAAGGATTGTTGGCGTTTCTCGTAGACACAATTGGCAGAATGCAGTGTATCTGGTAGACATGTAAAGTGTGGTTTTATTGCTTGTTTGACGCGCATTAACCAGTCACACATTGTATGGGTCTGTTTTTTATGTCATATTTGTGTTTTATATACATGAAAATCATAAAGAATTTATAAAATACAATTCTGTGATTACTCACCTGTAGAATTGGTATTATGAGCATACAGTACATCCTGCTCCAAATCTAATACTTACACTTGGGATATACTCCACCAGATGGCATTGGACTGCAGAGACATTGAAAAAAGGCTCCTCCCGGCTCCTCAAATACCCGGGAACCTCCCACAAATCCCCAGCATTGAAAAGCAGTTAAGGAGAAGCCGGGAGAATTAAACCATCCAAACTACCAACTATAATAATTTTATCACCATACAGGGGATCCAAGAAAATGCAAACCAAGGGTGGGTTGGAGCAGTACGTACTGTATACTCATACCAATTCTACAGGTGAGTAATCACAGAATTGTATTACTCTTAGTATACAGTACGTCATGCTCCAAATCTAATACTTACAGTTGGGACATACAATAGCAGTGTCCATAAAGTAGAGTGGGATCCCCAAGAAAATCAGCAGCAGGCAGTTTAAACCCCTGCTGCCTGTAGAACCTTGCGGCCAAAAACAGCGTCAGCTGAGGCCCTAACATCAACCTTGTAAAACTTTGAAAAGGTATGAACAGAAGACCAAGTAGCGGCCTTGCAAACTTGTTCAACAGAAGCCTGGTTCTGAAAAGCCCAAGAGGCACCAATAGCACGAGTGGAATGAGCAGTAAGGCGGAAGGGAGGATTCTTCCCCTTAGCAGAATAGGCCTGAATCACAGCCTGACAGATCCATTAGCTGATAGACTTGGCAGGAGCCAAACCCTTCCTAGGACCAGAAGAGACCACAAAGAGCATCAGTTTTCCTGAAAGGTGCATTAGCCACCAGATAGTACTTCAGACACCTAACCACATCCAAAGAGTGCAAAACCCTCTCCTTAGCATTGCTAGGATTAGGGCACAAGGTAGGAAGAACAATATCCTGATTAAAATGAAAGGCAGAAACTACCTTAGGCAGAAAGTCAGGTCTGAAACGAAACACCACCTTGTCCTGGTGTCTCATAGTAGGGGGGGCTGAATGGAAAGCGCCGCCAACTCAGACACACGCCTGACAGAGGTGATAGCCACCAGAAATACAACCTTGAGCGTAAGAATAGCCAAGGCAGCATCCTGCACAGGTTCAAAGGGAGCACCCTGCAAGGCTGACAGAACCAAGTTCAGATCCCAAACAGGCACCATAGGCTTACGTGGGGGGTACACATGAGTGACCCCCTGGAAAAATACAATTCTGTGAAGTACTCACCTGTAGAATTGGTATTATACGTATACAGTACGTCCTGCTCCAAATATAATACTTACAATTGGGTTATCCTCCGCCAGAGGGCACTGTGGCACTGCAGACATGCAAAAACAGGCTCCTCCCGGCCCTTCATATACCCAGGAACCTCCCACAAATCCCCAGCATTGAAAAGCAGTGAACCAGAAGCCGGGAGAAACCAGACACCAAAACAAGTGGTAATGATAACAACAATCACCATACAGGGGATCCAGAATAATGTCAAACCAGGGTGGGGTGGAGCAAGACGTACTGTATACATATAATACCAATTCAACAGGTGAGTACTTCACAGAATTGTATTCTTAGTATACAGTACGTCCTGCTCCAAATACTTACAATTGGGACATCCAATAGCAGTCTCCGTAAAATAGGGTGGGATCCCCAACAAAAAAGGCACATTTGGCCGTCGAGGCACTGTAACCTGCAACCTCGCCACCGAAAGCGACAGGAGCAAAGGCTCCAGCGTCAAATAGTAAAAACCCATGAAAAAGGTATGGACCAGAAACCAAGGTAGCCATTTAGCAAACCTGTACAACAAAACTTGGTGATGAAAGGCCAAAGGATACCTATTCACCAGTAGATACAGAAGTAGGTGAAAGAAGCTCAGCACCTCAAAGGAATAGGTCTGAGCAACAGCCTGGCAAGATCAAGCTCTAACAATCATTCCAGGAAGAAGCCAATCTTCCCTAGGACCAGAAGGAAAAACCATCCAAGTAAAGGCTAGGCCAAGGCCGCATAACCCCTGGAGGCAGACAAGATCAGGCACATACAGAGTTAGGTGCCCACAAACCCCGAGGGGCATCAGTCCCCTTAAAAAAAAAAAATCCCCGTGCCTCAGAGTTACTAGGAATAAGGCACAAAGGAAAGACGATGTCTTAAACACATGACCCTAAGCCACCAGAGGTAGAAAGGTCCGGCGTAAGGCGGAGCACTACCTTATCCTGGTGCATAACCAGGGACAAATGCTAGCGAAACAGAGCCACCCGCTCAGACACACGCCTGACTCAGCAGGCCCAAGGGACAACGATGAATGTAAAAGACAGCCAGACAGCCTCCTGAATAGGCCCAAAGGAAGTCGCACAAGGTGACAGTAATAAAAACTTCAAATCCCAACAGGGATCATAGAAATAAATAAGGCACACAGTGAGCAACCCCCGAAGGAAAGCATAGCCGAGGGAAATAGGTAAAAGACTGCTGCCGGAAGGCTGACAGGGTAGAACCCAACCCTTCAGAGTACCGAGTTGGGGAGCCAACTCCAAGTCATGCTTTAATAACGCTATAGCCCTAGGAACAGAGAATGCCCAACGGGAAAGAGACCTAGGCTAACACCTATCCATGTGGGTAAGCCATACCTCATAAGAGTGGAAGAAGAAGAAGAGCGCTGCTCTTCCAATTAGTGACTTCCAATAGTCACTAACAGAGGGAAGAATCCCGTCTCCACAAGGACGGAAGAACCAGCAGTCAGGCCGGCTAGGCCAGAGACTGTAGAATTGGAGTGATGTAACGGAGGCCCTGGGCGAAACAGGGCGACACCCCTGGCAGAACGTATAGAACTACCCTAAGGTATCACGTCTGCGAAACCACACTCCACTAGGCCCCCCAGGGGCCACCCGAATCAATGGTCCCACTACCAGAGCGATTCTGCACAGACAACTGCCTAACAAGGGGAAGGGAGACAAGGCCAAAAGGCCAGAATGCCCTGTCATAAAAATACTAAATCCTCATGACCACGGTCAGAGGAGCCAGGGAAATAAGTGGCAAGAGCCTGAAAAAGGTGACGGAGCACCAAATAAGCCCTACTGGTTGAACATTAGAGAACCCAGGGATAGCACCACCTGTCACAGAGGGAACTCCTCAGGGGGCGAAAACCAATGATAAGCAGGGAACATTATCCTCCACCCAGAACAGGAAAATATACCTTTCTGGGGAACCATCCTGCACTAGGTACCACACAAATGAATAATGGCAGGCTACATTCGTCAGACAGGCCGAGCACCACCCAACAGGCAGGCCTGGAAGAGAAGACAGGCGAGATAGCGTCAGCCTGAAAACTCACTGTACTGATAGGTACAAGGACCTCCTAGAAGGCCCCATCTTCCCCACACCCGCATGGGGTTACAGAAGGAAGAAACCTACCCGCCACATGAAGGGTTGGCATCCACAGTGATCATCTATGGAAGGGGAAAGCAAAGAACTGTCCCCAGACAGGATCCTAGAGTCAATCCACTCAAAGAGGGACTCCTAACCCAGGGGAGGGGTACACATGATCCCGCTCCAGGGATGCTGGGCCCAAGTCCAGTATTAAGAATTTGTAGAAGGAAACCCCTGGTAGAGGAATATAAGAACTTCACTAAAGCAAGTCACCAAGACGGGCCCACCAGCCGCATTACTGCCTGGTGAAGGTACTGGAACAGCAAGTAGGGACTGAACCCAAGCAACCAGATTGTCCACCTTATTATTGTAGAGGGAGGAAGATTCCTCGCCTGACCAAGACTAGATTCATCCCTAGAAATGGAGAGAACCATCAAGAGGACAAGGCGGACAAGAGGTGAAGAACACACCCATCCAAAAGACTCACAAATGATGGCACCAGCCGAGTAGCTAACTCGACCTGACAGATTGGGAAGCGAGAAGGACCACCTGGCAGGCCTCTCGCGGACTCCCCTTGGTCTCAGAGACATGGTTTCCCCTGTTTAACACCGTGGGGGCAGAAGAGGCCAGATAAGGCCACGGAATAGCGGTGTTGGACACCCAACACAACCAAATAAGCCTGAGTGTCCAGAAGACACAGGGAAGAGAGCATAAGCATCCCTGATCTCCCCAGAAGGCAAGGACCCACTAGGTGCAAAGCGCTAGTGGCCCATCCCAGAAATTTTCATGCAGAAAAGTGCCTGCATAGCAGAATTGCCAACACTTGCGATTAAGAAGGGATGGCAGACTCATTCTTTTGGGAGAATGTGAAGGGGTTGGCGTAACGGCACCTGCCTCTGCCTGATAAGGGCAAACTGCAAGTGACCTCCAAGGCCCCGCAGGCTGTGTATGGCCTGCACCAGCACCTGAACATAGGCAGGGGACCAGGAGTACCCTGACAATCATGGGGGAGGCCGCGCGGCAAACTTCATCCTGTATCCGGAGGAAACTACCTCCTGTGTCCACCAGAAAGAGGCAAAATGCCTGATAGGAGCATGGTGCCGCAGACGTCCCCTCATCATACATGAGGGGATTTGGTGAAGATTTAGGTTTCACCCTGCCGGAGGGCCCAGAGCGTTGTCTGTTGCTCGTGGGGCAGGGGTCTGTGCTACAACTCCGGGAGGACACCCCCGGTTCTTGCTTAATGCTATGGTATGTCCCAAGGGGGCCGAGAAGAGCGCCTGCACCGGGGTGATTTGCCCTTCTTTCCAAACAGGTCCAGATGGGCCCCAAACAGGCGATGCCCTTTAAAGGGGAAACTGGTAAGAGTCCTTTTAGCAGCATAGTCCGCACCCCACTCTCGCAGCCAGACCATGCGACGTATTGCCACAAGGGCGGAAGTCCTCGCACACATTCTAATGGTGTCATCCTTAGCTAAAAGGATAAATCTTATTAAACACCTCCCAGGAGAGATCGTTAACGTGATGCTCAAGCATCTGTCCGATGAGGGTTTTGGCGGCAACTGCAGTGATGGCCGCGGCACAGACCGGGCGCAGCGTCGTTCCTGCAGAAAAAAGCGTGGGAAGCCAGTTTATCCATGCGCCGGTCCTCGGCGTCCCGAAAGGTACAGTAAGCAGGAGCTGCCACAAAGGGGGGTTTAGGAACCCCAATGATCGGAGCGTCTACCACAGGGGGCGAAGACCAACAATCAACCATCTCGGGGGGGCCTCCATATGGCGATTATCAGTGCAATATATGTCAGTAGGGATTTATGCAATAAGCAACCCTGGATGTCCCAAAGGCCCGCTGGGAATGTGGGAGAATTTATGTAAGCCCGCTAAGAGTTATGTTAGGCCGGGAGAAGCCACGAGAGTCTTTAAGGTCTGAAAGACAGAAGGGGAATAGTAGGTGTCAGAACCATGCGCAGCAAAGGAATTGAGTGAAATCGCCAGCAAAGGGCACTTATAGACCAGGGGAGGAGAGGGACCGCCAACACACGCACGAAGATCCACAAAATGGTGCCGCCCGAAGTCAGAGGGTGGGTCCGATCAGGGCGTGACGCGGAGCGCGCCACGCCAGGTCCCCACCTTCCCCCAAAGAGCGTGAAGCTCAGAAGCAGCCGTTAAGGCTGGCAAGTCAATCATGTAGTATGAGTAAAAGAGTCTGCTAGTGAGTACTCATAAGGGCCAAACACGCCGCCAATTTGCCACCCGTGAAAAGTTTACCTTCCTGCCTCAAGCTGCAGGATAAGGCAGCGCGAGCTGTACACAATTACAAGATTGAGAAGTCAAGGGGAAAAAAAAAAAAAAAAAAAAAAAAAAAAAAAAAGGACGGCGGCCAGAATAGACGGAGCAAGCAGCGCGGCTCTGACTAGATGCCAGTCCGGGGCAAATACAACCATAATCTGAATAGTATGTACTGAGAACGCCACACACACACACACACACACACACACACTCCCCCCCCCCCCCTTCCCCCGAAAACGGGGGAGGATGGCGACCCTCTAAACAGGGTCCACCTCTACACCGGGCATGGGGAAATAATGCGGGAGGGACATCCACTATGAGGCTCACCATCAGCCTAAACTGCCTACCCTATGGTGGGGGACTGCGGTGGAACATGGCTCCGTTAAGCACCCATGGTGCTGCCTACCTTCACCCGACCAACGCAGCCCAGGCTGGGAGGCACATCACAAGGAGGACGGGCGGGAATAGTCCAACAGGGCCGCAGGCTGTAATAGCCCCGCTCACCTGTGAGAGTGATACTTCATGTCTTCGCAGTCAGCACTGCAGAGAAATCTGGGGATCTGGACCTAGACTCACACCAGTAGGCACGCCAAACCCTGTAATTAATGGAAGAGGAAGACTTCTTCCTAGCTTTAATCAAAGTATCCACAACTGAGGAAGACAGCCCCTTCATCAAGATGGAGGTTTCAGCAGCCAAGCCGTCAAAGCCAGAGTTTGTAAATTGGGATGGCGTAGTGAGTCCTGAGTGATCAGATCTGGCACCAAGGGCAGAGCGTATTGATCTACTGCCAGCTGTACCACATCTGCGAATCACACTCTTCTTGGCCACCTGGGGGCTACCAGAACTGCTGGCACCCTTTCCAGAGCAATCTTGCGCAAAACCCTTCCCAGCAGGGGGATTGGAGGGAAGACATACAGGAACTGAAAGTTCTGCCATGACATTGCTAGCGCATCCGAGGTCAAGGCCAGAGGATCCTGGGACAGAGACAAAAGCTGGGAGCTTGTGATTGTGGCGGGACGCAAACAGATACACATCTGGTTGGCCCCAACGGTGACACAGAGATTGAAACACCACCCTGCTGCATAGGGACCATTCTCCCTGATGAGAGGGCCCCCTGCTCAGAGAGTCCGCCAGGCAATTTTCCACCCCTGGGATGTACACAGCTGATGCAGGGGACATTGGCCTCCGCCCAAGTCCGGATCAGAGATGCTTCCTGGAGGGCCCCCTTGCTCCGGGTCCCTCCCTGATAATTGATGTAGACAACTGCCGTCTGGTTGTCCAAGTGCACCTGAACAGGCAGGCCCCGAAGGTGAGTAGTCAAGTGAGCCAGAACTAGCCTGATCGCCCACAGTTCCAAGACATTGATAGGTGTGTAGGCCTCCTGAGGGCCCCACCTCCCCTGGAACCGCAGGGACTTCCAGAAACCCCCCCAACCTGACAGACTGGCATCCGTGGTGACCGTCTCCCAGGAAGGGTCAAGAAAGGATCTGCCCCCCAACAGGTTCCTTGAGGCCATCCACCACAAGAGGGACCTCCTGACCGGGGAGGGGGGGGGAAGCACAGAGACCCTGTCCAGGGACGCTGGGTCCTTGTCCCATACTGACTATAGGTGAAGTTGCAGAGGCCTCAAGTGGAACTGAGCATAAGGAACCGCTTCGAAGCATGCCACCATCAGGCCCACCAGCTGCATCCCCTGCCTGGTGGAGGGATGGGGACAAGCTATGGGGACAAGCTAGGAGGGACTGAGCCTGTGCAATCAGACTGTCCACCTTCTGCTGAGGAAGGAAGATCCTTGCCTGAACTGTATCCAGATTCATTCCTAGGAAGGGGACAGTGAGGACTTGGGGTGGTTGATCACCCATCCAAACGACTCCAGAGTGGACACCACCAGCTGAGTATCCAACTCTGCCTGATGTAGAGACTGGGAAGTGATGAGGATGTAGTCCAGATAAGGAAGCACGCGGACGCCCTGACATCTGAGCAGAGACATCACGCCAGCCAGCAGCTTGGTGAACACCCTGGGAGCTGAAGTGAGGCCGAAGGGCAAGGCCACAAATTGGTAGTGTTGATCCATCAGAGCGAACCTAAGGAACCTTTGATGACCTGGGAACACAGGAATATTAAGATAAGCATCTTTGATGTCCACAGAAGTCATGAAATCCCCTTGGCACAGGGAACTGATGGCAAAGCGCAGAGTCTCCATGTGAAAGCGCCTGCCCCTGTCAAATTTGTTGAGAATCTTTAAGTCCAGGATGGGCCTGACATAATCATCCTTTTTGGGTACTGTGAATAGGTTGGAATAAAAGCCCTTGCCTTTTTCTCTTAAGGGGACCTGGCAGACACAGGGTCCTGAGGAATCCGGGATCTGATGAACCTTGGAGGCGGACAGACAGCAAACTCCCAACTTGTAACCGGAGGACACTACCTCCTGAATCCACCGGTCTGAGACATGAAGCCTCCAGACGTGAGCGAAGTGCTGCAGCCATCCCCCCACCCGGATGGGTGAGGGCGCCCCGTCATGCCTGAGGGGGCTTGGGAGAGGATTTTGCTTTGGGACCCCAGGAGGAGCCAGGATGTCCATGTCCTCTGCCTCTACCCCAGAAATCTCCCCAGGCCCCAGGGAAAGACACCCCCCTTCCCTGTCTTGCACCGCGGTAAGGGGAGGAGAAGGAACCCCGACCCCGAAAGGGCCGAGGTTGCCGCCTGCGCTGGGGTAACCTGCCTCCCTTAGCAAAAAGGTCCAGGCGGTCTCCAAACAGACGCAGTCCTTTAAAGGGAAACCCAGTGAGGGCCTTCTTGGCAGCAGCCCGCTGGCGCAGCCAAACCGAGCGGCGTATAGCCACCACAAGGGCAGAAGTTCTGGCACACATTCTGATGGCGTCATCCAATGCTGATAGGACAAAATTTACAAAAACATCACAACTGAAGAGTGCATTAAACACCTCACTAGGCAAGTCATCAGGGGCACTATCAAGCATATTTCTGATAAGGGTTCTAGTGGCCACAGTAGTAGCGGCAGAGGCACAGACCGGGCGCAGTGCCGTCCCCACACATGCAAAGGCGTGGGGTGCCAGCTGGTCAATGCGCCGGTAGAATCAGGGGAATGCATGACAGGTGTTAGATAGACCTAGGATCGGGGCATCCACCTCGGGGGGGGGAGGGATGACCAACATTTAACCACCTCAGCAGGAAAGGGATACTTCCTATCCCAACTCTTTGGAACCCCGGGAAGTTTACTGGGGCGTTCCCATTCCTTGAGCACAAGGTTATAGAAATGTGCCTGCTCTGGAAATTCCAAATGTGATCTTGCTGTATGGAGAAGCTCCCCTCTTTGCCTGGGAGCCTCAATAGGGAGAGAGATAGACAGAACCTCAAAAATCTGGTTCAATTTGTCAGTGTCTTCCGGGGCCCAGGGGTCAGAGCCAGAATCGTCATGACCCCTTGGTCTCTCAGATGAGCCTGAATCAGAAAAGAGCTCCCTTTTTATTTTCCTCTAACTGTGCTAGTAGGTGTAAACATTTGATATTATAATTTGATTTTTGTGTGCTGAGCTCTATAGCAGGAGGTTCTTATTCTCCAGCTGTAGACAAGTACTGGTCGTAAGGGCCTACAGACTGGTGGTAGCGGCTGCCTCACCGAGGGGGGGGGGGGGTGTCGCTTTAGTTTATTTTATTTAGTCCCTGAGGTTATACAGGGATTCCCCTTTCCCCCTCTTGTGTTACCTCGCCCTTCCTCTGTGTCCTTTCAAGAACATGGAAGGGGCACTCTGGTGTGTCCCATACATGCACCAAGAATAATCTGCACTCACCCTAAATAATTGGTACAGACCAGTATATAAAAAATTGTTATGCTAATTTATTAAATTCAGCAATGGAACAACAAAGAACCCAAATGGGCATTACACAGTTAAAAAACATACAAGACAATATAAAAAGAGAAGGTGGGGGGAGCTTAGGCAAGGCAATAATAGGTAATAAGTAGTCACAATTTGTATATATTTAGTTGCATGCCAAGCAATAAAAAAAGCATGGCATTATATATTATCACCAGGCCAGTAAGTATAAGTTAGACCAAATATTGAACCGAGATGTGCTATGAGGTGTATGACCAGAGAAATGATAGAAACCTTAACAAGGTCTAAACTGTGTCCAAAGAGATTGGTAAAAGACAGATGCAGAAGTGTGCTAAATATATAAGACAAAATGCCAGAAAAGAGATAAGATATAATAAAGTATAAGGTAATGAGTACGTCACCGTAATGTGTCAATGCCTGCCGGTCCCCCCAACACCGAGATCAAACAACCGCCGACGCGCTGCGTGGATACGCCACTTTACCTGGACGGGACCTTCCTCTGTCCTCTCTGCTTTACCTTCTTTCCTCCCACCTTTTTTTTTTTTTTTTTGTAGTATTAGTCTGCCGTTAGGATGGCTACTGTTTTCTCCTTGAATGTTCAGGGGTTTAATTCACCCAACAAAAAGGAGTTTAGCATTTCGCAAAATCAGATCCGATCTTTAAGACCGGACGTAATTTGCCTACAGGAGACCCATTTTTCTAAATCTTTTAAAACACAAATATCTTGATGCATCTTATCCACAAATATTCACGGCCTGCGCTGAAACTAAGCAGAAGGGTGTGCTGATTGGGTTCAAGAGAGGGGCACAATTTCAATGTAAAACTGAGATTAGCGACCCAGAGGGCAGATTTCTGATTCTTATAGGAACTCTGCAAGATGCTGAGGTGACAGTGGCAACGTACTATTCTCCCAACGTTAGCCACTAAAGAAACTTCTCCCAAACTTAGTAAGGAATGGAATTTGATTAAGGGAATAATCTGTGGGTGTTGAATCCATTCTTGGATAGGCATTCCCCCAACAGTTCTGTAACATTGACTCAGTCAGTCACAATGTCAAAGACCTTCAGGAAACTACTTGACACTAATTCATTAGTGGACTGTTGGAGGGAGGCACACCCAGGAATTCAGGATTTCACCCACTTCTCACATCCTCATAATACTTTTTCAAGAATAGACCATATCTTCCTCCCACAGGGATTTGTGAATCGATTGAGCTCTGCTATTATTGTCCCTATATCGTGGTCTGACCATGACGGAATTCTCCTTAAACTTGATTCTTTATTATGTAAGCCATCAGAATGCTCCTGGTCCCTTAACAACTCTTCTTGCATATCCAGATGTGGTTAAGTCAATTTCAGATGCATTAGTAGAGTATTTTAGGCAGAATGATACTCCAGATGTTTCGGTCTCTACTTGTTGGGAGGCTCATAAGCCCACTATTAGGGGTAGATTGCTTCAGATGGCTTACCAGAAGTAAAAAAAAAAAAAAAAAAAAAAAAAAAAAAAAGAAGAAGGAGAAACTTACATATAGATAGGCTAGAGAAAAAAGTACCTGGAAGTCGCCGAGAAAGCAAAATCTCAGATGTCTCCTGCGGTTCGCGCCCAGTTATATAACATTTCTCAAGAGTTAAACCTAGCTTTGGCAGGCAAAGCTGAGAAGGCGTTAAGATGGGTTAAGCACAAATTTTATTTTAGGGCCAATAAACCAGACACCCTATTAGCCAAAAAATTAAAAACACCTGATTTTGTGTATAGTCCTATTAGGTTAAAAGATGTGAGGGGAGAGTTAACCAGCGACCCTACTAAAATAGTCAGCATCTTTAGAGACCAACTTCAGAAGTTGTATTCTAGTCCACATTCATCAAATATAGAGAGCTTACTGCGGTTCTTTGAGGATGTCCCCCTTCCGGAACTTCCCGTATCGTTGCAGGAAGTGTTGGAGGAAGACTTTATCATGGAAGAGGTCTCTAGAATTATAGGTGGGTTAAAGTTAAAAAAGAGGCCCGGACCAGATGGCTTCTCAGCCATATATTATAAGAAGTTTGTAAGCATTCTGGCCCCCCAAGTTAAAGTGGACCAACACCCAGGGGTGATCGGCCCGGGAATCTATAAGATTCCCGGGCCGATCACCTCCCTCACCGCGGGACACCAGAGATCGGGATGTCCCGCGGTGAGGGACCCCCCCCAAAAGCCAAAAAAACCTGACCTGATCGGCGGCGGCAGCGGCTGCCGCCGTCTCCCACGCCGGCCGTTTGTGAATGGCCGGCGCGGGCGCGCGCACTGTCAAAGGGGCGCGCAGGAGGTGGCGGACGCACCGTCTTGTCCGCGCTTGTCCGTGGGAGCGTGCCCCCTGAAGTGGACCAAAACCCAGGATAGTCAAAATCCTGGGTGTTAGTCCACTTTAACGGCCCATTATAATATTAGAGGAGGGGGTTCATTTTCGCGGGAGTCTATGATGGCATCGATTAGTACGATTCCCAAACCGGAGACAGATACTTCTATTTGGGCAAATTTCAGGCCCATCTCGGTCATTAGATATGAAAATCCTTTCTAAAATTCTGGCTGATAGATTGTCAGGGTATCTACCTAGTCTGGTAGGAAACGATCAGGTTGGCTTCATTCCAGGGCGACAGGCAGGGGACAACATAAGGAGGCTGATCCATATTGCGCATATTGCCAGGAAGACTGATAAACGGCTATTCTTTCTGTCGTTAGATATAAGGAAGGCCTTTGATTCGGTCTCTTGGGAGTATTTGTTTTTGCTCAGAAAGTGGGGTTTTGGCCCTAAATTTTTAGGCATTCTTAAAGCCATTTATGCCGACCCCATGGCATATGTTAAATATAATGGATTTAAATCGAGCTCCTTCCCATTACGGAAGGGGACAAGACAGGGCTGCCCTCTGTCTCCCCTCCTGTTCGCCCTGGCCATGGAACCTATGGCGTTGAAAATTAGGGAATCGGTAGATATATCTGGCATTGGCATTGAGGTGGGTGGTAAACAATTCAAGCTCTGTAGGTTTGCAGATGATGTAATTTTAACAATTTCTAACCCCCTTATATCTCTCCCAAATTTATTGAAACTGCTACGTACTTTTGCAACGGTCTCTGGACTTCAGGTCAATACTGCTAAATCCAGAGCTCTTAATATAAATCTCCCTCCCGAAACCAAAGGAATCAAATATTTGGGAGTCTCTATGACCAACTCATATGAATCCTTCGCTGCAAATTTCATTCCACTGCGTCAGAAGTTGTATGCTCTTCTGGATAAATGGAAGACTTACAATCTTTCTTGGTTGGGAAGAATTGCAGCGATTAGGATGACCTTGTTGCTCAAGTTTTTATATTTTGCTAGAGCTTTGCCTGTAAAACTTCCGTTACAATATTTAAGGATGCTACAAAATAGGATTTTTGACTTTATTTGGTGTGGCAAAAAAGCTAGGGTCGCTAAAGCAACTATGTATAAAACTAAAGCTGAAGGTGGGGTGGGAGTTCCTAATATCTCTAGATACTATAAAGCGGCACAGTTAGCCCAAATCCTAGCATATCACGAAGTATCTGACCCTCCTAGTTGGGTCTCAACTGAATCGGAGCAATGCTATCCGCTAAAAGTGGATAACCTGTCATGGATCTCTCCAAAATTTAGGAAAATGGAACATAATCCAATTATGGCTCATTCCCTTCAGGTGTGGGACGACCATAAATTTTCGTGTGGACTAGCCTCCCCTTACTTGCCGCTAATTTCTTTGTGGGATAACCCTATGTTTCCACCGGTCTGTATAGACCCAGCAAGATTTCGCACCTGGAAATGAGCAGGGGTTAATAGAGTTCTGGATTGTCTCCAGGGGCCCAATGTACTTACTTTTCAACAATTTAGAAATAAATATAATTTATTGCCCAAAGACTTTTTTGGTTTCTTACAAATGGCGCACTTTATTAAGGCAGTTACCAAAGGGCTATCGGGGCCAGTCTCGTTTAGTTCTTTTGAGGAGAGATGTAAAAAGGACCCTAGAGGTAGGGGCGCAATTTCAGAACTATACACTAAACTTGGTGGTAGAGCGGTAGCTCGTGACCCAACCTATAGAGCAAAGTGGCATAGAGATTTGAAGTGTTTCTATGATAACAAAGAATGGAGTAAAATGTGGAGCAACTCCTTTGGCCCGGCGGTATCCCGTCATGTCCATTGAAGTTAATATAAAATTAATCATGAGATGGTATTTGGTTCCTGAGAGACTTGGTCACTATTCAGGAGAGGCTCGGAATGAGTGTTTTCGGGGTTGCTCTATGGTAGGTACATACCGACATATGTGGTGGGATTGCCCTTTGGATTAATTTTTAATACTATCTTGACGGTACTGGGTAAATGTGTTATGCCAGACCCAGAGGTGGCTCTCCTCAACAGACCGATAGACAATACAACTAAAATACAAAAAATTCTTATTTACCATATTTTGACAGGGGCAAAATTGGTTATTGCTAAGTCCTGGAAGGCGTCTAGGTTGAGTTTTATGGAATTTAAGAATAAAGTGAGTTATACAATGACAATGGAAAAGCTATCAGCAATACACGATGATGATCTGGAAGGCTTTCAGGCAATATGGGACCCTTGGGTTCGCTTTGTTTTACCGGTAGACTTTAACAGCGATCTTTTAATGATCTGACCATATTGCTCCTTAATTTTTCCCTAGTGGCGGACTTTACAAAAATTTTTTCTATCTTCCTCTTTTTCTCGTATTCCCCTCCTCCCCCATTCTTTTCCAACTCCTTTTCCTTCGTCCACCCCTCCCTAGCCTAGTCATAGGTTTTTTAGGAAAGGCTGATGCTTTTGTACTGAGGGATGTAGGTTTAGTCCCGTTTTACGGACTTCTCTAAGTAGGCGGTTCTTATTCAACTGAGATTAGAAATTCTCTACAGTAGACATTCTAGTTACTGTATGCAATAATATTTTTCAAGAGATAGTTTAAAAAAAAAAACAAAAAAAAAAAATCGAAGACACAGTGATAAGAATATTATGATGTAAATTGTTTACATCTTCAGGACAACAAAAGTGCACAAGTGCTGATGTCTCAAAATCTTTGAATAAGAAAAGAGCTCCCATTCATCAGACGGGTTATACCCACACAGATTCATAAACTCCTCAGTTCCCATAGGGAAAACAGTAACATTAGGTGTCAAGTGCCGCTTCTTAGCAGGGGCCTTACGTGCTAAAGATTTCGCAATAATCTGTTCAACAGTAGCCAGTCTAGAAGACACATCAGGCTGAGAATCCCCACTAGTATGCAACTCAACAGGAGTGAGATTTAAGCTTGGGGGAGTAGGTGAAGTGAAACAATGTGCAGCCACTGGCAGGCCAGATTGCAATGCAAGCACCTGCTCAGCACAGGGTACACAGACATGTGCCTTGTCAGCATCAGTAGTAGTCAAGCGAGATAGAACCAACTGAAAACGCTCACTGTTTCCAACATCGATAGGTGTATGGACCTTCTAAGGGCCCGGCTCCCCCAGAACCGCAGGGAGTTTCAGAAGAAACCCCCCCCCCCCCCCTTCAACCTGATAGATTGGCATCCATGGTGACCGTTTCCAGGAAGGGGCAAGAAGGAACTGCCCCCAGACAGGTTCCTTGAGTTCATCCACTCCAAGAGGGACCTCCTTACCAGGTGGGAAGGCACACAGACCCTGCTCCAGGGATGCTGGATCCCTGTCCTGTACTAACAATAGAAGTCGCAGAAGGGCCCAAGGGGAACTGAGCATAAGGGACCTCTTCTGAGCAAGCCACCAACGGGCCCACCAGCTGCATCCCTGCCTGGTGAAGGGACCGGGACAGCAATGAGGGACTGAGCCCATGCAACCAGATTGTCCACTTTATTGCTGAGAAAGGAAGATTCTCGTTTGAACCGAATCCAGATTCATTCCTAGGAATGGAGTTACCAATTAAGGGGACAATGAGGACTTGGGGTGATTGATCACCCATCCAAATGACTCCCAATGGACACCACCAGCCGAGTATCCAACTTAGCCTGACGTAGAGACTGGGAAGTGAAAAAGGATGTCCAGGTAGGTCATCGCGCGGACGCCCTTTGGCGTCAGAGACATCACCCCCGTCAGCACCTGGGTGAGCACTCTGGGAGCTGAAGAGAGGCCAGATAACAAGGCCACAAATTAGCAGTGTTGGACTTCCAACACGAACCTGAAGAGCCTCGGTGTCCTGAAGGCACAGGGATGTGAACATAAGCATCTTAGAGCTCCACAGACGGCAATAAGCCCCCTGGGCGCAAGGCGCTGATGGCCGATCTCAGAGTTTCCATGCAGAAAATGCCTGTAATTGGAGAATTGCCGAGAACCTGTGAATCCAGAATGGGCCAGACTGACCCATCCTTTTGGGGGACTGTGGAAAGGTTGGTATAGCGGCCCCTGCCTGTTAAGGGCAATCTGCAAGTGACCCCTCAGATCCTGCAGGCCTTGCATGGCCTGCGCCAGTACCTGAACAGAGGCAGGGACCAGGAGTACCAGGGACCTGATAATCTTGGGGGAGGTCGCGCAGCAATCTTGTATCCGGAGGACACTACCTCCTGAATCCACCAGTATGAGGCGTGATGCCTCCTGACAAGAGCAAAGTGCTGCAGCCATCCCCTCACCCAGACGGGCTAGGGTGCCCCATCATGCTTGAGGGGGCTTGGTGGAAGATTTAGGCTTAGCCCCACCGGAGGGGCCAGGGCGTTGTCTGCTGCTCCCAGGGCAGGAGTCTGCACGAGTCCCCACGAAGGACAGCCCTGGTTCTTATTTAACACTATGGTGGGGGGGTGCCCCGAGGGGGCCGAGACGGCCACCTGCGTTGCGGTGACTTACCCTTCTTACCAAACAGGTCTAGACGGGCCCCAAACAGGCGTAGCCCTCTAAAGGCAAGCCTGGTAAGTCTTTTTAGAAGCATAGTCAGCACCCCATTGTCGCAGCCAGACCAAGCGACGTATAGCCACCGCAAGGGCAGAAGTTCTTGCACACATTCTAATGGTGTCATCCAATGCTAATGGGATAAATTTTACAAAAACATCACAACTGGAGAGTGCATAAACATCCCAGTGAAGATCGGGGGGACGAGCAAGCATCTTGCTAATTAGGGTTCTAGCGGCCACGGCAGTAATAGCCGCGGCACAGACCGGGCGCAGCGCCGTCCCTGCACATGTAAAGGCGTGGGAAGCCAGCAGATCCATGTGCCGGTCCTCAGCATCCCGAAGGGTAGTATAAGCAGGGGCTGCAATAAAGGGGGGTTAGGAACCCCTCTGATCGGGGCATCCACCACAGGGGGGGGATGACCAACAATTAACCACCTCAGGGGGGGAAGGGTACTTCCTATTCCAGTCCCCTGGGACCCCTGGCAGTTTACTGGGGCACTCCCATTCCTTGAGCACAAGAGTATGGAAATGTGCCTGCTCCAGGAATTCCAAACGTGATGTTGCTGTATGGAAACGCTCCCCTCTCTGCTTGGGAGCCTCACCAGGGAGAGAGATAGCCAGAACCTCAAGACCTTATTCAACAGATCATCAGTGTCACTCTGGGCCCAGTATTCATGCCCAGTATTCATGGCCAGAATAGTCATGACTCCCCGCCCCATCAGATGAGCCCGAGTCAGAGAAGAGCTCTCCTTCCTCAGAAGGGGTATAACCTCAGTTCCCATAGGGAAAACAGTAACATGAGACTTCAAGTGCCGCTTCTTACTAGGGCCCTTACGTTCTGACAACCTCACAATAATCTGTTCAGCCGTAGGCAGTCTAGAAGACGCAACAGGCTGCGAATCCCCACTTGTATGCGACTCAGCAGGAGTGAGATTTAAGCATGGGAAGATAGGCAAATTGAAACGAGGTGCAGCCACCGGCAGGCCTGATTGCAGAGACAGTGCTTGCTCGGCACAGGGTATGCAGACCCGTGCCCTGTCAGCATGGGGTTGTCCACACGCTATACACAGCCGGTCTTATCCCAGGGGGACCCCGGTCACATAATTCTGAGATGCCTCCATATGGTGATTTAGGCTCAATCTGCCAGTAGGGATTTACACTATAAGCCACCCTGGATGCCCCAATGACCCGCTAGGGAAGTGGGAGTAATTTTACAAGGCCCAACTATCAATTACACTGGCCCGGGAGAAGTCAATGGCTACACCCGTCTGTTCTCATAAGAGCGGCCATTGATATATAATTAATCTATCATAAATCTATCCATCTATCATAAATCTATCCATCTATCATAAATCTATCCATCTATCAAATCCATCCATCTATCAAATCCATCCATCTATCAAATCCATCCATCTATCAAATCCATCCATCTATCAAATCCATCCATCTATCAAATCCATCCATCTATCAAATCCATCCATCTATCAAATCC
The DNA here is from genome assembly GCA_027917425.1 of Gastrophryne carolinensis. Lineage (NCBI taxonomy): Eukaryota > Metazoa > Chordata > Amphibia > Anura > Microhylidae > Gastrophryne > Gastrophryne carolinensis. The sequence continues at coordinate 102,996,603 of CM051241.1, forward strand.
ATCCATCTATCAAATCCATCCATCTATCAAATCCATCCATCCATCTTAAATCCATCCATCTTAAATCCATCCATCTTAAATCCATCCATCTTAAATCCATCCATCTTAAATCCATCCATCTTAAATCCATCCATCTTAAATCCATCCATCTATCTTAAATCTATCTATCTATCTTAAATCTATCTATCTATATCTATATCATGACTAGGCTGCTCTCCTCGGTTACAAGTGCTGTCGTTAAGATGAACGGCACATAGCTCTCGAAACAGGGCGAAGGGTGTCAGAACCAAACACTACAATGAGCATAAAAAACGCCCGCGAGGGCACTTAAGGACCGCGGTAAGTATAACCGTCGCGCGCGTGCTGACAGAATGGCGCCGAGTACCTCTAAGGGCGGGCCAGAGCGGGCTGCGGCGCAGGGTGCGCCAAGCCCCACCCCCCCGAAGGGCGTAAAGCCCACAGACAAGCAGCCAATGATAACGCAGAAGCGTCTGAGGTAACGCCGCCGCCGAACATCCAAATGGAGGAAAAGAAACGCGCGATGGCGGCATTTGCAGTAGAAAAAATAAAAATACACAAGTCAGCGCGGCGGCAGACACCTACATATACTAGTCCAAAAGACATTACAAAAAAGGCCATATGCACGTAATCACGATACACTGATACCACCCCCCCCCCCTTTCTTTCCCCCCGAAGGCTACAGGGAGAATGGCGGCCCTTTGTACAGGACTTTGTACGGGGCAATAATGCGGAAGGGGCATCCATAAAGGCCCACCATCAGCCTATACAGCCTACCCTTTGGTGGGGGACTGCGGTGGAGCAGCGCTCCATAAGCACACATGGTGCTGCCTACCTTCACCCGACCAGCGCAGGCCCAGGCTGGGAGGCACATCACAAAAGAGGACGTGTGGGAATAGTCCAACAGGGCCGCAGGCTTTAATAGCCCCGCTCACCTGCGAGAGAGTGATACTGCATGTCTTCGCAGTCAGCACTGCAGAGAAATCTGGGGATTTGTGGGAGGTCCCTGGGTATTTGAGGGGCCGGGAGGAGCCTGTTTTGCATGTCTCTGCAGTGCCGCGCCATCTGGCGGAGGATAACCCAAGTGTAAGTACTATATCTGGAGCAGGACGTACTATATACTAGGAATATATGTAAAAATATATATGTGTACAATGCTCTTTTGGGAATTATGCAATAATGCAACCCGGGATGCCCCTTTAAGTCCCGAATGGGAGGATTTTAAACCAGCTAAATTTTAAACCAGGGACCCTGGACCGGGAGAACCCCCTTTAATATGCTCAATGGTCCACCTGGAAAACAAAAACAAGCACACGCTCAGACCATGCCAGTATATAGGGTTAAAATACAGATGAAGCTGATGGCCATCAGCCCACTCACCAGACCTAAGGAAACCGCATGTCCAGGCACAATGAAGACCACAATGTGCAGTAAAAGGAGGGAGGGCAGGCGCGGTGCGCGTCGCGCCAGGCCAGAAGCCGGGACATGACAAACACGCCCGCAGCACGGGGGCGGGCCGCGGCCCCTGCCCAGAGGAGAAGAAGAGGACCTCATGGGCTAACCGCCATTAGCAGCACGCCAGAGGCCGGCGCCAGTAAATGTAAAAGACACACACAGTGAAACATACTGACACACCAATAAAGGGAAATACATAAGGGACCCGGCCCTCCGCCCCCCCTCTAAGGGTATCCAGGAGAGGGGGAATCCATGTCGGGGTAGGGCCAAGGAACGGGGCATCCCAAACCAGGATCACCAACCCAGATAGCCGCCTACCCCTTGTTAGGGGTTTCACGGCTCCTAAGCACCAGGGGTGCCAACTACCTTTGCCCGGACCAGCAGCCTAGGCTGGGAGGCAGGGAATATTAACCAAAGGGGATCCGGGCAAGAATAGAAGAAAGAAGGGAGTCATCCCGGCTACCTGCAAGGAGGAGACATCTTCTGACTTGCTCGCCACTGCAGAGATGAAAGACTGGGTAATGAGTGGGAGGTCCCAGCTATTTATGGGCAGGGAGGGTCTTACTTTTGTTATCTCTGCAAGACCGCCATCTACAGGTCAGTATACCCAAGTGTAATGAATGTCTTGAAGCGGGGTGTGTGACATACTTAGAATAAAGCCTCCATAGGAAAGAGTAACACCGGGTGCCAGATGCCGCCGCTTAGCAGGAGCCTTACACGGACCAGACCCAGCAATATGCCTCTCAATGCTGGCCACACGGGCAGCCAAATCAGGTTGAGACTCCCCACTGGTATGCACCTCACTAGGAGTCAGATGTAAGCATGAGGGGGTAGGTGAAGCCAGAGGGGGCGCAGCATTAGGCCCAGCCGCAGGTAACCAAGACTGCAGCGCAAGTACCTGCTGGGCGCAGGATACACAAACCCGGACGTCATACCCTGCACGCAATACACAGCCGGGCTTGTCCCGAAGGAACCCCGAGCACATTATCCTGAGAAGCCTCCATATGGTGATTATCACAGCACAACAGGCCAATAGGGATTGACGCTAATAGCAACCCGGGATGCCCCAAAAACCCGCTAGGGAGGTGGGAGGTAAGGGAATACAATAGCCCTCCAATAACACTAAATAGAGGGGAAACCACAAAATTTGACCCGCCTGCAAGACATAAGCAAAAGATCCCATAAGCAAAAGGCAATAAAGTAAAATAGAAAATAAACCAGCCTGCAGGGGCACTTACGGACCGCGATAGGGAGACGCCAGACACAGCAAGAGCGAGAAAACACGCCCACATGACAAGGCCAGCCAATAATGTTGCAGCAGCACCTGAGGCGATGTCGCCGCCGACTGCGGAGTACAAACGTTTGCGGCAGCAAAAGAAACCAGTGCAACCATACAAAAGGGATCACATAAATAATCTTAGTCAAGACATGCACAACCCCCCCAACTGTGGGAACAGGGGGCGAGAGGCATACAGACGCGGGAGGGGCATCCCATAAGGCTCACCATGGGCCTGTACCGCCTACCCTTTGGTGGAAGACTGCAGTTGGAGCAGCGCTCCTTAGCACTAGACAGCGTTGCGAACTACCTTCACCTGAACCAGTGCAGCCTAAACTGGGAGGCAGTAAAAGGAAACTGGTGGGAATAGTCCTACAGGGCCGCAGGCTAATAAGCCCGGCTCACCTGCGAGTAGAGAGCCATCTTCTAGTCATCGCAGCCCAGACTGCAGAGAAGATCTGAGGAATTTGTGGGAGGCCCCTGGTATATGGGGCCGGGAGGAGCCACTTTTCTGTCTCTGCAGTCCAGCACCATTTTGTGGATGTATAACCCATGGGTAAGGAATCTTCTGGAGCAGGACGTGCTGTATACTTAGAATAAAAAAAAAAAAAAAAGTCTGATGTACTTCTAAGCCAACAACTGCCAAACAATGCACTAAATGCCCATCCATGAGCCATCAAATACTTCATTCTGCGATCAGCTTAGCTGAATGCTTTAAAGGGATTCCTCCGGAGACAAGAAACCCTATACTGACCTTTTGTCCCCCGCAGCTCCTACGTGTGGGCCAGGTGTTCCCAGCACTGGCATTTTCATACTTACCAAGGGATCCAGCAATATTGTCTGTTGGTATAGCCTTGTCCTCCAAGCATACCCCCCCCCCCACTGCAATATATGAATTAAACCTTATAGGGGCAGGAAGCCAGCTTGATGGTTGCATCCATTTCTGCCAGGCACTGAAGGCAGGGAATCACATGATCTCCCTAATCAGCTAGTGAATATGGCAACTCTACAGGGAGAAGCTGCGGAGTTAAACCTAACAGCCTGGCACAGATGGAAAACAAAAAACCCAAAATAACTTGCCCCATATGCATGCATGATACTGAAGCATTGTCTGCACTTAATTTGCTCCTGCATACACAAAGCGGAAACACTGCCTCACTGATTTTCTAGGGGCAGCAGCCATTTTGGAGGTTCCATTCCCAGCAACTCATGTCAGTTGAATCCAGGCAGCAGCATGACAGACAATGCACATAACAGGACACCCAGCAGCACTTCCTGTTTGCAGGTGGCCTGAAGATTCACGAGCCACCATTTTGTTCCTAAAATTTACTACAGCAGGAGTTAGAAAAAGCAGGGATGCATACAGCCACCATTTGTTGTGTTAGTCTGGTTTAAGTCATTTTTGACAGTAGGTCCGCTTCAAGGCCTGGACAGAGTGAGGAAAGTACCTCAACTAGGACACATTCTGAGAAATCTTCCCAATACCCCCCTTTTAGTATACAGGAGCCAAAAGTGGAAAGTAGTCACTGGCACTTCTGTTTTCAGCGTATAATTAACATGGGCTCTCACTAGCCAGCATGTTTATATGCATTTTTAATATTCAGCAATTTGCAATACAGCTCTTTAAATCTGTTTTTAGCACCTGATGCCTGAAATATTTTCTACAGAGATTAATAGGAGGGCAAGCAGAGTGCAAATTCAATTTCCCATTTCAGCACATGAACCATTTACATCTAGAAGATAGATACCTTACAGATGGATCCCGGTCTGGCTCAACTAGCTTATAGAACTCGTCTAATAATGAGAGCTCTTCGTCAGCCACCACAGGAACACCATTTAAGCCTTGTTTCAAGTCATTGCGCACTTCCTCGTCGCCCAGCTTATCCAAGACAAACTGCAGCTCTAGCACCGTTTTTAAACGCCTCTGCTCAGCTTCTTCCCGTATGAGTTGCTCGCGCCGAGCTGCCTTTCTGATGGTCTTCTGAATCTGAAAGAATTTCAAAAGAGGTTGGAAGGGTTATTCCATAAAAAAAAGCACCTGCTGCTCATGCATTGTCAGCAGCAGTCAAATTGAACTTATCAAAATAGACAGTGTCACCAGCAGCCATTATGTTTGAGCCTGGGACAGAATAGTGCAAAAAGCAACACCAGGTCTCCATTTCCCAGAACAACCTGCTTTATCACAAATATTCACAAAAGACTGGGGTTCTTGGTGTGTGCCTAGGTGTAGGCGTATATACACCCCGGTAAAATAAGACAATTGTGAGTACTCACCTGTAGAATTGCTTTTACTATGCATGGCACGGCCTGCTTCAAGAAGTCCTTACGTATGGGTTATTCCATCACAAGGTAGCGCAGTGTACTGCAGAAGAGTTGTGGCTCCTCCCGGTACCATATAAAAAAAAAAAAAAAAAAACGGAATCGCCATAGACTTATCCAGTGTTGACAAGCAGTTATTCAAGAAACCGGGAGATAAAGTAAAAAAGGCAACAAGGTAACAAACCCCAACTAACTTGGAACAACCACCATAAAGAGGCAACCAAGAATAATGATAAGGGTGGGGTGAAGCAGGCCGTGCATAGTAAAAGCAATTCTACAGGCGAGTACTCACAGAATTGTCTTTCCTATGGCATGGCCTGCTTCAAGAAGTCCTTACGTATGGGACATCCCTTAGCAGTGTCCGTACGGTAGAGTTGGATCCCCAAAAAGTAGCACCAGGCAGTTCAAACCACTACCGCCTGAAGTACCTTGCAGCCAAAAGCAGCATCAGCCGATGCCTTAACATCAACCTTGTAAAAACCTGGAAAAAGTATGAACAGAAGACCAAGTTGCGGCCTTGTTCAACAGAAGCTTAGTGCTGAAAAGCCCAAGACGCACCAATAGCACGAGTGGAATGAGCAGTAACTTTAAAAGGAGGAACCTTACGTCTGGCAGAGTAGGCCTGCTCCACCGCCTGACGGATCCACTTGCCACTAGTGGAATTAGCCGGAGGCAAACCCTTCCTAGGTCCAGCAGGAAGAACAAAAAGCGTCGGGCTTCCTGAAAGACTCAGTAGCAACCAAATAAAACTTCAGAGCCCTGGCAACATCCAAAGAGTGAAGGGCCCGCTCCTTGAAATTAGCAGGGTTAGGACAGAGGACAAAATGTCCTGAGATAAAAAAAGCAGACACAACCTTAGGCAAGAAATCTGGCTTAAGCCGAAACACCACCTTATCCTGATGCCTCAAAATAAGGATGCTTGATGGAAAGCACTGCCAGCTCAGAAACTCGCCTGACCGAAGTAATGGCCACCAAAAAGCCCACCTTAAGAGTCAGAATGGGCAAAGCAGCCCCACGGATAAGCTCAAAGGGAGGACCCTGCAGAGCAGACACCACCAGATTCAGGTCCCAAACCGGTAGCATAGGTTTACGTGGCGGACGCACGTGAGCAACTCCCTGGAAAAAAAAAAAAAGTCTTAACCAGCCGGTGATTGGCAAAGGATCTTTGGAAAAAAAATTGCCAGAGCCGACACCTGTCCCTTGAGGGTACTAAGTTGAAGGCCCGAATGCAAACCATGTTGTAAAAATTCCAGAATCCTGGGGATAGAAAACACCCTACAAGGAAGAGACTTGGACTCTGCAATGTAAGCATGCCAGACCCTGTAGTAGATAAAGGACGAGGACTTCTTCCTAGCCCTAATCATGGTACCAACAACAGAAGCCAGCAAACCCTTATTCATCAAGATGGAGGTTTCAGCAGCCAAGCTGTTCAAGCCAGCGTTTGTAAATTGGGATGGCACAGCTGTCCGAGTGAGCAGATCTGGATCCTTGGGCAAGACGTACCGATCTACTGCCAACTGCACGACATCTGCGAATCACACCCTCCTTGGCCAACAGGGGGCCACCAGGATGGCTGGTACCCCCTCCTGGGCTATCTTACGTAGCACCCTGCCCAGCGGAGGAAAAGGAGGGAACACAGAAGCCGAGACTCCGTCCAAGGCATTGCTAGCGGATCTGTGGCGAAGGCCAGAGGATCCTGTGACAGGGAGACAAACCTGGGAAGCTTGTGATTGTGGCATGACGCAAACAGGGCCCCAGCGGTGGCACAGGGAGCGAAATACTTTGTTGCTGAGGGACCATTCCCCAAGCCGAGACGTCCCGCTGCTCAGGGAGTCCGCCTCCAGGTTTTCCACTCCCGGAATGTAAACCGCCGAAATGCAAGGGACATTCTCTTCCGCCCAAGACCGTATCAGGGACACTTCCTTGAGGGCTCGCTTGCTCAGAGTCCCTCCCTGATTGATGTAGGCAACCGCCGTCTGGTTGTCCGAGCGGATCTGAACAGCCCGACCCTGAAGGTGTGTGGTCAGCTGAGACAGAACCAACCTGATCGCCCTCGGGTCCAGTACATTGATGAGAGCATGGGCCTCCTGGGGGCCCCACTGACCCTGGAACTTCAGAGACTTCCAAAGCCACCCCCAACGGGTCAGACTGGCATCTGTGGTGACAGTCTCCCAGCATGAAGGCAGAAAGGTCGTGCCCACTAGAAGGTTCCTTGGGTCCAGCCACCACGAGAGGGACTGTCTGGGCAGGGGGGACAGAGCAAATTCCTGATCCAGGGACACAGGGTCCCGATCCCAAACTGACAAGAGGTGCAACTGAAGAGGTCTCCTGTGAAACTGAGCAAAGGGGACCGCCTCGAAGCAGGACACCATCAGGCCCACTAACTGCATCCCTTGCCGGATGGAGGGATGGGGACACGAAAGCAGAGGCCATGCCTGCTTCTGAAGGTCTGCCACTTTCTGCTGAAGCAGGAATACCTTGACCTGAGAGGTATCCAGAGTCATGCCCAGAAAGAACCTCAACAAAGACGGAGACAGTGAAGACTTGGGAAAGTTGATCACCCAGCCGAAGGACTCGAGAGTGGAGGTCACCACCTGAGTATCGGCCTGATAGAGACTGAGCCGCAATCAGAATGTTGTCCAGGTAAGGGATGATGCGAATGCCCCGATTCCGCAGCAGAGCCATCACGCCCGCCAGCACCTTGGTGAACACCCGAGGTGCCAACGAATGGTAAAACCACAAACAGGTAATGCTGATCCTCTAGAGCAAAACTAAGAAAATACAAATCTGTGATTACTCACCTGTAGAATTGGTATTATGAGTATACAGTACGTCCTGCTCCAAATCTAATACTTACACTCGGGATATACTCCACCAGATGGCGCTGGACTGCAGAGACATCGAAAATAGGCTCCTCCCGGCCCCCTCAAATACCCAGGGACCTCCCACAAATCCCCAGCATTGAAAAGCAGTTAAGGAGAAGCCGGGAGAATTAAACAATCCAAACTATCAACTATAACAAGGATAACAATCACCATACAGGGGATCCAAGATAATGCAACCAAGGGTGGGTTGGAGCAGGACGTACTGTATACTCATACCAATTCTACAGGTGAGTAATCACAGAATTGTATTACTCTTAGTATACAGTACGTCATGCTCCAAATCTAATACTTACAGTTGGGACATGTCCATAAAGTAGAGTGGGATCCCCAAGAAAATCAGCAGCAGGCAGTTTAAACCCCTGCTGCCTGCAGAACCTTGCGGCCAAAAACAGCGTCAGCTGAGGCCCTAACATCAACCTTTTAAAACTTTGAAAAGGTATGAACAGAAGACCAAGCAGCAGCCTTGCAAACTTGTTCAACAGAAGCCTGGTCCTGAAAAGCCCAAGAGCCACCAACAGCACGAGTGGAATGAGCAGTAAGGCGGAAGGGAGAATTCTTCCCCTTAGCAGAATAGGCCTGAATCATAGCCTGACAAATCCACTTGCTGATAGATTTAGCAGGAGCCAGACCCTTTGTCCAGAAGGGGGAACAAAAAGCATTAGTCTTCCTGAAGGATTCAGAAGCCACCAACTAGAACTTCAAGTTCCTGACCACATCCAGAGAATGTAAGACCCTCTCAAGGTTACTAGGATTAGGACACAGAAGGCAAAACAATGTCCTGATTGAGATGAAAGGCAGAAACAACCTTGGCAGAAAGTCAGGCTTAAAGCGAAACACCACCTTGTCCTGGTGTCTCAAAGTAAGGGGGCTTGATGGAAAGCATTGCCAACTCAGAAACACGCCTAACAGAGGTAATAGCCACCAAAAATACAGTTTTGTGATTACTCACCTTTAAAACGGATATTATAAGTGTGACATAAGTCCGCTTCAATTCTTCATGACAGTTGGGTTATTCTCCAGTAGAGGGCGAACTTCTGCAGAGATGAATGCAAAAAAGGAGCTCCTCCCAGTCCATAAATATCTGGGACCTCCCACCAATTCCCCAGTGTAAGATAGCAGTAAGGGGACCAGGAAGAACCAAATATAACAATACTAACAACCAAGAAACAATGGTTCACCATATAAAGGATCCAGAATACCAAACAGGGTGGGTGAAGCAGAGTATGTCATGACATACACTCCGCTTCAATTCTTCATGACAGTTGGGACATACAAAATCAGTGCCCGTCATGGGTGGGAACCATAAAGTGTAAAGAATGCACCAACTCAAACCACTGCAGCTTGCAGAACCTTGCGGCCAAAGACAGCATCCGCTGAAGCACGCACATCAACCTTGTAAAACTTAGAAGAAGTATGAACAGAAGACCAAGTAGCAGTCTTACAAACCTGTTCAACAGAAGCCTGGTGCTGAAAAGCCCAGGATGCACCAATAGCACGAGTAGAGTGAGCAGTAACCCTAAAAAGGGGGGGAGTCCTCCCCTTAGCAGAATAGGCCCCAACAATGGCCTGACGAATCCATTTGCTAATCATAGACTTAGCAGGTGTCAAACCTTTCCTGGGCCCGCAGGGCACCACAAAAAAAAAAAAAAATAAAAAAAAAAAAAAGCATCCGTCCTACGGAAGGAAGAAGTAGTCACCAACTAGTACTTCACACAGCGAACCACACCCAAAGAATGCAAAACCCTCTCCTTGTCATTGCTGGGCTTAGGACACAAGGAGGGTAGAACAATATCCTGATAAAGATGGAAGGCAGAAACCACCTTAGGAAGGAAATCTGGCTTGAAGCGGAAAACAACCTTGTCCTGATGCCTCTCAAAGTAAGTAGCCTTGATGGACAAGGCCACCAACTCCGATACACGGCGAACGGAAGTGATGGCAACCAGAAACAACCTGAGTAAGTGTAGAAAGAGCAATATCCTGCAAAGGTTCAAAAGGAGGACCCTGCAAGGCAGAAAGAACCAAATTCAAATCCCAAACTGGGAGCAAAGGCTTCCTAGGAGGCCACACATGCGTAACCCCCTGGAAAAAAAAGTCTTAACCAGAGGATGAAGAGCAAAAGACCTTTGAAAGAAAACCGCCAGGGCAGAAACATGCCCTTTCAGCGTACTAAGCTGCAAACCCAGGCCTAGACCATGTTGCAGAAATTCCAAAACCCTAGGGATAGAAGACACCCTGCAAGGCAAGGCCCAGACCTCACACCAATCAATATAAGACCTCCAAATCCTATAGAAGATGGCAGAGGAAGACTTCTTTCTAGCCCTAACCAGAGTCTGAATGACAGCATCAGAAAGACCTTCCTCCTTCAAGATGGAGGATTCAGCAACCACGCCGTCAAAGCCAGCGTTGGTAAATTAGGGTAGAACAGTGGACCCTGAGTGAGCAGATCCGGCAGAAGGGGCAGATCGAACTGATCCTCTGCCAACCTTACCATGTCTGCGAACCAAACCTGTCTTGGCCATCTTGGAGCCACCAGGATTGCTGATGCGCCCTCGCGCACCACTTTGTCCACCATGGGAAATGGAGGGAACAGGTATAGAAACCCCAGATCCCTCCAGTTCAGAGACATGGCATCCGCTGCCAGTGGAACCCACGAGAGAGACACAAATGCCAGAAGCTTGTGACTGACGAGAGGCAAAGAGGTCCACCTCCGGAGTCCCCCACCGGTGGCAAAGCGACCGAAACAGCTTGGGGCAGAGCAACCATTCCCCCCGGCGAGATGAGCACCTGCTCAGGGAGTCCGCCTCCGTGTTCTCTACTCCCGGAATGTACACTGCCGAGATGCATGGGACATTGCCCTCTGCCCAATCCAGGATCAAAGACACTTCCCTGAGGGCACGCCTGCTGCGAGTCCCTCCCTGGTGATTGATGTAGGCGACCACCATCCAATTGTCCGACCGAACTTGAACCGGTAAGCCCTGTAACTGATGAGTCAAGTGAGCCAGAACCAACCTGATGGCTCTCAGCTCCAGAACATTGATGAGCCTCCTGAGGCCCCCACAGTCCCTGAAACTGAAGATCCTTCCAAAAAAACCCCAACCCGACAGGCTGGCATCCATGGTGACCGTCTCCCAACGAGGGGTCAGAAAGGATCTGCCCCTCATCAGATTGCTTGGTTCCAGCCACCACTGAAGGAAATGCCGAACCTGGGGAGACATCAGAAAGGACTGATCCAATGACAGCGGGGACCCGTCCCAGGCCGCCAAGAGATGGAGCTGGAGCGTCCTTGTGTGAAACTGGGCAAAGGGAACCGTCTCGAACGAGGCCACCATCAATCCCACCAGTCGCATCCCCAGCCGGATGGACGGGCGAGGGATGGATAGGAGAAGCCGAGTCAATTCCTGAATCAAAAGAACCTTGGGCCGGGGGAGGAACACCCTGGCCTGAGAAGTATCCAGAGACATTCCCAGGAACGCCACCACCCTGGACGGAGAGAGGCAGGACTTAGGATAGTTGGTCACCCAGCCGAATCTCTCCAGGGTGGCTACCACAGTCCTGGTATCTAGCTCCACCTGGCCGAGAGAGGATGCCATAATAAGAAGATCGTCCAGATAAGGCACAATGCGGATTCCCTGGGCTCTGAGGAGGGCCATCACCCCCCTAGCACCTTGGTGAAAACCCTTGGAGCCGAGGTAAGGCCAAACGGAAGGGCCACAAACCGAAAATGTTGATCTTCCACCACGAAGATGGCAGAGCCAGAGTTTCCATGTGGAACTTCCTGGGGCGGATAAACCTGTTGAGAAACTTCAGATCCAGGATGGGATGAACGGAGCCATCCTTCTTGGGCACCGTAAACTGATTGGAATAGTATCCCAGGCCCCGGTCCGAGGGAGGCACCGGGCGGATGACAGCCATGTCCAGGAGATTTTACTGCCGCCTGGAGCCCCTGCGCGGCCAGAGGATCCAAGGGCACCCGAGACCTGAAGAATCTGGGAGGAGGCCGGATCTCGAACTCCAGCTTGTAACCGGAAGACACCACTTCCCGAATCCATGTGTCTGAGACCTCCTGGTCCCAGACCTGGGAGAAGTGTCGCAGCTGTCCCCCCACCCGCAAGGGTGAGGGCGCCCCCTCATTGCTGAGCCGGCTTAGCAGCGGCTTTGGGCTTGGAGCCCCAGCTGTGACCTGGACGGGCACGTCCTCTTCCCCTGTGCCAGGAATCACCTCTGGAGGGGAAGAAAGCCGATCCCCGTCTAGCTCTGGCCCCACGAAAGGAAAGGGTAAATGAAGCTGCCCCCCGAAAGGGACGACGTTGCTTCTTTCGCTGAGGTAACTTACCTCCTTTTGTGACCAAATCCAATTTTTCTCCAAAGAGCCACAAGCCCAGAAAGGGAAGAGCCGTAAGACTTTGACACAAAATCAGCCGCCCACTGGCGCAACCAAACCGACCGCCGAATAGCCACAAGCAAGGCCGAAGTTCTACTACACATCACCATGGTGTCATCTAGGGCGGCTAACACAAATGACAAAAACTCGCACCGTAGAACAGTCAGGAGAATGCAAGACAAAGGTGCTAGACAACCACAAAACAGGGGTGTCCACCTCGGGAGGGGACGACCAGCGCTTCACCACGTCCACCGGAAAGGGATATTTCTTATCCCAACCCAGAGGGACACCCGGAAGCCGAGTAGGCCTCTCCCATTCCTTAATAATGCAGTCGAAATGCCTTTGATTAGGGAATTCTAAGCGCGGCTTAGCCTCCTCAAAGAACTCCCCCCTTCTGCGGAAGAGTCACTTCAGGAGGAGAGATTGCCAGAACCTCAAACATATGAGCCAGTACCTTAGGGGTATCGAAAGAATCCCCCTGACCCTGCTCGGCATCAGTGCCGACAAACTGCTGATCATCAGAACCATCCGACTCCTCAAAGAGATCCCCTTCCTCTAGCAGGGGGTAATCAGACCAGTCCAGCAAATCAAACTCCTCACAATCAGAAGCCCGCATGTCTGGGGACAAGCGCTCTCTTAGCCGGAACCTTTCTGGCCACAGCGCTGGAAAATAATTTTTCCAGGTTGGTGTGTCACACACCTCAGATTGCGACTCCCCACTCGTGATAACATCACATGGGGTACGGATCAGGCGGGGAGGGGTAGGTGAAGAGACCGGCGGCGCTGAAACCAGACGCCTGGGTCCGGACTGCCGCGTAATAATCTGCTGCGCACCTGGTATGCAAAGAGTAACATCCCCAGTATTGCCCTTAGAGGAGCCCAAGCCCAGAATCCGGGGAAGCCTCCATATGGTGATTTTATAGGTAGTCGCAATGACCAAGGGAATTAGGCAATAAAAGCAACCCGGGATGCCCCTTTAATGTCCCTAGTGGGAGGATTTGCATATGAACCCAATTTAACCCAGGGACCCTAGGACCGGGAGTACCCCCTTAAGAAGCAATGTAGGGCCACCTGGAAGATGGGCCATTTAGCACACAAGCAACATGCCCATTAAAATAATGCAGCAACATACATATAAATATATATAAATATATGTACACATCAATCATAGTGAAAGGCAGTACACATGAAATAAATTGCAAACAAGCAAATGAGCCCCCCCCCCCCCCCCCCCCCCCCGGGCCACTCACAAGGCGACAATGGCGTCCTCTAACACAAGGCGTGAGGAGAGAACGAGGAGGGCGGGCTGGCGCGGTTCACGCGTCGCCCTCCCTTCCCACAGCGCGGCTCCCAGCCAGCGCCGGGCCCGCCCCCTTAACCACCGCACCTGAGGGGAAGAAGCTCCCCCACCGATCGGCAGCTCGCAATGGCCATCGCCACGGTACAACCAGCGCCGGTAATGCAAAAAACAGTGGAAACACAAAGTGAATATGCACACACACAGACACTCCAACAAAGCTTTTACTCACAAGGGAGAAAGGCCACCACCACCACCACCCCCCCACACCCAAGGAGAGGAAATCCGGGAGAGGGGGAAAGTCAAGGGACAGGGCATCCCACGCCGGGATCACCAACCAGCAAACTGCCTACCCCTTGGTATGGGGTCTCACGGTGGAGCATAGCTCCTTAGCACCATAGTGGTGCCGTCTACCCTTGCCCAGACCAGCAGCCTAGGCTGGAAGGCAAGGTAAAATCAAATAAGGGGATCCGGGCAGAAATCGATCAAATAGAGGGCAGGGAGTTACTCCGGCTACCTGCAAGGAGGAGACAACCATCTTCTGACTTGCTTACCGTCTGCAGAGATGAAAGACTGGGGAATGAGTGGGAGGTCCCAGGTATTTATGGACCGGGAGGGTCTTCCTTTTTTTACTGACATCTCTGCAAGATCGCCCTCTACAGGACTGTATAACCCAAGTGTAATGACTATCTGAAGCGGGGTGTGTGACATACTTAGATTACTTTTAAGCTCTCAGATTGTCCCATAAAGCAATGAAATGGCGGCTTCTGCACAAGCATCCTTAGCAGCTTAGAGCAGCCACTACTAAAAGCCTACAAGAATGTTGAGCATCAGTAACTTTACACTAGGAGTAAATCAAATCGTTATGCAAGACTGCAGCAAAACACTTACATCTTGGGCCAAGGACATGAAACTTTTCTGCAGTTCGCGAGCAAACTCCATGTTGGTTACAACCTCTTGATATTTTGACACCGCATCCTAAACCAAGGGCAAAAACATGATTAAAACAGAGCAAAACAGGAATGTGTTTACATCAATCTAACAGCATGGTGGTGGCAGCAGGATAAGCAGCATCCCTTAACTTCATGTTGCTCAAATGAGCCCAGACACTCCCGTGTACCATTCTTGCCCATGGGCAAGCTGCTGAATTTCTTTATGGTGACCAACTTCAGGTGCTCTTTAATCAATCCTGAAATTTACTGGATAGCCAGCACAGGTCTAAGTCATACCTGTTGGTCCTGGTTCAGTCGTTCCCCTTTGTTCAATCTGTCTTGGTAATCATCCAACTTGCCCTGTAAATGTAAAAAAACAAAAAAAAAGGGAGTATTACGGAAATACGTTAGGAAGTGCTCCCAAGGAGCAAAGCAGCAATAGGAAGTACAACACTACACAAACCAGCCATAGAGTTCAGAGCAAAAGTGAGGAAAAACAAGACCTGAAGATCTGTCATGACATCTGCATCTTATATAAGACTCAAGAACACCAGATCCCCGCTCCAAGGGAAATCCAGATTTGGGATGACCTGCCATGTGAAGCCCACAGGGGGGGTCCAGTGGCACATGCATGGACTGTGTTATAGCCCCATTAAGGGCATGGACCATGGTAGGGGATGCACACACACACACACACACACACTTGACTGCTTCCCGCAAGAGTCGGCGCGAATCTTAGCCAAAATAGACGAGTGGAGTCGAGTGAAACAATTAGACGCGAGCCCATGAATGTATTGAAGGACTGACAAAGGTGCATTTTTATGGGCAACCAGGGGGTTCGGCTTGCATAGCACGCCACTCCAAGACTGAATGCCCCAGTGGCAAGCACCAAAACAGGACAGTCAAAATCCTGCGATTTGGTCCACTAATTCATCAGCAAATCTTTAGTTGCCAGTGTGAGGAGTTTACAGTGAAACCAATAGGTTTCAAACTTCAGGGCATCCCATGGGTGCTGTGCACATCGAGACAGCACAGCGCAAGGTGCATCCTTAGTTGCCAGCATAGAGCGGGAGGTGGCGGTCCGAAACACGTCGACGTGTTTATTGTCTTATTATTGTTTATTAAAATATTCAAAAAAGGCACAAAGTTTGCGATGGATCATTTTAACGGATTGACTGGCTGGCTAAGTCTGCTTTTTTTTTTTAGGGTGAAAATTATAGGAGCGCTCCCAGCTGTGCCGAGAGATCCTTTGTTATACCCTGGGAGAGCCACCCATTTCGGGTAGAGCTGACAAAGTTATAGAACGGGAGGTGGCTGCATTCTCTCTGGCTGGGGAGCACAAGGCCACCCAGGCAGAAAACCTGCCGTCAACCTTCTATGCTTTTATGCTAAGTGTCAGAACTGGAGCAGACAGCATACAAATGGACCAACACATATGGAACCTTCAGGCATGTGCAGTTTGATGCTTAATGTTACTTTAGGATTTTATTCTGATCTGTGCATTACTGACCTAAAAAAATTATAATCTTACTATGGTGGTTCAATCCCTGTGGTACTCTATTCAAAACCTTTAGTGCTTGCAATGATCTATACATTCACATCCAATCTACCAGGACCAAACAGCAAACAAGACAGAACAGAGGAGTCATGGCTAACAAAGAACCTAATAGTGTGGATTATGGCTTGATTGCCCTGGTCTCAACATATTTATTTTAGTGACCACATCCTAAAGCAGTGTTCCCTGCCCTCTCCTCAAAAAGTAGCAACAGATCATGTTATGCAGATCTATACCCAGATACACAGGTGAAGAAATTAGTGCTCACGCAGAGCTATAGGAGCAGCCTGTATGGAGATCTCCAGAACATGACCTGTATGTGGGGGAAACCCTGTCTAACGTCATCTCATAACAAAACCTTTGAAAAGGTATGAACAGAGACAAGCAACGGTCTAGCAACTTATGCAACAGAAAACCTGGTGCTGAAGGGCCAAAGGTACCCAAACACCAATATAACAGAATAAAAACGAGAAAGGGAGATTCTTCCCCCTTAAAGGAATAGGCCAGTGTAACGGCCCAACCAGCCCACAGAAGCCTCGTGTAAAACTTATAACTCTCGAAGGGGAAATGAAAACTGGTCTCCCGCCAAACAGTTGGGGATACTGACCCCTTAGTTAACAAGGATGAGCAAGAAGCCGAAACCTTTACTCAGAACCAGGAAGGCAAACATCCACGATCAGTCCAAAGGGTGCATTGGCCCTGGAAGCAAACGAGATCAGGCGCATACATAAGGAGGCGCCCACAGACCCCAAAGGGCATCAGTCCCCCTAAGGGACAAGAAACAACCAGGAAAATTGCAACACCTTTTGAGGGAATGTAGACCCCTTACTTCAGCATTATTAAGAATAAGGCCCATAGGCAGACTAAAGAGACTTAATATGGATCATAAAACACCACTTGGACAAAGGGGTCTAGCGGAAGGCGGAATACCACCAAGTCATGGAGAATATATAATATATATAGGCTAAGTAATCAGATCCACCTTCTCAGTCACACGTCTGACTGAAGTAAGAGCCCCCGGAGAAGTGACTCGGACTACAAAACAGCTCAGACAGCATCCAGAATAAGTCCCAAGTGAACAATCCGCAGGGCAAACAGAATGAAAATTGATCCCAACAGGGACCATAGAACTACTTGGGAGATGCCCCTGAGCAATCCCCAAGAGAACTCCTCACAAGGAAGACTGAACCAGAGTACCTAGATGGGGAGCCAACCCCAACCTATGCTGTAATGACTCTAGAACCCTGGGAACCGAGAACGTCCAACAGGGAAGAGATCAAGACTCATGCCAATCAATATGGGTACACCATAACCCACAATAGACGGAGGAAGAGGAAGCCAAGGAAGCTTGCTCCTAGGCCCTCATATACCAAGTCACACAGAAGATAAGCCTGTCTCCAAGGGGTGAATGAATCAGCTGTCAAGCCCCAGACTAAAGACTGTAATCAGCTGTCAAGCCCCAGACTAAAGACTGTAGAGTGGGACGACATAAGGAGCCTGACAAGGACAGAACCGCACTCCTGAGAGAGTGTACAGGTCAGCTGACCTAAGCAGAAGCATCTGCGAACCACATTTCACTAGGCCACCCAGGGGCCAACAATCTCACGGGTCTCTTTATCAGCACAACCATGCGCATAAACCCACATAGTAGGGTGAATGAAGAGAAGGCATATAAAATAGAAAGTCTTATGCATAAATTTACTAAGCCCCCATGGCCAGAGTCAGAATATTCCGGGACAGTAAAAACAAGGGCAGAGCCCCTGTGGTATAAGCGAGACCCAACAGAGTCACCCTAGTTGGCTCTCAGAGCGACACCAGGATAGCATAACCTGCCACTGAAAAACATCCACTGGAGCGAATACCGCTGAGGAGCAGGGGGGCGTAGACCCCCGCCCAGATCAGGAACCCTCCAGAGGGATCGTCCTGCTTCAAGCTTCAGACCAATAATAAACAGGCCATTGTCTTCCAACAGGCCAAGATTCCCCAATAGACAGGTCCTAAAAGAGGAGAAGTCCAGCCGTATAGAGTCAACGGAAGGCTCATTGTTTTAACCAACCAGTAGGTAAGATGGACCCTCTAAGGAACCCTACCCAGGAGCCACAGGGGGTTTTGGAAGAAATTCCCCCCCGCCAATCTGCGAGACTTGGTACCCAAGGCGACCATTCACAGGAAGATGCAAGCAGGAAGGGGGTGCCCCCTGACAGGGTCCTTGAATGTAACCAGCTCAAGAGGAACCACTGTACCAAGGGGGGAATGAGCACAGACCTAGCTCCAGGGGTGCTTGAACCCCATGTAGGATCAATAATCTACTGTGCCGAAGAGCCCAAGGGCTCGGTATATAAGGGACATCTGATACGCCACCAACGGGCCCACCAGCTGCAATCCTGCCTGGTGAAAGTAAGATGTCAGCAAAGGGGGACAGAGCCCCCGTAACCAGGAGTTCACTTGTTGCCAAGGAAGAAGGCTCAAGCTTGAACCGAATCCAAGGAAAGGAGATAGCGGATAAGGGACCATGAGGGATTGAGGTGACTGAGCACCCATCCAGTAACTCCCAGGGGACACCGCCGGCCGACCAATCCACTCAGCCTGACGTAGAAACTGGGGAGTAAGGAAAGAGGACCCGGTAAGTCCTAATGCAGACACCCCCCCCCCCCCCCCAGGCATGTCCGAGACATCACCCCAGGTCGCGCAGATTTGGACCTAGTCCTGCCAGAGGGCCCAGGGCGTTGCCTGCCCACCCCATGGTGGAAATCCACACCGAAGAGTTGGAAGCACACCTCAGGTTCACGTTTGACACCAACGTAGGGAGGGGTGGCCCAGCCCCGGGAAGGCCGGAGCGGCCTTCTGCGCAGGGGTGCCTTACCCTTTATCCCAAAAAGGTCCAAACGGGCCCCAAATAGTCGCCGTCCTCTGAAGGGAAGGCCAGCATGTCTTTCGTAGCATCATCAGAACCCCACTGTCGCAGCCAGACCAGGCGGCGAATAGCTACAAGGGCAGAGGTTCTAGCACACATCTTAATGGTGTCATCCAGCGCCGAGAGGATCAACTTCACAAACGCATCACAGTCTGATAACGCATTAAACACCACCCAGGGGAGGTCCTCAGGTTGGTGGCCAAGTACTTTTCCAATGAGAGCCCGGGCGGCCACCGCAGTGATGGCCGCGGCACAGACCGGACGCAGAGACGTCCCTGCACACGAAAAGGCACGGGAAGCCAGTCTGTCAATGCGCCGGTCCTCAGCATCCTGAAGGGTACAATAATGAGGGGCAGTCATGAAGGGGGGGGTTAATAACCCCTATAACCGGTGCATCCACAAGAGGTGCTGACCAAAAATTGACCACATCAGGGGGGAAATGGTACTTCCAATCCCAGACCCCTGGGACCCCTTTAAGTTTACAAGGCGATTCCCATTCTTGGGATATAAGATTCTGGAAATGATCCTGTTCCAGGAATTCCAAGCGCGGCGGCGCTGTGTGGAAACTCTCCTTAGGCTTGGAAGCCTCTCCAGGAGGGGAGATTGACAAAACCTCAAAGTAGTTCATCTATGTCACACAGGCCCCAAGAACCGGGCCCAGAATCATCACGGCTCCTGGGCATCTCATCCGAGGAGCCCGAATCGGAGAATAGCTCACCTTCCTCAGAAGGATCAAGGTCCTGCATAGCAGCAGAGTCATCAACATCGTTAGGAACCGGAGAGCCAGGAGGCGTCAGGGACCGCTTCTTACCAGGGCCCAAGCGCTCCGCCAAACTAGACAGCACCTGCTCAGCCGTAGGAAATAGTCCCACAGGGCCGCAGGCTGTAATAGCCCCGCTCACCTGCGAGAGAGTGATACTTCCTGTCTTCGCAGTCAGCACTGCAGAGAAATCTGGGGATTTGTGGGAGGTCCCTGGGTATATGAAGGGCCGGGAGGAGCCTGTTTTTGCATGTCTGCAATGAACAGCGCCCTCTGGTGGAGGATTACCCATGTGTAAGTATTAAAGATGGAGCAGAAATGGGTATTATAAGTATGTCACACACCCCGCTTCAAACATTAATTACACTTGGGTTAACCCACCTCTAGGTGGCAACGTTGCAGAGAAGTCTTGAAAAACGAGCCCCTCCCGGTCTATACATACCTGGGACCTCCCACTCATCCCCCAGTTTTTAAACAGCAGTAAAGACAAGGTACCAGAACAAAACATTGGTAACCCTCAAACTGTAAACAAAGCTTCACCATATAAAAGATCCAGGATACCAAATAGGACGGGTGAAGCGGGGTGTGTGACATACTT
Source organism: Gastrophryne carolinensis (assembly GCA_027917425.1). Taxonomy (NCBI): domain Eukaryota; kingdom Metazoa; phylum Chordata; class Amphibia; order Anura; family Microhylidae; genus Gastrophryne; species Gastrophryne carolinensis. Next base: position 103,016,993 of record CM051241.1, read on the forward strand.
ATAATACCCATTTTACAGGTGAGTATTCACAAAATGGTATTCTAAGTATGTCACACACCCCGCTTTAAACATTAATAATTACACTTGGGACATCCAAAAGCAGTGTCCAGAAAACCCTCTCCTTGTCATTCCTAGGCTTAGGACACAAGAAAGAACAATGTCCTGGTTAAGATGAAAAGCAGAGACCACCTTAGGAAGAAAGTCCGGTTTGAAGTGGAAAACCACTTTGTTTTGATGCCTCTCAAAGTAAGGAGCCTGAATAGACAAGGCCGCCAACTCCGAAACACGCCGAACCAAAGTGATTGCCAACAAAAAGGCAACCTTCTGAGTTAAAGTGGACCAACACCCACGGGTGATCGGCCCGGGAATCTATAAAGGTTCCCGGGCCGATCACCTCCCTCCCCGCGGGACATCCGAGATCGGCATGTCCCGCGGGGTGAAACCCCCCCCCCAAACTCCTTACCTTCGGCGGCGGGCCGGCGCCGCCTCCCTCGCGCCCCTCTAATCGTGCCCTGCGAATGGCCGGCGCGGACGCGCGCGTCAAGAGGGACGCGCGGGAGGCGGCGGCGGCGCTTGTCCGCGGCTGTCAGATTCCTTGTCCGTCGGCGCGGGGAGAGGTGAGTTTTTCAGGGGGTTCGGGGGGTTTCACACAGCGGGGCACCCCGATCGGGGGTGCCCCACCGAAGTGGATTAAGACCCAGGATAGTCAAAATCCTGGGTGTTGGTCCACTTTAACGTAGAAAGAGCAATATCCTGCAAAGGCTCAAAAGGAGGAGCCTGAAGAGCAGAGAACCAAATTCAATCCCAAACATGGAGCAAAGGCTTCCTAGGAGGCCGCAAACGTGAGACCCCCTGGAAAAAGTCTTGACCAAAGGATGAAGTGCAAAGGACTTTTGAAGACAGACAAGGCAGAAACCTGCCCCTTCAAAGTATTGAAGAAATTCCAAAATCCTGCAAACAGAAAAGACCCGACAGGGCAAAGATCTAGCCTCACACCAATCAATATAAGATCTCCAAGTCCTATAATAGATGGTAGAAGAGGACCTCTTCCTGGCGCTAATAGGAGTCCGAATAACAGAATCCGAAAGACCCTCCTCCCTTAAGATGGAGGTTTCAGCAGCCAGGCCGTCAAAGCCAGCGTTGGTAAATTGGGGTAACACAGTTGATCCTGTGTGAGAAGAACCGGCCAAAGAGGCAGATCAAACTGATCCACCGCCAGACGAACGTTGTCTGCGAACCACACCCGCCTTTGCCACCCTGGAGCCACGAGAATGGCGGGAACCCCTTCCAGGGCCAGCGGATCCTGAGAGAGCGACACGAATGTCGGAAGTTTGTAATTGTGACGAGAGGCAAACAGATCCACAAGCCACCGGAGACAAAAAGACCTTAACACCTGGGGGTGGAGAGACCATTCCCCCCGGCGGGAAGAGCACCTGCTCAGAAAGTCCGCCTCCGTATTTTCCACTCCTGGAATGTACACTGCCGAGATGCCAGGGACATGAGTCTCCACCCAGGCTAGAATCAGAGTCACCTCTCTGAGGGCACTTAGACAGAGTCCCTCCCGTCCGATTGTCCGACCGAACCTGAACCGGCAAGCCCTGTAAATGGTGTGTCAAGTGAGACAGAACCAACCTGATTGCCCTCAACTCCAGAACGTTGATGGGCAAGTGGGCCTCCTGAGGACCCCACCTCCCCCAGAACTGAAGATCCTTCCAGAAACCTCCCCATTCCGACAGACTAGCGTCCGTGGTGACAGTTTCCCAAAGAGGCGTCAGAAAAGACCTGCCCCTCAAGAGATTGTCCGAGACCATCCACCACTGGAGAGACTGCCGAACCCGGGAAGACATCCGGAAGGGCCGATCCAACAACCGCGGGCAAAGGGAACTGCCTCGAAGGAAGCTACCATCAACCCCACCAGTCTCATCCCTAGCCGGATGGACGGGCAAGGATTGGAAAGAAGAAGCTGTGCCAATTCCTGAAATCGAGAGAACTTTGGCCTGAGGCCGAAACACTCTGTGTTGGCAAGAATCCAAGGACATCCCCAGGAAGGACACCACCCTGGCCGGAACGAGAGAGGACTTGGGATAGTTGATCACCCAGCCGAAACTCTCCAGAGTGGATACCACCGTCCTGGTGTCCATCTCCGCTTGACTGAAGGAAGGAACCATGATGAGAAGATCGTCCAGATAAGGCACAATGCGAATCCCCCGAGCTCTGAGAAGGGCCATCACGCCCGCCCGCCAACACCTTGGTTAACACTCTTGGAGCCGAGGTAAGGCCGAATGGAAGAGCCACAGATTGAAAATGCCGATCTTCCACCACGAAGCGAAGAAACCTTTGGTGAGCCGGAAAGATAGGTATATGAAGGTAGGCATCCCTGATGTCTATGGACGTCATGAAGTCCCCCTGCCGAAGAGAATTGATGGCAGAGCGCAGAGTTTCCATGCGAAACTTCCAGGGACGAATAAACACGTTGAGGAACTTCAGATCCAGGATGGGACGAACCGACCCGTCCTTCTTGGGCACTGTGAAGAGATTGGAATACCCGTGGCCCACCTCCGAGGGAGGGACCGGCAGATGACTGCCATTTCCAGAAGATTCCTCACCGCCGCCAGGAGCCCCTGCGCAGCCAAAGGATCTGAGGGAACACGAGACCTGAAAAATCTTAGAGGAGGTCGAGAATCGAACTCCAGCTTGTAACCGGCCGACACCACCTCCCGGATCCACCTGTCCGAGACCGCCTGGTCCCACACCCGGGAGAAGTGTCACAACCGTCCCCCCACCCGCAAGGGTGAGGGCGCCCCCTCATTGCTGAGCGGTCTTGGCACCCCAGGAGTGACCGGAACGGCCACGGCCTCTACCCCGTTCCAGCTTGCACCCCTGGAGGCCGAATAGACCGCACCTCTGCCAGCTCTGGCTCCCCGAAAGGAGGGATTAAAAGAGGCCGCCCCCCGAAAGGAATGACGAAGTTTCTTGCGCTGAGGTAACTTACCTCCCTTGGCAACCGAATCCAATTTCTCAAACAGGCGCAAACCCAAAAAGGAAAGAGCCGTAAGCGACTTCTTAGAAGTCAGCAGTCCATTGCCGCAACCACACTGACCGGATTGCCACCAACAAAGCCGTGGTCCTGCCACACATCACCATGGCGTCATCCTGAGCGGCTAGGACAAACGAAACAAAAGACTCACGTTTGAGAGCAACAAACTCATCACAAGTAGGATCAAGGTCCGCACATAAATCCCTGACAATGGACCTAACCGCCAACAACAAAAGTGCCGAAGCACAAACAGGCCTCAAAGCCGAACCCGCACAGGTAAAACCGTGGCGAGCCAGCTGGTCAATCCGGCGATCTTCGCCATCCTTAAGGGTAGTAGTGTCAGGAGAATGCAACACAGCCATGTTAGATAGCCCCAAAACCGGGGCATCAACCTCGGGAGGAAAAGACCAACGCTTCACCAAGTCTGCCGGAAAAGGATACTTCTTATCCCAACTAGGCGCGTAGGCTGCTCCCATTCTTAACATCCACATATGGGTCTGGGTGTTTCCGCTTAGTCGGAGCCTTCGGGCGCATACCTCGGATTGTGAATCCCCACCAATGACAACATCATACGGGGTCCGGAACAGGCGGGGAGGAGTAGGAGATGACACGGGCGGCGAGGGGCCAGAAACCGGAGTGCAGCTCAATGTTCCGCTGCGCACATGGAATGCATAGAATGACATAATCTCCCAGGAGCAGAGCCCCACAACCCCCACACAGCCTAGATTACCCCGAAGGGCCGTTTCCGGTATCCTCAGAAGCCTCCATATGGTGAAATTGTGGTATTCGCATTTACCCAGGGATTTACGCCGTATGCGACCCGAGATGGCCCTTTAAAGTCCCAGTAGTGGGAGCATTTGCAATTTAAAATATATATAAAAATTGGGATACCCCTTCAGCACGGGATACCAGGATCTGCAACAGAAAGGACAACAGTCACTCCAAGCAAACAACAAACAAGCATGCATCAGTACGTGAATAAATTGCAAGCACCGGCAAGTACACAGTAAAATAAATAAAAATATAAAATAAAATAATATAATATAATATATATGCAAGGGACCCAGCTGCAGTACAGCTTATAAGTAAAGATCACACGGATCAGACAAACCCCAATCCTTGAGTGGTTACTGTCAGCCGCGCCCTGACATAAGAAGCCAGCTCTAATGTCCCAGTAAAGGCAGAATTAACCGCAATAAAACATACCGCCTTAAACAAACACAGACTACCTTAAAAAGCCGATCTATAAAATGGCAGCGCAGAGGACAGCCGCAGCATCAGACGACCATCCTGAAACGGAGGAAGGCGGGCCCACCCCCCTCCTCCGGAGTACAAGCCTTACTCAGCGGGCGCCTAAAGACATGGCGCCCACTCAGCCAGAAGGGGCTCCCCAGAGGCCCGCACAAACCAGGGAACCGGTCAGACAGGCGGGCTGGCGACACGCATGCCGCCCGGTCCCGCCCCCCCACCGGCTGCAGAAAAATAGTCAGACACATGAAGTGAAGACACATGAACAAACAACAAGTACCAAGCACACAGACACAGCCCCCCCTCCCATACTAGCGCAGGGAGAAGGGAACCAAGCGGGAAACAGGGCAAATACCCATAGGGGGCAACGGGACAGGGCATCCCAAATCCGGATCACCAGGCCGGATAACCACGTTGCCCCATAGTATGGGGTCTAGCAGAGGAGCAAGCTCCTAGGCACCTTAGGGTGCCATCTACCCTTGCCCGGCAGCCTAAGCTGGGAGGCTACACAGTGAATTAAGGGGCAAATAAATAAAACAAGCTGGGCAGAAATAGACCAGAAGGGGGGCCGGGGTGTTACCCCGGCTACCTGCAAGCAGGAGACTTCATTCTTCTGTCTTGTCGCCACCTTGCAGAGAAGAACACTGGGAGAGGAGTTGGAGATCCCAGCTATGTATAGACCGGGAGGGGCTCGTTTTTTCCCCAAGACTTCTCTGCAACGTCGCCACCTAGAAGTGGGTTAACCCAAGTGTAATTAATGTTTGAAGCGGGGTGTGTGACATACTTTGTGCAAAACACAGCTATAACCCTACCCCCTGCACTATTCAGAGAGATGGGGTCAGGAAGAGAATCCCAGAATGCAGAGCTGCACAGTAAGACACTTCCTGTTCACAGGCAGCCTGGAACTCCATGGGACGCCATCTTGAATGTTTAAAGACTCATAAAATGTAGTAGATGCAGGAAGGATAATTTTTAATGTGAGCACTCTGTATGTACAGCATGGTGGAAACATAAGATATGTCCTTATTCAGGGTGAAGGTCCTGTTTAAAGCCGACCAAAAGCCATGGCATAGTGTCAGATGCCCCGAGGCATCCAAAAATCAGGTTGCCCCATTGAACGAGTTTCACACAGACTGGTTTCTGCCAACTGGTCCCTTGGCAACCTAACACGCTTCCAGCACCTGCTACAGAGGCCAAGTGACCAACCAAGTCCCCAGCTAGCAAAAATTGTTGAAGTAAAGATAGGCATTACTCAGACAGCCCTCATTTCACAGATAATACAGGCATGTGCATGTTTTGGGAATAGGCAAGTTCCTGAGCCTGGATGAAGCTGCTGCAGGGAGAATAGGCATTAAAGTGGACCAAAGCCCAGGATAGTCAATAGTTTTGACTATCCTGGGTTTTGGTTCCTCACAAATGACTGGTGCGGGCATGATCCCCATTAAAGGAACGCAGAGGTTGCCACCATCAGAGCCGCTGCTCATAGACGTGTCGTGGGACCGGGAAGAGGTGAGTCGAGTTTGGCCAATCTGGGGGTTTCACACAGTCTGCAAAGAAAGGACCAAAACCCAGGATAGCCGTTTGTAGACTGAAACATGGTGTTTGCAGTGTAAGTGTGCCATCAGAAAAGGCCAGCTGACCAACGGCTGAGACTATACAGGAGAGCCATTTCTTTCCATGATCTATCTATATAGTTTATAGTTAACTAGACTTGCAGCTGTCTATTCCACACCAGACATCACGATCTATAGGCAGGTTTTCCATAGAAACTTACTGTAGAAAAAACCAGCAGCCATGTGTTTTCACTTCAAGAACATCACGGTCAAGTCTAACCAGTCTTGAAGAGGAATTTAGCAGACATGCAAACAAGGAGGGGTGGGATCAACTGTTCACATCAGTGAGTTTCTTGGCCAGGTTCAAGAGCAAATACTGTTACACGCAAATCAGGAAACCCCTTAGAAAGTACCCAGAATGCCTGAGCTTCATGGCATTAGCTTTGGTGTACAAACATTCAGCAATTATGACAAAAAGGAACTTGGGATCACTACAGCCGATCACTGGGTAGAAGTGTAGAGAGGAAAGCACGTACAACTTAACACTCCACCAGAGTAAACTATTCCCCTATAGGATAGGCCATCGGACCGAGCTATCTATGGGGCGCACACAGGGGTTTGGCGATATAGAAAAAAAAAAAAAAAAAAAAATGTATATGTATATGTATATGTATATGTATATGTATATATATATATAACGACATGAGCTTGGGGGGTACTTTGCGGCCACATGCAGGACTTTTAGAAAGCGTGGATAGATCAGATCTGGTGGACAGACAGATAAGCTGCAGGGACCATTTGCATGATCCAACTGCTGATATCTGCTCTTTAGGCTCGAAGGCCAGCTTGAACCATGAAGAGCGATGCAGAAATTCTGAAACAGGAAGTAACCGATGGAGTCTGACGGGAGCCACCCCTTTCATGAAGGTCATCACCTTGAAAAGAACCGATAAGGCCACCCTGCAAAAGTTCAGCAGTTTTGCTCTAGACAAAGAACGGATTGGTTCATCTCACACCAGCGAAAATACACCCACCAAGTCAGATGATAGACCTTGACAAAGCTCTCCTAGCGCCGATACAAGATTGGTTCATCCTGTCCAAGTGTCCCTTCTCAGAGAACTACAGTCTCAGCCTCAAGCTGTGAAGGTCAGCAACAGTAAATTCACAAGGCATAGCGAGCCTTGAGAAAGCACGCTTGGCCAGTCAGAAGACGGAAGGGAGGTTCAGCCTCCATCCGTGCAAAACTAAATGAGTCAGTTAGCAGTAGCTAGGATGGTCGGCACATGCCCCCAGCCAAATCCACCCACTCTGGCCAGGAGTAGGGGTGGAAAGACAAATCAGGCTGAACTGGTGCCACGGAACAATGCATTGATTACCAGTGCTCGTTGGATCATGAGTTCTATAAAGTGGGCAACATTTTGTTAAGCTGCAAGGCAGAGGTCTGTCGCCTACTTTAAACATCTTGTGGAAGACAGGCTGCAACGGCTTTCTATTTGCCGTGTTGGATTTTCCTGACCAAGGAAATCCATTTAGATGTTGTGCACTGCCTACAATGCCAGGACCTTCCAGCCCACCCATTCCAGGATGCTGTGAACTTCCACCATGGTCCCTCTGTGCCTGCCACCCTGGTGGTCCATGTAAGCAATAGCAGTGGCATTGTCCAACAATATGCCAACAGATAAATGGATGACCCTATCCAGCTCAGTGGTACAAAGGACTTATAATCCAAGTGATTGGCAAAGACTACAACCGCCAGGGAAGGCTGGCATTTGCTTGTGCCAACCCATGACATAGTTGGTCCAGAGGGTCTGGCAGCTAGAGAGGCCGTAGATGAAACTCTGCAAGAGCATCACTGAGACCATCAAGCCAACCAGCCTCATGTATAGCTGGAGGGTTGGGGAGAGAGTCTAGTTTCCCTGATCGTCAGGTGAAGAGTATGAAGGTAGTGAACTATTACAGGACTGGTTTTACTGAACCTTCCCCCCCCCCCCCCCCCTTTTTCCCGGCAACTACCAAGGGGTTTGGGGAAACAAAAAAAAAAAAACAAACAAAAAAAACCCTCAGTGTGGGCAGTATAGTCCATAGAAAAGAGCTGCCACTGATCCTCACAGGAGGGGGGGAGGGGCTACCGATTGTGAGGAAGAACCTTTGGGACGGAAAAGACAAAAGGTCTTATTTTGTACCTGGAGATACCGCCTCTGACCCAGGCCAGCCACACCTCATTCATGTTTGGGCTTGCTGTTGGCCTTCTGCTTATGAGGCCATGGTGCCTTCTGCCTACGCTAAACAGGATGCCGGGTGTATGGATCCTATCAGTTTGCCAAGACCTTCACCTTGAATAGGAGTCTAACACGTTTCCCCTATATACAGATTGGGCAAATTAAAATCATCCTACCTGCACCTAATGTGTTTAACATCCAAGATGGCGGCCCATGGAGCCGCAGGTTGCCTGCAGCCAAAAAGTGCCTTCTGACTATGCTGCTTTGCATTCTGGGATTGCTGTCCTTTTCCTGACCCCAGCTCTGCCCCGTCTATGCAAAGCACAGATATAACCACGCCCCCCTGCACTTTCCACCGATCCCCTCTCCATATGCAATTCTTCTGAGGCAAGATGGCGGTGCCTGTATACTAGAGCCCTGAACAGAGTTGAAGCCCAGCGGGTGAATGAATATTAAGTAAGCGACTAAAAACTTAAACTATTCCCCAGCATCTAAAATTTATATTTTAAGGGTTTGGGCTTTTCATTAAATGATCAGGGTCCAGTTTAACAGATGGTTTGTCTCACAGTAACACTAACAAAAATAATTTACCCTTACCTCACAATCTATCATTACAGGGTCTGTCGTCGTAAATGCCTCTGCATTCAGCAACAACGCCATCCTGAAAACACTGCCCGTCACATTCCAGTTTGACCTCCACTTAGCCAAAGAGTGGCGATCACCTCGGGTTGTGTAAAATGTGTAAACAAGTGAGGGAGGGAGAGCGCCAGTGAGTGTACGAGGTCTCAGAACCAGCAGGGTTGTGTCTCGGGACAGCACCGACATTGGTGGATGAACGAACACTTCTATGGCAGCAGTAGCACAAAGTTATCTGCTACACGGATGAGGAGGAAAGTACTCATTTATGTGCATTCTGATGCCCTTTTTACTTAACTGAGGCGACTTACCACACTTGACTGTCAAGAGGACCCATAAAAAAAAATAGATATCTAGGCTCTGACTGCTGGGCATGGACAGTCCATTTACTGGAAAAGAAAATGTTCATAGGTAGGTAACAAGGGAAGGGAAATCACTAACGGGGTATCTAACCCCTCCCTACTCTGGCTGAAGTCCCTTTCATTAGCATATAGAGTACATTTTACAGTTCTTAAGTACCAACTAAAAGCGAAAAGCAAGAAGGGCAAACATCTATTGCAAGCTTAGGAACAGGATGTGCAGAGAGAACTGGCTGAAGAAAATGCTACAGGCAAAGAAGAAAGCAAAAGGTAAACAGAAGCAATTCCATGCTGAATGAATATTAGAGCTTTCTTAAAGTGACAATCACCAGAAGGTTCAGAGTGACAGTTGGGAGGCTTCAATGTTTAACTTAACAGGTAGCCCTCTATTGAAATCAATAGGGTGGCCTGAATTTATAGAAATAAGCGGTGACACTTAAACGGACCTTCACCCTAAATAAGAGCCTCTTATACGTTGCCCCGACCCTGTACATACAGATTGCTCACATTAAAAATCCTCCTACCTTCATCTATTGCATTTTCTGAGACTTTAAAATACAACTCTGTGAGGTACTCACCTGTAGAGTTGGTATTATATGCATACAGCACATCCTGCTCCCGAATAGCAACATGTGGGTAATCCTCCACCTCAGGCGCCGTGCACTGCAGACATGTAGAAAACAAGCTCCTCTTGGCCCTACATATACCGAGCGACCACCCACAAATCCCCAGCATTGAAAAGCAGTGAGAAGAGAAGCCAGGAGGAACAAACCACCCAGAATAACTGGTAACAATATCTTAAATGATATCACCATACAGGGGATTCAGAATTAGTGAAACCAGGGTGGGGTGGAGCAGGAGGTGCTGTATGCGTATAATATCAACTCTACAGGTGAGTACTACAGAGTTGTATTATTCTAAGCATACAGCACGTCCTGCTCCCGAATAGTCATAACATGTGGGACATCCAAAAGCAGTGTCCATAAGCAAGGTCGGATCCCCAGAAAGGGCAAGGCACAGCGGACAGGAAAGTTGCTGTCACCTGCAAAACTTGCAACAGGCATGACATGAGCAAGGGCTCTAACGTCAGTCTCATAACAGGACCATGAAGGTATGAACAGAGATAGGCCATAAGTCAAGTAATTGACCTAACAAAGAAAAACTCCTGGTGCTGAAGGGCCAGTGGTACCCAAGCACCCATGGTAACGGCGTAAACAGTAAAGGGGAAGAATCACTCCCCTGAAGGGACATAGGTCAGTGTAGTGACCCAACCAGCTCATAGGCAAGGAAGCCTTGTGGCAACTCTTGTAACCCCCCCAAAGGGAAACAGAAAAAGGTCACCTGACCAAGGCAGGAATACAGACTCTTAATTATCAGGAAGCCAAGGCTTCCTCAGGATCAGGGGGCATCCAGAAGGATTGATCCAAGGGCGCTGGTATAGATATCAGGCGCATACCTAAGGAGGTGCCTGTAGACTCCAAGAACAGCAGTCCCCCTAAAGGCCAAGAAAGCCGGCATGGGGAGAAGTGCAAAAACCTGTAGAGGGATGTAGGTCCTCATATTAGTATTATTAGTCTAGCCATGGGCTTGTTCTTAAAAGACTGAAGCAAGGTCTAACTGACCACCTGGACCGGAGTCCCAGCGTAAAAGGAACACCCCCAGGCATGGGGTGTCTGTAGTCGTATATATCTGTACATGTATATGTATGTATACTTCGAGTCAGGGTTAAGCAACCAGATCCATCGTCTCAGGCACATGTCTGACGGAGTCAGGAGGCCCCAGAGAAGAGGGCTGGACTACAGGGCAGCTGAGACAGCATCCAGGCAGGGTCCCCAGGAAGTCCGCAGGGTAAAAATGAAAATTGATCCCCACAGGGACTATGGAACTACTGGGGGAAATGCAGCTAGGGTGACAGAACCAGACTCCTGCAGGAAGGCCAGGACAAAACCTACACCTTCAGAGTCCCCGGATGGGGAACCAACCCCAACTTACGCTGTAATGACTTTAAAGGCCCTGGGAATCGAGAACTTCTAACAGGGAAGAGACTAAGGCCCATGCCAATCAAAATGGGATACCACAAGCCGTTAGACATAGTAAGGGGAAGCTGGGGAGCTAGCTCCCGATCCCCTCTCATACTAAAGGCATCCAGAAGATGAGGCCCGTCCCCAAGGGGCGAATGAATCAGCAGTCAATCCCCAGACAGGAGACCTTATATTGGAAACAGGAAGAGACCCGATAAGGGCAGGACCGCACCCTAACCAAGATATCACAATTCAGCAGCCTTCAGCAGAGGCGTCTGCGAATCATTACTCCCAAGGCCGCCTAGGCCATAGATCCCATGGGACTCTCTATCAGGCCAACCATGCGCAGAACCCACCAGTAGGGTGATGAAGAGAAGGCATATGGATTAACAAGGCTATGCCTAAATACTCAGCCCCCCTGACCAGAGTCAGAATATTCTGGGGCAGTAGAACAAGGGCAGAGGCCCTGTGTCAGGAGGGAGACCCCTCAGAGCCACGCTAGGCTCCCCGGGCAACACCGGGATAGCATAACCTGCCGCTAAGGGCATCCATTGAAGAGAATACCGCTGAGAAGCAGGGGGGGGGGGATGGGTAGACCCCCGCCTAAGACAGGATCAGGGACCCTCCAGAGGTAGCAACCTGTCACAAACTTTAGACCAGCATTAAAAACAGGCCATTGTCTTTCAACAGACCAGGAGTCCCCCATACACCGACCGATCCTGACGGGGGACAAGGCCAGCCATATAGAGTAAACGGGGGCCCACCATTTCAACAAGCCTAGCAGGTAAGATGGACCCTCTAGGGCAGTGGTCCTCAAGGCCCACCAACATGTCATGTTTTTTGGATCTCCAAATAGCCAGCTCTATTGCTCTGCAGCTGCACCAATTACTCCACCTGTGCATCTTTGTGGAGATCTGCAAAACCTGGCCTGTTGGGTGGGCCTTGAGGACAGGGTTGGGGACCACTGCTCTAGGGGGCCCAACCTAGAATCCCTGGGGGTTGTGGAAGGATTTCCCCATTCCCCAGCCAAACCTGCGAGACTTGGTACCCATGGTGACCATTCGCTAGGAGATGCTGGTAAGGAAGGGGAGTGCCCCCCTGACGGGGCCCTCGCATATGGGAAGCTCAAGAGGAACCACCTTACCAAGAAGGCATGAGCACAGACCAAGCACCGGCGTGCTGGGACATATGTAGGTTCAGTAACCTACTGCGCCGAAGAGCCCAAGGGCTCGGTATATAAGTGACATCTTGATGTGCCGCCAACGAGCCCACCAGTCGCCATCCCGCCTGGTGAAGGTAAGGCGCCAGTAAAGGGGGGCAGAGCCCCCGTAACCAGGGGTCCCCTAATGCAAGAGAAGAAGGCTGCAAGCCTAAACCGATTTCCCAGGAACAGGGGATAGCGGATAAGGGACCATGAGGGGATGAGGTGGTTGAGCAACCATCCAGTAGCTCCCAAGGGACACTGTCGGCCAACCGACCCACTTGGTCTGATGCAGAGACTGGGGAGTAAGGAAGGCGACCCGGTAGGTCCCAACGCAGACGCCCCACCTCAGGCGTGTCCCCAGTCACGCCAGGCTCGTAGCCTGGGCACAAAAGAGAGGCCCCAAGTAATGCCTCCATCCGCAGGGTTGATCCTGCGACACTGTCTAGAAATAGTCTTGGCGTCCAGCAGACCCCAGGGAGACTAAGAAGATCTAGAGCTTCGCAAGAGGCCAAAAGACCCCCCCCCCGCAGGGGGACCGTGACCTAAGACAGTTGTCATATATGGACTAGCTGTGAAGGTAGAATTGCTAAGCCTGCCATAGGCCAACGCGGTCCAGAATGCCTCATACTGTTGAGGGGGGGAGGAAGGAAAATATAGAGGCCAAAGTCCCATACCGTTAAGGCAATTAACAAGTGCACCCAACACTGTAGGCCCAGTCCTGCCTGTGCCAATTTTAGAAGGGAAGGCAGGGACTAGAAGCACCTTGACCTAGAAGCACCTTGCTGGGCGGCACCTTGGGGGCCGCCCAGCAAGAACCCATCCTGAGCCCAGGGGGATTACATCCCGGAACCACCAGAAGGAGAAGGCATATTCCTGGATGCGAGACAGCTGTGGCAGTCGTCCCCTCGCCCAGACGGGCGAGGGCACCCCTTCATGCTTGAGAGGTTTTGGCAGATTTGGACTTGGTCCTGCCAGAAGGCCCACGGCGCTGCCTGCCCCGTGTTGGAAATCCACACCGAACAGCTGGAAACACCTCAGATTCACATTTGACACCAACCTAGGGAGGTGGAGGGGTGACCCTGCCTCGTGGAGGCCGGAGCGGCCTTCTGCGGAAGGGTGCTATAGCCTTTTTCCCAAAAAGGTCCAAGTGGGCCCCGAATAACCGCCGTCCTCTGAATGGAAGGCAAGTGAGCCTTTTTTGTGGCTCCATTGGCACCCCACTGTCGCAGACAGACCAGGCGGCGAATGGCTACCGCAAGTGCTGAGCTCCTAGCACACATCTTAATGGTGTCATCCAGTGCCAATAGAATAAACTTCACAAAGGCTTCGCAGTCTGATAGCGCACTAAACACCCACCAAGGGAGGTCCTCAGGGCGGTGATCTAATATCTGACGAGTCCTGACGGCCACCGCTGTGATGGCCGCGGCACAAACCGGGCACAGGGCCGTCCCAGCACACGAGAAGGCGTGTGAGGCTAGTCTGTCAATGCGCCGGTCCTCAGCATCCCGAAGGGTATGGTAAAAGGGAGCAGTCATAAAAGGGGGGTTTGTGACCCCTATAACCGGCACGTCCCACCACCAGGGGAGCTGACCATAAATTGACCACATCAGGGGGAAAAGGGTACTTCCATTCCCAGGCCCCTGGAATCCCTTTGAGCTTACAAGGCGATTCCCATTCCTGGGATATAAGATTCTGGAAATGTTCCTGTTCTAGGAAGTCCAAGCGCGGCGGAGCTGTATGGAAACTCTGCCTTTTCGGCTTGGGGATCTCCCCACGAGGGGAGATTGACAAAACCTCAAAAATCTTGATAAGGATTTCATCTGTGTCACACAGACCCCAGGAACCAGGCTCAGATTCATCACGGCCCGCAGGCATCCCATGGGAGGAGCCCGAGTCTGAAAATAGCTCACCTTCCTCAGAAGGGTCAGGGCCCTGCATATCAGCAGAATCATCGGTATCGTCAGGAACCGGAGAGCCTGGAGGAGTCAGGGACCACTTTTTACCAGGGCCCATACGCTCTGGCAATCCAAAAAGCACCTGCTTCGCCGTGGGCAACGCTCGCGGCACCTCTTTCAGGTCATCCCCGCTGGAGTGGGACTCGTCATGAGTGATATTTGGGAGCGGGGAGACGGGGGTGAGGAAGGGAGGGTTCTCTGTTAGCAAACCTGCCTGTTCTGCACACTGTCCGCAGACCTGTGCCCTGTCAGCCTCAGCCAGGGGCTGGCCACACACTGCACACAGCTGGTCACGTGCCGGAGGGACGCCGGTTCCATAATTCTGAAATGCCTCCATATGGTGATTTTAAGCAGTATGACGCAGGGATTTATGCAATAGGCAACCCTGGATGCCCCAAACCCGCTAGTAATGTGGGAGAATTTGTAAAGAGGACCCGTTGTAATATAAGTTAGGCCGGGGACGGCAGCGAAGTCTTGGCGTCTGAAAGACCTAATGGGACAAGGGGAGTGGAGTCAGTGCCATGCGCTGTCTGAACAAACATAGAACCATGCCGCCCCGGAGGGACTTACATGACCAAGGGAGGAGGCGAGCCACACCACGCGCGCGCGAAGATAGAGATAATGGCGCCAGTGAACCTCGAGGGGATGGCCAGGCCGTAACGCGAGGCGCGTCATGCCAAGTCTCCGCCTCCCCCAAAGAGCGCGAAGCGGCAAAGTAAAACAGCGGAGAATAAGCAACCTCTAATGCCGACACACTGGAATGAATCTGCCGAGGCAGACTGAAAGTAAGAAAGACTGCTCGCACTGTACAGCGAGGCGCGACACTGACCCCCTGATTAAAGGAACAAGGTCTAATGGCGAAGGGGAACTAGGGGCTGCCACACACCCCCCCCCCCCCCCTTTCTTTTCCCCCCAGTTATGGGAGGGAGCGAGGGGAGAAGCTGACGGTGTCCGTGGACTGAGTCTGTGAGGGGCATGGGCAAAAATGCGAGTGGGGCATCCTCTAGAGGCTCAGCATCGGCCTGACTGCCTACCCTATCGAGGGGGATTGCAGAGGAGCACAGCTCCATTCAGCACACCAGGTGCTACCTACCTTCACCCGACCCGCGCAGCCTAGGCCGGGAGGCATATTTCTTCTGAAGAGGACGGGTGGAAATAGTCCCACAGGACCTTGGGCCATAAGGCCCGCTCGCCTGCGAGAGCATGATACTTGATGTCTTCGCAGTTCCAGCACTGCAGAGAAATCTGGGGATTTGTGGGAGGTCCCTCGGTATATGTAGGGCTGGGAGGAGCTTGTTTTCTACATGTCTGCAGTGCACAGCGCCTGAGGCGGAGGATTACCCACATGTTATTACTATTCGGGAGCAGGATGTGCTGTATGCTTAGAATAGTGGACCAACACCCAGGCTTTTGACTATTCTGGTTTTGGTCCACTTCCCCAGGGCACCCCGATCGGGGGTGCCCCCCTATGTGAAACCCCCAAGGATCACCCGATTCAACTCACCCCGCTCCTACAGCACATGCGGCCGCTCGTCCAATCAGCACGCTTGGAGCTGCTGAGCTATGCGCGTCAAAGCTCAGCGGCTCCGAGCACGCTGGCGGCTGCATCTCGCACTTCCCTCTAACAGGGAGTATGCCCGCGCCCTGCTAGAGAGAAGCGCAGGGCGTACTGTTGGACCGGGATCCAGGTAAGGTTTGCAAACATCCTGGGAGGTTTCACAGCGGGGCATCCCGATTTTGGATTATAGATCCTCCTGGGTGTTGGTCCACTTTGTGCAGTCAAGATGGTGGCCCATGGAGGTGCATCCAAGATGGTGGCCCATGGAGGTGCAGGCTGCTTGCAAACGAAGTGTCTGACTGTGCAGCTCTGCATTTTTGGACTGCTGATCTTTTCCAGACCCCAGCTCTGTGCGTGCAAAATACAGCTATAACCCTGCCCCCTGTACTTTATCCCCCTCTCCTCAGTATGTGATGCTACTGAGCCAAGATGGCGGCGCCCGTATCCTAGAGAACAGAGTTGCAGGCCAGCGAGGGAAAAAACCTAAGTTAGTTACCTGGTAACTTTTTATCTAAACATCCGTAAGGGCAGCATACGCCCGAGACCTCTGGGCTCCTCCCATCGAGGGGAGCACATGACCACCAGCAAAGAAAGTCTCAACTCCTCCCTCTCTTCCCCAGTTGTTGTAGAGATCTAAAGGAGAGAAAAAAAAAAAAAAACAACAAAGACCCACGACTCCCACCACATACTACTATAAATACAACCCTAGGTCTAAAGTAATAAGGGGGGGGGGGGGGATGGGGGGGAGTAGGTGTATGCTGCCCTTACGGATGTTTAGAAAAAAAAAAAGTTACCAGGTAAATTACCGTATTTGCCGGCGTATAAGACGACCCCCCAACATTTCCACTCAAAATATAGAATTTGTTATATACTCGCCGTATAAGACTACTCCCTCTTCCGCACACCTTTCACACAAACAACCAAATAACCAACCAAAAAAACAACCTGAGCATGTTAGCAGGGCTCACCTGAGTAAAGTGTCATAGCAACATCCATTCCTCTCCTCTGTGCTGGAAGCAGAAAGCCATTTAGCTGTCCCTGTGTCACCTCCACTCAAATCCCATCTACCAATAGGAAGAGGCAACAGCCCGGCTGCGCCGTCTGCTGGAATAGGGAGTGGGGGCGGCGAGAGCAACCCCTGCGGAGGATGCATAGCTGCATGATTCTTTGTGCAGAGCACCACCTGCAAACAACCCCCTGACCAGTGGTCTACAGCATCATGGCGGACGCTTCCCTCTGGCCATGCCAGAGCCGAGCCACAAGAAAATGGCCGCTACTCAATAAATGGGCACAGGACGAGGCGGCCACGACAGAGCTGGGAATAGAGAGATGGGACAGAGCTGGGACAAAGCGGGGAACAGAGATGGGATTGGACAGAGCTAAGAGTTGAAGCAGGGAAAGGTGGGTTTTTACAGGTGCCCGGGTGGGGGGGTTCACACAGTGGGGGCATCCCGATTCAGGATGCCCCAGGGAAAAAGCTGACTGGTGAAAAAAAGGCGCACTCAGTCATCTGCAACTATCCCAGGAGGCTGAGCGACGCACAATCATAAATGTCCTGCTTCATGCACTGTTTTATATCCGCTGCGCAGCTGCAAACAGAACTATGCAGGGCCAAACTAATGCATAGTCCTGCTTGTTGCTGCCCGGAGGATATTAAACAAACATTTGCACATTCAAATATGTCACATATAATAGGCAACTGCTACCAACTACCACCTAAAATGTATCCACATGTCCAAAGGCTTTTTATACAAACATATGTACCGCCTTAGACTGCAACATATTTTCTGAAACCCATTTACACTACCAATACTGTCCATTATCTCTTTCAGCTTCTAACATCTACATCTTAGAGACAATAGCTGTGTCCAAAAGAAAAGTAGAAGGGACTCTGTGCCCCATTCACAGCAGTAAGACTTCTGGGCTACATACTGCCTTGTAGTTCCCTGTGGCCAACTTTGGAAACAGTTCAAAGTTTAGTATAGTGAAGTTTATTTGGAAAACAAGTCCAACATAAATTCACTGCATTTCAAAATACAAGAGTGCAGTATCAATGGCTACGTAAATACTTGCCATCTGGGGTTAAACAGAAACACGAAATACGTTTCCTCACCTGTAAAGCAGATCCACAGTTTAGCAAGTCAGTAGTATAGGAAGAATGTAGCAAAAGTATCTTGAGACCGCCTCAAGACTGTCTTCCCCCTGTCTGCTTTGTCCTGTAGCCTTTGATGGGCTTACCTGTGTAATCCAGGCCCAGAGAACACTTATAAATGAGGGAGATATACACTCCTTCCACTGTTTTACCCGCTGCATACCTACACCTGTTAGATGCCCAGTCTGAAACTTAAAAAGGAGCACTATGGCAAAAACACTGACCAATAATCAAAATGAACATACATCCAGAGAAGTTGTAGCTCCACACAGCTCAAATGCTTGACCAAATTGAAAGCAGGGTTAGGTTGGCGCATTCCTGAACAGAGTTGCAGCCCAGTGGGGGAAAGAATAATAAGTTAGTCACTAAAAACTTAAAATATATTAATTTTAGATGCTGGGGAACAGAGTTTGGGCTTTTCATTAAATCACGCTGAAGGTCCGGTTTAAGGGAAAACTCCTTTGTTAAGTTTTGAGTTCTGCCTTATTGTTTCCCCCATTTGGAACGTAAAATAATCATGTGTGTTCGGATTGTGCCCCCAGACCCATGATTTACTTAGCACGCTGCTTCCATTCTCATATTCCTGGCAACTCCATTTTGCTACAGCGTCATGACCTTGAGTAAAATCAATGGCTAAGCAGCCTAATGACTTATCTAGCGGAAAATGCTGCCAGTAACCCTGTTGCTACTAAAACAGAAGACCGATCCTTCCAAACTTAAAGCGGACCTTCACTCTAAATAAGAGTCTATCTTATATGTTTCCCACACCCTGTACATACAGATTGCTCACATTAAAAATCATCCTACCTGCATCTACTGCATTTTATAAGCCTTTAAACATCCAAGATGGCGGCTTATGGAAGCTGCCATTTTTGCAGGCAGCCTGCAAACAGGAAGTGCCTGCAAACAGGAAGTGACTGTGCTGCTCTGCATTCTGGGACTGCTGACCTTTCCCTGACCCCAGCTCTGCTCTGTCTGAGCAAAGCACAGCTATAACCCGCCCCCCTGTACCTTATCCCACTCTCCTCTCCTCAGTAAGTGTGATGCTTCTGAGTCAAGATGGCGGCGCCCGTATCCTAAATTCCCGAACAGAGTTGCAGCCCAGTGGGGGAAAGTATAATAAATTAGTGACTAAACATGTAAAATATATTAATTTTAGATGCTGAGGAATTGTTTTTTAAGAGTTTGGGCTTTTCATTAAATCATGGTGAAGGTCCGGTTTAAAGTAAATTTTAGAAGGGGGTAAACCAGTCAATCACACCTTAGCCAATCAGATTATTAGCAAGCTAGAGTGAGGAAGTCTATGAGATGTACTCAAATGTACCACTTTGTGTACATAGCTAAGTAAAATATTATTATGGAAAAAATGCTCTTATATAATAGATGCAAAACAATAGCAAATTAAATAAAAAAAAAAAAAACAAACCAATAAGTACAGCACACTGAAGACATTTTCTCACACAATTAAAACTTAAAAATGCCATACCAAAGAGGAATTAGCCCTAACCCTTAAAGTGGACCAACACCCAGGATTTTGACTATCCTGGGTGTCGGTCCACTTAGGTGGGGCACCGGGTGCCCCGCTGTGTGAAACCCCCCCGATCGCCGCAAAAACTCACCTCTCCCCACTCCCACGTGACCTCGTCCGGCCAATGACAGCGCTCAGAGCCGCTCTGGTATGCGCGTCCAAAGCCGCTTGGACGCGCATACCAGAGCGCTGTCATTGGCTGCGTCTCTCGCTTCCCTCTAACAGGGAGCGCGCCGGCCATTCACAAAACAGCCGGCGTGGGAGCGCGCCCTGCTAGAGGGAAGCGAGAGACGCGGCCGCGTCTCGCGCATGCGCCGTTGGATCGCCGGTAAGGTGAGGATTGTGGGCCTCCTGGGGGGTTCCTCCCCGCGGGACATCCCGATTTCGGATCTGATCGGTCCGGGTATTCCCCAGCATCTAAAATTTATATATCTGATGTTTTTAGTTACTTTTTATTCTTTCCCCCACTGGTCTGCAACTCTGTTCAGGACTCTAGGATACGGGTGCCGCCATCTTAGCTGAGTAACATCACGTACTGAGCAGATGAGAGGGGTCAAAAGTGCAGGGGCGGGGTTATAATGGTTACATTCTGCTTTTCAAAGAAAGTAGAGCTGGGGTCAGGTAACTGTCAGCAATCCCAGAAAGCAGAGCGGCACAGTCAGAAGATACTTCCTGTTTGCAGGCAGCCAGAGATTCCATGGGCCACCATCTTGGATGTTTAAAGTCTCAAAACACAGTAGATGCAGGTAGGAGGATTTTTAATGCAGGTAATCTGTATGTAGGGGGTGGGGAAAACATAAGAGGGTGAAGGCCTGGTTTAAATCTCTGCTGACCCAACAGCGCATGAGTACAGCCAATCAGCATGGTCCAGAGACCTCTTGTCTAAGGGGCGAATGAAGCCTTGCGCACCAACTGCTGCATCCTTGAGCCTCTAGCTGGAGATGTGCCATGACAGCCATTTACAAATGCCTGGCACAAAAACACGACTGGCCAAACGTACAGTATACAGAATAGTGGGCCAAGCATGCATTGTTGGATAGCCGAATAGGTAGGTTTTATTAGGATTCAGCAGGGCATTCTGGGGTGAGAATCAGGAGGCCCTAAAGATGCTTTTGGCCCACTTTAAGATTGGGAACAATGTCAGACTCCAGTGGGCACAAAGTCTTCATCCTTGGGGCATCCCAAACAGGGATGTCCCACTGTGAAACCTGAGGTTGCTGAGTAAACTCCCCTAGCCGGCAAACACGTGTCAGCATCCCCCACTATTCCTCCATGCAAAGTACATACCCACACCAGGCTTTGTCCATGATTGACTTGGGCATGCACAGGTGGGGGCAGTAAGCAGTGCAAGCTCCATTCATGCTTGATAAGTTACTTTGGATGCAGAATGATGGACAACCCAGTGGGATGATACGAGAACCTTTTGCTGGTTACAATGTACAATGGAACAACAGTAGGCAGGAAATGTGCGCCATTGTTACTACAATTTCTACATAAGAATGCCACTCACAACCTACAACTCACGACCAACAAACCTTTTTCTTTTCAAGGTTCCGCAGCTTCTTGTCCAGGATGCCCAGGATCTGTTTCATGGCCTCACTCTGCACGCTCCCAGCACTGGTGGGTACCTCGCCGGAGCCCGACACAGCCTTGCTGCTTGTGGCTGAGGGCATCTAGAAAGAAAAGGGAGGCAGCAATCACATAAGTATGCTCGTTACTAGATAACACAGCACCCAGAAAGGGCTGGCAAAAGCTGAACGGGGGGGGGGGGGGGGGGGGGTGCATGCCCTCCACGATGTACCTGCCAGTGACCAACTATTTACAGACTAACATTGCACTTGCAGGAAGTGATATAGGATGCAACTATTTACAGACTGAGCTTGCACTTGCAGGAAGTGATATAGGATGCCTTGATGTGTGAAACCCCATTATCGCCCGTCTTCCTTACCTTTCCTCAAGCTCACAGTGCAGCTCATTACTGCACATATTGATTGGCTGGAGAATCTGAACAGAACTCCCGATGGTCTGCTACTTCCACGACACATGCACAGTCTGTGTTGCATTAATGCCCAGCAACCCATTGTGACATAGCAAGGCACTGGCCAACTGACCCAATCTGATGCCAGCCATTCAGATACATTGGTGGGTGCACGCAGCATCTGGGAGTGTTGGTGACACCACTAATCGGAGATTGACTTGAGGCGGAGTATGCAGGCCATTTCAGGGGTGTCACAGCAGAGCATCCTAAATCAGGATGCCCCTGGGACAAGCTGTAAACCAGCCCAGATTACAGGGGTTTTGGCCTGTTTAAAAGAAGCTAAAACCACCTTGCTATAACCACCTTGATATTAATGGTAGGTCCAGCCCAGACCCCTCCCAAGGTAGGATTTAGGACATTTGCAACTCAACCTCTCCAGCTCATTCTAGTTAGCTGTAAAGGAGACTCCTGGAAATAAATGAAGAGCTACAATCAACAGCTCCAACAACCCACTGTGACTCCTAATGGGAAGCACACTCTGCTAGCTTTCCTACATTAAACAGAAGCAGCTCCTGGCCTAGACTCGAAGGGGCCAGTGGTCTACTTCGGTTGGGCATTACCCCCTACAAAAAATAAAAACCTCAAATGGTGTAGAACACAAGGTAGCAGGGGGTGCAGCCAAGCAGAGCACTCACCATTCAGCTTTACTCACCGTACTGAACTCAAATGGTATCCGCAAGGCAATTGGCTGGAGGCTAGTGATTGCACCATGGGAACGGAAAGGGGCATTTAAAGTGGACCAAAACACACCTATGAGTCTATAAGACTCCAGGGCAGGCATACTCGCTCCTCCCAGGGCATCCAGATTCAGGGTGCCCCACTGTGTCAAACCCCCTAGGCCGCCCAAAAACTCACCTTCATTCCTGGTCCAACAGCAAATGCACGAGAAGTAGCAGCATCCCCACTTTCCCTTTATCAGAGCGTGTACCCGTGCCAGGCATTTGTGAATATCTAGTAAAAATTCTTCCAATACTTACTTCCCACACTTTAGGTTCATCCAACTCTGTAGCACCAACAAAAAGCCAATATCCAGCCTAGCCTTAGGGACCCAACTTTCCTTAGAACTTGCCGACAACTGATCTAGCTGTGCAGTAAACAAAATACCCTACGCCTATGGCACAGCAAGATAACTGCTGATCTTACAAAAAGTAGCATCTCTTGTTCTTCAGGAGGCAGGGCACCTTTTTTGAAGGGAAACCGCTGCACACTATCGCTTGACACACACTGAAGCTGCTGTGTGTGGGCAGGCATTTTCTGTCCCAATTAGAAAATGATGCTAAGAAAGTAAGAATCCAACAACTTTCCCGGAGAATGAGCAAGGGGGTGATCTAGTGTCCGAGTCCACAGCTACTGATGATGCTCTGACGGGCCAGCAATCAATGGGGCGCACTTGGCCTATTTTAATCGGTCCAATGCAGTGTTTCAAACCAGTAGAAAAAAACAACAAAAATAATTCGGAATACAAATCAAAACAATAGTGTGGGATTTGAGCAAAGAGGTTGGAACCAATGGAAGGTTCTTGTTCATTCAGAGTAGGTTATGCCTGTAGAAAGAAGGGGGAAAAAAAAAAAGTCCATGCAACTGAACCTGCATTGTCCTGATTTGCGGGACTCCCGTGTGGTTCACTGGTGATGGCATCAACACAACCAATGCACCAAAAAAAAAAAAGTTTGTGCAAGGAGTCTGTTTCACTTCTAGATGCTGGCCATTGGTCAGATGTGTATGATGGAGCGACATGACAAAAGGATCCTGTCGCCTAAAGACCACCTCAAAACAACCCAATAGCATCCCTGATAAGCTGCTTGTGCTCACCTGGGATTTCATATTGCCAGCCCTGTTCCCTGGCTTATGGAGCACTAATGCACAGGGCGACATCCCATATAGAGTCAATCCCGGCGGATTTCATAAAAACAGGGCATCCCAAATTGAGTTGTCTTGGGGACAAGGAGCAAACCACAGGATTGTCAAAATCCCAGGTTTTGGTCCACTTCAATGGATAGGGCGAGTATAGTGGCTGTATGATGGGGTATACAGCAGGGCATTCCAATCATGATGCCTTAAGTGAAAGGCAGGGCTCACAGAGCAGGGCATCCCAATTTGAGATGCTTTGGGGTAAGGAGGGTTTCACAGAGCATCCCAAGTAGAGATGAGTTAGGGGCAAGTGGGGTCACAGTAGGGCATCCCAAATCAGGTTGGCCAAAGGCAAGAACCAAAATCCTGGATAGTCTAAATCCCCGGTTTTGATCCACTTTAATGTGTGAGGCGAGAATAGTGGCACTCACAGGGGAGTTTCATACATCGGGGATGCCTTGAGGGCAAGGGGGTTCACATGGTGGGGTACCCCAAATTGAGATACCTTAGGGGGAAAAGGTGAAGTTTACACAGGGCATACCAATCAGGATGCCTCACGAGCAAGGAGGGGGGCTTACAACGCCAAACACCCAAAATAGAGATGCTTTAGGAGCAAGGAGGGTTTCAAATAGCCAGGAGTCCCAAATCTGAGATGCTTTAGGGGCAAGGAGGGTTTAACATGACAGGGCATCCCAAGTCAGGATGACCAGGGGAGTCTTGGTCTATAACATCAAACCTAGGAGGGTTTAACAGCAGGGAATCCCAATCAGGATACCTTATGGGCATGGGGGAGGTTACACACAGCAGGGCATCCCAAATCAAGACGCTTAAGGGGCAAAGAGGGTTTAAAATAGCAGGGAATCCCCAACTGGGGGTGTTCATTTAGTGGAGCATCCCAAATCAGGATGCCTCAGAGCCATAATCCAAACCTGGGGCATTTCCCCCGATTCCCTCGGTGGGCATTTTAAAACGAAAGTTACCCCCAAAACCGGGTATCTAGCCCAGACATCCGCCATTACCAGCACCACCACCCCTAATGACTAACACAACGGCAGGCAACAGAGGATGCCAATGTCCGCAAAGTCTGCTGAGACTTGTAGTTCCACAGGCCCGCTAATCACAAAGCACGGCGCACGCCCCGCGTGTCGCACTGTCCCTCCCGCTCGCACCTTCCAGGATCACCGCGGAGCGTCGGTCACGGGGCCTGATGGTTTCACGCTGTGCGAGCTGAGAGACAGAAAAGAGTCGCCGCCGCCCCGCCACAGCCGCCTCACCGAGCTAATGAGGCCGAGCCACAGGAAGCGGAGGGATTTACACAGCCGGGGGCCTATCCGAGCAGGCCTCGCAGATGCCTGATTAGACGACAATGGCAAGCGACGCCAATGGGGCAGGCCTAATGGCGCTCTCGTGGAACGGTTTCCGCCGCTCGTAGCTGGCTCACCTTTTGCCTTAGGCTGTCGCGTTCGGCGTAAATGGCTGAAGATTCCTCAGGCGGGGGCGGGGGCAGTCTAAACGGACAATGGACGGCTATGTGCTGAGGCGAGGGGGCCTCCCAAACATGGGGCTGCTGAGACAATGCCTGCTTGCTATTGTTATACTGTAATAACGTGCAGTTACAGAATAAAGAGCGTATTATAATATTACAAATAATATTTCCATAGCGCAAACACACTGCGCAGCACGAATCCAGTGTATGAAGGCAAACACTGACCGGAAATTATTCTCTAAAGTCCTCCATGAGTATATTCTTATTTATATCCCAGAATGATGTCCTTGAGGTGCGGAGCTGATCTAGTATTTTTTAATCTTTTCCTTTGTTAGAAAATGTGAGTTTTATAGAAAAAGTATTTACGATACCATACCTCCCAAGTGTCCCTGATTTGGAGGGACTGTCCCTCTTTTGAGTCCATGCCCCCCTGTCCCTTGTTGTTCTCATTTGCCACTCCTTGGGGTATAATATGCAGATCTGTATCAATAAATGATCATAATTTGCCTGTTTAAAGTCTTTATTTTAAACCGGACCTTCACCATGATTTATAGAATAGCCCAAACTGATTCCCCAGCATCTAAAATTAATATATTTAAGTTTTTAGTCACTTACTTATTATTCTTACGGGCGCCACCATCTTGACTCAGAAGCATCACACTTACTGAGGAGAGGAGAGTAAATATAGTTATAGTAAAGTACGGGGGGTGTTATAGCTGTGCTTTGCTCAGACAGAGCAGAGCTGGGGTCAGCGAAAGGTCAGCAATCCCAGAATGCAGAGCAGCACAGTCAGAAGGCACTTCCTGTTTGCAGGCTGGCTGATGCTCCATGAGCCACCATCTTGGATGTTTAAAGGCTCATAACAAGTAGTAGGTGCAGGTAGGATGATTTTTAATGTGAGCAATCTGTATGTACAGGGTGTGGGAAACATATAAGATAGGCTTTTATTCAGGTGAAGGTCCCGATTAATGTGAGCAATCTGTATGTACAGGGTGGGGGAAACATATAAGATAGGCTCTTATTCAGGGTGAAGGTCTGGATTAATGTGAGCAATCTGTATGCACAGGGTGGGGGAAACATATAACATAGACTCTTATTCAGGGTGAAGGTCCGCTTTAACTGTTATAATCTCTTATCCATCCCTCAAGGAGGGGTTGCGGCCTAATTTAACTAATGTCCCTCTTTCCCACCCTGAAAAGTTGGTAGGTATGCTATCATCAATCTGTTGCTATTAGTATCTGTACACCAAGTTTGTACATGGAGCCCTAGAAACAGGTGAGTGTTGTTGCTGCACCCTGTGGGGAGGGTTCACACAGCAGGGTATCCCGATATGGCCGGTATCTGGCCCTGGAATATTTGATGCTGTGCCGCTGATTAGCTGATCTCAAGAATGTCTGATGAGTGCACGCTTCCGCACCCAGCCCATCTGAATGACGCAGCTACAGGGATGCGGTGGCCAGCGATCACATCATGGGAGCCACCGATAAAGGTGATTTTACTTGATACCCCAGGGAGTTTCACACAGTGGGACATCCCACTATAGGATGCCCTGGTGGCAGGCTTAGGGCCCTGGAGTCTTTTAGTTTCCTGGGGTGGCCCCAAAGGGTTTTGATCCGCTTTAAAGTCATTGTCCAGACTTAAACCAGACTTACACCATGAATTATTGCAAAGCCCAAACCCTTAAAAAACAATTCCCCAGCATCTAAAGTTAATATATTTTAAGTTTTTAGTCACTTATTATTCTTTCCCCCACTGGGCTGCAACTCTGTTCAGGACTTTAGGATACGGGTGCCGCCATCTTGACTCAGAAGCATCACAGTTACTGAGGAAAGGAGAGTGGAATAAAGTACAGATGGGCAGGTTATAGCTGTGCTTTGCTCAGACAGAGCAGAGCTGGGGTCAGGAAAAGGTCAGCAATCCCAGAATGCAGAGCGGCACAGTCAGAAGGCACTTCCTGTTTGCAGGCTGCCTGATGTTCCATGAACTGTCATATTGGATGTTTAAAGGCTCATAACATGCAGTAGATGCAGGTAGGATGATTTTTAATGTGAGCAATCTGTATGTACAGGGTGTGGAAAACATATTAGATAGACTCTTATTCAGAGTGAAGGACCGCTTTAATAAGAAAGCTATACTTACCTTTTGTCCCCCCACAGTTGATCACTCCTTATCTGAATCTTACATGATTGCTAGATCACAGTCCTGTGCCATCCAAGCCTGTCACATCCGGTTTCATGGCAGTCCCTAGCCATCCATCCGCTCCTCCTTGCTCTAACCATCCATCCATACATCCTCCCTCCCAGGTCCTCTCATCCATCCCTCTTAACCATCTCATTCCTCTCCTTCCAGCTCATCCCATCCATTCCTCTCCCCTCAGTTCTGCCCATCTATCCGCTCCTCATAGCACTAACCATCCCTCCCATCCATTCCTCCCATCCATCCACCTCTTTCCTCCTAGCTCATCCCCATTATCTGCTGATTACAGCTCTAGCCATTCCTCCCTCCCTCCTGCTCCTCCCATACATTCCTCTCTCTCTCTCCCAGGTCTTCCCATCGATCCCTCTCCTTCCAGCTCATCCCATCCATCCCTCTCACCTCAGTTCTGCCAATCTATCTATTCCCCATAGCTCTAGCCATCCCTCCCTCCTGCACCTCCCATCCATTCCTCCCTCCCTGCCAGGTCCTCCCATCCATTCCTCCCATCCATTCCTCCCTTCCAGGTCCTCCCATCCATACCTCTCCCCTCAGTTCTGCCAATCTATCGGCTCCCCATAGCTCTAGCCATCCCTCCCTCCTGCTCCTCCCATCCATCCACCTCTTTCCTCCCGGCTCATCCCATTTATGTGCTGGTCAAAGCTCCTCTCTCCCTCCTGCTCCTTCCATCCATTCATTCCTCCCCCATCTTCTCCTAACTCATCCCTTCTATTCATCCCTCTCCCCTCAGTCCTTCCCATCCATCCACACCTCCTAGCTATAGCCATATACCCATCCCTCCCTCATGCCCCCTGCTCATCCCATCCATTCCTCCTATCCATTCCTCCCTCCTGCACCGCCCATTCATTCATTCCTCCCCCTTCTCCTCCTAGCTCATCCCTCCTATCCATCCCTCTCCCCTCAGTTCTGCCCATCCATCCACGCCTCCTTGCTCTAGCCATACATCCAACCCCCCTGGTCCCCCCCACAGCTCATACCATCCATCCCTCCTATCCATTCCTCCCTCCCTCCTGCTCCTCTTTGCTGATCACATTGCAAATGGGCAGGAAATTTGACATGGGGTGTGGTGAGGGGGTGTGACTTAATTTAAAGTATTGTGGTTTGCCTAGAGGCAGGGAGTTAGACAGGGCAGGGTGGAGAAATAGGGAGGGGAGGGAAGAGGAGTTAGGGGATGGTTGGCAGGAATGGGGATGCAGGGGAGGGAGGATAGTCAATATTGTGGTTTTACTACCATGCGAGGCCTGGCACCTCTGAATTGAATCAGAGAATTATACATAGACTGGGGGGGTGGAGGAGAATTGGGAGTCACTGCCCACTAGATGGATGTGTGACAAACCTTCCAGTGGGCTTAGTCAGGGGCTCCCAAGTACCATTTCACTCGCAATCATTGGTACAAGACAACCTGGTGTATTTGCTGTGCATGACATATATTTACATATATACAGTGAACATTTTCATATATACAAATTATAATCTGTTTCTCGGTATTGGATTACATCCAAGTATCCAATATACTGTAAAGTCCTTTTCTTTGTTGAGGCTGCTTATTGGGTTTTATTCCCAACTCTGAGCACGCAGGCACATAATAAGAAGCGCCAAAACAAGCCCTACCCCAAACTAGCCACACACACTGGAGGCAGAGCAAACCCTGACAGCGTTACCTCTGCTCACAAGAAGACAAGCAGAGAGGAGGACTCGCTCGGAGACGTGCACCCACCGCCTTCCCCCTCTGACAGCCAACCAGTCACCCTGTCAGGGGCAATCTTACTATAGGAGGGCCAAATAACCAGGCTTCCCCAGAGGCAGATGTGAGCTGGTAAGGGGGCGATCTTACTATAGGAGGACCAGATAACCAGTCTTTAACCTGGAAGGTGTGTATGGGGTGGCGTGGAGCTGCAGATTCAAACACTTGTAACAGAAGGAGAAGCTTGTGCTATGGGGCAGACTTCTCAAGGTGTATCTTTACTTCATTTATCTTTGCTTCCAATCATCCTGCACTGCCAGTAAGCTGTAAAGATCCTATTTAAATATATTTGGCCGGGGTTCTGCTTTAACAGTACTGCATGATGTCACTGAGTCCTCTGGCTTTACAGAACATGGCTGAATTCCTCCTGGCTCTCGGGTCCATCCAGCGCCATTGGTGAGCGGAGGTAGATGATGGCAGATATGCAAGTGCAGGCGTGTAGTGAGCGCCACTACCGACAGGTGCGTTTCACTCCACTTGTGTGCATGTATGTCTAGTGCGGGTTAACCCTTTAATCACCAGCGGGGGGCCATGCTGGCCGCTGCAGATTCACTAAGAAAGCTTTGCGTTCCAATCCAATGTATTATTATTTTTCATTTATAAAGCACCCTCCTATTCCGTGGCACTGTACCTAGTATAGATGACAGAAGGAGGGGGCGCAGAACACATACACAGGGTATTAGGAGGCATTCCATCCCAAATTATTGCAGCTGTCATTCCAGCCTTAAAGAGTTACAACACACATAAATTTGACTTTCCCGTGTGTTCCTCTCTGTAGTGGCATCCCGATTCCCCCATTTTGTGTACCCCCCAGGTCGCCCCGTTACACTCACCTTCCTTCCGCTCCCACGGCACAGACTTGGGGTGAGTGTGCTGATTGGCTGAACGGCTCACTCAGCCCCTCACTATCACTCGTCTCTCTCTGGTGCCGAGGACGGCTAAGCAGCCAGCAGCATCCCTCACCCACCTGGCAACAGAGGTTTGACAGCTAGGGGTGAGCGGGGATGCAGCCAAAACGCACAGACGTGGCGAGGGCTCCGGGGAGGTTTCACACAGCAGGGCATCCCAATTTGGACTGGACCATGGGAGACCCTGAAGTTTTTTAGACTACAGGGCCGCCGGTGTTCCTCATTAAAATCTCTTTTTATACCAGACCAACACCCATTTTTACTTTAACATGTGTTGGTCCCGCTGTCTGGTGACTGCAAAAAGCTCGGGAAGGGGGCATCCAGAATGCTGGAGCCCCCTCGGAGCTAACAGCACAGAAAGCTCGTAATACATTCATTACGAGCCCATGGCGAGCAGCCAATCGTGGGACTCCGTTGTCGGCGTGGGCTTGTAACGAATGTGAGTATTACAAGCGTTTTGTGCTGTTAGCAAAAAGCTCGGGGGGCTCGCAGCTATCACCAGGCAGCGGGACCAACACACGTTAAAGTAAAAACGAGTGTTGGTCCAGTTTAAACTCTCCCTCTCCACTGGTATCTTTCCTTCCTTCTACAAGCATACCTCCCAACTGTCCCTGATTTGGAGGGACTGGCTCTTTTCTGAATCCATGTCCCTTTGTCCCTTGCTGTTCCCATTTGTCCCCCTTTTTAAGTGTGA
Organism: Gastrophryne carolinensis; assembly: GCA_027917425.1. Taxonomy (NCBI): domain Eukaryota; kingdom Metazoa; phylum Chordata; class Amphibia; order Anura; family Microhylidae; genus Gastrophryne; species Gastrophryne carolinensis. The sequence continues at coordinate 103,047,398 of CM051241.1, forward strand.
CAGGCAGATCTGCACCAATAAATGATTCATTCGCCTATTCAATGTGTTTCTATTGTTGAAACTTTTATAATCACTAGCTGCTATAACTCCACTCATCAAAAAAAAAAAAAAAAAAAAAACACCTCTGGGGACCTCTGTGCCCTCGCCAGTTACCGCCCAATCTCTCTGGACCCCTCTGCCCTCGCCAGTTACCGCCCCATCTCTGGACCCCTCTGCCCTCGCCAGTTACCGCCCCATCTCTGGACCCCTCTGCCCTCGCCAGTTACCGCCCCATCTCTGGACCCCTCTGCCCTCGCCAGTTACCGCCCCATCTCTGGACCCCTCTGCCCTCGCCAGTTACCGCCCCATCTCTGGACCCCTCTGCCCTCGCCAGTTACCGCCCCATCTCTGGACCCCTCTGCCCTCGCCAGTTACCACCCCATCTCTGGACCCCTCTGCCCTCGCCAGTTACCACCCCATCTCTGGACCCCTCTGCCCTCGCCAGTTACCGCCCCATCTCTGAACCCCTCTGCCCTCGCCAGTTACCGCCCCATCTCTGAACCCCTCTGCCCTCGCCAGTTACCGCCCCATCTCTGGACCCCTCTGCCCTCGCCAGTTACCGCCCCATCTCTGGACCCCTCTGCCCTCGCCAGTTACCGCCCCATCTCTGGACCCCTCTGCCCTCGCCAGTTACCGCCCCATCTCTGGACCCCTCTGCCCTCGCCAGTTACCGCCCCATCTCTGGACCCCTCTGCCCTCGCCAGTTACCGCCCCATCTCTGGACCCCTCTGCCCTCGCCAGTTACCGCCCCATCTCTGGACCCCTCTGCCCTCGCCAGTTACCGCCCCATCTCTGGACCCCTCTGCCCTCGCCAGTTACCACCCCATCTCTGGACCCCTCTGCCCTCACCAGTTACCACCCCATCTCTGGACCACTCTGCCCTCGCCAGTTACCACCCCATCTCTGGACCCCTCTGCCCTCGCCAGTTACCACCCCATCTCTGGACCCCTCTGCCCTCGCCAGTTACCACCCCATCTCTGGACCCCTCTGCCCTCGCCAGTTACCACCCCATCTCTGGACCCCTCTGCCCTCGCCAGTTACCACCCCATCTCTGGACCCCTCTGCCCTCGCCAGTTACCGCCTGATCTCTCTGGACCCCTCTGCCCTCCCAAGTTACCGCCCAATCTCTCTAGACCTCTCTGCCCTCCCCAGTTACCACCTGATCTCTCTGGACCCCTCTGCCCTCCCCAGTTACCACCCGATCTCTCTGTACCCCTCTGCCCCCCCCCCCCCCCCCCAGTTACCACCTGATCTCTCTGGACCCCTTCTCATCCAAGCTTCTAGAACATGTCCACTCAGGACTGGCTTATTATCTGTCCACAAACTCCCTCCTAGGTCCCCTCCAGTCTGATTTCCACTCAAGTCATTCCAGTGAAACTACCCTCACCAAAGTCACCAATGATCTATTAAGAGGAACATTGGAGGCCCTGGAGTCTAATCGAGTTCAACTCCTTCACTCACCTTGTCTCAGAGCTCTCGCCGCATCTCTGCGCCACGGCCACATCCCGGCTCACCTCTAGCCGTGCTTGCACCCATGCCCGGCCTTTCTGAATGGGCAGCGCAGGCACGCAACGGCTAGGGAGGTGAGCGGGGAATGAGGCTGGTGGCGCACTCAGCTCCCTTTGGCACCGCTCGCCTGCTTACCCCCTCAGGTGGCTTAGAAGTCAGCAGCACCGAAGGGAGCATGCTGATTGGCTGAGCGGCCTGTTCAATCAATCAGTGCACTCGTTCTCCCCCAAGTATGCGCTGTGGGAGCGCCAGGAAGGGCGACCTGGTGGGATACAAACAGCAGGGCATCCCAATTTGGGATGCCCCCACTAAGAGGAGCAACACCCAAAAATCAGGTGTTTTGTTCTACTTTAAATGGGGCCCTGTCAAGGCTGTCTTTTAACTCAGTTGGATGCAGCTCGACAACTACTGAAACAGCAAATGGTGCTTCCTTTCTCTAAACCAGGGATGCCCAATCTGTGGCCCAGGGGGTGTAAGCAACCCACACTGCCATCAGTTGCGGCCCCAAGCACTGGAGTTGGAGAGCTGAGCGCGTCTTGCCTGCAGTGCAAGCAGCTGGCCGCTAGAGGACAGTATGCCTCTAGTGGCCGTAGCAGCAAGTGTAGCACCTATGAACTTCTCTGCAGAGGTGGGTGACACCCATGTGCTACTGGTGAGTTGTCCGTGTTAGATGTGTCTTGAGTTGCCTATGTAGACTCTTCCCAGCTCTCCCTGGCTCACCATAGATCACCTGTTCCCACCTTACCTGGGTTCATTTCACCTTCACCAAGCTTTGCATATACATAAAAGCATATGCATACCTTCAAACTTTTCAGGGTAGAAAAGAGGGACATTTGTTAAATTAGGCCACGCCCCCTCATTGATTGATGGCTAGGAGATAGGTTGTAACTGTTACAACAATATAAACACTTTCAAATAGGCAAATTAATCATTTATTGCTGCAGATCTGCATGTTACACCTCAAAGAGGGACAAATATGTAAATGAAGCCACACCCCTTCATTGAGGGATGGAAAGGAGATAGGTTGTAACAGTTACAACAATAGAAACACTTTAAATAGGCAAATGATTCATTTACTGCTGCAGAGTTGCATGTTACACCTCGACAAAGGAGAACAAGAGACGGGGGACATGGACTAAAGAGGTGAACAATCCCTTCAAATCAGGGACACTTGGGAGGTATGCATATGCAATGCTTCAAAGCGGAATAAAAGCTGAAGTGGCCAGCCCTGGAAGATTATCTTCTTTGGGCATCTCAATTGGGGATGCCCCCCCTCCATTTCGCTGTGTAAACTTACCTCGCTGATGATCCCATGGTGACTATGCGAACCCATGGTGGGCATTTCTGTATGTCAACCGGGGGCGCCCAGCATTCAGAATTGATTTGCCACACACAGGGATGCCTCAGTAAAGTGGACCCAAAGCAGGCGTCAGCACTGAGCATACCCAGGCAGGTGAAGGGGCCCCTACACCTTGGGAGGGCCAACCTCTTTCGTTTTCCCCTGGGCAGTCCCTATGCAAGATGCAGGGCCGTGCAGTAACCAAGACTAAGGACTCTCACAGCCAAGGGCAGATTGGCTTTCAGTCCTTCTATTCTTTCATCGATTATTTCGTTCTGCCATTCCTCCTCTTTTCTTCCTTCTTTTTATTTGTAATTCCTTCTGTCTTTCATTTGTATTTTTCTTTCTTTCCATCTATTCTTTTCTTAAATAAATTTGTATCATCTATTCTTCATTTCATCAGTCCTTCTAGTCTTCATTTCTTTCATCAGTCCTTCTATTCTTCATTTCTTTCCTACTTTCATCAGTTTCTCTATTCTTTGTTTCTTTCCTAATAGAATAGATGATACAAAATCCTTTATTTTCGACATGCCCTTTCTTTCTTCCCTTTTATTCTCTGTTTCCTGCCATTCCTTCTATTTTTTGGCGTTTTCTTAGCCCTTCTATTTTATGTTTCTTTCCTTCTATCTTTTCTTCCCATCTATTCTTTCTTCCTGCTATTCCATTTTCTCTTATTTTCCTACTATTCTCTCCTTTTTATGTAATTCCTTATATTCTTGCAGTCCTTCCTTCCTATCTTTTTGGTGCTATCGTTTATTTCTTTTAGTCATTCCTTCTATTATTTCTTTGGCAATATTCGCTATACATGCAACTTTACCTTCATGTTTAAAGTATCATACCACACCCACTTAAACTCTGTTGCCCATGGGCCTGCATATACCTGGAGCTGACCCCAAGTAGACCAAAACCCAGGTGAGTGAAAAACCTGTGTTTTGGGCCACTTAGTGGTTAAACCAGACCTTCACCCTGAATAAGAGTCTATATTATATGTTTCCCACACCTTGTACATACAGATTTCCCACAAACTCATCACCTTACCACCTGTCCCTTGCCGCAATCGCAGGCTGAGACCGCATTCCCGAAATCCCTGCAGCTGTGCGCGCTGCCGCACCCAGCCATTCAGATACGGAACCAGCAGTCCCCACCCCCCATACCGACGTTCAATAGAAACTAACTATTTATAGCGTGCTTTAGCATTTACAGCACAAAGCACTGATTGTGCTGAGAGCCCGCACAAGCGCATTTGGATAAGTGGTGTGGGCGGTCTGGGGGGGATTTCACACAGCTTTCAGGTTAGAGGACCAATCAACTGGATATTTCAGATCCACATTACCTTTGTGCATGTGCGGGCTCTCGTTCAATCAAAATTTTGACTGTGGGACAAGGTCTTTCAGAATCAGGGCTTTCAGATGTGTAGCAAGATGGCGCTCCCATGCAATCCAGCATCTGCAAATATATTCCACAACATCTCCATGGGCTTAAAGGGATACAGAAAGCAAAGACAATTGTTAGACCATTGTATCAGGCTATATTTGCCATTGTCCTAAACCATTTTCCATTTTTAAATTGAAGAAGAAATGGCTGAGATATCAAGGTTTACAGCTTAACCTTATGGTTTATCTTTCGAAACATTTGGGTGTAGGACTCGGCTCTGTGATGGCACATAATAATTAGCATAATTGGCGGGGCCTGTAAGACATTCTCGCCACCATGGCGGTTTTCCTCTCTCCCAGTGCCCACAGTCTGATGATACGGATCATTAGACCACCAGCTTAGCCTATGATTGATGATCTATGGCAAAGGAATTCAGGGTGTGTGCCACTACTCTCTTAATTTCAGGAGCAGCTGTGTTCTGACAGGAAGGGAGCGCGCAGCCATTTTGAGCTGAGCTGCTGAATGACAGTTTATGTACTTTGCATAAAAGGAACAGATGTGCTTGTTTACAATTCTGGGTCTTGTTCTTCCTGTCTGGGGCATCACATTCAGAATTGCTGGTTGCAGGCATCAGCAGACATCGATGGAGGCCCTCACATGTACTGTGGGATCGATTCCTGGAGGTATATATACAGGTGATTGGGAGGGCTTCACACAGCAGGGTGTCTCAAATAGGGATGCCCCTGGAACAAGCTATAACCTGGCCATTAGAGTTGGGTTATCAGGGTTTTGTATACAAATTTAAGTCCCTTTAAGGAAAAGGTTTTCCGAACTCCTTATATTACTATTGTCCCAAGCTTTTGGGGCTTCCAGGGTTTTGGCCCCGCTTTAAAATGTGCCAAAGGAAATCTGAATAGAACGAGCACTCCAATATGGCTGAGCGGTCCACGCATGCTCCGTGGAAATTAAGAAAAGCTGAGTTTATCAGCTATCCAGGGGAGTACACACAGTGGGGCATCCCAAATGGGGTTACCCCACCAAAGAGGAACAAAACCCAATCTCCTTCGGAAAAGGAACATAGTCAGCCATGGAGTTCTGCATGATGGGGGTACAGGAAACAGCTGCATATAGCTGTAATACATACATCCTATTGACACCTTGAGAGAGGAATCAGACTACGGGGTTCGGACTACGAAACGCGTGGGGAAACCATCTCATGGCCGCAATTGTATGGGGGACATCCCAGGAACCCGCCACTATTAGGTGATGTGTTCATTATTCATGAATGTTTTGTTGTCACTTAGTAGTTACACTAAATAGAAATTGCACATTGTATAGCACAATTTTATGCACTTTTGGCACTTTATATATATAGATTTGATTGATTTCTTGATCATTTTCTATATTATTTTTTTAAATTGTTATTCTACACCTTTGAGAATGATAATGGGATTACGGGTCTGTATGGGATACCCCATATAATTAATTTTTTGGGGGGTAATTTTTAATTGTATGTCTATATGTAATTTTTAGTGGAGACTTTAATAAAGATGAATTCATGAGATACATTTGAGCCGATTGATTGCTGTGGAGAGGGTGCTGCGGTCTAGGGCTAATTGGGTGGTTTCTGGAGCCACAATAGAAAAATACATTTAATACATACATCCTATTGGGCGCATATCTCTTCAAAGATGAACAAAACCTGTGAATTTGACGTTTCCAGGTTTTGTCCCATTCCCCCGGGGCATTCCAAATTGGAATGCCCCATCTGTGTGAAAGCACCCAATACACCGCTATTTACTCACCTCTTCCTGGTTGCAACGGTGGATGCATGGACTCTTGTCCAATGAGCCAACGTCTCTCATTGACTTGGATGTGAAGCGTGCACTGCCAGGGATGCGGCTGCGCGCGCTCCCCATCCAAGTCAATGAGAGCAGGGAAAGGTGAGTGTTTACAGGCGGCCCAGGGGGTTTCACACACCGAATCAGGATACCCTGGGGTAGGGCCAGCATGATGGCAGGACTCGTACACTAGGTTAGTGTCTCTGTAGCCCAGGACCTTTCCTGGCATAGGGTTACCAGAGCAAAAGCTCTGTTTTAAGGTTATGGATAAAGCCTGTCCCTCTTAGTCATAGTCACCAGCCACTTCCCAAGTCTTCAGGCAAAGTGACCCTAAGCCATTACATGAAGACCCGATGCTGGAATAGGTGAGTATGTGGAGCTAGAGTGTTATAGCGAGGGGGGTTAGATCAGTGGTGATCTTGAGATTTCTTTTCTTTGTAAGAAAATGTTCCATATCCTCAGTATATAATAAATTGGCCACCCAAAAACATTATAAAAAAAAAAAAAAAAAAAACAACTCAATCCTAGCCTGTCGACCCTGGATTTGAAAACACTCCAGGGCCTACTTCTGGCTTTGTCCTGGGGTCCCATTGCAGAAAATGAACAAAACCCAGAATAGTTAAAATCCTGAGTTTTGTGTTTTGTTCTACTTATGCTATGACACTTTTATTGTTTTTTTCTTTTATTCAGCACACAATAATGTAAAAAACCTACCACTAGGTGGCGTCCTGGGACCACTGCAGAACTCCTAGTCAAGTGAAGGCTTGTGATGAAGGAATGTCCATGCTACTGTCCCTATGGGGGTCGATTCAGAGCCAGGTGAGAATGGTCACAAAGTTGAAAAAAAAAAAAACTATTGTGGTAGTAAAAAATTCAGTTAATGAGAAAAAAGCCTGAGAATGTAACTGTTAGTGAATCACCAGATAGGAATACAATGAAAGTCAATGGCACTTTTGACTACAGGTAAAAAGGGGTAAAAAGTTCAATACTTTTTTCAGGAGTAAAAAAGTGCCATTGACTTTCATTGTCTCCCTATCTAGTGATTTACTAACAGTGACATTCTCAGGCTTTCTCCTCATTAAATAAATTTGTTACTACTATGAGAATTTTTATCAACTCGGGCTGGCTGATTCATTACTAGCGCTAGGTATCGGAATATAAGCTTCAGTACAGAGGCTCTTAGCGCGGCCGCTAGTATACGCTGTGATCGGCCCCTGTTAAAGAGCACCTTAGTCGCTGTAGTAACCTGGCTGCCATTGATGAATGAGATGTATGTTGGGCGCTCTAACAGCAGTACAGCGCGGCAGCGAGTGAACGGCAGTGACTGCTCAGTGCGACCAACTCTCAGCGACTCACCGCTGACTCAGCGCCAGACGCTGTGTGATTAAAGTCTGTTTTATAACTTATATCCACTAGTAACAAAGCGAAAACACATGGAAGGACATTGTTATTACATTGTATACTTTAATACCAGACATGTAGTCACAACTCTGCATAAAAAAAAAAAAAAAAAAAAAAAAACACAACAAATAATTTTAAAAAAATGACTTTATAGACCAGGAGAGGTCACACAATGATTTGATAATAAAAATAAATTATTAAAATAAACCCAGTTTAAAGAGAAGAAAAGTAACATTGAAATGTATGGTAGAGCGTCAGGTAGCGACAGGTAATACCAGGTGCTCTGGAAGCCAGAGCGCCGGCGCTATATGCTGAGCTGTCTATGATGATGAATCGGACGCTACATGGCGCTGTTAGAAGCGCTCGCCGGAATCGCTTTGTTAAATGTGGTATTGCGTACAGCTCCCAGCGGTCAATGTTCTCTACCTGTCACTGTCAGTCGTTACCCGTCGCTATGGCTTGATGAATAAACCCCTTAGTGAATCAAGGCCATTGTCTGCCTTGGGGTGGATTCAACATCAGGTGGAAATTTATACCTGGCGTGGAATCAGCCCCATTCAATGAATGTGAATGGCAGTTCTCTCCTAAAAAAGGAGTGAAAATTCTCACCTGACTTTGAATTGACCCTAATGTGTGCACAGCCTGTGCTCCATTTAGCTTTAAAGGGCCGGTCCGGTCTACCCATTTTTTATTCCCCCCCCCCCCCCCCACTCTGCCAACCTCCCCTTGCACTGAAGCAGGGTGGGGGGTTACAATAAAAGAAAAACACTTACCTTGCCCACAATCCAGCACCGATCAGGCATTTGCAGCACTGCCACTAACTTTTCTTTGGCTGCTCCTGCCGTTGGGTGCATGCACTACTCGCATTGTGCGCGCTTCCGCATGCTTATTCAAATGAACAGATGGGCAGGAGGGCAAGAAGAAAACATGGCTGTGGCCAGCACTGGAATTGCCTGATGATCGGTGCTGGATTTGTGGGCAAGGTGTTTAAGGTAACCTCCCAACCTGCCTCAGTTCTAGGGGAGGGTGGTGCATGCTCATGCCAGGCATTTGGGAATGGGCAGCACAGCAGCCTCCCTGTTAGAAGGTAGTGGAGGATGTGGCCACCAGCACGCCAATGGATCTGACCACGCCGATTGGACGATAGGCCGCACATGTGCCATAGGACGGGGAAGAGACCCCCCCCCGGTTGCCGCAGAACTCACCTGCATCTAGGCTCAATCAGGGATGTAAACAAATGGCAGCTTCATCAGGGTGTAAGTGCACTCCCACCCCCAACCATTAAGATAGGCTGAGCGTGGGGGCACGTGTGCTGCTGGGGATGCAGCTGCTGGGCTCACGATTGCTGAAGCCCTGCATTTAAAGTGGACCAAAACCCACAGATCAGCCCAGGGATCTATAAAATTCCTGGGCCGATTCACTTCGCCCAGGGCATCCAAAATTGGGATGTCCAGCTGTGCGATACCCTCCCAGGTCTCCTTTTCCTGCTGGGGATGCGACCACCGCGCTCCCGACTGCTGAAGCCCTGCATTTGAGCAGAGCCGCTTGCCTAGCATTATATATGCACAGTAAATGCCTCTGATTGGACAATAACCCGCACATGCGCCATAGATCTAGGGAAGGTGAGTTTGTATGGAGCGTTTCTGGGAGGCTTCACACCGTGGGGCATCCCAAATCAGGATGCTGCCAGGGCATGGAACATAACCTGGGATAGTCGATACCCATGTATTTTTTCTGATTTAAACATAATGAGGGACAGGGACTCCACAGAGGGACAGTTGGCAGGTACTGTGCTGCCGTGCCACCATTCCAGCCCCCATTATTATGAAACATTTTTTCTATGGCTGAGTTTTGCTGTGAGCCTTTCCCTTTAGTCCTTCTCTCATAGTACATTGTGTTTTCTGGCTGCAGGAGACCCCAGTGACCCGTTTTGGGGCTGTAGGGAGGTACTAGTGTATCATGGGTGACCCCAGTCACTGTATAACGTGAGGCACTATGAATGCTCACCCCCCCTCCCCCGGGCACTATTGGCTCTGGTCCTGGGTTATCCTACTCCAGCCTGAGTTTTGTTTGGCAAATACAGGAAGCAGTTTACATGGCTACGTAGGGCTCTGGTTCCGCTGTCTCCCTCCAATAGTATTATTGTAAAGGGATAATGGCGATTAGCGCCTGTCCCCGAGGATGCGCTCGCCTTTCATGCCTGACTCATTTCCTAAGCCTGCTCAGCTTCACACTGATACAGCCCATGAGAGCCGGCACACCCCTGGCATCCTCAGGGAACCCATGCTGGGATCCCAGGCACGGGAACATTCCCAGATCTTGCATGTGTGGTCTGTATCATCTCATATGCTGGAATCTACCACTAAGAGGCGCTCCACTTACCTGCCTTGACCCATTCAAGCAATTATATATGGGGTCAGGATCTGGGGCCAACGGCAATGACTCTGAAGAAGTTCTTAGTCAAATAATTAGCGATTTATTGAAAACAAAGTCCAACAGGCAAAATTTCTTAACTTCAGAGTATGATGCAGGATACAATGCAGTAAAGCAAGCAGTTACCTCACCAACTTTAGCAATGTCCAGTGTAGGATAATTACAGCGTGTTGCAAGTCCTTGATATCACAGGTCCTCTTTCAGGGGATACAAGTCCAGGCTGTTAATCCTCAGGCTCCAAAACATAACACAAAGTCCTGCAACTGCAATTCAGCACTGTCATTACTGAACACAGCAAGGCTTCTCATCCCAGCCTCTCCATCTCCACAGTGGAAGCCTCAGCGGCTCCTTTTATTAAGCTTCCTTTGCAATTAGCCTCATCACCTGTGTAAGAACTGGAAGTAGGGGAAAAACCTGTAGAGGACCCGAGATGTGGAATGGAGCTCTGTTATCCCGGCATGGATCATGTCTGATTGAGAAAACCAAGGGAGAAATAGACACAATCCACCACTTTCCATACACTTTACCACAACTGCCTTAAAGTGGACCAAAACCCAGGATTTTGACTATACTGGGTTTTGGTCCTTGCCCCGGGGAACCCCGATCGGGGATGCCCCACTGTGTGAAACCCTCTAGTTCACTGAAACCAACTCACCTCTTCCGGGTCCTATGGCATAGGATCCACTGACGTCACGTCGTCTAAGGCTAGTAGCTCCGAGTGCATAGATGGTGGCATCCCCCGCTACCCTCCAAAAGGGAGCGTGCCTGTGCTGGCCATTCACAAATGTCGGGCATGCACCCTGCTTGAGGGATAGCGGGGATGCGGCCGCAGCTCGCGCATTCGCCGTTGGACCGGGAAAGAAGGGGGGTTTCACACGTTGGGGCATCCAAAATCTTATAGATTCCCGGGCCTATCACCATGGGTTTTGGTCCACTTTAAAGCAACTGCCAGACGGCTTCCGCTCCCAGGGGCGCCTGCCGAGCAGCAGCCAGCTGAATTATGGGAATATTCCAGTGGCTGAATTGGCGGCCCAGTAGCTCCAGGAAGGAGCGCGCTCCATGTACCTCCACTTTCACTGTGCAATCATCCAGGTGGCTCTTTTTTTTTACTCCCAAATCAGCACCGGGGGGGGGGGGGGGGGGTAGAATTGCCTGAGATTCTAATTTATAGGGTAACTTTGTAAAAGACTCCAGGGTAGTTCGAGTTCCACTCCTTGGGGCATCCCAAATTGGGGTGCTCGGCTTTGTAAAACCCCCCTGAAGCCCCGGTACACTTACCTTCTCCCGGAGTCCTCGTCACATCCCCGCTCACCTTTAGCTGTGCGCGCACCTGTGCCACAACTAGAACGTTGAGCGGGGGGATGTGGCTGGCATTCAGCTCCCTTACAGTAGACCAAAAATCCACGGCGATCGGCCCAGGAATCTTATAGATCTGATTGATTCTCTCCCCCTGGGGCATCCAAAATCGGGATGCACCACTGTGTGACACCCTCCCAGGTTGTCCCATACACTTACCATCTTTCCCGGTCCACGGCGCATGCTCGAGCTGCGGCCGCATCCCCGCTATCCCTCTAGCAGAGCGCGTGCCCAGGCATTTGCGAGTGGCCGGTGCAGGCGTGCTCCCTGTTAGAGGGAAGCGGGGGATGCGGCTGTCAGTGCACTCAGAGCCGATGCTCTTAGATGAAGCCTTAGATGCCATGACGTCAGTGTATGTTTCCCCCACCCTGTACTTACAGATTGCCCACATTAAAAATCATCCTACCTGCACTTACTGCATGTTATGAGCCTTTAAACATCCAAACTGGCGGCTCATGGGACATCAGGCAGCCTGCAAACAGGAAGTGTCTTCTGACTGTGTCGTTCTACATTCTCGGATTGCTGTCCTTTTCCTGACCCCAGCTCTGCTCTGTCTGTACAAAGCACAGCTATAACCCCACCCCCTGTACTTTATCCCACTCTCCTCTCCTCAGTATGTATGATGCTTCTGAGGCAAGATGGCGGTGCCCGTATCCTGAAGAGTCCTGAACAGAGTTGCAGCCCAGCGAGGGAAAGAATAATAAGTGACTAAAAACTTAAAATATATTAATTTTAGATGCTGGGGAATAGTTTTTTAAGGATTTGGGCTTTTCAATAAATCATGGTGAAGGTCTGGTTTAAAGTGGACCAAAGCCCACAGCCAGCGGCCCTGGAATCGTATAGATCTACTAGAATTCTTTTCCCCCGGAGCATCCAGAATCGGGATGCCCCGCTGTGTGAAACCCGCCAGGTCGCCCCCGGTATACTCACTTTTTCTCCTGGCCCAACAGCGCAAGCAGCATCGGCCGCATCCGCGCTATCCCTTTAGCAGGGCGTGTGCCCGCATTAGCGATTTGTGAATGGCCGGCACAGGCACTATTAGAGGGTAGCGGGGATGCGGTCAATGGCGCAGCTCCATAGACGAGCCTAGACGAACGCGCTGATTGGAAGGAAGGCCGCTCCTTAGGACCGGGGAGAGGTGAGTTAGGGCGACTTGGAGGGTTGCACACAGAGGGGGCATCCCCAATCAGGGTGCCCCAGGGGCAAGGACCAAAACCTGGAAGTCAAAATCCTTGGTTTTGGTCCACTTTAAAGGTGACTTTTCTGTAGCAGAGAGACCTGATGGCCCACTGCTGCAGAGGACAGTGCAATAATAAATATGTTGCCAGCAAGCACAGGGGCGCACTGGCCATAGGGAGATCCGGGGCAATGCTTGATGGGCCGCACTGCTTTGGGGCCAGTTAGTCTCCCTCTCAGCCACCTGTACCCACAAGGCCAAGGAACCCCAGCCCCCAATGCTATAGCCCCAGCATCATGGAGGAGGGGCCTCAGCAGGGACGGCTCTGGCTGGTAACATCCAGGGCTGATTTTTTACCCCAGTCCGCCGCTGCCAGCAACGTAAATAACAGTGACTGGCAGCTCCGCCTCCCTCTTCCCAGTGGCCTTGTTAGTCGGGTGCTGGCCTCCAGAGCCTGTGCGCAGAGGTGGCTCATTATTACGGGGGCGCGGGCTACCGCAGAGAATTACTTTGTGAGTGCCAAACGCAGAACGCTCAATAAGCCCCTTAACGAAGCGTCCAATTACTACTGAGCGGGGTGATTAATGGAAGGGGCTAATTATCACTAATTGGAGAAGGCAATTGCCCCCTCAATTCACCGGTGCCCCGAACAGCGTCTAAGCAAACACATTAATTAGACTCATTACAGGGCCCGGAGGGGGCGATGATGTCACCACGTGTTACACCACTTATCTCCATGGCCTTCTGGTCTAGGGAGAGGGGGGATTAGAAGATTTGTTGTTAAAGCGGACCTAAAGTCAAATAAAGGCATCCTTATATGGCAATGCCCCACTGCTAAGTAACACCTAGGAAGCCAGAAAACATACACCATACTTGAGACAAACTGGTGACATTTTGTTACATCCCTGCATGTACAATGGAGGAAACAGATTTAAAGCGGACCTTCAGCATGATTTAATGAAAAGCCCAAACCCTTAAAAACGATTCGCCAGCATCTGAAATTATAATATTTTAAGTATTTAGACACTTACTTATTATTCTTTCCCCCGGCTGCAAATCTGTTCAGGACTCAGGACTGTTAGGTTACGGCCGCTGCCATCTTGACTCAGAAGCATCACACATACTGAGGAGAGAGGGATAAAGTGCAGGGGGCGGGGCTATAGCGGTGCTTTGCACAGACAGAGCAGGGCTGGGGTCAGGGAAAGGACAGCAATTCCAGAATGCAGAGCAACACAGTCAGAAGACACTTCCTGTTTGCAGGCTGCCTGATGCTCCATGAGCCGCCATCTTGGATGTTTAAAGGCTCATAACATGCAGTAGATGCAGGTAGGATGAATTACATGCTCTTATTCACGGTGAAGGTCCGGATTAATGTGAGCAATCTGTATGGACAGGGAGGGGGAAACATATATTATAGGCTCTTTTTCAGGGTGAAGGTCTGGATTAATGTGGGCAATCTGTATGTACAGTGTGTGGGAAACATATATTATAGCCTCTTATTCAGGGTGAAGGTCCGGATTAATGTGAGCAATCTGTATGTACTGGGTGTGGGAAACATATAAGATAGGCTCTTATTCACGGTGAAGGTCCGGATTAATGTGAGCAATCTGTATGTACAGGGAGGGGGAAACATATAAGATAGGCTGTTATTCAGGGTGAAGGTCCGGATTAATGTGGGCAATCTGTATGTACAGGGAGGGGGAAACATATAAAAAAGACTATTATTCAGGGTGAAGGTCCGGATTAATGTGAGCAATCTGTATGTACAGGGAGGGGGAAACATATAAGATAGGCTGTTATTCAGGGTGAAGGTCCAGATTAATGTGGGCAATCTGTATGTACAGGGAGGGGGAAACATATAAGATAGGCTCTTATTCAGGGTGAAGGTCCGCTTTAACTTCTTGGGATGCTACATAATGACAAGGGGGGAGGGGTTCAACCATACCTCCCAAGTGTCCCTGATTTGGAGGGACTGTCCCTCTCTTGAGTCCATGCCCCTCATTGTTCTCCTTTGTCCCTCTTTGAGGGATCTGCAGCAATAAATTATATATTTGCCTATTCAAAGTGTTTCTATTGTTGTTACTGTTACATCCTATCTCCCATCCATCTGTCAATGAGGGGGCGTGGCCTAATTTAACAACTGTCCCTCTTTCCCACCCTGAATAGTTGGAAGTTATGCTTCAATGTTGCAATAACTGCTCTCCCGGTTTTGTTGGCTCATCTCCCCTAATAATCCCATCCTAATCACACATAGGGCCAATCTAAAGATTACCCAGCATCCTCTTCCTGCTAGGACGCTCCTTGATGTGTTATTGTTCGATAGCTCTCTGGCTCCAGTTCAAGCGGCCATATCTCGACACAGCTTCCTGCCTCGTCCCCGCAACGTGACTCCGCCGTCAGGACACAGCTCCTGGGGCAGAGCCAAGAGGGGTCCATTCAGCCGCATCTTCCCCCCAGGCAAACTGGATGGTTTCACATAGCGGGGCATCCCGATTCAGCCGCATCTTCCCCTCCAGTTCAACATTAAAGTGAAACTATCCTGGGTTTGGGTGTTTGCTTCCCCGGGGCATCCGCAATCGGGAAACCCCCCAGGTCACCTGATCTCACTTCCCCTTCCCCGGTCCTACGGCGCATGCGCAGCCTCTCGTCCAATCAGCGTGCTCGGATCTGCTTCCGCCCCTTTGTCCAGAAGTTCATCTAATGTGGCGAGAGCGCGCTGGTGGTCGCATCCCTCACTACCATATAACTGGGAGCATGCCCGCACCAGCCATTCACAAATGCCTGGCGCCGGCGTGCACCCTGCTGGAGGGATAGGGTGATGCGGCCGTTGCTCGCACATGTGCCATTGGACCAGGAACGCAGGTGAGTTTTCAGGATACCTGGGAGGTTTCATACAGTGATCGGGGGTGCCTCGAGGGGGGAACAAATACTCCTGCTCTGGAGTCTCCTAGACTGGGTTTTGGACCTCTTTAACAAAACCCAAGAAAGAAAAAAATCACAGGTTTTGTTCTGCTTTAAAGAGCAACAACAATAAATAAATGTGAATATCTTTAGAAGAGCATCCCAGTTTGTGGGAAATCCACCGGATAGCTGCCGTTACTCAACCTGCGCATGTGCAGACTCTCCTCCAATCAGCGGCCAGTGCTCTGTTCAGTATCACTAAGCTGTTGTGATGTCAGAGCGGCTTAGTAAAGCTGAACAGAGCGCCGGCTGCTCGCTTCTATAGCTGTGCACCATGGGATAACCATAGGGGGGGGGGGGGGGGGGGGGTTCCACAGTGTGGCATCCCAAACTGGGATCAGTCACTCAGGCCTTTTATGCCTATTGGTGTTCACGGTCTCCTCCCCCACCCTCTCCACGCCAGTCCCTTTGGTCGCTGCCAGCGACGCGCAAGCTTTGTGCGGCTGCCAGGGACATTTTTTTTTTTTTACGAGGATGTTTTAAGCCCAGAAAGACTTTTCAGTAGCAAACAGGAAACGAGGCATCGATTACCCCAGTGTCAGCTCTTGTTGAGGAGCTGACACTGGGGTAATCGATGCCTCGTTTCCTGTCGCGTTTCAACACAGCGTTTGTAATTTCCTGCCTGTCATTGGCGGGGGGCACTTAGTGGCGGCTAATGGAGGGCCGCTGGGTTATGTAATGTCCCTCTTCCTGAGTGCGGAGGGGCACGGCTAGGCACTGTTATGTCTGCCACACACACATACACACCACCGGGGGGGCGCGCTAATTACGTTATAATCCCTCGCATTAGCAATAACGGCATATTCCACTTATGACATCACACCAATAATGTATGATGCAATAACGACCCCTCTCCATTATCAACCGCCCCCATGCAGCACTTTGGAGGGTGGCTCTAACCTGCAGCACATTGGGAATATTGTTCAATAACCCAACAAAAGGGAACAGGTGGACACTGATCATATTGCCTAAGCTCATCCCGATTTGGGACCCCCTGCACCAGTTTCCTCCTATACTTACCTCCATCCTTAAAGTGGACCAACATCCAGGATTTTGACTATCCTGAGTTTTGGTCCACTTCACCGGGGGTGATCGGGGGTGCCCTGCTATGTGAAACCCCGGCAGAATGCCCAGATCAACTCACCTCACCCCGCTCCTACGGCATCTCACGCTTCCCTTTAACAGGTAGCGTGCAAATGGCCGGCGCGGGTACGCACCCTGCTAGAGAGAAGCGTGAGATGCAGTAGCCAGCGTGCTCGTAGCCGCTGAGCTTTGATGCCGCTTTGACGTGCATAGCTCAGCAGCTCCGAGCGCGCTGATTGGACGAGCGGCTGTGCATGTGCCGTAGGAGCGGGGTGAGGTGAGGAATCTTATAGATTCCCGAGCCGATCCAGCTGGGTGTTGGTCCACTTTAAGCCCAGGGCTTCAGCTGAGCTTCTACAATTAATACATAATGGTTCAGCACTCCAAAACAAACAATACTATTATTCTCCCAACAATTATAGCAGGTGCAGAATCCTTATTGAGGGGTGTTAAAGCACTATAAGCATACTTAATATACAAATTTAGGATGTGCACACAATTAATTAGCAAAAGATTTATTTATTGTACATATCAAAAAAATAAAGTTTTTTATTTTATTTATTTTTATATACATTCCATAAAAATCTTCCTCCACATACAAAAATACATATAAAAGAAAAAATGTATAGGAATGATATTGCATACGTCACTGTGTATTATTAAGTTCATTTCAATTCATACAAAATTTCTAATATATTCAAAGATCATTTTAGAGTTCATTAATTATATCTTATTAATTAAAGTGCTAAGTGCAAGATATACATAGCAGCACAATGTAAACAGATTTAGCAGCTAATATTGGTTCAACAGTAGCATATTGCACAAGTCCTTCAATAATCAAGAATCCACAGTGTTGATGCTGAAAGATATCATCCTATTCATATAAAGTAACCAAACACCACAATCACACAACAAGAAATTCATTTAAATGTTTCTATTTAACCAGCACTTCCTGCCATTACATGATCTAACAAACCTTATGGCCATTTCGGGCTCTCACAGCCTTTCGTCAGAAGCTGAAGCTGAGCTTCTAAAAGACTAGTCTGGGTTTTGTTCCACTTTAACATTTGTAATATGAAGCCAGCAAAAAAGTACCTTTCCCCATTCCTACGGCACATGCGCGGGCTCCCGTCCAATCAGTGCCGTATGCCAGGCATGTTAAAGCGGACCTCCAGTCAAAAGATCAAAGCTCAGTAAATTGCTCCCCTCTCTGGCGATCAGTGGAATAAGTCTAAAAGAGGACCAAAACCCACCCTGGAGTCTATGAGACTACTCGCCCCCCCCCCCCCCCCCATCAGGGTGCCCTGCTGTGTGAAACCCCCCAGGTCAACCGATAACTCAATTTTGTTCCCAGTCCAACGGCGCATGCACAAGCCGCATCCCTGCTATCCCTTTAGCAGGGCGCCTGCCCGCACCGGGCATTTGTGAATGGCCAGCTCGGGCACGCTCCCTGTTAGAGGGTAGCGGGGGATGCGGCCGCTTGCACGCTGTGTGCTTATTGGACGAGAGGCCAAGCATGTGCCGCAGGACCGGGGCAAGTCAGATCAGGCAACTTGGGGGGTTCACACAGCGGGGGTGGGGGCAAGGACCAGAACCCAGGATAGACAAAATCCTGGGTTTTGGTCCACTTTAAAAAGCTGAATGTAGGTGAGCACACTGATTGGCTGCCAGTCTTCTTCTGGAAGGGTGAGCTTTATTGGCAATACACACAGCTGGGTCGTTCCAAATGGGGGTTAAAGCAGACCTTCACCCTGAATAAGAGCCTATCTTATATGTTTCCCCCTCCCTGTACATACAGATTGCTCACATTAATCTGGACCTTCACCCTGAATAAGAGCCTATCTTATATGTTTCCCACACCCTGTGCATACAGATTGCTCACATTAATCCGGACCTTCACCCTGAATAAGAGCCTATCTTATATGTTTCCCCCCTCTACATACAGATTGCTCACATTAATCCGGACCTTCACCCTGAATAAGAGCTTATCTTATATGTTTCCCCCACCCTGTGCATACAGATTGACCACATTTATCCGGACCTTCCCCCTGAATAAGAGTCTATCTTATATGTTTCCCCCCACCCTGTACATACAGATTGCTCACATTAATCCGGACCTTCACCCTGAATAAGTGCCTATCTTATATCTTTCCTACACCCTGTACATACAGATTGCCCACAATAAAAATCATCCTACCTGCATCTACTGCATGTTATGAGCCTTTAAACATCCAAGATGGCAGCTCATGGAGCATCAGGCAGCCTGCAAACAGGAAGTGTTTTCTGACTGTGGCTCTGCATTCTGGGATTGCTGACCTTTCCCTGACCCCAGCTCTGCTCTGTCTAAGCAAAGCACAACGATAACCCGCCCCCCTGTACTTTATCCCACTCTTTTCTCCTCAGTATGTGATGCTTCTGAGTCAAGATGGCGGCGCCCGTAGAGTCCTGAACAGAGTTGCAGCCCGGTGCAAGAATAATAAGTAAGTGATTAAAACCTTAAAGTGGATTTTGACTATCCTGGGTATTGGTCCACTCCCAATCAGGGTGCCCCGCTGCCCAAAACCCCCCCAAAACCCCGAAAACTCACCTCTCCACGATCCCATGTGACTGCGCTGTCCAATGCCAATGACAAGGGATCGCGCCCGCCGCCTCCCGCGGCGTCTGGAGAGGTAAGGTTTTTCGGGGTGTTTGGGGGGGTTACACCCTGCGGGACATCCCGATCTCGGATGTCCCGTGGTGTGTGAGGTGTTCGACCCGGGAATCTTATAGATTCCCGGGCCGATCACCCCTGGGTGTTGGCCCACTTTAAAAATATATATATTAATTTTAGATGCTGGGGAATCATTTTTTAAGGGTTTGGGCTTTTCATTAAATCATGGTGAAGGTCCGGTTTAAGTGGGCCAAAACACAGGTGAGTGAAAAACATTGCTGAGAGTTTTTGTTCTTTAAAGCAGAACAAAACCCAGAGTTTTAATTGGGATGCACAGCTGTGTGAAACCCCCCCAGAACGTCCAAACTCACCTTTCCCCAGTCCTATGGCACTCTCGTCCAATCAGGGCAGTTTGCCGTGCATATGTAATGTTCGGCATTGCAGGACTTGCGAACGGAGTCAGAATAGGTGCATCCCGTCCCCAGCTTAACTAAATGGCCGGGCGCAGGAGCGTGTGCACAGCTCAAAGATTGTGGATATGGGGACACATCAGCAAGGGAGCCAGGAAGGAGGTGAGTGTTGCAGCACCCTGGGGGGGGGGGGGGGGGGAGGGAGTTGTTAGGAGAGATTTCACACAGCGGGGCATCCCAATCTGGGATATTTTAGATTCCAGAGTTGGCTGGCCACCTTGGGTTTTGTTTCGCTTTAAACCACAACACCCATCTTTAACAAAAGGGGTGTAGTTTAGGAAGCAGGGAGGCATCCCCAAAAAATGGATGTTGTCCCGGTTTAACTGTGACCAGTAACATGGCAGCAAGTCACATGCAACACTGTCCATAACAGCCCCCCCCCCCCCCCCCCCCCCCCGAATAAAACCAGAAAAGATGGATCTGCACAGACGATGTATTATTATCAATAGGTGCTGCTCTTGGGGACAATAAATACCTTCACTTCCAACCTATACTCAGCGACATTCCAGGGCTAACTCACTGCACTATGCACACAAGTGGCCGCACAACATCCAATAAAATGCAATTCAATTTATTAAGGAACTGTACATATAATACAACAATATACACATATACACATAGAAATACACGTACAATACAGTTTAAAACCATAAAAGCTGAGTGGGGAGGAACTCCAGGGCTAACCAGATTTGAACACTTTAATTAATTATTGCACTGTAAGTCATGCTTACAGAATCCAAAATGGTTTTAAACTGTATTGTATGTGTATTGTTATGTGTATATGTTGAGTGTATTATATGTACAGTTCCTTAATAAATTGAATAGCATTTTAAGGACGCTGTGCGGCCATTTGTGTGGCTAGTGCAGTGGGTTAGCCCTGGAATCCCACTAAGTATAGGTTGGAAGCCCCCGAATAAAAAACTCAATTGAACGGCACGTGTGTGCAGCTGTTTCTAACCCCTGTTGAATTATTATTATTGAATAATATTATTATTATTATTATTGTTTATTTATATTGAATGTATGTTCAATATAAATAAACAATGTTGAATGAATGTTGGATGGAGCTTTGCTAGGAAGAGGTGAGTATATCTCTAATGCAGGACTGGAATCACAGGTTAGGGATGCAATTTTGCCTCCATACAAGGCACTGGTGCGCCCTCACCTGGAATATGCCGTCCAGTTCTGGGCGCCCATTCATAGAAAGGACGCTCTGACTATGGAAAGGGTGCAGAGGAGAGCCACCAAACTAATAAGGGGAATGAAAGATCTTAGTTATGAGGAAAGATTACAAGAATTAAAACAGTTTAGTCTTGAGAGAAGACGACTGAGGGGGGACATGATTAACTTGTATAAATATATAAATGGCCCATACAAAAAATATGGGGGAACACTATTTCAGGTAAAATCCTCTCTAAGGACAAGGGGGCACTTCCTCCGACTGGAAAAAAAGAAATGTAGTCTCCGGAGGCGACAATCGTTTTTTACCCTAAGAACCATAAATCTATGGAATAGCCTCCCACAGAAGCTTGTTACAGCATCAACAGCTGACAGCTTCAAAAAAGGATTAGATGCTTTTTT
The DNA here is from genome assembly GCA_027917425.1 of Gastrophryne carolinensis. Taxonomy (NCBI): domain Eukaryota; kingdom Metazoa; phylum Chordata; class Amphibia; order Anura; family Microhylidae; genus Gastrophryne; species Gastrophryne carolinensis. Next base: position 103,068,612 of record CM051241.1, read on the forward strand.
AGAAGAAAATAACATTAACAGTTACTATTAGCGGTTATCAGTAAAAAAAATAAATAAATAAAATAAATAGCTTCCCCTATAAAATAAAAGATAACTTCCCCGACCCCAATACCCTTGGTTGAACTTGATGGACATATGTCTTTTTTCAACTATGTAACTATATATATGTAAGGACTCACTGATGGTGTGACAATGAAGTAGGTTACGTTGCTTTAAGTAATGTAGAGAAAATGTAGCCAGCCAGCAGTTGGTGATCAAATCTTCAAATATTTATTTTCTTCATTTTAAAACCAATAATTCAGCAGATATAAAGCACATAGTAAATAATCCATGAAGGGCCCCAACGCCCCAAGGTTACGCTGCTTTATTATACCTGTGTATCAGGACCCTCCGTTTCACAGAGTTTACAGGGACTGTTGAGGTCCGCTTTAACCCTCACAATCAATGGTTGTCGCAGCCCTGAGCCCGTTTCCCAATGCTGTGAGTCTGGGGGGAGTCACGTCTTGGAGCAGGACAAATAGGGGAAGGGTGGAATGTCTCTGTGGATCTCTGCTAATTGCCCCTCTGGGCAGATGAGGAAAAGTACTCATTAGAATGTAAACAAGATCAGCGCGCCCCTGCGGCAGGCCTGCTGATTAGGCCACGGCTCTGTGCAGGCCCATTATTACACCCCAGAGTAAATAAACAGTGCTAATTGCTGCAGGGAGACAGTAGCAGGAAAGCGGGTGCTGCATTGCCTCACCCAATGTGACTGCATGCAAGGTCTCACTCACTATTTAATGTGGACCTACAACCAATTACAGAGGGGATATAAAGCATTGCACAGCCTAATGTAGCCGTAATAGAAATGGGTGTATATAGTGTGAGATAAATATTCCACCATCACACGTCCGCTTTTGTGCTTCTTTTATTCACAAGGTGCAGATATTTACATCCCACATCATGGCCAATCTGCTGCTTTTAAAGCCACCCTGGATTCTATGAGACTCACAGGGCAGGCATACTCGCTCTCCCCGGGCCATCCAGATTTAGGATGCCTCGCTGTGTGAAACCCCCCAGGTCGCACCATACACTTACCCTCTTTATCGGTCCAACAGCACGTGTGCGAGGAGCGGCCGCATCCCCGCTATCCCTCTAGCAGTGCACCAGGCATTTGTGAATGGCCGGCACAGGCACGCTCCTTGTTAGAGGGAAGCGGGAAAGACAGCCATCAACACACTCGGAGCCACTGGCCTTAGACACTGTGATGTCAGCGGCCCTGAGTGCGCCGTGCGTGTGCTGTAGGACCAGGCAGAGATGTTGTTTTCGGCGACCCGGGGGAGTGGACCAAAACCCAGAATGGGGGGTTTCATCCCACATCATGGCTAATCTGCTGCTTTTAAAGTGGACCAAAACCCACCCAGGAGTCTATGAGACTCCAGGGCAGGCATACTCCAGAATCGGGATTCCCCACTGTGTGAAACCCCCCAGGTCACCCGAAAACTCACCTTCGTTCCCAGTCCAACAGCGTGCACTTGTGCCAGGCATAAGGGAATGGCCGGCGCAGGCACGCTCCCTGTTGGAGGGTAGTGGGGGATGCGGCCGTTCTGATCAGCACGCATTAGACAAGCTCCTGGATGAAGAGACTTGAGTGGATGCACGCTGACTGGACAAGAGCACATGCACCGTTGGATCGGGGAAGGGTGAGATCAGGCGACTTGGAGGGTTTTACACAGCGGGGCATCCCCAATCGGGGTGAAGACCAAAACCCAGGATAGTCATGTGACTATTATGCGACCCTTGTACAAGTGTATTGTGTACAGTTCTGGGCACCAGTACATAAGAAGGACATGTCAGAACTGGAAGAGGTTCAAAGAAGGGCAACTAAGGTAATAAATGGAGTGCGGGGACTAGAGGACCCTGAAAGATCATCAGTTAGGATAATTTCGTTTGGAAAAGAGACGTATGAGGGGTGATCTAATAACTATGTATAAATGTATTCAGGGCCAACACAAATATCTGTCCCATGATCTATTTATACCCCGGAGTGTAACCATAACCTGAGAGCATCCACTAAGGTTAGAGGAAAGGTGCTTCCTCCATCGACATAGGAGGGGATTTTTCTCTGCAAGAGCAGTGACACTATGGAACTCGCTGCCAGAGGAGGTAGTTATGATGGATACAGTAAAAGTGTTCAAAAGTGGCCTTGATACCTTCCTGGCATGTAATAACATTTCCAGCTATGGCTACTAGACCACTGGAAGGAGATCTATAGTGGCTGGGATGCCTTCCTTGCATGTAATAACATTACCAGCTATGGCTACTAGACCACTGGAAGGAGATCTATAGTGTCCGGGATGCCTTCCTTGCATGTAATAACATTACCAGCTATGGCTACCAGACCACTGGAAGGAGATCTATAGTGTCCGGGATGCCTTCCTTGCATGTAATAACATTTCCAGCTATGGCTACTAGACCACTGGAAGGAGATCTATAGTAGCCGGGATGCCCTCCTTGCATGTAATAACATTACCAGCTATGGCTACTAGACAACTGGAAGGAGATCTATAGTGGCCTGGATGCCTTCCTTGCATGTAATAACATTTCCAGCTATGGCTACTAGACCACTGGAAGGAGATCTATAGTGGCCGGGATGCCTTCCTTGCATGTAATAACATTACCAGCTATGGCTACCAGACCACTGGAAGGAGATCTATAGTGTCTGGGATGCCTTCCTTGCATGTAATAACATTTCCAGCTATGGCTACTAGACCACTGGAAGGAGATCTATAGTGGCCAGGACGCCTTACTTGCATGTAATAACATTACCAGCTATGGCTATTAGACCACTGGAAGGAGATCTATAGTGGCCGGGATGCCTTACCTGCATGTAATAACATTTCCAGCTATGGCTACTAGACCACTGGAAGGAGATCTATAGTGTCCGGGATGCCCTCCTTGCATGTAATAACATTTCCAACTATGGCTACTAGACCACTGGAAGGAGATCTATAGTGGCCAGGATGCCTTCCTTGCATGTAATAACATTTCCAGCTATGGCTACTAGACCACTGGAAGGAGATCTATAGTGGCCTGGATGCCTTCCTTGCATGTAATAACATTTCCAGCTATGGCTACTAGACCACTGGAAGGAGATCTATAGTAGCCGGGATGCCCTCCTTGCATGTAATAACATTACCAGCTATGGCTACTAGACCACTGGAAGGAGATCTATAGTGGCCTGGATGCCTTCCTTGCATGTAATAACATTTCCAGCTATGGCTACTAGACCACTGGAAGGAGATCTATAGTGGCCGGGATGCCTTCCTTGCATGTAATAACATTACCAGCTATGGCTACTAGACCACTGGAAGATCTATAGTGGCCTGGATGCCTTCCTTGCATGTAATAACATTACCAGCTATGGCTACTAGACCACTGGAAGGAGATCTATAGTTGCCGGGATGCCCTCCTGGCAGGTAATAACATTTCCAGCTATGACTACTAGACCACTGGAAGGAGATCTATAGTGTCCGGGATGCCCTCCTTGCATGTAATAACATTACCAGCTATGGCTACTAGACCACTGGAAGGAGATCTATAGTTGCCGGGATGCCCTCCTGGCAGGTAATAACATTTCCAGCTATGACTACTAGACCACTGGAAGGAGATCTATAGTGTCCGGGATGCCCTCCTTGCATGTAATAACATTTCCAGCTATGGCTACTAGATCACTGCAAGGAGATCTATAGTGGCCTGGATGCCTTCCTTGCATGTAATAACATTACCAGCTATGGCTACTAGACCACTGGAAGGAGATCTATAGTGTCCGGGATGCCCTCCTTGCATGTAATAACATTTCCAGCTATGGCTACTAGACCACTGGAAGGAGATCTATAGTAGCCGGGATGCCCTCCTTGCATGTAATAACATTACCAGCTATGGCTATTAGACCACTGGTAGGAGATCTATAGTTGCCAGGATGCCCTCCTGGCAGGTAATACCATTTCCAGCTATGACTATTAGACCACTGGAAGGAGATCTATAGTGGCCGGGATGGCTTCCTTGCATGTAATAACATTACCAGCTATGGCTACTAGACCACTGGAAGGAGATCTATAGTGGCCGGGATGCCTTCCTTGCATGTAATAACATTACCAGCTATGGCTACTAGACCACTGGAAGGAGATCTATAGTGGCCGGTATGCCCTCCTTGCATGTAATAACATTACCAGCTATGGCTACTAGACCACTGGAAGGAGATCTATAGTGGCCGGGATACCTTCCTTGCATGTAATAACATTACCAGCTATGGCTACTAGACCACTGGAAGGAGATCTATAGTGGCCGGGATGCCTTTCTGGCATGTAATAACATTTCCAGCTATGACTACTAGACCACTGGAAGGAGATCTATAGTGGCCGGGATGCCCTCCTTGCATGTAATAACATTTCCAGCTATGGCTACTAGACCACTGGAAGGAGATCTATAGTGTCCGGGATGCCCTCCTTGCATGTAATAACATTACCAGCTATGGCTATTAGACCACTGGTAGGAGATCTATAGTTGCCAGGATGCCTTCCTTGCATGTAATAACATTTCCAGCTATGACTACTAGACCACTGGAAGGAGATCTATAGTGGCCGGGATGGCTTCCTTGCATGTAATAACATTACCAGCTATGGCTACTAGACCACTGGAAGGAGATCTATAGTGGCCGGGATGCCTTCCTTGCATGTAATAACATTACCAGCTATGGCTACTAGACCACTGGAAGGAGATCTATAGTGGCCAGTATGCCCTCCTTGCATGTAATAACATTACCAGCTATGGCTACTAGACCACTGCAAGGAGATCTATAGTTGCCGGGATGCCTTCCTTGCATGTAATAACATTACCAGCTATTGCTACTAGACTACTGGAAGGAGATCTATCGTGGCCTAGATGCCTTCCTTGCATGTAATAACATTACCAGCTATGGCTACTAGACCACTGGAAGGAGATCTATAGTGGCCGGGATACCTTCCTTGCATGTAATAACATTTCCAGCTATGGCTACTAGACCACTGGAAGGAGATCTATAGTGGCCTAGATACCTTCCTTGCATGTAATAACATTACCAGCTATGGCTACTAGACCACTGGAAGGAGATCTATAGTTGCCGGGATGCCCTCCTGGCAGGTAATAACATTTCCAGCTATGACTATTAGACCACTGGAAGGAGATCTATAGTGGCTGGGATGCCTTCCTTTCATGTAATAACATTACCAGCTATGGCTACTGGACCACTGGAAGGAGATCTATAGTTGCCGGGATGCCCTCCTGGCAGGTAATAACATTTCCAGCTATGACTATTAGACCACTGGAAGGAGATCTAGAGTAGACGGGATGCCCTCCTTGCATGTAATAACATTACCAGCTATGGCTACTGGACCACTGGAAGGAGATCTATAGTGGCCGGGATACCTTCCTTGCATGTAATAACATTTCCAGCTATGGCTACTAGACCACTGGAAGGAGATCTATAGTGGCCTGGATACCTTCCTTGCATGTAATAACATTACCAGCTATGGCTACTAGACCACTAGAAGGAGATCTATTGTTGCCGGGATACTTTCCTTGCATGTATTAATATTACCAGCTATGGCTACTAGACCACTGGAAGGAGATCTATAGTAGCCGGGATGCCTTTCTGGCATGTAATAACATTTCCAGCTATGGCTACTAGACCACTGGAAGGAGATCTATAGTGGCCGGGATGCCTTCCTTGCATGTAATAACATTACCAGCTATGGCTACTAGACCACTGGAAGGCGATCTATAGTGGCCGGGATGCCTTCCTTGCATGTAATAACATTACCAGCTATGGCTACTAGACCACTGGAAGGAGATCTATAATGGCCGGTATGCCCTCCTTGCATGGAATAACATTACCAGCTATGGCTACTAGACCTCTGGAAGGAGATCTATAGTGGCCGGGATACCTTCCTTGCATGTAATAACATTACCAGCCATGGCTACTAGACCACTGGAAGGAGATCTAGAGTAGACGGGATGCCCTCCTTGCATGTAATAACATTACCAGCTATGGCTACTAGACCACTGGAAGGAGATCTATAGTGGCCGGGATGCCCTCCTGGCATGTAATAACATTTCCAGCTATGACTACTAGACCACTGGAAAGAGATCTATAGTGGTCGGGATGCCTTCCTTGCATGTAATAACATTACCAGCTATGGCTAATAGACCACTGGAAGGAGATCTATAGTGGCCTGGATACCTTCCTTGCATGTAATAACATTACCAGCTATGGCTACTAGACCACTAGAAGGAGATATATTGTTGCCGGGTTACCTTCCTTGCATGTAATAACATTACCAGCTATGGCTACTAGACCACTGGAAGGAGATCTATAGTGGCCGTTATGCCCTCCTTGCATGTAATAACATTACCAGCTATGGCTACTAGACCACTGGAAGGAGATCTATAGTGGCCGGGATACCTTCCTTGCATGTAATAACATTACCAGCTATGGCTACTAGACCACTGGAAGGAGATCTATAGTGGCCGGGATGCCTTCCTGGCATGTAATAACATTTTCAGCTATGACTACGAGACCACTGGAAGGAGATCTATAGTGGCCGGGATGCCTTCCTTGCATGTAATAACATTTCCAGCTATGGCTACTAGACCACTGGAAGGAGATCTATAGTGTCCTGGATGTCCCCTGTGCATGTAATAACATTACCAGCTATGGCTACTAGACTACTGGGAGGAGATCTAAAGTGTCCTGGATGTCCCCTGTGCATGTAATAACATTACCAGCTATGGCTACTGGACCACTGGAAGGAGATCTATAGTGTCCTGGATGTCCCCTGTGCATGTAATAACATTACCAGCTATGGCTACTGGACCACTGGAAGGAGATCTATAGTGTCCTGGATGTCCCCTGTGCATGTAATAACATTACCAGCTATGGCTACTAGACCACTGGAAGGAGATCTATAGTGTCCTAGATGCCCTCCTTGCATGTAATAAAATTACCAGCTATGGCTACTAGATCACTGGAAGGAGTGTTCTAGATTCCCCCCTGGCATGTAATAACATTACCAGCTATGGCTACTGGACCACTGGAAGGAGATCTATAGTGTCCTGGATGTCCCCTGTGCATGTAATAACATTACCAGCTATGGCTACTAGACCACTGGAAGGAGATCTATAGTGTCCTAGATGCCCTCCTTGCATGTAATAAAATTACCAGCTATGGCTACTAGATCACTGGAAGGAGTGTTCTAGATTCCCCCCTGGCATGTAATAACATTACCAGCTATGGCTACTAGACCACTGGAAGGAGATCTATAGTGGCCTGGATGCCCTCCTTGCATGTAATAACATTACCAGCTATGGCTGGAAGGAGATAAACAGGCTGAACTGGATGGACTAAAATATTTAATCTCTTGCTACAAACCGCTGAAACCACCCCCGGGGCCGCTCTCTGCACACCTTTGCCGGAGCGGCGAACACGCTATATTTTCCGCACTGCGTGCTGCTGCACCCTCATTGCCTCCATTGCAGCCATTAATACACAGCCTGCACAGCTGCTAATAGGAAGTGGATTCCTCCCTGCCGCACATAACCTAAGCGGTACTCTACATAGGCCACTATTACGCTGGCCTATACCACCCCCTCCCCCGTACATCAACAGTGTCTTGCTCACCACAACACCAAGGATATCTCCAAGACCGTACCTCCGGACCACAGACTACCCGCAGCCCAACCCCAGGGCCGCGGCGGTGAGTTTTTCTTTATACTGCGACATCCCTTCTCTTGGTAGAACAGCCGTCGATGTGCACCACCACATAAACAACTACGCCTAAAGAATATACATTAAAGAGGACCTACATACAGGGTCAATAGTGTCCCGAGAGAACACTGACCTCGCTGTATCACTCTGCCCTATAGGATCACATCTCATAGGCAGAGACAGAAAAAATTGTTCCAAAATTTTTGAGGTTTAACTATTCAGAGGCAATGATACCTGGTTGTTTCTGATCTAGTTAGTGGGCTAAATCACCCTCCTCAAACAAACCAACCTACCATTAATTTGTCATTGTAATTTATCATTGTCATTTTACACTAATTCTGTATTCCAAATTTTCAGGTTTTAACCCACACCTGCGGCCCAACTACTAACTTTGTTTTTCCCTCCACAGAGAACCTGCGACTAACCTTTTTCTTTTTGTGGGGCTCCTCCCCCTTCTAGGATTAGATTGGTACACCTACTCCAAAGTATTTATTCAGTCTTACATACTATGTTACAATGATTGTACACCCGCACTATCCAGATTGCAAGTAAAAATATTCACTTTTTTTTTTTTTAAATCAAATTTTTAACAGCATTATGGTGGCCCCTGGAGGATCTTAATCCGACAAAGCAGAAACCACTTTGGCTGGCAAAATGGAAGAGCTGCTGACCTCCTGAGCAAGTGGTGCGCTCCCCCGACTCTGAAAAATACCGTTTTGTGATTACTCACCTTTAACCCTTTCGCTGCCAGCCTACCTGCAGCATTTGCCACTCCCTGTTGCCAGACTGAGTTTGACTGTTTTGCGCTACACATATTCAACTGTCATTTTCGAAGGGATTTCCAGGGATTTCCCAGGAAAATTATATATTGTTTTTTTCAACAGAGTCTGGGCTTTAACATGAAATGTCTTGTTTGTGTTTTTTAGGTGTATTCTCAACATTTTTGGGTGAAATGTGTGAAAAAAAATAAAAAAAATATATTTTTTTACAATTTGTAGAGTTTTTTTGTAATAAAAAATGTAAGTTTGTCAATAAAATCTTATTGCGTGAGAAACCCCAATTTCTCCCGCTTACAGCGATACCACATATGTATAGGTAGACACCCTTTCCTGCCCAGAAGCCTTTTATAGCTGCTGGATGACAAATGGTTAATTAAAAAAAAAAATGACATAGGGTCCCCCTTCCCGGGGAGGGGGACCCCATTTTTTTTTGGATTTTTAAGGGTTAAAAACCCTTAAAAATCCAAAAAAAAAAATGACGTGGGGTCCCCCTTACCCAAAGTAACCAGCCCGGGACCAGCTATGGGGGCTTGTAGGCACAGAGTGGGGGGGCCAGCTTTGGTGGCCCCCCCACCCTGCAGCCTACGAGCCCACATAGCCTATGTGGGCCCGGGCTCTTCTGCCCCCCCCTGGCCTTTGGGGAGGCAGGTAATGGGGGTGCGGGGGTTAATGGCAATGCCACCCCCCCAGCCATGTGAACTGGTATAAGGGGTCTCATGGACCCCTTACCAGCTCACAAAGGGTTAACTGTAAAAAAAAAAACACCACACAATAAAAAAAAGTATTTTATTAAAAAAAAATAATTTTTTTTTACTGTACTTACCTTCGATTGCAAGCTCTTGTCCCTCGCCGCTCAGCTGACAGATGCCTGTGATCGGCATCCAGAGAAGGAGAAGGCAGGAGATCAGAGGATCTCCTGTCACCTCCTTCCAGGGCACCGATCACCGGCATCTGAGAAGCTGAGAAAGCTGAAGCCGGTGATCGGGACCGGGATGACGTCATAAGCCCCGCCCCCAAGGGGGCGGGGCTTAGAGGCAAGATGGCGGTCGCCATCTTGAAGAAGAGAGGAGAGAGCCTCCCAGGCTCCCTCCTGAAGATCGGTAAGTCCTGGGGGGGGATCGGAGGCCCCCCAGGTGAAGAGGAGGGACAGCGGGAGCCAGCGCACATGGAGGTAAGTGAATGTCATTTTTATTTTTTTTTTTTTTTTACAGTTAGCAGCTGCTGCTGCAGAAGCGGGGGGGGGGGGGCGGCTTATTCCGGGGGCTCTCCTGGAGCCATCCGACCCCCCACGGGGGATCGGATGGCACCAAATTAAAGGGGAGACCCGGCCGGATCCAACAAGGGGTCAGGTGAGTATTTTTTATTTTTATTTTTTAAACTAGAAGCGATCAAAGTCAAGCACGTAACACCTACGGGCTTGGCACTTAAGGCCCAGCCAAGCCAGCACGTAGGTGTTACGTGCTTGGCAACAAAAGGGTTAAAACGGACATTATAAGTGTGACATACACTCCGCTTCAATAAGTCTTGACAGTCGGGTTATTCTCCAGTAGAGGGCGAACTTCTGCAGAGATGAATGCAAAAAATACCATTTTGTGAATACTCACCTGTAAAATGGGTATTATAAGTATGTCACACACCCCGCTTCAAGACATTCATTACATGTGGGTATACTGACCTGTAGATGGCGATCTTGCAGAGATGTCAATAAAAAAAGACCCTCCCGGCCCATAAATATCTGGGACCTCCCACTCATGCCCCAGTATAAAGATAGCAGTAAGGTAAAGGGACCAGGAAAGCCAATTAAAACTAACAAAGGTTCACCATATAAAGGATCCAGAATACAAAAGGGCAGGGTGAAGCGGGGTGTGTGACATACTTATAATACCCATTTTACAGGTGAGTATTCACAAAATGGTATTATTCTAAGTATGTCACACATCCCGCTTCAAGACATTCATTACATGTGGGACATGCAATAGCAGTGTCCATAAAGGGCGGGGATCCAAAAAACAACTTAAACCACCGCAGCTTGCAGAACCTTGCGGCCAAAAACAGCATCCGCTGAGGCCCGCACATCAACCTTGTAAAACTTGGAAAAAGTGTGAACCAAAGACCAAGTAGCAGCCTTACAAACCTGCTCAACAGAGGCCTGGTGCTGGAAGGCCCAGGACGCCCCAACAGCACGAGTAGAATGAGCAGTAACACGAAAAGGGGGAATCTTCCCCTTAGCAGAATAGGCCCCAACAATGGCCTGGCGAATCCATTTACTAATGGAAGGCTTGGCGGGAGCCAAACCCTTCCTAGGCCCAGAGGGCACCACAAAAAGGGTGTCAGTCCAACGAAAAGGGGAAGTAGCCACCAAATAGTACTTCACACAGCGAACCACATCCAAAGAATGCAAAACCCTCTCCTTGTCATTGCTAGGCTTAGGACACAAGGAGGGTAGAACAATGTCCTGATTAAGATGAAAGGCAGAGACCTCCTTAGAAAGGAAATCTGGCTTGAAGCGGAAAACAACCTTGTCCTGATGCCTCTCAAAGTAAGGGGCCTCAATGGACAAGGCTGCCAACTCCGAAACACGCCGAACAGAAGTGATGGCAACCAGAAAAACAACCTTCTGAGTAAGCGTAGAAAGTGCAATATCCTGCAAAGGTTCAAAAGGAGGACCCTGCAAGGCAGAAAGAACCAAATTCAAATCCCAAACTGGGAGCAAAGGCTTCCTAGGAGGCCGCACATGCGTAACCCCCTGGAAAAAGGTCTTAACCAGAGGATGAAGAGCAAAAGACCTTTGAAAGAAAACCGCCAGGGCAGAAACATGCCCTTTCAGCGTACTAAGCTGCAAACCTAGGTCCAGACCATGTTGCAGAAATTCCAAGACCCTAGGGATAGAAAATGCCCTGCAAGGCGAGGCCCTGACCTCACACCAATCAATATAAGACCTCCAAATCCTATAGTATATGGCAGAGGAAGACTTCTTTCTAACCAGAGTCTGAATGACAGCATCAGAAAGACCTTCCTCCTTCAAGATGGAGGTTTCAGCAGCCACGCCGTCAAAGCCAGTGTTGGTAAATTGGGGTTAGGGCATAGGACCCTGAGTGAGTAGATCCGGCAGAAGGGGCAGAACTAAATGATCCTCTGCCAACCTTACCACTGTCACGATCAGCTTACCTGTGCCGCGTTTCAGCGGTGTCCCCGTCGCCTCGCCATCCAGGCGCCAGCCGCGCCGGGCACTGCTCGCGTGGCTGCGGGCGCGCCCCCTCCTTCCCCTTCTGCCGGCGTATCCGGCATCAATACACGTCGTTCCTTCTATGCCCTCCGGCGGCGCTGCACTCAGCGCGGCTGCCGGAGGAGGTGAATAAATTAAATCAGAGGGGCATGCCCCCTTTCAGTTAAAGGGCCGATGAGCCCAGCTGGGCAGCACGCCCTCTGTTGTGTATTGGGCCAATGAGCCCAATAGGAGTTGCTGGGCTGTACGCCCTATGTCCAATCAGGTGCTGGTTTTTAGTAGCACCAATCACACACCCAGCCCTAATCATATCCGTTCCCTATAAAGGTTTACCCCACCAGTTGCTCAGTGCCTGTGATAGCGCCTAGACCCTTAGTAGTTGTTTATCCTTGATATTGATCCTGACTCCAGTTGCCGACCTTTGCCTGTTTGACCATCCTCGAGCTCCATTCCAGTTGCCGACCTTTGCCTGTTTGACCATCCTCGATCTCCATTCCAGTTGCCGACCTTTGCCTGTTTGACCATCCTCGATCTCCATTCCAGTTGCCGACCTTTGCCTGTTTGACCATCCTCGATCTCCACTCCAGTTGCCGACCTTGCCTGTTTGACCATCCTTGTTCTACTCTCCTCTCGGTCCTCGGACTTCAGTCTTACGCTCAAGATCGGGCTACCCAATTCCACTTCCAGCCGCGGGTTCTCCAGTCCTCTTTTCAGTAAGGCTTCATCCTTTGAGCCATCAAGTCCTGGGGGCAACCGATCCCGAGCAGGCGTGTTCTGCGTCTCGGCAAGCGGGGGCTCCTATAGGTGAAGCTGGCTGCGGAGATTGGGGGTTGAGGTCCTTACCAAGAGAGCTGAAGTTATCCAAGTGGTTAATTGCGGTACCCAGAGCGTGACAACCACGTCAGCGAACCAAACCTGTCTTGGCCACCTTGGAGCCACCAGGATTGCTGATGCGCCCTCTAGGGCCAGCTTGCGCACCACTTTGCCCACCATGGGAAACGGAGGGAACAGGTATAGAAACCCCAGATCCCTCCAGTTCAGAGACATGGCATCCGCTGCCAGAGCCAATGGATCCCGCGAGAGAGACACAAATGCCGGAAGCTTGTGATTGTGACGAGAGGCAAAGAGGTCCGCCGTCCGATTGTCCGACCGAACTTGAACCGGTAGTCCCCATAACTGATGAGTCAAGTGAGCCAGAACCAACCTGATGGCTCTCAACTCCAGAACATTGATGGGATCGTGAGCCTCCTGAGGCACCCACAGTCCCTGAAACTGAAGATCCTTCCCAAATCCCCCCCAACCTGACAGGCTGGCATCCGTGGTGACCGTCTCCCAACGAGGGGTCAAAAAAGACCTGCCCCTCATCAGATTGCTTGGTTTTAGCCACCACCAAAGGGAACCCCGCACCTGGGGAGACATCAGAAAGGACTGATCCAATGACAGCGGGGACCCGTCCCAGGCCGCCAAGAGATGGAGCTGGAGCATCCTTGTGTGAAACTGGCCAAAGGGAACCGCCTCGAACGATGCCACCATCAATCCCACCAGTCGCACCCCTAGCCGGATGGACGGGCGGGGGATGGATAGGAGACGCTGAGTCAATTCCTGAATCAGAAGAACCTTGGCTCGGGGGAGGAACACCCTGGCCTGAGAAGTATCCAGAGACATTCCCAGGAACTCCACCACCCTGGAGGGAGAGAGGCAGGACTTGGGATAGTTGATCACCCAACCGAAACTCTCCAGAGTGGACACCACGGTCCTGGTATCCAGCTGCGCCTGACTGAGGGAAGACGCCATGATGAGAAGATCGTCCAGATAAGGCACAATGCGGATACCCCTGGCTCTGAGGATGGCCATCACTCCTGCCAACACCTTGGTAAAAACCCTTGGAGCCGAGGTAAGGCCAAACGGAAGAGCCACAAACTGAAAATGTCGATTTTCCACGACAAACCTGAGAAATCTCTGGTGTGCCGGAAATATTGGAATATGCAGGTAAGCATCCTTGATGTCTATGGACGTCATGAAGTCCCCCTGACGAAGTGAGTGGATGGCTGAGCGCAGAGTTTCCATACGGAACTTCCGGGGACGAACGAACCTGTTGAGCAACTTCAGATCCAGAATGGGACAAACGGATCCGTCCTTCTTGGGCACTGTGAACAAATTGGAATAGAAGCCCAGGCCCCGGTCTGAGGGAGGCACCGGACAGATGACAGCCATGTCCAAGAGACTTGCTACTGCCGCCCGAAGTCCCTGGGCGGCCAGAGGATCTGACGGCACCCGAGAACTGAAGAATCTGGGAGGGAGTCGGAACTCGAACTCCAGCTTGTAACCGGAAGACACCACTTCCTGAATCCACCTGTCCGAGACCTCTTGGACCCAGACCCGGGAGAAGAGTTGCAGCCGTCCCCCCACTCGCAAGGGTGAGGGCGCCCCCTCATTGCTGAGCCGGCTTGGCAGCGACTCTAGGCTTGGAGCCCCAACTGTGTCCTAGCCGGGCCCGACCCCTGCCCCTAGGCCTGGAATCCCCTCTGGATGAGGGGAAAGCCGAACCCCTGCCAACTCTAGCCCCACGAAAGGACAGAGAAGGAAGCCGCCCCCCGAAAGGGGCGACACTGCTTCTTACGCTGAGGTAACTTACCTCCCTTTGCCACCGAATCCAATCTCTCTCCAAAGAGATGCAACCCCACAAAGGGAAGGGCCGTAAGCGACTTTTTGGACACAAAATCAGCCGCCCACTGGCATAACCAAACCAACCACCGGATAGCCACAAGCAAGGCCGAAGCTCTGCTACACATCACCAATGTGTCGTCCAAGGCGGACAGCACAAAGGACAAAAATAACTCACAACGCTTAAGGTCGGCAAACTCCTCACTAGCCGGGTCAAGCCCGGAAGAGGTCAACAGTCCTCTAACAACCGACCTGGCAGCTACCAATAAAAATGCTGAAGCACAAACCGGCCGCAAGGCCGACCCAACACTGGCAAAACCATGACAAGCCATCTGGTCAATGTGTTTATCCTCACCATCCTTGAGGGTAGTGCACTCCGGAGAATGCAGGATTGAGGAACTGGACAACCCCAAAACAGGAGCATCCACTTCGGGGGGGGGGGGGGGGGACGACGACCAGTGCTTCACCGCGTCCGCCGGAAAGGGATATTTTTTGTCCCAACCCGGGGGGACACCCAGAAGCCTAGTCGGCCTCTCCCTTTCCTTGCGAATGATACCATCAAAATGCTTTTGATAAGGAAATTCCAAGCGCGGCTTGTTCACCTCAAAGAACTCCCCCTTCAGCGGTGGAGCCGCCTCGGGGGGAGAAATAGCCAGGACCTCAAACATATATATAGGCCAGGACCCTAGAGGTATCCAAGGAATCCCCTGCTCGGTATCAGCACCCACAAACTGCTGGTCATCGGAGCCCTCAGACTCCTCATACAGCTCCCCTTCCTCACGCGGGGGACAATCAGACCAATCCAGGGAGTCAAACTCCTCCCTATCAGAGGCCTGCATGGCTGTATACAAATGTTTTCGCTTTGCCATGACCCTTTTTAGCAACGGCACTGGAAAACAATTTTTCAAGATTGGCCAATCTGGCACACACCTCAGATTGTGACTCCCCGCCAATGATCACATCACATGGGGTACATGTCAAGCGGGGGGGAGACGGAGAGGAGACTGGCGGAGCAGAACCAGACACCTGAGATCCGGACTGCACAGGGTACACAAAGAAATACATCATCCCGCAAAAGGGATACCCCACACCCCAAACACAGCCTGGATTGCCCCGAGGGGGGCACAAGCCCAGTATCCGGGGACGCCTCCATATGGTGATTTTTAATATATATATATATATATATATATTACAGTGTCCCGAGGGAATTACGCAGTAATGCAACCCGGGATGCCCCTTTAAGTCCCGAGTGGGAGGAATTTTAAGCCAACTAAATTTAACCAGGGCATTGCCCAGCAACCCCAGGGAGGGGCATAATCAATAAAGAAAACTGATGGGCCACAGGCCACTCACCCAAACGTCACCCCTCCGGAGTCCCGCACGCCAGACAGTAGGGGGAGGGAAGGCGCGTAGTGTGCAGAGGAAGAGGGAGGGCAGGCGCGTCGCTCCCGGCCCCGCCCCGCCCCCGTCGCTCCCGGCCACAAGGCCCGGACCCGCCCCCCGCCCTGAGGGAAAGAAGCTCCTCTTGGGCACCTTACAGCCGCCATGACAAAACGCCGGAGCCCGGCGCCGCGAGATCGCCGGTGCCGCGGATCCACCGGCGCCGGTCTGTGTAGTAAAACCATGCAAAGTAAAGCCCCTCACACACACACAATTATAATAAATAAGATGAAACCCCCCCACCCCCTCTAAGGGTATCCGGGAGAGGGGGAATCCATGCTAGGGTAGGGGCCAAGGGCCGGGGCATCCCAAAACGGGGTCACCAACCCGGTTAGCCGCCTACCCCTTGTTATCACGGCTCCTGAGCACCTAGGGTGCCATCTACCATTGCCCGGACCAGCAGCCTAGGCTGGGAGGCAAGTAATGTAAATAAAGGGATCCGGGCAGGAATAGAACAATAGAGGGCCGGGAGTCATCCTGGCTACCTGCAAGGAGGAGACATCCATCTTCTGACTTGCTTGCCTCTGCAGAGATGAGTGGGAGGTCCCAGGTATTTATGGGCTGGGAGGGTCTTACTTTTTTTATTGACACCTCTGCAAGATCGCCATCTACAGGTCAGTATACCCACATGTAATGAATGTCTTGAAGCGGGGTGTGTGACATACTTAGAATAAAGAAGCCCCTCCCGGTCCATAACTACCTGGGACCTCCCACCAATTCCCCAGTGTAAGATAGCAGTAAAGGGACCAGGAAGAACCAAATATAACAATATTAACAAAAAACCAATGGTTCACCATATAAAGGATCCAGAATACCAAACAGCTGGAAAGCAGACACCACCTTAGGAAGGAAATCCGGTTTAAAACGAAAAACCACCTTATCCTGGTGTCTCTCAAAGTAAGGGGCCTGAATCGTCAGAGCCGCCAACTCAGAGACACGCTGAACCGAGGTAATCGCCACCAAGAAGGCAACCTTCTGAGTGAGAACCGAAAGAGCAATATCATGTAGCGGCTCAAAAGGCGGACCCTGCAGAGCCGAAAGAACCAAATTCAAATCCCAAACAGGAACTACAGCTTTTCGAGGGGGCCGCACATGCGCCACCCCTTGGAAAAAAGTCTTAACCAGCGGGTGTAAAGCAAAAGACCTCTAGAAGAAAACCGACAAGGCAGAAACCTGTCCTTTCAAAGTACTAAGCTGGAACCCCAGGTCCAGATTATGCTGAAGAAACTCCAAAATTCTGGGTACAGAAAAAACCCTGCAAGGTAAGGCCCTAGCCTCACACCAATCAATATAGGACCTCCAGGTCCTATAGTAAATGCCCGAAAAGGACCGCTTCCTAGCCCTAATCAGGGTCTGAACAACCGCCTCAGACAGACCTTCCTCTTTCAAGATGAAGGTTTCAGCAGCCAAGCCGTCAAAGCCAGCGTTTGTAAATTGGGGTAAAACAGATGACCCTGAGATAGCAGGTCCGGCAGCAAGGGAAGCCGGTACTGGTCCACGGCCAGCCTTACAACGTCTGCGTACCAAAGCCTTCTTGGTGACCTTGGAGCCACCAGAATCGCTGGTGCCACTTCTAGAACCAGTTTGCGAGCTACCTTGCCCAGCATGGAGACAGGTAGAAACAGGTACAGAAAGCCCAGGTCCTTCCAAGCCAGTTACAAGGCATCCACTGCCAAGGCCAGGGGATCCTGAGAAAGAGACACAAAGGCCGGAAGTTTGTGATTGTGCCTTGAGGCAAAGAGATCCACCTCCGGAGTCCCCCACCTGTGGCAAAGATCCAGAAAAACCTCGGGGTTGAGAGACCACTCTCCGTGGCGAGAGGATCCCCTGCTCAGAGAATCCGCCTCCGAATTCTCCACTCCCGGAATGTAGACTGCCGAAAGGCAAGGAACATTGCTCTCCGCCCAGTGCAGGATCAGAGAGACGTCCCTGAGGGCACTCCTGCTGCGAGTCCCTCCTTGGTGATTTATGTAGGCCACTGCCGTTCGGTTGTCCGAACGCACCTGAACCGGAAGACCCCATAACTGTGGGGTCAGCCGAGCCAGAACCAGACGAATGGCTCTGAGCTCCAATACATTGATGGGGGTGTGAGCCTCCTGGGGACCCCACACCCCGCTGAACTGATGACTCTTCCAATAACCTCCCCAGCCCGACAGGCTGGCATCCGTGGTAAGATCTGCCCTTCCCCAGATTGCTCGAGCCCAGCCACCACCGAAATGACTGCCGAACCCTGGGAGACACCTTGTAAGGTTGATCCAATGACAGTGGGCTCCTGTCCCAATACGTCAACAGGAGAAGTTGAAGAGAAACTGTGCAAATGGCACCGCCTCGAAGGAGGACACCATCAGACCCACCAGTTTCATCCCCTGTTGGATAGAGAGACAAGGACTGTCCAGAAGAAGACGGATCAGGTCCTGAATCCCCTGCACCTTGGCCTGGGGCAGAAACACTCTGGCCAGACTGGTATCCAGATTCATGCCCAGAAATGAAATCACTCGAGACGGGGAGAGAGAAGACTTGGTGCGGTTGATCACCCACCCGAACCTCTCCAGGGTCGACACCACCAGATGGGTGTCCAGCTCTGCCTGCTGAAGGGAAGAAGCTGAAATCAACAGATCGTCCAGATAAGGCACAATGCGAATGCCCTGCGATCTGAACTGAGTCATTACGCCCGCCAAAACCTTGGTGAAGACCCTCGGTGCCGAGGTCAGACCGAAGGGAAGAGCTACGAATTGATAATGTTGATCCTCTATCGCAAACCGGAGGAATCTCTGATGCGCCTGAAAGATCGGAACATGCAGATACGCATCCTTGATGTCTATGGATGTCATGAAATCCCCCGGTGAAGAGAAATGATAGCGGAGCGCAGAGTCTCCATGCGGAACTTTTTGGCTCTGATAAACCTGTTTAGAACCTTGAGATCTAGAAAAGGTCTCACCGAACCCTCCTTTTTGGGTACCGTGAAAAGGTTGGAGTAGTAACCCCTGCCTCTCTCCGACTGAGGCACCGGGCAAATAACTCCCATGTCCAGAAGGTTTCTCACTGCTAACAGGAGCCCCTGTGCAGCCTGATGGTCCGAGGGCACCCGAGACCTTAAAAACCTTGGAGGCGGCCAGTACTCGAACTCCAGTTTGTACCCGGACGAGACCACTTCCAGGATCCAATTGTCTGTGACCTCCCGGGCCCAGACCTGGAAGAAGAGCCACAGCCGTCCCCCCACCCGTTCGGGTGAGGGCACCCCTTCATTGCTGAGCCGGCTTACCGGCGGGCTTAGGCTTGGAACCCCAGGCAGCCGTCGGGTGCGCCCGACCTCTGCCCCTATTCCAGGACGAGCCCCTGACACCAGAGACGGGCAGACCCCTAGCCGCTCTGGCTCCATGAAAGGAAGGGGCGAAGGAACCAGCCCCCCGAAAGGGACGGCGCTGCTTCTTCCGCTGAGGTAACCTACCTCCCTTAGCAACAGCATCCAATTTATCTCCAAACAGCCGCGTACCCATGAAGGGAAGAGCCGTAAGCGACTTCTTGGCCCCAAAATCCGCCGTCCACTGACGCAGCCAGACCAATCTGCGCATGGCCACCAATAAGGCCGAAGCCCTGCTACACATGACGATAGAATCTTCCATAGCAGACAAAACAAAATCCATGAACAATTCACACCTCTTAAGAGTGGCAAACTCAGCGCTATCCGGATCAAACTGACCATCATTCAGCCAGTCCCTGATCAGGGACCTGGTAGCAAGCGACACTAAAGCAGATGAACAAGCCGGCCGCAGGGCCGATCCCACACTGGCAAACGCATGACAAGCCATCTGATCAAGGCACTTATCCTCGCCATCCTTAAGGGAGGTAGCGTCAGGGGTGTTAAGCACAGAATAATTGGTCAAGCCCAAAACAGGCGCATCGACCTCAGGAGGAGAGGACCATCGCTTGACCGCCTCCACTGGGAAAGGATACTTCTTGTCCTATCCCTGGGGAGCACCAGGAAGCCGACAGTGCCTCTCCCATTCTTTCTGGATCAGTGCGTCAAAATGATCCTGCGTAGGGAATTCTAGACGGGGCTTGGGGACCCCCAAAAATTCCCCCTTCTTTAGGGGAGGCGCCTCCGGGGGATCAATATCCAACACCTTCAACATATGTGACAAAACAGCAGCAGTATCTACGACATCCCCAGGCGCCTGCCCAACAAAAGCATCACCAGACTGTACAAAATCAGACTGTCTCCTCAAACACTTCCCCCTCCTCTAAAGGGGAATAATCAGACAAATCCATAGAGTCGTCGTCCGCGTCTCACACGGGCTGTGCCGACGACAAATGTCTCTTTTTAGCTTGGGCTTTCTTTCCCACCATGCTACCAATAAACTTTTCAATGCTGGCCAACCTGGCACCAACATTGGACTGCGACTCCCCGCTGGCACCAATGTCACTCGGGGTACGGATCAAGCGGGGAGGGGAAGGCGATGAAGCGGGAGGAGCCGACCCAGAAGGCTGGGACCCAGACTTCCGCGTTATGGCCTTATGAGCGCATGGCGTACAGATCGGTACATCCTCTCCCGTAAGGGATGCCCCACACCCCACACATGGGTGGGCTTGCCCCAAGGTGAGCCCGAGCCCAGTATCCTGCGGAGCCTCCATACGGTGATTTTTTAGTGGTCAGTCGCAAGACCGCAGGGAATTACGCTTAAGCAACCCGGGATGCCCCTTAAATGTCCCGGTGGGAGGATTTGGAGGAGATCAATTTTAAACTAGGGACCCCAGGACCAGGAGGAACCCCTTAATATGTACAATATGAAGCAATCTGCAACACACAATAGGCATATCAGTTACTAATAATAGCATCTGAACATATATACAGATATATACAGCAAAAAATTGTCAAAAACACACACACACCAGGGGCCCACCCCACCAGAGAGTGACCCCCAATACAAGGAAAAAACGGCCATCAGGCCCCTACCTGACCCCTAAGAGCAGACACAGCCAGGCAGGAAGCACCAAGATGGCCCCTGGCCTTGAGGTAACAGGACCCAGGAAGAAGAAGGGTGGCGAGCCAGTGCCGAAGGCGCGATTTCCAGGCCACGCCCCCCTCCCTGCAGCGAGGATCTGGCCAAAGGAAGGTCCAGCAAAAACCGCACAGACGAGTGGGTGAGGCTGCCGCGGCCGTGCCGAGCTCCCGGCCCCGCCCCCTTTCACACACACACAGCCTGAGTGAATTTCACTCAGGCTGACAGGGAGCCATCTTGCAACCGATTCATCAGGGATTACTGTCAGGCGGACCACACAAGCATATATACCCAGTGTGAAGCACCCAACAGACACACACACACACACACCATAAAATCCATAAAATAATGATAAATAAATGCAAGGAGAGGCCAGTTAAGACGCGCCACCCCCCCTAACAGGGACGGGGGCATCCCGTACCAGGATCACCACAACCTGGTTGTACCGCCTGCCCCATAATGAGGTCTCGTGGTGGAGCGCGGCTCCTACCCTTGCCAGGGCCCGCAGCCTAATCTGGGAGGCTCAACAGGGTAAATTTAGAATGAGTCCTGGCAGCAATAGGGACAAAAAAGGGGCTGGACGTGAGCCCGGCTTACCTGCAGGTAAGAGAAGCTTCATCTTCTGTCTTGCTCGCTCCCTGCAGAGAAGACAACTGGGGAATTGGTGGGAGGTCCCAGGTAGTTATGGACCGGGAGGGGCTTCTTTTTTGCATTCATCTCTGCAGAAGTTCGCCCTCTACTGGAGAATAACCCCACTGTCAAGACTTATTGAAGCGGAGTGTATGTCACACTTGGAATAGCATTCCCTGCACATACCCAGTTGGAAAGGGGGATGCCCTTGAGAAGGCCCATTGAGAGGGCACGCTGCCAGTTCCACCCCCTTACAACTGGGCAAGGAGCGCTTTCAGAGCCGGGACTCTCTCAGGAGACTAGCAGCGTTTCTGCTTTTCTTGAAAACTAAAAATGTGACCCTTTTATTTTGGCTGCAATCCAGACGCAGCAAACTTATTTGGGGGTTGTTATTCCGGTGTAATTTGCTGATGTATATATTTAGCCTGACCCGCTTTCCTCTCTTTTGTAGTTATTTGTAATTGCCACTCACTAGGGGGGA
Organism: Gastrophryne carolinensis; assembly: GCA_027917425.1. Lineage (NCBI taxonomy): Eukaryota > Metazoa > Chordata > Amphibia > Anura > Microhylidae > Gastrophryne > Gastrophryne carolinensis. Next base: position 103,090,615 of record CM051241.1, read on the forward strand.
CTTTGGTTTTGTTCCGGTTTACAAGATGTCCCAGTTTTCTCCCTGATGGTGGGAATGGATCGGTCTGTGGGTGCACTTCAGGTCATCCGTCTAGAAGAAAAAATGTGCCTCGGGCAATGTTCCACAGGCGGCACAGCCAGGTGTGAAGCAAAAATCGGGACAGGCAGCTCAGGGTCTTGGGAAAGTTGCCACCTGACCGATATTTCACTGCCAGAGCTGGTATTTACACTGGCTCAGTACCATTTTTCTTTTTACCAGCAATTGTAATTGGCTATCATTTTTTATTTAATATGGGGGCGCCAGTTAGATCCAATATATTTGGGGCTCACCAAAATTGCAGCCCAAGAGTTATTTTTATATAGAAAAATCAATATGTACATAAGTGCAATTCATAGATTGTAACATGAAAATAGATACAGGTAGTTATTAATTCAAAAATAGATACAATTGTGTCATATATAACGGAGCCAGCATTTAAGGTATACATGTTAAACAAATACTGATAACAAATTAACCACAAAATACATTAAAACCAAAAAGATATCCAAAACTCACAATAGATGGTTCAGATTTAGATATTAACAAGGACATGATTTCCAATAGTATAATCATTGTATTGGTGTATCAAAAAGAAAGATATCAAAAAGATACCACAGTGGACCCTTCAAGTTTAGGAATGACTAGGAAATAATTTCCATAATAAAGACATTGGGCTCGATTCAATAAAGGTAGAAAGAAATTATCATGGTCGTAAAAAATTCAATTCATGAGAAAAAAGCCTGAGAATGTCACTGTTACTGAATCACCAGATAATACAATTCTGTGAAATACTCACCTGTAGAATTGGTATTATAAGTATACAGTACGTCCTGCTCCAGATAGATTACTTACACTTGGGTTATCCTCCGCCAGATGGCGCTGCACTGCAGAGACATGTAAAACAGGCTCCTCCCGGCCCCTCAAATACCCAGGGACCTCCCACAAATCCCCAGCATTGAAAAGCAGTGAACAAGAAGCCGGGAGAATTTAACCACCCAAAAATTGGTAACTTATAACAATGAAAACAATCACCATACAGGGGATCCAGAATAATGCAAAAACCAGGGTGGGGTGGAGCAGGGCGTACTGTATACTTATAATACCAATTCTACAGGTGAGTATTTCACAGAATTGTATTATTCTTAGTATACAGTACGTCCTGCTCCAGATAGATTACTTACACTTGGGACATCCAATAGCAGTATTCATAACGTAGGGTGGGATCCCAAATAAAAAAGGTAACAGCAGACAGTTTAAACCACTGCCGCCTGCAAAACCTTGCGGCCAAAAACAGCATCAGCTAAGGCCTTAACATTAACCTTGTAAAACCTTTGAAAAGGTATGAACAGAAGACCAAGTAGCGGCCTTGCAAACTTGTTCAACAGAAGCCTGGTGCTGGAAGGCCCAAGAGGCACCAATAACACGAGTAGAATGAGCAGTAAGGCGAAGGGAGGATTCTTCCCCTTAGCAGAGTAGGCCTGAATCACAGCCTGACGAATCCACTTGCTGATAGTAGACTTGGCAGGAGCCAAACTCTTCCTAGGACCAGAAGGGACCACAAAAAGAGCATCAGTTTTCCTGAAAGGTGCAGTAGCCACCAGATAGTACTTCAGACACCTAACCACATCCAGGGGGGAAGGGGGAAAAAGGAAGAAGAGGAGGAAGGGGGGGGGGAAGAAAAAGGAGAATACTGTTGGACATATCATTAAGCTAATGTCTTCATATTGAGCAGGGCAGACAACTGCTCTAAATTTCAAATATATTTACAAAAAGCAATAGACATAGGTCCCACGGCATATTAATTTTACACCAAGATGTTCCGTTGTCCGGTCAAAGATGGCCGGATCATGGTTGGCTGGAGTGGATCAAGAAGGGCAAGCCTGGTCCCAACTGGGCAAGTGTGGACATCTGTAATGAAAAAAGGGAAGAAGAAAAAGATAAAGGAAGACAGAAAAAAGAAATAACAAAACAAACGTTAAAACACTAGAATTAAACAACACATTGTCACTCTGCTTTAATTAACTAAGTCTCCCACATAATCTAACTTATTGATATACTAAGTAACTAATAAACCACTAAATGTTAAAACTGAAATGTGCATTTACTATTATAAAGGACCGTGCCTATTAGTCACTCAATCCCTCCCTAAAAAAGGTGCGAAAGAACAGTCTTCCTTGATGCCCCAAGGTGCCTTAGTGCCCAGTTTTTACATCCACTCCAGCTCCCTCTGCTGGAGTCTCCTTTTTAAATTTCCACCCCTCCCCCCCCATGCGTACCTTGTCGATGTATGAGACTTGTAAATTCTGGATATTACGGTTGTGATGTCTTAAGAAGTGTGCTGCTACTAGGGACAGGGGTTTGCCCAGTTCTTCATCCTGCTTCGCTAACTTGATGTTGGATAAGTGGCCTTGAATTCAAATTTTAGCTTGATTTTTAGTTTCTCCGACGTATTGCTTTGGACAGCTACACTCTAAAACATAGATAACTCCTTCTGATTGGCATGTAAGAATGTCCCTAATTTTAGGTGACGTGCCTTGGCTAACACTCTTTATACTTCCTGAATTTTTAATTAATGGGCATACACTACATTTCCCACAAGGTCTACTACCTCCCATGATTCATCCCTGACCTAGCCATGTCTTGGCCCTTGTAAAGTGGCTATTGCACAGTTTGTCCCGTAGATTGGGTGCCCGGCGTGCCGTCATCAAAGGTCCTTTCTTTACTCACTTTTTTAAGGCAGGGTCCGATTCGAGCACTCGCCAGTGGGTTTTCATAATTTTCCTCACTAGGTGCCAATCACTGCTGTATTCAGTGAAGAATCTCACCTCATCTTTGTTGTCTTTTTTCTTTCTATAGTTCAAAAGTTCCTCTCGGGGTGTGTTGGACGCCCTGTCCATAGCCCTACATATGGCTCCATTGGGGTAGCCGCGTCTCCTGAAGCGTTTTCTCATTTCAGCGGCCTCTCTGTTGAAATCAATGTCATTTGAGCAGTTTCTTCTTGCTCTGAGAAGCTGTCTGACAGGGATGCCTTGTTTTAGTTTTGGTTGATGAAAGCTTGAGTAATGTAATAAATTATTTGTAGATGTTTCTTTACGATATATAACTTGGTTCTGATGCTTCCATTATACTCAATCGAGATCAACAAATCCAGGAAGGTAACCTGATGCAAAGATGAAGTGGAGGTCAGATGGATATTGTAAGGATTCACATTAAGTTGTTCTATGAATTTTGTGCCCATTTCAGGCGTGCCTTTCCACAAGATGATAATATCATCTATGCAACGATACCAGCATAAAATGTGTTCATGATACTCCGCATAAACATCCTGCCATACCACCTCTCTCTCCCACCAACCTAAAAAAATGCTGGCAATAGAGGGGGCACATCGGGCACCCATAGCCACTCCTCTGATTTGTCGATAGTATGTCATATCGAAAACAAACATATTATCGGACAGTATAAAATGTAACAATTCCAGCTGGAATGTATGTATCTCTTTTTTGTCAATTGACTCTGTCTCCAAAAAATACTTGACTACATAAGTAGCCATATCATGAGATATGTTTGTGTATAATGACCCAACGTCACAGGTTAGCAAAGAAGTAGCCTCAGGCACAGAGATGACATGGAGACGGTTAAGGATGTCAGTCGAATCTTTGATGTATGACTCTAACGCTACTTCATGGGGCTGGAGTATCGTATCCAGGTACACACATGCATGTTCAGTTAACCCCCCTATGGCTGAAACAATCGGCCTCCCTGGGGGATTTTTAGGGTCTTTGTGCACTTTTGGCAGTGCATAAAAAGTAGGTGTTCGGGGGAACTCCACTTGTAAAAAATCAAAAAGAGTGTGTGTGATAACACCGTTGTTGAGGGCCCTAGTGAGTAACATGTCAAACTCGGACTTATACTCCATTGGGTTATGTCTCAATTTCTCATAGGTATGAGAATCTCAGTTGTCCCAAGTTGTCACAGAATTTCTTGGCAGTAATACTCGCGGGACAACACCACTATATTACCACCCTTGTCTGATTCCTTAATGATGATCCTGTCATCATTTTCTAAGGATCGTAGAGCTTTCATTTCCTCTTCATTTAGGTTACAATTAGACGATTTTAAGGAGATGTTTTGTATGTCCTCACTTACCAAATTAAAGAAGATCTGGATCGCCGAGCTGTTGCTCCAAGGAGAAGTGAAACTAGAAGGTTTTTTTAGGGTAGTCCTATTCTGTGTTCTTGTAATAGATCCGTCAGGTCCGCCAAAGCTTGCTCCTCTATATCGCTTAGGTGCCAATCTAAAGTATTGGAATCAGATCTAGAATAATATTTCTTTAGGGAGAGATGCCTGCAAAACAGGAAAACATCTTTAATGGTCAAAAATGTGTTTACTCTTTTTGTGGGGGCAAAGCTTAAGCCTCTTTTTAGGACTGATTGTTGTGAGTCACTTTAAGGAGCAGTATCGCAAATTTTTATTGGTGACATATTTAAATGGTACTTTTAATGTAGGTAAGTGTTGGAGTAAGAATTACAAATTTAGAAAAAAATGATGTCTGTGTTGAGCAGCTGGAGACTAATAGCTCATGTTTATGTCTTCTCAGTGTCAGAGCCCGACACTCTGGCCTGTTCCATGCTGAGGAGAGGGGTGAAACAATTTATCAAAGTATCAGCTGTTCAGTGCTGGCAGCCGTCCAGCATAAGATAACAACATTGCAACATTGCCTGGCCAGAACTTATATATCTAAAACCGAGAGAAAAGATCTAGAAGTCATTTAGCTGATTTTGACAGTTTTCCCTTCATGTTGGCTCTGCTGCAGAATCTTTCAGTTTACCATTTTCTCTCTCTTTTCTCAACACATTTTTCCATATGATCTTTCTTTCAGCTTTGTGTGTTTTGAGCAAAGCCCAACCCAGGATTTTCACTATCTGGAGTTTTGTTTTGTGCCCCTAGGGGCATCCCGACTTGGGATGCCCTGATATGTGAAATCCCCAAGTTCGCCTGTGAAAATGTACCTTTCCCTGTCCCACAGCGCATGCGCGGGCTCTCATCCAATCAGCTCTGTTTGCACGCAGATGGGGAGCCTGAGCAGTAACCTTCCTGGCCGCCCGGCCTGTCTAAATGACTATCTGCGTGAGCGCGCCAGAAAAATGGGGGGATCTGTGGTTATCCAGGGGTTGTTTCACACAGTGGGCATCCTGATTTAGAATGCCCAAGGGGCAAGGTCAATGGCCGGGTCTTAAAGACTTCAGGGTCGGCAACTCAGGGTTTTGTTCCACTTTAATACCTTTAGATTTTCCTGCACAGTTATTCAAAGAAGAATTTCAGTCGTTTTCAGTCAGTTTCGTTTATTTTGTATAGATTTTACACATTTGAGTCACCTGGTCTCATAACAAAAGCAGCACCTCACACACACACAGCCGTTACCACTGATTACAGTGTCAGCCTCTGAGGTAAAGTGTTGCTAGGAGACCAGTGGCCTAAATGAAGCAGCTCATTAAATACAACCCAGCAGATCCCCCTATTCAGCAAATGGACTGAGCCATTGTAATTATACAATTTAAAAGAAAGGCATATATTTTTTCCTTTTTCTATCACCAGATTATTTATACACATGTTAGAAGCTAATGTGTGGCTATTTATTGATTTCTCTTTTTTAACCCTTTCGCTGCCAGCCTACCTGCAGCTTTTGTCACTCTCTGTTGCCAGACCATGTTTCACTATTTTGCGCTCCCCATGTTCAACTGTGATTTTTGAAAGGATTTCCAGGGATTTCCCAGGAAAATTATATATTGTCTGGGCTTTAACATAAAATGTCTTGTTTGTCATTTGTCAAGTGTATTCTTAATATTTTGGGGTGAAATATGTGAAAAAAATAAAAAAATCAATTTTTTATTTTGTAGAGTTTTTTTGTAATAAAAAATGTAAGTTTGTCAATACAATCTTATTGCGTGTGAAATCCCAATTTCTCCCGGTTACAACGGTACCACATATGTATTGGTAGACACCATTTCCTGCCCAGGAGACTCCCCCAAACTGAAACAGCACTTTAAGAGATTTTTAGAATAAATACAGCTATGCTAAGCGCTATGTGCACCTTGCAGTTGTTTAATAAAAACAACCCTTTACACTTGAAATACCCCCCACAAACTATATATTCTCTGGAAATACACACTTCAAGCTTTCTAGGCATACCAGGCTTGTTGATGTTGCCACAGTTTTCTGGAAGTTCTCCCTCAATGTATTCTTTGGTTACACAGAGCTTCCCTAAAAATGGATAAAAAAAGCAGGATCAAAGCCACATTTTCCTAAAAAAAACTATATGCAAACAAGAAAAAACAAGTTAATCTTAAAAAGCAACATCCCCCGAACCGAACGATACCCAACATGCATAGCTACTGTCAAAAGAAGAGTTGCCAAACCCCAAAAAGTAAAGCATGTGCAAAATGGTAATTTTGCTTGAAAATTTCAGGTAATTGACAGGTAATTTTTAACCATTTTGCGCTATGCTTAACTGTGATTTTTGCAGGTATTTCCAGGAAAATTATATATTTTATTTTTGCGGCAGAGTTTAGGCTTTAACATGAAATGTCTTGTTTGTAATTTTTTTACTGTTTTTTAAAATATTTTTGAGTAAATTAAACAAAAAAAAATATTTTTTAAGAAAATTGTCTCCTTTATTTCCAATAAAACCTTTTTTTTTTTAAAAGAAAACCATATTGCATGTGAAAGCCCCATTCCTCCCGATTACAACAGTACCACATATGTATCGGTAGACCCCCATTACTGTTCAGAAGCCCCCCCCCCCAAACTGAAAAGAACACTTTATAACATGTAAAAATAAAATACAACTACAATCCACACTATAAAGGGTTAAATCAAGAAAAAAATTGGCATGGGGTTCCCCTTCCAAGGGGGGGGGGGGGGGGGGAATCCCCATTTTGTAAAAAATTTTAAGGGTTAAAAACCCTTAAAAATTCCCATAAAAATGACATGGGGTCCCCCCTACCCAGCATAACCAGCCCGGGGATCAGCTATGCAGGGCTTGTAGAGCAGGGCGCAGGGGCCAGCTTTGGTGGCCCCCTGCCCTGCCAAGTACAAGCCCGCACCGCCTAAATCAGCCCGGGCCCTTCTGCCCCCCCTGGGCTTCGGGGAGGCAGGTAATAGGGGGGCCGGGGTTAATGGCAAGTCACCCGCTAGCCGCAGATGACTTGACAGCTCCCCAGCCTTGTGAACTGGTATAGGGGTTTCATGGACTTCTTACAAGTTCACAATGGGTTAAAGTGGACCAACACCCAGGGCTGATCGGCCCGGGAATCTATAAGATTCCCAGACCATTCTATTCCCTCCCCCCGGGGCATCCAAAATTGGGATGCCCCTCTGTGTGAAACCCCCCGGAACACCCGCTACCACTTACCTGAATCCCGGTCCTACGGCGCATGCGCGGGCCGCATCCCCGCTATCCCTATAGCAGGGCGCATGCCCGCGCTGGCTATTTATGAATGGCCGGCGCGAGCACGCTCTCTGTTAGAGGGAAGTGGGGGATGCGGTCTCCAGCACGCTCAGAGTGGCTGAGCTTAGACGTCTCTTAGACGTCCATAACTCAGCCGCTCTGAGCGCGCTGATTGGACGAGCGGCCGCGCATGTACCATAAGATCGGGGTGAGATGAGTTATTGTGGGCGATCGGGGGGGGGAGTTCACAGAGCGGGGCATCCCCTATCGGGATGCCCCAGGGGAAAGGACCAATACCCAGGATAGTCAAAATCCTGTGCTGGTCCACTTTAAATGTAAAAAAAAACAAAAACACAAACACACCACAAAATACTGGAAGCATTTTATACCTGCTGTGTAACAGGACATAAGCGGTTAATTAAAAAAAAAAAAAATTTACATAGGGTCCCCCCTATGGGGGGGGGGGGGGGAACCGGGGAACCTCATTTTTTTGGGGAATTTTAAGGGTTAAAAACCCTTAAAAATCCCCCCAAAAAATGACGTAGGGTCCCCCCTACCCAGCGTTACCGACCCAGGCCAGCTATGGGGGCTTGTAGAACAGGGCGCAGGGGCCAGCGTTGGTGGCCCCTGGCCCTGCAGGCTACTAGCCCACATAGCCACTAAGTCCGGTAAGTCCTGGGGGGGGGATCGGAGGCCCCCCAGGTGAAGAGGAGGGACAGCGGGAGCCAGCACACACGCAGGTAAGTGAATGTCATTTTTTTTTTTTTTTTTTACAGTTAGCAGCTGCTGCTGAAGCAGGGGGGGGGGGGTATTCCGGGGGCTCTCCTGGAGCAAATTAAAGAGGAGACCCGGCCAGATCCAACGAGGTCAGGTGAGTATTTTTTATTTTTATTTTTTAAACTAGCAGCGGGGAAAGTCAAGCACGTAACACCTACGGGCTTGGCACTTAAGGCCCAGCCAAGCCAGCACGTAGGTGTTACGTGCTTGGCACTTAAAGGGTTAATGCAAATTTCGCGATACTGTTCCTTTAAGGCAACCTTAGACAGGTTAATGATCTCCAACTCCATTGTGCTTAATGCCTCATCTGCGGTCTCATTTGGGATTTCATTTGAGGTACATGTGGGGGTGACAGTCTCTTGCGTTTTGTTTCTCTTGGTCTTAATCTTCTGTGTTCCCACATCCCCAAATCTCTGCTTTCTGTGTGTATAGTCCCTTGTCTTGTTTTTATTTTGTCCCCTCCTGGTTCTCCTCTTTCGGTGTCGAAATCTAAAAAACGGTCCTCAGAGGACTGGTTTGAGGCCTAGCTACTAAATGATGAGTGTCTGGATGGAGAGCTAGTGTTGGAGTTGCCTTGGTGAGGTCTTCGTGTATGTTGTTTGGGATTGCCTCGTGAGTTGCCATGATGCCTCCATCTGTAGATGCGGCCAAAGCCGGCATCAGTGCGGTCCCTATCCAGTTTATTCTTCTTGGTGGCACGTATATCCATCTCATATTTTTCCATTTCCTTATTGGCCGTCTCATTAAAGGATTTGATCTCTTCCTTGGATAACCGGTTTTCTAGCTCCCTATAAAGGTCTTGCAACTCTCCTTTCAATTTAGTGAGGAGCTTCCTGTCCTCCCTGATTAGCATATCAATTAAGGCAAGGGAACACTGAGTAAGGTGGCCTTCCCATTCCACCCGGAACTCATCCGTGACTTCCCATGCTGGGAAGATTTGAACACGGAGTCCACGTGGAATTAGTTTTTGTTCTTTACAGATATCAAGGCTATTGATATTCCACCATAGCCGTAATTATGTGGGAGACTTAGTTAATTAAAGCAAAGTGACAATGTGTTGTTTAATTCTAGTGTTTTAACGTTTGTTTTGTTATTTCTTTTTTCTGTCTTCCTTTTTCTTTTTCTTCTTCCCTTTTTTCATTACAGATGTCCACACTTGCCCAGTTGGGACCAGGTTTGCCCTTCTTGATCCACTCCAGCCAACCATGATCCGGCCATCTTTGACCGGACAACGGAACATCTTGGTGTAAAATGAATATGCCGTGGGACCTCTGTCTATTGCTTTTTGTAAATATATTTGAAATTTAGAGCAGTTGTCTGCCCTGCTCAATATGAAGACATTAGCTTAATGATATGTCCAACAGTATTCTCCTTTTTCTTCCCGTCCCCTTCCTCCTCTTCTTCCTTTTTCCCCCTCCCCCCACCCCCTTCATTAATCATTGAAACTTTTGTGGTCACCATGATATCCTAAATTGTCTCAGGGAATATTGATAATTATGCCCACATCATATATGGATGATACCTCAGTGAATCTTTATTCAAGCACAGAAAAGTATGTACACCTGTATTATTATGTCTTATAGTGTAATTATCATATGGAATGTTAGCCCAGGATGTATGCTAGGCTATATGTATCTGATTGGTTGCCCGGTTGCCCTGTCTCGTCTCCTAAGCCAGCCCGCACGGGGGGCTGCGTTGCGCCGGACGGGGTGCCCGCGGCGCTGTGGTGACCTGGCGCGTGCGGCCGCTCGCAGGTGTACACAATCTGTCAATTTTAATTTGGCAGCGGTGGGACGCGGGCGGGGGCGTGCATGCGCCGCGGACACACCTTGACATAGGCTACCACACTTGCAGGGTGCCTCCGGGGCCGCATGCGCAGTGTATGTATCAGCGTGTGTGGCCGGTCGCGTCTGCGCAGTGTTACCCGCACGAGGCACCTGCGCCTTCCATGATGCCTGGCATCAGCACTGTCGGCCGCGTCATCCGGAAGTGACGTAGTATTTCCGGTACATGGGATGGCGAGGGAGGGGAGGCATTACAAAAGGGGCACAAAGCCAGTAAACAGCTACACCCTGAGGAAGTGGCGGGAGCGGAACGCCACGAACCGCGTTGGTGCTGTTAGGACGGTCAGTCTGTGTGGACCTAGACGAGGAGTACAGGTGATGCCTTATTAACGTCTATCATTGCTAATTATATGCTTTGGTCTGCCTGGTGTTTTAGGAATACCGCTGTACACACTCTTAGTGCACATATTGCACAACTTTGCACTTAGCACACGGCACTTTAGAAATACCTCTGCACCTCTATTGGTATTTTGTGGAGCGCTATCGTCTCCACATCTTTGCATCTATTTTGCACATCCTTATTTATATTCTTATTTAGTATTGCCCATTCACTACATGTCATCACTGTCTTATGTGCGGGGGTTTTCCTCTTACACTTGGCAGACAAATGCATCCTTATTAATTTAATTATACAGTATATATTACTCCCTTTTTTGTAGTCTAGGATAGTCCACCATACTCCCGTCCTCTGGATTTTAAACTATGTGTTTTTTAAATGTCTGTTGTTCTTGGGCCTTACATGTATTTATCAAAATATTTGAATAAAGTACCAATTGATCCTATAATACTGTAGTGTGCCTATTATTTTACAGGTAACAAGTGGTCTGACTGGCAGCCCACATACTGTGTAATGTTGCTGTATGAAAACGCTCCCCTCTTTGCTTGGGAGCCTCACCAGGGAGAGAGATAGATAGAACCTCAAAGATCTGGGTCAATAATCTGTCAGTGTCATCTGGGGCCCAGGGGTCAGAGCCAGAATCGTCATGACCCCTTGGTCTCTCATCAGATGAGCCTGAGTCAGAAAAGAGCTCTCCTTCATCAGAAGGGGTATAGCCACACAGATTCATAAACTCCTGAGATCCCATAGGGAAAACAGTATCATAAGGCGTCAGGTGCCGCTTCTTACCAGGGCCCTTACGCGCTAAGGACTTCGCAATAATCTGTTCAGCAGTAGGTAGTCTAAGCTTGGGGGAGTAGGTGAAGTGAAACGAGGTGCAGCCACTGGCAGGCCAGATTGCAAAGCCAGTGCTTGCTCAGCACAGGGTACGCAGACCCATGCCTTGTCAGCGTCAGCATGAGGTTGTCCACATGCCATACACAGCCGGTCTTGTCCCAAAGGGACCCCGGTCACATTATCCCAATAGGGATTGACGCTATAAAGCAACCCTGGATGCCCCAATGACCGCTAGGGAAGTGGGAGTACTATTACAAGGCCCGACTATCAATTACACCGGGCCGGGAGAAGCCAATGGATTCACCCGTCTCAAAGACACAATGAGAAGAAAAGGGTGTCAGAACCGAAACACACTACAATTGAATATAAAGCCGCCCGCGAGGGCACTTACGGACCACGGTAAGTAAGAACGTCACACGCACGCACCAGACAACATGGCGGCGAGTACCTCGAAGGGCGGACCAGAGCGAGCCGTGACGCGGGGCGCGCCAGGCCCCGCCCTCCTGAAGAGCGCAAAGTCCAACCGACAAGCAGCCAATGAGGACGCAGAAGCGTCTGAGGCAACGCCGCCGCCCGGCGCAGAACATCCAAATGAAGGAAAGGGCGCGCGCGGCGGCGGCATTTGCAAGTGTAAAAAGACAAGTCAGCGCGGCGGTTGACACCACATATACTAGTCCAAACAGTATTTACAAAAAGCCATATGCACATAATCATGATACACCGACATCCACACCCCCCCTTTCTTCCCCCCCCCCCCCCCCCCCCCCGAAGGCTACAGGGAGAATGAGGGAGGATGGCGGCCCTTTGTACAGGGCCCACCGCTACCGGGGCATGGGACAATAATGCGGGAAGGGCATCCCATAAAGGCTCACCATCAGCCTATACCACCTACCCTTTGGTGAGGGACTGCGGTGGAGCAGCGCTCCTTAAGCACACATGGTGCTGCCTACCTTCACCCGACCAGCGCAGCCCAGGCTGGGAGGCACATCACACGAAGGATGGGTGGGAATAGTCCAACAGGGCCGCAGTCTTTAATAGCCCAGCTCACCTGCGACAGAGTGATAATTTCATGTCTTCGCAGTAAGCACTGCAGAGAAACCTGGGGATTTGTGGGAGGTCCCTGGGTATTTGAGGGGCGGGGAGGAGCCTGTTTTGCATGTCTCTGCAGTGCAGCGCCATCTGGCGGAGGATAACCCAAGTGTAAGTATTCTATCTGGAGCAGGACGTACTGTATACTAAGAATAAAAAGACAATGAAAGTCAATGGCAGCTTTTACTACAGTGTAGAAAGGAGTAAACAGTTCTCTACTTTTCTTAGGAGTAAAAAAGTACTATTAACTTTAATTGTTTCTTAGCTGGTGATTCAGCCACAGTGACATTTCTACCTTTATTGAATCAAGGCCATTGTATCAAATACCTAAAGAGGTACCTAAGAGGGTTTGCAACATTTTTCTTATGGGGGCTCCAGTGAAATCCCCTTTCTGCTGGTGAAAAATTGGCCCCCTGAGCAGCAGTATCCCTCCGTGTGTTCAGTGACCCACAGCGCTACTCATTGATTGATTCAGTTGAATTGCGCCCCCCCCCCATGCCGCAAGCCAAACCCCAAAGCATGTTTTCTTGCTGAGTACTGATTGGTGGCTCAGTTAACTCCACCCCCTGCCCTGCTGCTTCCTGTGTGCCGACTGCCTTGGCGCTGTGTGAACCTGGACAGCTGACATGTCAGTAGCAGCAGCAGGCATTGTGTGTGCATTTACACCCAAGTAATACCTGCACCTAACACCCCCAGCCCTGCCACTACCTGCACCTAACACCCCACCCCTGCCACTACCTGCACCTAACACCCCCCACCCCTGCCACTACCTGCACCTAACACCCCACCCCTGCCACTACCTGCACCTAACACCTCCACCCCTGCCACTATCTGCACCTAACACCCCCACCCTGCCACTACCTGCACCTAACACCCCCACCCCTGCCACTACCTGCACCTAACACCCCCACCCCTGCCACTACCTGCATCTAACACCCCCCACCCCTGCCACTACCTGCACCTAACACCCCACCCCTGCCACTACCTGCACCTAACACATCCACCCCTGCCACTATCTGCACCTAACACCCCCACCCTGCCACTACCTGCACCTAACACCCCCACCCCTGCCACTACCTGCACCTAACACCCCCACCCCTGCCACTACCTGCATCTAACACCCCCACCCTGCCACTACCTGCATCTAACACCCCCACCCCTGCCACTACCTGCACCTAACACCTCCACCCCTGCCACTACCTGCAACTAATACCCCAGCCCTGCCACTACCTGAACCTAACACCTCCACCCCTGCCACTACCTGCACCTAACACCTCCACCCCTGCCACTACCTGCACCTAACACCCCCACCCCTGCCACTAACCGCACCTGACGCCCCCACCCCTGCCACTACCTGCACCTAACCCCCCTCACCCCGGCCACAACCTGCACCTAACACCCCCACTCTGCCACTACCTGCACCTAACACCTCCACCCCTGCCAATACCTGCACCAATCACCCTTACCCCTGCCACTACCTGCAACTAACACCTCCACCCCTGCCACTACCTGCACCTAACACCCCCACCCCTGCCACTACCTACCCCTAACCCCCCCATCCCTGCCACTACCTAAACTTAAAACCCCTACCCCTGCCACTACCTGCACCTAACACCCCCACCATTACCTGCACCTAACACCTCCACCCCTGCCACTACCTGCACCTAACTGCTCCACCCCTGCCACTACCTGCACCTAACACCCCTACCCCTGCCACTACTTGCACCTAACACCGTACCCCTGTCACTGTCTGCACCTAACACCCTTACCCCTGTCACCACCTGCACCCAACACCCCCACCCCTGCTACTACCTGCACCTAACAGCTCCACTCCTGTGTTGCATCCCTATATAACATCTCCAGTCTAACCACTGACCTGAACCCCTCATCTGTTCCCCTCCCCGACTACTTACCCGCACCCAGCCATTGACCCACCCCCAAACCTAACTACCCTGTCCAGCCACTTACCTGTGCCCCTAATCTATCCCCTGTCCCTAACCAGTGACCCACCCCCCTAAACTACCCCCATCCTCAGCCACTCAGCAACACACTCAACTAACCTAGCAGAAGACTCATCCTTAAAGCGGACCTTCACTCTGAATAAGAGTCTATCTTATATATTTCCCACACCCTGTACATACAGATTGCTCATATTAAAAATCATCCTACCTGCATTTACTGCATGTTATGAGCCTTTAAACATCCAAGATGGCAGCTCATGGAACATCAGGCAGCCTGCAAACAGGAAGTGCCTTCTGACCATGCTGCTCTGCATCCTGGGATTGCTGACCTTTCCCTGACCCCAGCTCTGCTCTGTCTGAGCAAAGCACAGCTATAACCTGCCCCCCTGTACTTTAGCCCACTCTCCTTTCCTCAATATGTGATTCTTCTGAGTCAAGATTTTTTTACGAATAGGGTACTGTGTAATCAGCCGTCAGCATGTGTGGACCACGCCCTTACAAGACCATGACCCCTACAAGACCACACCCTTGTATCCGTGAAATGTTGGTCAGTATTTTTGTTGGGAAAGGTGACAACTCAAAGCAGAGATAAGTCATGGACCTAACTAAAAATACAACTTCCAGCTGATCAGTTGCCCCTGTGCTGAGGATCCAGACTTCGTCATGGTGAGCACTTTCATCTAAAAGAAATAAAAGTTCATTCAGAGGTCACCAGCTGTGGGTAAAAGTGAAAAACAAATGTCCTTCAATATCTTCCTGTAGAGCCGTCCAAGTGTGGCCAGGCTGCAGAACAGCAGATAGGGCCTAAGAATAGTTGGGATGTATAAAATGTAGCCCTATCTGACAGGTTTCTAGGATGGTGGCTAAAGTCAGGGTGTTAATGGCATCTATCACAGGAAGCCATCTGCTGGGAGCCATCATATCGGCACGTCATGTGCAGCTGCGAAGGGCAGGAAGCTGGCGATACAGGAACTGCCGCTATGCACAACATGGCAGACAGCTGCAACACAGAACGATGGGCTCTCTGTGCGCCCGGTGCACTCTAGGTCAAACAAGTCCGAGAACTTGACATTGGCTGCGGAACAGCAAAGATGACTTGCTTTGCTTTGTTCTACATCTCAATGTAACGCTGAATTTTAACCTTTACTGATCTATTATAATAAAAACCTAGGTCCAATCTGACTCCAGCCAAACCTTTAGGGACTTAACTGGTAAGGGCCAAGGGCATTGCACACCTCAAGAGCCTGGAGGTAGTCTGGTGTGCCTTCTGACAGAAGATTTGGAGGAGGAAAATAAGAAAAAAATATTCTAAACTAAATGTTGTGCTAAAACAACCCATTACAGCATTGTGGCACCCCCACCACATTCTCCATGGGCAGTGGGGCATTCCCCCTCCCATTCTCCATGGGCATTGCAACATTCTCCCCATTTCATAGGTAGTGTGGCATTCCCCCATCCCCTTATTTAGTGTGGCATTTCCCCCTCATATCCCCATAGGCAGTGTGGCATTCCCCCCATCCCATTCCCCATATAGGCAGTGTGGCATCCTCCCTCCTATTCCCATAAGCAGTGTGGCATTCCCCCCATCCCCTTATTCAGCGTGGCATCCCCCCCTCCCATTCCCCATAAGCAGTGTGGCATTCTCCCATCCCCTTATTCAGCGTGGCACCCCCCCATTCCCCATAAGCATTGTGGCATTCCCCCCCTCCCATTCCCCATAGGCAATGTGGCATTCCCCCCATCCCATTCCCCTTATTCAGTGTGGCATTCCCTCTATCACATTCCCAATAGGCAGTGTGGCATTCCCCCCATCCTATTCCCCTTATTCAGTGTGGCATTCCCCCTATCACATTCCCCTTAGGCAGTGTGGCATTCCCCCCATCCCATTCCCCTTATTCAGTGTGGCATTCCCCCTATCACATTCCCCATAGGCAGTGTGGCATTCCCCCATTCCATTACCCATAGACAGTGTGGCATCCCCCCATCCCACCCCCCTCCCATTCCCATAAGAAATGTGGCAGAATCACCCAACCTCCTCAAAAAAAAAAAAAAAAAAAAAAAAAAGATATGCTTACATGAATGCTATCCCAGCTCTTGCTTCCGCTGCCGCCACTGCCCGCTGACACAAACACTCGGGTGTCAGCATACGCCAGTCTGAGAGGCGGTGGCGGCACCGGAATCTAGAGTGGGGACAACGGACAGTGTTTATTTACTCTGCCCATCCGCCCACTGTTTTGGTGGCCTCCCGGTGGCTGTGGCGTGGGTGCAAGACTCATGTAAGTATACTTTTTTTGTTTCACTTTTTTTTTGTTTTTTTACATTTGCCCAATAAGAACCACCAACATTTCCCCCCACTTTTGGTGAAAAATAGTGCGTCTCCTCATGGGAGCAGCAGCCATTTTTCTGAGGCCCTGGCCATAACCGTTTTCACAGCGGAAAGAACGCCATCCGCTGTTGGGATTGCCGGGCTCAGGTAAGTTGTACAGCCTCTTCCTGCTGCACATTAGTTTAAAGCGCCCCCACACCCGCCACCCCAGTTCCGGTGAGATTCTTCATTCCTCTGGGTGCCTCTTGACAGATGGGTCCCTCTTCTCTGGGGTGGGTGAGGAGTGGAGGGGCAGGGGGCCTCCAGAAGCAAAACTGCCTCCCAAAGTTTGGGTTCCTATTCATTTCAATGGGGAACGGGTTCGGGTTAAGTTCGTGTACCTGAACCAAACTTAGTTCGGCGACCTTGCCGAACCAGAACTTCTGAGGGGTTCACCCGACTAGTTGATATCTATTGAAAAAATGTCTGTCCAACGGCACATGCATGCAGCCAATCAGTGCACTCGGCTACATTCAGCTTTTCTTAGCCTTAGCAGACGAAAGCTCTTGTCGGGGCCAAATTGAGCTAAGTGCGCCACTGACCGCATCCCCTGCTATGTTCGAGCTGGGGGGGCATGCCCATGGCAGCCATTCACAAATGCCTGGCGCGGGCATGCACCAGGCTAAATTGTATAACGGAGTGCAGCTCAGGTAAGCTTTACAGGCGATTCTCAGAGGTTTTTAAACAGTGATTTGGGATGCCCCAGGTAGGGAGGATCAGGCGTTACCTAGCAGGGGAAAGAGGGGGGGGGACAGGGTTTGTGGGCCAAATCTGATGACACTGCGGGCCAGATTAGGCACGCGGGAAAGAGTTTGACACATATGTCTTAGGTGAATGATCTGATATTCACAATCCACAGGCCCACAGCTGTGAATTCTCCTGTTTACAACCGGGCTTCTCTCTTTGACTTTGGTTTAGTTTTGGACTGATTCTTTGGTTTGGAATTGGCTAATTCTTTATATTGATCACCAGCCCCGTTAGAGAATTGAAAGACCTCTCAAAGCTAAATATCCTTACCTCCCACAATGTCAGGGTTGTTTCTAGGGGAAGGCAAGGATGGTGATCGCCCGGGGCACCAAGGCCGTTGGATGCACCTTTATCCCAGCCATCCTGTTGTCTGCAGATGGGTCAGGGCTACTATTAGAGGTGCAGGCCATAAGATCGCCCCCTCATCCCCCATATAGGGCTCAATCATGGGGAGAGGGCAATGCATGCTGCTAAGGAAGAGGCCCCGCATGGCACATACCTGTATGAGGCAGCAGCTGCAGCGTAGAAAGTGTGAGGAGGGGCAGAATGTTTTCCTGGCTGGCTTATTATCTTCTCTTCAAAGTAATGCCTGCTAGTTTTCTCCATAGCCTCTGTAAATCACAGACTGAGGTTGTTGCATTTAGCCTGTGATGGGGGGGGGGGGGAGCTCTCTCTGCCTGTCATTTATCTCCAGTCTCTTGCTCACTATACTTTCCGCATAAAAGGATTTGTTGTATTGTGTCTTTTAATGTCCCTGTCCAGGCATAAGGGACACTTGGGAGGTATGCTTTATCTGCACTGCCCATAGACGTCTATGGGTCACCATGGCAAAACACAAAGCATGGCAAAGACATGTGAACAAGCTCATTTGGTTCAATGGCCACAATTGTCTTGTGTTACACTGGAGTATTCCTATTCCAACGTGATACAAGCAGGAAGGCATGAGAGGGGCCCTAGTGCCAAAACAAACCCTTCCTTCCAATCCAACCTCAGTGTAAGGTGAACTCCACAGTCAGCTCTAGTCAATAGCTACTGCTAACACACCTCTTAACTATCCCTGATTTGGAGGGACTGTCCCTTTTTTGGGTATCTGTCCATTGTTGTTCTCATTTGTCCCTCTTTGAGGTATAACATGCAGATCTGCATCAATAAATGTTTCATTTGCCTATTCAAAGTGTTTATATTGTTGTAACTGTTACACCCCATCTCCTATCCATCCCTCAATGAGGGAGAGTGGCTTCATATAACAAATGTCCCTTTCCCACCCTGAAAAGCTGTTTCAAAAATTATTCAAGTCATTAATTGCTGTAACTCTAGATGGGGTCCATCCTGTTTGCTCTGACATCCAGGGCAGCATGTCACCAGGCAGAAGCCATTGTTTAGAGTCTGAAGAGAGTTCTCTTGAGGGCGCATGCGCGCGGCGTGCTGATGGCGGTGTTTTAACAGCGCTCCGCGCCCACCGGACATTTCGAGGCTGTAGCTGTGATTGGCGGCTCACTAACAGTGGAGACGAACTTGCGGATCGGGTGTGCAATCCTCCGAGTGACTGAGGCAGAGGCGGTGAGGAGGAACGGGCAGCGGGGAAGCGGCGACAGGCGGCGGGAGTACGAGGCCCGAAAAACAAGATGGCGGAGGCCTTGTGAACGGCTTTATTGAGGAGGCGGCTATATCGTGTGCTGCACCCGCTAGCTGGTTGGAGATCATTGCAGCGGTGGCTGGACTTTCTTTGGCGGCGGCGAGAGCAAAGGAGAGGGGTGAGCCAGCTGAAAATCAGACATTGGAGCTGCGGGGAAATCGCAACTCCGGGTCCAAAATGGCGGCACCTCTGTCAGCCGCAGAGATGGATGAGGTCGAATCGAGCGAGGCGTCATTCCTGGTGAGTGAACAGGAGGATTATCTCCATGCAGGCCCCTCCACACAGCCAGGGAATGGAGGTGATTTTCTACCCCAGATAGAACACATGCTGCAAACAGCGTTAGCTACCAATAATAAGATTTTAATGCAACATTTATCTGCTGAAGTGGAGAAAGTTTCCTGTGGTTTGATTAACCTAGATAAAAAGCTAGGCGAAGTATCCTCAGCCCAAGAAATATTGGAGTCCGAGTTATTACAGTTAAAACGTGATAATGTGGCCCTAAACTTTAAGCTGGAAGACATGGAAAACCGGGAGCGCAGACAAAATCTAAGGTTCCGAGGGCTCCCGGAGCACTTAGAGGACACTAATGCTGTTATTACTGCCCTTTGCCAGGACTTGCTACCAGGGCTCTCAGTAGACAGGCTGGAAATGGACAGGGCTCACAGGGCTCTTGGCCCCCGTAGACCACCCGAAGACCCCCCCAGGGACATTATAGTGAAGTTCCACTACTATGCCACTAAGGAACGCATCCAAAAAGCGGCCAGAGATGCTGTAAACCTGGAATTCCAGGGTATAAAATACCAAGTTTATTCAGATCTTTCTGGGGCCACAATGATGAGGAGAAGGGAGCTGAGACCATTGCTTGCTATTTTGCGGGACCATAATATTAAATACAAATGGGGTTTCCCGTTCAGGGTCTCTTTCTCTCATGAAAATGTTTCTTACTCTGCAGCGTCCATGGAAGAGCTTCAACAGCATTTGGCACACTTGAATATATCCAGAGTCACATCAACTAAATCCCCCAGATATGAAGATAATTCACCCAAACTACAACGTGTGGGCAAGAGACAGAAACGGGGGAACCCTCCAAACAGCCGAGGCTTACGATTGCCTTTTGGAGACTCCTGAAGTAGCTCGGGACAATGCTTGCTCTTATCCTTTTTTTTATTATTCTTTATAGGATTTTTGATGCCACTCACGAGGAGTGGATGGCGAAGAAAATAGGTTCTATTATCTCACTTCAGTATAATTTTTATATGTTTATCTGCACTTTATTAGGTAGTTAATGTTTTAGTGAGCACCTGAATAATAATAACATGAGGTTGATGAGACATAGAACAGGAATATTCTGCTCACCAATGAGGTTTCAGCTAATTTAATATTTTCTCCTTTTCACTGTTATGAAACTTATGCATATGTTTAAAATCTATAGAGTGACTTTTAAATTAGTTTTATACCCTCGCTGGTCCGGTGGCATTGTCATGTGGCCTTCCAGTAGAACCATAAGGGATATCTCTTTTGGTTCTTCTTTTTTGCACTCGTTTGTGGTGCAAAATTGTTTGGGGTGCTCTGGATTAGCGAAAGTTGGAAATATATAACTTGTTTCTGCCTCCTTAAATTAAAGGGGGTCGAAACAAGTTTGTAGATAAAGCTTTGAGAACAGTAGTTGGATCTGCAGTACTTTGCAACTTTAGAGATACTAGGATAGTCTGGGGGCTGGTTCCTCCTAGACCAGCAGATCACACTACTGGTTCTATATAGTAGTAATTATATAAGTCTGCTTTTGTATTGACATTTGTATTTTTGAACTCCTCCCGGAGCCTTTCAGTTCTATTTCCCCCTCCTTCCCTTTTTTTTTTTTTTTTTTTTTTTTTTTTTTCTTTTTCCTCTTCCTCCCTGATCTACCTCTTCTTCCTTCTCTTTCCTTTTCATTATCTCTATTTTTTCTCTCTTAAACACACTGATAGCCTTTTACATAACTAAACATGACTACAATTTTTTCCTTAAATGTTCAGGGATTTAACTCCCCAAATAAGAGGAGTATGGCTTTTCGCAAGATTAATGCACTCCATCCCGACGTTTTATGCTTACAGGAAACACACTTCTCGGTTACTTCCAAACCAAAATATTTTGATTCTAAATATCCACAGGTCCACCTGGCAAGTGCAGAATCAAAACAAAAGGGAGTAATGATAGCCTTTAGAAGAGGGACTCAGTTTCAATGTAAGTATGAAGAGAGTGATCCCGAGGGCAGGTATTTAATTTTAATAGGGGAATTACAAGACGTGGAGGTGACAGTGGCTACATATTATACCCCGAACGTGAATCAGATTACATTCTTGACTAAATTTTTTAAAAAAGTAATGACTGTAGCTAAGGGCAAAACGATTATCTGTGGCGACTCAAATTTGGTTTTGAACCCGTTTCTTGATAGGCTATCTACAATAACTACAATGATAGGAGCCAAGACAATAGCGAATTCTAGGCAGTTTAGACGCTTGCTTGATGAACACTCATTGGCGGATTGCTGGAGGGAGGCCCATCCGGGGACCCAAGATTTCACACACTTCTCACACCCATGCGGAGTTTATACCAGGATAGACCATATCTTCCTGCCAATAAATACTCTGGCACAGGTCCAAAGTGTAAAAATAATTCCGGTTTCTTGGTCAGATCACGAAGGAATAATGCTTAGGCTGGATTCTCTTTTAAGTAGGCCAAGAGGATCTTTATGGTCTTTAAATGTTTCTCTACTGTCTGACCAGGGGATTACACAGTCTATTGCCAAAACTTTAGAAGAATATTTTGATTTAAATGAAACTCCTGAGACATCACCAGTGCTTTGTTGGGAAGCTCACAAACCAACAATTAGGGGGAAGATAATACAATTAGCGTCCAGAAAGAAAAGGGAAAGGGCAAAATATGTGGCAAGATTGGAGAAAGAATACCTAGACCTAAGGGAGAAAGCCAAGGTTTTTTTGTCTCCGGCTATCAGAAATAAGTTGAACCAAGTGACTAGAGAACTTAATTTGGTATTAGCAGGTAAGGCCGAAAATGCATTAAGATGGCTAAAACACAGGTTCTTTTGTAAGGCAAATAAGCCCGACTCTCTATTAGCTAGAAGGCTGAGAACCCCTGACCAACAGTACCATCCGATTAGGCTACGTAACGATAGGGGTACTTTAACGAGCAACCCTGTTAAAATAGTGGAGCTTTTTCGTTCTCAGCTATCCAAGTTATATTCGAACCCCCACCCCCAGGACTCGGATAAAATATCGAAATTCCTGGAAGGAGTTACGATTCCAATCATTCCTGATCAGTTACAGGAACTTATGGAGAAAGATTTTAGCGTGGATGAAGTTCTGAAGGTGATAAGGGGCCTTAAGATTAACAAACGCCCAGGACCCGATGGTTTCTCTGCAGCATACTACCGGACGTTTAGTGCAATACTTGCACCTAAGTTAACAGCAGCTCTTAACTCTATTCGGAAAGGAGGAGCCTTTTCTAGAGAATCTTTAACGGCGTCCGTTAGTATGCTGCCGAAACCTGAGGCTGATGTTACTGTATGGTCTAATTTTAGGCCGATCTCGTTACTGAATTTAGATATAAAAATTTTAACAAAAATCTTAGCAGATAGATTGTCACTTTACCTGCCTCAATTGGTGCATAATGATCAAACAGGCTTTATTCCAGGGAGACAAGCAGGAGACAACCTTAGGAGGGCAATACAGATTTCTCATATTGCCAGAGAAAGAAAGGTGCCTCTCCTGCTTCTCTCCCTGGACATCAGGAAGGCCTTTGACTCTGTGTCATGGGAGTATCTCTTTGGGTTATTGGGAAAAAGGGGATTTGGGCCAAAATTTTTAGGGATTTTAAGAACGATATACTTTGCTTCCTCAGCTTTTGTTAAATATGGAGGGCACAAATCAGATTGCTTTAATCTTGCGAGAGGGACGAGACAAGGATGCCCGTTATCTCCATTATTATTTGCCTTGGCAATGGAGCCATTGGCTCAAAAGATTAGAGAATCCTTGGACATTTCTGGGATTGAGATTGGCGGTGTCCACCACAAGCTCTGTCTTTTTGCAGACGATGTGTTAATGTTTATTACAAATCCTTGTGTTACCCTGCCAAACCTGTTACATGTATTAGAGCAATTTGCTGAGGTATCTGGTCTATTGGTCAATACATCCAAGTCGAAAGCTTTAAACATCAATATTCCCTTGGTGACCTGGCAACAGCTGCAAGCTAATTATGATTTTAGCTGGGAAAATAAGGCGATTAAATATTTGGGGATAAACCTAACTAATGAGTATAATGCATTGTTTACTGCAAATTACATGCCTTTATGCAACAAATTCAAAGCATTATTGACTAAATGGAAGGAATATAACTTATCATGGTTGGGTAAGATTGCCGCTATTAGGATGAATATACTTCCTAAATTTCTCTACTTGGCCAGAACCTTACCAGTCCATGTTCCGTCCAAGACTCTAAAAGACCTTCAGAAAAGTATATGGGTTTTCCTATGGAATGGGAAAAAGCATAGAATAGCGAGCCAGGTCTTGATCAAATCTAAAAGCTCGGGGGGGATGGGCTTCCCGTGTTTCAGGAAATATTTCCAGGCAGCACAGATAGCACAGTTATTGTCCTATCACATGACAGAAGACATTCCCAGCTGGGTTCAGATAGAAGGCTCACTGATTCAACCAATAGCAATTGAAAATATATTATGGCTTGTCCCTAAAAACAGATACTTAGCCGATAATCCCATACTAGCTCATTCTCTAAGACTATGGGATGAGGTTAAATATTCGGGGGGATTGGCCTCTCAGCATTTACCATTGATGCCCTTATGGGGAAACCCTATGTTTTCACCAGGGGTTACGGACCCGTTAAGATTCAGTAGGTGGAGAGAGGGAGGGGTCGACCGTATAGTGGATTGTCTACAGAGTTCGGGGGTGGCCTCCTTCCAGCAATTCCAGGATCAAGTTGGTCTTCAAACACGTGACTTCTTTAGCTATTTGCAAGTAGCCCATTTTGTGAAACAAATGATAAAAAACTGCTCAGAGATAAATAACATGACATTTTTTGAAACCAAATGTAGGAAAGATCCAAATAGTAAAGGAGCCATATCAGCTATTTATCAGTCATTAAACTCAGGGAACAGCGGTGATGCCCTGTCTTATAGGAATAAATGGGAAAAAGAGCTAGGAGAAACAAGGAGTCAGGATAAGTGGCAAAAAATGTGGTTGGCCTCATTTGGTAAAGGAGCATCGGCCTCAGTAATAGAAGTCAATCTGAAAGTCATTATGAGATGGTATTTGGTTCCGGTACAATTGTCACATATACGGAGCACAGATCAGGGAAAGTGCTTTCGCGGGTGTGAAGAGCTGGGTACTTATGGCCATACTTGGTGGAACTGTAAGATTGTGAGATCTTTCTGGATCGAGGTGTTTGGAATTATCAGCAAAATTATGGGAAGAGTAGTTGACTTAGACCCGTGGATAGCCTTATTAAATGAACCTCTTATTAATAGTACCACTAAACAGAGAAGGCTGATATATAATATTTGTTCATCTGCGAAACTGTCTATAGCTAGAGCATGGAAAACTACTACATTAAGCTTCAAGGAATGTAAATGTAGAGTAGACAATATAATGGCTATGGACAAAATTTCTGCTATCCATAGTAATAAGATGGAGGAGTTTCGAGAGATGTGGGAACCTTGGGTGGCAAGTTTCTTCCCTGACTCGTTTGATCGATATATACTGACTATATAAACACGAGGAGGTGCAAGTGATTAGCGAACCTGCTTTAGCTTCAAATTACTGTTTTCTTCAAAAACTCTTGATCTTTTTTTCTATACTTTTCTTTCCTGCCCCTTTGCCTAATCTTCTCCCCCTCCTCCTCCCCCTCTAATTTTTTTTTTTTTTTTTTTTTTTTTTTTTTCTTTCTTTCTTTCTTTCTCATTCCTTTTCCCTTTAATCCCATTCAGGTATAAATCCGGGAAAATTTGTACAGGTTAATATATATACTCTAGTAATGAGATTATATATAAGAATTTAGCTAATATAAAGGGTGTTGGGTACGTACAGAGTACCAGTTTCATACTATTTTAGTAGGCAAACAACTTTAAAGACTTTGCAAAGTCTTAAGGTAAACGTTATAAGGCGTATTTTATATTGTTTCTATATAAATAAGAAAATGATAGTTATTGAACAATAATAACACAAAACTATTTGTGACGATTTCAAAGATAATATCGCTATACTTCGAAAAAGTTTATTTTTTTTTTTTAGACGGCACTACATTCGATTTGTATAGGATCGCTGATCTGTTAAGTATATTCGTGTGATGCAACATGACTTTATAATATTATGTACGATGTAAAACTTTTGTGTACCAATTAAGCTGGATTCAATAAAAATTATTGAAATAGAAGAGAGTTCTCTTGTGGGTTTGGAGCCTTTCATTTTCATGTCAGAGGTTATCGGTCACGGAGGCTCATTTTCAGTGAAGTGTCGCAGGTGACTAACCCACAGGAAGTCCTGGCCAGGAAAAAGAACCCACTTCCTGCGTTGTTCCAGCACGATTCTTATTTTATTGCCAGTGTGGGCGACTTCCTGTTCAGGGGCCTTCACCCACCCACGTGCGGTGTACTAAGATGAAGCACAAGGGACAAGGGGCTCGAGTAGACATTACTTACCCATACCCATTCCTCCCAAGTGTCCCTGATTTGGAGGGACTGTCCCTCTATTGAGTCCATGTCCCCTGTCCCTAGTTGTTCTCATATGTCCCTCTTTGAGGTGTAACATGCAGATCTGCATCAATAAATGATCTATTTGCCTATTCAAAGTGTTTCTTTTGTTTTAATGGTTTGGGATGCCCCATTGTGTTCCCCCTGGGATCCCCTGTGCATTGGTTCCTTGGCGAGTTAAGCAAAACCAGAGACTGGGGGGCATCCCAATTCGCCCCGAGGATCGGAAATCAGGGGGACTTGGAGTCTAGTCTAGACTAGTTTCCAATAACCGCATTCAAGCTGATTGTCCAGGCTATTAGAAAAACTCAATACTCACCCTTTGTCCCCCCCACAGATGATGACTGATAATCCTCCACTTTGTTTCTTACCTGGTCATCAGATCAAGTCTTGCACTGCCGGGGGGTTATAGCCAGTCATGGTGGACTACCCCCCTATGCTTGAAGAGGAACCCCGGTTTGGGATGCCCCATTGTGCGTATCCCCTGGGATCGCCCGTAAACGCAAATTTTCTCCATTCTCTTGGCACATGCACAGGTCACTGCAGTGCTGCAAGGAAATCTGAATGGAGCATCCCTAGAAGTGGGTGTACCTGTGGTGGTCATTCAGAAAGGCCTGGCTCAGTTACGCACCTAGCTAAAGGTATGCTGGGGGTGTGCCCATGGTGCGGGCTCATAAAGTTGAGTATATTGAGCGAACTGAGGGGGGGGGGGGGGGGGTTCACACAGTAGGACATTTCAATTCGGGATGCCCCATAAAGAGGTAGACCAACCCCACAAGCGTCTAATAGACTCCAAAGGGGTTATACTCATCTTTACCCTACAATGGATGAGGCATGACAGGTCTTGACATGGCAGTCAATGGAGTGGGCACACTGTGGACACTGACAGATTGCGGGAGTGGCTCGCCATCATGGAGGTGCCTTTGACCTGTGATCAGCCCGGGCAGCTCAGGAATCAATCTGCCAGACTAGAGGTGGTCACCTGCGGGGTGGGGGTGAAGTTTTTAATAGCCTGGACAATCACTTTAAAGCAGACTAAAAAGCAACGTTTTCACTTACCCGCATCACACAATCCCAATTTGGGATGCCCCTATGCACAAAACCCATACCCTCTATCCATGCTCCCACAACTCATGTGCGGGCTCTCTTGCAATCAGAACTCGCCACCGTGCATTATGCCCAGCATTGAGTTCCAAATGGAACCAATTGCTGGCTGTTCCCCTCTGCTGCCTGCAGCTGCCACCAGGCATTTAGATATACTGGCGCCAGGTGTACGCATCAGCAAGTGGAGTGACAGGGATGCTGCCGGAGGCCCCCCAAGATAAGTATACGGGGTACCAGCGGGTCATCCCAAATTATAATGCACCTGGAGCAGGCTGTAACCCAGTCATGAAGTCAGGTCACCAAGGGATTTTGTCTGCCTCAAAGTTTAGTGCACAACAATCACCAGTAGAGATGAGCGAACTTTTGAAAAATTTGATTCGACTGATTCACCGAATTTTCCGACAAAAATCGTTTCGACCCGAATTTATTTGCGACGAATCACTATTAAAAACGGCTATTTCTGAGCCTCCTAGAGCCTCAATAAGGTTGTAAACCATTCTGCCTTGCTGTAACACGCATAGGATGCATGCTGGGTTAGTGAAATAATACTGTAAATAATTAGGACATGCAGATCAGAGGCATCGCTAATAGAATCGCAGAGCAGCACAATTGCAGAGAGTTGAAGTGCTCCGATCCCCCCCCCCCCCGCTCTTCTGTCTTCTGGAGGGGGCATAACAGCCCTCCTCCCTCAGCAGCGTCTTCCGATGGCGGCCGCCATCTTGGATTCTGGCCCCGCCCCGGTGACGTCACCGCCGGGTGTCATCGGGGCACCCGGCGGTTCAGCTGTCAGATGCCAGTGACGGCTGGACAGAGAAGGAGGGAGGTAGGCGATCGTCCGATCGCCTGCCTCCCCCCTCCTCTGCCCAGCCGTCACTGACAGCAGATCGCCGCGGGACACAGGAAATGAAGATCGGAGGTGAGTAAAGTAAAAGTTTTTTTGTTTTTTTTTAATAAAGTTATTTTCAAAAACGTGTGTGTCTTTTTTTTTACCTTTTAACCCTTTGTGAACTGGTAAGGGTTCACTGGTAAGGTGTTCACAGGGCTCGGGGGTCTGGCAAGTCACCTGCGGCTGGCGGGTGACTTGCCATTAACCCCTTGCCCCCCAAATTACCTGCCTCCCCAAAGCCCAGGGGGGGGGGGGGCAGAAGAGCCGTGGCCCTAGGCTATGATGTCTTGTAGCCGCAGGGCCAGGGGCCACTAAAGCTGGCCCCTGCGCCCTGTTCTACAAGCCCCCATAGCTGGTCACAGGCTGGTTACGCTGGGTAGGGGGGACCTCACGCCATTTTTTGGGGGGGATTTTTAAGGGTTTTAACCCTTAAAAATCCAAAAAAAAAAATGGGGTCCCCCCTCCCTTCGAGGGGGGACCCTATGTCATTTTTTTTTTAATTAACCCTTTGTTACCTGTAGCCCAGTAGGTATAAAAGGCTTCCAGCAGCAGCAAGAGAGCAGAAGCCTAAGTGATCAGCGTGGGACACAGGGATGGATGGGAGGTAAGTATTAAAAAAAAATATTAAAAAACATTTATTTTTTTTAATAAAGATATTTTTTAAAAAGTGTGTCTGTGTGTTTTTTTTTTACTTTTAACCCTTTGTGAACTGGTAAGGGGTCCATGTGACCCCTATACCAGTTCACAAGGCTCGGGGGTCTGGCAAGTCACCTGCGGCTAGCGGGTGACTTGCCATTAACCCCTGGCCCCCCAAATTACCTGCCTCCCCAAAGCCCGGGGGGGGCAGAAGAGCCATGGCCCTAGGCTATGACGGCTTGTAGCCGGCAGGGCCAGGGGCCACTAAAGCTGGCCCCTGCGCCCTGTTCTACAAGCCCCCGTAGCTGGTCACAGGCTGGTTATGCTGGGTAGGGGGGACCTCACGCCATTTTTTTTTTGGATTTTTAAGGGTTTTAACCCTTAAAAATCCAAAAAATAAAATGGGGTCCCCCTCCCTTTGAGGGGGGACCCTATGTCATTTTTTTTTTTTAATTAACCCTTTGTTACCTGTAACCCAGCAGGAGAGCAGAAGCCTAAGCGATCAGCGTGGGACACAGGGATGGATGGGAGGCAAGTATTAAAAAATATATATATATATTTTTTTTTTTTACTTTTAACCCTTTGTGAACTGGTAAGGGGTCCATGTGACCCCTATACCAGTTCACAGGGCTCGGGGGTCTGGCAAGTCACCTGCGGCTAGTGGGTGACTTGCCATTAACCCCCGAGCCCCCCATTACCTGCCTCCCAAACAAACCTTAAAATTCCCCCAAGAAATGGTGTCCCCCCCCCATCCCCTGTGAAGGGGGACCCCACACCAATTTTTTTTTTATTTAACCCTTTATTATGTGGATAGTAGTTGTATTTTATTTGCAAATGTTATAAAGTGCTCTTTTCAGTTTATGGGATCACCTGGACAGGAACGGGGGGCTACCGATACATATGTGGTATCATTGTAATCAGGAGAAATGGGGCTTTCACATGCAATATGGTTTTCTTTAATAAAATAAATGTTTTTGTTTAAAATAAAGGAGACAATTTAAAAAATATATTTTTTTATTTATTTATTTATTTAAAAATATTTAAAAAAGTAGAAAAAATACAAACAAGACATTTCATGTTAAAGCCTAAACTCTGCCACAAAAAGAAAATATGCAATTTTCTTGGAAATTCCTGCAAAAATCACAGTTAAACATCACGCAAAATGGTGAAAAATATCCTGTCAGGAGAGGGTGACAAAATCTCAAGTAGACTGGCAGTCAAAAGGTTACAGGTACCTATGCATGTTGGGTATTGTTCTGCTCGGGGGACCTTGCGCTTTCAGATTTAGCTTGTTTTTCTTATTTGCATATTGATATTTTAGGAAAATGTGTTTTTTATTCTGCTTTTTTATACATTTTTTTGTGAAACCCTGTGCAACCTAAGAATTCTTCGAGATATTACTTCCAGAAAGATGAGCCCACTACAATAAGCTGGGTACGCTTAGAAAGCTTAACATGTGTACTTTCAGGGAATATATGGTTTATGGGGGATATTCCAAATGTAAAGGGTTGGTAGAAAAAGCACAAGGTGCGCACTTTGTCTGCAGAGCTGAAAATCTGAAGTAAAATTACCGTTATGCGCATGCTTTACTTTGGTGTGTTTGGCAACTCTTTCCTTGACAGAACCTATGCATGTTGGGTATCGTTCTGTTTGAGGGATGTTGCTTTTTCAGATTTTTTGTTTTTTTCTGGTTTGCATATAGGTTTTTTTTAGGAAAACGTGGTTTTGATTCTGCTTTTTTATTCATTTTTAGGGAAACCCTGTGCAACCAAAGAATACAGTGAGGGATTACTTCCAGAAAACTGCACCCATGTCAACACGCCTAGAAAGCTTGAGGTGTGTACTTCTAGGGAATATATAGTTTGTGGGGGGTATTTCAAATGTAAAGGGTTGTTTTTCTTAAAAAACTGCAAGGTGCGCATATTGCATAGCACAGTTGTATTTTATCTGAAAATCTCCTAAAGCGTTGTTTCAGTTTGGGGGAGTCTCCTGGGCAGGAAAGGGTATCTACCTATACATATGTGGTACCGCTGTAACCGGGAGAAATTTGGGTTTCACACGCAATAAGATTTTATTGACAAACTTACATTTTTTATTACAAAAAAACACTACAAATTGTAAAAAATAGTTTTTTTTTATTTTTTTGCACAATTTTCACCCCAAAATATTGAGAATACACTTAGAAAATGACAAACAAGACATTTGATGTTAAAGCCCAGGCTCTGCTGAAAAAAACAATATATCACTTTCCTGGGAAATCCCTGGAAATCCCTTCAAAAATCACAGTTGAACATGGGGAGCGCAAAATAGTGCAAAATGGTCTGGCAACAAAGGGTGACAAAATCTCAAGGTAGGCTGGCGGTTAAAGGGTTAAAGAGACACTGGAGTTGGTTGCAGGAGCCCAAAAACTGGATGAATCACACCCTGGAGTTGCAAGCAGCAGGAGCAGCAGGAGCCCAAACATTGCTTTAAAGAGACTCTGAAGTTGGCTGCAGGAGCCCAAAAATTGGATGAATCACACCCTGGAGTTGCAAGCAGCAGGAGCAGCAGGAGCCCAAACATTGCTTTAAAGAGACACTGGAGTTGGCTGCAGGAGCCCAATAATTGGATGAATCACACCCTGGAGTTGCAAGCAGCAGCAGCAAGAGCAGCAGCAGCAGTAGGAGCCCAAACATTGCTTTAAAGAGACACTGGAGTTGGCTGCAGGAGCCCAAAAATTGGATGAATCACACCCTGGAGTTGCAAGCAGCAGCAGCAGGAGCCCAAACATTGCTTTAAAGAGACACTAGAGTTGGCTGCAGGAGCCCAAAAATTGGATGAATCACACCCTGGAGTTGCAAGCAGCAGCAGCAGCAGGAGCCCAAACATTACTTTAAAGAGACACTGGAGTTGGCTGCAGGAGCCCAAAAATTGGATGAATCACACCCTGGAGTTGCAAGCAGCAGCAGGAGCAGGGGCCCAAACATTACTTTAAAGAGACACTGGATTTGGCTGCAGGAGCCCAAAAATTGGATGAATCACACCCTGGAGTTGCAAGCAGCAGCAGGAGCCAAAACATTGCTTTAAAGAGACACTGGAGTTGGCTGCAGGAGCCCATAAATAGGATGAATCACACCCTGGAGTTGCAAGCAGCAGCAGCAGGAGCCCAAACATTGCTTTAAAGAGACACTGGAGTTGGCTGCAGGAGCCCAAAAATTGGATGAATCACACCCTGGAGTTGCAAGCAGCAGCAACAGCAGGAGCACAAACATTGCTTTAAAGAGACACTGGAGTTGGCTGCAGTAGCCCAAAAATTGGATGAATCACACCCTGGAGTTGCAAGCAGCAGCAGCATGAGCAGCAGGAGCCCAAACATTGCTTTAAAGAGACACTGGAGTTGGCTGCATGAGCCCAAAAATTGGATGAATCACACCCTGGAGTTGCAAGCAGCAGCAGCAGCAGTAGGAGCCCAAATATTGCTTTAAAGAGACACTGGAGTTGGCTGCAGGAGCCCAAAAATTGGATGAATCACACCCTGGAGTTGCAAGCAGGAGCAGGAGCCCAAACATTGCTTTAAAGAGACACTGGAGTTGGCTGCAGTAGCCCAATCATTGGATGAATCACATCCTGGAGTTGCAAGCAGAAGCAGCAGCAGCAGCAGCAGGAGCCCAAACATTACTTTAAAGAGACACTGGAGTTGGCTGCAGGAGCCCAAAAATTGGATGAATCACACCCTGGAGTTGCAAGCAGTAGCAGCAGCAGGAGCAGCAGCAGCAGGAGCCCAAACATTGCTTTAAAGAGACACTGGAGTTGGCTGCAGGGGCCCAAAAAAATGGATGAATCACACCCTGGAGTTGCAAGCAGCAGCAGAAGCAGCAGCAGGGGCCAAAACATTGCTTTAAAGAGACACTGGAGTTGGCTGCAGGAGCCCAATAAAATGGATGAATCACACCCTGGAGTTGCATGCAGCAGCAGCATGAGCCCAAACATTGCTTTAAAGAGACACTGGAGTTGGCTGCAGGAGCCCAAAAATTGGATGAATCACACCCTGGAGTTGCAAGCAGCAGCAACAGCAGGAGCACAAACATTGCTTTAAAGACACACTGGAGTTGGCTGCAGGAGCCCAAAAATTGGATGAATCACACCCTGGAGTTGCAAGCAGCAGCAGGAGCCCAAACATTGCTTTAAAGAGACACTGGAGTTGGCTGCAGGAGCCCAAAAATTGGATGAATCACACCCTGGAGTTGCAAGCAGCAGCAGGAGCAGGAGCCCAAACATTGCTTTAAAGAGACACTGGAGTTGGCTGCAGGAGCCCAAAAATTGGATGAATCACACCCTGGAGTTGCAAGCAGCAGCAGCAGGAGCCCAAACATTGCTTTAAAGAGACACTGGAGTTGGCTACAGGAGCCCAAAAATTGGATGAATCACACCCTGGAGTTGCAAGCAGCAGGAGCATCAGCAGCAGCAGGAGCAGTAGCCCAAACATTGTTTTAAAGAGACACTGGAGTCGGCTGCAGGAGCCCAAAAATTGGATGAATCACACCCTGGAGTTGCAAGCAGCAGCAGCAGGAGCAGGAGCCCAAACATTGCTTTAAAGAGACACTGGAGTTGGCTGCAGGAGCCCAAAAATTGGATGAAGCCACATTTTCCTAAAAAAACTATATACAAACAAGAAAAAACAAGTATAATCTGAAAAAGCAACATCCCCCGAACAGAACGATACCCAACATGCATAGTTACTGTCAAGGGAAGAGTTGCCAAACCCCCCAAAGTAAAGCATGAGCATAACGGTAATTATTCTTGAAAATTTCAGCTCTGCAGACAAAGTGCGCATCTTGCGATTTTTCAACCAAAACAATTCTTTACATTTGGAATATCCCCCATAAACCATATATTCCCTGAAAGTACACATGTTAAGCTTTCTAAGCTTACCCAGCTTATTGTAGTGGGCTCATCGTTCTGGAATTGATCCCTCAAAGAATTCTTTGGTTGCGCAGGGTTTCCCAAAAAATGTATAAAAAAGCTGAATAAAAAACACCTTTTCCTAAAATATAAATATGCAAACAAGAAAAAACAAGCTACGTCTGAAAGTGCAAGGTCCCCTGAACAGAACAATACCCAACATGCAGAGGTACTATTAACCCTTTTAATTGCCAACCTACTTGAGATTTTGTCACCCTCTGTCCACAGGTCATTTTTCCCCATTTTGCACCATGTTTTGTGACATTTTTGCTGGAATTTTCAGGAAAATTATATATATATATTTTTTGCAGCAGAGTTTAGGCTTTAACATGAAATGTCTTGTTTGTAAATTTTATTTATTATTAATTTTATTTATTATTAAGTTAAAAAAAAAAAAAAAAAATTTTTAGAAAATTGCCTCCTTTATTTTAAATAAAAAATGTATTTTATTAGGGAAAACCATATTGCATGTGAAAGCCCCATTTCTACCGATTAGAACGGTACCACATATTTATCAGTAGCCCCTTGTTCCTGCCCAGGAGACCCCCCTTACTGAAACAAGTAATTTTTAACATTTACAAATAAAATACAACTACCATCCACACTACAAAGGGTTAAATCGAGGGAAAAAAATGACATAGGGTCCCCCCTCCTCAGGGGGGGGCATTTTTTTTTTTGGGGGGGGGGGTTTAAGGGTTAACAACCCTTAAAAATCCCCAAACAAAATGACATGGGGCCCCCCTTACCCAAAGTAACCAGCCCGGGACCAGCTATGCAGGGCTTGTAGGAACAGCTTTTGTGGCCCCTGGTCCTGCAGGCTACAAGCCCACATAGCCCGTGGCCACGGGCTCTTCTGCCCCCCCCTCCCCCCCTGGCCTTTGGGGAGGCAGGTAATGGGGGTGCCGGGGATTAATGGCAAGTCACCGGCTAGCGCAGGTGACTTGCCATCCCCCCAGCCTTGAGAACTGGTATAGGGGTCTCATGGACCCCTTACCAGTTCACAAGGGGTTAAATGTAAAAAAAAACACACCACACAGAGAAAAAATATTTTATTATTATTTATTTTTTAAATACTTGCCTCCCATCCATACTGGAGCACTCTGTCCCTCAGCGATCACTGGCTTCTGCTCACTTGCTAGAAGCCTTTTATAGCTGCTGGATGACAGAACACAAAAGGGTTAATTAAAAAAAAAAAATGACATAGGGCCCCCCCTACCCAGAATTACCGACCCGAGTCAGCTATGGGGGCTTGTAGAACAGGGCGCAGGGGCCAGCGTTGGCCCCTGGCCCTGCAGGCTACTAGCCCACATAGCCACTAAGTGACCCGGGCCCTTCTGCCCCCCCCGGCTGTTGGGGAGGCAGGTAATGGGGGGCTGGGGGTTAATGGCAAGTCACCCACTAGCCCCAGGTGACTTGCCAGACCCAGAGCCTTGTGAGCTGGTATAAGGGGTCTCATGGACCCCTTACCAGCTCACAAAGAGTTAACTGTGAAAAAAAAACACCACACAAGTGATAAAAGTATTTTATTTAAAAAAAAAAAAAAAAATTTACTGTACTTACCTCCGACTGTAACTTTTTTTATTGAGTAAAATCAAGCAATCATATACAATATATACAAAGTTACAATAATAAATAAATACAAATA
This sequence comes from Gastrophryne carolinensis, assembly GCA_027917425.1. NCBI lineage: Eukaryota > Metazoa > Chordata > Amphibia > Anura > Microhylidae > Gastrophryne > Gastrophryne carolinensis. The sequence continues at coordinate 103,125,666 of CM051241.1, forward strand.
AAATAAATAATAACTAAACAAAAAGAAACAGGCCTAACAGATCGGCATATAATATATAATATCCATTATTCTATATACAAACCTATCTACAACCTAAACACTACACTCTACACAACCCAGCAGGAAGACTAAGAGACCCCGTCACCTGTGCACGCAGCCGTTCTTCAAAAATCTATGGGTGATAAGAGATAGGAAAGCTCACCCAGAGGGAAGTCATGGGGATCAAGGAGACCTGATGTTCCTCCACGCCTTCATCCAGGCCCCCAGTTCCCACCCGTCCCTCTTCAGCACCCGGATCTTCCCCACCTCATGCAGGATGTCATGCACCACCACCGGGACAGGGAGGACTTTCTTCCTAATGCAGAGCTGGCACCGTGCATTCCATGTGAAATAGCAGATCACTAGACTAACTAGATATAAAGTGTCCAAACAAAAATTCCCTCTGTTCTTGAATGCTCCATACACCCACTCAGCATAGGAAAGCTGGGAGAAGAAGGGGGCACCGAGGGCCAACCCCACCTGTTTACACACATCTACATTAAAGGGACACCGGAGCAGGAAGTGGTCCATAGTCTCCACCTCATCCTGACACTCCTCACGGAGACAAATTATCTCTGACAGGCTGCGACTCTTCCGGATCCCCCTAAGCTAGAGTTTTCCTTGGAAGGAGAGCCAGGCTATATCCCGGTATTTCAAAGGAATTCTTGAGGAGTTAATAAGCCTCAAACCCTCCCTCATTATGGAGCCTGGGCAATCCCTGAGGGACAATGGCTCATGAAAAGCCAGACCCAGGACCCGACTCACCAGAAGCTTCCTCGGAGTAGATCTCATGTCCTCTGCTGTCAATTGCCATTGCCGAAGTACTTTCAAGCACGGGGCAACATAGGCCGGGAGCTGAGCCTGAGGAACTCGAGTGCTTTTCATCCGGCCACCATTCTCTCAGTCTTGCAGGAAGGGCTTAAACCAGGACTGGAAAATACCCACCCTGCCAGGCGGGCTCTCTGCCAACATGCTTCCAAAATTATGTTTCAGAAACAAGAGAGAGAAAAACACGACTGGATTGACCATCCCTAGGCCACCCTCCCGCCTAGATAGGTAGGTGACATTTCTTTTCACCAGGTTCATGCGGTTTCCCCATAACATCTGGAAAAACACGCTGTAGACCCTGGTGTAGAGAGACACTGGCAAAACACAGACGAAGCTGACATATAAAAAGATGGGGATCAGGTAGGTCTTGATAAGGTCAACCCTTTCCCTGAGAGACATTTTCCAGCTCTTCCAGACTGCAACCTTGGCATTGGCAATTTCCAGCCTGCGCTCCCAGTTTTTTTGGCCATAATCGCCAGGACCGAAATTTATGCCAAGGATCTTAATTTCCTGCTGGGGCACTGGGAAGGCGTCCGGAAGCTCAAAGCCCTCACCCTCACCTATCCAGAAAACTTCACTCTTCTCGTGATTGACCTTGGAGCCCAACACTTCTGTATACTGTGCTATCAGAGAGGCCACCTCCTCCGCCTCATTTGTCCCAGAGACAATCACAGATACAGCATAGGCAATGACCTTCAAAGGAGGCTCACCAGGCACACCCAGAGGAACCCCACATAACATGCTGCTCTCGACCCTCCTTATAAAGGGATCGATCGCAAACACATACAGTAGGGGACTCAGAGGGAATCCCTGTCGCACACCGGAGCCAACTTCAAAAGGCCTTCCAACCCAACCATTAACAAGAGGGAAGCTCTCAGCCCCATCATACAGGGTTTGTAGCCAATTAATAAACCGCCCCGGCAGGCCGTACTTACCAAGAAGCAGCCATAAGTATTCATGATTGACCCTATCAAAAGCCTTTGCCTGATCTAACGCCAACAAGTACTTTCCCCATCCTGCAGCCCTGCACCGCTCCAAGGCTTCCCGGACAGGTAAAACCACTGAGAAGGTGCTTCTACCTTGGATGGAGCAGTACTGATGACGGGAAAGCAGTTGCTCCGCCACTGACGACAAGCGCCAGAACAAAATCTTTGCCAGTATCTTTCTATCGACATTGAGAAGGCTGATGGGGCGCCAGTTCTCAATCATCGAAGAGTCCTTACCTTTTGACAGAAGGATCACGGCCGAGCGCCTCATGGAGGGAGGGAGGGAACCCTCTGCCAGACAGCAATTAAAAACCTCCACCAAATGTGGTGCCAGGATGGTCTTAAAACATTTATAAAATTCAGCTGTCAGACCATCTGACCCGGGTGACTTTTTGATGGCAAGGTGATCAATTGCACTTACCACCTATTCAGCGGTGACCGGCTCTGTCAAACTAGTGATAGGAAGGTCACCATTTTCCAGTCCTGGAGTAGAGTCCAGGAAACCCACCATCCTTGCACGATCAAGAACCTTTCTGCCCAGGAGGTCAGCATAAAAGGACCAAATGATCTCCAGGATCCCAGATTTAGATCTTACCAGGGATCCTGTACTATCTTTCAGACCAAGGACAGTTTTGAGAGCTGCAGCCTGTCTGCAATTCTGATAGGGATCAGGCGAGTGGTATTTCCCATAATCCCTCTCTAGAACCAGAGAAGCATGCCGGTCATACTGACACTTCCTGAGAAGAAGCTTGACTTCAGAGATTGCCCCTTGATCTCCACCATTCGAAACAAGGATGTCAAGTTTCCTCTGCAAGCGCTGGTAGGCAATGTATTTATCAAGCTGTTTTCTTTTCCCTAGGCCCCTGAAAAGCCCAGCAATTCTCATTTTGGTCAGCTCCCACCACTCAGACCTGCTGCTGCAAAAGTCCTTAATGGAAACCTGCGCCTGAAAAAAATCCTCAAAGGATTGTCTTACCCCCTCCTCCTCAAGGAGAGCTGAATTCATTCTCCAGATGCCCCTTCCTCTAGGGGGTGTGTCAGAAATATTCAAGACCATCGATAGTAAAAGTTGATCGGAGAACTCGACCGCCTGCAGCTGGGGAGGCTGAGAAGCCGAGCCCTCCTTCAAAAAAAACCTGTCTATCCTACTCTGACTGCTACCTCGCTGAAAAGTGAAGCCAGTGAGGTCCGGGAAGTGCTTAATGTGCACATCCTCTAGACCTGCCTCTCTAACCATACTATTCAAAAAGAGACTATCGCAGCCCAGCTTGCCTTTGAAGCCTCTCCTGTCCATGGGACTAGTCATGGTGTTAAAATCACCTCCAAAGACTACTGGCCGGGCTGTAAAAAGGAATGGCTTGATCTTTGTAAGGAGGCATTTCCTGTCCCACTTAGTTTGGGGTCCATAGATATTTATTAGGCGCAGGTCCTGCCCCCTTACAATGACGTCCAAGACCATGCACCTCCCGATCTCCACCTCAATGACTCGCCGGCAAGTTACCATGTCGGTTTTAAAAAGCACCGCCACTCCGCTGTAAGGCTCGGCCGCAAAAGACCAAAAAGAGGGTCCGTGCCTCCACTCCCGCTTCACAGCGTGAATGTCGGCCAGACTAGCCAATCTGGTCTCCTGCAAAAACAAAATGTCAGCATCAAACTGGCTTAGCGCTTACTGATTTAATGCTGGCAACATTAATGGTTGCCACCTTTATTGGAGGGGGAACTGCCATCAGAGTCATTCCGGAGAATGTCTCTTAGCCTTCCCTCCGGCCTCACAATCTGAACCTAAACGCTTCGTGGAGGAGACTGGTGCTTCCTCCTCCATATCTGAGAAATTTCTATAGAGTCCTCAGAGAGTGCCTCAAACCGGTTGGAGAGCTGCACCCCACTGCTCTCCCCCGGCTCCGACACTCCATTGTACTTTTTTCTTTTTTTCTTTGTAGCAAACCTGAGAGCAAGGTAATCCTGATCCTCGAGGGAGAGTCCAGACCACGCTGTCTTGGGGTCTGAACTCCCACCCTGCTCAGAAGGGGGTGGAGGATCAGGATCCCCTAGCCCCAGCCTGCAAGGTTTTACAGCAGGGGCCACGATTACTGGGACCCCCTTGGTACTTGCAGTGCCAGCCCCCCGGGCCACCTCAGCTATTAAATTACTTGATCTGAAATTGGTGTTTGCTGACTTGGGGGCAGACTGGGGATTCACCTTAGGGACCCCTGCAGATGGTACAGGAGGGATGGGCAGGGGCCTCAGGAACCCCCAGCTGAGTGGGGGGAGGGACCGTAGACGGGGCAGCATGGGGACGTTCTTCCTCCCTATCCAGCCGCAGCATTTCCTGCACCACTTCTCTGTCCAGGTTGTGCCAGGCCTCAGGACACTGACTATAAGGGTGGCCGAGCTGGTTACATAGATTACAGCGGATGATATTGCAGTCCTTAGCCAAGTGTCCCAAGCCCTGGCACAACGAGCACCTAAGAAGCGAGCAGGAGGAGCTGAAGTGACCCTTGGCCCCACATTTATGGCAAACCTTGGGCTGACCAGGATAAAAAATGGTCAGCCGGTCACAGCCAATATAGGCTGAAGATGGCAAGTGGGTGATCTGGTTGCCATTCCTGCGGAGCCTCAGGGTCACTGACCAGCCCCCAGTCCAGATATCCCGATCGTCTAGGATTTTCTTCAGGGGAGTGAAAACATCACCACAACGCTTTAGCCAGACAGCCAAATCAGAGGGGGGAATGGACTCCTTTCTAACCAGTATGGTGACATTTTTTTCGAGCTGCTGTCTGGAGACCTGGATGGGAGTTAACCCCTTCCAGGCAGCATCTTGCTTCAGCAGCTTGTACCGCTCCCAAAATAAGTCCATCCCTTCTGGTCTGACGAAGCTCAAGTCATGTTCTGCACTCCCCGCTGGACTGATCAGGGCAAAAATGTCTGCGGCTGTAAATTCCATGCCAAGGATGAGATCCACCACCACCCGCCGGGTGATAACTGGCCCCTCCCACCTAAGCTGGACCAGGTTGTGCCTATTGAAGCCGCTGGCAGGGGCATTGGCCTCACTGGGCACAGACATCCTCTCACCAGCAGCTTCTCCTCCACGCCTGGCAACCTGGACATAGGACACAGGGGGCTGTACTGCAGTACCACCACCACGCTGAATAAAGTGCAAGGCTGGACGCTTTGCGGCTGGGGTTCCAACATTTGAGGGTCCAGTCTTGTCCACATGGGTAGCAATAGGGGTAGATATAGGGAGATTAATGGGACAGTCAGTGGCCTCCTTCACAGAAACAGAAGTCACAGCAATAGTTCCACTGTATAGGCCAGCAATAGGCACGGGAGGCAGATTGGCACCCGACACAGGAGGCAGGTTGCCACCCGACACAGGAGGCTGGTTGGCACCCGACACAGGAGGCTGGTTGGCACCCGACACAGGAGGCAGGTTGGCACCCGACACAGGAGGCAGGTTGGCACCCGACACAGGAGGCTGGTTGGCACCCGACACAGGAGGCTGGTTGGCACTCGACACAGGAGGCTGGTTGGCACTCGACACAGGAGGCTGGTTGGCACCCGACACAGGGGGCTGGTTGGCACCTGACACAGGAGGCAGGTTGGCACCCGATACAGGAGGCAGGTTGGCACCCGACACAGGAGGCAGGCCAGCAGAAGCAGCAGTGGTAATAGGGGGCAGAGTTGGAGCAGACACAGGGGGCAGGTTGGCACCCGACACAGGAGGCAGGTTGGCACCCAACACAGGAGGCAGGTTGGCACCCGACACAGACAACAGGCCTGCAGAAGCAGCAGCAGTGGCAATAGGGGGCAGAGTTGGAGCAGACACAGGGGGCAGGTGGGCAGAAGACACAGTAGGCACAGGAGGCAGACTAGGAGGAGACAGAAAGGGCAGGCTGGCAACAGACACACCATAGGATGCAGGAACATTTAAAACCATCCCAGCCAGACCCAATCCTGTGGGTGAAACACTCATAGCCCGATGCCCACCAAGATCAGCAAGCCCCGGACCAGAGATAGGTGCCAGGACAGTAGACAAGACTGGTGCCACCCTATCCACTGCAGGACAAGGAGCACCAAAATCCTCACCACCACCTGACACAGCGCTATCAGCGCCCTCCACAAGATGGCTGACTAGGGTAGCATCGCACTGAGCCGGTATCAGCTCCTTACATACCTGCTGGTGGTCGGCCTCTGGCAGGTCTCCTCCACTGAAATCCAAAGCTGCACACACCTGGTGAACTGCTCCAGACATAGATGCCACCGGTTCCGGGGCCCCCAACTCTGCCTTGGCCTGGGATGAACATGTAGCCGGTGAGTCCTCCAATGGTGTCTCCGCCACGTGGTCTGCCTCCTCTTCCATGGCCTGACCTGAGCGCTGCATGGTCTTAAAGCGCTGCTCATTCCTGTATTTCTCCTGAAAAGCGCCATTGCCTTCCTTCAGAGATTTCACCAACCTCTCCTGCTGCTTCACCTGCGCCTCCAAATCTGACATTTCTGTCTTGGCAGTGCGGCGATTTGATCCTTTTACTCTGCTGACGTCCGCTCGCTTCTTTTTTAAGCAGCAATAAGATTGTTGCAAACACGCTTTCGAAATGTTGCCAAACTCTCACCGGGCTGGGGCACTGTGGTGGAAATAGTGCCACTAGCAGATGAAGTCCCGGGATCCGGTGGTTTAGTATTTCTTCGGGGGTACCGGCGCGACTCACCCCCGGAATCCTCCATCTTGCCTGGGATAGGGCTCCCAGCAAGGCCTCTGGCTTCACAGCTCACAGCTCTCCAGCTGCAGGTAATCAGGGAGGAACCACTCACAGCAGGACCCTAATAGATTGTAACTTTTTTATTGAGTAAAATCAAGCAATCATATACAATATATACAATATATACAAAGTTACAATAATAAATAAATAAAAATAAAATAAATAATAACTAAACAAAAAGAAACAGGCCTAACAATTCGGCATATAATATATAATATCCATTATTCTATATACAATCCTGTCTACAACCTAAACACTACACTCTACACAACTCAGCAGGAAGACTAAGAGACCCCGTCACCTGTGCATGCAGCCGTTCTTCAAAAATCTGTCATTGTTATAAAAATCTATGGGTGATAAGAGATAGGAAAGCTCACCCAGAGGGAAGTCATGGGGATCAAGGAGGCCTGATGTTCCTCCACGCCTTCATCCAGGCCCCCCATTCCCACCTGTCCCTCTCAAGCACCCGGATCTTGCCCACCTCATGCAGGATGTCATGCACCACCACCGGGACAGGGAGGACTTTCTTCCTAATGCAGAGCTGGCACCGTGCATTCCATGTGAAATAGCGGATCACTAGACTAACTAGATATAAAGTGTCCAAACAAAAATCCCCTCTGTTCTTGAATGCTCCATACACCCACTCAGCATAGGAAAGCTGGGAGAAGAAGGGGGCACCGAGGGCCAACCCCACCTGTTTACACACCTCTACATTAAAGGGACACCGGAGCAGGAAGTGGTCCATAGTCTCCACCTCATCCTGACACTCCTCACGGAGACAAATTATCTCTGGCAGGCTGCGACTCTTCCGGATCCCCCTAAGGTAGAGTTTTCCTTGGAAGGAGAGCCAGGCTATATCCCGGTATTTCAAAGGAATTCTTGAGGAGTTAATAAGCCTCAAACCCTCCCTCATGATGGAGCCTGGGCAATCCCTGAGGGACAATGGCTCATGAAAAGCCAGACCCAGGACCCGACTCACAAGAAGCTTCCTCGGAGTAGATCTCATGTCCTCTGCTGTCAATTGCCATTGCCGAAGTATTTTCAAACACGGGGCAACATAGGCCGGGAGCTGAGCCTGAGGAACTCGAGGGCTTTTCATCCGGCCACCATTCTCCCAGTCTCGCAGGAAGGGCTTAAACCAGGACTGGAAAATACCCACCCAGCCAGGCGGGCTCTCTGCCAACATGCTTCCAAAATTATGTTTCAGAAACAAGAGAGAGAAAAACACGACTGGGTTGACCATCCCTAGGCCACCCTCCCGCCTAGATAGGTAGGTGACATTTCTTTTCTCCAGGTTCATGCGGTTTCCCCATAACATCTGGAAAAACACGCTGTAGACCCTGGTGTAGAGAGACACTGGCAAAACACAGACAAAGCTGACGTATAAAAAGATGGGGATCAGGTAGGTCTTGATAAGGTCAACCCTTTCCCTGAGAGACATTTTCCAGCTCTTCCAGACTGCAACCTTGGCATTGGCAATTTCCAGCCTGCGCTCCCAGTTTTTTTGGCCATAATCGCCAGGACCGAAATTTATGCCAAGGATCTTAATTTCCTGCTGGGGCACTGGGAAGGCGTCCGGAAGTTCGAAGCCCTCACCCTCACCCATCCAGAAAACTTCACTCTTCTCGTGATTGACCTTGGAGCCCGACGCTTCTGTATACTGTGCTATAAGAGAGGCCACCTCCTCCGCCTCATTTGTCCCAGAGACAATCACAGATACATCATCAGCATAGGCAATGACCTTCAAAGGAGGCTCACCAGGCATACCCAGAGGAACCCCACATAACATGCTGCTCTCGACCCTCCTTATAAAGGGATCAATCGCAAACACATACAGTAGGGGACTCAGGGGGCATCCCTGTCGCACACCAGAGCCAACTTCGAAAGGCCTTCCAACCCAACCATTAACAAGAGGGAAGCTCTCAGCCCCTTCATACAGGGTTTGTAGCCAATTAATGAACCGCCCCGGCAGGCCGTACTTACCAAGAAGCAGCCATAGGTACTCATGATTGACCCTATCAAAAGCCTTTGCCTGATCCAACGCCAATAAGTACTTTCCCCAGCCTGCAGCCCTGCACCGCTCCAAGGCTTCCCGGACAGCTAAAACCGCTGAGAAGGTGCTTCTACCTTGGATCGAGCAGTGCTGATGACGGGAAAGCAGTTGCTCCGCCACTGACGACAAGCGCCAGAACAAAATCTTTGCCAGTATCTTTCTATCGACATTGAGAAGGCTGATGGGGCGCCAGTTCTCAATCATCGAAGAGTCCTTACCTTTTGACAGAAGGATCACGGCCGAGCGCCTCATGGAGGGAGGGAGGGAACCCTCTGCCAGACAGCAATTAAAAACCTCCACCAAATGTGGTGCCAGGATGGTCTTAAAACATTTATAAAATTCAGCTGTCAGACCATCTGACCCGGGCGACTTTTTGATGGCAAGGTGATCAATTGCACTTACCACCTCATCAGCCGTGACCGGTTCTGTCAAGCCAGTGATAGAAATGTCACCATTTTCCAATCCTGGAGTAGAGTCCAGGAAACTTTCCATCCTTGCCCGGTCAAGAACCTTTCTGCCCAGGAGGTCAGCACAGAAGGACCTAATGATCTCCAGGATCCCAGATTTCGATCTTACCAGGGATCCTGTACTATCCTTTAGACCAAGGACAGTCTTGAGAGCTGCAGCCTGTCTGCAATTCTTATAGGGATCGGGTGAGTGGTATTTCCCATAATCCCTTTCCAGAACCAGAGAAGCATGCCGGTCATACTGACACTTCCTGAGGAGAAGCTTGACTTCAGAGATTGCCCCTTGATCTCCACCATTCGAGACAAGGATGTCAAGCTTCCTCCTCAAGCGCTGGTAGGCAATGTATTTATCAAGCTGTTTTCTTTTATCTAGGCCTCTGAAAAGCCCAGAAATTCTCATTTTGGTCAGCTCCCACCACTCAGACCTGCTGCTGCAAAAATCCTTAATGGAAACCTGTGCCTGAAAGAATTCCTCAAAGGATTGTCTTACCCACTCCTCCTCAAGGAGAGCCGAATTCATCCTCCAGATGCCCCTTCCTCTAGGGGGTGTGTCAGAAGCATTCAAGACCATCGATAGTAAAAGGTGATCGGAGAACTCGACCACCTGCAGCCGGGGAGGCTGAGAAGCCGAGCCCTCCTTCAAAAAAAACCTGTCTATCCTACTCTGACTGCTACCTCGCTGAAAAGTGAAACCCGTGAGGTCTGGGGAGTGTTTAAATGTGCAGATCTTCCAGACCTGCCTCTCTAACCATACTATTCAAAAAGGGACTATCGCAGCCCAGCTTGCCTTTGAAGCCTCTCCTGTCCATGGGCCTAGTCACGGTGTTAAAATCACCCCCAAAGACTACTGGCCGGGCTGTAAAAAGGAACGGCTTGATCTTTGTAAGGAGGCATTTCCTGTCCCACTTAGTTTGAGGTCCATAGATATTTATTAGGCGCAGGTCCTGCCCCTTCACAATGACGTCCAATACCATGCACCTCCCGATCTCCACCTCAATGACTCGCCGGCAAGTTACCATGTCGGTTTTAAAAAGCACCGCCACTCCGCTGTAAGGCTCGGCTGCAAGAGACCAAAAAGAGGGTCCGATCCTCCACTCCCGCTTCACAGCGTGAATGTCGGCCAGACTGGCCAATCTGGTCTCCTGCAAAAATAAAATGTCAGCATCAAACTGGCTGAGAAAAAATAAGGCCATAAAACGAGCGCTTACAGATTTAATGCTGGCAACATTAATGGTTGCCACCTTTATCGGAGGGGGAACTGCCATCAGAGTCATTCGGGAGAACGTCTCTTAGCCTTCCCTCCGGCCTCACTATCTGACCCTAAACGCTTACTGGAGGAGACTGGTGCTTCCTCCTCCATATATGAAGCCTCGGAATCAAAAGAAGATATTTCAATAGATGAGTCCTCAGAAAGTGCCTCAAACCTGTTGGAGAGCTGCACCCCACTGCTCTCCCCCGGCTCCGGCACTGCATTACCCTTTTTCCTTTTTTTCTTTGTAGCTAGCCTGTAAGCCAGGTAATCCTGATCCCCAGGGGAGAGTCCAGACCACGCTGTCTTGGGATCTGAACTCCCACCCTGCTCAGAAGGGGGTGCAGGATCAGGATCACCTAGCCCCAGCCTGCGAGACCTTACAGCAGGGGGCACAATTACTGAAACCCCCTTGGTACTTGCAGTGCCAGCCCCCCGGGCCACCTCAGCTATTATATTGCTTGGTCTTACATTAGTGGTTGCTGACTTGGGGGCAGACTGGGGATTCACCTTAGGGCCACCTGCAGATGGCACAGGCACAGGGGCCTCAGGAACCCCCAGCTGAGTGGGGGGAGGGACCGCAGACGGGGCAGCATGGGAATGTTCCTCCCTATCCAGCCGCAGCATTTCCTGCACCACTTCCCTGTCCAGGTTGTGCCAGGCCTCAGGACACTGACTATAAGGGTGGCCGAGCTGGTTACATAGATTACAGCGGATCGTATTGCAGTCCTTAGCCCAATGTCCCAAGCCCTGGCACAACGAGCACCTAAGAAGCGAGCAGGAGGAGCTGAAGTGACCCTTGACCCCACATTTATGGCAAACCTTGGGCTGACCAGGATAAAAGATGGTCAGCCGGTCACGGCCAATATAGGCAGATGATGGCAAGTGGGTGACCTGGTTGCCATTCCTGCGGAGCCTCAGGGTCACTGACCAGCCCCCGGTCCAGATGTCGCGATCGTCCAAAATTTTTTTCAGGGGAGTGAGAACATCACCATAACGCCTTAGCCAGACGGTCAAATCTGAGGGGGGAATGGACTCATTTCTTACTAGGATGGTGATGTTTTTTATGAGCTGCTGCCTGGAGACCTGGATGGGAGTTAACCCCTTCCAGGCAGGACGTTGCTTTTGCAGCTCGTACCGCTCCCAAAACAAGTCCATCCCCTCTGGTCTAACGAAGCTCAAGTCATGTTCTGCGCTCCCCACTGGACTGATTAGGGCAAAAATGTCTGCGGCTGTAAATCCCATACCCAGGATGAGATCCACCACCGCCCGCCGGGTGATAACTGGCCCCTCCCACCTAAGCTGGACCAGGTTGCGCCTATTGAAGCCACTGGCAGGGGCGTTGACCTCACTGGGCACAGACATCCTCTCACCAGCAGCTTCTCCTCCGCGCCTGGCAACCTGGGCATAGGACACAGGGGGCTGCACTGCAGCACCAACAGCATTATTGGCCCTACTCCCTGTGCCACCTCGCTGGATGAAATACAGGGCAGGGCAGACAGCAGGGGCCCCAGCATTAGGTGGCACAGTCTTCTTATAGTCCACCAGAGGTGCAGGTGAGGGGACAGTCGTATCATCAGCAGCAGTCACAGCAGCAGTCACAGCAGCGGGCTTAGCAGAAAGTCCAACAATAGAATTAACCCCTGTGGACTCAACCCCAGACACAGCAGCAGTAACAGGAGCAACAACATCAGTAATAGCACCCAAACCAGCTGAAGCAGAAACAATAGAAGCCCTGCCAGCAAGACCCAAACCTGCGGGTGAGTCACCCATGGCCCCAGGCCCACTAAATTCGGCGCACCCAGGAACCCGGATGGGTGCTAGGATGGTACTTACGTCTGGCGCCACCTCACCCTTTTCAGAGCAAGGAGCGCCACAGTCTTCCATACCCCCTGACACAGCGCCTATGGCGCACTCCGCAGGTTGGCTGGACAGATGGACGTTGTCCTTAGCTGGCATGGGCTCCTCAGGCTGGCGGCTGTTCTCTGGAAGATCTGCTCCAGTAGGGGCTTCCTGGATGCCCAGCGATGTCACGCACTCCTGATGTGTTGCCTCAGCAAGAAAATCTTCCAATGCTGGTTCCGGGGCTCCTAGCTCTGCTACTGCTGCAACTTTGGGTGGAGGTACAGCTGGAGAATCCTCCACCATCTGGGTCTCGTCCACATGGTCGGCCTCTTCCTCCTTCACTGTGGGGCCTGAGCGCTGCATGGATTTAAATCGCTCCTCATTTTTATACTTTTCTTTAAAGGCCCCACTGCTTGCTTTAAGGGACGAAACCAACTTTTCCTGCTGCCGACATGCTGATTCAAGCTCAGCTAAGTCTGCTTTGCTTGACCGCTTATCCAATCCTCTCGCCTTGCTGGTGTCCATTTTCTTTTTCTTTAATGCGATTTTCATCTTGCACAGCTTCTCCTCCTCCTTCGCCACACTGCACAAATTACTGCATACATGGCTGCGAAAGTCTGACAAACTCTCACCGGGCTGGGGCACCGTGGTGTTACTAGCGCCGCTGGTGGAAGCAGACCCGGGATCCGGAGGTTTAATAGTCCTCAGGGGGTATCGGCGAGATTCACCCCCAGAATCCTCCATCTTGCCTGGGATAATCCTCCCAGCAAGGCCTCAGGCTTCACAGCTCACAGCACACAGCACACAGCTCACAGCTCTCCAGCTGCAGGTAATCAGAGGAAGCACATACAGCAGGAGGTGACCGCACCCTCCTGATTACCCTAATAGATTGTAAGCTCTTCTCCTTCTGTTTCCTCCCTTATACCCTAATAGATTGTAACTTTTTTTATTAAGTAAAATCAAACAATCATATACAATATATACAAAGTTACAATAATAAATAAATAAAATAAATAACTAAACAAAAAGAAACAGGCCTAACAATTCGGCATATAATATCCATTATTCTATATACAATCCTATATACAACCTAACACTACACTATACACAATTCAGCAGGGAGACTAAGAGACCCCATCACCTGTGCATGCAGCCGTTCTTCAAAAATCTGCCTTTGTTATAAAAAATCTATGGGTGATAAGAGACAGAAAAGCCCACCCAGAGGGAAGTCATGAGGACTAAGGAGGCCTGATGTTCCTCCACGCCTTCATCCAGGCCCCCCGTTCCCACCTGTCCCTCTCAAGCACCCGGATCTTGCCCATCTCATGCAGGATGTCATGCACCACCACCAGGACAGGGAGGACTTTCTTCCTAATGCAGAGCTGGCACCGTGCATTCCACATGAAATAGCGAATCACTAGACTAACTAGATATAAAGTGTCCAAACAAAAGTCCCCTCTGTTCTTGAATGCCCCGTACACCCACTCAGCATAGGAAAGCTGGGAGAAGAAGGGGGCACCGAGGGCCAACCCCACCTGTTTACACACATCTACATTAAAGGGACACCGGAGCAGGAAGTGGTCCATAGTCTCCACCTCATCCTAACACTCCTCACGGAGACAAATTATCTCTGGCAGGCTGCGACTCTTCCGGATCCCCCTAAGCTAGAGTTTTCCTTGGAAGGAGAGCCAGGCTATATCCCGGTATTTCAAAGGAATTCTTGAGGAGTTAACAAGCCTCAAACCCTCCCTCATGATGGAGCCTGGGCAATCCCTGAGGGACAATGGCTCATGAAAAGCCAGACCCAGGACCCGACTCACCAGAAGCTTCCTCGGAGTAGATCTCATGTCCTCTGCCGTCAATTGCCATTGCCGAAGTACTTTCAAGCACGGGGCAACATAGGCCGGGAGCTGAGCCTGAGGAACTCGAGGGCTTTTCACCCGGCCACCATTCTCCCAGTCTCGCAGGAAGGGCTTAAACCAGGACTGGAAAATACCCAACCAGCCAGGCGGGCTCTCTGCCAACATGCTTCCAAAATTATGTTTCAGAAACAAGAGAGAGAAAAACACAACTGGGTTGACCATCCCTAGGCCACCCTCCCGCCTGGATTGTAAGCTCTTGTCCCTCGCCACTCTGATGACAGATGCCGGTGATCGGCATCCAGAGAAGGGGGAGGCAGGAGATCAGAGGATCTCCTGCCACCTCCTTCCCTGGGCACCAATCACCGGCATCTGACAGCTGAGAAGGCTTAAGCCGGAGATCGGGGCCGGGATGACGTCATTAGCCCCACCCCCAAGGGGGCGGGCTTAGCGGCAAGATGGCGGCCGCCATCGAGGAGGAAAGAGGAGAGAGCCTCCCGGGCTCTCTCCTGAAGATCCATAAGTCCTGGGGGGGGGGGGGATCGGAGGCCCCCCAGGTGAAGAGGAGGGAGAGCGGGAGCCAGCGCACATGCAGTTCAGTGAATGTCATTTTTATTTTTTTATTTTTTTACAGTTAGCAGCTGCTGCTGCAGAAGCGGGGAGTGGGGGCGGCCTATTCCGGGGGCTCTCCTGGGGCACCAAATTAAAGAGGAGATCCGGCCGGATCCAACGAGGGGTCAGGTCAGTATTTTTTTTTTTGCCCACTAGCAGGGGTAAATGCCAGGCACGTAAATTTTACATGGCTGGCACTTAAGTGACGGTGAGGCAACCACGTAAATTTTACGTGGCTGGCATTTAAAAGGTTAAAGAGACACTGGAGTCGGCTGCAGGAGCCCAAAAATTGGATGAATCACACCCTGGAGTTGCAAGCAGCAGCAGCAGGAGCCCAAACATTGCTTTAAAGAGACACTGGATTTGGCTGCAGGAGCCCAAAAATTGGATGAATCACACCCTGGAGTTGCAAGCAGCAGCAGGAGCCCATACATTGCTTTAAAGAGACACTGGAGTTGGCTGCAGAAGCCCAAAAATTGGATGAATCACACCGTGGAGTTGCAAGCAGCAGCAGGAGCCCAAACATTGCTTTAAAGAGACATTGGAGTTGGCTGCAGGAGCCCAAAAATTGGATGAATCACACCCTGGAGTTGCAAGCAGCAGGAGCAGCAGCAGCAGGAGCAGGAGCCCAAACATTACTTTAAAGAGACACTGGATTTGGCTGCAGGAGCCCAAAAATTGACTGACACACCCTGGAGTTGGCAGCAGCAGCAGGAATCCTGAAATTGGCTGGAAGCCACCCTGAAGTTGGCAGCAGCAGGAGCACAAACATGAGCTGGAAGGCACACCCTGGAGTTGGCAGAAGCATAAGCAGGAGCCCAAACATTGCTTGAAAGACACCCTGGAGTTGGTAGCAGCAGGAGGCCAAAAATTGGCTGAAAGGCACGCCCTGAAGTTGGCATCAGTAGGAGGCCAAAAATTGGTCTAAAGACATAAATATGTTTTGCACCATTTGGAAAGTGTAAAATGTGGCACCATGCTGAATCTAGTCACATGCATCAGCCATTGGTGGGTGGAAATCCTGGCTGATCCATCCCTGATTCATTTTGACAAAGGTGAGTCTCTCCACATTTTTAGTTGACAGACGAGTTCTCCTCGCCGTAACTATGGCCCCCGCCGCACTAAACACCCGCTCAGATGGCACGCTACTTGCCGGACAGGACAGCTTTTCCAGGGCAAACTCTGCTAGTTGCGGCCACAAGCCAAGTTTGGCTGCCCAGAAGTCCAGCGGATCCTCAAGGTGTGTTGGCATGGTCATGTCAAGGTATGACATGACCTGCTGGTTGAGGTCCTGCTCCAGGTCTTCCTGCTGCTCATGAGTAGCCTCACTATGCGGGTGTAGAAAGCTACTCATTAGCGACTGAAGACTGCTGATGGAGCTGCTGCTGCTGCTCCTGCCAACCCCCCCAGCAGGCATGGCAGTGGAAGGTGAGCGCAGAGGTCCCCGCGAGTCAGACCTGCGAGAGTATGGACCATGGCGCAGATAGACATCGGCCAACTGACTACGCAGAATGTCTTTGTAGTAGTTCAGTTTGTCCTCCCTCTCGGCGGGTTTAAAAAATGCCCCCATTTTTTGCCGGAAGCGAGGGTCCAATTAGGTGGACAGCCAGAAGTCATCCCACTGACAAATGGAAACAATTCTGGGGTCACTACGCAAGCACGTGGGCATGCTTCCTGCCATTTGCGCAAGTGACTCGGAGGGACTACCTGTCTCCATCTCTACTGCATACTGCCACGGTGTGTCCGGGTCCTCTGTCTCGCCTTCCTCAAAACCCTCTAGCTCCTCTGGCTGCTCCTGTTCCTCCTCTCCTGTCCGCGGACTAGATAAACCAGCCATTTCGCCAAGCCTAAACTGTGCGTCACTGTGCCCCTCCTCCTCCTCTCCCTCCTCCTCCAGTTCAGCTCCAACGGGGTTCATGTGGTCGTAAGATGTAGACGCCATGTCTCCAGTGCTCTGACCAGCCATGGTTTCCAACTTGTGCTGTAGTACATGAAGCAGTGGAATCACGTCGCTCATCCCGTAATCCTGCTGACTGACAAATAAAGTGGCTTCCTCAAAGGGCCTGAGCAAACGGCAGGTGTCACGTATGAGCTGCCACTGGTTGACATTGAAGTTACACAGGGGAGTCCCCCTATCTGCTTGGATCATCAGGAAATCCGTGATGGCTTTTCTCTGTTCATATAATCGGTCCAACATGTGAAGGGTGGAATTCCAACGGGTGGAAACATCGCAAATCAGACTATGTTGGGGGCTACCGTTCTGACGCTGTAGCTCAAGAAGGGTGTGTTTGGCGGTGTATGAGTGGCTGAAGTGCATGCAAAGTTTCTTTGAAGTTGTTAGGATGTCTTGCAGATGGGGGGAACACTTCAAAAACCACTTGACAACCAGATTGGAGACGTGAGCCATGCAGGGGGCATGGGTCAGGCTTCCTTGGCGCAGCGCAGACAAAATGTTCTTCCCATTATCGGTAACCATGATTCCCATTTTAAGTTTTCTTGGAGTAAGCCATGTTTGGATTTCCTGATGAATAAATGTAAGCAGTTCCTCCCCTGTGTGACTCCTTTCGCCAAGACAAACCATGTGAAGCACAGCGTGACATCTCCGTGCCCTGCACACATGGTAGATTGGAGGGGCACTGAGACTTGAGCCTACAGTGGAGGGTGAGGAGATGGCGGAGGATGAGGAGGCCGAGTCGCACGGTGTCACAGGCCCAACAGGCAGGGAGCGCGGAGGCCGAAGCGGCGTGACCTGTCCAAGTTGCTGCTGCTGCTGCAAAGGGACCCCATTCACCCAGTGGGCCGTAAACGACATG
This sequence comes from Gastrophryne carolinensis, assembly GCA_027917425.1. Lineage (NCBI taxonomy): Eukaryota > Metazoa > Chordata > Amphibia > Anura > Microhylidae > Gastrophryne > Gastrophryne carolinensis. The sequence goes on from CM051241.1 coordinate 103,143,174, forward strand.
TACTGTCCCTGACCGTAGTTACAGCTCCAGACGTTGGCGCTGCCATGCACTTTGCTACATACGGACAGGCTCAAGGACTGGCCCACCTTCTGTTCAACAAAAGTGTGCAGCGCTGGTACTGCCTTCTTGGCAAAGAAATGACGGCTTGGGACTCTCCACCTCGGCTCGGCACAAGCCATCAGTTCTCTGAAAAGTGCAGAGTCCACCACCTGAAAAGGGAGCGACTGCAGCACCAGCAACTTGGACAGGAGCACATTCAGCTTCTGCGCCGTAGGATGAGTGGGCGCATACTGCTGTCTCTTGGACATGGCTTCGCTGATGGATTGTTGGCGGGATGCATGACTTGGAGGAGGAGGAGCAGGATGGGTATGACACACAGCTGCCTTCGTGCTGAGGTGCTGGAGCCTTGGCTGGCAGAAATTGGGAGCGGCGTGCCACATGGTGAGGAAGCAGGCTGGACCACCTCTTCAGAGCCTCGGTTCTCCCAGGCCGCTTTATGGTGCCGCATCATATGTTGACGCAGGGCCGTGGTGCCAACATTTGGGCCCTGGCCATGCTTCACCTTCTGCCTACATATCTTGCATGTGGCCATGTTACCCTCCTGCGGATGCTTGAGGAAAAACTGCCACACTGCCAAGTAGCTACTTTTCCCACCAACAGGCCTCACTGATTCACTGCTACTGTTGCCAATTCCAGGAACCCATGCTCCACTACCTCCCGATAAGGTAGTCCGCCGCGCAGCAGGTGCTCTACCCCGGCCCCGGCTGGCTCCAGGCTTTACAATTGTGCCCCCATGCTGCTAACACCTTGCTGCCTCAGCTGCTGACTCCGGGGCATCCTGCGCCCCTCTTCTCCTGATGATGACGATGAAGCCCCTTCATCACCCGGCTCCCAAGTGCGATCGGCTTCATCATCATCATCATCATCATCACCGAGCTGTGGCTGCACGTCACTGATGTTCTCGGTTTCCTCAACAGTGTCTGGCGCAGGAGCTGGAATGCTCAAAACACCCACAACACTGTCCACATCACTATTTGTCTGCCTAGCTAAAGAAGCCACCTCCATTTCTTGGCTGGGCAGTAGCTGCTGACTGTCCTCTATCTGATCGTCCTCCTCACTAAAGAGTGGAGCTGAACCCAAAGCATAGGATACGTCGCTGGGGGAGGGAACGGCGTAGGACAGAGGCAATGGGAGGACAGGAACTGCTCTCGGGGCATGCCAACTCAGGGTTGTGTCAGAGGAACCTACCGACCCTAGACTGGGGGTCTCAGATGTAATTTGTGATGATGTTGATGAGCGTGTTAACCAATCTACCACGGCAGATGCGTTACTGGTGGAGACACGACCGCTAGCAGATACTGGCAGATCAGGTCTCTCACCGTGACTCCTGCTGCCACTCGCTCCAAGTCTGCTGTGACCTCTGCCTGCTGAATCTTGGCCTCTGCCACTCCTCTTCGAACATCCTTGCACTTGTCTGCCTGACATTTTTATGTATTTGAAATGCGCAATAGGTACGATAAAAAATGTGTTTACTTTAAAAAGAAGAAGCTAAATTAAGTGAGGAACTGCTTCTCTGCACCAGATACTATGAAAATTGGCAATATGAGATACCCTGCGGCCTAGTGTTTTGGCAGCAGACCAAAGACCAATTAAAAATGCAATAATTTGATTAAGCTGAAAAAGGATGAACAAGTGTATTTAGTATAACAGATAGGGTGCCACGTGGTGGTTTGGGATACCCTGCGGCCTGGTGTATTGACAGCAGGACAAAAACCTATGCAAAATGCAATAGCTTAATAAAGCTGATGCTGAACAACATTTATTTAGTATAACAGATAGGGTGCAACGTGGTGGTTTGGGATACCCTGCGGCCTGGTGTATTTAAAGCAGACCAAAACCAATTCAAAATGCAATAACTTAATAAAGCTGAGGCTGTAGACGCTTATTTAGTATAACAGATAGGGTGCCACGCGGTGGTTTGGGATACCCTGCGGCCTGGTGTATTGACAGCAGGACAAAAACCTATGCAAAATGCAATAGCTTAATAAAGCTGATGCTGAACAATGCTTATTTAGTATAACAGATAGGGTGCCACGTGGTGGTTTGGGATACCCTGCGACCTGGTGTATTGACAGCAGGACAAAAACCAATGCAAAATGCAATAGCTTAATAAAGCTGATGCTGAACAACGCTTATTTAGTATAACAGATAGGGTGCAACGTGCAGGTTTGGGATACCCTGCGGCCTGGTGTATTTAAAGCAGACCAAAAACAATTCAAAATGCAATAACTTAATAAAGCTGAGGCTGTAGACGCTTATTTAGTATAACAGATAGGGTGTCACGCGGTGGTTTGGGATACCCTGCGGCCTGGTGTATTGACAGCAGGACAAAAACCTATGCAAAATACAATAGTTCGTTAAGGGGGGGGGGGAGGAGAGAGGGGTGGGGGGTCCACTAGGTGCAGGCTGCCAGTCTACACCTTTCTCCCTCTTTCCTTCAAAATACAATAGCTTAATAAAGCTGATGCTGAGCAACGCTTATTTAGTATAACAGATAGGGTTACATAAGGCACTGCATAGATGGCATGCACAGTGGCAAGGCAGAGTACGGTTTACAGCACAAAGAAATCAAATTGAATTGAAAACTGATTAGGCAAATCACCCTGTCACTGTCACTTTTATGCTGTCCCTGGATTGTTTCTTTCCCTGGCTCTGTTTGCTTCTCTAAATCTCCCTACCTATCTGTAAATCTCCCTACCTATCTGTAACTCTCCCTACGTATCGCTAACTGTCTGTCCCTGTCTGCAGCAACCACCGCTGTCTCACGAATACAAGTCTGAAATGCGCACAAGCAAAATGGCCGCCACTTTATATAGCACGGTGACGTCACCGGGCTTCCTGGCTGCTGATAGGCTGCATGTGACCTTCCCATGATAACTTGCCCCAGGGGATATGTCCAGACATGTCCATCCACCATTTTACAATGCCTGTAATTGAAGTAAATGGAGTTTAAAGGAAAACTTCAATCGATCGAATCGCGGGGAAATTCGGATTCGTTCAGAATCGAATATTTCCTGAAATTTGCAACAAATTCGGGTTCGTCCGGATCGATTCGCTCATCCCTAATCACCAGGGGTAGAAAAAATGTTTTTATTTAGGACAGGAAAAAAAGGAGGGGCGACAACGGCTCAGACATATTTATAACTGACCTGGAAGGGGCACGTGAGCAGGGCAATTAGGATACACAAGTCTTAAAGCCACAGCACTCAACCTTGTTAGTTTGGAGCCAAACAGTTTGGGAGTGATGTGGCCCCTTTAAAGTGGACCAAAACCCAGGATTTTGACTATCCTGGGTTTTGGACCTTGCCCCCGATCTGGGGTGCCCCGCTGTGGGAAACCCCTCAGGTTGCCCTAATGACTGGCGGGCACATCAACAGGGAGCATGCCCGCATCAGCCACTCACAAATGCCTGGCAGGGGCGGGCACATCCACCGCTACCCTCTAACAGGCAGCGTGCCCGCACCGGCCATTCACAAATGTCTGGCACAGGCACACACCCTGCTAAAGAAGGCACCGCCCCTTAAGTAAGGTGCCACATGACTGGCCTGAGCTCCTATCGGGAGCTGGATCAGTTTGACCAGTGTGTGGCTGGGGGGAGGAACGAGGGGGAGGCACTATATAAAGGCTAGGGGTTCCTCCCCCTCTCCCTCTTTGGCCCCTCGGCCTCTCGGCGCTGGACAAGAGCAGTCTGCCAGACGCTCGTCCAGCGCCAGAATCCCCTCATCGGGCGGGCCATGGCGTCCAGAGGGTACTGGGTAAGTAGCTATCACAACCCTCCCCCCTCTGGCTGCCTTCTGGCCCGCACGATGACTCCTTCTTCCCCGTTCCGCAGGGTGGTCCCCTTCCCTCCTCGGTCCCTGGGACTGATCTTGCCCTCATTCCTGCCCCAAGCGGGCTTGGGGCTCCCAGCCTGTTGTCAAGGGAGGCCACCCCCCCCTTCTTCCCCTCCCTCGGGCCACTGCATGCCTTGCTTGCGGCCATGATGTCTGGCCTGGTTACGGCGCGGTGCAGGAGCACCCCCCACCTCCTCCTTTTTCTTCCTCCTACCTCTCGCCCTGGGCCGGGGGCGCGGGGGCTCCTGTAGGTGCGGGTCTCATGCGTGGGGGGTGCCTCGGCTCGTCTTCCGGCGGGGTGGGGGATGGGGTCCCACTGCATGTTGTGTGGGTAGCGTGCGGGTCCGCCCGCGGGTGGTGAGGCTGCGCTGCTTTCCCCGCCTGTCATGCGGCGGGGGGGGGGGGGGGTGCCTCGGCTCGTCTTCCGGCGGGGTGGGGGATCGGGTCCCACTGCATGTTGTGTGGGTAGCGTGCGGGTCCGCCCGCGGGTGGTGGGGCTGCGCTGCTTCCCCGTCTGTCATCGTGACGGAGGGGGGCCCCCCTCCCTCTGGCGATGCATCAGGCCTCGCTGTGGGCTGGCCTCCGGACCGAGGCCTCTGCCCATCTTCAAGCGGGGTGGCAATCAGATCCTGCTGCACGGCACCGCTGCCCCCCGCCTACCTGGGTGTGGGGGGGGGGGGGGGGGTCGGTTCACCACCTTCACCCACCTGGCTCCTCACCTCCTATCCTCCGTGGGGCCCCTCCTCCTGCCCTGTTGCTGGGTGGGATCTCCCCCACCCGGCATTCAGACCCACTGTGGGGGGGGGGGGGGGTCGGAGCCCCACCGGCTGCCAAGCGGTGGGTGGGATCCGGGTTAGGTGGGCTCAAGGCACCTAGCCCTGGAGAGAGGGCCCAGGTGCGCCTTACTGGCGCCCCCCTTCTTTGTTTCAGGTTGGGGTTCCCAGCGCCCGCTTCACTCCCCCACACATAGGCCGGGCAGCATAGGTCCGGCCCATCACTGCCTCCCCCCGTTTCCACGGGCAGCAAGCGGCCGACAAGGGGCCTCATGGAGTTCAGGACAGCGGCCCATTCGGCCAGGGCAAGGAGCAGCAAGCGGCGAGGTGGCGGTACCAGGCACAGCGGTATCGGGATATCGCTCCAGCGGACGGGATCACGATCGTCCAGGCGGCGGGCCGATACACCCCCGCACCTTCAAGGTACGCCCAGCATGTCGCCGTTACTGTTTTTCATCGTTCTGGGACAAATATCACACGGAGGGACCACCCCCTTTGCATTGGGGGACATCCCCCCCCCATTTAAAAAAAAAAAAAAAAAAAAAGGGGTTCAGGGAAAAGTCAGGAGGGGCAGAGGTACGGAAGGAGCGAGGATGGGTGACTCAGCGGTTGACGCGGCGGGGGGGATAACTACTAATTTGGGGACGGCCTGGAGAGCGGGTTGGAGCAGGAGGTTAGGGTGTGCACTCAAGCGGGGAGAACCAAGTATGCGTGCCGGGATGGGCAGGAAGAGGCTTGGAGGGGCGTGGCCGTCACCAGGTGGGTTAAAAGGTCTTGGTCGGTTTGGATGTTTAGTTGGGGGGAGGTTTGGAGATTGGCCACTGTTCAACCGGTTCTTGGCATCTGGAAGAGGGGCCTGGGGACTGAATGAATGGAGAAGGACATGGCGAGTCAGGGCCGGGGTAATGGATTTATGGGAAGGGAGCTGCATGACGCAGTTGGAATCGGAGGCTCTTGGTCTTAATGGGGCTGTGATCTGAATTTGGGGAAGGACACTGAGCCAAAGAGGCGGATGGCGCTGGGGTTGTTTAAGGACAGGGAGGCCAGAGTTGACTGGGGGGTACGGCCTAGTGGCGGGTTGGTTGATTTGTTAGAATGGAATGGTTAGGGGAACCGGAGTGTTGGATTAAGGGGCTGCTCGGGGGTGTCTTTGGGAAAAGGCTGGAAGCAGTCGGAGTGCATAGTTGGAGAAGTGGGCTGCGCTCACTATACGATGAGGTTGTAAGTTGGGGAGCATCGGGGGTTAGTACCCTCGAATCGACCCGGGGAGCAGCTCTGTGGGGGGAGGCGTGCATCAGCAGAGAGTTGGTGCGAGCTTTTAAATGTATGGATGGCGGGGAGGGTTAAAGAGACTGTGGGTATGGCCTATGGGGAAAGAAGATTCATGCTCGCAGTGGGTAGGATTCAGAATGCTGGGTAATGTCACCAGAGGTCAGCTCATTGGGGGGCCCCGGAGTAAGCGGATGGATGAGGAGCTTGGTGTGGGGAGCGGGCCATGGAGATTAATCGGTGGAGGGTGAGGGCAACTGCAGAAGGGCCAGACCCCTTATGCGGATAAGGCGTAGCGAAGTATCAGGAATTAGCGGTGTATCGGATACTCATGGTTCATGTTGGTGGATCAGGGGGACACGGAAAAAGGGCCAGAGGACAACCCCCCCCCCCCCTTTTTTTGTTTTAATGATAAATCAATGGTTTAGGGGCTGGGAAGCCTCGACATGATTGGCCTGGCGGGTTCGGCGGATTATGGGGTAATCATATTGGCGGAGGACGTTGCCCGCCGGGAAGGGGATGAGATTACAGGGCCCGATGGGCTGGAGCCCGAGAGGTTTAACATGGGCGGCTTGGTGTGTTCGGCAGATTATGGGAGACTTATACTGGTGGATGGCATGGCCCGAAGGGAAGGGGCGGGAGCCTATGATATGATGAAGCGGCTTAGTATTGGACCCGCAGATTGGTGGATTGTGGGGCCCACTGGGTAGGGGCCGGGGGTGCTCAATACGATAGACTAGGGTAGTTGGCGGATTTTTGGAGGCCCGTGTTGGTGGATTATTATGTTGGGGGCAAGAGGCCCCCAACATAATCGGCTTGGCATGGTCGGTGAATTATCGGACACTCCTATTTGTGGAGAATATGGCCCACTTTGGGGGGGGCTGAGAGCCCGTAATATGATGTCATCAACGTAGTTTTGTTGGATTAGGGGCCCCCATTGGGTAGGGGCCGGGAGCGCTTAACATAATAGACTCGGCGTTCCCGGCGGTGTGGCGGATACTCAAGTTGGAGGATTATGGGACCCATGAGGAAAGGGGCCCATGAGGAGTTAACATGATCAGTGTGGGGCTCGGCGAATTATCGGATACTCATATTGGAGGAGTACGGTACCCTATGGGAAGGGGCCCGAGGGGGCTTTGACATGATTGCCGTGGGGCTCGGCGACTTACTGATTACTCATATGGTTGGATTACTGGACTCCCTGGGGAAGGGACACGTGAGGCTTTAACATGAGCGGCGTGGGGGCTCGGCGAGTTATCGGATACTCATATTGGAGGATTACGGGACCCGAGGAGTTTGAAACATGATCGCCGTGGGGGCTTGGTGAATTATTGGATACTCATTGGTTGGATTGCAGGACCCACTGGGAAGGGGCCCGAAAGGTTTTAACATGTTCGCCGTGGGGGGCTCGGCGAATTACTGGATAATCATATGGTGGGAATGCGGGACCCACTGGGAAGGGGCTTGAGAGGTTTTCATAAGATCGCTGTGGGGGCGGAAGCCCACGTGATGATGGAATCGTCGTGGGGGCCGGGAGCACTTAACACGATAGAATCGGCGAGTTCGGCGGATTGTTGGATGCTCATGTTGTACGTGCCCACCGGGAAAGAAGCGGGCTGTGGGGCCTTAACATGATCGACTTTGGCGAGTTTGGCGGTTTTTGGCGAGTTAGGCAGGATAGGCCCACTGGGAAGGTGCAAGATCCCCCTTTAATATGTTCGACACGGTTCGGCGGGTTAGCAGATATGTTATGGGTGAATTATGGGACCACTAAATGGTGGTCTGTTCTGGTGGCTCTGCGTAATGGGGGAGTATGTGGCACATAGAGGGCAGATGCCTGAGGTCCTTAGGAGCATGGAAGTGGTGGGTATTGGATAATCACTGGGTGGATTACACTGCCCCCCCCCCACCCCTTAATCGGTAGAAGCGGATAATTGTCGGATGGTCTTTTGGTAGGATACATGGGCTGCAGGCTGGGGGGGGGGGGGGGGGGGGGTGGTCCATAGCCCTGGATAGTATGGACTCAGCAGTCTTTGGTCGACGAGGCAGGCTTGTCATAGATGGCTATATGAATGGAGCAGGCTGGTGGTTGGTGATCAGAGAGGATGCATGTCATTAACCTGTTAAGGTCCTTAGGGGGGTTGATAAAGGGGGACAAGCGAGATGTCCTGCTTGGGTAGTATGGCCCGCGGGCAGGTTATCAGATGGGGCAACCCCAAGGGGGGGGGGGGGCAGCATTGCTGGCTCGGATGACCGAGGGTATGTATTGGGGCATTGGGGGGTATGTCACGGTGGCTTCAGCTGAACGGTAGGTTGGGGGTTTGGTTCCAGGAGAGGTTCTTGGGTTGGTCGATGAGGGGTGAGAGGGGAGGGAGTTGGCGGGCTGTCCAGCATTAAGGAGTCAACGCTGGGCAGCTATGGCGGCCTCACCCCTGTTCGGGTCTGAGTGGGCAGGTTAGAGGAGTACTGAGGTGTAGAAATGCGGCTGTTTTTCGAACCGAAAAATGAGCCAGGATGGCCAGCATAGGGGCGAGGATGGCTACATTTTTGGGGTAGCCAGGCTGTTGTCATTTTAGACCCTGGCGGTTAGCCCTGGTGAGCTCCGAGCCTAACAGACATGGCGGCTGAGTGTGATGCCCAGCGGGACACCAGCCTTCTGTAAGCAGGCAACCCCCAATCTCCACCGCCGCTTCTGCCTATAGTCAAGCCTCCGTTTGCCGGGACGCTAGGTACGCCTCACCGGACACGGTTGCCCCCAGGTCTTAATAGGCGCAAAGGATGGCTGCTTACGGTGAAGGCCGATGAACCACGAGGGTATCCCGAAGCCGAGGTCGTTCACAGGTAGTCAATTCGGAGGGTGCGTCAGAGTACAGGGATGAGACAGGTGCGTAGTCAGGGGTAGCCAATGGGTCAAGCCGGGAGGTCAGAGATCGCGGGGTATCCAGAGGGGCAGGCAGGTTCGTAGTCAGACAAAGCAGAGGTCGGTACAGGCAGCAGACAGGGATGGTCGATCAAGCCGGGTCAGGATCAAATAACAACTAGCAGAATCACACCCTAATCACAAGCGACTATCACGGGCACAGAGTGCTGGGCTGACTCCATATTTATTTGGGAACCGACCAATGGCCACCCTGGGGGGGGAGTGTATGTGCTGATTGGTGTAACTTACAACACTGTGAGTGATTGGACACACTATCCAGGGGCTGGTCAGTCTTGGCTGCAGGGCTGATCAGCCCCTGATTCCCATCAGGTGTGGAGCACTCTGCGCTGCCTGCCACTCACAGCACAGCGCCTCCTAGTGGCAAAATTTACAGACTGTGGGACACGCGCCTGCACAGCTAGAGAGGGGCAAGGGAGGCTGCCAGAGTGACGCATCGCGCTCCCAGCAGCAGAAGTGCTGCGTCACCCCGCGGACGCTCGCCGCCGCCCCCCTGGCAGAGGTAAGTTCCTTACATTACCCCCCCCCCCCCTTGAGGAGGGGCCCCAGGACCCTCCACCCTGGGTTTAAGAGGATTTTATTTATGAAATCTTTTAATTAAACGGTCCGCATGCACATCTCTAGCTGGAACCCAACTCCTCTCTTCTGGCCCATATCCCTTCCAGTCAACTAAATATTGCAAGGAATTCCGGAGGAAACGTGAATCCAGAATTCGTGCGACTTCAAACTCCTGCTCACCATCAACTAGAATAGGAGAAGGAGAGGAATCCTCCTCCACTCCCCTGGCAGGCTTAAGGAGGGAAACGTGAAAGGAATTACAAATCCTCAGAGATGGTGGAAGTTTAAGTCTGTATGTGACTTTGTTAATTTTCTGTAAAATGGGATAAGGGCCGATATATTGTGGTCCCAATTTTACAGAGAGTTGGCGTAGCGCTAAATTTTTGGTAGAGAGCCAGACCAAATCCCCCACTTTATAATCTGGATTATTGGATCGGCGACGATCCGCAAAGACCTTCTGCTGACTCGATGCCTGGACCAAATGCCGCTGCATCTTGGCCCATAAATCTGGCCACTGGGACAACCAATCGTCTAAAGAAGGCAAACCAGAGGACGAGCCTGAAAGTGCTGAGAACTTAAGATCCCTCCCATATACACATTGGAAGGGTGATACCCCCGTGGAGGAGTTAACTGCATTATTGAAGGCAAATGCAGCAAAGGGAAGAAATTGGGACCACTCTGACTGAATATCTGAGGTGAAGCAACGGAGATATTGTTCTAATGACTGGTTGGTCCTTTCCGTCTGCCCATTGGACTGAGGGTGAAAAGCTGAAGACAGAGAAACAGTGAAGCCTAGCCGGGTGCAGAATGCCCTCCAGAAGCGTGACACAAATTGGACCCCCCTATCTGAGACCACATCTTCTGGAATTCAGTGAAGTCTAAAAATATAATCTAAGAAATATTGAGCCAATTCTTGGGCTGTGGGCAGCTTTCTTAGGGGGACAAAATGCGCCATTTTGCTAAATCGATCTACCACAACCCAGATAACGGTATATCCCTGGGACTGTGGTAAATCAGTAATAAAATCCATTGCCAAGTGCGTCCAAGGCTTTGAAGGAGTGGACAGGGGCACCAGAGGTCCGGCAGGAGCTGACCTGGGGGTTTTGCTACGGGCACAGATCTTACAGGCCTGAATAAAGGCCTGGGTATCTCTCCTGTAAGATGGCCACCAGACATGACGGGCTAGAAGGGCCAAAGTCTTTTTAACCCCTGGATGACCCACCGTCTTGGAGTCATGAAACTGCTGAAGTACTGCCGGACAGTGGGACAGGGGTACAAAGAGGAGGTGATCGGGTTTGCCCGGAGGAGAATCTGATTGAAACCGACTTAGTTCACTTGACAGGTCAGGTTGGATGACAGCTATGACCTTGTGTTGTGGGATTATGGGAAGGATCTCCTCTACAGGGACTTTATCAACTGTGAAACTTCTGGAGAGAGCGTCAGCTTTAACATTCTTTGTTCCTGGTTTGTATGTTATGGTGAAATTAAAACGAGAGAAGAAAAGAGACCATCGGGCCTGACGGGGGGTTAACCTTTTAAAGCTGATCCGATGTATTCTAAGTTCTTGTGATCTGTGAATACCGTAATTGGGAACTGGGCCCCCTCTAACCAATGTCTCCATTCCTGAAAGGCTAATTTCACAGCTAGAAGTTCTCGATTGCCAATATCATAGTTCCGCTCAGCAGGATTAAATTTTCTCGAGAAAAAGGCACAGGGATGTAGCCGTTCAGGAGACCCACTGTACTGTGAGAGAACTGCCCCTACCCCGAGCTCGGATGCATCTACTTCGACTATGAAGGCTCGGTGGATATCAGGGTGGGTCAACACAGGTGCTGAACTAAAGGCAGACTTAAGGTTCTCAAAGGCCTGGATGGATCGGCCCGACCAAGTAGGGGTAAACGCCCCCTTCTTAGTGAGGTCGGTGAGTGGGGCTACCAAGGTGGAAAAGTTTTTTATAAAGCGCCTATAAAAATTAGCAAACCCCAGAAACCTTTGTAAACCCTTCAAATCTTTAGGTTGTTCCCACTGGAGGACTGCAGACACTTTGGCCTGATCCATTGTTAACCCAGTATCGGCAACAATGTATCCCAGAAACGGAACCTCAGAAACCTCAAAAACACACTTTTTTAGCTTGGCGTAGAGGTGATTCTCTCTCAATTTCTGTCGAACCATCCGCACATGCTCTCTATGCTCGGTTAAGGTCGGGGAGAATATTAGGATGTCATCTAAGTAGATGACCACAAAATGGCCCAAGTATTCTCTAAAAACTGCATTAACAAAGTCCTGGAAGACTGCTGGGGCGTTACATAGGCCGAATGGCATAACAAGATATTCATAGTGCCCATCCTGGGTGTTGAAGGCAGTCTTCCACTAGTCTCCCTGACGGATCCTGATTAAATTGTAGGCCCCCCTCAGGTCAAGCTTAGAAAAAACCTGGGCCCCAATGACCTGGTTAAAGAGTCCCTCTATTAAGGGAAGGGGGTATTTATTTTTAACTGTAATTTTATTCAGGCCCCTATAATCAATACAGGGGCGCAAGCCACCATCTTTCTTTTCCACAAAGACAAATCCGGCACCCGCTGGTGAGGTAGACGGCCAAATAAAACCTTTCTGCAGATTCTCGGCAATGTATTCTTTCATGGCCTTATTCTCAGCTCGGGTTAAATTATAAATCTTTCCCCGAGGCGGCATAGTTCCGGGGAGAAGATCAATCGGGCAGTCAAAAGGCCTATGAGGAGGGAGTTCATCAGCGGCTTTTTCAGAAAACACATCTGCGAAATCTGCATAGGGGGTAGGGATGCCCTCAGCAGTCAAGTGAGTGGCACGTACAGGGAGCTCAAGACAAGACTGGAAACATTGTGGCCCCCACTTGATAACCTGCCCAGAGACCCAGTCAATTTGGGGATTGTGTTTAGACAGCCAGGGGAGTCCCAGAACCAAAGGGGTAAGAGGCATCTTAAGGAGCAGGAAGCTCATTAGCTCGGTATGTCCCGCCCCCACTCTAACAAACACTGGTGGAGTACGGTACTGAATCAGGCCCCCGACAAGGGGGGTATTATCAATGGCTTTGACTCTAATTGGATTGACTAAAGATTGCAGCGGAATCTTTAACGCTTGAGCCAGGCCCCAGTCAATAAAATTCCCAGCAGCCCCACAATCCAAAAGGGCCTCTACAGATCTGGACTTAAAATCATGAGTAATCTCGACAGGCAACGTAATTTGTGTGCAACACAGAGAAAATACCTTGCAGCCTAGGTGGGTTTCCTTGACCCCACCTAGGCTCTGAAGTTTCCCGATGCCTGTTTCCGAGGGCAGGAGCGGACCAGGTGACCGACTTCTCCGCAATAAAGGCATAGACCTTGCAACAGACGCCTCCGCCTCTCAGCTTCAAAAAGCTTGGTGGCCCCAAGCTGCATGGGTTCTTCAGAAGAAGAAGGGACTAAGGCCTCAGGCTTCATACTGACTTCAGACTGGGCCCCTTTTTCCAGGCGTCTTTCTCGTATGCGTCGGTCGATGCGGATAGCCAACTGCATGGTTTCATCCAAGGTGTTAGGTACTGGGTGATTTACCATGACATCTTTTATGACCTCTGACAGACCAAGTAGTCCCAAGAAGATAGACAGCTCAGAAATCCCCTGAGATATTTCACCTGGGAGCACGGACAGACCTCTGTAAGTCCCAATTGTAGTAATGTGCTGCAGGTCCAGCTCACCAAGTGTGATAAAACATAACATTTAATGTAACATTTTAAAATATATTCACTCCACACAGGTCATGCTATATTTTAAAATGTTACATTAAATGTTATGTTTTATCACACTTGGTGAGCTGGACCTGCAGCACACTCTGACAGACCTAGCCTGAACTGCCCACACAATGCTGGGTCATTCCAGCGAGAATCCACTGCCCAGCGTCAGAATTCCGAGCAATATTCTTCTGCCGGTCTTCGCCCCTGTCTAAGAGATCGTAGCTTGGCATCAGCAGTTGCCCCTCGGTCTGGGTCATCATACAGGATCTCCATGGCCTTGAAGAATTCCTCAACAGATTGGCGGGCGTAATCCTGAGGGGAGAGGCTAAAAGCCCAGGATTGGGGATCCCCATGCAGAAGGGAGATGATAAGTCCCACCCGTTGCTCCTGGGAGCCGGAAGCATGAGGGTGAAGCTGAAAATAGAGCTTACAGGCATCCCGGAAATTGGCAAATTTACTCCGGTCCCCTGAAAACTCCTCTGGAAGGGGAATCTTGGGTTCAGCTGGAAAGGCGGCTATTGCCCCCTGGGGCACAGAGGGTGCAGGAGCTTCTCCTGAGCCGCCACTCGAAGTGCCAGGTGCTCCACGGCCGCGGTCAGGGCCTGCACCTGTTCCAAAATTTGGTCCATTTATGGGGCCCGTGATAATGTGATGCCCAGCGGGACACCAGCCTTCTGTAAGCAGGCAACCCCCAATCTCCACCGCCGCTTCTGCCTATAGTCAAGCCCCCGTTTGCCGGGACGCTAGGTACGCCTCACCGGACACGGTTGCCCCCAGGTCTCAAAGGATGGCTGCTTACGGTGAAGGCCGATGAACCACGAGGGTATCCCGAAGCCGAGGTCGTTCACAGGTAGTCAATTCGGAGGGTGCGTCAGAGTACAGGGATGAGACAGGTGCGTAGTCAGGGGTAGCCAATGGGTCAAGCCGGGAGGTCAGAGATCGCGGGGTATCCAGAGGGGCAGGCAGGTTCGTAGTCAGACAAAGCAGAGGTCGGTACAGGCAGCAGACAGGGATGGTCGATCAAGCCGGGTCAGGATCAAATAACAACTAGCAGAATCACACCCTAATCAAAAGCAACTATCACGGGCACGGAGTGCTGGACTGACTCCATATTTATTTGGGAATCGACCAATGGCCACCCTGGGGGGGGGAGTGTATGTGCTGATTGGTGTAACTTACAACACTGTGAGTGATCGCACACACTATCCAGGGGCTGGTCAGTCTTGGCTGCAGGGCTGATCAGCCCCTGATTCCCATCAGGTGTGGAGCACTCTGCGCTGCCTGCCACTCACAGCACAGCGCCTCCTAGTGGCAAAATTTACAGACTGTGGGACACGCGCCTGCACAGCTAGAGAGGGGCAAGGGAGGCTGCCAGAGTGACGCGTCACGCTCCCAGCAGCAGGAGTGCTGCGTCGCCCCGCAGACGCTCGCCGCCGGCCCCCTGGCAGAGATAAGTTCCTTACACTGAGCTTAAGAAATTGGCTTCCGCTTATATAGGTGCTGTAGACATGTCACTGGAGAAGTGATCGAGGGGGTGTACATTTCACCTAGGTTACTACGCTGGGTGAGATGGTAAGTCCAGGGTTGATTTGTTTCCCAGCAGTGGTATGCTGCTGAGGTGTTGTTCAATTTTGCCGGGCCTGGATTTATATGGAATGGCAGGTAGGTTTGGTAGAGGGACCTGTCATTCCACACCCCTCCGATCCGGTTTGGGTTTTGAATCAGGTGAGCTCTGATCCTAATTAGCCTGGGAGGTAAAAGCTCTGCAGAGACTGCAGGCTATTGCTCTCAGCCTGAAATGAACAGCCTGTGTGTGTGTGTGAAGGAAGCTGCGAACGCAGCCACTGCTGGAGCTAAAAACTCACCCTGCGATGTCCAGGCGAACGCTGTATTTTGAAAGTGTCAGCTAGGTGAGAAGAACCTGCTAGTAAGCGCCCAGACGGGCTAGGTCTTTATTTTGTTTTGTACACTAAAGAAGCACGCTGCTGCTGTATGTTTTGTTTACTGGACTGTTTATGCCATGAATAAACGCCAAGACCTGCTTTTATAACACCTAAGTCTGTCGTGAACTGTGTCCAAACACACCATTCCCCGGGAAGATCCCTACAATTGGTGCTGCGGAGCGGGCAAAACGGTTGCTAGGGGCAACGGTGTGGACAGACTTGGCTACAGCTGCCTATGTCTTGGGTGAAAGCTGCAACTACACTCCAAGAACAGTCGGGCAACATGGAGGAGATGCTGAAGCAGTTTATGCAAGTAAGTTTGCAACAACAACAGGCTCAGATAGAGGCCAATAGACGACATGAACAGGCCCAGATAGAGGCTAATAGACGCCATGAACAGACCATGGCTGCCCAACAACAACTTATTGAACACCTGATTGCAAAACAAGAGGCGCCTGTGGTTGCTAACCCCCACACAGTGGTGCGAGCCGCTCCAGAGACTTTTGATGTGAAAAGAGCTGTGCAGCGAGCGCTGCAAAAGATGACTGCTGAGGATGATGTTGAGGCCTTCCTAACTGGGTTTGAGCGTGCGGCTGAGCGAGAGAAGTTACCCGTCGCTGAGTGGGCAGAGGTAATTGCGCCCTATTTAACAGGGGAACCTCAAAAGGCCTACTATGACCTCAGTGAGCAAGAGGTTAAGGACTATACTCGGCTAAAAGCGGAGATACTTGCCCGGCTAGGCGTTACTACTGCGGTCCGTGCCAGGAGGGTACGCAACTGGAGCTACAGTTTGGACAAATCGGCGAGGTCCCAGATGTATGACCTGATCCATTTGGCGAGGAAGTGGTTGGAGCCAGACACTTCTACTCCTGCACAGATCCTAGAGAGGGTTGTGATGGACCGCTACCTCCGAGCACTTCCTGCTGACCTGCAACGCTGGGTGGGACAAGGTGACCCTAAGAATGCAAACGAACTTGTCAACCTTGTGGAGAGATTCCAGGCGACTGAGGACTACCTCCGTGATGTTTCTGCAGCCTCCTCACCTCCCCGGAGTGCCAGATCTGTGCCATCAGCTGGTAAGAGACTTCCATCTATTGGGGGAGTGTGGAGGGGTGCTGAGGGAGGAAAAAGGGCTCAAGTGGTGTCTCAGGGGCAAAAGACTGGAGATGGTCCCGGGTGGCTAAGTAGCCCTAAAAAGGACTCCTGGCCAAGGAGAACAGGCTCTATCCAGTGCTGGAGATGCCGTGAGACGGGACACGTGTCTGCCCATTGCCCTCTTACCACTGAGCCCATGGACTGTGAGGTTAGTCGGCGTCAGTCGCTATTTGCGGAACCATCTTGTGTTGCAGTTCCTGGACTAGAGACTGAACCGCAAATCTGCGACATTACAATTAATGACTTTCCTGTTAAGGCGTTGCTGGACTCAGGAAGCCTCGTAACCTTGGTGCATGCCAGCCTGGTGGCTGGGGACTTTGAGTGTAAAAAGCATATGAGTGTTGTTTGTATACATGGGGATACAAAAGTGTACCCTATAGTGCTGGCTGAAGTCGGGACTAAACAAGGCACCGTACAATATGAAGTGGGTGTGGTTAAAAATCTCATGCACAACGTAATACTGGGGCGCGATTTTCCACTATTCTGGGCTCTCTGGGGAAAAAGAAAATCCCCCGAAAGGAGTGAGGATACTCCTAAGGTTGTTGCGTTACCCCCTGTAAATGATAAAAGTGTGCAGGATGAAAATAATTGTTTTCCTTTGCAGGTCCTGGCTGGAGAGGAGGAGGCTCCTCCCACTGAGCAAAATATACCCGACTTAGAGGTGTCTAGGGATAATTTTGGGACTGCACAGTTACAGGACCCCACTCTCAAAAATGCGAGAGAGCAGGTTGCTGTCATGAATGGGGTACCTCAGGAACCAGATGCTGAGAAAAGATTTCCACATTTTTCTGTGACTAATGATCTTTTCTATAGAGTCACTAAGGTTAAGGATGAGATTGTGGAACAGCTTCTGGTGCCTAAGCCGTACCGGCGTCAGGTGCTGGACATGGCACATAACCATGTTCTTGGGGGACACTTGGGGACTGACAAAACGCAGGAGAGGGTTCTCCAGAGGTTCTACTGGCCGGCGATATATGGTGATATTAAAAAGTACTGCGAGTCGTGCCCCACATGTCAGCTTAGTGCCCCAGTGTCACATTTTCGCAGTCCTTTGGTTTCGCTCCCTATTATAGAGGTGCCTTTTGAGCGTATAGCCATGGATTTAGTGGGTCCCATTGTAAAATCCGCTAGAGGACACCAATATATTCTGGTGGTCATGGATTATGCGACCCGCTATCCTGAAGCTGTGCCCTTAAGAAACACCGCATCTAAAACAATTGCACGTGAGTTGTTTTATATGTTCTCTAGGACTGGAATCCCCAAAGAAATCCTAACTGACCAAGGTACACCCTTTATGTCAAAGGTGATGAAGGAGTTATGCAAACTATTTAAGATCTCACCCATCCGTACCTCTGTATACCACCCCCAGACGGACGGATTGGTGGAGAGATTTAACAAAACTTTGAAACATATGCTGAAAAAAGTGGTGGAAAAAGATGGCCGTGACTGGGATCATTTGTTACCCTACCTCATGTTTGCTATTAGGGAAGTGCCCCAAGCGTCCACAGGGTTCTCACCATTCGAGTTGGTCTATGGTCGTCACCCTAGGGGTCTACTGGACATTGCAAAAGAGACATGGGAGAGCGAGTCCACCCCATACAGGAGCGTTATTGAGCATGTAGCACAAATGCAGGACCGTATAGCCGCTGTAATGCCCCTAGTAAGGGAACACCTCCAGAGGGCGCAAGAGGCCCAAAGTAGAATTTACAACCGGTCTGCAAGAATCAGGACATTTAACCCAGGCGATAGGGTTCTTATACTAGTTCCCACTGTTGAGAGTAAATTCCTGGTGAAGTGGCAAGGTCCCTATGAAATTGTGGAAAAGGTCAGTGAGGTGAACTACAAGGTGCACCAACCAGGTAGAAGGAAGCCTTTCCAAGTTTACCACGTAAACTTGATTAAGCCCTGGAAAGACAGGGAATCCTTGGGGGCGACAAATACTGTTAGTAATTTGTCACAACCAATCCCTCCAGTCAAGGTTGGTGATACCCTATCAGTGTCACAGAAACAGGAGGCTCAGGAATTTTTACAGAAAAACAAAGACAAGTTTTCTGACCTCCCAGGGCGTACACACCTCATCTATCATCACATTGAAACTGAGCCTAGAAGCAGAGTAAACCTCAAGCCCTATAGGATCCCGGAAGCCCGTAGGGAAGCCGTATCTGCCGAGGTAAAGCGTATGCTTGATCTGGGAGTAATTGAGGTGTCACAGAGTGAATGGTCCAGCCCGATTGTATTAATCCCAAAGCCTAATGGAACTTGGAGGTTCTGTAACGATTTCAGAAAGTTGAATGAGATCTCAAAGTTCGATGCCTATCCTATGCCCAGGGTAGATGAGTTGATTGAGAAGTTGGGTAATGCCAGATACATAACCACCCTCGATCTCACAAAGGGCTATTGGCAGATTCCACTTACTAATGAGGCTAAAGAGAAAACTGCATTCTCCACCCCTGATGGGCTATTCCAGTATGTAGTGATGCCGTTCGGGTTACATGGAGCACCTGCGACTTTCCAGAGGTTGATGGACTTGATTTTGCGACCACATCGTGATTACTCAGCTGCCTACCTCGATGATGTGGTCATTTTTAGCCCTGATTGGGAAAGTCACCTCTGTAAGGTACAGGCTGTATTGGATACCATAAGTGATGCGGGGTTGACCATAAATGCCGAGAAGTGTGCAATAGCCCTAGAAGAGGCCAAGTATCTGGGCTACATTATTGGAAGAGGGTTGATTAAGCCACAGCTTAATAAAGTGGAGGCAATACAGAATTGGCCTAGACCCCTGACAAAGAAACAGGTCAGAGCTTTCCTTGGTATTACGGGCTATTACCGTAGATTTGTGCCGAACTTCGCCTCAGTTGCTGCTCCCCTAACGGACTTGACCAAGGGCGGAAAGAGAGCCATGATCACGTGGACTCCAGAGGCCGAGAAGGCTTTCCAAAGCCTTAAGTCTGCCTTGTGCCAACAACCTGTGTTAGTTACCCCCGATTTCAGGCGAGAATTTCTGGTCCAGACAGATGCTTCTAACACAGGCTTAGGTGCAGTACTCTCACAAGTAGTAAATGGTGAGGAGCATCCGGTGATGTACTTGAGTAGAAAGCTAACCCCGGCCGAAAAAAATTATGCCATTGTGGAGCGAGAATGTTTGGCAGTGAAGTGGGCCCTCGAATCCCTAAAATATTACTTGCTAGGAAGGAAATTCAAGTTAGTGACAGACCATGCCCCCCTAACATGGATGAAGTTAAATAAGTAGAGAAACGCAAGAGTGACTAGATGGTTTCTGTCCCTACAAAACTTTAATTTCACTGTGGAACACAGGCCAGGGAAATTACAGGCAAATGCTGACGCATTGTCGAGGGTACATTGTCTGTGGGGACAAAATGCTCAGCCCTCCGGTCTGAAGAAGAGGGGGGGGATATGTAGACATGTCACTGGAGAAGTGATCGAGGGGGTGTACATTTCACCTAGGTTACTACGCTGGGTGAGATGGTAAGTCCAGGGTTGATTTGTTTCCCAGCAGTGGTATGCTGCTGAGGTGTTGTTCAATTTTGCCGGGCCTGGATTTATATGGAATGGCAGGTAGGTTTGGTAGAGGGACCTGTCATTCCACACCCCTCCGATCCGGTTTGGGTTTTGAATCAGGTGAGCTCTGATCCTAATTAGCCTGGGAGGTAAAAACTCTGCAGAGACTGCAGGCTATTGCTCTCAGCCTGAAATGAACAGCCTGTGTGTGTGTGTGAAGGAAGCTGCGAACGCAGCCACTGCTGGAGCTAAAAACTCACCCTGCGATGTCCAGGCGAACGCTGTATTTTGAAAGTGTCAGCTAGGTGAGAAGAACCTGCTAGTAAGCGCCCAGACGGGCTAGGTCTTTATTTTGTTTTGTACACTAAAGAAGCACGCTGCTGCTGTATGTTTTGTTTACTGGACTGTTTATGCCATGAATAAACGCCAAGACCTGCTTTTATAACACCTAAGTCTGTCGTGAACTGTGTCCAAACACACCATTCCCCGGGAAGATCCCTACAGTGCATATAGGATTTTTCTCCTCGTCAATCATGTAGGCTTAGTTTAGATGATTACCACTCAGACTCGATTGAGGGGCTGGAGATTTGTGTTGTCTTGTATTTATTTGTTTAGCTGTGGCCGGTTAATAAATGTATCATTCCAAAGATATATATGTTGTGTGGTTTTGTATTGAAGGAAGTTGGGAAGAAAAGCGGGAGATAACATGGAGCTCTAGTACAGTCAAGGGATAGCAGGGATACGGCTTTTGCTCATGCATGCGTCGTTGGACCGGGAAAGAAGGTGAGTTTCTGGGTGACCTGGGGTCTTTCACATAGCGGGGCATCTGATTCTGTATGCCCCGGGAGGGGGATCAAGCTGCCCTGTAATCTTATAGACTTCAGGGCCGTCGGACCGTGGGTTTTGGTCCACTTTACTTTTTACACCTATAAAAATAACAGGGGGGTTAAAATGTATTAATCGGTCAAAATGTCTGTACAATATGCACTGTGGCCATGGTGTGCCTCCAGCCATGTGTATGAATATATGTAGATACTCCCCCTTAAGGGGGCCCCCAGCTCTGCAGGACACACATTAGAAGTGGCTGCATCTTACTGCTTATGCAAAAAATGTATTTGATTCGGGCCGCCAGTTTGTATGGTGCCCCAACAATGATAAGCCCATCCCTGGAAATACCGAACTGTCACGGACCGGATGGAGCGGACTCGGGTGTGGATCCGCTTTAACTGTGGAACCGATGGCGGGTACCGTGTCAGGAGAGCGGAGTCTAAGGGGCCACCGGTATTCACCAGAGCCCACCGCAAGGCAGGTTGGTCTTGTGCGGCGAGTGACCCCCAGGTCGCTACCCCCCAACAGCGGCCCAGTCCCACAGTCAGCCGAGGTTCAGCGAGGTACACAAGTGGCAGGCAAAAGGCGTAGTAAGTACAGGCAGAGGTCGGGGCTGGCAGCACAGGTTCACAGGAAAGGTGAGTAGCCGAGGTCAGGGCAGGCAGCAAAGGTTCAGAGTCGGGGACAGGCAGAGGTCGGTACACAGGTGAGCAATCCAAGTATGTCTGACTTTCAACAAGCATGGAGAGACCAAGATCCGGCACTGAAGGAAGGAAGTGCCTGTTTAAATAGGGGAAGATGATGCAGGATTGGATGACATAAACACCAATCAGTGCTGCACAGGCCCTTTAAATCTCAGGGATCCTGTGCGCTCGCCCTCTAGTGGACGGAGACGTGTGCGCACCTGACCATGCAAGGAGGAAGGAGGAAGGCTTTTATAAACTGTGCCTCTAGGTATGTTGTTTATCTGATTACATGTCCCTGTGGGCTGAAATATGTTGGCAAAACTAAAAGGGAACTACGTATACGCATAGGTGAACATGTTGGCGATATTAAGCGCAACAGTGATAGGAGTCCTTTAGCTGCACATTTTCATCAGCATCATAATGGGGACCCTACGGGACTGACGGCATGCGGTATTTTTAAGCTGAAGGGCTCCAACAGAGGGGGATCCTGGGATACACGGCTTTTACAGCAAGAAGCAAGGCTAATCTATGAGCTAGGTACTATGTTCCCGTTGGGCTTAAACACTGATATGGGCCTGAAAGCATTCCTATAGACTAGACTGCGTTTACGGGTCTTCGGTGGCGACATTTGGGGCTTCTATTCTCTACATCCTTTTCCTTTTTCTTTTTTCCTTCGTAATTGGACTTTTATAACGATGCCCATGACTTAGGTTCTAAGTATTTCATGGCCAGGTTTATAACTTGGCCTTTTCGTTGATCGTCTGCGCAGAAACAAAATAGGGCCCTGGCATTGATTATGCATTGCACAGTTAGCAATGCACTTTAATATGGTGGCCTATAGTAACACAGGCTTTATTGGTTTTGGATGTTTATTCAGCCTAGCCATCTGCCCCTCTTCAGCAATCTAAGGATTGGGGCCCGGATGAATGTGGATGTGAGGATTTGAGACAGAATTGGCCAACATCTGTCCGGTTGTTGGTTTTATGTATATATTCAAGCCAAGCCACATATATGAGTGCCGAATGTGTGACGCTGCATTAAGAGAGTGTGATATAAATAACCCTATAGAATAGTAAGTATTTCATATATACATTGCTATTAGTTGTAGGTGGCTATTAAACTGGCGCATGAATTGGATTGTAAATGCACTGCAGATATTAAGAAGCAAACAATGTTGGAAGCTGTGCAACGCTGGGAGAACCAGACATTCAGTGCAAGTGATGGGCGGCGAAGCGAAACCTACTGCGCATGCGCGCGCTGTGAGTGGTCAGTGAGATTACGTTGGTGTGCTTTGTGAATAACAAGCTGGCGTAGGCACTATTAGAAGCAAGTACCCTGGCCGGCGCACTGCGCAGCTGCAAGCGCAGCGAAATGATTGGCTCTTTCGTTCTTCAAGACCGCCTATAAAGAGGATGCGTCGGACGTAGCCCCTCCTACCCTGACGAAGCTCCCGAGCAGGAGTGAAACAGCTGTCGGTCGGGGCCCCTGACCACGCCCCTCCGCACGTGCTCGCTCATAACATGGCCGCACATACAAGGAAGCTCTAGCGCGGATACCTTTCCTTTTGGGGATGTTTTGACATATCTAAAAGTGGCGATTTCGCTGGCGGCGCTGCCGCAGGAATGCGCTTGGCAGGCTAGAGGAACTTTCAACGGAGCAAGTATGAGGACATCTGCTACACACTGGCACTGGCCCTCATAGAAGAGCGCAAGTATATTGATTACTGAGTGTCGTGTATTATGCACCTCAATTTGGAGGGACTTTAAGCGTTGTTATGTTGATGTCAAATATATACCCGCCTGTATTGGATTGCCTCTAAGAAAAACCCCAAGCGCTGAGCCCTGTCTTAATCAGCTTGTCATTCTGCCACAGCCGCCCACCATCTACTCACGCTGGACAGTCACACAAGGCTGCATTTAAGTGCTCTGTGCTTAGAGCCTCTGTACAACTAATTTAAATATTTGTGCCTACCAACGTGTTACACAGTGGACCTGGTGGACAGCATCTTTATTCTGGCTTTTCTAGCAATTAGGATCCCCACATATGCTACAGCTTGCCCTAACCTTGGATAGAGTTTGTCTCCCCACATTATATGCTGGCCAGCATTGCGTGTTATGAGTGGAGTGCCTGTGGTTGAGTGTGTGGAGTCCATGTCGGCCTGGCAGGGGCCTCCATCTATGTGTATATATATGCTTTTCGCATTGCGATTTTAACCAGTGAGTGTCTGTAAGTCTTGTCTGTCATATGCATTGCAGTGCCCCTGTGCACCACTATTAAAGTAATATTTTTCTTTTTTGCTTATTGGATTAGTATTTGTATTGGCCAGCCCAGCACATAACCACTTGTCGGTAGGTTTGTGTATTATTAACATGCAAGGAGGAAGCATTGGGGGAAAGGCGGCAGCTGGAAGCAGCCCTGAGGGAAGATGGATGACGGCTGCATGCAGCCATGGAGGTAGGTGAAATGCTGTGAGACGGGCGTGCAGCGCTCGCCCTAACACAAACTAGTAATAGTGACTGAGCCAGAGTCAAGGTGGTTGGTACAGACAGGTCCAAGTCCATAAACAAGTCCAGATGAGGCCAGAGTCAAGGTGGTCGGTACAGACAAGTCCAAGTCCATAAACAAGTCCAGATGAGGCCAGGTCAGGTCACAAGCTAAATTGTAGCCCGGCCTAGACTTGCCCCTCCTGCGACATTGATCATTATGCCCCTTATAGCACCATTAACTCCAAGCCACCTCAGTGATCCTAATCGATGTTGTGAGTGCTGCCCTGCCCTGCTGCTTCCCTCCCGCCCCTTTGTCTAAGTCTTCGTCTAAGGCGAGTGGATCCAAGCGCGCTGGTGGCCACACCCCCCGCTATCCTCTAACAAGGAGAGTGCTCACACCGGCCATTCACAAATGCGGGTATGTGGTCGCTGCTCGTGCATGCACCGTTGGACCGTTGGACCGGGAAAGAAGGTGAGTTTCTTGGCGACCTGGGGGGTCTCACACAGTGGGGCATCCCGGGGTGCTTACCTTTTGTATGTCGCCACTGCCTGCTGCGGCGACATCTGGCTGCTTCAGGGCCCGATCCTTACCCAGCCATCCACATCGCCGTCGATCTAATAACTTCGTAAAGTCTCACAGGATTTTGTGTAGCTCTATTGCATCCCAGTCGCCTCACATGGCCTCATTACAGGCCCACTGCAAGCGACCACCCCCTGCATTGCAAACTGGCGGTGCTGCCACAAAAAACTCTCCATCCTGGCAGGAATAAACCGCAGCAAACACAGCACTGGCTGGACTATTTCTTCTATGTCAGCTGATGGTGAAACACACGCAACAATCATTATCGAAGCAAAAGTCTGTGCTGCCATTCATCCCCAGGCCCCATCAACGGCCTTGATTCACAGCTTCCTTTACCTGCACTTTCACATGTGAAAACATGTGTTTGTGTATTCTTTGTGAGATTTTTCTGCCAATTTCGAGATTCTCATGTCTTTTTTCTTGCGTATGTGCGTTTATGTTAGCACGAATAAGCATTTTCGATGATCATATGTTTTTTGAAAAAATTTTGCGTTCACAGGAATGATACGTTATTGGTATGGGTTTGCGCATGATTCAGAGCCTTGATTGTTGATTAGAACACTGCCAATAAAACGAGTGTATTTATGCCCAACTTACGGGGTGTATTTCCTGGTGAAAGTGTGCTGTCGTGGTGTGAGTTGTGTATGCAAGTGAGTGTATTTGCAGGCGTTTATTTGCAGGCGAAATTCATGCATAGGCGGTCAGGCCGCACAGCCAAAATTAGTAGGGAAAAAAGTGTATATAAACACTGTTCATAAATACACTTCTGCACATAAATCCGAGAAAAGGCACAAGGAAATTAATAAAATATAGACAAAAGTAATCGAAGGTAAGCATGAAACCATTGGAACATGTAAAAAAAAACACTGACAAGGGAGTTAAGGTAAGCATGAAACCATTGGGACATGTAAAAAAAACACAGAAAAGGCACTTAAGGTAAGCATAGGAGCAGAAGTGAGTGGTGGAATAGCTGCAACCGGGGACATGAATCAGTTAATAAGCTGCGCGCATGCGTACAGGCATAGCAGCTTCTACATCAAAATTATGTTTCTACGTATATTTTGAGAAACATGCAAGCTGAATATCGCAGGACACTGAAATTCTACATTGGAAGGTACGTTGAAAAACGCTCAAAAACGGTAGTAGACGAGGATTACAATTCAACGTAAACAAAAACCTCGTCCTCTCGTGTACACTGGGAGAGCTGTACACAGCCATTTACGATGGCATACGCAGCTATGAAAGCAAAACGGAACGCTCCGGATGGAGGCTCTGCATCATGCGTACCTACGTATACCTACGAATGCTATGTGGAAATTACACATTTAGAGACAAAAACTAAATGGATTTTAGAAGGCTTTGAATCAACCCTAATGTTCCGTACTCTGGTGAATAATTATACAGCTTGTGTGAGCTTTTCTGGAAAAACTGCATGGAAAGGAGATTTAGAATTACAGCTGAAGTTATGGCGGCCGGGTCACCCGGGAGCTGCTGAGGAAGGAAGTATTTATTGGAGGAGTGGTAGAGGGTCTTCATGTCTATAGCAGGAGCCACACCGGGGACTCGTTACTTTAGCAAGATGTAATTACACTTTGCGGTCTTCTAGAGGATGACGCTGTGCGCCCCATAGGACCACTAAGCCTAAAGCCCATCTTGTAACATTAATAATCATGGCTGCTAATTGGTTCTCATAGCCCGACACGAGTCATGGGCGCTATTATTTTCTCTGGGCCACATAAAATGTTAAATGAAAGACATTTACAGGAGGTCACAGGTTTCCTTTTAAACAGCCCTGTTCTTTTTTGTTATTAATCAAAGCCATCATGTGTGCAAATTATTGCAGAATTGGTACCCAAAGTGCTTGCAATTCTAGATGTGCCCAGAACATGTGTCCTCCTCAAAAAAGACCCTACACTCCCTCAACCGGCTGGGAAGCAAGGCTTAAAAAGGAACTTTGCAGGCCGTTCGAGTTCCACTCCTTGGAGCATCCTGGCTTTGTCGCCAGCAGAGCTGAAGGGGGGCTGAGTGAAAGCAAGTGTGCTGATTGGCTGAGCGCTCATTCTCGTCCGACTCTGCGCCATGGGAGGGACAGGAAGGTGAGTGTATGGGACGACCTGGGGGGAATACACAAAGTGGGGCATCTCAATTTGGGATGGCACGGCATAATAGTATGTAAAGCTGAATACAGACATTACTTCATCCAGTTAAGCCTGTATATAGAGGAAGATCTCCTTCCAGTGGGCTAGTAGCTATAGCTGGTAATGTCATTACATGCCAGGAAGCCATCCAGGCCACTATAGATCTCCTTCCAGTGGTCTAGAAGCCATAGCTGGTAATGTTATTACATGCCAGGAAGGCATCCAGGCCACTATAGATCTCCTTCCAGTGGTCTAGTAGCCATAGCTGGTAATGTTATTACATGCAAGGAGGGCATCCTGGCCACTATAGATCTCCTCCCAGTGGTCTAGTAGCCATAGCTGGTAATGTTATTACATGCCAGGTGTCACGCTCCCGGAACCTCAATTACCACTTGGACAACTCCAGCTCTCTTGGTAAGGGCCCCAACCCCCAATCTCCGCAGCCAGCTTCACCTATAGGAGCCCCCGCTTGCCGAGACGCAGAACACGCCTGCTCGGGATCGGTTGCCCCCAGGACTTTATGGCTCAAAGGATGAGGTCTTACGGTACAGAGTGCTGGAGAGCCCGCGGCTGGAAGTGGAATCGGGCAGCCGGTATGTGAGCGAAAGGATGGCAGTCCAATAGACAGGCAAGGGTCGGCAACAGGAGTGGAGATCGAGGATGGTCAAACAAGCGAGGGTCGGCAACAGGAACAGAGATCAAGGATGGTCAAACTGGCAAGGGTCGGCAACAGGAGTGGAGATCGAGGATGGTCAAACTGGCAAGGGTCGGCAACAGGAGTGGAGATCGAGGATGGTCAAACAAGCGGGGGTCGGCAACAGGAACGGAGATCAAGGATAGTCAAAAAACAGGCAAAGTCGGCAACAGGAATCAGGATCAAAAATCGAGGGTAAACAGCTACAAGGGTCTAGGCGCTATAACAGGCAATGACAGACTGACTGGGTTGAGGTTAAATAGGGAACAGACATAATTGGCCAAGGAGAGTCAGTGTAGTGATTGGTGCAACCAGGAACTTAAAACAGATTGGACACATGGGGCTAGCTGCCCAGAATTCAGAGAGAGCTGATTGGAGGGAAGTAGTGAGGGAGTGACGTGCAGATGGGATTGGCCAGTGACAAGGGAAACATTCCCACCACCCACACCTGTCTCTTTAATTAATTCTCCTCCGGCGGCCGCGCTGAGAACAGCGGCGCCGGAGGGCATAAACACAACGTGCTCGCGCGTGTGCGCGAGCACGAGCGCCGGAGCCGGGGACGCCGGCCAGAGAGGAACCAGGCGCGCGCGCGCCAGAAGGAAGGAGAGCCGCCGCCCGCCGCGGCCGCCGACCAGGAAGCCGCGCGGCGGTACGGGGAGCGCGACAGGAACGGGGCGCAGGTAAGTGGGTGCTGACATTACCCCCCCCCCTCACGAGGGGCCTCCGGACCCTCACCAGGTTTTTCCGGATTGTCACGGTGAAATTTCTTTACCAGAGCCCTGGCGTGAACATCCCTAGAAGAAACCCAGCATCTCTCCTCAGGACCATAACCAACCCAGTCAATTAAATACTGTATAGTATTACGCACTCTACGAGAATCCAAAATCTTGTTTACTTCATATTCTTGTGCATTGTCTACTAAAACCGGAGGAGGACCAACAGGAGAAGAGTCTTTAGCAGGCTTCAACAGAGAAACATGAAATGAGTCGGAGATCTTCATAGTAGAAGGAAGCTGTACTTTATAGGTAACATTATTAAGTTTTCTGATAATAGGATAAGGACCAATAAATTTAGGACCCAATTTATAAGAAGGCTGACGGAGAGCGATATTCCTAGTGGAAACCCAAACGAGGTCTCCACACTGAAGGATAGGTTCCTGAGACCTGTGACGATCAGCAAACTTTTTATATTTAACGCGCATAGTTTCTAAATTTTTCTTGACACATGCCCAAACCTCTTTCCGTTTCTGAAGCCACTCTTCTAAGACCGGAAAATCAGAAGGTGCTGCAGAAAAAGAAGAAGCCTTAGGATGCTTTCCATAATTACAGAAGAACGGGGATATTTTGGTACTATCACTCGGCGCATTATTATACGCGAACTCCGCAAAGTCAATAAATTCCGACCACTGCTCCTGAGTGTCAGAGATGTAACATCTTAAATATTGTTCTAGGCTCTGATTCGTTCTTTCGGTCTGCCCATTAGACTGGGGATGATACGCGGAGGACAAAGAAACCTGAATCCCCAAACGTGAACAAAAATTTTTCCAAAATTGTGATATAAATTGCACACCCCGATCGGAAACAATATTTACTGGAATACCATGAAGACGAAAAATATGCGAGATGAACAAGCGCGAAAGTTCCGGAGCCGAGGGTAGCTTGGGTAAAGCAATAAAATGAGCCATCTTACTAAATCTATCAACGACTACCCAAATCACAGTGTTCCCATGCGAGAGGGGTAAATCAACAATAAAATCCATCGAGATGTGAGACCACGGTTCTTTAGGGATCTCAAGCGGAATCAGATACCCACTAGGGGCCTTGTGTACCCCTTTACTTCGTGCACAAACAGGACATGCGTCGATAAGGGTAGTGATATCACGTCTCATAGAAGGCCACCATACATGACGTCGAGCTAAAATAAAAGTTTTACGAATTCCCAGATGCCCGGCAGTTTTGGCGTCGTGGAATTCACGGATTACGTCGGAACGCAAATGCGGTGGCACAAATTGACGTCCTGCTGGTACATTTACAGGGGAATCATCTTGGAACGGCGCAAGAACATTAGAAAGATCGGGGAGTAGGGCCCCGATCACACAACCTGCAGGTAAAATAGGTTCCCCAAAATCTCCTCGATCTTTACACTCACCGAACATACGCGATAGAGCATCGGCTTTAGTATTTCTTACACCCGGTTTAAAAGTAATAATAAAATTGAAACGTGAAAAAAATAATGCCCAACGGGCCTGTCGAGAATTCAACCTCTTGGCGGAGCCTATATACTCAAGATTTTTATGATCGGTATATACAGTGATAGGATGCAGAGAGCCCTCTAACCAGTGACGCCATTCATCAAATGCCAGTTTAATAGCTAATAGTTCCCTATTGCCAACGTCATAATTTTGTTCCGCGGTATTAAATTTCCGAGAGAAATAGGCACATGGATGCATACGTTCAGGAGATCCAGAGAATTGCGATAAAACAGCCCCCACACCCAATTCAGACGCATCAACCTCAACAATAAAAGGTTTGTTGACGTCAGGGTGCACTAAAACTGGCGCCGAAGTAAAAGCCTGTTTTAGGACACGGAAGGCTTCAATAGCTGATGGTGACCAGTTAACAGTGAACGCGGCTTTGCGGGTGAGATTGGTGAGAGGTGCAACGATACTAGAAAAACCCTTGATAAAGCGTCGATAGAAATTGGCAAACCCTAAAAAGCGTTGTAATTCTTTTAAGGATTTGGGTTGCACCCAATCCCGTACTGCCGAAACTTTTCCCCCATCCATCTCCAACCCCTGACTAGAAATAATATATCCCAAGAAGGGAACGGAGGCGACCTCAAACATACACTTAGAAATTTTAGCGTATAAGTTATTCTCTCTCAACTTCTGGAGGACCAGTTTTACATGTTGCCTGTGTTCGGAGAGGTTCTTAGAGTAAATGAGGATGTCATCCAAGTAAACCACAACGAAGTTACCCAAAAAGTCACGAAACACGTCATTAACGAAGTCTTGAAAGACTGCAGGAGCATTACAAAGGCCAAAAGGCATCACTAAATATTCGTAATGGCCATCCTTAACATTGAACGCCGTTTTCCATTCATCCCCTTGCCGAATACGGATCAGGTTGTAGGCCCCCTTTAGATCTAGTTTAGAAAAAATTCGAGCCCCCACTACCTGATTAAATAAATCACCTATTAAGGGAAGAGGATAACGATTCTTTATAGTGATCTTATTCAAGGCTCTATAATCTATGCAAGGCCTTAAACCCCCATCCTTCTTCTCCACAAAAAAGAAGCCGGCACCCGCCGGTGAAGTAGATGGGCGGATAAAGCCTTTACTCAGATTTTCAGAAATATATTCCTTCATGGCCTGCTCTTCAGCTCGATTCAGATTATAGATTTTGCCCCTAGGAGGAATGGTTCCAGGAAGTAGGTCGATGGGACAGTCATAGGGTCTGTGTGGGGGAAGATTGTCAGCGGACCGCTCAGAAAAGACATCTGCCCAATCTATATAAGGCAGAGGCAGTTCCTGGGGCGAAATCTGCACACTCTTAAGGATGGTGGAGAAGCAATGTGATCTGCAGAAATTACTCCACTTAATCAGATCACCGGATTGCCAATTGAATACGGGGTTATGGAGCTTTAGCCATGGGTATCCCAAAACTACTGGTGTTTCCGGACAATCAAACACCAGAAATTCTATAAGTTCAGTATGAGATGAGCCGGCCACCAATCTGAGAGGGGGGGTCTTGTGACTGACCGGCCCTCCCAGGATGGCCTTCCCGTTGATGGCCAAAACCTGAAGAGACTTTTCTAGAGGTACCAGTGGAACTCCCAGGATGGAGACTACGTTCCGATCCAGGAAGTTACCTGCAGCTCCACTATCTACAAACGCAGATACTGCCTGTTTGGAAGGACCCCAGAAAAGCTCTGTAGGGATTAACATCTTATCATGGTGAGGGTAATGCTTCAATTCACCTAGGTCAGCACCCTCTTCCTGACCTAGGCAAGAAAGTTTCCCGCCGGATATCCCTTATTTGGGCAAGACCTGGCAAAATGCCCCGGGGACCCACAGTAGAGACAAAGACCCAAAGACCGTCTTCGTTGTTTCTCGTCCTGAGAAAGACGGGCTCTGCCAACCTGCATTGGCTCCTCTTGAGAGGGAGAGGAGGAGTTTACCCCACCAGAAGTTGAAGGGCTGGGAGTTTGTGAAGGTTTAAAGGGCGTAGTAGCTCTAACCCTTTCCCTGGCTCTCTCCCTAAGACGCCTATCGATCCTGATGGAGACCTGCATAAGCTGGTCCAAATCTTTTGGAGTAGGAAAGTTGACCAGGGCATCTTTAATATTTTCGGACAGCCCCAAACGGTATTGGCTACACAGGGCTGGATTATTCCAGGTAGATTCTACTGCCCAGCGCCGGAACTCAGCGCTGTAGTCCTCGGCGGAATTTCGACCCTGCTTCAAGGCCCGAAGCCTGTTTTCCGCCGTGGACTGACGATCTGGATCCGCATACAACACTCCCATAGCAGAAAAAAAAGATGTCACGGAGTGTAAGGCAGGATCTTCAGGGAGCAAGCTGAAAGCCCATGACTGGGGATCTCCTTGTAACAAAGAAATAATTAAACCCACCCGTTGGGTTTCTGTGCCAGAAGATAAAGGCCGCAGCCTAAAGTAGAGTTCACACGAATTCTTGAAATTTGAGAAGCCGGCCCGGTCTCCAAAGAATTTTTCGGGCAAAGGAACCTTAGGCTCAGGAATGTGAGGTGATACAGCGGGTGCTGAAGTCTGGCGGGTTTCTTGGTTGGCCACCCTCTGGGCAAGTTGATTGATAGCGGTGGCCATCGCCTGCACTTGCTGTACCAGGTCTTCCATAATGATATTTTTGGGCCTGTTATACTGTCACGCTCCCGGAACCTCAATTACCACTTGGACAACTCCAGCTCTCTTGGTAAGGGCCCCAACCCCCAATCTCCGCAGCCAGCTTCACCTATAGGAGCCCCCGCTTGCCGAGACGCAGAACACGCCTGCTCGGGATCGGTTGCCCCCAGGACTTTATGGCTCAAAGGATGAGGTCTTACGGTACAGAGTGCTGGAGAGCCCGCGGCTGGAAGTGGAATCGGGCAGCCGGTATGTGAGCGAAAGGATGGCAGTCCAATAGACAGGCAAGGGTCGGCAACAGGAGTGGAGATCGAGGATGGTCAAACAAGCGAGGGTCGGCAACAGGAACAGAGATCAAGGATGGTCAAACTGGCAAGGGTCGGCAACAGGAGTGGAGATCGAGGATGGTCAAACTGGCAAGGGTCGGCAACAGGAGTGGAGATCGAGGATGGTCAAACAAGCGGGGGTCGGCAACAGGAACGGAGATCAAGGATAGTCAAAAAACAGGCAAAGTCGGCAACAGGAATCAGGATCAAAAATCGAGGGTAAACAGCTACAAGGGTCTAGGCGCTATAACAGGCAATGACAGACTGACTGGGTTGAGGTTAAATAGGGAACAGACATAATTGGCCAAGGAGAGTCAGTGTAGTGATTGGTGCAACCAGGAACTTAAAACAGATTGGACACATGGGGCTAGCTGCCCAGAATTCAGAGAGAGCTGATTGGAGGGAAGTAGTGAGGGAGTGACGTGCAGATGGGATTGGCCAGTGACAAGGGAAACATTCCCACCACCCACACCTGTCTCTTTAATTAATTCTCCTCCGGCGGCCGCGCTGAGAACAGCGGCGCCGGAGGGCATAAACACAACGTGCTCGCGCGTGTGCGCGAGCACGAGCGCCGGAGCCGGGGACGCCGGCCAGAGAGGAACCAGGCGCGCGCGCGCCAGAAGGAAGGAGAGCCGCCGCCCGCCGCGGCCGCCGACCAGGAAGCCGCGCGGCGGTACGGGGAGCGCGACAGGAACGGGGCGCAGGTAAGTGGGTGCTGACACCAGGAATGCATCCAGGCCACTATTGATCTCCTTCCAGTGGTCCAGTAGCCAAAGCTGGTAATGTTATTAAATGCCAGGAGGGCATCCCGGCCACTATAGATCTCCTTCCAGTGGTCCACTAGCCATAGCTGGTAATGTTATTTCATACAAGGGGGCATCCAGGCCACTATAGATCTCCTCCCAGTGGTCTAGTAGTCATAGCTGGTAATTGTCAGGCCCCGTGGGACACCCACCTTCAGAGTAAGCCCACAACCCCCAATCTCCGCTGCTAGCTTCACCTTTAACCCTTTCGCTGCCAGCCTACCTGGAGTTTGTCACGCTTGGTGCCAGACCATTTTGCACTATTTTGCGCTCCCCATGTTCAAATGTGATTTTTGAAGGGATTTCCAGGGATTTCCCAGGAAAATGATATATTGTTTTTTTCAGCAGAGTCTGGGCTTTAACATGAAATGTCTTGTTTGTAATTTTTTAGGTGTATTCTCAATACTTTTGGGTGAAATATGTGCAAAAAAAAAAAAAAGTTTGTCAATAAAATCTTATTGCATGTGAAATCCCAATTAATCACGGTCACAGCGTAACCACATATGTATAGGTAGACACCCTTTCCTGTGCAGGAGACTCCCCCAAACTGAAACAGCGCTTTAGGAGATTTTCAGATAAAATACAACTATGCACCGCACTAAGCGCACCTTGCGGTCTTTCCAGAAAAAGAACCCTTTAAATTTGAAATACCCCCCAAAAACTATATATTCTCTGGAAGTATACACCTCAGGCTTTCTAGGCGTACCAGGTTTGTTGACATGGGCGCAATTTTCTGGAAGTAATCCCTCAATCAATTCTTTGGTTGCACAGAGTTTCCCTAAAAAAGAATAAAAAAGAAGAATCAAAGCCACATTTTCCTAAAATGCAAACAGAAAAAACAAGTAAAATCTGAAAAAGCAACAACCCCCGAACAGAACAATACCCAGCATGCATAGGTACTGTCAAGGGAAGAGTTGCCAAACACCCCAAAGTAAAGCATGCGCATAACGGTAATTTTACTTAAAAATTTCAGCTCTGCAGACAAAGTGCGCACCTTGCGATTTTTCAACCAAAACAACCCTTTAAATTTAGAATATCCCCACAAACCATATATTCCCTGAAAGTACACATGTTAAGCTTTCTAAGAGTACTGAGCTTGTTGTAGTGGGCTCATCTTTCTGGAAGTAATCCATTGAAGAATTCTTAGGTTGCACAGGGTTTCCCTAAAAACAATTATAAAAAAGCAGAAAAAAAACATGTTTTCCTAAAATATCAATATGCAAACAAGAAAAAACAAGCTAAATCTGAAAGCGCAAGGTCCCCCGAGCAGAACAATACCCAACATGCATAGGTACTATTAACCCTTTTAATTGTCAGCCTACTTGAAGTTTGTCACCCTCTGTTGACAGGTACTTTTTTCCCCATTTTGCTGCATGATTAACCGTGATTTATGCTGGAATTTCCAGAAAAATTATATACATTACATATACATTTTTTGCAGCAGAATTTAGGCTTTAACATGAAATGTCTTGTTTGTAATTTTTCTACTGTTTTTTGAATATTTCTGCTTAAAAAAACAAAACAAAAAATATATATTTTTTAAACAATTGTTTCCTTTATTTTAAATAAAACTTTTTTTTTTTTTAATGAAAACCATATTGCATGTGATAGCCCCATTTCTCCCGATTACAACGGTACCACATATGTATCGGTAGCCCCCCCATTCTTGCCCTGGAGACCCCCCAAACTGAAAAGAGCACTTTATTACATTTACAAATAAAATACAACTACTATCCACACTATAAACATAAGGGGTTAATTAAAAAAAAAAAAAAATGACATAGGGTCCCCTCTTCCAGGGGGGGGGGGGGGGGCATTTTTTGGGGTAATTTTAAGGGTTTAGGGTTAGGCTAACCCTAACCCTCAAAAATCCCCCAAAAAATGACATAGGGTCCCCCCTTTTTTGGGGGAATTTTAAGGGTTAGGGTTAGGCTAACCCTTAAAAATAAAAAAAATATACAAAAATAAAAATTCCCCCCCAAAAATAGGGACCCCCCCATGTCATTTTTTTTTTTTAAGGGTGAGGGTTAGGCTAACCCTCACCCTTAAAAAAAAAAAAAAAATCCCCCCCCAAAATGGGGACCCCCCCATGTCATTTTTTTTTTTTTTTAAGGGTTAGGGTTAGCCTAACCCTTAAAAATAAAAAAAAAATGACGTAGAGGGGAACCCATTTTTTTTTTAATTTTAAGGGTTAGGGTTAAGCTAACCCTAACCCTAACCCTTAAAAATTAAATAAAAATGACGTAAGGTCCCCCCTCCGGGGGGGGGGGGGGGGGGACCCATTTTTTTATTTTAAGGGTTAGGCTAACCCTAACAATTAAAAAAAAATTACGTAGGGTCCCCCTTACCCGTCATAACCAGCCCGGGACCAGCTATGGGAGCTTGTAGGAACAGAGTGGAGGGGCCAGCTTTTGTGGCCCCCCACCCTGCAGCCTACGAGCCCACATACCCTGTGTGGGCCCGGGCTCTTCTGCCCCCCCCCCTGGGCTTTGAGGAGGCAGGTAATTGGGGGTGCGGGGGTTAATGGCAAGCCACCCGCTAGTTGCAGGTGGCTTGCCAGACCCCAGCCTTGTGAACTGGTATAAGGGGTCTCATGGACCCCTTACCAGTTCACAAAGGATTAACATAAAAAAAAACACACACACACAAAAATGTCATTTATTAAAAAAAAAAAAAAAAAACGTTTTTTTTTTTACTCACCTCACCCGATTGTCAGCTCCTGTGGTGATCAGCTGTCAGATGCCTTGGTGATCGCTGGCCAGAGGAGGGGGGGGGGGCAGGGGATCAGAGCATCCCTGCCCCTCCACTGCTCTGCCCAGCGATCACCAGGGCATCTGACAGCTGAGCCGAGGAGAGGCAGCAAGAGGCCCGGGAGTAACATCATAAGCTTAACAGCAAGATGGCGGGGCCCGTCGCGAGAGGAGGGAGAGAGCCCTTTCAGGCTCTCCCCTGAAGCTGAAGAGGCTGGGGGGGGCGATCGGAGGCCCCCCCAGTGAAGAGGAGACCCGGAGGAAGGCAGCATGACTGCAGGTAAGTAAATGTCATTTTTATTATTTTTTTTTTTACAGTTAGCAGCTGCTGCTGCCAAATGGGGGGGGGGTCTATTCCGGGGGCTCTCCTGGAGCCATCCAACCCCCCACGGGGGATCGGATGGCACCAAATTAAAGAGGAGACCCAGCCGGATCCAACGAGGGGTCAGGTGAGTATTTTTGATTTTTATTTTTTTTACTAGCAGGGGGGAAAGTCAAGCACGTAGATTCTACGTGCTTGGCACTTAAGTGGAGTAGAAGCAAGCACGTAGAATCTATGTGCTTGGCACTGAAAGGGTTAATCAAGCCCCCGTTTGCCGGGATGCTTTATACGCCTCGCCGGACATGGTTGCCCCCAGGAATTAATAGCACAAGGGATGTGAGCTTACAGGGGTTGAAGGCGGATGAACCAGAGGCCAGACTGTGCAATGTCAGGTAAGTACTGGAAACAGTTTTGGTGCTTCGGAAACAGGTACTACTGGAAGCAATTCGGGTGCTCGGGAGAATTCAAGTGAAGTCAGACGTCAAGACAGGGGTCACACCAGGAGGTCAGAGAGCTACGCAGTACAGAGGGATGAGACGGAGACATGGTCGAGATTCAAGCAGAAGGTCAATAACGATATATACAGAAAATCACAGGAACAATAACAAAGCCAGCTAAACGCTATCACAGGCACTGACACACTGAAGGGGTAGTCCCTTTATAGGACTGAACTCGGCTGGATTGGACAGGGAGGCAGTGACTGTGATTGGTGCACTTCGGATCTGTGTGCTGATTGGTGCACTTAGAGAGCTCTGGGCTGATTGCCCCAGCTGAACTCCAAAGGCATACTGGCCAGAACTGCACCTCCTAGGTTTAGCTCATTTAAACAGCCTCCAGTGGCCACTCTGTGTATAGCACCACCGGGGGACATAAGCTGACTGTACATGCACACAAGCACGAGTCGAATGACAGTGGACGAGGGAGAAGGGCGCGCTTGGCACCGCTGGAGCTGGCATCTGAGGCAGAAGCGACTGCTGGGCAGGAGAAACCCCAGCCAGTTGCCTAGGGACACCACGGGCTGAAGGCAAGTCATTCATGACAGTAACTGTGACAGTAATGTTATTACATGCCAGGAAGGCATTCAGGCCACTATAGATCTCCTTCCAGTGGTCTAGTAGCCATAGCTGGTAATGTTATTACATGCAAGGACGGCATCCAGGCCACTATAGATCTCCTTCCAGTAGTCTAGTAGCCATAGCAGTGGTCTAGTAGCCATAGCCGGTAATGTTATTACATGCAAGGAGGACATCCAGGCCACTATAGATCTCCTTCTAGTGGTCTAGTAGCCATAGCTGGTAATGTTAGTACATGCAAGGAAGGCATCCCGGCCACTATAGATCTCCTCCCAGTGGTCTAGTAGCCATAGCTGGTAATGTTATTACATGCAAGAAGGGCATCCCGGCCACTATAGATCTCCTTCCAGTGGTCTAGTAGCCATAGCTGGTAATGTTATTACATGCAAGGAAGGCATCCCGGGCCACTATAGATCTCCTTCCAGTGGTCTAGTAGCCATAGCTGGTAATGTTATTACATGCAAGGAAGGCGTCCCGGCCACTATAGATCTCCTCCCATTGGTCTAGTAGCCATAGCTGGTAATGTTATTACATGCAAGGAAGGCATTCAGGCCACTATAGATCTCCTTCCAGTGGTCTAGTAGCCATAGCTGGTAATGTTATTACATGCAAGGAAGGCATCTAGGCCACTTTTGAACTCTTAGTGTATTCCTCATGCAGGGGCGTATCTGGGGGGGGGGGGGTGTAGGGGGGGCACGCACCCCAGGTGCAGCAGGTCAGGGGGGCACCAAAGAGGAGCCTGAGCACACATGGTGGGGCATTTTGAATCTATGTGCCAGAAAGCCTAGCTATGATTCTGTCCTCATGACTACCTCCTCTGGCAGAGAGTTCCATAGTGTCACTGCTCTTACAGAGAAGAATCCCCTCCTAGGTCAACCTCTAACCTTAGTTGATGCCCTTGGGTTATGGTTACGCTCTGG
Source organism: Gastrophryne carolinensis (assembly GCA_027917425.1). Classification (NCBI taxonomy): domain Eukaryota; kingdom Metazoa; phylum Chordata; class Amphibia; order Anura; family Microhylidae; genus Gastrophryne; species Gastrophryne carolinensis. Next base: position 103,181,457 of record CM051241.1, read on the forward strand.
GGTATAAAAAGTCAAGGTTGGGTGTGGTGTTCCTCTTTAACCCTTCAACTGCCAGGCTACCTAGAGATTCTGTGACACTCTGTTGTCAGCCCATTTTTCAGCATTTTGTGCTAAACATGTTTAACTGTGATTCAACTGGAATGTCTAGGGATTTTCAGGACATGAAATGTCTTTTTGTACATTTTTCAGCGTTTTTGGGTGAAATATGTCATTTTGTAGCATTTTTGGTTGCTACAAAATGTCATTAAACCATATTGTGTGTAAAAGCCCCATATTTCTATATATGTATCGCTAGACACCTGTGCCTGCCCAGGAGACCCCCCCCCCCCCCCCAAACTGAAAAGAGCAATTTATGAGATTTTCAAATAAAATACTATGCGCACTATCAAGGGTTACACCATTAAAAATGTTAGAAACAAAAGGTGTAGGGATCCGCCCCACTCTCCAGCAAATCCAGCCCGGTGTAACAGGCCATATTATACCTCCAGTCCAGGCTATACCTGGTGGTTAAAGTGGCCTAGGCTAGATTATACACTGGGTATATTATGGCCTAGGCTAGTTTATACCCCTCAGGCCATATTATACCCCCATGATATAAATTGCATTGAGTGAGATACACAAAAATGACTTAAAATGGACCAACACCCAGGATTCTGACTATCCTGGGTCTTGGTCCACTTGAAACCCCACAGATCGCGAGTAAAAACTCACCTCACCCCGCTCCTACGGCGCATGCGCGACCGCTCGTCCAATCAGCAAGCTCGGAGCCGCTGTGGTATACGCGTCAATGAGCTCCGAGCACGTTGATGGCCGCATCTTGTGCTTCCCTCTAACAGGGGCTATTCACAAATGCCCGCCGCGGGCGCACGCCCTGCTAGAGAGAAGCACGAGATGCGCATGCGGCGTTGGATCGGGATCCAGGTAAGGTTTCTGTGCGTCCTGGGGGGTTTCACACAGCGGGGTATCCTGATTTTGGATGCCCCGCGGGGAGGGATCGGATGGGCCGATCATGCTGGGTGTTGGTCCACTTTAAAGGGACTCTGTAGGCAAAGTGCATAAATTGTCATGCAGCAGCTCACCTCATCATGGCAGCTGCTTCTGAAAGTAGAAACAAGGCAAAGAGTAGTGGCACACCCCCTGAATTCCATTGCCATAGACCACCAATCATAGGGCTAAGCTGGTGGTTTAAGGCTCCGCATCAACAGACTGTGGACACTGGGAGCGAGGGAGAACAGCCATGGTGATGCGAATGCCTGTCTTTCAGACCCCGCCCATTATGCTAATTAATATGCGCCATCACAGAGCCAAGGCCCACACCCAGATATTTCAAAAGATAAATCATAAGGCGAAACTGTAGACCTCAATATCTTGGCCATTTCTTCTTCAATTTAAAAACGGAAAACAGTTTAGGACAGCACCAAATGTAGGCCGATGCAATGGTGTAACAATTAGCTTTGCCTGCAGTAGCACTTTTTCTCCTAATTTTTTTTCTTAATTTTTCAACTTTTTATTAGGGATTCAACTTTGACTGGTAAGTTATGTGAGAAAGTTAACTGACTTAAAGGAGCACTATTGCGAAATTGTGTAATATTAAAAATACATATAAACATGTCAGTCACTTATACACCTGAACTGAATAAAACTCTTGACAAGCTTGTGGTTTATTCTCTCTTGGTAACAGCCCTCTCAAGGGTAACAGGTTCAGTCTATCAGGGGTGACTGTCACCCTGGATGTCTTTTACCTTCCATTAAAAGATAGAAAAACAAGCCTGGCTGCATATGTCTTGATGCCGGGTGTATAAGTGACCCCTCCTCCCAACATCCAGCATATTTATATGGATTTTTATCATTGGGCCATTTTTCACGATAGTGCTCCTTTAAATCTCAAAATTCTAAACACATAGACTTTTATTGCTTCAACCAGAAGAACTGTTCATAATATAATAAAGTCATAACATCCTGAATATATCCTAACAACGCATGCACGGGCTCTCCCCCAATGAGAGCTGCCTGCTATTACAACATCATTCTAATCAATGGGGAGCCACATACCGGCACACACTCCCCATTTATTAGAATGAGAGCCGCCTGCTGAATGACGTTCATGCAGCGTTGGAGAGTAGCGAGGTGAGCATCCCACACTGCCCCAGGAGCATGGAGCATAATTCGGGAAAGTCATATTCCCCGGTTTTGTTCTGCTTTAACACACAGACTCAACAGCAAAGCACCGATGCAGCTTACTTAATTGTTCCAATGTCCCTGAGTGACAGTAGATCCAAATTCACAGCAAAGAACAAGTTAATCCAAATCACGGTTACAAGCACACAGTTGTCAGTGTAAGGGCTAGATAAACTTCCAGGCTCACTTTCTTAACAGACAGTAAAGAGGGGTGGGGAAGATGAGGACCACTCCAACTTGAGGAGACTTCTTCCTGGTGCTTTAATCTTATCTTCATCCGAGGACAGAGGCAGGCCGGACAAGAGTCTAAACTCAAGGGACTAGAATCAGTGGAGGCACACCACAACACACATGGGGCCCTGAAGCGTGGGGTGACCCAGCACCTTGGGAAGTTCCAATAAATGTTTCCACCAAACACCGAGAGTTAGACTTTCCCTTGGGACTCTCCCAGGAACAAAATCCTTTAAAACTTTAGGTTCTGTGAGTTGATGAGCCCAGTATAGCTGGCAGTACCAGCCAGAGACCCATAAGCTGCGTCCCTGGGGTACACTGGGCAGACAGGCTCTCATCATCCCTCCAGAATTCACCCTCTGCCAGGGTTCTGGTCTCAGCTCACTCTCGGTCCCAGGGCGGCTTCTCTCAGAGTTGCGCAGGTTTCAACAGCCTTCGTCCATAGCCAGTCACCGGCATGAAAGGTGGCCTCCCAGCGGCAGCGAGCGAGAAGCTGCTACGTGGGGCAGAGAACAGGTGTTCACTCCCCTGCTGAAGACCCCAGGGAGGGGATTGAAGGCCCCCAGGGGAAGAGAAAAGCCCTGGCTCTGGATCCTGCGAGCTTGGCCTTTAATGGCAGGAGAAGCGACAATGTAGATTCTATGGGCTTGGTGTTTCAAGGGTTCAAAGGGAAACAACCACCCCCCTAGATTCTATAAGGCTCTTGGGGCAGTGATCTCCCTCTTTAGCAGCCTAAAAAAGTGGGCCCTATGACCCACGGAACACGTGGCTCTCTGTGAGGTGGTAGGCAGAAGGGAGAATATTGTATTGGTTGATATTGAATATTGTATTGTATTGCATTTATTTGATATGGCTTGATTTTGATAGCGTTGTACCGGCTTTGCTGTTTTTCACATTATACATGTATATGGATTAGGTGTACAGGATATTCCCTATGGGGCCTTAGGGCAGTAGGGACAAATTGATTTGTTGATTTTTTTATTTGTGGTGATTTTGATTTATATTATTTATATTGATAATCATATTTGTTGATTATTATGGATTTGCAGATTCCCCCCAACCTCTCTGTATGTGGTTTTGTCTTGTGTATATGTATGTATATATATATATATGTATTTTAAAGGGTTTTTTTTTTTAGTCTTGTATTATTTTTAATTGGTAAATAAAGAGTCATATATTTTTTCAAGTTGGATGTGCCGCCCTTGGGTTCAAGTTTGGTCATAATATGTATTGTGGGGGGGCGTGGCCTGGCGCACGGATGGAGCAGACGTGATCTTGCGAGCTCCCGACCCCGCCGAGAGAAATATACTGATAAAAGCGACTTACCTGCCCGAAAACCTGCCCACAGTTGGTCCCATGAAGGGCAGAAGAAGGAAGGAGAAGAGGAGGCTCACTATCGCGGGCTCCCGGGTCACAACAGCGGAGCTGGAGGACGGACAGAGACACGTGGGCGCAGACATCGTGCCAATCCCTCCCTCACCAGACACTAGCGGCTCGGAGGAGGCAGAGGGAGCCGCTGGGCAGATCGGATGCAGCGGCGAGACACAGCGCACCTCAGACGGGGAGACTGCTGCAGAGAGCCCTGGCAAGGGGTCTCAGACGCCGGGAACGGAGCTGGGGGGGGGGGGGATGCCCCCAGCGGCAACACATGCGCCTCGCGCTGCCTGCGGGGTCCGCCGTCAGCTGTTCAGCTCACGTATAGAGAGCCATACGGAGGTAAGAGAGGCGGCGGTGGAGGGGAACGGATGGAGGAGGCGGCACACAGCACAGCTAGCGGAGGCCCAGGCGGGGAAGGAGGGGGGCCGCCGTGACATATCCAAAATGGCGCCGATGAACGCACACCATCTATCCCTGCCTGCACGTGATGAACAGGACCCCGAGCCTGGGGAGTGGAGGGAGGTAGGTAGGCGGCCCCGAAAATCCAAATCAATTGCACAGCCAAAGGCCCAATAGCCCAGCACCACCCTAATGACCCCTGTTTATTGCAAGAGGGGTGCTCAGGGCCACAGAGCATACCCTTCAATGAGGGCAGAGAGCAGTCACAGACCGCAGCGGCACCAGGCTGCCACTGGCCAGCTAAACAGGCCCATAAAACAGTGAGAGAGGCCCCTGCAGTGGGGAGGTTGGAGGACTATGGCTTCACATCCTCTGATCGTCCGCAGCTGACAGCAACGCGGAACACTGAATTGCCCGGCCTTTCCACACCCCTGCCACCCCGTCCCCTCCCGCAGAGAACACAGCGCACCAGAAGTATCCCTAGAACCGAGCCCAGTCAGGGAAGCGAACCACGGCCGTCCTCTGCGGCGTCCCCCGCAGGAGGCAACAGGGGAACGGAAGATTTCACCTTCGATGCCCTACCCTGACTGTGGCCGGAGCGGGAGGAGATATCTCCGTTCAGCCTACCGAGAGGGGTGTCCACCTCCCCTCAAGAATTCATGTCGCCTCCAGCCGTGGACTCTCCACCTTTGGTTGAGCTTCCGTCCCCGATCTCTCGCAGGAGCCGGAGGGCGTGTGGAGGCACTGGGAGACAGCAACATCCACCAAGAAACGCTTTCCTTCCTCAAGTCTATTCCCACCAAAGCAGACTTTGAAGCCCTGATTAGGAGAAACAAAGCGGCTTACAAAAAAGATAAAGCGGAGGTTAGAGGTCAGATCCAGTCGCTAGACGCTAAAGTCTCCTCCAATCACACAGCCACAGAGGCAGCGCTGGCTGACATGGCTGCTAAGATAGAGAGCCAAAATGCACAAATTATGCAGCTGCAACTGCAGCACGACGACCTGGAAAACAGGCATAGGCGAAATAATCTCCGAGTACGTGGCATTCCTGAGGCTTCATCGAGAGAAGGCGTCAAGCAAATAATTACACCGATATTTAATCAATAACTTGAAAGAGAGACGAACACCCCGAATGAGATAGACAGGGCGCACAGGGCGCTGGGCCAGCCAAGCAATGACCCGTCTCGACCGAGGGACATTGTTTGCCGCATTCATCACTACACAACCACGGAGGAGATCTCCCGGCGGGCCTGGAGGCATGGCCCGCTTGACTTTGACGGAGCAAATGTCACCATATTCCCAGATCTCTCGAGGCGCACCCTTCAAATGCGCAGACTCCTGCGGCCGGTCATTGATCTGATCGGAAACGCCGGGGCGACGTACAGATGGGGGTATCCCCTCCACTTGATTGTTAGCAGAGGTGGGGACTCCTTCACCCTCCAAGCTTGTCAGGACTTACACGGACTGTATGCGTTACTTAAAGTCAATCCAATTCCGGTACCCAATTGGCTGATGCCCACTGCCAATTTCCCGCTTGAGAGACCCGGGAGCTTTGCATCTAGGAACCACAGAGTCCGTAGATCAAGAAGACCGTGAGAGAGACTTCCGAGACCCACAGATAATGAGCAGTAGACGTGGTCTGCTGCCTGGTGGCTGTTGCCTACCTGGTGGCTAGTCTCTCTTCTCCTTCTGACTGTATTGTTTTCGATATTGGTATTCACTCACAGAAGTTGCATAATGTTGTTTCATGTTACTAGCTACTCTCGGTGGGGGAGGTGGACTCCAGCGTTCGTCGCCGGACACAGTCCCCTACTTAGGCCAGTCTCTGGCCTCTACCGATTGGGGAAAGGCCACAGACTTAGCGAGACCGCTATTTAGTTGCCCCTCCCTAGAGGGCCCGACCGGTATATCCGGTTTTACATAGTTATTGCATTTGGAGTTATTTTTCTTTCCTCCCTGCCACCTCCTTCTCAACCCTCTCCCCCTGTCTATTCCCTACTACTCCCCCTGCCTGGAACTATACCTCTTGCTTTCACCGACCCTTTCCCCCTCCCCTGCCCAAAACAGCCATAATGGGCGAGCCTAACCTGGTTTCTTTCAACGTGAAGGGACTGAACTGACCAAAGAAAAGGAGGCAGATACTGAGAAACCTCAAGGCCTTGAAGGCCAATGTGGCCTTTCTTCAGGAAACGCACTTTAAGGCAGCAAATCCACCCACCATGAGAGACAGAGCGTTCCCGGTCTCCTACCACAGTTACTCTCCAGACTCCCGATCACGTGGGGTAAGCCTGCTGATATCAAGGTCAGTACCATGGGAAGAGGTGGGTGTGCTGAGTGGTGGAGAGGGGAGGTGGCTTTTGGTCAAGGGGAAGATATGGTCGGAACCCTTCACCTTTGTAAACATTTACTGCCCAAAAGCAGGACAGGTAGATTTTCTGGAGGAAGTCTTAGCTAAAATGGCGGAATTGGGAAGAGTGGTAATTGGGGGAGATCTTAACCTCACACTGGATCCGTTGATTGACACCTCCAAGGGCCATACATACCTCTCCTACACTAAACTTAGAAAGCTCAAAAGACTCCTGCATTCGCATCAGCTGGTAGACCCCTGGCGTATACTCCACCCAACGGCAGAGACTACTCGTACTACTCGGCCCCACATAACATGTACTCCAGAATAGACCTATTTCTCATCCAACACCATACACTGCAGAGAGCCAAAAAGGCAGCCATTGGCAGCATTGTCTTGTCCGATCACACCCCAATAAGCCTCACCCTGTCCGCACACATTCAGTCACCTCGATCATGGGCTTGGAAACTAAATAGCTCACTCATTCAAGACATAGGCTTCAGGGAAACCTTTCAACAGCACCCAAGGGAGTACTTCACTAGAAACACCACACCAGGGTATAACCCCGCGGTGATCTGGGAGGCTCATAAATGCATTGCTAGAGGCCTTCTGATCCAACAAGGGGCCAGGATAAAAAAGGAAAAAGGCAAGGCCATTAGCGAACTAATAGGCGAGATCCAGATGCTGGAAACACTACATAAGCAGTCCCTAGCATCTGGTCATCTGGTTGCTCTGACCTCCCTCGGGGACCGGCTACGCAGGATAAGTAATGACTCCGCTAAACTCCAACTCATTAAGTGTAGGAAAACCTACTACGAGTCAGGAGACAAGTGCGGCCGCCTGCTGGCCATGGCCATGAGGGGAGAAAGAGCTAAAACATACGTCCCCAAAATACAGGACAAGACGGGAACTATAAAACATAAGGCTGCAGAGATCACCAGAATCTTCAGGCAATACTATGAGGACCTATATAACATACCTACTGATAGGACAAACACGAGGGCTTCCGATATAGCTGCCTCCCTCTAGCATTCTGGGCTCCCTAAATTGCCGCCGGGGATATTGAGCGAATTGGAGGACCCGATCTCCCATGAGGAATCAGCCAAAGCATTGAAGGATTCGGCCACCGGGAAAGCACCGGGACCGGATGGGTTTCCCCTCATATATTGCAAAACTTTTGTGGGGATACTATCACCCAGAATGTTGGAGGTATTCAACTCAATGGGCTCGGGCAACACATTCCCAAGAGATAGTCGGCACGAATCGCATTAATACCGAAGGAGGGTAAGGACCCCACCCTTAGCTCTAGCTATAGGCCAATATCCCTCCTGAATGCCGATATTAAGCTTTTTGCAAAAATATTGGCATCCCGCTTAGCAACGCACCTCCACCACGTTATACACCTAGACCAGGTAGGATTTATACCCTACAGGGAAGCCCGTGATAACACCACAAGGACACTAAACCTTATCAATTCAATGCAACCTCCCCACGCTACTCTTATCAACCGATGCTGAAAAAGCGTTCGATAGAGTGCAGTGGGACTTTATGTTTGGAGTCCTGAGGCACATTGGACTAAGAGATAGCATGTTCGGCTGGATAACTAGCCTATACCATGGACCTTCCGCAGTTGTGGGAGTCAATGGTACGACTTCGGAACCATTCGGCATCGGTAATGGGACAAGACAGGGGTGCCCTCTGTCACCCCTGATCTTCATTTTAACGCTGGAGCCTCTCCTTTGTAGTGTTAGGAATAACCAGAGCGTACAGTTGCCCTCTGGACATTGCAAGATAGCGGCGTATGCGGATGACTTGCTGTTATTCGTGACTAGCTCGGAAGTATCTCTCCCAAATTCAATTAAAGAGCTGGAGACGTATAAAAGCCTCTCCAGCTACAAAATAAACATGCAAAAGTTGGAGATTCTTAATATAAATCTTCCGGTGACTAGAGAAACCAACCTTAGTCAATTGGGTCGATTCAAAGAAACATGTAACAGCTTTGATTTTGGTGCCGATCATCCTATTATTTCCGATCGCTCGTGCACTCGCATGAACTTGCGAGTGATTCTATAAGCTAATCCGTTTCTATCCTAAAATGTCCGTCCGTTCGTATGGAAGTTAGCGAGTCAGACCTATGTCAGTTTCCTTCCTGAATTTTCCGTTTAATTTCTCAGGTTGCAACATTGGTTTTGGTTTTGCCCTTTTTCCTTTTTTGTCTGGACGTAAATCCTTCTGATCTTGCGCCTGCGCACTACAAACTTACCTCATTAAAGTGCATTCTAAATATTTGGGTTTTTTTTTTCTTTATTTCATTCATTTTGTAGTAACCAACCATTAACGAATGCATTTGCATAAGTAAATCTTACTTTGTTTAATTTTTAGTTAACTTGCATTTTTTACTTGTGGATTTAATTTTAAAATTTTGGCTTCAAATGGCTTCAAGGAGGAGGGTGGGCTTGGGGTGCCAGAGCCTGGATTGTACTACGCTGCCGCCCACCTCACTAGGGTGGTCGACTGGAATAGACATGCTGCCCACAAACAATGGGTTCAGATTGAACAAAGGAGCTCAGCATTCCAGCTGAGAGGCCTCCCATGGGTTGCAAAGCAGGCTGTGAGACAAGAGCTGCTACACCCAACAATAGGGGCTACACTTAAGATGTGACACAAGTTCTTTCAGCGTAGCAAGCTTTCTCCCCCCCTCTCCCCGCAATTCCCAATATTCGGAAACCCAGAATTTACACCGGGGATGGGTGATGGGCTTGCTGACCAGTGAATTAAAAAGGGAATCTGCCGAGCCAAACACTTCAGTCACATAAGCAATAGCACGTTAATGGAGAGACTGGCGGAGACGCATGGACACGTGGTAGTGGAGACAGCTTAACCACTTTCTGCAGTCCCTTAGACACCAGCTAAACCAGCTAAGGGAACTCACTAGTTTTGAGAGGATGTGTGAAGATGAAGGCCCTGCTAGACACACTCTCTCCCTTACTTATAAAATCCTGTTAAAGTGGACCAACACCCAGGATTTTCACTATCCTGAGTGTTGGTCCACTTCCGATCGGGGGTGCCCCGCTGTGTGAAACCCCCCAGAAAGCCCCTAAAATCTTACCTTATAGGCAACGGACTAGCGCCGGACAAGCTGCCGCCTCCTCTTGCGCGTGCACGCGCCGGCCGTTTGTGAATGCTAGAGGGACGTGCAAGTGGCAGCGGCGGTGGCTTATCCGCCAGGTAAGTTTTTAGGGGCTTTCTGGGGGGTTTCACACAGCGGGGCATCCCGATTACGGATACCCCGCGGGGAGGGAGCTGATCGGGCCGATCAGGGGTGGGTGTTGGTCCACTTTAAATACACAAAACCAAGGGGACCTCCCCTGCTTCGCCAGATGGGAGGAGGACCTGAGAGTGGCATTCACGCCAAAGCAACGTAAGAAATATAAAGAGTGCAATTATAAGGTGCTTATGCGTTTGTATAGAGTCCCGACACAGCTTAACAAATGGCTCCCAACTGTCCCCCCCGCTGTGTTGGAGGTGCAACTCCGAACGCGGCAACCTCCTACACATTTTCTCGTTGTGCCCGGCCTTACAGTCGTCCTTTACAGTGTGCCAGCTGGTTAACGCAGCTAAGGCGTGTGTCCCTACGCGCTGGAAGAGCCAGTCGCCTCCGAACATCACACAGTGGCTCAATAGGGTAGTTGAAATTGAGAGATTCGAGGGGATGATAGCAGCCCAGCGCGAGTTGGAGGACGAACACAGGATAAAATGGGCCTACAGGGACCTATTAGGGGCAGAGGCGTAAAAAATACAATTCTGTGATTACTCACCTGTAGAATTGGTATTATGAGTATACAGTACGTCCTGCTCCAAATCTAATACTTACACTTGGGATATACTCCGCCAGATGGCGCTGGACTGCAGAGACATCGAAAATAGGCTCCTCCCAGCCCCTCAAATACCCAGGGACCTCCCACAAATCCCCAGCATTGAAAAGCAGTTAAGGAGAAGCCGGGAGAATTAAACAATCCAAACTATCAACTATAACAATGATAACTGTAGTGATAACCTTTATCGCCGGAGGGCTTCCCCGCCAGAGACGTCCTTTTCCCAATGGTGAGAGGTGCTGCAGGAATCCCAGAGTCGTCCGTGAGGAAACAGGAACAGCCCTTACAAGGGCTAGTGAATTGTAATATAGCGTTTCCCCCCAATAAGAGACAGAACTCAGTATTGAGGGTGAAGATGAACTTAACTTTATTAGTGCCACACTGTGCCTTATATGCAAGGCTCCATGCAAGGGGACCTCCCCCGTGGACCTGATGGAGGACTGCATGACAAATACACAGACCAATGGGAGCAGGGCACACAATCCCTCAACTCTGCCGGTAACACAATCAGTAGAACAATAGCAGTCTGTAACACAATCAGTAGAACAATAGCAGTCTGTAGCACAATCAGTATAACAATAGCAGTCTGTAATACAATCAACAATGGCAGTCTGTAAAGCAATCAATAACACAATGGCAGTCTGTCTGGGACATGCTCAAGAAAATGAAAGTAATGGGTCTATGCAGAAACAGCGCCTTTAAAATCCAAAGGCAGAGTCTGTCACAATAACAATCACCATACAGGGGATCCAAGAAAATGCAAACCAAGGGTGGGTTGGAGCAGGACGTACTGTATACTCATAATACCAATTCTACAGGTGAGTAATCACAGAATTGTATTATTGTTAGTATACAGTACGTCCTGCTCCAAATCTAATACTTACACTTGGGACATCCAATAGCAGTGTCCATAAAGTAGGGTGGGATCCCCAAGAAAAATCAGCAGCAGGCAGTTTAAACCACTGCCGCCTGCAGAACCTTTCGGCCAAAAGCAGCATCAGCTGAGGCCCTTGTAAAACTTTGAAAAGGTGTGAACAGAAGACCAAGTAGTGGCCTTGCAAACTTGTTCAACAGAAGCCTGGTGCTGAAAAGCCCAAGAGGCACCAATAGCACGAGGAGGAATGAGCAGTAAGGCGGAAGGGAGGATTCTTCCTCTTAGCAGAGTAGGCCTGAATCACAGCCTGACGAATCCACTTGCTGATAGTAGACTTGGCAGGAGCCAAACCCTTCCTAGGACCAGAAGGGACCACAAAAAGAGCATCAGTTTTCCTGAAAGGTGCAGTAGCCACCAGATAGTACTTCAGACACCTAACCACATCCAAAGAGTGCAAAACCCTCTCCTTAGCATTGCTAGCATTAGGGCACAAAGAAGGAAGAACAATATCCTGATTCAAATGAAAGACAGACACTACCTTAGGCAGAAAGTCAGGTTTGAAACGAAACACCACCTTGTCCTGGTGTCTCTCATAGTAGGGGGGCTGAATGGACACACGCCTGACAGAAGTGATAGCCACCAGAAATACAACCTTGAGCGTAAGAATGGCCAAGGCAGCATCCTGCACAGGTTCAAAGGGAGCACCCTGCAAGGCTGACAGAACCAAGTTCAGATCCCAAACAGGCACCATAGGCTTACGTGGGGGGGGGCGCACATGAGTGACCCCCCTGGAAAAAAGTCCTGATCAGAGGGTGCTGAGCAAAGGACTTCTGGAAGAAAATAGCCAGGGCAGAAACCTGACCCTTCAGAGTACTGAGTTGGAGCCCCATCTCCAACCCATGCTGCAGGACTCCAGAATCCTGGGAATAGAGAACACACGACAGGGAAGAGACTTAGACTCACACCAGTCAATGTAGGCACGCCAAACCCTGCAATAAATGGAAGAGGAAGACTTCTTCCTAGCTTTAATCAAAGTATCCACAACCGAGGAAGACAGCCCCTTCTCTATCAAGATGGAGGTTTTAGGAGCCAAGCCGTCAAAGCCAGAGTTTGTAAATTGGGATGGCTTAGTGAGTCCTGAGTGAGCAGATCTGGCACCAAGGGCAGGGCGTACTGATCTACTACCAGCTGTACCACATCTGCGAACCACACTCTTCTTGGCCACCTGGGGGCCACAAGAATTGCTGGCACCCCTTCCGGAGCAATCTTGCGCAGAACCCTGCCCAGCAGGGGGATTGGAGGGAAGACATACAGGAACCGAAAGTCCTGCCATGACATTGCTAGCACATCCGACGTCAAGGCCAGAGGATCCTGGGACAGACAAAAGCTGGGAGCTTGTGATTGTGGTGGGTCGCAAACAGATCCACATTGATGTAGGCAACTGCCGTCTGGTTGTCCGAGCGCACCTGAACAGGCAGGCCCCAAAGGTGAGTAGTCAAGTGAGCCAGAACTAGCCTGATCGCCCGCAGTTCCAAGACATTGATGGGTGTGTGGGCCTCCTGAGGGCCCCACCTCCCCTGGAACCCCAGGGACTTCCAGAACCCCCCCCCCCCAACCTGACAGACTGGCATCCGTGGTGACCGTCTCCCAGGAAGGGGCAAGAAAGGATCTGCCCCCCAACAGGTTCCTTGAGTCCATCCACCACAAGAGGGACCTCCTGACCAGGGGGGAGAGCACACAGACCCTGTCTAGGGACGCTGGGTCATTGTCCCATACTGACAATAGGTGAAGTTGCAGAGGCCTCAAGTGGAACTGAGCATAAGGGACCACTTCGAACATGCCACCATCAGGCCCACCAGCTGCATCCCCTGCCTGATGGAGGGATGGGGACAAGCTAGGAGGGACTGAGCCTGTGCAATCAGACTGTCCACCTTCTGTTGAGGAAGGAAGATCCTTGCCTGAACTGTATCCAGATTCATTCCTAGGAATGGAGTTACCAATAAAGGGGACAGTGAGGACTTGGGGTGGTTTATCACCCATCCAAATGACTCCAGAGTGGACACCATAGAAACATAGAAGGTTGACGGCAGGAGGAGACCATACGGTCCATCTAGTCTGCCCTTATGTGTATACTGTATGTACTGTTTATCTTAGGATAGATGTGTGCTTATCCCAGGCATGTTTAAATTCAGTGACTGTTGATTTTTCAACTATCTCTGCTGGAAGTTTGTTCTAAGCATCTACTACTCTGTCTGTAAAATAATATTTTCTAACATTGCTCCTGATCTTCCCCCCGACTAGCTTCAGGTTGTGCCCCCTTGTTCTATCATTAAGCTTCTTCTTAAAAACACTTCCCTCCTGAACCTTATTCAATCCTTTCACATATTTAAAGGTCTCAATCATGTCCCCCCTCTCCCTTCTTTCCTCCAGACTGTACAAATTAAGTTCTTTAAGTCTCTCCTGATAAGTTTTAAGTTTAAGTCCTTCCACCATTTTCGTTGCCCGCCTATGGACACGTTCTATTTGAATAATGTCTTTTTGCAGGTAAGGTCTCCAGAACTGCACACAGTATTCTAGCTGTGGCCTTACTAGGGCTCTATACAGCGGCATCACAACCTCTGGCTTCCTACTGGTGATGCCTCGAGCTATGCAGCCGAGCATCCTGCTTGCTTTTCCTACTGCCTGGCTACACTGTCCACTTATCTTGCAGCTATCAGTAATCAGCACCCCTAAATCTCTCTCCTCCGAGGTCCTGGCTAACACAGTGCTGCCCATACGGTACTCAGAGCAGGGATTCCTTCTACCCAAGTGCATGATTTTACATTTAGAGACATTAAACTCTAGTTTCCATAGTTTTGACCATCTATCCAGTAAAGCTAAATCATTTTCCATGTTGCAGACACCTCCAGGAATATCCACCCTATTACTAACCTTTGTATCATCAGCAAACAGACAAACTTTTCCTACCAAGCCTTCTCCTATGTCACTTACAAATATATTAAAAAGAATGGGGCCCAGGACAGAGCATTGCGGCACACCACTTGTAACTCGCCTTTGTTCAGATTGCACACCATTTACAACAACGTTCTGATACCGATCCCTCAGCCAACTGGAAATCCACTGAACTATCCAGGGATTGAGTCCTACCTTCAATAACTTATCTATGAGCTCCTTATGTGGTACAGTGTCAAAGGCTTTGCTGAAATCCAGATAGGCGATATCCACAGCACCACCTTCATCTAACACTTTAGTGACATTGTCAAAGAAATCAATAAGATTGGTCTGACATGATCTGCCCTCAGTAAAGCAGTGCTGTTTTGGGTCCAATAGGTCATTAATTTTTAGATGGGAAATTATCTGTTTTTTTAAGAGTGTTTCCATTAATTTGACCACTATAGATGTTAAACTAACTGGCCTGTAATTACTGGCTTTTTCTCTACTCCCCTTTTTATGGATTGGTACGACAATGGCCATACTCCAATCATCTGGAACCTCACCAGTTGAAAGGGAATGGTTAAGTAAATCAGTCAGAGGGGCTGCAATCACAAACCTAAGTTCCCTTAGAACTCTGGGGTGGATTCCATCTGGACCCATCGCCTTACTTATCTTTAGATGTGCCAGCTCGGATAGGACATCAGCCCCCAGAAACTCTGGAGCTGTGCCCTCCCAGCGGGATGCTGTGCTATGGCCATGCCTGCTACTATCTGAAAATACCGAACAAAAGTAGCTATTCAAATGGTCAGCCACAGCCTTATCTACGTCAATATATTTAGTTTCCCTATTTCTAATTTTTGAGACTGCATTGTTTTTCTTCTTTCTGTCACCAATATATCGGAAAAAGGTTTTATCTCCCCTCTTCATAGATTTGGCCATTTCTTCCTCCTTTTGCCCTTTAGCAGTCCTTATAATCAGTTTTGCTTCCCTCTGTTTAATTTTATACGCCTCTCTGTCAGCTACACTTCCACTTACTTTATACTTCTTATAGGCAGACTTCTTATCTTTTATGATAGTGCTGACTTCCCTAGTAAACCATAATGGTTTCTTCTTCCTTTTATTCTTGCTAGTTTGTTTCACATATTGCTTAGTTGCCTTTAAGATGGCCATTTTTAATAGTGACCACTGGGCACTCACTTCTGCTACTCTGTTCCACTCACCTAATTTTCTTTCTACATACTCCGCCATTTCCTTGAAGTTTGTCTTCCTAAAGTCTAGCACTTTGGTTCTGGTGTGTGATTGCACAATGTCTGTTTTTATTCTGAACCATAAGCATTGATGGTCACTGGAACCCAGACTGAGTATCCAACTCTGCCTGATGTAGAGACTGGGAAGTGATGAGAATGTCGTCCAGACAGGGAAGCACGCGGACGCCCTGACATCTGAACAGAGACATCACACCAGCCAGCACCTTGGTGAACACCCTGGGAGCTGAAGTGAGGCCGAAGGGCAAGGCCACAAACTGGTAGTGTTGATCCATCAGAGCGAACCTGAGGAACCTTTGATGACCTGGGAACACAGGAATATGAAGATAAGCATCTTTGATGTCCACAGAAGTCATGAAATCCCCTTGGCGCAGGGAACTGATGGCAGAGCGCAGAGTTTCCATGCGAAAGCGCCTGCCCCTGACAAACTTGTTGAGGATCTTCAAGTCCAGGATGGGCCTGACTGAACCATCTTTTTGGGTACTGTGAATAGGTTGGAATAAAAGCCCTTGCCTTTTTCTCTTAAGGGGACCTGGCAGATGACCCCAGCTCCAGGAGGCCTTGCACTAGCTCCTGAGCTGACACAGGGTCCTGAGGAATCCGGGATCTGATGAATCTTGGAGGGGGACCGGCAGCAAACTCCAACTTGTAACCGGAGGACACTACCTCCTGAATCCACCGGTCTGAGACATGAAGCCTCCAGACGTGAGCGAAGTGCTGCAGCCGTCCCCCCACCCAGATGGGTGAGGGCGCCCCATAATGCCTGAGGGGGCTTGGGAGAGGATTTTGCTTTGGGACCCGAGGAGGAGCCAGGACGTCCACGTCCTCTGCCTCTACCCCAGAAATCTCCCCGGCCCCAGGAAAGGAAACCCCCCTTCCCTGTCTTGCACGGTAAGGGGAGGAGAAGGAACCCTGACCCCCAAAGGGCCGAGATTGCCGCCTGCGCTGGGGTAACCTGCCTCCCTTAGCAAAAAGGTCCAGGCGGTCCCCAAACAGGCGCAGTCCTTTAAAGGGAAACCCAGTGAGTGCCTTCTTGGCAGCGTTGTCAGCAGCCCACTGGTGCAGCCAAACCGAGCGGTGTATAGCCACCACGAGGGCAGAAGTTCTGGCACACATTCTAATGGTGTCATCCAATGCTGAGAGGACAAAATGTACAAAAACATCACAACTGGAGAGTGCATTAAACACCTCACAAGGCAAATCATCAGGGGCACTATCAAGCATATTTCTGATAAGGGTTCTAGTGGCCACAGCAGTAATGGCAGAGGCACAGACCGGGCGCAGCGCCGTCCCCGCACATGCAAAGGCGTGGGATGCCAGCTGGTCAATGCGCCGGTCCTCAGCATCCCGCAGGGTAGTAGAGTCAGGGGAATGCATGACAGAGGTGTTAGATAGCCCTAGGATCGGGGCATCCACCTCGGGGGAAGGGGGGGGATGACCAACATTTAACCACCTCAGCAGGGAAGGGATACTTCCTATCCCAACTTTTTAGAACCCTGGGAAGTTTACTGGGGTGCTCCCATTCCTTGAGCACAAGGTTATGGAAATGTGCCTGCTCGGGAAATCCCAACGTGATTTTGCTGTATGGAAAAGCTCCCCTCTTTGCCTGGGAGCCTCAACAGGGAGCGAGATGGACAGAACCTCAAAAATATGGGTCATTAATCTGTCAGTGTCATCCGGGGCTCAGGGTTCAGAGCCAGAATCGTCATGACCCCTTGGTCTCTCAGATGAGCCTGAATCAGAAAAGAGCTCCCCTTCATTAGACGGGGTATAGCCACAAAGATTCCAAAACTCCTCAGTTCCCATAGGGAAAACAGTGACATTAGGCGTCAAGTGCCGCTTCTTAGCAGGGGCCTTATGCGCTAAGGACTTCGCAATCAACTGCTCAACAGTAGCCAGTCTAGAAGACACGTCAGGCTGAGAATCCCCGCTAGTATGCAACTCAGTAGGAGTGAGGTTTAACCCTTTAACCGCCAGCCTACCTTGAGATTTTGTCACCCTTTGTTGCCAGACCATTTTGCACTATCTTGTGCTCCCCATGTTCAACTGTGATTTTTGAAGGGATTTCCAGGGATTTCCCAGGAAAGTAATATATTGTTTTTTTCAGCAGAGCCTGGGCGTTAACATGAAATGTCTTGTTTGTCATTTTCTAAGTGTATTCTCAATATTTTTGGGTGAAAATTGTACAAAAAAAATTAAAAAAAAAACTATTTTTTACAATTTGTAGCGGTTTTTTGTAACAAAAAGTTTAAGTTTGTCAATAAAATCTTATTGCACGTGAAGCCCCAATTTCTCCCGGTTACAGCGGTACCACATATGTATAGGTAGACACCCTTTCCTGCCCAGGAGACTCCCCCAAACTGAAACAATGCTTTAGGAGATTTTCAGATAAAAATACAACTATGCTATGCAATATGCGCACCTTGCAGTTTTTCAAGAAAAACATCCCTTTACATTTGAAATACCCCCCACAAACTATATATTCCCTAGAAGTACACACCTCAGGCTTTCTAGGCGTACCAGGCTTATTGACATGGGTGCAGTTTTCTGGAAGTAATCCCTCAATGTATTCTTTGGTTGCACAGGGTTTCCTTAAAAATGAATAAAAAAGCAGAATCAAAACCACATTTTCCTGAAAAAAACTATATGCAAACCAGAAAATCTGAAAAAGCAGCATGCCCCGAACAGAACAATACCCAACATGCATAGGTTCTGTCAAGGAAAGAGTTGCCAAACAAGTAAAAAATAAGTAAAAAAAAAAATTAAATATATATATATATATATATATATATATATATATATATATTTTAAATTGTCTCCTTTATTTTAACAACATTTTATTAAAGAAAACCATATTGCATGTGAAAGCCCCATTTCTCCCGATTACAATGATACCACATATGTATCGGTAGCCCCCCGTTCCTGTCCAGGTGATCCCCTAAACTGAAAAGAGCACTTTATAACATTTGCGAAATAAAATACAACTACTATCCACATAGTACTATCCAGCTTTAGTGGCCCCTGGCCCTGCAGGCTACAAGCCGGCATAGCCTAGGGCCACGGCTCTTCTGCCCCCCCCCCCCCCATGGGCTTTGGGGAGGCAGGTAATTTGGGGGGCTAAGGGGTTAATGGCAAGTCACCCGCTAGCCGCAGGTGACTTGCCAGACCCCCGAGCCTTGTGAACTGGTATAGGGGTCACATGGACCCCTTACCAGTTCACAAAGGGTTAAAAGTAAAAAAAAAAGACAGACACTTTTTTCAAATTACTTTATTAAAAAAACAATTTTTTTTTTACTTTACTCACCTCCGATCTTCATTTCCTGTGTCCCGCGGCGATCTGATGTCAGTGACGGCTGGGCAGAGGAGGGGGGAGGCAGGCGATCGGAGGATCGCCTACCTCCCTCCTTCCCTGTCCAGCCGTCACCGGCATCTGAGAGCTGAACTGCCGGGTGCCCCGATGACACCCGGCGGTGAGGTCATCGGCCAGAATCCAAGATGGCGGCCGCCATCGGAAGATGTAAAGGGAGGAGGGCTGTTATGCCCCCCTCCAGGCTGGCGTTTAACGGTTGGAGAGGCAGCCACGTAAAATTTACGTGGCTGGCAATAGAAGGGTTAAGCTTGGGGGAGTAGGCGAAGTGAAGCGAGGTGCAGCCATTGGCAGGCCAGATTGCAATGCAAGCACCTGCTCAGCACAGGGTACACAGACCCGCTCCTTGTCAGCATGAGGCTGCCCATACGCTACACGCAGCCGGTCTTGTCCAAAAGGGACCCCGGTCACATTATCCTGGGATGCCTCCATATGGTGATTATAGCAGCGCTATACGCCGATAGGGAATAACGCTATATAGCATCTCCGGATGCCCCAATAACCCGCTAGGGAAGTGGGAGTATTATTTTTACAAAGCATACCAGTTATATACTAATACAGGGCCGGGAGAAGCCAAAAGGGTTCGCCCCACCTGAAAGACATAAGCAGACAAGACCTGTAAGCACACAGTAACAAAAGTGAAAGATATAAAGCCGCCCGCGAGGGCACTTACGGACCGCGGTAGGTAGGGGTACGTCGCGCATGGGCCAACCAAGCAGGATAAAGATGGAGTTGGTATACCTCGAGGGGCGGGCCGGTATCAGCAATGACGCGGAGTGCGCCTTAGACGGGCCCCCCCCCGAAGAGCGCGAAGCCAGACCATGCAAGCAGCCATTGATGGCGCACCAGCGCCTGAGGTAATGCCGCTGCCAAGCGCGGAACCAAGTCAGCGCGCGGCGGCGGCAATTTTAAAAAGCCAGTAAAGACAAGTCAGCGCGGCGGCTGACACAAGACTAAACAGAATGGAAAAAGAGTGTAAAACACAGAATGCATAGCATACACATTTACACCCCCCCCCCCTCTTTTCCCCGAAGGCTACAAGGAGGATGAGGGAGGACAGTGGCCACTTAAACAGGGCCCACCGAGGGGGCACTAGTGCGGGAGGGCATCCCATAGAGGCTCACCATAAGCCTGAACTGCCTACCCTTTGGTGGGGGATTGCGGTGGAGCAGCGCTCCTAAGCACCTAACAGCGGTGCTGCCTAATTTTACCTGACGAGCACAGCCAATGCTGGGAGGCATATTACAAGTGGAATGGGTGGGAATAGTCCTACAGGGCCGTAGGCTAATAGCCCCGCTCACCTGCGAGTAGAGAGCCATTTCTCGTCCTTCGCAGCCAGACTGCAGAAAAATTCTGGGGATTTGTGGGAGGTCCCTGGGTATTTGAGGGAGGAGCCTATTTTCGATGTCTCTGCAGTCCAGCGCCATCTGGCGGAGTATATCCCAAGTGTAAGTATTAGATTTGGGGCAGGACGTACTCTATACTAAGAATAGTTGAGCTGTGTACCATAAGGTTCCATTTCTGCCCCCTTCCACCGCTCCTCCTCTTTCTTCTCCCCCCTCTTATACCTCCCCTCTTCCCTCCACCTACTTCCCCCCCCCCCTTCTATCCCTACCTTCCCCTAGATAGTCCTTAACTGTCTAGTCAACATCTCAACTTTCACTAACTATTGTTTGTCAGATACTTCTGGCCTGGCTGACGCAGAATTGACGGGGAGCCGCGATCGGTCCCTGAGTTAAGTGATGCGAGAGCCGGATAACACCATTAGCCTCTCACATAACCCTTGCCAGACATCAGTATGCTGGTGGTTGTCTGTATCATATAGTATTCCATTTTTGTTACTCTGCATTTCACGTGTCATGTAATTGTCCTCTCTTTGTGTACCAAAAACTATAAATAAAGAATATAAAAAAAAAAAAAAAATGTCTTGTGAATGCTTAAGGGTTGTTGGGGCGTGGCACCCCATTTTATTAGTGGGACAGTGCATGCCCCATTGTGTGAAACTCCAGGAGTCACTCATTCCCCTCACCTTTCCTCTGATCCTGAGACACATCTTGGGCCCACGGCCGCATCCCCTCCATATATTTAGCTAGGCCTCTTTGAATGGCTGGTGCGGGCACACCCACAGCTATGTGGCTGGCTGCACTCGCTCCACTTCGATGACTCAATCCAAATAAAAAGTAGGCTGCTGATTGGCTGAGCATGCAGCGCATTCGCAGTGAGAAAGAAAAAAGGATGACTTTACGGGTGTTTCTGGAGAATACACACTGAGGGGCATCCCAAACCCCTTCTGCCACAGGCTCAGTAGCAGCTGCGTCCCCGCCCCTATGATATAGGATGTACAGGGTATACAGGGTGTACATTGGGGGGGGGGGGGGGGGTGGCTAAGCATGGCTGTCATGGGCCGGCCTTCTTTTGGTGAAATCCTGTGCCGATTTCCAGCCCTAATTCGTCACTGCAAACATGGAATTTCTTTAGACATTATAGACATTTAAATATTATGGGAATACAGCCAGAGAGGATCAAAGAAATACAGAACAGGTTAACCATACCTTCCAACTTTTCTGGGTGGGATGGAGGGACATTTGTAAAATTGGGCCACGCCCCCTCATTGAGGGATGGATAGGAGATCGATTGTAGCAGTTACAACAATATAAATACTTGGAAGAGGCAAATAAATCATTTATTGATGCAGATCAAATGAGAACAACGAGGGACAATGGGACATGGACTCAAAAGAGGGACATTCCCTCCAAATTAGGGACACTTGGGAGGTATGGGTTAACAGCTAGAAAGTTGAAGCAGAGCATAAATGTGAACTGAATGAGTAGCCTGAGCGGAATAGACTTGGGACTACTGATGTGAATGAGGCCCAGGTGCACCCTGGTGACCTTGACACATTTGCCCTTTGAGGTTTCACAAGGGCAGCGGACAGACGGCAGTAAGTGATCAGACCGGCCAGGGCAGATAAGTCGGTGCGTTGGGGGGTCTCCGAGTCTGGGCCGGGGGTCTGGAGTCTGGGCATTATCAGTGATGGACATGATAGAGGGCAGATCAGGGACTGGACTTATCAGTCTTTCATAAACACTGGTCTGCACATCACACAGCAATAGACATGGACAGATAATATTTGCTGGTCAGTAGTCTGGCCAGCTCTATTGTGTTTATAAGATACATGGAAGGCGAGGCCATGCCGGCATGATGGCTCCTATATGGGACAATCATTATTCATCCAATATCAATGGGGGTCAGGAGTGCCTTGGCTATTTCTACCTCTGACCCAAATGATCTTGAGCATAGAATTCATGGACAACCGTTATTGTTTAAAGTGGACCAACACCCAGGATTTTCACTATCCTGGGTGTTGGTCCACTTCCGCGGGGCACCCCGATCGGCGCATGCGCCGTTGGAACGGGGAGAAGGTAAGGTTTGTGGGCGTCCTGGGGGGTTTCACACACCCCGATCGGGGTGCCCCGCAGGGAGGGAGCTGGTCCACTTTAAGATCATACCTTCCAACCTTTCAGCGTGGGAAAGAGGGACAATCGTTACATGAAGCCACAGCCCCTCATTGAGGGTTCGATAGGAGACAGGATGTAACAGTTACAACAATAGAAACATTTTGAATAGGCAAATGAATCATTTATTGATGCATCATGTATTGATGCAGAGAAGAACAACAAGGGACGTGTACTCAAAAGAGGGACAGTCCCTCCAAATCAGGGACACTTGAGAGATATGCAAAAGGGAATTAGAGAGAAGCATCTATCGAGTTGTTTGAAGACAAAATGTCATGTCCATACCCAGTGGTGTGCTTAAACCGGACCTTCACCATGATTTATTGAAAATCCCAAGCCATTAAAAAATGATTCCCCAGGATCTAAAGTTATTATATTTTAAGTTTTTAGTCACTTACTTATTATTCTTTCCCCAACTGGACTTGTTCAGGACTTTAGGACACGGGCACCTTGACTCAGAAGCATCACACTTACTGAGGAGAGGAGAGTGGGATAAAGTACAGGGGGTGGGTTATAGCTGTGCCTTGCACAGACAGAGCAGAGCTGGGGTCAGGGAAAGGACAGCAATCCCAGAATGCAGAGCAGCACAGTCAGAAGACACTTCCTGTTTGCAGGCTGCCTGATGTTCCATCTTGGATGTTTAAAGGCTCATAACATGCAGTAGATGCAGGTAGGATGATTTTTATTGTGAGCAATCTGTATGTACAGGGTGTGGGAAACATATAAGATAGGCTCTCATTCAGGGTGAAGGTCCGGATTAATGTGAGCAATCTGTATGTACAGGGTGTGGGAAACATATAAGATAGGCTCTTATTTAGGGTGAAGGTCCGCTTTAAGCACCACGCTAACCATACAAATGCAGCACGTGACATCACATCACAGCACGTGACATCACAGCACGTGACATCACAGCAGCTAGCGAGCTGAAAAAAAATAAGAAAAAATAAAAACGTCATTTGATTGGTCCCACATACCATGCTTGAGTCCCAGGTCCCACATGCCATGCTTGAGTCCTAGGTCCCACATGCCATGCTTTAGTCCTAGGTCCCACATGCCATGCTTGAGTCCTGGGTCCCACATGCCATGCTTGAGTCCTGGGTCCCACATACCATGCTTGAGTCCCGGGTCCCACATGTCATGCTTGAGTCCCGGGTCCCACATGCCATGCTTGAGTCCTGGGTCCCACATGCCATGCTTGAGTCCTGGGTCCCACATGCCATGCTTGAGTCCCAGGTCCCACATGCCATGCTTGAGTCCTAGGTCCCACATATCATGCTTGAGTCCTAGGTCCCACATGCCATGCTTGAGTCCTAGGTCCCACATGCCAGGCTTGAGTCCTAGGTTCCACATGCCATGCTTGAGTCCCAGGTCCCACATGCCATGCTTGAGTCCTAGGTCCCACATGCCATGCTTGAGTCCTAGGTCCCACATGCTATGCTTGAGTCCTAGGTCCCGCATGCCATGATTGAGTCCTAGGTCCCACATACCATGCTTGAGTCCTAGGTCCCACATACCATGCTTGAGTCCCAGGTCCCACATACCATGCTTGAGTCCTAGGTCCCACATACCATGCTTGAGTCCCAGGTCCCACATACCATGCTTGAGTCCCTGCTGTATGAACCCCCCCCCCCCCCCCCCGGGGTCACCACATAACCAACCATTCCCCTGCCTTCCATGGTGATGTAAACACTGCTGGCTGCATCCCCAGCATGTCTGCACCCAGCCATTTACATAGACTGGGGTCGGGAGCGCCCTCACATTTAAAGGGAGACTGGGGATGCGGCTGCTTCTGCTCCATTGCCGAGCTCTGTGTCTAAACAGAAAGTTATGCTGGCCATCAATATGCACAGTGTATGGCACCGATTGGACGAGAGCCTGTGCATATGCCACGTGACTGAGAAAAGGTGAGTTTTTATGGGCATTTGGGGGGTTTCACATAGCGGGGCATCCCAAATCCTGGGTTTTGTTCTGCTTTAAGTTGGGGCCCAATTAAATAGATAAATGGCAGGAGAAGGCAGCTTTATCAGGACCCCAGGAATTGGGCACCATGCTGGTATTATGCCTATGACCAGCAGGGGTGGACTGGCTATAGGGGGACCCGGGGCAATGCCCGGTGGGCTGCACTGCTTTGGGGCCAGTTGGGATGGTGCTTTTACATCCACATTCAGTCCCTGCCCCCTTAGTCTCCCTCTCAGCCCCCTGTACCCAGCCCCATTGTACCCACAAGCCAAGGACCCCCAGCCCCTAATGCTATAGCCCTGGCATCGTGGCTGGGGGACCTCAGCAGGGATGTCTCAGGCCAGCTAGGGGCTGGTAAAATGCAGGGCTGGTTTTTGGCCCCAGTCTGCCACGGATGACCAGTATTCAGTTGGAGTGGCTACACAAAGTTCCATCTTCCTAGGGACACAGATGGGATATCAGACTTTTAAAGCACTCCAACCTGATGGTCTTTGAGTCTTTTCCTCAGTGCAATTCAGCACCATATTTAGCTGTGCCAATTAAAAAAATGTAAAGCTAAATATTAATAAAAATACCCTTGGGGCTGAATCAACCCTAATAAGATGGGAGTGGGTGAGGTTGTCACAAACACTACAGGGCTGATCAGCACTGTGAACATTTTTTTCCTCATGTTTTTCTAGGAAAAAAAATGTTATCTTTTTCTCACCGTGTTTTAGCTGCGCACATTTTTAATACATACAATGCCAAGAACGGAAATTCTCACGGTGCTGAATCAGCCCTAAAGTGTTTCTGGTCCTGAATTGTGTATTTCCTCAGGGGTTGCTAGTTCAGTACGGGGCAGAATCGCAGCAGATACAGATTTTCAGTTGTTTCATTTAGTTTTTTCCATTTGATCCCACGCCAGAGGCTTTGGGTCTGTGGGGACGTGTGGAGTCTGATCACTGTTATCACACCAGATCGTGCTGAAGCCATGAAAGAGACAGTTGTCAGCACCACACCCAGGACAGGTTATCAGCCAGGGGCAGACATGGGCCGCGGGCCTCTCCCTGGGAAAACTAATAAAAGTGCACACACAATGTTACTGGATGCTGATTGGGGCGCCAGGGTTGCTGGATGGCCACAAGCATACACACAGTATGTAGGTCCATAGCTCCCAGGTATCCCTAATTTGGAGGGACTGTCCCTCTTTGGAGTCCATGCCCCTCGTTGTTCTCATTTGTCCTTCTTTGGGGTGTACCATACAGATCTGCAGCAATAAATTATTCATTTGCCAATTCAAAGCCTTTAAATTGTTGTAACTGTAACATCCTATCCTCTATCCATCTCTCAATGAGGGGGCGTGGCTCCATTTAACACTAGTCCCTCGTTCCCACCCTGAAAAGTTGGAAGGTATGGAGTGACCTGGTTTGATTACATAAAGTAAGGTCAGGATGCTGAGCTACCGTGTCTCCCCAAAAATAAGAAAGTTCCTATTTTAATTTTGCTCCAAAAGTAGGTGCTAGGGCTTATTTTCAGAGGATGTCCTCTGTCTAGCCGGCTGCCAGCTGGTAAGATGGTGGTGGCAGTACAGTAGCTCCAGTACAGTGCGTGCATAGAGCCGACTGCCAGCAGGGGATCGAGGGGTGGATTCGGCCGTGTGCCCGGCACAGCGGCAGGCTGGGGTAGAGCCAGAAAGATCAAACCTTTCACTCCCGACAGACAATCTTTCCAGTGTGACTTGATATGTCCTCGCCCTCCTTTACAGCTGTGATGTGTCCTCACGCTCCTTTACAGCTGTGATGTGCCCTCACCCTCCTTTACAGCCTTGATTTGTCCTCACCCTCCTTTACAGCCGTGATGTGCCCTCACCCTCCTTTACAGCCGTGATGTGCCCTCACCCTCATTTACAGCCGTGATGTGCCCTCACCCTCCTTTACAGCCGTGATGTGCCCTCACCCTCCTTTACAGCCGTGATGTGCCCTCACCCTCCTTTACAGCTGTGATGTGTCCTCACCCTCCTTTACAGCCGTGATGTGCCCTCACCCTCCTTTACAGCCGTGATGTGCCCTCACCCTCCTTTACAGCCGTGATGTGCCCTCACCCTCCTTTACAGCCGTGATGTGCCCTCGCCCTCCTTTACAGCCGGGATGTGTCCTCGCCCTCCTTTACAGCCGGGATGTGTCCTCGCCCTCCTTTACAGCCGTGATGTGTCCCTGCCCTCCTTTACAGCTGGCATGTGTCCTCGCCCTCCCTTACATCCGTGATGTATCCTCACCCTCCTACACAGCCAAATAACTGATTGGTGGTTGTCTGGTAGCCACCTACTTACTGGAACATCAGATTGAGTCCCTTGTGGCGCTGTGGGTGCATGCTGCTTGGGAACCCTCGCTTTGCCATTCTGGGCGGGGGGTAGTGTAGTCCCCCAGCCGGTCCAGTAGAAAACAGTTCCCTGCATTGAGCTGCCAGAGGCTGTGCTTGGTGGTTTATGTGCAGAGAGTGGCCGCCGATTAACAGCTCTGCTTTGCTAGACTAGACTTTCCGTTCTGCCCTGTGGTGGCTTTGGCTGCAGTCTTGCCCAGGCACTGCGGGCCCCCACTGCCACCCATAGCTTTGTTGCTGGCCCGCGCGGCCCGTCAGACCAAAGACTGAAAAGCCTCCTGGACCAGACCATAACCCAAGGGTCGGTGGAGGCCCTCTATGCAGGGCAAGTGTTGGAGGTCCCAGGGCACGCATCCTTACACACTCCTCATAATGTGGCTGCTGGTTGGATGTAGCAGAGGTCGGTAATGGATGAGTTACAGCAAAGCCCAGAGATACCGAAGCAGGAAACGCTATCACAGGCAATGCATGCAGAGAGCAGCTTGGTTTTATGTGGCCATCGGCCAATCAGAGATTAAAGCCAAAGTTAGCCCTCTAACTTTAACCCTTGGAAGTGACTGCTGAAATGCTGGCCTGCATTGACCAGAAAGGCACAGCCAGAATGTATTCCAGGGAGACAGTGGCGTGCTTAACCACCATGCAAACCATGTAAATGCATGGAGCCCCTACCTGCCAGGGGGCCCCCAGAAGCAGGGTCAGATTGGTGGCAACTTTGTTTAAAAAAATAAATAAATAAATAACAGTACCCGGCAGGCAGGCTGTAGCGAGCGAGGGGGAGTGTGACACAATACAGAGTGTGCACTTATGTGAGCTGGATGCTGCAGAATCAGTGCTCAGCTCTATTCAGTTATGTTGTATGCTGTGACATCACAGCAGCTGACGAGCTGAATGGTTGCATCCCCGCTCACCTCTAGCTGGGGGTGTGCCCGTGTAAGCTAATCACAAATGGCTGCCCCGGGTATGCGTCTAGCTAAAGGTATCGGGAGATTTTTAAGTTGGAGACGTCATATAGAATATTTAATCTGTTACTGTATCCAAAAAAATATTCACATACACAACTACTATACAAAATTTACATTACAATACGTAGCTGGTTTCACAAGGCAGATGCAATTAATCATGTTAGATTCCTTCAATGCGTTTCGTCTTAGCTTCCTCGGGGGGGGGGGGGGGGGGGCTATGATATTTATTGTGTGTGCCTGCACCTTATTTGTTCTTTTTTTTCATTGATTTAGTGATAGACAGTTGCAAAACATGAGATCTAATGCAAGTAGAAGGAGAGGCCCGTGACTTCCAACCCCATAAAGATGATATTCCTGTTCAGAAGCTTTGTTCCGGTGGGGTTTCTTATGGCCAGCATCCCTATGCACCACCAGCCGCCTGCTCTCACATCCCCTTCTGAGGTTGTAGGTGGGGGACATAAAGCACTGCAGACAAGCTACCACCCCAATAGGAGGTGCCAGGCGGTCAAGTCAACAAGCTGCAGGAGTGGGGCATCTTGGGATGACTGCATTGCTGGTAGAAAAGCCCGTGTTGCTGAGAGTAGGATCTTCACCCTCCCTGGGGTGAGTCTGTATTAGTGGTACTACTAGAGAAATGTATTGGGCAGCAATCCCTGGACCCATTTTTTTTTGCCTGTTCGTCGATGGTTCAGCAGCCATCAAGGGGCAGTCATGGCCTAAAGGTAAGAAAGCAGCCTTTGAGGCACCATAATGAGGGCAGCCCATCGCTCACTGCATGGATGGGTTAAAGAGGAACAACACTTGGGAATTTAAATCTCCAGAGTTTTGTGCCTCTCTGCCCCCCCCCCCCCCCAATTTGGGATGCCCTGCTGGGTGTATGCCCATGAATTGGCTAAGAAACTCACTTTCCTCTATTCCCACCACACAGGTACGGGCTGCTCAGCCAATCAGCATGAGCGCGCCACCGGCAGCATCCCTGCTCCATCTGTAACTGTTGGGGTGCTTGCGCTGCCACTCAGAAAAGTCTGGTGTGGATACGCGTATGGTCACGAAGCAGCAGCAAGGGCTTGGAAAAGTGGTAATTGGGAGACTCGGGCTGTTTGTACAGTGGGGCATTCCAATTGGAAAGTTCCTCTTTAAATGCGGAGGAAGAATTGTGGGTGTCTGGTCGCCATTGGTGGGCCCAGGTTGGCAGCTACAGGGAATGGTACCCCGGGCACTTCATTCTACCCCTTCATACATCAGTACAGAGCACCAGAGGCCATGAATGTTGGCCCCAATAGGGCGGAACAAAAACACCAGCAGCTTGTTTCCCCCCAGAATTCTGACTGATGAGCACTGAGCAACAATCAGCTAGGGCTCCTGCCAGACATACAAGGCAATATCGTAATATAGTTTAATGTTGATGAATTATTGATTAATTATATTATATATCTTATAACAACAATATCTTCTCTTTTTGGGGGCCCACTAAGACTTTTGCTATGGGGCTTATCTACGTCCCTGTTTCCAACTTTAAAAGGCTCATCCATGTGGGAGTAAAACGTTAATGCCCCAAAATCAGAGTAACACCCATCTGTCAGCAGCATTTTTGCATCCATAGAATATGTTTAGAGCTCTCTGGGTGGCCGCTGGGGCACTAAGCAATGTTACCAGCGTCAGGAGGACCTAAACTATTCAGTCTTTTCATATCAGATCATTCTATATTGTTTTGGCAATGATGTTTCAGATATTATTAAACTAGATTTCCTTGTGTGTGGCCATTATTAGTGTCCCAGATCTCAGGTATTAATAAAATGGAATCAAGGTTGCACAAGAGGGTCATGTTGAGATCATCATCTGCCTATAGGAAATATAGGGGCAGACTGGTCATAGGGAGACCCAGGCAAATGCCCGGTGGGCCGCACTACATTGCAGCAGTCAGAGCTGTTACCTTTATTAACACTCCCATCCAATCCCAGCTCCCCATCCCCCTCACCCAAGCAACCCCAGCCCATGTCCTCACCCTAATGATATAGCCTCAGTCTTGGAGCACACTGGCTGACTGTCCAGAAAGCAGCAGAGATGCCACTGGCTGGTCATGGGCCGGCCAGGTGCTGGTAAAATCCTGGGCCCCAGTCCGCCACGGGCCCCTGCTTACCGCCAATAAGATCGAGTGACATATCCTTAGCGGTTGATGGAAACCGTGTTTCTCATTTTTAAAGGAAAAGATCCAAACCATAAGGAATGCCCTGCTTAACTGTTCCCTATTGTATTCCAAAAAATCTCTAGGTATTGTTCAGTTTTTAGCTCCTCGTGCACTAGGGATTGAATCATTCCCTCTTCACTTCATGGAAAGTAATGAGGACATTCCTGAATATGCATTGTTCCAATAATTTGATTAGTTCATCTATTTTAAGCGATTAGCATTTGATGGATCTTGCATTTGAATTCCATAATCAATCTGGAGCATAATCAGATAGCTTAAAGAGGAACAACACACAGGAATTTCCCCTGTGTTGTTCCTCTGTGCAAGGGCATCCCAAATTGGGTATATCCCCCCCCAGGTCACCCCATACACTCACCTTCCTTTTGCTTCCATGACGCAGACCCAGGTGAGCGCGTGCTTGCTTTCACTCAGCTCCATCTGGCTCCGCTGGCGGCAAAGCAGCCAAGCGTCAGCGAGGGCTCCTCCCATAGCCTCTATGCGGGGCATTCCAATTTGGGATAACACTTCTCCTCTCCATGAGCTTCTGTGCAGAGGCATCCCAAATTGGCATGCCCCACTGTGTGTATCCCCCTCAGATCACCCCATACACTCACCTTCTTTCCGCTCCCACGACGCAGACTCCGATGAGAGCGAGTGCGCTGATTGGCTGAGCAGTGCGCTCAGCCAATCAGAGCATTCACTTTCATTCGGCTCCCACTTTATTCCAAGTATGTCTCACACCCTGCTTCGGAAGATTAATTACACATGGGTTATAGTCCACTAGATGGCACTTTTCTGCAGAGATGGCAAAAAAAGCCCCTCCCGGTCCATAAATACCTGGGACCTCCCACACATTCCCCAGTATAGTCTCTGCAGAAGGCGACGACAGTCAAGATGATGACTATCTCTCTCCTTTTCAGGTAAGCCGGGTTACACCCGCCCCCAATTGGCCTATTTCCACCCAAACCCCTTTTTTATTAAGTATTTAAGCCTCCCAGCTATGGCTGCAGGGTCCGGGTGAAGGTAGGTAACACCTTAGGGGTGTTTGACTAGGAGCCATGCTCCACCGCAAATCCCCCACCAAGGGGTAGGCGGTCGTCAGGTTCTGGTGATCTTGACTTGGGATGCCCTGTCCATTCTAGCCCTCGCTACATAACCAAATGTAGCCATCGGCTTATCCTTATCCCTAACCTCCTTTTTTTCCCAGTTGGGGGGGGGGGGGGTTGTTCTCCCTTCTTAATTGTCCCCCTCTTTTAGAGTATGTATGTGTGTATGTTTGTGCATGTTTTTAAGCCTTTAACATGTAGAGCTGGCCCCTGCCAGCGCTTGCCTGTTTTAAACTTTTTATTCTTTGGTCATTACTTTCTGCGGCCCGCCGCGCGTTCTCCGACGGCGGCGGGCCGGTGTCTTCATGGCCGGCTCCGCAGCCCTATTGGCTGGGGAGCACGGCCTGTGATCGGTCACTGGCGTGTAGGGGGGGGGCGGGGCCTGGCGCTCTTCGCGCTCTACGGCCCGCCCTTTCTTCTACACTCGGTCGGCTCCCGGCCCTATTGGCTGGGGAGCGCGGCCTGCTATGCTTCCCGCGTTTTGGGAGGGGGCGAGGCCAAGCACTGGGCGCGCTCTGCTGTGGCCCGCCTCCGTTCTCCCTCT
Source organism: Gastrophryne carolinensis (assembly GCA_027917425.1). NCBI lineage: Eukaryota > Metazoa > Chordata > Amphibia > Anura > Microhylidae > Gastrophryne > Gastrophryne carolinensis. Next base: position 103,212,936 of record CM051241.1, read on the forward strand.
CATGCGCTACGCGTGGCCGCCATCTTCCCCGTGTCGTGTGAGTGCCCTGCGGGGCTTATATTGATATGTATATATATTTTTTTTATATACTGTATGTCCCTCTTGTGGGAAGGCTATAGCTGCTGGACGCTGTAGAGCCCTGGGGCAGCATTGGGGCTAATATATTGTTAATCCATGCACATATTAGTGGTAAGGTGCCGTCATTGACGGTAGTTATGTGGCACCAAGGTACCTGGCCTTGGTGCAGTAAAGCTGTATAGTTTCTCCAGCATCAGCATCTAATGGCAGTCTGCTGCTGAAAGGTTAGTATAGCCGAAAGGCTAACCCGGGATGGCTTTACTGGGATGGAGTAAAGCAGGGTGGGACTCCATCCCCCTACCCAGGTCCGGGTTTTGCGGGACGCATAAATAGCATGGGGAGTCAGCTGTGCACTGGCTGTGTCTAGAGCTCACTTGTGGAGTGAGGCTCTGTGTGCCTGGCTGAAAGCTCTTATACAGGCTATTTCATGTGGACCCGAGGTGGATTCGGCTGCAAGTGTGCAAGCTTGGACAAAACTAAGAAAGGCTGTTGCCTGTTTGATGCAATACTGTGGCATTTTTCCTGAAAAGGTGATGTAACCTAAAAAGGATATTTTATGTTATGGACTTTATGTGTGAATAAACGTGGAATTTACTTTGAACTTTTCGCCTCTGAGCCTCTATACTGCTGACATCCTGCTGTCTACCAGAGCTGATTCTCACATTTGGTGTCAGATGTGGGCAAAGCAGTGAGGCCGTTGCTAGGAGCAACCAACGGAAAAGTTTTTGTGCATGTCCTACATTAAGCCTGCCAGGCTGCTACCTGAGACCGCAGACAAAATGGAGGCTGTCGTGAAAGTGCTCATGGAGGCGAATCTGCAGCAGCGCGAGGCCAACAAGCAGCAGCAGGAGACCAACCAGCTGATATTGCAACATGTGATGGCGCTGCAAGCTGCAGGAGTGCCCAAAAGTGTCCCTGATGCCAGGAAAGCTGTTCGCTTGGCGCTTACAAAGATGACCCCTTCGGATGACGTCGAGACCTACCTGGCGGTGTTTGAAAAGGTGGCTGCAAGGGAGAAGTTGCCTTGTGACCAATGGGCTGACGTCATCGCTCCATTTCTGGCATCTGGACCCCAGCAGGTGTTGTTTGATCTTCCAGATGACCAAGCCGCTGACTACCCGACTCTGAAGGGTGAGATACTGGCCAGACTGGGGGTGAATGTGTGGGTTTGGGCTCAGCGGGTGCATCAGTGGAGCTATCAGTCGGCAGAGCCCGCCAGACCCCAGTACTATAAACTGCTGCACCTACTGCAAAAATGGCTGCAGCCAGATTTATTAAGCCCCTCTGCCATGTTGGACCACTTGCTGGCGGACATGTTCTGGAGGGCTTTACCGCACCCTCTCCAGCACTGGGTTGGCCAGATATCCCCCGGCAACGCTCTAGAGATGGTGGACCTAGTGGAGCGATATGAGGCCACCAGGAACTTGCAAGGGGGCTATACGGGGAAGGATTCGGGGAAACCCCGGAGGTCCCCGTCCCAGCCCAGGCGAGTGGTGTCCCCTAAACCCCCTCAGGACCTACCCCCCAAAGTCCCTGCCCCGGTGTTGTGTTGGGGGTGTAAGGAGCCGGACATATCAGAGCCAACTGTCCCCACCAGGGGGACCCCATGGACGTGAAATTTGGTTACTGCCCTTCCATGTATACCAGGAGGCTGTGTGCTGCCGGTGTCCCTGAGCTTGCGGGGCAAAGTCACCTCTGTCGGGTGAAAGTGGGGGATACCCTGGCTGTGGCCCTTTTGGACTCGGGAAGTATGGTTACCCTGGTGAGACCCTCCATGGTACTGCCCGATGAGTACACGGGGCGGAAAACCGGGGTCTTGTGCATATACGGGGACTTAAGAGACTATGCCACAGCACAAGTGATTCTAACCACAGTGTCCGGCAGCTGGAACCACAAAGTCGCCGTCGCCGCTAAACTTCCGTATGAACTTATTGTTGGGAGAGACTTTCCGAGGTTCATGTCACTGTGGACCAAGCTGGGAGTTCCGGAAACCCACGAGGCGGGTGTGTCCCCAATAGTCTGGCCCTATTCAGGGGTGACCACAGAACCTTGGGATCCGGAGTCAGAAGGCACCAAGGTAGGGGTGACCACCACTACGGTGGAAGAGGGGGAGTCAACCCCACTGAGTGTTATGGTTGGAGATGTGGAAGATCTGCCAACAGGTCCAGAATTGGCCGATCTCCATGTTTCCACGGGTAGTTTTGGTACAGCCCAACACCAGGACCCGACTCTATCTCGGGCCTGGGAGAATGTACTTGAGGTGGAAGGTGAGCCACAACAGCCAGGGGCGGAGTTACAGTTTCCTCGCTTTGTGGTTCACCAGGAGATGCTGTACCGAGTAAACAAAGTACGTGAAGAGGTTGTGGAACAATTGGTGGTACCCAATCCTTATCGCAAGCTGGTGTTGGATTTGGCACACCAACAAGTTCTGGGGGGGACACCTAGGCCAGCAGAAAACTCTGAACCGAATTTTACAATGGTTCTACTGGCCCAGTGTGTACAAGGAGGTGGAGAGATATTGTGAGTCCTGCCCAACATGTCAGATGACCAGCCTCATTACCGTGGTCCCCTAGTTCCTCTCCCAGTTATAGAGGTGCCCTTTGAGCGGATTGCCATGGATCTGATGGGTCCAGTGCCCAAATCCGCTAGAGGGCATCAACATATTCTGGTAATCTTGGACTATGCCACGCTGTCCCCCGAGGCCATACCCCTGCGACACACCTCAGCCAAGCTCGTTGCTAAGGAGCTTATGGAAATGTTTTCCCGGGTAGGCCTGCCTAAAGAGGTCCTGACCGATCAAGGTACCCCGTTTATGTCTAAGGTGATGAAAGAGCTCTGTAAGTTGTTGCAGGTGAAACAATTACGGACATCCGTTTACCACCCGCAAACAGACGGCCTGGTAGAAAGGTTTAACCAAACGTTAAAAACCATGTTAAAAACGGGTAGTCGCCAAGGATGGGAAGAATTGGGACTTGCTTCTGCCCTATCTGATGTTTGCAGTGCGAGAGGTGCTCCAGGCCTCTACGGGGTTCTCGCCCTTCGAGCTCGTATATGGTCGGCATCCACGGGGCCTGTTGGATATAGCCAAGAAGACTTGGGAACAGCAACCCACCCCCCACAAAAGTGTGGTAGAGTATGTTACTCAATTACAGGAACGGATAGAGACCGTGTTGCCGCTGGTGAGGGAACATATGGAGGCAGCACAGCGGGCCCAAAGTAGGGTTTATAACCGGCAAGCCAGGGTACGGAACTTTAACCCAGGTGACAGGGTTGTGGTTCTGGTACCCACAGTGGATAGTAAATTTCTGGCTAGGTGGCAGGGTCCCTACGAGGTGATTGGGAAAGTTGGGGAAGTGACTTACAAGGTACATCAGCCCGGGCAGAGAAAGTGTACCATGTAAACCTGCTGAAGCTGTGGAAAGACAGGGAGACCCCTGTGGGTGACAGTCCCCGACCAGGTATGTTAGGGGTGGAGCTTCCCGTCCCTCAGTCTGTTGTTAGAGAAGCGGTAGTTGAGGTGAAAACTGGTGACAACCTCTCCTCTAAACAGACCCAGGAAGCCAGGGAGTTTATTAGCAGAAACACTGATGTGTTTTTAGAACTCCCTGGGCGCACTTCCGTCATCCAACATGACGTTGTCACGGAACCTCAGGCTAAGATCGGGTTAAAGCCCTACCGAGTACCTGAGTCCCGACGACAAGCTATCGCGGAAGAAGTGCAACAAATGCTCAGATTAGATGTAATTGAAGAGTCAAAGAGTGAGTGGGCCAGCCCAAAAGTCTTGATTCCCAAGCCCGATGGTACGTTGCGGTTCTGTAATGATTTCCGCAAACTTAACGAAGTATCTAAGTTTGATGCCTACCCTATGCCCCGAGTAGACGAGCTTATTGAAAAGCTAGGCCAAGACCGGTATTTTTCTGTTTTGGACCTCACAAAAGGGTACTGGCAGGTACCCTTGACTGAGGCTGCCAAAGAGAAAACAGCCTTTATTACACCTGAGGGACTGTTCCAGTATAAGGTATTACCCTTTGGTTTCCATGGCGCTCCCGCTACGTTCCAACGGTTAATGGACATTGTCCTCAGGCCACATCGTTGGTATGCTTCCATAGTACGGAAAGTCACCTGCCCAAAGTCCAAGCCGTAGTGGATTCCCTCAGGAAGGCTGGTTTGACGGCAAACCCCAAAAAGTGTGCCTTGGATTTAGAGGAAACTAGATACCTGGGCTATGTGATTGGGCGAGGAATGGTCAGACCCCAGGTTAACAAAATAGAAGCCATCCGTAGCTGGCCACATCCTACCTCTACCCACCAGGTGAAGTCATTTCTGGGGTTGGTAGGGTATTACATGAGGTTCATTACTAATTTTTCCACCGTAGCGGCACCATTGACAGACCTGTTAAAGGGACGCAAGTCTGTCATGGTGAAATGGAGTGAACAGACCGAAAAATACCATTTTGTGAGTACTCACCTGTAAAATGGATATTATTGGTGTGTCACACACACCCCGCTTCCTTAATTAATGACAGCTGGGTATTCCACCTCCAGGTGGCGTCGTTGCAGAGAGAAGTCTAGAAAACGAGCCCCTCCCGGTCTATATATACCTGGGACCTCCCACTTAATTCCCAGTGTAATTGAAAAGCAGTAAGACAAGGTACCAGGAAAATTAGCGGTAACCCTCAAACAAAATAAAGCTTCACCGTATAGCGGATCCAGGATACCAAAAAGGGCGGGTGAAGCGGGGTGTGTGTGACACACCAATAATATCCATTTTACAGGTGAGTACAAAATGGTATTATTCTTTGTGTGTCACACACACCCCGCTTCCTTAATTAATGACAGCTGGGACATCCAAAAGCAGTGTCCACAAAGGGTGGGTATCCAAAAGGTAAATGAAGCATAAGTCAAACCACTGCAGTCTGCAGAACCTTGTGGCCAAACACAGTATCCGCTGAAGCATGCACGTCAACCTTGTAAAACCTCGAAAAGGTATGAACAGAAGACCAAGTAGCAGCCTTTCAAACTTGTTCAACAGAAGCCTGGTGCTGAAAGGCCCAGGACGCTCCAACAGCACGAGTAGAATGAGCAGTGATACGAAAAGGGGGAACCTTCCCCTTGGCAGAATAGGCCCCAACAACAGCCTGACGAATCCATTTACTAATGGAAGACTTAGCCGGCGCCAAACCCTTCCTAGGCCCACAGGGCACAACGAAAAAGGCATCAGTCTTACGAAAGGGAGACGTAGCACGCAAATAGCACTCAACACAGCGCGCAACGTCCAAACAATGCAACACCCTCTCTTTGTCATTTTTTGGCATGGGACACAAGGAGGGAAGAACAATGTCCTGATTCAGATGAAAGGCAGAAACAACCTTAGGGAGAAAGTCCGGTTTGAAACGAAGAACCACCTTGTCCTGATGCCTCTCAAAATAGGGCGCCTGAATAGACAAGGCCGCCAACTCCGAGACACGTCTAACAGAAGTGATAGCCACTAGAAAGGCAACCTTCTGAGTCAAGGTAGAAAGAGCGATATCCGTCAAGGGCTCAAAAGGCGGAGCCTGAAGAGCAGAAAGTACCAAGTTCAAGTCCCAAACAGGGAGCAAAGGCTTCCTGGGAGGCCGCACATGCGTAACCCCTTGGAAAAAGGTCTTGACCAAAGGATGAAGCGCAAAAGCCTTCTGAAAAAAGATCGCCAAAGCCGAAACCTGCCCCTTCAAGGTACTCAGCTGGAGACCAGAATCCAGCACTGATTGAAGAAAATCCAAAACCCTGGACACAGAGAAGACTCTACAGGGCAAAGACCTAGCCTCACACGAATCGATGTAGGCCCTCCAAGTCCTGTAATAGATGGTAGAAGAAGACCTCTTCCGAGCACAAATAAGAGTCTTAATAACAGAATCAGAAAGACCCTCCTCCTTCAAGGTGGAGGTCTCAGCAGCCAAGCCGTCAAAGCCAGCGTTGTTAAATTGGGGTAACGCAGCCGACCTTGACTGAGAAGATCTGGCCGCAGAGGCAGATCGAACTGGTCCACCGCCATCCGAACGATGTCCGCGAACCACATCCTTCTTGGCCACCTTGGAGCCACGAGAATGGCGGACACCCCTTCCAGAATCAACTTTCTTAAAACCTTTCCGAGCATGGGAATCGGGGGAAACAGGTACAGGAACCCCATTTCCCCCCAGCCCAGAGACATGGCATCCACCGCCAGAGCCAGAGGGTCCTGGGACAGCGACACAAAGGTCGGAAGCTTGTAATTGTGACGAGAAGCAAACAGGTCCACCTCCAGTGTTCCCCACCGGAGACACAGGGACTGAAAAACCTGAGGATGGAGGGACCATTCCCCCAGACGGGAAGAGCTTCTGCTCATAAGATCCGCCTCCTTGTTTTCCACCCCCGGAATGTAGACTGCCAACAGGCATGGGACATGGGCCTCCGCCCAGGTCAGGATCAGGGACACCTCTCTGAGAGCACCCAGACTGCGAGTCCCTCCCTGATGATTGATGTAGGCAACCGCAGTCCGGTTGTCCGAACGAACCTGAACTGGAAGGCCCTGGACATGTTGGGTTAGATGAAAAAGAACCAGATGGATGGCTCTCAGCTCCAGAACATTGATGGGCAAATGGGCCTCTCGAGGTTCCCACCTCCCCTGGAACTGAAGATCCTTCCAGAAACCCCCCCAACCCGAAAGGCTGGCATCCATGGTGACAGTCTCCCAGAGAGGAGTCAGAAAAGACCTGCCCCTCGAGAGATTGGTCGAAACCAACCACCACTGAAGAGACTGCCGGACCCGGAGAGACATCCGGAAGGGCCGGTCCATAGACGTTGGTAGACGGTCCCAAGACGCCAACAGGTGAAGCTGAAGCGTCCGAGTGTAAACTGAGCAAAGGGAACTGCCTCGAAGGAGGCTACCATCAATCCCACCAGCCTCATCCCCAGACGGATGGACGGTCGAGGATTGGAAAGAAGGAGCCGAACCAATTCCTGAATCAGAAGAATTTTGGACTGAGGCAGAAATACACTGTGCTGACAAGAGTCCAGCGTCATTCCCAAGAAGGACACCACCCTGGCTGGAGCGAGAGAGGACTTGGGATAATTGATGACCCAACCGAAGGTTTCCAGAGTGGACACCACCGTTCTGGTGTCCGTCTCCGATTGATTGATTGAAGGAAGGAGCCATGATGAGAAGGTCGTCCAGATAAGGCAATATCCGAATGCCTTGAGCTCTGAGAAGGGCCATCACCCCCGCCAACACCTTGGTGAAGACTCTTGGAGCCGAGGTAAGGCCAAATGGAAGAGCCACGAATTGAAAATGTAGATCTTCCACCACGAACCTGAGAAAGCGTTGATGAGCCGGACAGATGGGAATATGAAGGTAAGCGTCCTTGATGTCTATGGACGTCATGAAATCCCCCTGCCGAAGGGAGTTGATGGCAGATCTCAGAGTTTCCATGCGGAACTTCCGTGGACGGATGAACCTGTTGAGGAACTTCAGGTCCGGGATGGGACGGACCGACCCGTCTTTTTTTGGGTACCGTGAAGAGATTGGAGTAGAACCCGAGACCCACTTCCGCTGACGGGTAGGATGACCTCCAGCTTCAGAAGATCCCTCACGGAGGCCAGGAGACTTTGTGCGGCCGAAAGATCGGTAGGCAACCGAGACCTGAAGAACCTTGAGGGCGGGCGAGACTCGAACTCCAGCTTGTAACCAGCCGACAATACCTCCCGGATCCATCTGTCCGGGACCGCCTGGTCCCAAATCTGGGAGAAGCGTCGCAACCGTCCCTCCACCCGGCAGGGTGAGGGCACCCCTTCATTGCTGCGCGGGCTTGGCAGCGGGCTTGGGTTTGGTGCCCCAAGAGTGACTGGGGCGGCCACGGCCTCTCCCCCGGTTCCAACCCACTCCCCTGGTGGGAAGGGAGACTCCTCTGCCCGTCCTAGCTCCCCAAAAGGAGGGACTAAAAGAAGCCACTCCCCGAAAGGAACGACGCGGCTTCTTGCGTTGAGGCAACTTACCCCCTTTGGTGACTGAATCCAGCTTGTCACCAAACAGGCGCAACCCCAAGAAAGGGAGAGCAGTAAGGGATCTCTTAGCACCAACATCCGCCGTCCACTGACGTAACCACACTGACCGACGAATAGCCACCAACAGGGCTGAAGTCCTACCACACATGGCAATCACATCATCCTGAGCTGTCAGGACAAAGGAAACGAAGGACTCACACTGCTGAAGAGAAGCAAACTCCTCGCAGGAGGGATCAAGATCAGTGTACAGATTTCTAATGATGGATCTGATAGCCATCAATGCAATAGAGGAGGCACAGACCAGCCGCAGGGCCGAACCAACGCTGATGAAAGCATGTCGAGACAGCTGATCAATACGACGATCCTCACCATCCTTAATAGTAGTGGTATCCGGGGAGTGCAGTACAGACGTGTTTGAAAGCCCCAAAACTGGAGCATCGACATCAGGAGGAACAGACTAGAGCTTAACCAAATCCTCCACAAAGGGATAACGCTTATCCCAGCTAGGAGGAACACCAACAAGACGCGTAGGCTGTTCCCATTCCTTAAGCACAACCCTCTCAAAATGTTGCTGCCTGGGGAACACCAAGCGCGGTTTGGGCAAATCAAATAACTCGCCCTTCGGCGGAGGAGCCGCCGTCGGCGGTTCCAGAGACAAAACCTCAAAAATCTTGGACAGGATAGAGGGAGTATCAGGAAACACCCCCGAAGCCGGGTCTCCAGAGGCATCAGACAACTGCTGGGCCTCAGGTTCGTCAGATTCGTCAAGTAGCTCCCCTTCCTCAGACGGGGGACCATCAGACCAATCCAAGATTTCCGCCACATCCTCAGCCAGAGCAGGGGGCGGGGAAACAATGTGTTTTCGCTTAGCCGTAGCCTTCTGAGCTACCGCCACGGAAAGCATCTTCTCGAGAATGGCCACACGGGCGCACAACTCGGACTGCGAATCCCCACCCGTGACAACGTCACACGGGGTCCGGAAGAGGTGTGGAGGAGTAGGAGATGACTGAGGTTGCGAAGAACTAGCAGCCGGAATGCCAGTCTGACTCGCAATATTCTGCCAGGCGCAAGGCACGCACAATATGACGTCATCACCTGGGAGCGGAGCCCCACAACCCCCACACTGCCTGGATTGCCCCGAAGAGCTGTTTCCAGTATCTTTGGAAGCCTCCATATGGTGAATTTTTTTGGTATTTGCAACTACCCAGGGATTTATGCTTATAAGCGACCCTGGATGCCCCTTAATAATTAAAGTCCCGGGAGTGGGAGGATTTTAAGATTGAATAAGGAACCCAATATAAGCGAAATAGAGCCCAGGTATATCAGACCGGGAGACCCAAGATGCAAGGGTATCCCTGATCTGAAAGAAAAGAAAAAAACTAAATTCAGTTTTGACAAGAAAAAAAACACATCAGATAACACATACATAAGTATAGATATAAATACAGAGAAGGACCACAAGACCCCGACGCAAGGCACATGCGCAGTGGGATAGGCCCGATAAGGTCCCCCTGGATATTACATAGAGGAGCAGGTGGCCCCCTAACAAAGACCCCATAATTAAGAGAGGTCAAAGGCAAGGGCCAGCATGTTCCAGAAGCCCGGTCCCACGGTCCCCTGGTGGGGTTAAATAAGTAAACCCCCACACATACATACAACGGAAGCGCACAAAGAGAAACGGTCACCTGAAGAACCGAGACGCAGCGGAGGAGTCCAGCGGAGCTGAAGAGGGAGCCGTTATGTGCAGCGCTGAGGTCAAATGAAGGGCGGGCCAGCAGAATGAGCGCGAAGTGCTCTGGCCCCGCCCCCCGCCAACGCACTGGCCCAGCACGGACCGCAGCGGAGCGCAGCCCCGCCCTCCTTCCCCGATCACCTCAGACGGGGAAATGGCGGCGCGGCCACCTACAGTGAAGATACACACACACACAAATAAAACAACCATATGAAAACCGCATCCACACTAAAACATATACGGCCCGGGGAGAACACCCCAGACACACACACACCGCACCAATAAACAAGTCCAGTCACAATAAAGAGTAATTTTTTACCACATGAAATGACCCATTACACACCCCCCCCCCCCAGCGAAGGGAGCAGGGTACTAACTAGCGGGGGAAAGGAGGCTAAGAAAATACATCGGGACGGGGCATCCCAAATCTGGTTCACCAGCCGGATAGCCGCACTGCCCCACAAGTGGGGACTCACGGAGGAGATAAGCTCCTAGGCACCAAGGTGCCATCTACCATTACCCAGCTTAGCAGCCTAGGCTGGGAGGCTTCCAGTATGTACATCTATAATCACAAAAAATGGGCTGGGTAGCAATAGACCATGGGGGGGGGGGGGGGGGTGCCGGGGTGTTACCCCGGCTACCTGCAAGCAGGAGACTTCTTTCTTCTGTCTTGACACCATCGCAGAGAGAAAACACTGGGAATTAAGTGGGAGGTCCCAGGTATATATAGACCGGGGGGGGGGGGGGGGCTCGTTTTCTAGACTTCTCTCTGCAACGACGCCACCTGGAGGTGGAATACCCAGCTGTCATTAATTAAGGAAGCGGGGTGTGTGTGACACACAAAGAATAAGCATTCTCCGCTTTGAAGTCTGCCCTGTGTGGGGTCTCCGGTGTTGGTGACGCCCGACTTCAAAAGGGAGTTCATAGTGCAGACCGATGCCTCCAAAGTAGGTCTCGGTGCTGTACTATCTCAGGAAGTCAATGGGGAGGAGCACCCGTTGTCTACGTGAGTCGCAAGCTGACACCCGCGGAGAACCGGTATAGTGTAGTGGAGAGAGTGTTTGGCCATTAAGTGGGCCCTTGAGTCTCTTTGCTACTACTTGCTGGGGAGAAGGTTCCGTTTGATTACGGACCATTCTCCCCTCAAGTGGATGTGCCAGGCTAAGGACAGGAATGCCAGGGTCACCCGGTGGTTCCTGTCCTTACAAAATTTCAAGTTCACAGTAGAGCACAGAGCGGGACGGATGTTGGGTAATGCGGATGCCCTGTCCCGGGCCCATTGTTTGGCATGTGTCCACCCCCTCAGGGTTGAACAAAGGGGGGGGGGGGGGGGGGGTATGTGGTAAGGTGGTATGTGGCACCAAGGTACTTGGCCTTGGTGCAGTAAAGCTGTATAGTTTCTCCAGCATAAGCTGCTAATGGCAGTCTGCTGCTGAAAGGTTTGTATAGCCGAAAGGCTAACCCGGGATGGCTTTACTGGGATGGAGTAGAGCAGGGTGGGACTCCATCCCCCTACCCAGGTCCGGGTTTTGCGGGCCGCATAAATAGCCTGGAGAGTCAGCTGTGCACTGGCTGTGTCTAGAGCTCACTTGTGGAGTGAGGCTCTGTGTGCCTGGCTGGAAGCTCTTATACAGGCTATTTCATGTGGACCCGAGGAGGATTCGGCTGCAAGTGTGCAAGCTTGGACAAACCTAAGAAAGGCCTTTGCCTGTTTGATACAATACTGTGGCATTTTTCCTGAAAAGGTGATGTAACCTAAAAAGGATATTTTATGTTATGGACTTTATGTGTGAATAAACACAGAATTTACTTTGAACTTTTCGCCTCTGAGCCTCTATACTGCTCCTAGGGGGACACCTAGGCCAGCAGAAAACTCTGAACCAAATTTTACAATGGTTCTACTGGCCCAGTGTGTACAAGGAGGTGGAGAGATATTGTGAGTCCTGCCCAACATGTCAGATGACCAGCCCCCAGCCTCATTACCGTGGTCCCCTAGTTCCTCTCCCAGTTATAGAGGTGCCCTTTGAGCGGATTGCCATGGATCTGGTGGGTCCAGTGCCAAAATCCGCTAGAGGGAATCAAGATATTCTGGTAATCTTGGACTATGCCACACGGTACCCCGAGGCCATACCCCTGCGACACACCTCAGCCAAGCTCGTTGCTAAGGAGCTTATGGAAAACTCTGAACCAAATTTTACAATGGTTCTACTGGCCCAGTGTGTACAAGGAGGTGGAGAGATATTGTGAGTCCTGCCCAACATGTCAGATGACCAGCCCCCAGCCTCATTACCGTGGTCCCCTAGTTCCTCTCCCAGTTCTAGAGGTGCCCTTTGAGCGGATTGCCATGGATCTGGTGGGTCCGGTGCCAAAATCCGCTAGAGGGAATCAAGATATTCTGGTAATCTTGGACTATGTCACGCGGTACCCCGAGGCCATACCCCTGCGACACACCTCAGCCAAGCTCGTTGCTAAGGAGCTTATGGAAATGTTTTCCCGGGTAGGCCTGCCTAAAGAGGTCCTGACCGATCAAGGTACCCCGTTTTATGTCTAAAGGTGATGAAAGAGCTCTGTAAATTGTTGCAGGTGAAACAATTGCGTGAAACAGTTGGTGTGCATGTTTTCTAAATGGGGCCCCCTCTTGTGTCTTTCAGATGGGACATCCCAAAATTAGGGGTTTCTCCCGGTTCTCTGGCCCTTGCTCAAATTTAGGGGTTCCTTGGTTTTCTTGGCCTTAGTTAAATTCCTCCCACTAACGGACTTTAAGGGGCATCCCGGGTGGCTCTATATTCCCATTGGTCATTGCGACTGCCTTAAAATCACCATATGGAGGCTTCCCAGTATACTGTGCTTGGGGTCCCTTCGGGGCAATCCCGGCTGTGTTTGATATGTGGGGCATCCCTTGTGGGGGACAATGTGCAGATTTGCGTACCATGTGCACAGCAGGCGATTGCGAGGCAATCTGGGCCCCTTGTGGCCGGATCAGCCCCGCTGGCCTCATCCCCTACACCCCCACGCCTGGTCATGACCCATAGTGACATTAACACTAGTGGGGAGTCGCAATCCGATGCGTGCGCTAGACTGGCCAACATTGAGAAAATGATTGCTAGCTCTGCGGCCAGGAAGGCCCCAGCTAAGATACGGCACTTGGCGCCCGCAGCGCCGGCCTGTGATTATGCTGATTTGGAACCATTTGACTGGTCTGATTGTTCCCCGCTCGAGGAAGGGGAACTTTTCCCAGACTCTGACTCATCTGAGGATCGGCAGTACCCCGGCGCTGATGCCGGTCCAGAGCGCAGGGATACTGTCGACACCCATAGGCTCCTTACTCAAATTTTTGAGGTACTTGCCATTTCACCTCCTGCGGAGGCCCCTCCACAACGGGGGGAATTTTTTGGGACCGCCAAACCCCATTTGGAGTTCCCGGATCAGAAGCACTTTAACAATCTGATCCTTAAGGAATGGGAAAAGCCTAGCCGGCTCCCTGGTATTCCTCAGGGGTGGGATAGGAAGTATCCCTTTCCTGTTGATGTGGTTAAACGCTGGTCGACACCCCCAGAGGTCAACGCGCCCATCCTGGGTTTGTCCAATACTTCTCTCGTGCATACCCCGGATTCCACTACCTTGAAGGATAGTGAGGACCGACGTCTCGATCAATTGGCTTCACATGCCTTTGCTTGTGCGGGTTCGGCCTTGCGTCTGGTTTGTGCTTCTGCGCTCACGGCCGTGGCTACTAGAGCTCTGATTAGGAGCCTTTTGGATGGTTCCCAATTGGATCCTTGCAGTGAGGAGTTTACAGCCTTGACTCATTGTGAGATGTTCATTGCTTTTATCTTATCAGCCTTGGATGATACTATCCGTATGTGTAGCAGGACCTCGGCATTGCAGGTTGCTATACGCCGGTCGGTCTGGTTGCGCCAGTGGGCGGCCGATAATGCTGCTAAGAAGGCGTTCACAGGACTTCCCTTCGTGGGTCTGCGCCTGTTTGGTGATCGTTTAGACTCTGTTGCCAAAGGGGGTAAGTTACCTCAACGCAAGAAGCAGCGTCTGCCCTTTCGGGGCTCGGGCTCATTCAACCCCTCCTTTTGTGACACTCGGTCAGGCAGGGGAACGTATTTCACTGCATTCTGAGGAGATTCCTGGGGCAGGGGCAGAGGACGTGCCCGACCCGGGACTTCCTGGGGTACTAAACCCAAATCCGTTGCCAAGCCCGCTCAGCAATGAAGGGGCACCCTCACCCTTGCGGGTGGGGGGACGGCTGCGGCTCTTTGCTCAGGTCTGGTCAGGTCACAGACGTCTGGTCAGGTCACAGACGTCTGGATCCGGGAGGTAATCTCCTCCGGGTACAAGCTGGAGTTTGCATGCCGGCCTCCTCCCAGATTCCTCAGGTCCCGGGTTCCGTCTGACCCAGGGCCTTTTTCTGGCGGTGCAAAACCTTTGGGATATGGGGGTAGTTTGGCCGGTTCCCCCCACAGAGAGAGGTCTGGGTTACTATTCCAACCTCTTTAGGGTGCCCAAAAAAAGATGGTTCCATAAGACCTCAAAAACTCTCAACCGGTTCATCAGATCCAAAAAATTTTGCATGGAGACTCTGCGCTCTGCTGTCGACTCACTGCGTCCGGGGGACTTTATGACCTAAATAGATATCAAGGACGCTTACCTTCATGTGCCGGTCTTCCCGGGACACCAAAGGTTCCTCAGGTTCGTGGTAGACAACCAGCACTTCCAGTTTGTGGCTCTTCCCTTCGGGCTGACTTCGGCGCCCAGGGTGTTCACCAAGGTTTTGGTGGGCGTGATGGCCCTTCTCAGAGTCCGGGGCATTTGTATCTTGCCTTACCTGGACCACCTTCTCATTACGTCATCCTCTCTCCACCAGGCGGAGCTGGACACCAGAGCGGTGGTGACGACACTGGAGAGGTTCGGGTGGGTAATTGTCAAGCCTCCTGGCTACAATCATGGGGAGAGCTGAGCTGAGCTCCAGGTATGGGGCGAAGTGAAGCAGAAAAAACTCCAAGAGCAAATAAAAAGTCTGAGCAGAGTCCAAGGGTGAATCCGGGGTCAGAGGCAGGCAGAAAACAGGCAAGTCCATAAGCAATCCGCGTCAAAAATCAGGTTATCCGTCAGTATATAAATCCAGGAATCAGGGAAACAAGGTCCAGGAAGTAAGCTGATAACACAGCATTGGCTGTAGGCCAGCTGTCCTCTTAAATAGGGCTATCAATCAGCACAGGGAGGGATGTGCCAGAGTCTGGTGAAGTCACTTCCTGTCCATTCAAACTCAGGACACCAGGAAGTGAAATCAAGTCCAAGAGCTTACACTCTAGGCCTTGTGCACTTCCAATGGGCTGAACAGCAGGTGTCACTGTGGAGCATGCGACAGAAGAAGAGCCTGCTCTGTTAAAACCATGCAGCCGAGCATGTCTGCTGCTGCATGCAGTCCGTGGTATGGCGCGCTCACGATGCCTTAAAGGGTAGGAAAGGCGAGGAGACTGACAGTAATCAATTACCCCAAGTCCTCTCTATCCCCGTCAAGGGTGGTTTCGTTCCTGGGCATGACTCTGGATACCATTCAGACCAGGGTGTCCCTACCCCAGCCGAAGGTGGATGTTCTTCAGGCTCTTATTCGTTTTCTTCTATCCAGCCCTCGGCCGTCCATCAGGCAATGCATGAGGCTGGTAGGTTTGATGGTGGCTTGCTTCGCGGCAGTGCCATTTGCTCAGTTTCACATGAGACCCCTTCAGCTCCATCTTCTATCGGTTTGGGACAAATGTCCTCTGTCTCTGGATCAGACTTGTGTTCTGTCCCCTCTTGTCCGGCGGTCCTTCCAGTGGTGGATGGACCAGAGGAATCTCTTGGAGGGCAGGTCCTTTCTTGTGCCCTGTTGGGAGACGGTCACCACGGATGCCAGTCTGTCAGGTTGGGAAGGCTTCTGGAGGGAACATCAGTTCCAGGGGCTGTGGGGTCCTCAGGAGGCCCATATCCCCATCAACATTCTGGAGCTGAGGGCGGTTCGGTTGGTGCTGTCGCACCTGACACATCACCTTCAGGGCTTACCAGTTCTGGTTCGCTCCGACAATCGGACAGCGGTCGCTTACATCAATCACCAAGGAGGGACTCGCAGGAGTTCCCTCCGGGAAGTGTCTCTGATTCTTGCTTGGGCCGAGAGCAATGTTCCGTGCATCTCGGCAGTCTACATTCCAGGGGTGGAGAACCTGGAAGCGGACTTCCTGAGCAGGGGGACCTCTCACCGGGGGGAATGGTCCCTCGGCAACAAGGTATTTCTATCCCTCTGTCGCAGGTGGGGGAGGCCGGAGGTGGATCTGTTTGCCTCTCATCACAATCATAAGCTTCCGGCATTTGTGTCTCTGTCCCAGGACCCTCTGGCTCTGGCAGTGGATACCATGTCTCTGTCCTGCCGGGAGCTTGGTCTCCTGTATCGGTTTTCCCATGGTGGGTAAGGTGGTACGCAAGCTGGCTCAAGAGGGTGTGCCAGCAATCTTGGTGGCCCCACGGTGGCCAAGACAGGTGTGGTTCGCAGACGTCGTGCGGCTGGCGGTCGATCAATTCAGGCTGCCTCTGGTTCCGGATCTGATCACACAAGGTCAGCTTTGTTACCCCAATTTACAAACGCTGGCTTTGATGGCGTGGCTGCTGAAACCTTCATCTTAAAGGAAAAGGGTTTGTCTGAAGCCATTGTCCAGACTCTCGTCAGGGCTAGGAAGAGATCTTCCTCTAATATCTACTACAGGACCTGGCGAACCTACATTGATTGGTGTGAGGCTAGGGCCTTTCCTTGTCGGGTGTTTTCCATTCCTCAGATTTTGGAGTTTGTTCAGCATGGTCTGTGTCATGCTCTGGGTACTGCAACAATCCACTTAGGTAACTCCAGCCCTCTCGGTAAGACCTCAACCCCCAATCTCCGCAGCCAGCTTCACCTATAGGAGCCCCCGCTTGCCGGGACGCAGAACACGCCTGTCCGGGATCGGTTGCCCCCAGGACTTCAATGGCTCAAAGATTGGAGTCTTACTGTTCAGAGGTCTGGAGAACCCTTGGCTGGAAGTGGTATTGAGTAGCCCAATAGCTGAGCGATTGACGGAAGTCCAAGAACAGACTGGAGGTTGGCAACGGGAGGTCCGAGATGGCAGCAGTACAAAGGAGTAGGCAGTTCGTGGTCTAGGTTCGGGGCGATGGTCGGCAACAGGAACACAGATCGGGGATGGTCAAAAACAGGCGAAGGTCGGCAACAGGAACACAGATCGGGGATGGTCAAACACAGGCGAAGGTCGGCAACAGGAACACAGATCGGGGATGGTCAAACACAGGCGAAGGTCGGCAACAGGAACACAGATCGAGGATGGTCAAAAACAGACGAAGGTCGGCAACAGGAACAACAATGATTCACAGGAGGCTAGCAAAAACCTAGGATCAAGGCGCTATAACAGGCACTGGGCAACTGAAGGGGGAAACTTTATATAGGGACAGACAAGAAGGGTAGGTGTATGTGATTGGAGTACACAGGATCACAGTACTGATTGGGAGAGCAAGGAGTGCCCACCCCATCTATGGACTCATTGGCCCAGACAAGGAGGGGGGGCGTAAGCCCCACAGAACCTAGGGCTCATTGGCCCCCTTAATCCGAACCAGGGGGCGTGCCGATGCCCCCTGGCTAATCTACAGCCTCCGGCGGGTGCGCTGAGCACAGCGCCGCCGGAGGGAAAACACATCTCGGGCACCGGGCCCGGGAACTGATGACGCGCGCGCGAGGAGGGAGAGAGGCCGTGCTCGGCGCCGCCTGAGCAGACGCCGCACGGCGCCGCCGCCGGGCCGGAGCTGCTGGGGCCGGCCGGCCGGCGACAACGCTGGACCGGGCCCAGGTAAGTGCCGATTAGTGACAGTCTGGACATGGGTTTTCAACTTAGCACCCTTAAGGGGCATGTGTCCGCTCTGGCAGTTTTCTTTCAGAGATCTTTCGCTCTTCATCCTTTGGTTAGGACCTTTTTTCAGGGGGTCACTCATGTGCGCCCTCCTCGCAAACCCATTTTGCCTGTTTGGGATTTAAATTTGGTGTTGTCTGCCCCTCAGGGTCCTCCTTTTGAACCAGTGCAGGATGCTGCACTATCCATTCTCACCTTAAAAGTTGCCTTTTTGGTGGCTATCACCTCTGTTCGATGTGTTTCTGAGTTGGCGGCTCTGTCTATTCAGGCCCCCGACTTTGAGAGACATCAGGACAAGGTGGTTTTCCGCTTTAAACCAGACTTCCTGCCAAAGGTTGTCTCTGCTTTTCACCTCAATCTGGACATTGTGCTTCTCTCATTGTGTCCTAAACCTAGCAATGACAAGGAGAGGGCTTTGCACTCTCTGGATGTCGTTAGATGTGTAAAGTACTATCTGGTGGCTACTTCACCATTCCGGAAGACGGACGCCTTTTTATGGTGCCCTCCGGGCCCAAGAAGGGTTTGGCGCCCGTCAAGTCTACCATTAGTAAATGGATTCGTCAGGCCGTTATTAGGGCCTACTCTGCCAAGGGGAGGGATCCCCCTTTCCGGATCACTGCTCCTTCTACTCGTGCTGTTGGGGCTTCCTGAGCGTTTCAGCACCAGGCCTCTGTTGAACAAGTTTGTAAGGCTGCTACTTGGTCTTCTGTTCATACTTTTTCCAAGTTTTATAAGGTTAATGTGTGGGCCTCAGCGGATGCTGTTTTTGGCCGCAAAGTTCTGCAAGCTGCAGTGGTTTAATTCGTGCACTATTGCCTGTTGGAATCCCCACCCTTTTTTGGACACTGCTATTGGATGTCCCACGTGTAATTAATCTTCCGAAGCAGGGTGTGAAACATACTTGGAATAATACCATTTTGTGATGACTCACCTGTAAAATGGGTATTATAAGTATGTCTCACACCCTGCTTCGTCCCACCCTGAGTTGTATCTTGGATCCTCTATATGGTGAAACTTTTTTTTCTTGGATTTTATTGGCTATTCATGGTCCCCTTACTGCTTTCATATACTGGGGAATGTGTGGGAGGTCCCAGGTATTTATGTACCGGGAGGGGCTTCTTTTTTTGCCATCTCTGCAGAAAAGCGCCATCTAGTGGACTATAACCCACGTGTAATTAATCTTCCGAAGCAGGGTGTGAGACATACTTATAATACCCATTTTACAGGTGAGTAATCACAAAATTGTATTTTTCCTTCAGAATTCTAGCCTCGCTTCCAAACCTAGTAAGATATTACTATTACTCCTTAAGGAGGCCACAGGTCCTTCTTGGGATCCTCTACAGTTCGCTTACAGAGCAAACAGATCAGCTGAGGATGCGGTCAATCTGGCGATCAAGTTCACGCTGGATCACGTTGATCGTCCCAAGTCCTATGCTAGGCTGCTATTCGTGGACTTCTCTTCGGCTTTCAACACCATCGACCCACACATTCTCCAAGAGAAGCTGCTATCCTTGGGCATCCCTCTAAACATATCAAACTGGGTTTTCAGTTTTCTAACAGGCAGGTCCCAAAAGGTCAAACTAGGACCCTTCATTTCATCATCCAGGATTACAAACATGGGTGCTCCTCAGGGTTGCGTCTTGTCTCCGCTACTCTTCTCACTCTACACTAATGACTTCATCTCCTCGGATCCGTCAGTAAAGATCATCAAATATGCTGACGACACCACCTTAGTCGGCCTCATCAGTGACAATGATGAGTCTAGCTATAGGGCCCAAGTTGATGCTCTTGACTGTTGGAGCAAAGCTAACAATCTTATTCTGAACACACAAAAAACAGTTGAACTTATTATTGACTTTAGGCGATCCCACCAATCTCACCACCCCATTCTGATTGGTGAGGAGGCCGTCAAGATTGTTACCAGTGCCAAATTTCTTGGTACTCACATCACGCAGGACCTGAAGTGGAGCTTGCAAGCGTCTGCCATCCTAAAGAAGGCCCAACAGAGGCTATTCTTCCTCAGGCAGCTGCTAAAATTTGGATTGTCCAAAAATATCTTGAAGGCATTTTACAACGAGGCCATTGGATCAATCCTTACCAGCTCTTGCACAGTGTGGTACAGTGGAGCGTCTACAAAAGACAAGCAAAGGCTGAGAAGAATTACCAAGATCGCGGAGAGGTTGATTGGATCCCCCCTACCTTCCTTGGATGACCAACACATGTGTAGAATCTCCTCAAGGGCAAAGAAGATCTATGGCGACGTGACGCATCCGGGTCATCACTTCTTCAGACTCCTACCTTCAGGCCGCAGATTTAAGGCTCATGCTACCAAAACCTCTAGACACAGGAACAGTTTTTTTCCACACGCTGTCATGGCGATGAATAATCTCAAAGCATGAGAGTCAATTTATTAAATCCTGGCCTGCATCACGAACTTGTGAGTCAATTCCGATACC
Source organism: Gastrophryne carolinensis (assembly GCA_027917425.1). Taxonomy (NCBI): domain Eukaryota; kingdom Metazoa; phylum Chordata; class Amphibia; order Anura; family Microhylidae; genus Gastrophryne; species Gastrophryne carolinensis. The sequence goes on from CM051241.1 coordinate 103,233,151, forward strand.
TGAACTGCATCATTATTCCTTTACTTGTTTGTTTTTTAAGCAATTGTTATAGCTCTCATGGAGTTTCTCCTTACCAAAAAAGCATTCCTTGTCTGTACACTGTACTTACTTGGCGGTTCAATAAAGTATTGAAGTATTGAAGTATTGAAGTATATTAATAGGACACCCCTCAGTTATCGGTAATCCCTTGTAATCCCCTTTGAGGTAAACTTCCTGTTTGTGATAACGAGGTGGGGGACTAAATTTCCATAATAGTGTTGCAAGCAGAAATTAAAATTACGGTCTAATCCTTTCTCAATCTAGTAATTTTGTTTGGAGTTGGGCTTTAAAGAGGGGACTCTATTGTTTAAGGATCCTAGGCAAAGGATCTCTCTTCATTCACCCGTTTACTTGACCACAGCATAACAAATCATATTGAAATTAAAACATCTGAAATTTATTTCACTCTATTAAAAAACATTTTTTTTTCCATTTACACATAGACTACAATCCCATAAAAAGGGCAATTTTACACATAGCAAGACAGTATAATATGTACTTAAATATCCATAATAGTGTCGCAAGCAGAAATTAAGATTATGGCCTAATCCTTTCTCAATCTAGTAATTTTGTTTGGAGTTGGGCTTTAAAGAGGGGCCTATTCCCAAATGGCCCACAGAACCATCCTATATCTACCTCCTGTCCACTGGCTGGCCTCTAAGAATGCTCAGCTTTGGACATGAGTACTTATACTTCCATGTTCCTCGGGCCACCCATCACAGCTGGTGACCAACAGGACATATAGCGGACAGGCATCTGAAATCAGAATGCCAGGGATGCAGAGAGCCACTGTGGGAATTTTGAGTGGAATCCCACTTTAAAGCAGACCTATACACAGGTTCTGCTGAGGGGAAGCCAACAGTGTAGGACATTTTATTGTTTGCAGCAGTGCCACAGTTCTGGAATTTTAGTTTCAGTGCAACGGGGGACCAGAAGCTGCAGAAGCCAGCACCTCCTATTAGAAGAGGTGCAAATTGCTTTAATGTGTGATGTGTCCCCTAGCATAGAATAGGTGAGTAAAGGACAAGGTAAGTATGGCTGTGAGGCTGGAAGGCATTGAATGGCATTGAGACATCACAGGGATATTGTCGGCCTTCTTTAAGTCTTTCTTTGGTCTTCCATGTGGGATTAGATTCAGGGTCCTTTGGGGGTGTGGGCCCACAAAGGTTCTTGTAACCTTGTGGACCAGCCTGAGCCTGCCTCATGACCAGCGGTTGCTATCAGAGCAGTACAAGCATAACTCCACTATGGGGCCAAGACAAATTCTTGCTTTAAATGGGGCACAAGCAGCTATTCACATGCCTCCAACCCATTTTCTCAACGCATGTCTATTTTATGGCAGCAAGGTTGTATGAGGGTCTTTTCAGAGTTGATGTGGCTCCGGGAGTGTTAAAGGGGGCTTTGGCTAATATGTGGCACCCTTTTATGGTATGGTGTCAGCAGGTAGAGTAAAGATGGCCCCCAAACGTTATAGAGGACCGCTAGGTACTATGGGTGCCTCCAGAGTGATAAAGAGTGCCTTGGGTCATATGTGGCACCCTTTGATGGGAATTGGGCATTGGGTAGAGTAAGGGTGGCCCAGAGTGTTAAAAGAAACCTCTTGGATAGTATGAGTAGGCCCAGGGCGGTAAAGAGGAATAATGCATGATAGGTGGCACCCTTTAATTGTAAAGCGGCAATAGGAAGGCATGGGAGGGTGGCCAATGGAGCCCTTGGATAATACGTGGCAATCTTTAATCGTTTAATGTCAGCAGGGAGAATAAAGGTGGCCCCAGAATGTTATAGAAAACCCCAGGTAATAGAGGTGGTAATAAGGTGATAAAGAGGGTCTTAGGAAATATGTCAACAGGGCAGCAGGTAAAGTAAGGGTGGCCCCACAGTATTAGAAAAGGGGTCTTAGACAGTATGGGTAGCCTTAGAGTGTTAAAGGGGAGCATTGCAAGATATGGGGCATCCTTTAATAGTATGAGTTCAATAGGGTAGCATGGTAGAGAGGGATGTTTGGCCCCAAAATGTTATAGAGGACTATGAGTGGCCAAAGGGTGACAGTGGGTATTATGTGGCTCCCTTAAATGGAAATGGGGTAGCACACAGAGTAAGAGTGGCCCCAGAAGAATCACCTTGGACAGTAAGGGTGGCTCAATGGTGCTAAAGGGGAGGTTGCATGATATGTAGCACCCTTTATGGGGCCAATTGGGTAGCATTTGGAACCCAAAATGTTATGTAGGACTTCTAGGTACTGTGGTTGGCCCCAGAGTAATAAAGAGGGCCTTGGGTGTTATGTGAAACTGGCAGCCTTTAAAGTGGACCAAAACCCATAGGACCGCGGAGAGGCGAGTTGGCTGCAGCGATTGGGGGGGGGGGGGGGGGGTTTCACGCAGTGGGGCACCTCAGATCAAGGTGCCCCGGGGGAGTGGACCAAAACCCAGTATAGTCTGGTCCCTACTGGGCAACCTGGGAGGTTTCGAAAGCGGGCATCCCAAATCATGGTGCCCAGGAGGCAAGGACCAGATAAGTAAAAATCCTGGGATTTGGTCCACTTTAAATATTCCATTGATTGCATCTATCAGACCTTTGCGGGTGCCATTCACGTCCAGATAATGTGATTCTGTTTCCCGTAGATACTGTCGTGAATTTCCACATATTCACAATCGTTAGCACTTTCCCAACAAATCTTTCTTGCCGTGATCAGCTGACTTGATAACAGGGATCGTTCAAACAAAACTGCTGCGTGTGTTCGGGACTGACTATATGTAATTACATATTGATTGGAATCCATGAGCAATGTATGTCACATCCCCCCTGTAAATGAATAATAAATACCAAGTGCTGCAATTAACCTGCTCCAACCCCAATCAGGGAAGAAGAATTATCAGCGCTAGCAGATCAATGCTGCTGTCTGCACGCCCCCCCCCCCCCCCCCAAGAGACCCAGGGGGGTTAATGAGTTAGTCAGCTGCAGCGCAGTGTAATCCCAGTGCCCAGGAGGTCCGCTTAGCAAAGAGAGAAGTGAGCAGCTGTGCCTTTAAATGCCATTTCCTTCTATTGTATTTGAATGGTGATCAGGAAAAAGGAAATGAAAGCCGAGGGGCTGAGCTTAGGGAGCTAGTGCTGCAGAGGGGACATCGCCTATATAAGTGACAGTCACTCTGCCTCTACTCTCAGACCTGCCTCATCCTCCACTACAGGAACCAGCGGCTGCCGGTACAGATGTGGCTGCAGCATGATGGAGCGCTGGCGTCTGCCATTTGACATTGGGCACAAGGGGGGCACGTTGGCTATTGGAGGGCACTGGTGGCAAGTGGGCTTCTGATCGTGTAAAATAAACACGGGGTTACCTGGAGAAGAGACGACACGCTACAGAGAGGACAATACCCCCCGGAGCAAGCAAATGTCAGCACCCATTGAGAGGAAGAGCCTGGACCCTGCAGAGTAAGCAAGCATGGGGGTCTCTTATCATTACCCTTTGGGGGGGGGGGGGGGGATGTGGCAGAGGAAGGTGGAGGATTATTGATCACTGGGTCAAGAAATAGGGGAGGGTGTCTGTGACTAACAGATGACATGTGAGTGTACAGAGAGGAGACCCCCATGCCAGGTTCAGATACATTTGTTATGCAATGTATACAGTAGCTCTCTCTATCTATCTATCTATCTATCTATCTATCTATCTATCTATCTTTTGTACAGCCCACAGATGATGATGGTGCTTTACAAATGAACAATAACAATTAATGTTTCTAATAGTCCTGATTTTACAATGTATATTGATCAATCTATCTACTTAAACTTTGTAAACATTCTGGACATGTATCACTAAGAATTATAATCACTTTTAGTCCTGATTTTAGAAACTGATACATTTGTTTTACAATGTATACAGTTACTTTCTATCTCTATATTGTTCGATCGCTCAATCATTCTATCTACTAGTACTTTGTACAACGCTGGATTATTGATCACTGGGTCAAGAAATAGGGGAGGGTGTCTGTGACTTACAGATGACATGTGAGTGTACAGAGAGGAGACAGTCACAAGTCACCCCCATGCCACGTTCAGATACATTTGTTATGCAATGTATACAGTAGCTCCCTGTATATATATTGATCGATCTATCCTTTGTACAGCCCCACAGATGATGATGGTGGTTTACAAATGAACAATAACAATATAGATTCTGCCAATATCACAGAGATGTTTCTTATAGTCCTGATTTTACAATGTATATACATTAACTATATATATATATATATATATATATATATATATATATATATATATATCTCAATCTATCTACTTAAACTTTGTACAGTGCCACAGATGATAATGGCGCTTTATAAATAAACAATATTAATACAAATTCTGGACAGGTATCACCGAGAGTTATCACTTATAGTCCTGATTTGCGAAACTGATAAATTTGCTGTACAACATATACAGTAACTCTCTCTATATATATTGATACAACTATCTACCTATCCTTTGTACAGCGCCACAGATGATGATGGTGCTTTACAAAAAAACAACAATTTAGATTCTGGTGATATCACCGAGAATTAATGTTTCTTATAGTCCTGACTTTACATTTGTTTTACAACGTACCAGTATATACATATAACTATATACATATTGATCGATCTATCTACTTAAACTTTTTACAGTGACCCAGATGATGATGGTGCTTTATAAATAAACAATTTTAATACAAATTCTGGACATGTATCACCGAGAACCATCACTTATAGCCCTGATTTTAGAAACTGATACATTTGCTGTACCTATATCTATCTATTGATCTATCTACCTATCCTTTGTACAGCGCTATAGATGATGATGGGCTTTACAAGTAAGAAAAATAATACAGATTCTGAACATATCACCAGGGAAGCAATGTTTCCTATAGTCCTGATTTTAGAAAACGATACATTTGTTTTACAATGTATACAGTATGTCTCTAAATATATCAATTGATTGATCTATCTACCTATACAATGTACAACGCCACAGATGATGATGGTGCTTTAGAAATAAACTATAATAAAATATAATATAGATTCAGATACAGTAACTTTCTCTCTCTCTCTCTCTATATATATATTTATCGATCAATCAATCCATGTATCTACCGATACTTTGTACAACGCTATGGATGATGATGGCGCTTTATAAATAAACAATAATAATACAGATTCTGGACATGTGTCACCAAGAATTGTTATTTAGTAATTTAATTTTAGAAACTGATACAGTTGTCTCTCTATACATATAACTGATTGATCTATCTTTACTTTGGACAGCACTACAGATAACAATGCTTTATAAATAAATAAATAAATAATAATAATACACATATACAAGCTGATTATTATCTATCCCCCTTTATCATATCTCTATATTGCTTTTCTCTATTATTCTCATTCTTACCCTGCAAACTATATTAGCCTACAGATAGGTCACTCGGTGATTCCTGTCCCCAATTTCCAAGCACAGGCAGAATACCTTTTTTGGGAGCGGATGTCCCTCAATGTCCTCATGTGTCCCTCTGGCTGGATGTAGAGATCTGCATATAAAAAAAGGAGTCACTTATTTTGCTTTACCTGTTACATCAAATGCTAAAGTAGTATTGGCAGTGACATGTTTTAGAAAAGTAACCAAAAATGAATGATTTTAGCACATTAAGACTGCAAGACCATGAGTGTAGAAAACATGGGTCAATTGAAAGTTAGGAGATATGCAGACAGGTTTTGTAGACCTGTGATGTAAAATGATAGGAGCTCTGCTCACATCCCACCCCTGGGAAATCCTGATTTGGGGTGTCCCACCAGTCAGAATAAAAAGCAAGCACAACTTTGGGAAAAACAACTTACCGGGTTCCTGAACATCCAAGGTGTGTTGCAGGAGAGAGGGCCACATGGAAGGGGTAAGTATTCTGACCAATTTTGGGGTTGGTTTTTACTTTTAACTGACAGGGCATCACACTGGGGGGCGGGGGGATATGAGAACACCTCCACTTATGTTTCACTGAAGCACCACATTAAAGTGGACCAAAACCCAGGATTTTGACTATCCTGGGTATTGGCCCCTTCCCCCGGGGATGCCCCGCTGTGTGAAACCCCCCAGGTCGCCGAAACCAGCCGCTCGTCCAATCAGCATGCTTGGATCCACTGACCTCACGTCGTCTAAGCCTTTATCTAAGGCCAGCGGCTCAGAGCGTGCTGACGGACGCATCCCCCGCTACCCACTAACAGGGAGCGTGCCCATGCCGGCCATCCTCAAATGGCTGGCACAAGTACACGGCCTGCTAGAGGGTTAGCATCGCGTGGGGTATCCGGTATAGGATATAGGCTAGCGGCGATAGAGTCCAGGGCCTGGGCCGCAAGGGTTTTGACCCGCTTTTATAAAAAACACACATATATATATATATATATATATATATATATATATATATATATATATATTGGATGTTTGTATAAAAAGTGTCATGCAGCGGAAAATGTCCATGAGAGGGATCAAATGTTACTAATAATACCAGCTCCTCATACTAGCATTGGTTCCTTCAAAGTTTCCAGTAGCAGAAGTTCCAATGGACAAAGTATTTGGAGAGGATGAAAGTGGACCAATTTAGAAATGTAAAAAAAAGAATATATATATATATATATATATATATATATATATATATATATAACGCTGCAGAATATGTTGGTGCTAAATAAATAAAGATGATTTCTTACATACACATAGCAACTAGCGCCATCTGCAGGCACAGCATTGCAATTTAGCCTCTTACTAGAAAAATTGGGGGGAATAAGCAAGAAAAGCCTAGGAACAGGCAGCAGCATATGTTGGCGGGCTGCTTACTTCCCAACTGTTGCTGATTTGGAGGGATTGTCCCCCTTTTGAGTCCATGTCCCCCTGTCCCTCGTTCCCATTTGTCCCTCTTTGAGGTGTAAAATGCAGATCTGCAGCAATAAATGATTCACTTGCCTATTCAAAGTGTTTCTATTGTCGTAACTGTTACATCCTATCTCCTATCCATTCCTCAATGTGGGGGTGTGGCTTCATCCATTCCTCAATGAGGGGGTGTGGTCTAATTTAACAAATGTCCCTCTTTCCCATCCTGATAAGTTGGTAGGTATGTGGATGCACAGGGCAAGTTTTAGACAAAATGTGGCCCTGGGCAAAATTTCAAACTGGAGCCCCAGGTTATTAAATTCTGTAGCAACAACTCTGTTACATTGACTCACCTCTTTGGCATCCAATTATTAACCCCCTTCCAACCCCTCATCTGCATCTCATTACGCATCAGCACCAGGAGACAACATACCTTATAGGGGGGCCCTTTTACATTGGGGCCCTAGGTAACTGCCCTGTTTGCCTGCCCTGCCCTGTGGATGCATTTCCCTGGTGACCTCTTTTTTATTCTGCTCTAAAAAAAGACAAGACTTAATACAGAACATCTCCTGGTAGGAGATACATCCAGAAATGTACACACTATCTGCCTCCCCATTATAGACGATGGTCTGATATTTGATCCACATCATTGGTCTGCTGCATCATACAACCTACAGTATATATATATATATATATATATATATATATATATATATATATATATACCTTCCTAACAGAGGCTGCTAGTATGTGATTTATACCTCCAGACTGCTGAATTACACTCTGTTATCGCCTTTGGTTATCTTCAGTTATCACTTGGTATCTCTAAACTGGAGCCTTGGCTTTACACCGCATCCACATTCCTGACATTTGCCATTTATTTAATGTGCACAATTGACCTGCCAAATGCTAAACCTTATTGGCTCTTTTTTTTCTATGTCATTGCTTAGTAACTGAAGTACACCCATGGCCCTATTTGCCCTCTTGTTAATTATGTTGCCTAGTAACCAATTTACACCAGGGTACTCACTTTTTGTCCGCCGCAGCTGATTGGTGTTAGTCCAGTAACTTACCTGTTTGCATCCCGCCTGACTGGGCCCAAGCTCCATTGACGGGTGCTTCTGTGTCCAGCTCGCACCCCCTCCCCGCCATCAGTCACAGGAGCGCTACCGCACCCTCTCCGTTCGCCGCAATGAAGGTGGCGTGTCAGGCCTGTGGCAGCACTTGAGTGATGGCTGGGAAGCGAGCCCAATACGCCATCAATTCCGCAACTTGTATGGGCCCAGGGCAGCGCAGGATGCTATTCACAAGGCTGATAGCCATTCCATTATAGGTTAGAGTCCGCACCCCCCCACTACAACCTATATAGCAAAACAGGGCTGCCATTAGGTCCAGGCTGTCCTATCCTGGTCCACTTTAATAGCAAAACAGTTCTGCAAGCCAAAATTGTAGATTGTCCTGGCACGCCCCCCCCCCCCTCCCATGTCAAACTGGAGCCACGTGCTCCAGTCTCTGTGCTATGATAAGTCTTAATTATGGCACATTCAGTCTATTGTATCACACATGGCAGCAGGGGCAGACTGGCCATAGGGAGACCTGGGACAATGCTCGGTGGGCCGCACTGCTTTGGGGCCAGTTGAGCTGCTGCTTTTAATGCCCTCATTCAATCCCTGCCCTTAGTCTCCCTCTAAACCCCCTCTACCCAGCCCCACTGTACCCACAAGCCAAGGAACCCCAGCCCCAATGCTATAGCCGGCCAGGGGCTGGTAATATCCAGGGCTGATTTTTGGCCCCAGTCCATGGCAGGCTTTAATCAGCTGTATCTTCTTTCCTGCAGCGAGCCAGTGGACGAGGTCCTGCAGATCCCCCCCTCACTTCTAACATGTGGGGGCTGCCAGCAAAACATCGGAGACCGCTACTTCCTGAAAGCCATCGACCAATACTGGCATGAGGACTGCCTGAGCTGCGACCTGTGCGGCTGCCGGCTGGGCGAGGTCGGAAGGAGACTCTACTACAAACTGGGGCGTAAACTGTGCCGGAGGGACTATCTCAGGTAAGTCCCACATTTCAGTGGCCAGTGTCATATATCTCCAGGTATCATATGCAGCCCCCCTCCTTCCATGAAGCCCACCCATGTGGTACACAACACAACCATGGAATAATAATGAATATAAAAACATGAATGGACATCTCTCCTTGGATGTATAGTATAAGGAATTAGTATGCCTACTTCTGATTGGTGCGCAGTTTCTCTTTGCTTGTCCTTGCCCGCATTCTCCACCAAAAGTTACTTTTAGGACTCTCTGCCAGCACAAAGTTATTAAAAAGCATCAAACCAATTAATGGAAAATATAAATGATGAGGTCTTACGTGAAACGTGTTCCATTCGTATTTACCATCAGGTGATGATGTCATCATTTGGAATGCTGCTGGTGGTTTCATCATTCTGTTTTGGTGGGGACCCCTAAAAGTGACTTGATCACTCCAACAGTGAGGGTTGATGTGTGCTGGTCACCAAGCAGATCAAAACCCATGTAACTCAGCTCTCTATTTTAAAAGATTTAAAGTGGACCAAAACCCAGGATTTTGACTATCCTGGGTTTTGGTCCAACCCCAGTTGGTCCATTATAATTCACCTTTCCCTGCTCCAACAGCGCGCATGCAAGCCCGCGTCCAATCGGAACCTTTGCCTTGAATACATCATTCAGCAAAGAGCTCCTATGTCATTCGGCTGTTGTTTACAATGGGGAGTGAGAACGGTCACATCTCCTGCATCCTTGAGCTGTGCGTACGCTCCTGCCCCAGCCATTGAGATAGGCTGGGGCAGGGGCAAGCATGCCGCTGGGGATGCGCCCACTCTCGCTCCTCATAAATCTATCAGAACCGTTTGCAAAATGACATAGGCACGGCAACCGGCTCTGATCTGAAGAGCGCCTGCGTCATTGGAGCAGGGAGGTGTGAGTTTTACACAGCAATCGGGATGCCCCGGGGAACAGAACATCCAATGGCCAGCACTGGAATCTTTAAGATGTGGGTTTTTGTTCAGGTTTGACTGATAGGCTTCTATATTCCACATGTAATTATTTGATGGTCCTCTCTTGCAGACTTTTCGGCCAGGATGGTCTCTGCGCCTCCTGCGACAAGCGGATCCGGGCCTACGAGATGACCATGAGGGTGAAGGACAAGGTCTACCATCTGGAGTGCTTTAAGTGTGCAGCGTGTCAGAAGCACTTCTGCGTGGGCGACCGCTACCTCCTGATGAACTCAGACATTGTGTGTGAGCAGGACATTTACGAATGGACCAAACTGAACGGCATGATGTAGCCCCCGAGGCCCTAAATTGGGGGGGCTCCGGATGTGGGGTCTCTATGCCAACAATGAACTAGCCATGGCTTACACTGTGGCACCCTTGGCTGACACATATTGGGGACCCGCGGAGGTGCCTCTTGGCCTGACAATGGTGCTCTGGCTTATATCTCACTGACGAGACTGAACTCATCTGGTTTCTGACATGGCTGTCATCATCGAGGACCTTCAAGCCGAACCTACAACTCCTGCCCACGGCTGGGCAGCACTACAAAGCTTTGGATAAACTGGTCCTCTTCTAGTGTGACTATCACACATGCAGAGAGGGCGCTGTGTGCTTGTGGCCACTTGCCTTATTTCGCTTCTGTCCTCCTATGCGCTCATCCCATATGCCATCATGAGCTCCTTCTACTTAGGTTGGAGTGAATTCCCTCTAGTGTTCAGTGTGGGGTGTTAAGCATGCTGCCATACTGCACATTACACACTAGAGGGAGCTCACTGTGTCAGCATAGGCACCCGTTATAGTGAGCTCCCTCTAGTGTTCAGTGTGGGATGTTACACCTGCTGCCATACTGCACATTACACACTAGGGGGAGCTCACTGTGTCAGCTTAGGCACCCGTTATAGTGAGCTCCCTCTAGTGTTCAGTGTGGGGTGTTACACCTGCTGCCATACTGCACATTACACACTAGAGGGAGCTCACTGTGTCAGCATAGGCCCCCTTTATAGTGAGCTCCCTCTAGTGTGGGTTGTTAAGCATGCTGCCATACTGCACATTACACACTAGGGGGAGCTCACTGTGTCAGCATAGGCACCCGTTATAGTGAGCTCCCTCTAGTGTTCAGTGTGGGGTGTTAAGCTTGCTGCCATACTGCACATTACACACTAGAGGGAGCTCACTGTGTCAGCATAGGCACCCTTTATACTGATCCCCCTCCAGTGTTCAGTGTGGGGTGTTACACCTGCTGCCATACTGCCCATTACACACTAGGGGGAGCTCACTGTGTCAGCATAGGCACCCGTTATAGTGAGCTCCCTCTAGTGTGGAGTGATAAGCATGCTGCCATACTGCACATTACACACTAGGGGGAGCTTACTGTGTCAGCATAGGCACCCGTTATAGTGAGCTCCCTCTAGTGTTCAGTGTGGGTGTTAAGCATGCTGCCATACTGCACATTACACACTAGAAGGAGCTCACTGTGTCAGCATAGGCACCCGTTATAGTGAGCTCCCTCTAGTGTTCAGTGTGGGGTGTTAAGCATGCTGCCATACTGCACATTACACACTAGAAGGAGCTCACTGTGTCAGCATAGGCACCCTTTATACTGATCCCCCTCCAGTGTTCAGTGTGGGGTGTTACACCTGCTGCCATACTGCACATTACACACTAGAAGGAGCTCACTGTGTCAGCATAGGCACCCGTTATAGTGAGCTCTCTCTAGTGTTCAGTGTGGGGTGTTAAGCATGCTGCCATACTGCACATTACACACTAGAGGGAGCTCACTGTGTCAGCATAGGCCCCCTTTATAGTGAGCTCCCTCCAGTGTTCAGTGTGGGGTGTTACACCTGCTGCCATACTGCACATTACACACTAGAGGGAGATCACTGTGTCAGCATAGGCACCCGTTATAGTGAGCTCCCTCTAGTTTTCAGTGTGGGGTGTTAAGCATGCTGCCATACTGCACATTACACACTAGAGGGAGCTCACTCTGTCAGCATAGGCCCCCTTTATAGTGAGCTCCCTCTAGTGTGGGGTGATAAGCATGCTGCCATACTGCACATCACACACTAGGGGGAGATCACTGTGTCAGCATAGGCCTCCTTTATAGTGAGCTCCCTCTAGTGTTCAGTGTGGGGTGTTAAAGTGGACCAACACCCAGGATTTTGACTATCCTGGGTTTTGGTCCACTTCGGCGGGGCACCCCGATCGGGGGTGCCCCGCTGTGTGAAACCCCCCAGAAAGCCCCAAAATCTTACCTGTCCCCGCTCCCACGTGACTGGACGGTCCAATCCCCGCCAACGTCCAGGCGGGGATCAGGAACGTCCAAGCGGCTGCCGCCGCCGCCGCCTCCCTCGCGTCACTTTCGGCGCGCGCGCCCCCGCCGGCCATTCGCAGACGGCCGGCGCGGGCGCGAGCACGCCTACAGGGGCGCGAGGGAGGCGGCGGCGGCCGGCCGCCGCCGAAGATCAGGTAAGGTGTTTGGGGGTTTTTTGGGGGGTTTCACCCCGCGGGACATCCCGATCTCGGATGTCCTGCGGGGTGGGAGGTGATCGGCTCGGGAATCTTATAGATTTCCGGGCCGATCACCTCTCGGTGTTGGTCCACTTTAAGCTTGCTGCCATACTGCACATTACACACTAGAGGGAGCTCACTCTGTCAGCATAGGCCCCCTTTATAGTGAGCTCCCTCTAGTGTGGGGTGATAAGCATGCTGCCATACTGCACATCACACACTAGGGGGAGATCACTGTGTCAGCATAGGCCTCCTTTATAGTGAGCTCCCTCTAGTGTTTAGTGTGGGGTGTTAAGCTTGCTGCCATACTGCACATTACACACTAGGGGGAGCTCACTGTGTCAGCATAGGCACCCTTTATAGTGAGCTCCCTCTAGTGTTTAGTGTGGGGTGTTAAGCTTGCTGCCATACTGCACATTACACACTAGGGGGAGCTCACTGTGTCAGCATAGGCACCCATTATAGTGAGCTCGCTCTAGTGTTCAGTGTGGGGTGTTAAGCTTGCTGTCATACTGCACATTACACACTAGAGGGAGCTCACTGTGTCAGCATAGGCCCCCTTTATAGTGAGCTCCCTCCAGTGTTCAGTGTGGGGTGTTACACCTGCTGCCATACTGCACACTAAACATTAGAGGGAGCTCACTGTGCCAGCAAGAACTCCTTTCGGGGTATGGTTGCCCGTTAAGTGTGGGGTGTTAAAGCGGAACAAAACCCAGGGTGGCCTGACCTGGAATCTAAAAGATCCCAGGCCAACTGCTGGACCCAAATTGGGATGCCCCACTGTGTTAAACCCCCCAGGTCGCTGGTATTCACTCATCATTCCCCACTCCAACGTGCATGCCCAGGCTCTCGTCCAATCAGAGCCACTTGCTGTGCCTTTGTCATTCGGCAAACGTCTCCGTTTTTTTACAATGGGGAGATAGAGCGGCCACATCCCTGCATCCTCAGGCTGTGTGCGCTCCCGACCCAGCCATTCAGATAGCTCCCCATTGGAGCCTATAAGGGTTTCACACACCGGGGCATTCCAAGTCAGGATGCCCCGAGGGCAAGGAACAAAATTCAGGATAATGAAAATCCTGGGTTTTGTTCCACTTTAATGTGCAGCAATGCAGAATGAATGAATTGCAGGGCACACCCATTGACATATGCCTGGCTGGGGTGGGAGCAGCGATTGGGGATGCCCGCGGGGGTCCGCACATAGGCTGTGGGATTGAATCTCAAAGTGAGTATCCCAGTGCAAGGGTTCACATAGCAGTATTCGGGATGCCCTGAGGGCACTGGCCTTGGAATCTTTTACACTTTAAAGGGGGTGACAAATACTTTCCATACATGGGATAGGGAGGAGCTTGCCATATCTGTTTTGCCAGATGCTGAGGAAGTAAGGAGGAACTGAACTGTGGAATTAATACTGATGTACATTAAAGAGGACCAAAACCTGTGATGTGCACTCGGGTTTTGGACAGCACCCCGGGGCACCCCCCGCTGTATGAAACCCCGCCCATTGGATGATATACATAGCCTGCCAGCGTTCCTTGAAGCAGATGCTCCAATCAGCTTCTTTGGCTGCACATTTTAGTGGATCAAAACCAAAAGTCTATGAGATTCCAGGGCTGGCTGCTTCCTATCCCTGGGGCATCCTGAACTGGGATACTCAAGCTGTGTGAAGCTACACGGTTCCGCCCGCAAATGTTACCTTTCCCATGAGCATCACTCGCACCCCTTCTCGGCTGTGCTCAACCACGCCCGCCATAGTTGAATGGGTGTGCGTGGGCACGCAGATCCAAAGGATGCGAGTGATGCCGCGCGCTGCTGGGATTCTATTCAGCTTCTCCAGCCGCTCGTTAATATGCGTGGCCGGAGAAGCTGATTGGACTACCATCCGCGAATGTGCCATTGGACAGAGGACAGGCACATTTCCTAACGCCAACGGCGGGGTTTCACGAGGCGGGGTATCCCAAACTGGGGTGCAGTGAAAATCCTGGATTTTGGTCCACTTGAATGTACGGCTGGAGAAGCAGAATGGAAGCCTAGCCGTGCGCGCAACCCCCGCGTCCCACTATGGCTGTGCGCGCCCACGCCGGCTGTTCGGTTACAGCGTCCACGCACGGGCCGAGGAAGATGCGGCAAGGGAAGAATATCGTCTGACCTGCACACAGCGGTGAATCCCAAATCAGGGTGCCGCGGGGACGGTGGGGGGTTTTGGTCCGCTTTAACAGGAGTGGGCAGCACACACTGTTTGCGGAGGCTGGGGATGGACAGTGCCGGCTCATCTATGCAATGCTGCCGCCCTTTGTATTTATTGTATGAAGGCAGAACATGTAAATATAACTGACATCTGGGGGAGGAGCCAAACACAGGGGCCGCCCCAATGCTGACAGGGACGCGGCGAACTATAACCAAAATAATACATTTATTCAACCCTAATGACTGTTCTTTTCTTAATCCTTTAAAGCAGACTTTCACCCTAATTAAGAGCCCATCTCATATGTTTTCCATGCCCTGTACATACAGATTGCTCACATTAATCCGGACCTTCACCCTGAATAAGAGCCTATCTTATATGTTTCCCACACCCTGTACATACAGATTGCTCACATTAATCCGGACCTTCATCCTGAATAAGAGCCTATCTTATATGTTTCCCACACCCTGTACATACAGATTGCTCACATTAATCCGGACCTTCACCCTGAATAAGAGCCTATCTTATATGTTTCCCCCACCCTGTACATACAGATTGCCCACATTATCCCGGACCTTCACCCTAAATGAGAGCCTATCTTATATGTCTCCCCCCACTCTGTACATACAGATTGCCCACATTATCCCGGACCTTCACCCCAAATGAGAGCCTATCTTATATGTTTCCCACACCCTGTACATACAGATTGCCCACATTATCCCAGACCTTCATCCTGAATGAGAGCCTATCTTATATGTTTCCCCCACCCTGTACATACAGATTGCTCACATTAATCCGGACCTTCACCCTGAATAAGAGCTATCTTATATGTTTCCCCCCTCATCCTGTACATACAGATTGCTCACATTAATCCGGACCTTCACCCTGAATAAGAGCCCATTTTATATGTTTTCCCCACCCTGTACATACAGATAACCCACATTAATCCGGACCTTCACTCTGAATAAGAGCCTATGTTATATGTTTCCCACACCCTGTACATACATATTGCTCACATTAAAGATCATCCTACCTGCACCTACTGCATCTCATGAGACTTTAAAAATCCAAGATGGCGGCTCACGGAGCATCAGGCAGCCTGCAAACAGCAAGTGTCTTCTGACTATGCCGCTCTGCATTCTGGGATTGCTGTCCTTTTCCTGACTCCAGCTCTGCTCTGTCTGTGCAAAGCACAGCTTTAAAGTGGACCAACACCCAGGATTTTGACTATCCTGGGTTTTGGTCCACTTCAGGGGGGCACCCCGATTAGGGGTGTCCCGCTGTGTAAAACCCCCCAGAAAGCCCCCAAAACTCACCTCACCACGCTCCCACGTAGCCACGGACAAGCGGCGGACAAGACAGTGCGCCCGCCGCCGCCTCCCGCACGTCGCTCTGACAGGGCGCGCGCCCGCGCCGGCCATTCACAAACGGCCGGCGCGGGCGCACGTCTAGAGGAGGTGAGTTTTTTTTTGGGGGGGGGGGGGGGGGTCCCTCACCGCGGGACATCCCGATCTCGGATGTCCCGCGGTGAGGGAGGTAATCTATAAGATTCCCGGGCCGATCAGGGGTGGGTGACAGTCCACTTTAACCTGCCCCCTGTACTTTATCCCACTCTCCTCTCCTCAGTATGTGATGCTTCTGAGGCAAGATGGCGGCGCTCCTATCCTAGAGTCCTAAACAGAGTTGCAGCCCAATGGGGGAAAGAATAATAAGTAAGTGACTAAAAACATAGAATATATTAATTTTAAATGCTGGGGAATAGTTTTTTAAGGGTTTGGGTATTTCATTAAATCGTGCTGAAGGTCCGCTTTAAACTGGACCTTCAGCATGATTTAGTGAAAAGCCCAAACTCATAAAAAAACGGTTCCCCAGCATCTAAAATTAATATATTTTGCATTTTTAGTCACTAACTTATTATTCTTTCCCCCACTGGGCTGCAACTCTGTTCAGGAATTTAGGATACGGGCGCCGCCATCTTGACTCAGAAGCATCACACTTACTGAGGAGAGGAGAGTGGGACAACGTATAGGGGGGCGGGTTATAGCTGTGCTTTGCTCAGACAGAGCAGAGCTGGGGTCAGGTAACAGTCAGCAGTCCCAGAATGCAGAGCAGCACAGTCAGGAGGCACTTCCTGTTTGCAGGCTGCCTGATAAGATGGCGGCTTCCATAAGCCGCCATCTTGGATGTTTATAGGCTCATAACATGCAGTAGATGCAGGTAGGATGATTTTTAATGTCAGCAATCTGTATGTACAGGGTGTGGGAAACATATACGATAGACTCTTATTCAGAGTGAAGGACCGCTTTAAGTCCCAAGTACATAGAATATATTCTCCCAGTTTGGGATACCCCCTGGGGGAGGGAGTAAGCCTGTCCTGGAGTCTCATAGACTTGCCTTAACCCCCGCGCCCTATTACCTGCATCCCCAAAGCCTGAGGGGGGTGCAGAAGAGCCCGTGACCCATGTGGGCTATGCGGGCTAGTAGCCTTCAGGGCCAGGGGCCAGCTGCTCAGGTTCTGCCCCCATAGCTGGTGCCTGGGCTGGTTTTGCTGATGGGGGTATCCCACACCATTCATTTTTTTTTTTTTTTTAAGTGGACCAAAACCCAGGATTTGGTCCTTACCTCCTGTGTGAAACCCGAAAATCGTGATGCCCCGGGGGGGGGGAGAATCAATCGACTCTGGAATCCTTTAGCTTCCTGGGCCGATCGCTGTGGGTTTTGGTCCACTTTAAAGGGATACTGTGGGCAAAGCCAATTGACACACCAATGTGGGATGCGGCGCCGTGCTCAGCTAGCTCCATAGACAAGCCAAGCCGAGATCACGTCAGCAAAGTCGAGTGCGCTGATTGGACGGGAGGCCGTGCAGGCACTGTAGGATAATGTAAGGGTGAGTCAGACCCGGGCGACCTGGGGGGGTTCACACAGCGGGGGGCATCCCAAATCAGAGTGCACCGGAGGCCAGATAGACAAAATCCTGGGTTTTGGTCCACTTTAAACATGTATAGAGCAAAATGCTGAAAAATGGCCTGGCAACAGAAGGTGACTGTCCGTGAAAGGGTTAAAAAAGGGTAATAAAAAAAAAAAAAAAAAAAAACCCACCTGTTCACCCAATCCCATTGCGGCTCTACCTCCCTAAGCTAAGGCCACTGTTAAAGTGGACCAAAACCTGGGATTTTCACCATCTTACCTTTCCTCCAATCAGCTTCTCCAGCCGGGAATATTAATGCGTGGCTGGAGAAGCTGAATGGAATCACAGTCGCACACATCGGCATGGACGGGATCACTCACATCCTTCGGTTGTGCGCGCCCACGCACAGCCATTCAGCTACGGTGGGCGCGGCCACGCGTGCAACCCAAGAGGCATGCTTCTGGTGGTAGGGGCTTCACACAGTGGGGAATCCCTGATCAGGATGCCCAGAGGAGAGGTAACCGGGCAGCCCTGGGGTCTCATAGCCTCCAGGGCTGCTTTTGGTACACTTTAAAGTGGACCAACACCCAGGATTTTGACTATCCTGGGTATTGGTCCACTTCCCCGGGGCACCCCGATCGGGGGTGTCCCGCTGTGTGAAACCCCCCAGAAAGCCCCCAAAACTCACCTCTCCCCGCTCCCATGTGGCCGCGCCGTCCAATCGGCGCCGACGTACAAGCTGATTGACAGCAACGTACAAGCAGCTTGCCCGTTGGCGCCTCCCGCGTGTCACTCTTGACGTGTGCGCACCCGCGCCGGCCATTCAGAGACGGCCGGCGCGCGCACGTCTAGAGGAGCGCGAGTGAGGCGGTGGCGGAAGCAGCGGCTGGAGAGGTAAGGCTCTTCGGGGGTTTACACCCCGCGGGACATCCCGATCTCGGATGTCCCGCGGTGTGTGAGGTGATCGGCCCGGGAATCTTTAAATTGTAGTCTATAAGACTACTAGGGGAGTCGCTCTATCTCTTTATGAGGTATCCCAAATTGGGATGGCCCGCTGTGTGATACCCCCTTTATTGCCCGGTTTGCTCACCGCTCCCATGTGCCTGTGCCGCATCCCCAGGATACCTCCATCCATGGGCCTCTTATTTCTATGGAGGCTTCCATCTCTATTGCTTTATAGTTTGTGCAGAGTTTCACCTTAAATCTGAAATCCCACACCCCTAGTGCAGCCAATAGAAATCTATGGGCACATGTAAAGCTGCACCAGGGAAGCCTGTCCATGACATCAGCAACTTCATCACATGACATCACACTCACCTCTCTTCTGCTGCCTGAAGTTATTCCAGGCCATGTGCTGTGGTCCAACACTGCCACCTAGTGGACAAGAGGAGAATCACCGCAAAGATGAGCGCTTCTAATAATAAAAAATCTGCTCCCCTGAATAGAACCTATAATTATTTTTTTTTTTGTAGGCTTGCAAGCAACTAGGAATTCTTCCCCCGCATTTAACCCATCCTTGTACACATGCCCGCAGCGGTGGGCTGCCCAAATTACAGCGCCCCAATATATAAGCTGTACAATCTCAGTCTGGTTTTACCCAAAGCTGCTGTAATATCTTAGTAGGTGTAAAATCTGTAAAAATAGTTAAAGTGGAACTTAAGAAAATTCAATATATATATATATATATATATATATATATATATATATATATCCATCCAGCTCCCCATCTTTGTTATGTTCCCTGCTGCACCCACATCTCCATCCGGCTCCCCATCTTTGTCCCGTTATCCGGTGCACCCATATCTCCGCCCTGCTCCCCAATGCACCCACATCTCCATCCTGCTCCCAAATGCACCCACATCTCTGCCCTGCTCCCAAATGCACCCACATCTCCACCCTGCTCCCCATCTTTGCTCTGTTCCCTGCTGCACCCACATCTCCATCCTGCTCCCCATCTCTGCCCTGTTCCCTTCTGCACCCACATCTCCACCCTGCTCCCCATCTTTGCCCTGTTCCCTGCTGCACCCACATCTCCACCCGGCTCCCAATCTTTGCCCTGTTCCCTGCTGCACCCACATCTCCACCCTGCTCCCCATCTTTGTCCTGTTCCCTGCTCCACCCACATCTCTGCCCTGCTCCCAAATGCACCCACATCTCCATCCTGCTTCCCATATTTGCCCTGTTCCCTGCTGCACCCACATCTCCACCTTGCTCCCCATCTTTGCCCTGTTCCCTGCTGCACCCACATCTCCACCCTGCTCCCCATCTTTGCCCTGTTCCGTGCTGCACCCACATCTCTGTCCTGCTCCCCATCTTTGCCCTGTTCCCTGCTGCACCCACATCTCTGCCCTGCTCCCCATCTTTGCCATGTTCCCTGCTCCACCCACATCTCTGCCCTGTTCCCTGCTGCACCCACATCTCTGCCCTGCTCCCAAATGCACCCACATCTCCATCCTGCTCCCCATCTCTGCCCTGTTCCCTGCTGCACCCACATCTCCACCTTGCTCCCCATCTTTGCCCTGTTCCCTGCTGCACCCACATCTCCACCTTGCTCCCCATCTCTGCCCTGTTCCCTGCTGCACCCACATCTCCACCTTGCTCCCCATCTTTGCCCTGTTCCCTGCTCCACCCACATCTCTGCCCTGTTCCCTGCTGCACCCACATCTCTGCCCTGCTCCCAAATGCACCATCTCCATCCTGCTCCCCATCTCTGCCCTGTTCCCTTCTGCACTCACATCTCCACCTTGCTCCCCATCTTTGGTCTGCTCCCTGCTGCACCCACATCTCCCACCTGCTCCCCATCTTTTCCGTGCTGCACTCACATCTCTGCCCTGCTCCCCATCTTTGCCCTGTTCCGTGCTGCACCCACATCTCTGACCTGTTCTCTGCTGCATCCACATCTCTGCCCTGTTCCCAAATGTACCCACATCTCCATCCTGCTCCCCATCTTTGCTCTGTTCCCTGCTGCACCCACATATCTGCCCTGTTCCCTGCTCCACCCACTTATCTGCCCTGTTCCCTGCTCCACCCACATCTCTGCCCTGCTCCCAAATGCACCCACATCTCCATCCTGCTCCCCATATTTGCCCTGTTCCCTGCTGCACCCACATCTCCACCCTGCTCCCCATCTTTGCCCTGTTCCCTGCTGCACCCACATCTCCACCCTGCTCCCCATCTTTGCCCTGTTCCCTGCTGCACCCACATCTCTGCCCTGCTCCCCATCTTTGCCCTGTTCCCTGCTCTACCCACATCTCTGCCCTGCTCCCCATCTTTGCCCTGTTCCCTGCTCTACCCACATCTCTGCCCTGCTCCCCATTTTTGCCCTGTTCCCTGCTGCACCCACATCTCCACCCTGCTCCCAAATGCACCCACATCTCTGCTCTGTTTCCTGTCAGTATTAAAGTAGTGTGCAAAGAGTTCTGGGGGGCCCCATGCAATTGCATGGGTTGCATATATCTTTAGGTCCACTTAAAGTGTATGAAAAGTGTCCCTGGGGTCTATAAGACCACTGATCTCGCCCCGCCTCTGGGGCCCACTGGCAGGTGGGGGCCCTATGCATTTTCTTAGTCTGCATGGTGGTTAAAGTGTATTACTTATGAACTACAACTACATCAACTTATGCTCCCTGTTTCATGCTGCACCCACATCTGCACCCTGCTCCCCATCTTTGCCCTGTTTCATTGGACGAGAGCTCTCTCATGCTCCGTTGGAATGGGTTAAAGTCACAGTGGGCGGCTCTCATTGGACGAGAGCTCTCACATGCTCCGTTGAAATGGGTAAAAGTCACAGTGGGCGGTTCTCATTGGACGAGAGCTCTCGCATGCTCTGTTGGAATGGGTTAAAGTCATAGTGGGCGGCTCTCATTGGACAAGAGCTCTCGCATGCTCTGTTGGAATGGGTTAAAGTCATAGTGGGCGGCTCTCATTGGACAAGAGCTCTCGCATGCTCCGTCGGAATGGGTTAAAGTCATAGTGGGTGGCTCTCATTGAACGAGAGCTCTCACATGCTCTGTTGGAATGGGTAAAGGTGAGTTTTGGGCGAACTGGGGGTTTCACACAGCGGAGCAGCCTGATTTGGGAGGCCCTGGGATAGAGCCAAGGACCGGCCCTGGAATCTTTTAGACGTCCACTTTATATATATACACTTTAGGACGCGCTGCAGTCCTTTAGCCATTCGAGTTGCAATCCTTGGGGCATCCCAAATTGGGATTCGCCACTGTGTAACACCCCCCCCCCCCCCCCCCCCGTTTCACTCACCTGCTCCTGGAAGCCTTGTCGCATCTCCACTCTACATTAGCTTGTGCGCGCACCCACACCAGGTATGCCCACGGCTAGAATCTGAGTGGGAATGCGGCTATAGTTGCACACCCGCTAGCTGAGCCGAGCAAAACCGAGAGCGCTGATTGGCTGAGCGGGCCGTTCGATCAGCTTGCTTGGTTTTGGCCACGTCCACACCTGCATCGTGGTAAAGGTTATTCTGGGATAACCGCGGCGATACATAGACTGGGGGCATCCCAAATGCCCTGCCTAAGAAGAATAACAGTGAAATTTCTGGGTGTTGTCCCTGTTTAAAATGGACCAACACCCAGCAGGATCGGCCCGGGAATCTATAAGATTCACGGGCCGATCCAATCCCTCCCCGTGGGGCATCCAAAATCAGGATGCCCCGCTGTGTGAAACCCCCCAGGACGCCCGCTAACCTTACCTGAATCCCGGTCCAACGGCGCATGCGGGGGCCGCATCTTGCACTTCTCTCTAGCAGGGCGCATGCCTGCGCCGGCCATTTGTGAATCCCTGTTAGAGGGAAGAGCGAGATGCGTCCGCCAGCGTGTTCAGAGCCGCTGAGAGAAGACATTGATTTGACACGCAAAGCTCAGCCGCTCCGAGAGTGCTGATTTGACGAGCGACCACGCATGCGCTGTAGGAGCGGGGTGAGGTGAGTTGAAGCTAGCGATCTGGGGGGTTTCACATAGCGGGGCACCCCCGATCGGGGTGCACCAGGGAAGTGGACCAAAACCCAGGATAGTCAAAATCCTGGGTGTTGGTCCACTTTAAAAGAACATTCCAGGTAAAGGAATAAATGAGCCTGTTCTCTGCTCTCTTCCTTGCTGAACGTGAGGGGCTGCATCTTTTATTCAGCCTGCTATATATTTCTTTATAATGCCTAGTGAATTCCCTCCCTTCTGCTGGGCCTCCTCAGCAGCAGATGATGACTCATCCATGCATGGTTTCACTGTGACGGTCACAAACAGAAGTAGTCAGAGAAGAAGCAAGTTCATCAGGGTTTACCCAGGAATACAAAACGCTGGTGAATGATAGCTGCCGCCCCTGAAAGCCAGTATGGGGAGGGCAGAAAGCATCTTATTTAAAGCAGACCTTCACCCTGAATAAGAGCATATCTTATATGTTTCCCACACCCTGTACATACAGACTGCTCACATTAATCCGGACCTTCACCTGAATAAGAGTCTATCTTATATGTTTCCAGCACCCTGTACATACAGATTGCCCACATTAATCCAGACCTTCACTCTGAATAAGAGCCTATCTTATATGTTTCCCCCACCCTGTACATGAGGATTACCCACATTAATCCAGACTTTCACCCTGAATAAGAGCCTATCTTATATGCCCCCCCCACCCTGTACATACAGATTGCCCACATTAATCCAGACCTTCACCCTGAATAAGGGTCTATCTTATATGTTTCCCACACCCTGTACATACAAATTGCCCACATTAATTCGGACCTTCACCCTGAATAAGAGCCTATCTTATGTTTCCCACACCCTGTACATACAGATTGGCCACATTAATCCGGACCTTCACCCTGAATAACAGCCTGTCTTATATGTTTCCCCCACTCTGTACATGAGGATTGCCCACATTAATCCGGACCTTCACCCTGAATAAGAGTCTATCTTATATGTTTCCCAAACCCTGTACATACAGATTGTCCACATTAAAAAAACATCCTACCTGCATCTATTGCATGTTATGAGCCCTTAAACATCCAAGATGTCGGCTCATGGAGCCTGCAGACAGGAAGTGTCTTCTGACTGTGCCACTCTGCATTCTGGGATTGCTGTCCTTTATCTGACCCCAGCTCTGCTCTGTCTGAGCAAAGCACAGCTATAACCCCGCCCCCTGCACGTCATCCCGCTCTCCTCTCCTCAGCATGTGATGCTTCTCAGGCAAGATGGCTGCGCCCGTATCCTAAAGTCCTGAACAGAGTTGCAGCTCAGTGGAGGAAAGAATAAGTGACTAAAAACGTAATGATTTTAGATGCTGTGGAATAGTTTTTTAAGGGTTTGGGCTTTTCATTAAATCATAGCGAAGGTCCGTATTAACCATTCGCTTGGATCATCCCTTTATTTGTCAAGGAGCTGTATTACAATAAATATACTTTATGTTCTATATAAGTCGCCCTATTGCTAATCTAAGGGTGAGAAAAAGGCCCACGTGACCATTTTACCACAGGAAATGTATTACTAATTATTACCGGCTATTAATGAAGGAGGCGGAGTCAGATTTGGGCTTTGTCTTACCGACAGCCCTGAAAAGGAGCAGGGAAGTGAGAATAATTTAATCCAGTTCAGTCACAAAGACATTGATGGCGAGCTGGACGACAAAAAAGACTGTGTAGGGCTACCAGCACCGAGCTAAACTCCTCCCTCCCTCTTCGTGAAGGAGGCGTGGTCTTTACATGTTGGTGGGCGTGGTCAGCACGCGAACTTTAGGGCGGTTGCGTAAGTGTCGCTAGTGGGCGTGGTTTCATCTGCTGGAGGCAGATACCTCCGCTAGTGGGCGTGGTTACATCATGACGTTAGCTGCTGGAGGCAGGTAGCTCTTAGGGGCGTGGTCAGACGCCACAGTGTAGCGACCAGACGCAGCTGGTCAGGCAGTGGGGAAGTGGGAGGAGTCGCGCAGGTCCCGTAGGTCGCCACAAAGATGGCGGGGGCCGGGGAGCTGGGTTTGGGGGAGCTGCCGTCTGACCCTCTGCTGCAGATTCTGTCCTACCTGGACTTCCGGGACCTGCTGAGGTAAGTGCGCGCCATAATCACCCCCTCCTCCAGGGGGTTTGTGGGTAATTCCATCCCTGTTTTACCCCCCTCCCCAATATTACCTGCAGGGGGAGGTGTGTGTCATTTACCTGTGTCACCCCCTCCCCAATATTACCTGCAGGGGGAGCTGTGTGTCATTTACCTGTGTCACCCCTCCCCAATATTACCCGCAGGGGGAGCTGTGTGTCATTTACCTGTGTCACCCCCTCCCCAATATTACCTGCAGGGGGAGCTGTGTGTCATTTACCTGTGTCACCCCCTCCCCAATATTACCTGCAGGGGGAGCTGTGTGTCATCTACCTGTGTCACCCCTCCCCAATATTACCCGCAGGGGGAGCTGTGTGTCATCTACCTGTGTCACCCCTCCCCAATACCCATTATTACCTGTAGGGGGAGCTGTGTGTCATTTACCTGTGTCACCCCCTCCCCAATATTACCTGCAGGGGGAGCTGTGTGTCATCTACCTGTGTCACCCCTCCCCAATACCCAATATTACCTGCAGGGGGAGCTGTGTGTCATCTACCTGTGTCACCCCCTCCCCAATATTACCTGCAGGAGGAGCTGTGTGTCATCTACCTGTGTCACCCCTCCCCAATACCCAATATTACCTGCAGGGGGAGCTGTGTGTCATCTACCTGTGTCACCCCTCCCCAATACCCATTATTACCTGCAGGGGGAGCTGTGTGTCATTTACCTGTGTCACCCCTCCCCTATACCCAATATTACCTGCAGGGGGAGCTGTGTTTCATTTACCTGTGTCACCCCTCCCCTATACCCAATATTACTTGCAGGGGGAGCTGTGTGTCATCTACCTGTGTCACCCCCTCCCCAATATTACCTGCAGGGGGAGCTGTGTTTCATTTACCTGTGTCACCCCTCCCCTATACCCAATATTACTTGCAGGGGGAGCTGTGTGTCATTTACCTGTGTCACCCCCCTCCCCAATATTACCTGCAGGGGAGCTGTGTGTCATTTACCTGTGTCACCCCTCTCCCCAATATTACCTGCAGGGGGAGCTGTGTGTCATTTACCTGTGTCACCCCTCCCCTATACCCAATATTACCTGCAGGGGGAGCTGTGTGTCATTTACCTGTGTCACCCCTTCCCTATACCCAATATTACCTGCAGGGGGAGCTGTGTGTCATTTACCTTTCACCCCCCTCCCCAATATTACCTGCAGGGGGAGCTGTGTGTCATTTACCTGTGTCACCCCTTCCCTATACCCAATATTACCTGCAGGGGGAGCTGTGTGTCATTTACCTTTCACCCCCCTCCCCAATATTACCTGCAGGGGGAGCTGTGTGTCATTTACCTGTGTCACCCCTTCCCTATACCCAATATTACCTGCAGGGGGAGCTGTGTGTCATTTACCTGTGTTACCCTCTCCCCAATATTACCTGCAGGGGGCGCTGTGTGTCATTTACCTGTGTCACCCCCCTCCCCAATATTACCTGCAGGGGGAGCTGTGTGTCATTTACCTGTGTCACCCCTTCCCTATACCCCAAATTACCTGCAGAGGAGCTGTGTGTCATTTACCTGTGTCACCCCTCCCCTATACCCAATATTACCTGCAGGGGGAGCTGTATGTCATTTACCTGTGTCACCCCTCCCCAATACCCAATATTACCTGCAGGGGGAGCTGTGTGTCATTTTCCCGTGTCGCCCCTCCCCAATATTACCTGCAGGGGGAGCTGAGTGTCATTTACCCGTGTCACCCCTCCCCAATACCCAATATTACCCGCAGGGAAGCTTTGTGTCATTTACCTGTGTCACCCCTCCCCTAAACCCAATATTACCTGCAGGGGAGCTGTGTGTCATTTATCTGTGTCACCCTTCTCCCCAATATTACCTGCAGGGAAGCTTTGTGTCATTTACCTGTGTCACCCCTCCCCTAAACCCAATATTACCTGCAGGGGAGCTGTGTGTCATTTATCTGTGTCACCCTTCTCCCCAATATTACCTGCAGGGGGAGCTGTGTGTCATTTACCTTTGTCACCCCTCCCCAATACCCAATACCCAATATTACCTGCAGGGGGAGCTGTGTGTCATCTACCTGTGACACCCCCTCCCCAATGCCCAATATTACCTGCAGGGGGAGCTGTGGGTCATTTACCTGTGTCACCCCCCTCCTTAATACCTGTAGGAGGCAGCAGTGCTTCATTTATCCCCCCCCCCCTCCACTGCTTGTTATAGTTACCCCTCCCCCTTTATTTTGCCCCTCTGCCATCACTGTGCTTGCCCCCGACCCCAGTATGTTTAACTGCCGGAAGGGGGCATCAGGTTTACCCCTTCCATTGTGTTTTGCCCCCCCCCCCCCCCCTTAAGCTCAATCCCACGGAGTAACTGCGGCTTGCAGCCCTCTAGTATCGGAATTACCGTAGTGGCCTTTACATGGGAGTGGGCTCCCTTGTTGGGTTGCGGGGGTCAAGCAGGTGATCGCAGCGGTCCTAAGGACCGTGGGAGTAAGCCTGTTAGGTGGGAGGTAAGTGCCTGTGATTGGCTGGCAATATATTTTGATTGGAGGTTGGCGCTGTGGGAGCGTAGACTGAGGTAAGGTTTCAGGTGGTGTCACACACAGGGGCATCCCAAATCTGGGACACTCCCCGGTTCTGGTCTGCTTTACACGAGCGTTAAATGTAAAGTCCAACCTCCCGGTCACCAGTATTTGCTCACCTTTCCACGGTCCAATGGTGCATATGCGGGCTTTCGTCCAATCAGAGTGGTTTGCCGTGCCTATGTCATTTGCCAAACGACTCTGTTTATAATGCAGAGTGGCCGCATCCTTGGGCTGTGTGTGCACGCTCCTGCCCCAGTTGAATAGAGGGCACCTGCCGCTGGTGATATGCCCGCTCTCACTTCCCATGGAAGTCTATCAAAGCTGCTTGTGTGAATTAAAGTGGACCTTCACCCTGAATAAGAGCCTATCTTATATGCCTCTCCCCCCCCCCGTCCATAAAGATTGCCCACATTAATCCGGACCTTCACCCTGAATAAGAGCCTATCTTATATGTTTCCCCCACCCTGCACATACAAATTGCCCACATTAATCCGGACCTTCACTCTGAATAAGGGCCTATTTTATATGCCCCCCCCCCCCGTACATACAGATTGTCCACATTAATCCGGACCTTCACCCTGAATAAGAGTCTATCTTATATGTTTCCCCCCTCATCCTGTACATGCAGATTGCCCACATTAAAAATCCTCCTACCTGCATCTACTGCATGTTATGAGCCTTTAAACATCCAAGATGGCGGCTCATGAAACATCAGGCAGCCTGCAAACAGGAAGTGCCTTCTGACTGTGCTGCTCTGCATTCTGGGATTGCTGACCTTTTCCTGACCCCAGCTCTGCTCTGTCTGAGCAAAGCACAGCTGTAACCCACCCCCCTGTAGTTTATCCCACTCTCCTCTCCTCAGTAAGTGTGATGCTTCTGAGTCAAGATGGTGGCGCCCATATCCTAAAGTCCTGAACAGAGTTGCAGCCCAGCGAGGTAAAGAATTATAAGTAAGTGACTAAAAACTTAAAATATTTTAACTTTAGATGCTGGGGAATAGTTTTTTAAGGGTTTGGGCCTTTCAATAAATCATGGTGAAGGTCCGGTTTAAATAGCTAACGGCTCTGATTGGTGCATGTGCGGGCTCTCGTCCAATGGACCGGGAAGAGGTGAGTTGTACTGGGCGACCTGCAGGGTTTCACACAGGATGGCCAGGGGGCACAGAACAAAAGCTGGGATTGCCAAAATCCTGGGTTTTGTTCCACTTTAAAGTGGACCAAAACCCAGGATATTGATTATCCTGGGTTTTGGTCCTTGCCCCCGGGGCACCCCCCCTCCCAAGTCGCCTGAATAAACTCGCCTCTTCCCGGTCCTACAGCACATGCGTGGCCACTCATCCAATCAGCGTGCTTGGATCTGCTTCCTTCGTCCAGTAGGTCGTCTAACGCAAGCGGATCCAAGTGCGCTGGTGGTCGCATCCTCCACTACCCTCTAACAGGGAGCGCACCCGCCATTCACAAATGCCTGGCACGGGCATGGCCCTGCTTAAGGGATAGCGGGGATGCGGCTGCTGCTCGTGTATGTGCCGTTGGACCGGGAAAGAAGGGGGGCCTGGGGTGGTTTCACACAGCGGGGCATCCCAAATCTGGATGCCCTGAGGAGGAGCGAGTATGCCTGCCACGGTGTCTCATAAACTCCAGGGTGGGTTTTGGTCCACTTTAAGACAAGCCTATACTGTGGCTTGTGTGATTCCTTTCAGTATGGGCTTCATCACTGCTCCTCCGCTTATCACCTGACATGTGACATCCTGTACTCACCCCCAGGCCGCAGGGGTGTGTGCCATGCTCCCTTGCTGATTGGGTGTCAGGAGTTGGCTTGGTCTGGAACACTCATGGAGAGCAGTGAATGGTGGGCTCCTCTGGACCAGCCATGTCTGCTGAGTGCAGAAAACAGTAAATGGAGCGCGCTGCCCACTTTACCAGGACCCAGATGTCTCTTAAAGTGGACCAAAACCCAGGATTGTGACTATCCTGGGTTTTGATCCTTGCCCCTGGGGCACCCCGATCGGGGTTGCCCCGCTGTGTGAAACCCCCCAGGTCGCCGAGACTCGCCTCTTCCCGTGGCGCATGCGCAGCCACTCATCCAATCGGCGTACTCGGATCAGCTCACGTCAGCGCGTCTAAGGCTCCGAGTGCGCTGATGGCCGCATCCCCGCTACCCTCTAACAGAGTGTGCCTGCGCCAGCTGTTCACAAATGCCTGGTGCGGGCACGCGCCCTGCTAGAAGGTTAGTGGGGCTCGCGCATGCGCCATTGGACCGGGAATAAAGGTAAGTTTGTGGGCGACCTGGTGGTTTTCATAGGGGGAGGGAATCAATCAGCCCGGGAATCTTATTGGTGGGTTTTGGTCCACCTAAAGAGGCTGTGTGAAACCTCCTAGGTCGCCTGTTACACTCGCCTTCCCCCTGGAGCCCTCGTCACATGTCGGTGCTGCATCCTCACTTGCCTCTTTCTGTGCACTTACCTGCACCAGGCCTTTCTGAATGGGTGGCACAGGCACATCCGCAGCTGGAAACATTGGGGGATGCAGCCGGTAGCACACTCTGCTTCCTTTAGCTGCTTAGCAGCAAGCAGAGCTGGACAGTATAGAGTGCACTGATAGGCTGAACACCCCACTCAGCCAATGGGCACGCTCAGTCTCTGCTGTGCCTGCTGTTCGCTGGACAGTGAGTTTTTATGGCAAACCCAGGGGGGATACACACAGTGGGGCATCCCAAGTCAGGGAGAGGAACAATACCCGTGAGAGTGGAGTTCCCAGGGTGTTCCTCTGTAATTATTTTTTTTTTCTGTGTGTGTTTTAGCTGGAGTTTAGCTTTTCACTATCCCATGTTTTGGTCCGTCCCCTCTCTGGGGCATCCGGATTTGGGATGCCCCGCTGTTTAAACCTTGCGGCTTGCCTGTCTTTCTTTACTTTCCACGAGCCCATTACACAGGCGCAGCTCTCCTCCAATGAGCTTCTCAGATGGAGAATATTAATGTGCAGCTGGAGAAGCTGAATGGAATCCCAGCCGCACAACATCACCGGTGTCCTTTGCCTGTGCGCGGCCATTCAGTGGCCGTAACACATCCAAAAAAGGATGAGAGTGATGCTACTACCGAGCTGTGGGCTCATTGGAGAGATAAGAAAAGGGGGTGACTGGGGCGAAATTTCACATAGCGGGGCGTCCCAGTTCAGAGAGAGAGAATCAGCCACTTTAAACTGGACCTTCAGCGTGATTTAATGAAAAGCCCAAACTCTTCAAAAATGGTTCCCCAGCATCTAAAATTAATATATTTTACGTTTTTAGTCATTAACTTATTATTCTTTCCCCCACTGGGCTGCAACTCTGTTTAGGAATTTAGGATATGGGCGCCGCCATCTTGACTCAGAAGCATCACACTTACTGAGGAGAGGAGAGTGGGATAAGGTACAGGGGGGCAGGTTATAGCTGTGCTTTGCTCAGACAGAGCAGAGCTGGGGTCAGGTAACGGTCAGCAGTCCCAGAATGCAGAGCAGCACAGTCAGGAGGCACTTCCTGTTTGCAGGCTGCCTGATAAGATGGCAGCTTCCATAAGCCGCCATCTTGGATGCTTAAAGGCTCATAACATGCAGTAGATGCAGGTAGGATGATTTTTAATGTGAGCAATCTGTATTTACAGGGTGTGGGAAACATATAAGATAGACTCTTATTCAGAGTGAAGGACCGCTTTAAGGGTCCGCGCTCTTTCATAACTGTTGTGCATGTCATGCAGCCGGTGCCGAGCTGCTGGTGGCAGATAAACATGTTGTTGCCGATATTTAGCCTCCAGGTCTCTTTATCTCACATGGCAGATCTCAGAAACGGCCCGCCCCCGCCTCCCCATGTGTGGTGGCGTAACCAAATGTGACGGGGGCCCTGGCGTGAGAATAAAATGGTGCCAGGTGAGCACAAATATGATAAATAAAGGGGGGGGGGGACAACAATGATGGGACCTCCCTGACCTCCTGGGACCCGGTATGGTCACGCCCATTGAATCCAGAAGCATAACAGTTTTACACTATCCTGAGTTTTGGTTCTCCATTGTGTGAACCCCTGAACACCAAGCTTCCTCACCTTTCCTCGAGCCTGCGCTTGTCCAATCAGCTATTCCTGCCCTGCATTAATATTGGTAATAGATGCAACTACAAAATACTTACTGGGTGGTACAGAGTCCCGGCCACACTACATAAATGGTTCCCAGAGGTGTCCCCTCTTTGCTGGCGATGCGGACAGGAGAGGGGGGGGGGATCTCCTCCACATTTTCTGGTCCTGCCCAAAAGTGTTCGGATTCTGGTCAGTGGTTAAAGAGACTATGGAGCGGGTGCTGGGGGAGACGCTCCCGGGGGGGCCTGCCTTTTTCCTAATCCACCACTCGGAGGTGCCCGCAAAGAGGTACCGGAAATCCAACCTGGCTCAGTTGATTAACGCGGCTGGACGGGTCACATTCATATACTCACCAGAGTTTAAGGCACTAGCCAAGGGGTACTCAACCACTTCTTGTAAAGGTCTATTTAAAGGCATTCTGTGAGAGTTGAAGGTCCGGACGGAGGGCTGTCACGGAGGGGAGGGGCGGGGGGAGGGAGTGTCCCCATCCCCAAAACCCTACAGGGCACTGGAAAATAAACAGGAGCTTTTTTTTTTTTGGCCCCACAGCATTACAAATTGAGGTCAGGGCAGGGGTCCAGAAATCTGGTGCCGAGGTCCGCATTCGGAACCTGGTCCGCCAGTTGAGTATTGCTGCACTAGCCGACACATCTTGGTAATGACGTTTGTACTGCACTGTTTCTCTACTACATTCTATTTCTTTGTTTTTCTTT
The DNA here is from genome assembly GCA_027917425.1 of Gastrophryne carolinensis. Classification (NCBI taxonomy): domain Eukaryota; kingdom Metazoa; phylum Chordata; class Amphibia; order Anura; family Microhylidae; genus Gastrophryne; species Gastrophryne carolinensis. The sequence continues at coordinate 103,265,140 of CM051241.1, forward strand.
TCTTTCTCTGTTCCTCTTCTTTGGGTTGCTTCCCCGCTATATGGTACTACTCCTGACGGTAGGATGACGGGTTCCCAAACTGGAACGCTAGATATTACAGGGATGGTGGGGTGGGCCCTCCCGGGCGCCCAGCGGGGCCCCTTTTGACCGGTGTTGCCAAGGTCTGGGCGGCTCGGGGTGGGGGGCCGGCTCATGAGAAGTAACCGCGGCCCCAGTTGTGCCTGGACGGACAAAGTAGTAGCACAAAGGGAAGCTTGTCAGGCATTATTTTATTATGTTGGTTCAGTATTACTTCTGCCTTTTACAATTTCTGTACAATGTCTGAATGTTTGTAATAACTTCTGAATCTGTAATAAAAAAAAAAAAGAATATATATAAAAAAATGGAATGGAATGAATGAATGAATGGAATCTCTAGCCACACTTGCGCTCAGCATCGCTTCCTCCCTTTGGCTGTGCGGTGGGCGGGGCCAAGCACAGCCGAGAAGAGAGGTGAGTGATGCCAGCCGCGCATGTGCCGTGGGCTCGGGGGGGGGGGGGGGGAGTTTACTGGTTGCCCTGGGAGGTTTCACTCAGGGGCGTAGCTAGGGGGGGACACATGAGTCGGGGTGCCAAAGGGAGACCTGAGCACTGATGGCAGCTGGCGTGAAACACATAGAGCTCCCCCGATGGGCGTGTGAGATGTACACATAGCTCCCCCTGATGGGCGTGTGAATGAATTTGCACATGGCGGCACACTGCAATACTTATCAGGTTTGAATGGTATGTGTGTGTTTTATGTCTGGGTATTGCGGGCCGGCCTTAGGGTGAATGGCGCCCTGTGCAGGACTGCAGGATGGCGCTCCCCCTCCCAGTAATCTCTGAAAAATTATTATGGCCAGTTGAGCAGGTGGAAAGCAATCAGACTCTGCCCCAAATGTGTGCAGATGGTGCTCTCTGCAGATGGACCTCAAAGACCCCCCCCTCCACAAAACAGCCTGAGGGAATGAGGCTGTAGTTTCCTACAGCCTCTTGTCTGCATGAGCTGATCCCCATGAATTAGAAAATAAAAACATTTGACATACCAGTGGCGCCCCCTAAAATGATAGCATCTGAGTGCTGTTGCACACCGTAAAGGCCAGTTGTGTCTCCCTTAAGTGGGGCTTCCCTATTTGGGATGCCCTGCTGTGCAGGATCCCCCTGGGTTGCCATGTAAACTATTCTCTCAGGAGATGCCATGATGCATATGCCAATCAGTGGTTCGCTCTCCATTCAGCTTTACTAAACCGCCCTGAAATCAAAGCAGCTTTGAGCGGAGCGTGCCCCAGCTTGCCACTCAGAAAAGCCTGGCACATGTACACACATCAGCCAGAGGGAAGCCGGGGATGTGGCCACAGCCCTTGCATGTGCCATGGGATGGCCATCTAGGTGAGTATACATCTGGATCCAGGCAATTTAACTTAGAGGGGCTTTCCAGATGCTACTGGTTTATTTAAAGTTATACTAAAGGCAACCGATTGTTGTGCCATTGTCTCGGCTACACATTGCACTGTCCCAAACCTCAATCCGTTTTCAGAAAGCCGCTGTAGTTCCTAAGTTATTAGTAAAAATCAGTAAAAGTAAAGCTCCAAGAGCATTGGAGATGCAGAGATAAAATGAGGCGAAACAGTGGGTGTGGCAACAGCGATGTGATGTAAGCACACTGTGTGCTTAACATATTCACAATTGGCCATGCTTGGATAACTGTGCTGAGAGTCACAGCTTGTACATAAAGGTGGGTCACGGAGAGATGTCTGCACCCTGTTAGCAACTAGTGTGCATGGTTGAAATGGGGGTTGCTGGGTGCCTGACCTGTGGCAACGCTGGAATACAGGGTGGGCAGGCTGTTGATCGTTGGCAGCCTGATCAAAGACTAGGGTCAGACATCTGAACGATAAGAGTGGAGGTCAGGATTTCTGAGCAGAGGCAGCCAATCAGGACGTCTGGGGAGGGAGTGGGGGGTGTTTTCGTTCTCAGTCAATCAGAAGATTGATTGAAGGACCAGGTCAGCGGGGTGGGGATTGAAAGCTGAATGAGGAAGTGATTTCATAGCTACATAGACAGACAGGAGAGGAAGGACAACGCTGACATGACTCAATGTAAGGTAGGTTATTGATATTTTTTACTTGGCTCTATCAACCCCTAGACTGGGCCACATGTCTAAAAAATTCCAGGGCAGGCTAACAGTGATCCTGGGGCATCCCAGCTCGGAATGCCTCACTGTATGAACCCCACCGATTGTCCATACTCTGTTTTCCAGCACTCCTATGCCACAATCTCCAAGAACACTGTGCATTAGTATGCATGGCATAAAGCGCTGATTGAAGGAGAGCTCGCACATGTGCAGTGGGATTGACAGAAAGGTTATGTGGGTCAACTCTGGTTTTGGTGTTCTACCTTGTTGTTTTCTTCTTCTGTGATGTGAAACAATCATTGGTGTTGGGATTGTGCTCCCAGACCTGTGATTTACAAATCAGCATGCTGTCTCCATGTTTCTTATATTCCTGTGGCTCTGTGATGGTAAAGTGGGAGCGGCTTTCCTGACTACGAATCCCAGAATCCGTCCACTGTAATGGGGTGAGCTCATCAGCAGCTTTGGCTGCATCAAGCAGCAGTAATGACTTCCCCTGGTGAGAACTTTACTGGTACCTCTTGAGCTACCAGAAGGTTGTGATCCCCCTCATATGAAGAAGCTTAATTACAGCAGGAGGGTTGCGCTCGGGAGTGTGGCGCATCGACTTTGCCTTAGCCGATTAGCAAGCCAGAGTCAGGAAGCCTCTGATCTATAAACCAAACGCACCAGTTGGTGTACGTTGCTAAAGTAATCACATTGTTGCTAGAGAAAAGTGTTTTCTTTTATAACAGAGCTGCAAACAACAAAATAGTGGAACAAAATAATGGAAATGTTTAATAATGCCTAGGAAAGTGGAATTACTCTTTAAAGTGGACTAAAACCTGGGGTTTTGGCTGTCCAGGGCTTTGGTCTACTTCAAAGTATTGTTGCACAACAGATTTAAATTGCATTCATATAATATAATGTTATTGTTGTAGCTGCAGCCTCGTCAGCCGAAGACTGAACCAGTTGTCCAGCCATGACCCCCTGTGGAAGCGCCCCTGCAGGAAATATTGGCTTGTGTCAGAGTAAGTTGCTGGAATATGTTGTATGTGTTCATGCTACTCTAACACTGCCGCTCATGTCTACCCAAACCGTGTAGTGTGGAAGGTGGGCAAATGCACAGGCAAGCAATGGTTTTTAGTCCATTTAAAAGGGGGAGCCACCATAAATCGATCAAATATCTTTCTCCCTTTTATAAGTTCTTTCTCAATTAAGTTTCAATTAAAGTGGATCTAAACCCGCTCTGGAAAATTTCAGAGACTTCAATCCACCTTCCTGTGAACCTACAGTTTAGGATGGATACTTCTGCTGTTGGAGGAAGCATGGCTTCCATATGTGTGTTCAGCTCTTTCCTATCCCACATCAGATGGAGTTCTCCCAGGAATAGGTGAATGTCTGGGATGCCCTGCTGTGTGAACCCCCCCCCCCCCCCCCCAATGTGGTCTCCCATAGAAACTTGCCTTTCCCTGTCCTATAAAGCATGTGTGGGCGCTCGGCTCCTTTTGAGCAAAAATCACAGAGTAGGGCCAAATGCAGCCAAGCGACATCCACAGGCCTCAAGCAGGGGGCGTGCCGGAGTTGGCCATTCAAAAATGCGTCTGGCTAAAGGTATAGTGCAGTGCAGCTGCAGCCCAGGCATGCACCATTGGATCAGGTAGGTTTTACTGAGGGGGATATACTGTACTGATATACTGGGGGTGTACTGTGCATACTTGGAGATACTGTGCAACAGCTTACAGCTTGTCTCTGTATGTGATCTGCATCTATATTGCTAGGTTAATGCATTTTACATTTGACAGTAGATGGCGCTGTTACATATATCTATGTGTAGTCTCTATATTCTTAGTATACAGTACGTCCTGCTCCAAATCTAATACTTACAGTTGGGATATACTCTGCCAGATGGTGCTGGACGGCAGAGACATCGAAAATAGGCTCCTCCCGGCCCCTCAAATATCCAGGGACCTCCCACAAGGGCGAGAAATTGGCTCTCTACTCGCAGGTGAGCGGGATTATTAACCTGCGGCCCTGTAGGACTATTCCCACCCGTTCCACTAGTAATATGCCTCCCAGCCTTGGCTGCGCTGGTTGGGTGAAGGTAGGCAGCACCGCCGTTGGTGCTTAGGAGCGCTGCTCCACCGCAATCCCCCACCAAAGGGTAGGCAGTTCAGGCTTATGGGGAGCCTCTATGGGATGCCCCTCCCACACTATTGACTCTTGCCCCTGCCTATTGGTGGGCCCTATTTAAGTGGCCACCGTCCTCCCTCATCCTCCTTGTAGTCTTCGGGGCAAAAGAGGGGGGTGTGTGTATGTGTATAGATATGTATGTTATGCAGTCTGTGCTTTCATTTTTCACATGTCTTTATTCTTGTGTCAGCCGCCGTGCTGACTTGTCTTTATTGCTTTTAAATTTACTGCCGCCGCGCACTGACTTGGTTCCGTGCTTGGAGGCGGCATTACCTCAGGCGCTCCATCATTGGCTGTTGGCCGTCTTTGGTGCGTTCCGCGTCATCGCTATTACTGGCCCGCCCCTCGAGGTATACCGACGCCATCTTTTCTGACTTGGTTGGCCTATGCGCGACGGACTCCTACCTACCGTGGTCCGTAAGTGCCCTCGCGGGCGGCTTTATCTGCTTCACTTTTGTTACGATGTGGTCTTGTCTGCTTATGTCTTTCAGGCAGGACGAACCCTTCTTGGCTTCTCCCGGCCCTGTTTTTAGTATATTACTTGTAGGCCTTGTGAAAATTATACTCCCACGTCCCTAGCGGGTTATTGGGGCATCCAGGGTTGCTATATAGCGCCGCTATAATCACCATATGGAGGCATCCCAGGATAATGTTACTGGGGTCCCTTTGGGACAAGACCGGCTGTGTGTAGCGTGTGAGCAGCCTCATGCTGACGCTGACAAGGCGCGGGTCTGTGTACCCTGTGCTGAACAGGGGCTTGCATTGCAATCTGGCCTGCCAGTGCCTGCACCTCGTTTCACTTCACCTACTCCCCAAAGCTTAAATCTCACTCCTGCTGAGTTGCATACTAGTGGGGATTCTCAGCCTGATGTGTCTTCTAGACTGGCTACTGTTGAACAGATTATTGCGAAGTTTTTAGCGCGTAAGGCCCCTGCTAAGAAGCGGCACTTGACACCTAATGTTACTGTTTTCCCTATGGGAACTGAGGAGTTTTGGAATCTGTGTGGCTATACCCTGTCTGATGAAGGGGAGCTCTTTTCTGATTCAGGCTCATCTGATGAGAGACCAAGGGGTCATGACAATTCTGGCTCTGACCCCTGGGCCCTGGATGACACTGACAGATTATTGACCCAGATTTTTGAGGTTCTGTCTATCTCTCTCCCTGTTGAGGCTCCCAGGCAAAGAGGGGAGCTTTTCCATACAGCAAGATCACGTTTGGAATTTCCAGAGCAGGCACATTTCCATAACCTTGTGCTCAAGGGATGAGAGCGCCCCAGTAAACTTCCCGGGGTTCCAAAAAGTTGGGATAGGAAGTATCCCTTTCCTGCTGAGCTGGTTAAATGTTGGTTATCCCCCCCCCCCCCCCCCCCCCTTGAGGTGGATGCCCCGATCCTAGGGCTATCTAACACCTCTGTCATGCATTACCCTGATTCTACTACCCTGCAGGATGCCGAAAACCGGCGTATTGATCAGCTGGCATCCCACGCCTTTGCATGTGAGGGGACGGCGCTGCGCCCGGTCTGTGCCTATGCCATTACTGCTGTGGCCACTAGAACCCTTATCAGAAATATGCTTGAGAGCGCCCCTGATGATTTGCCTTGTGAGGTGTTTAATGCACTCTCCAGTTGTGATGTTTTTGTAAATTTTGTCCTATCAGCATTGGATGACACCATCAGAATGTGTGCCAGAACTTCTGCCCTCGTGGTGGCTATATGCTGCTCGGTTTGGCTGCGCCAGTGGGCTGCTGACAACGCTGCCAAGAAGGCCCTCACTGTGTTTCCCTTTAAAGGACTGCGTCTGTTTGGAGACCGCCTGGACCTTTTTGCTAAGGGAGGCAGGTTACCCCAGCGCAGGCGGCAACCTCGGCCCTTTCGGGGTCAGGGTTCCTTCTCCTCCCCTTACCGTGGTGCAAGACAGGGAAGGGGGGTGTCTTTCCCTGGGGCCCGGGGAGATTTCTGGGGTAGGGGCAGAGGACGTGGACATCCTGGCTCCTCCTGGGGTCCCAAAGCAAAATCCTCTCTCAAGCCCCCTCAGGCATGATGGGGCGCCCTGGGGGGACGGCTGCAGCACTTCGCTCACGTCTGGAGGCTTCATGTCTCAGACCGGCGGATTCAGGAGGTAGTGTCCTCCGGTTACAAGTTGACGTTTGCTGCCTGCCCCCCTCCAAGATTCATCAAATCCCGGATTCCTCAGGACCCTGTGTCAGCTCAGGAGCTAGTGCAAGGCCTCCTGGAGCTGGGGGTCATCTGCCAGGTCCCTTTAAGAGAAAAAGGCAAGGGCTTTTATTCCAACCTATTCACAGTACCCAAAAAGGATGGTTCTGTCAGGCCCATCATGGACTTAAAGATTCTCAACAAGTTTGTCAGGGGCAGGCGCTTTCACATGGAGACTCTGCGCTCTGCCATCAGTTCCCTGCGCCAAGGGGATTTCATGACTTCTGTGGACATCAAAGATGCTTACCTTCATAATTCTGTGTTCCCAGGTCCATTAAAGGTTCCTCAGGTTCGCTCTGATGGATCAACACTACCAATTTGTGGCCTTGCCCTTCGGCCTCACTTCAGCTCCCAGGGTGTTCACCAAGCTGCTGGCTGGCGTGATGTCTCTGCTCAGATGTCAGGGCGTCCACGTGCTTCCCTATCTGGACGACATCCTCATCACTTCCCAGTCTCTACATCAGGCAGAGTTGGATACTCAGCTGGTGGTGTCCACTCTGGAGTCTTTTGGATGGGTGATCAACCACCCCAAGTCCTCACTGTCCCCTTCCTAGGAATGAATCTGGATACAGTTCAGGCAAGGATCTTCCTTCCTCAACAGAAGGTGGACAGTCTGATTGCACAGGCTCAGTCCCTCCTAGCTTGTCCCCATCCCTCCATCAGGCAGGGAATGCAGCTGGTGGGCCTGATGGTGGTGTGCTTCGAAGCAGTCCCTTATGCTCAGTTCCACTTGAGGCCTCTGCAACTTCACCTATTGTCTGTATGGGACAAGGACTCAGCGTCCCTGGACAGGGTCTGTGTGCTCTCCCCCTGGTCAGGAGGTCCCTCTCGTGGTGGATGGACTCAAGGAACCTGTTGGGGGGCAGATCCTTTCTTGCCCCTTCCTGGGAGATGGTCACCACGGATGCCAGTCTGTCAGGTTGGGGGGGGGGGGGGGGGGGGCCCTCAGGAGGCCCACACACCTATCAATGTCTTGGAGCTGTGAGCGATCAGGTTAGTTCTGGCTCGCTTGACTACTCATCTTCAGGGCCTGCCTGTTCAGGTACGCTCGGACAACCAGATGGCAGTCGCCTACATCAATCATCAGGGAGGGACTCGGAGCAAGGGGGCCCTCCAGGAAGCTTCTCTGATCCTGACTTGGGCGGAGGCCAATGTCCCCTGCATTTCAGCTGTGTACATCCCAGGGGTGCAAAATGACCTTGTGTAGTCTCTGAGCAGGGGGACCTCTCGCCAGGGAGAATGGTCCCTATACAGCAGGTTGTTTCAATCTCTGTGTCACCGTTGGGGCCAACCAGATGTGGATCTGTTTGCGTCCCGCCACAATCACAAGCTTCCAGCTTTTGTCTCTCTGTCCAGGGATCCTCTGGCCCTGACCTCGGATGCGCTAGCAATGTCATGGAAGGACTTTCAGTTCCTGTATGTCTTCCCCCCCCCCCCCCAATTCCCCTGCTGGGCAGGGTTCTGCGCAAGATTGCTCTGGAAAGGGTGCCAGCAGTTCTGGTAGCCCCCAGGTGGCCAAGAAGAGTGTGGTTCGCAGACGTGGTACAGCTGGCAGTAGATCAATATGCTCTGCCCTTGGTGCCAGATCTGCTCACTCAGGACTCACTACGCCATCCCAATTTACAAACTCTGGCTTTGACGGCTTGGCTGCTGAAACCTCCATCTTGATGAAGGGGCTGTCTTCCTCAGTTGTGGATACTTTGATTAAAGCTAGGAAGAAGTCTTCCTCTTCCATTAATTACAGGGTTTGGCGTGCCTACTGGTGTGAGTCTAGGTCTCTTCCCTGTCGTGTGTTCTCTATTCCCAGGATTCTGGAGTTCCTGCAGCATGGGTTGGAGATGGGGCTCCAACTCAGTACTCTGAAGGGTCAGGTTTCTGCCCTGGCTATTTTTTTCCAGAAGTCCTTTGCTCAGCACCCTCTGATCAGGACTTTTTTCCAGGGGGTCACTCATGTGCGTCCCCCACATAAACCTATGGTGCCTGTTTGGGATTTGAACTTGGTTTTGTCAGCCTTGCAGGGTGCTCCCTTTGAACCTGTGCAGGATGCTGCCTTGGCCATTCTTACGCTCAAGGTTGTGTTTCTGGTGGCTATCACTTCTGTCAGGCGTGTGTCTGAGTTGGCAGCGCCGTCCATTCAGCCCCCCTACTATGAGAGACACCAGGACAAGGTGGTGTTTCGTTCAAACCTGATTTTCTGCCTAAGGTAGTGTCTGCCTTTCATTAGAATCAGGATATTGTTCTTCCTTCTTTGTGCCCTAATCCTAGCAATGCTAAGGAGAGGGTTTTGCACTCTTTGGATGTGGTTAGGTGTCTGAAGTACTATCTGGTGGCTACTGCACCTTTCAGGAAAACTGATGTTCTTTTTGTGGTCCCTTCTGGTCCTAGGAAGGGTTTGGCTCCTGCCAAGTCTACTATCAGCAAGTGGATTTGTCAGGCTGTGATTCAGGCCTACTCTGCTAAGAGGAAGAATCCTCCCTTCTGCCTTACTGCTCATTCCACTCGTGCTATTGGTGCCTCTTGGGCTTTTCAGCACCAGGCTTCTGTTGAACAAGTTTGCAAGGCTGCTACTTGGTCTTCTGTTCCTACTTTTTCAAAGTTTTACAAGGTTGATGTTAGGGCCTCAGCTGATGCTGTTATTGGCCGAAAGGTTCTGCAGGCGGCAGTGGTTTAAACTGCCTGCTGCTGATTTTTTTTCTTGGGGATCCCACCCTACTTATGGACACTGCTATTGGATGTCCCAACTGTAAGTATTAGATTTGGAGCAGGACGTACTGTATACTAAGAATAATACAATTCTGTGATTACTCACCTGTAGAATTGGTATTATGAGTATACAGTACGTCCTGCTCCAACCCACCCTTGGTTTGCATTATCTTGGATCCCCTGTATGGTGATTGTTATCCTTGTTATAGTTGATAGTTTGGATTGTTTTATTCTCCCGGCTTCTCATTAACTGCTTTTTCAATGCTGGGGATTTGTGGGAGGTACCTGGGTATTTGAGGGGCTGGGAGGAGCCTATTTTCGATGTCTCTGCAGTCCAGCGCCATCTGGCGGAGTTTATCCCAACTGTAAGTATTAGATTTGGAGCAGGACGTACTGTATACTCATAATACCAATTCTACAGGTGAGTAAATCACATAATTGTATATTCTAAGTATACAGTACGTCCTGCTCCAGATATAATACTTACACTTGGGTAATCCTCCGCCAGAGGGCGCTGTGCACTGCAGACATGCAAAGACAGGCTCCTCCCGGCCCTTCATATACCCGGGGACCTCCCACAAATCCCCAGATTTCTCTGCAGTGCTGACTGCGAAGACATGAAGTATCACTCTCTCGCAGGTGAGCGGGGCTATTACAGCCTGCGGCCCTGTTGGACTATTCCCACCCATCCTCCCTGTGATGTACCTCCCAGCCTGGGCTGCGCTGGTCGGGTGAAGGCAGGCAGCACCATGCGTGCTTAACGGAGCCATGCTCCACCGTAGTCACCCACCAAAGGGTAGGCGGTTTAGGCTGATGGTGAGCCTCTAGTGGATGTCCCTCCCGCATTATTGCCCCGTGTAGCGGTGGACCATCCTCCCTCGTCTCCCCCCGTATTCGGGGGAAAAAGAATGGGGGAGGTATGTGTGTGTGTGTGTGTTTGGCGGTCTCAGTGTACTGTATTGTCACGCCTATGGCTGTAGTTTTGCCCTTGACTGGCAACTGGGTGTCAGAGCCGCGCTGCTTGCTCTTTTTTTTTTTTTGGCCGCCGCCGTCTTTGCCTTCTCATTTTTTTAATTAAAATTTACTAGTGCTGGGTCGCGGCGTCGTCAGACTACGAGTATCCATTAGCAGATGCTTTTACTAGCATATCCTATGGACGGCTGCCTCAGAGCTTCGTGCTCTTTGGGGGAGGCGGGGACCTTCTCCCACATTCCTAGTGGGTCTTTGGGACATCCAGGGTTGCCTATTGCATAAATCCCTACTGGCATATATTGCATTGATAATCACCATATGGAGGCATCTCAAAATTATGTGACCGGGGTCCCTCCGGGACAAGACCGGCTGTGTACAGCGTGTGGACTGCCCCATGCTGATGTGGACAGAGCACGGGTCTGCGGACCATGTGCTGAACAAGCACTGGCCCTGCAATCAGGGTTGACAGTGGCTGCGCCTCGTTTCAATACACCTCTCTCCCCCTTCTTAAATCTCACTCCTGATGAGTCGCACGAGTCGAGCGGGAATGACCAGCAAGTCGTGCCGCGCAGACTGCCTACGGCTGATCAGGGGATTTCGAGGTTGGCAGAGCGCTTGGGCCCTGGTAAGAAGCGGTCCCTGACGCCTCCGGTTTCACCCAATTCTTCGGAAACTGAGGAGTTCACTACTTAGCAGGGTTTGGCTCCTCCTGATGAAAGTGAGCTGTTCTCTGACTCAGGCTCATCTGACGAGGGGCCGAGGAGTCATGATACGGGCCCTGGTTCTTGGGGCCTGTGTGACACCGATGAATTACTGATAAAGATCTTCGAGGTCTTGTCTATCTCTCTCCCTGGTGAGGCTCCCAGGTCTAGAAAGGAGAGTTTCCATACAGCGACACCGCGCTTGGAATTTCTGGAGCAGAATCACTTCCAGACTCTTGTACTCAAAGAATGGGAATGCCCTAGTAAACTTCCAGGGGTTCCAGGGGACTGGGATTGGAAATACCCTTTTCCCCCTGATGTGGTTAACTGTTGATCATCACCTCCCGTGGTGGATGCACAGATCATTGGGGTTCTTAACCCCCCCCTTCCTTTATTGCAGCCCCTACTTATCGTACCCTTCGGGATGCTGAGGACCGGCGCATTGATAGGCTGGCTTCCCACGCCTTTTCTTGTGCCGCGGCCATCGCTGCATTGGCCGCCAGGACCCTCATCAGAAAGATGATTGATCATCAACCTGAGGATCTCCCCTGGGAGGTGTTTAATGCACTCTCCAGTTGTGATGTATTTCTAAGGTTTATCCTTTTTAGCGCTGGATGACACCATTAGGATGTGCGCAAGAACTTCCGCCCTTGTGGTAGCTATACGCCGCTTGGTCTGGCTGCGACAGTGGGGTGTTGACGATGCTACAAAAAAAGACTCTTACTGGGCTTCCCTTTAGAGGGCGACGCCTATTCTGGGCCCGTCTGGACCTGTTTAAGAAAAAGGGCAAAACACCCCTTCGCACCCCCTCCTTTATGTTAGTGTCAAACCCGAACCAGGGGTGTCCTTCCAGCTTTTTGGTGTAGAGTCCTGCCCCAGGAGTGGCAGACAACGCCCTGGCCCTTCCGGCAGGACTAAGTCCAAATCTTTCACCAAAACCCCCCAAGCATGATGGCCGCAGCACCTTGCTCCTATCAGGAGGCGTCATGCCTCGTTCTGGTGGATTCAGGAGGAAGTTTCCTCTGGATGCAGGATAGTGTTTGCTGGGCGGCCCCTTCCCGAGATTGTCAGGATGTTTCTGGTCCCTGTCTCTCTTCAGGTGTTGGAGCAGGCCACGCGCGGCCTGCGAGGTCTGGGGTCACTTGCAGGTTGCCCTTAACAGGCAGAGGCAGGGGCCTCTACACCAACCTTTCCACATTCCCCCAAAAGAATGAGGCACTCTACCCATTCTGGCCTTCCATAGGTGCTGCAATTTACATTCACAGGCGGTTTCTGCATGGTTTCTCTGAGTTGGGCCGCCAGTGCCCTGTGTCCAGGGACCTCTTGCCGTCTGTGGAGACCTAAGATGCTTATTTCCTTGCCACTGTGTCTTCTGGACACCGAGGATCTTACGGGTTAGTGTTGGAGGCCCAACACTGCTGATTGTGGCCTTGTTATCTGCCTCTCTTCTGCTCCCAGAGTGCTCGCCAAGACGATGACGGGGATGATGTCTCTGATGAGACCAAGGGGGCGTCTGCGCGAGGAACTGCCTGGTCGTCCTTCTTTGCTTCCCAATCTCTACGTCAGGCCGAGCTTGTTACTCGGCTGGTGGTGTCCTTTGGGAGTCTTTGGATAGGTGCTCAATCACCTAAATTCCTCATTGTCCCCTTATTTGGTATCTCCATTCATAGGGTTGAAATTGGGTTCGGTTCAGGCGGGAACCTGTTTCCTTGGCTATAAAGTGGACAATCTGGCTATATGGGCTCGGTCCCTCTTTGCTGTTCCCGTCTCTTCACCAGGCTGGATTGTAGCTGGTGGGCCTGTTGGTGGCTGATCAGAGGTTTTCCCTTATGCTCAGTGCCCTTGGGCTCTTCTGCCACTTACATTGTAAATGCTGGACAGGGTTCCTGCTTCCCTGGAGCTGGGTCCGTGTACCTTTCCCCTTGGTACGGTGGTTCCTCTTGAGGCGGTTGTACTCAAGGAACCAGTCAGGGGGCACCCCCTTCCTTGCGTTTTCCTGTAGATGGACACCAAATCTATCAGGTTGACGGAGGGGGGGGGGGGGGTTTCTTCTAAAATCCCCTGTGGTTCCGGGGGAGGTGGGACCTTTAGGGGTCCTTTCACCTATCTATTTTTGAGGCGGTAGGCTTTCAGGTAGGCTCTATCTCGTCTGACTTCTCCTTTGAGGGATCTGTCTATTTGGAGGGCTCCTTGGTCTGTCTGACGTCAGTGGCCTGTATTAATTATCTGTGTGGACTCGGAGCAGGATGGTCCTCCAGGAAGGTATCTGTCCTTGATCTGGGTGGAGGACAGCGTTCCCTGCATATCAGCGATATTCGCTCCGGTGGATGTCATTCTGCGACAGGATGTGCTAATTCTTGTGTCACTATGTAATCCATCTAGGGTGGATCTTTTTGGGCCCCGTCACTTTCATGGGTTCTAGGCCCTTGTTTCCCTGTCTCAGATTGTTCTGACCTTGGTCATGAGACTTAGTAACTTTATGGCTGGACATTCTATTCTGTATGTCTTATCTTCATTCACCCTGCTAGGCGGGGTTCTGCGCAAGTTTGCTCTGAAAAGGGGGAACCAGTGTTACTGGTGGCCCCTGGGTGGTCTAGTGGAGTGTGGTTTGCAGATGTAGTACTGAGGACAGCGGACCTGTACGTTCTGTCAGGAGTGCTGATCTGCTCACTCAGGCCCCCTTTGTTATTTCACCCCAATCTACAGGCTCTGGTCTGGATGGCCTTACGGTTGATTCATCCACCTTGATGGAGACGGGCTTATCTTCTGGGTGACTGTGACTTCTGGAAGCCTAGGAGTTGGCTTCTTCTTCCATCTGTTGTGGGGTATGGCATACCCATATTGATAGGTGTGAGTCTTGGTCTCTCCCCTGTTGGGCGCTCTTTGTTCCCAGGGTTCTAGAGTTATTACAGCATGGGTTGGAGTTGGCTCTCCTACTCGGTACTCTGGAGGTTCAGGTTCTGCCCTGTCCGCCTTCCTATAGCAGTCTTTGCTCAGTTCTTTGCCTTGGTTAAGCATTCTTTCGGGGATTGCTCAGGTGCATCCCCCACGTAGTTCTAGGGTCCCTGTTGGGATTTGGATTTTATTCTGTTTGCCTTGCGGGGTGTTTCCCTTGGACCTATTCCGGATGCTGTCTGACTGTTCTTATCCACAAAGTTGTCCTTCTGGGGACTGTTGCTTCAGTCAGACGTGTGCCTGAGCGGGCGACTGTTTAGCTAGCCCTCGTTCTTGATATATACACCAAGATGAGGTGGTCCGCTTGACGCCGGACCTTCTGCCTAAGGTGGTGTCTTAGGCTCATGTATTCAAGACTTTGTCTTTCTTCTGTGCTTTGTTCCTAGTAACGCTGAGGCAAGGGCATCTACTTTACCTCAACAGGTGCTGGAATTTTTTTCCTGTATGGTCTCTTGTCCCTTAGGGGGACTGATGCCCCTTGGGGTTTGTGGGCACCTACATCTGTATGTGCCTGATCTCGTCTGCTTCCAGGGGTTAAGCGGCCTTTGGCCTAGCCTTTACTTGGATGAATGTCCCTTCTGGTCCTAGGGAAGGTTCGGCTTCTTCCTGGGCTACTGTTAGCGTTTGTTCTTGTCAGGCTGTTACTCAGGCCTATTCCTTTAAGGGGAAGGATTTTCTTCTCACTTTATTTCTGATTCTACTGGTGCCTTGGTTTCTTTGGGCCTTTCAGCACCAGGTTTTGTTGCACAAGTTTGATAGACCGCTACTTTTTTTTTTTTTTTTTTTTTTTTTTTTTTTTATATCACACTGGTTTTTATTAGAAATTTTTCCAGAGTCATATACATGGTATACAGACAATTGGTAATGCAAATAACTCAAGATACCATTGGGTCCAGGATGCAACCTGACCATCAATACAGTGCTTCTAAGATCAATACAGCTGCCTGTCCGGGAATCCTGCTATGGGATCCCGGGACCGAATCACCCAATGTAGCTATAGCCCCAGACCTCTGCGACTCCAATGTCCTGCTACCCTGCCCATCCTCCATTGTAATAGAGAACCCTGAACACCACGGAAGCGTCCAAGGAAAGAACAGGGCCCCTGAAGGGCAAAAAGGGAGGGAGTAGAACCAAAAACAAAGGGGCAGAAAGAGACCGAAAAAAAGAGGACAGAGAAATAAAAAGAGAGGCCCCCGGGGGAGGGGGGGGGGCGAGGGGAGCAGACAGGGGACCCGTGAGAGCCCAGCACCCTCCACTGCCGTACAGACACTCCTCCCGGTCCCACTAACATCCTGTATTCCTCAAACCCGCTCCATTGCTGCCTTGTACTCAGGTGAGGACTTAAAAACAGCCCAGACAGACCAAATCTTCCTGTAGGCCTCAGCCCTATCCTGTCTCAAATGTAAAATTTCTTCCATTTCTTCTACATGGTTTAGTTGTTGCAGCCATTCTTTGACCGTTGGGGCTGACGGTGATCTCCATCTCCGAGGTATCACCCTCCGAGCCGCGTTGGTGAGATGAATCCCCAGCGGACCCAGATCTCGCACGCCCGACTCTTTCCTCTGCCAATTCAGCAAATAGAAGGCAGGGTCCCACTCAGGGGAGAGGCCCACAACCCTCTCAATCATACCATGAACCTTTCTGATTACATCTCCAGCAGGTGTCCGAGACAGCCGGGAACATTTTATGTAGCATCTTCGGGGTCCTGTACCACCTAGTGATTAGTTTGTAATTAGTCTCTTGCATAGAGGAGTTTGCCAAGCCCCTGTATGCCCTCTGATATATACATTTCCAGTCTTCTTCCGTCAAGTCTAGATTCAAGTCCCTCTCCCATTTTCCTTCCCAGGGTCTCCTCGGGGTGGGACTCCCCTCCAGCAGCAGACCATATGTACGTGACAGGAGGTGGTTCCTAGGACCCTCTCCCAGACATGCCCTTTCAAACACT
The DNA here is from genome assembly GCA_027917425.1 of Gastrophryne carolinensis. Taxonomy (NCBI): domain Eukaryota; kingdom Metazoa; phylum Chordata; class Amphibia; order Anura; family Microhylidae; genus Gastrophryne; species Gastrophryne carolinensis. The sequence goes on from CM051241.1 coordinate 103,280,949, forward strand.
GTGGGCTCCCTATCCACTTTCCCTTTCAAGCTCTCAGACTGAACAAAGTGCCTCACCTGTAGATATTCCAGATGAGAGAGTTCCCCTCCAAGAGCATCCTGTAGATCCTGCTTCTGCCTAAATACCCCTCCTGAGAATAAGTGAGCAGCCCTTAGTGGGCGCAGATTCTTACATTTCCTCAAAAAGGATCTCTCCCGTCCAGGAGGGAAATCCGGGTGATCATGAATCGACAACAGAGGCCCCGGGACTGACGAGACCCCCCGTAGCTTCTACAGATCTGCCGAAACATCTCCAATGTGGTGCCAATGAAAGGGTGGGATCTAACCCTCTCCGGGACGTCGCTCCTGTTGAAAGTCCATAGCTGCCTCAAAGTACCCTCACATGCTTCATCTTCTATGGAAACCCATTCTTTTTGGGAGCCATTCACGTGCCAATCAATAATTCTTGCTAATTGTGAGGCCTTCACATATGTGTCGATGCAGGGCAGACCCAATCCCCCTTTAGACCTCTGGAGAACAAGGGTGGATCTTTTTGCCCTAGGGGGCTTACCTGCCCATAGAAACCTTGTGAACGTTTTTCTGATATCTAAAGCAAAAGAGCTTGGGAATTTTATTGGAATGCCTTGAATCAGATATAGCAACCTAGGAAGCACATTCATTTTCAAAACCGCCAGCTTCCCGAACCACGACAATTTCAGGCATCTCCATCTATTAAGGTCCGCTTTTAATTTGCTGACCAGCGGAGCGAAATTCAGCTGAAATAGCTGTGACAGATCCATGGGCAGTTGAATCCCCAGATAGGTGAGACTACGTGTCTCCCATCTAAACTGAAAGGATTTCTCTAGATTCTCTTTCTCCTGTGCAGGGAGTAAAACATTCAATGCTACTGATTTAGAGTAGTTTATTTTCAAATTGGACATTCTTCCAAAAATCTCGAGCTCCCTCAACAAGCACGGTATAGAAACCCAAGGAGAGGAGAGAAAAAACAACATATCGTCCGCGTAAGCGGCCACTTTTTGTTCCTTATCCCCTATCTGAACTCCTCTAACATCAGGATTCAGCTTCACCGCCCTAAGGAAAGGCTCTAACGTGAGAGCAAAAATCAGTGGGGACATAGGGCAGCCCTGCCTGGTACCATTGCGAATCAGAAATCCGTCCGAAGTCACATTGTTAACTCTAACCCTTGCATGTGGGTTCGAGTACAAGGCCAGAATTCTGTTCCGAGCCACCACCCCCAGGCCGATATGCTCTAAAACCACTGTAATCCATTCCCAATCAACCCTATCAAATGCCTTTTCGGCGTCAGTGGATAGCATCATAATCTTCAGCCTGTGTGAGGTGGCCCACCAGTGTACATTCATGGCCTTCACTGTATTATTGCGTGCTTCCCTCCCTCCAATAAAGCCCACCTGGTCTTGTTGGACCAGCTCTGGCAAGAAACCTGCCAGCCTTCGCATATAGTTTGATATCCACATTTAATAACGATATAGGTCTGTAATTCTGGCACTGGGTGTCATCTTTCCCTTCCTTCTGGATGACCACTATACGAGCCTCCAGAGAATCCGGGGGGAGGGCCCCTGTCTCCCCCGCACTACAAAAAGCCTGCACCATATGCGGAAGTAAATGGGGGGCAAACGCCCTATAGTACTGGCTGGGGAATCCATCAGGTCCCGGGGCCCTTCCAGGTCTAGTCTCCTTGATTGCCACCATACATTCCTCCATGGAAATCGGGCTCTCCAAATGTTCAATTGCCTCCTTAGGAAGTCGGGGCATCTTGGCTCTTTTACAGTAATCCTCCATCTGGGATTTGCTTTCCCCTTCTGAGGGGTGGCTCGGAAGATTGTACAATGTGGAATAATACCTCCTAAACTGTTCGGCGATATCTGACTCCTTCTGGTACAAGGTCCCCGTTGAGTCTCTGATTCCTTGCACTTGGGCCTTAGGGCCCTTCGGGTTAAGACCACCCGCTAGAAGCCTACCAGGCTTATTACCTTGTTCATAGTAAAGACCATTGCGGAACGTGAACGCCCTCTTGGCAGCCCCCCACAGGGCAGCTCTAAGCTCCTTCCTTTTCTCCAAAAGCTCCTGTAGGTGTTTTTCCAGAAGCGTTTTCTTGTGTTGAGATTCCAGGACCGAGACCCTGTGGATAAGCTCCTCTACTTTAGCCAGCCTTTCTTTCTTCATACGTGCACCCTCCTGTATGAGAAATCCCCGTACCGTGCACTTGTGCGCCTCCCAAATTGTGAGAGGATCCAGGTCATCAGCTACATTTTCACGAAAACATTCTCCGATTCCACTCCTTGTGGACCCGTCCCGGCAGCAAGAGCCTCATAATTAGCGGGGCGTGATCTGCAAATGTAATTGTCCCTATCTCCACTCCCGCTATCCAGCCAAGATCTCTCTGGGATAAAAACAGATAGTCTATCCTCGAGTACTTTGAGTGAATGGGGGAAAAGTAAGTGTAATCCCTTTCATCTGGGTGTGCAAATCTCCACGTATCAATTACCTGTACATTCTGAAGAGCTGTTCTGATTCGCTTCAGATACCTGTATGCAATGGAGGAGCTAGCATTAGAGGTGTCTACCAAGGGATTCAATGCGCAGTTCATTTCTCCCCCTATAACCAAGGAACCCTCCTGAAAGGCTTGCAGTTCCCTAATAACCGAGGCCATAAATTGATGTTGTAGCCTATTGGGGGCGTAAATGTTTGCCAGTGTGAGGATCTTTCCAGACGGGAGCCTACCCTTGAGGAAAACATACCGCCCCTCCTTGTCAATAACCTCTGAGGTCACAGAAAAAGCCAGGGCTCTGTCTAAGAGTATAGAAACCCCCTTAGTCTTAGAAGATGGAGATGACGCTGTCCAATGAAAGGGAAACGTCCTATTTCCGAGGTAGGGAACTTTACCCCTCTGAAAATGTGTTTCCTGAATCAAGGCGATATGTACCTTATATTTCTTCAACTCTCCCATAAGTGAATGTCGTTTAGCTGGTGAATTAAGACCTTTCACGTTTATGGTCATTATATTCACCTCCATATCTCCCACTGAAGTCATCGCTACCAGGGAGGGGACACCCGGCCCCCGGAGCCAGGAAGAGAAGCACTTACAGGTATCCCACCAGAGACAGATGGGGAGAAAAAGACAAGGATAGAAAGGAGGGGAACAGAGAGAAGGGTCCTGACCGTACTAGAAACCAGAAACAGAACCCCAAAGAGCACCCCTGTGGGGTATAGGAGAAAATACGGAAGGGAAATTAAGAGAGAGTAGCGCCGGGTATAAGACCTCCAGCGGCCGCCCAACCCCACCTGAAGCTACACCAGGGGACAAAAACCCCTGGATTCTTCAGGAAATAGAGACCCACACGGAGTCCCTAAATAACCCACTTACCGTGAAAATCACAAAAACTTGGGGACCATGGAAGGCCAGACAGGCAGGAGTACTAAGTTGTCAAACTTATAATATCAAGAGAACCAACTACACTTCAAGCAAATCAAATGTACTTATATACAGTACCCCGGTGTAGCACCCATTTAATACATAATGAACGCCCCCTTGTCCCATACCATCCAATTGCAGGGCAAAATCTGTATTGCATCCCCGGTTTCCCACCCTGGTCCCACAATTTGCTCTCAGATTGTGGCTACTTTCACCTCATTGGAGAATCTCTAACCAGTCCCTTGCAAAATTACCAAGGGGGAAGGGAGAAGGCCTCTCCATCCACTAACCATCAAGACAAGGCCCACAAGATACCCACATATTAACATTTCGCAAGGTAAGCTACGTTTGGGCCTCCCAAGCACCTTTACAGCGCCCACTAGAGGGTATCAATCTCATGCAACTTAGGGCCTTCCATGTCAGCCCCCCCCCCCTACCCATCGACCCCCAGTCCTCCCCGGAGAGGGCCCCGCTAACCGCCAGGGCCCCCCCCCAGAGGGGAGGGAGGACAGCCAGCCCCATCCCACTGCAAACCAGAATCCGAGAGGCCAAAGTGAGACGACACAAAATAGAGTAAATTAGCCATCATGCTTCCCGCGATCCTAGATCCCGCAGTCAGCTAATCTGCTACCTACATTACATGAGAAGCATTGGCCAGTTCAGCACAGGGGCGAAGGAAGCAAGGGCCGCCACCACATGCGCCGCTAGGAGACAGCTCCCTAGACCTTAACGCAGAGAGCTGCTACAGTTCCAGGATCCTTTAACCGCACTGCAGGGGATCTCGTTCATGTCTTCGCAGTTTTTACCCATAGGGAGAGGGAGAAGCCTTTCCATCCTTTAATCCCTCAGGCACTAGGCCCAAGGAGTCATTCATAGACAGTTCACCATTTAATCTAGACTTTTAACCCCATGTTCGCCTTTAAGCAGCCCATGCAGTCCCGGACTTCCCCGTCCCATCCCCCCCCGGCGCACCCCGTCCCCTCCGGGACGGGCCCCACCATCCGGTAGGGTCCTCCCCGAGGGGAAGGGAGGACAGCAGGCCCAAAATCCCCTGCCACCTCGGACCAAAGAAGCCAAATTGAGACGGTGACACCTCTTAAGCCCACTCATTATGACACACAGTAAGTTACATGTGAGGTCTCCAGTTGGTCTATCCCCACCCCCCAACCCCCCAGCAGAGGGACCCGCGGGGATTGCGGGGTCTCCCCCACCGGAGGAGGGGGGGAGGGGAAGACGTGCCCCCTCCAGACCATGCACCCCAAATCCCATAGGCGAACATGATAAAACAAGATAAGCTAACCGAGAACCCTGCCGCAGGATTTAAACCATCAAAAAGTAACTGTGACATGCACATAATATGAAAAGCAGTAAATATTGCAACACAAGGGAGAGGGAGGTAAGGACCACTGCAAAATACAACTTGAGCAAACAACATGCTAGGCCTTAATCCAGAGAGCTGCTATAGCAAGGTCACGGCAGCCTGCAAAAAGCTGAGACCTCCAAAGTCAGGGGGAAATAAGAAGGGAGAATACAAAAATATACTGTCACCGTCCCGCCACGTCCCTGCACATCTGGCCAAAAAAGCTGCGGAGGTTCAGCCCATCAACTCCGCGGGAAACTAGAACTCCTCTCTTCTTGGGGCCTCACTTGGGGATCGCCGCCCGGGGGGCTCCGCTGGTGCATCCAGGCGCGGGGCCCCGCCAGACAGTTCAGGGATCCGGAAATCGCTGAACCAGTCGGGAACTCCCACCGCTGGGATCCTCAGAAATTCAAAAAACGCTGGGAGATCTTCCGGAGTGCATAACACCACAGTCTTCCCGTTCCTGGCGACCACCAGTGCAAATGGGAATCTCCACCTGTAGGGGATGCCCCTCTCCCTGAGAAGCGATGTCAGCGGCCTGAGAGCTCTGCGGTGCTGTAAGGTAATTCCGGATAGATCCTGGAAAAGCTGCACTTCGGCGTTGTTAAATAAAATGGAATCTCTTCCTCTCGCTCTCGCCATGATGTCCTCCTTCAAGGGAAAACTCTGTAGGCAACATACTATGTCTCTGGGGGCCATTTCATTCATATTTCTGGGGCGCAGCGCGCGATGAGCCCTCACGAATTCTATTGGCGTGTCCGGGGGTCTGTCCAGTAGTGAATTAAATATGGAGGTCAAAGCTCCGGGGATCTGATCCTGCGCAACTGCCTCCGGCACCCCACGTACCCTGACATGGCATCTCCTGGCCCTATTGTCGAGGTCTTCAAGATGCCGGTGCACATTCATAAGGTGGCCATTGTGCCAAGCCACCACGTCGCTCACCTCTCGCAGCCTGCGTCCCGAGCTCGCTGCTTCGCGCTCCACCTTTTCAATTCTGCGGCCTAGCTCTCTCACGTCCGCCTTGAGTTCATCCACCGCTTCTGTAATGGAGGATTTGATTTCTCCAGCAAATCTCGCTAGTTCAATCCTCGTAGGTAGTTGACTGAGCTGCGCCGTCAGGTCTTGTGGCTCATTGCTAAGCGAACCCTCCGTGCTCCTCTCTGGTGAGCTTTCTTGCGACGTAGGCGACGCCATCTTGGAGGCCCGGCCTGGGACATCCTCCGCGCGCTGGGAACGGAACATCTCCGGGAGGCTTCTGCCGCTCAAAGTAGGGTCTCGGGGTGCCCTGGGTGTTCTAGAAGTCACCCCCGATCTACTGCTTTTGCCCATGTTGCGTTAGGGGGGACTGCAGCCGTCGCACTCGGGTCATTACACCAGGAGCTCTGGTATCAGGCAGCCATCTCCTTCGCTGGCCAAGCCACGCCCCCCGCTACTTATTTTTTTTTGTTCATACCTTTTCAAAGGTTTTTCTGATGTTGACGTTAGAGCCTTTGCTCATGTCGCTCTTGGTAGCAAGGTTTGCAGGTGACAGTGCTTTTCCTGTCTGCTGTGCCTTTTTTGTTGGGGATCCCACCCTACTGTTATGGACACTGCTATTGGATGTCCCAAGTGTAAGTATTATATCTGGAGCAGGACGTACTGTATACTTAGAATAATACAATTCTGTGAAATACTCACCTGTAGAATTGATATTATTTGTATACAGTACGTCCTACTCCACCCCACCCTGTTTTTTTTTTTGCATTGTTCTGGATCCCCTGTATGGTGATTGTTGTTAGTGCCAGTTTATGGTGGTTGGATTCTCCCGGCTTCTTGTTCACTGCTTTTCAATGCTGGGGATTTGTGGGAGGTCCCCGGGTATATGAAGGGCCGGGAGGAGCCTGTTTTTGCATGTCTGCAGTGCACCGCGCCCTCTGGCGGAGGATTACCCAAGTATAAGTATTATATCTGGAGCAGGACGTACTGTATACGTATAATACCAATTCTACAGGTGAGTATTTCACAGAATTGTATTATTCTTAGTATACAGTACTGCTTGTTGTGTTTCCTGAGGTAATCTCTGACTTTTTTCCTGTCTGTGTTAGCCACCAGGTAAAGTGACTTTCTCTTACTATTTCATGATATAGTAAAGCCAGTTTCTGTTAACACCACTAATGTCTATCTGGATTTGACTCTGCACCCAGCACTCATACACTCATATCTTGCAACAGAGGGGGGTTGCTGGGGGATTTCACACAGCTGATTCGGGATGCCCCAGGGAGAATCGGGAAAGTCTTATAGATTCCAGAGCTGCCAAAGATGGGTTTTGGTCCACTTTAAAAGCCCTGGACAATACAGTTTAAAGCCAGCAGATTGATCTGTACAGTCTCTTGTTGTATTTTGTTATTTAAAGAAATCATTTTTTTTTTATTCAAGTGACAGGAGGAAGGAGAGAAGCTGGAAAGCAACGTTCATGGAGTGTTACTTGGATTTAGGGCGATATATCCATCACTATGCCAAGCTGAAGGCATCCTGGGATTCCCTCAAGGAGTATCTCGGAGAAAGGTGTCCAAGAATGATCAACTCTCTTAAAGGTGACCCACAGCAAGAAAGTGCTTGGAAATACTTGTTACATTGTAATGGCGGCGATATACAGGAAGTACTATGATTTTATTTTCTTCCCAGTTGGTGTTCCGGAGGCTGAACTTGATGCCATTGAAGAAAGAATAGGCTGCAAACTTCCAGATGACTATCGATGTTCTCTGCGTATCCATAATGGACAAATGCTTGTGGTGCCTGGGTGAGTAATGAGTTGCCATGCAGTTGTGGTGCTCCTCAGAGTATGGGCAGAGCTATTTTGTCTAGCCCAGTTTTGGTTCTCATCTGATGCCCCCGCTAAGTAAAGCAGCCATGATCGCCAATAAAACTTGTCTAACCTCCGATCCAATAGCACACCAAAGGCCGCATACCCCGCTAGCTGGCATTTCATTAATGTGGAGCGGAGCCAGACTAAGGCCTGCGTGTGCAGATGGTTATGTTTCGTAACCCAACAGACAATCCCATATCAGACAGCCTTGATAGTCTTAGTATACAGTACGTCCTGCTCCAAATACTTACAGTTGGGATTTACTCCGCCAGATGGCGCCGGACTGCAGAGACATCGAAAATAGGCTCCTCCTGGCCCCTCAAATACCAGGGGACCTCCCACAAATCCGAATTTCTCTGCAGTCTGGCTGCGAAGGACGAGAAATGGCTCTCTACTCGCAGGTGAGCGGGGCTATTAGCCCGCGGCCCTGTAGGACTATTCCCACCCGTTCCACTAGTAATATGCCTCCCAGCCTTGGCTGCGCTGGTCGGGTGAAGGTAGGCAGCACCGCTGTTAGGTGCTTAGGAGCGCTGCTCCACCGCAATCCCCCACCAAAGGGTAGGCGGTTCAGGCTTATGGTGAGCCTCTATGGGATGCCCCTCCCGCACTAGTGCCCCCTTGCCCCTGTCCATCGGTGGGCCCTGTTTAAGTCATCCCTCATCCTCCTTGTAGTCTTCGGGGGGAAAGAGGGGGGGGTGTAAATATGTATGCTATGCATTCTGTGTTTTACACCTTTTTTCTTAGTATACAGTACGTCCTGCTCCAGATATAATATTTACACTTGAGTTATCCTCCGCCAGATGGCGCTGCACTGCAGAGACATGGAAAAACAGGCTCCTCCCGGCCCTTCAAATACCCAGGGACCTCCCACAAATCCCCAGATTTCTCTGCAGTGCTGACAGCGAAGACATGAAGTATCACTCTCTCGCAGGTGAGTGGGGCTATTAAAGCCTGTGGCCCTGTTGGACTACTCCCACCCGTCCTTTTCGTGATGTGCCTCCCAGCCTGGGCTGCGCTGGTCGGGTGAAGGTAGGCAGCACCACGCGTGCTCATGGAGCCATGCTCCACCGCAGTCCCCCACCATAGGGTAGGCGGTTTAGGCTGATGGTGAGCCTCTAGTGGATGCCCCTCTGGCATTATTGCCCCATACCCCGTGTAGCGGTGGACCATGTTCAAAGGGTCGCCATCCTCCCTTGTTCCCCCCCGTAGCTTGGGGGGAAAGAAAGGGGGGGGGGGGGTGTGTGTGTGTTGTGGTCTTAGTGTATTGAGTTACACGTTATGGCCTTAGTTTTGTCCTTGTCTTATACACCTTGGTGTCAGAGCCACGCTGTTTGCCTTTTATTGTCTATCGGCCGCCGCGCGAGTCTCTTGCCCTTATTGGATGGGCATGCGAACAGGCGGCGGCGTCGCCTCAGACGCTGCGGCGTCTACATTGGCAAACATTGTCGGGGCGCATCTGGAAGTAATCCCCTTTTTCTAAGTTTGTCATACACTCGAGTTTTCTTGTCTGCGTTGACTACTGCCTCAGAGCTTCGCTCTCTTCGGGGAGGCGGGGACCTGGCTTGGTGCGCTCCGCGTCACAGCCCGCTCTGGCCCGCCCTTCGAGGTTCGCTTGGCGCCATTTAGATGCTCGTCGCACGCGCGTGGTAACGGTCCTCCTCATCCCTCGTTCTGTAAGTGCCCTCACGGGCGATTTTCATCACTCTTGCTTACTGCGCATGACTCTGACATCCCTATTCCCATTATGTCTTCAGACGTCGAATCCAGTGGCTTCTCCCGGCCCGGTGTAATTGCCAGTTGGACCTAGTATACTCCCACTTCCCTGCAGGTCTTTGGGGCATCCAGGGTAGCTTATAGCGTCAATTCCTACTGGCCTATTGTGCCTATTAATCACCATATGGAGGCATCCCAGGATATTGTGAACGGGGTTCCCTCGGGACAAGCCCGGCTGTGTGTAGCTTGTGGGGTCTCACCTATCAGCGGTGACAATGCACGGGTCTGCGTCCCTTGTGCACAGCAGGCGCTAATGGTACTTCCCGCCCCTCCTGTGGCTGGGCCTGTGCCTCACTTCACCTACCCCCCCAAGCCTGAGTCTAACCCCCAATACAAGCGGGGATTCTCATCCTGATGTGGCTACTAGACTGGCCAGTGTTGAAAAATTGCTTGCTCTAGCGCGCAAGGCCACCGCGAAAAAGCGGCACATAATCCCTAACTCTGATCCTTTCCCTACGGAGTCTGATGAGTTTACGCATCTATATGACCATGCCCTTTCGGACGAAGGGGAGCTGTTCTCTGACTCAGTCATCTGATGAGAAGTCTAGGGGTCATGACAATTCTGGTTCTGATCGCTGGACCCCAGATGATACTGACAAACTACTGCTTCAGATTTTCGAGGTTTTGTCCATCTCTTCCCCCTGTTGCGGCTACCAGGCAAAGGGGTGAGCTATTCTATACTGCTAAGGCTCGATTGGAATTTCCTGAGCAGACCCATTTAATAACCTCATGCTTAAGGAGTGGGAACACCCCAGTAGACTTCCTGGGATCCCTAAGAGTTTGGACAGGAAGTATCCATTTCCTGCTGATATGGTCAAGTGCTGGTCATCGCCCCCCGAGGTCAATGCTCCTATTCTAGGGCTGCCTAACACCTCTATTATGCACTCCCCCGACACTACTACGCTGCGGGATTCTGAGGACCGGCGCTTTGACCAATTGGCATGCCATGCCTTTGCGTTTGGAGGGGCGGCACTGCGCCCGGTCTGCGCTCTGGCCATTACTGCCGTGGCGCTCGGGGCCATGGTCAGGAATGCACTTGATGGCCCAGACGAGTTGCCTACTGATACTATTAATGCACTGTCTAACTGTGATGTATTTGTGAACTTTATCCTGTCTGCATTGGGTGATGCTATTTGGCTGTGTGCCAGATCTTCCCCCTTGGCGGTGGCTATACGCCGCGCGGTATGGCTACGCCAGTGGGCGGCCGACAATGCTGCTAAGAAAGCCCTTACTGGGCTTCCATTTAAGGGACTACGCCTGTTTGGGGACCGCCTAGACCTCGTTGCTAAAGGAGGTAAGTTACCACAGCGCAGGCGGCAGCCTCGGCCCTTTCGTAACCAGGGCCCCCTTTCAGCCCCCTACAGAGGCGCTAAGCAGGAAAAAGGGGTGTCCTTCGCGGGGGCTCGTGCAGACTCCTGCCATAGGAGCAGGGGGCGACGTCCTGGCTCCTCCTGGGGGACCAAAGCCCCTCCCAAGACCCCTCAGGCATGATGGGGCGCCCTCGCTCGCCAGGGTTGGGGGACGGCTACAGCACTTCGCGCACGTCTGGAGGCGCCAAGTCTCAGACCGGTGGATTCAGGAGGTATTTACCTCTGGCTACAAGATGGGAGTTTGCTCTGCGGCCCCCCTCAAGATTCATCAGGTGCCGGATCCCCCAGGACCCGCTATCAGCTCAGGTCCTGATGCAGGCAGTGCAAGGACTTCTGGATCTGGGAGTTATTTGCAAGGTTCCCTTGAGAGAATTGAGAGAAGGGGAGAAGGGTTCTACTCCAACCTTTTCACAGTACCCAAAAGAGATGGGTCAGTCAGGCCCATTCTGGATTTAAAGATCCTCAACAACTTTGTCAAGAACAAGCGCTTTCGCATGGAAACTCTGCGCTCGGCCGTTGGCTCTCTGCGCCCAGGCGATTTTATGACGTCTGTGGACATCAAAGATGCTTACCTTCACATCCCTGTGTTCCTGGGACATCAAAGGTTTCTCAGATTCGCGTTGAAAGATCAACATTACCAATTTGTGGCCCTACCGTTTGGCCTTACTTCAGCTCCCAGAGTGTTCACTAAAGTACTGGCGGGGGTGATGTCTTTGATAAGGTCAGGGGGCATTCGAGTGCTGCCCTACCTGGACGACATCCTCATCGCCTCATGGCCTCTACAGCAGGAGAAGCTGGTCACTCAGCTGGTGGTGTCCACCTTGGAGTCCTTCGGCTGGGTGATCAATCATCCCAAGTCCTCTCTGTCCCCTTCGCCGGTGACCCCATTCCTGGGGATGATTCTGGATACGGTTCAGTCACGAATATTCCTTCCCCAACAGAAGGTGGAAGCTCTGACTGCGCAGGTGCGTTCCCTGCTCTCGTGCCCCCAGCTCTCCCTCAGGCAGGGAATGCAGCTGGTGGGCCTGATGGTGGCGAGCTTCGAGGCGGTGCCCTTTGCTCAGTTCCATTCGAGGCCTCTGCAGCTTCACCTCCTATCAATATGGGACAAGGACCCCGCGTCCTTGGACAGGGTTTGTGTGCTTCCCCCATTTGTCAGAAGGTCCTTCTCGTGGTGGCTAGACCACAAGAACTTGCTAAAGGGCAGGTCCTTTCTAGCCCCCTCCTGGGAGACGGTCACCACGGATGCCAGTCTGTCAGGTTGGGGGGGGGGGATTCTGGAAGTCCCTGAGGTTCCAGGGGAGGTGGGGCCCTCAGGAGGCCCATTTACCCATCAACATTCTGGAAATACGGGCGATCAGGTTGGTTCTGGAGCAGTTGACCGATCACCTGCAGGGACTGTCTGTTCAGGTGCACTCAGACAACAGGACGGCGGTTGCCTACATCAACCATCAGGGGGGGACCCAGAGCAAGGGTGCCCTCCAGGTAGTGTCGCAGATTCTGACATGGGCGGAGGCCAATGTTCAATGCTTTTCGGCTGTTTATATCCGGGGGGTAGAGAATCTTCTAGCAGACGCTCTGAGCAGGGGGACTTCCCGTCAGGGGGAGTGGTCCCTCTGCAACAGGGTATTCCAGTCCCTGTGTTTCTGTTGGGGCCTAGCAAATGTGGATCTGTTTGCATCCCGTCACAATCACAAGCTCCCGGCCTTTGTCTCCCTGTCTCAGGATCCTCTGGCCTTGGCCACGGACGCTCTGTCAATGTCATGGAAGAAATTTCGGCTCCTGTATGTCTTTCCCCCATTCCCCCTGCTGGGCAGGGTTCTGCACAAGATTGCCCTGGAAAGGGTGCCAGTGATTCTGGTGGCCCCAAGGTGGCCAAGAAGAGTGTGGTTCGCAGACGTGGTACAAATGGCAGTAGACCAGTACGCCCTGCCAGAGGCGCCAGATCTGCTCACTCCGGCTCCTTACGCCATCCCAATTTACAAACTCTGGCTTTGACGGCCTGGCTGCTGAAACCTCCATCTTGATGGAGAAAGGCTTGTCTGCCTCAGTGGTGGATACCATGGTACAGGCTAGGAAGAAAACTTCTTCTGCCATCTATTATAGGGTATGGTGTTCCTACATTGACTGGTGTGAGTCTAGGTCTCTTCCCTGTAGGGAGTTCTTAATCCCTAGGATTCTGGAGTTTTTACAACATGGGTTGGAGTTGGGTTTATAACTCAGTACTCTGAAGGGTCAGGTTTCTGCCCTGTCTGTCTTCTTTCAGAAGTCTTTTGCTCAGCATCCCTTGGTTAAGACCTTCTTTCAGGGGGTCACTCACGTGCGTCCCCCACGTAAGCCTACGGTCCCTGTTTGGGACTTGAACCTGGTTTTGTCTGCCTTGCAGGGTGCTCCCTTTGAGCCTATTCAGGATGCCGCTCTGGCTGTACTTACCCTCAAAGTCTATGGCGCGCTCCGCGTCATCGCTGATACCGGCCCGCCCCTTGAGGTATACCGACGCTATCTTTATCCTGCCTGTTTGGCCCATGTGCGACGGACCCCTACCTACCGAGGTCCGTAAGTGCCCTCGCGGGCAGCTTTATATCTTTCACTTTTGTTACTGTGTGCTTACAGGTCTTGTCTGCTTATGTCTTTCAGGCGGGACGAACCTTTTTGGCTTCTCCCGGCCCTGTATTAGTATATACTTGTAGGCCTTGTAAAATTATACTCCCACTTCCCTAGCGGGTTATTGGGGCTTCCAGGGTTGCTATTTAGCGTTATTCCCTATCGGCGTATAGCGCCGCTATAATCACCATATGGAGGCATCCTAGGATAATGTGACCGGGGTCCCTTCAGGACAAGACTGGCTGTGTGTAGCGTGTGGGCAGCCTCATGCTGATGCTGACAAGGCGCGGGTCTGTGTACCCTGTGCTGAGCAGGTGCTTGCATTGCAATCTGGCCTGCCAGTGGCTGCACCTCGTTTCACTTCACCTACTCCCCCAAGCTTAAATCTCACTCCTGCTGAGTTGCATACTAGTGGGGATTTTCAGCCTGATGTGTCTTCTAGACTGGCTACTGTTGAGCAGTTGATTGCTAAGTCTTTAGCACGTAAGGCCCCTGCTAAGAAGCGGCACTTGACACCTAATGTTACTGTTTTCCCTATGGGAACTGAATCTTTGTGGCTATACCCCGGCTGATGAAGGGGAGCTCTTTTCTGATTCAGGCTCATCTGATGAGAGACCGAGGGGTCATGACTATTCTGGCTCTGACCCCTGAGCCCCGGATGACACTGACAGATTAATGACCCAGATTTTTGAGGTTCTGTCCATCTCTCTCCCTTTTGAGGCTCCCAGGCAAAGAGGGGAGCTTTTCCATACAGCAAAATCACGTTTGGAATTTCCTGAGCAGGCACATTTCCATTTGTGCTCAAGGAATGGGAGCGCCCCTGTAAACTTCCCAGGGTTCCAAAGAGTTGGGATAGGAAGTATCCCTTTCCTGCTGAGGTGGTTAAATGTTGGTCATCCCCCCCCTGAGGTGGATGCCCTGATCCTAGGGCTATCTAACACCTCTGTCATGCATTCCCCTGACTCTACTACCCTGTGGGATGCTGAGGACTGGCGCATTGACCAGCTGGCATCCCACGCCTTTGCATGTGCAGGGACAGCGCTGCGCCCGGTCTGTGCCTATGCCATTACTGCTGTGGCCACTAGAACCCTTATCAGAAATATGCTTGATAGTGCCCCTGATGACTTGCCTTGTGAGGTGTTTAATGCACTCTCCAGTTGTGATGTTTTTGTAAATTTTGTCCTCTCAGCATTGGATAACACCATCAGAATGTGTGCCAGAACTTCTGCCCTTGTGGTGGCTATACGCCGCTCAGTTTGGCTGCGCCAGTGGGCTGCTGACAACGCTGCCAAGAAGGCCCTCATTGGGTTTCCCTTTAAAGGACTGCGCCTGTTTGGGAACCGCCTGGACCTTTTTGCTAAGGGAGGCAGGTTACCCCAGCGCAGGTGGCAATCTCGGCCCTTTCGGGGTCAGGGTTCCTTCTCCTCTCCTTACCGTGGTGCAGGACAGGGAAGGGGGGTTTCCTTTCCTGGGGCCCGGGTAGATTTCTGGGATAGAGGCAGAGGACGTGGACGTCCTGGCTCCTCCTGGGGTCCCAAAGCAAAATCCTCTCTCAAGCCCCCTCAGGCATGATGGGGCGCCCTGGGGGGACGGCTGCAGCACTTCGCTCACGTCTGGAGGCTTCATGTCTCAGACCGGTGGATTCAGGAGGTAGTGTCCTCCGGTTACAAGTTGGAGTTTGCTGCCGGTCCCCCTCCAAGATTCATCAGATCCCGGATTCCTCAGGAACCTGTGTCAGCTCAGGAGCTAGTGCAAGCAGTAGTGCAAGGCCTCCTGGAGCTGGGGGTCATCTGCCAGGTCCCCTTAAGAAAAAAGGCAAGGGCTTTTATTCCAAACTATTCACAGTACCCAAAAAAGATGGTTCAGTCAGGCCCATCCTGGACTTGAAGATCCTCAACAAGTTTGTCAGGGGCAGGCGCTTTCGCATGGAAACTCTGCGCTCTGCCATCAGTTACCTGCGCCAAGGGAATTTCATGACTTCTGTGGACATCAAATATGCTTATCTTCATATTCCTGTGTTCCCAGGTCCATTAAAGGTTCCTCAGGTTCGCTCTGATGGATCAACACTACCAATTTGTGGCCTTGCCCTTCGGCCTCACTTCAGCTCCCAGGGTGTTCACCAAGGTGCTGGCTGGCGTCTCTGCTCAGATGTCAAGGCGTCCGCATGCTTCCCTATCTGGACGACATTCTCATCACTTCCCAGTCTCTACATCAGGCAGAGTTGGATACTCAGCTGGTGGTGTCTACTCTGGAGTCATTTGGATGGGTGATCAACCACCCCAAGTCCTCACTGTCCCCTTCCTTGGTAATTCCATTCCTAGGAATGAATCTGGATACAGTTCAGGCAAGGATCTTCCTTTCTCAACAGAAGGTGGATGGTCTGATTGCACAGGCTCAGTCCCTCCTAGCTTGTCCCCATCCCTCCATCAGGCAGGGGATGCAGCTGGTGGGCCTGATGGTGGCATGCTTCGAGGCGGTCCCTTATGCTCAGTTCCACTTGAGGCCTTTGCAACTTCACCTATTGTCAGTATGGGACAAGGACCCAGCGTCCCTGGACAGGGTCTGTGTGCTCTCCCCCCTGGTCAGGAGGTCCCTCTCGTGGTGGATGAACTCCAGGAACCTGTTGGGGGGCAGATCCTTTCTTGCCCCTTCTTGGGAGACGGTCACCACGGATGCCAGTCTGTCAGGTTGGGGGGGGGGGGGGGTGTGTTTCTGGAAGTCCCTGCGGTTCCAGGGGAGGTGGGGCCCTCAGGAGCCCCACACACCTATCAATGTCTTGGAACTGCGGGCGATCAGGCTAGTTCTGGCTCACTTGACTACTCGCCTTCAGGGCCTGCCTGTTCAGGCGCGCTCGGACAACCAGACGGCAGTTGCCTACATCAGTCATCAGGGAGGGACCCGGAGCAAGGGGGCCCTCCAGGAAGTGTCTCTGATCCTGATTTGGGCGGAGGCCAATGTCCCCTGCATATCAGCTGTGTACATCCCGGGGGTGGAAAATCACCTGGCGGACTCTCTGAGCAGGGGGACCTCTCACCAGGGAGAATGGTCCCTATGCAGCAGGGTGTTTCAGTCTCTGTGTCTTCTTTGGGGCCAACCAGATGTGGACCCCACCACAATCGCAGGCACGTAAGCCTGTTTGGGATCTGAACTTGGTTCGGTCAGCCTTGCAGGGTGCTCCCTTTGAACCTGTGCAGGATGCTGCCTTGGCCATTCTTACGCTCAAGGTTGTATTTCTGGTGGCTATCACTTCTGTCAGGCATGTGTCTGAGTTGGCGGCGCTTTCCGTTCAGCTCCCCTACTATGAAAGACACCAGGACAAGGTGGTGTTTCGTTTCAAACCTGATTTTCTGCCTAAGGTAGTGTCTGCCTTTCATTTGAATCAGGATATTGTTCTTCCTTCTTTGTGCCCTATTCCTAGCAATGCTAAGGAGAGGATTTTGCACTCTTTGGATGTGGTTAGGTGTCTGAAGTACTATCTGGTGGCTACTGCACCTTTGAGGAAAACTGATGCTCTTATTCTAAGCATACAGCACGTCCTGCTCCATCTATAATACTTACACATGGGTTATCCTCCGCCAGAGGGCGCTGTGCACTGCAGACATGCAAAAACAGACTCCTCCTGGCCCTTCATATACCCAGGGACCTCCAACAAAACCCCCGATTTCTCTGCAGTGCTGAACTGCGAAGACATGAAGTATCACGCTCTCGCAGGCGAGCGGGGCTTTACAGCCCGAGGCCCTGCAGGACTATTTCCACCAGTCCTCTTCGGAAGAATATGCCTCCCATCCTGGGCTGCGCTGGTCGGGTGAAGGTAGGCAGCACCTACCTAGGCGCGAGGGAGGCGGTAAGGTAAGATAAGGTAAGGAGTTTGTGTTTGGGGGGGTTTCACCCCGCGGGACATCCCGATCTCGGATGTCCCGCGGGGAGGGAGGTGATCGGCCCGGGAATCTTATAGATTCCCGGGCCGATCACCCGTGGGTGTTGGTCCACTTTAAGTATCACGTTAAGGTCTTTGGTTTTTATTTTTATTGGGTGTCAGTGTCGCGCTTCTGCTATACAGTTGCGAGCCGTTTGTCTTTCATTAACAACTGCCTAGACGGCAGTATCATTTCCAGCGTGTCAGCATCTTTAACCCTTTAACCGCCAGCCTACCTTGAGATTTTGTCCCCCTTTGTTGCCAGACCATTTTGCACTATTTTGCGCTCCACATGTTCAACGGTGATTTTTGGAGGGATTTCCCAGTATTTCCCTGGAAAATTATATATTATTTTTTTTCAGCACAGTCTGGGCTTTAACATGAAGTGTCTTGTTTGTAAGATTGTCAGTGTTTTTTTAAATATTTTTGTGGAAAATGTTAAAAAAAAAAACCCAAAAAACATTTTTTTACAATTTGTAGTGCGTTTCCTTAATAAAACATGCAAGTTGTTTCAGGAAATCATATTGTGTGTAAAAGCAACAGTACCACATATGTATTGGTAGACATCCTTTACTGCCCAGGAGACACGTAAAACTGAAAAGAGCGACTGAGCCAATTTTGAAAGAAAACTCAACCATTTTGCTCTCCTTGCAGTTTTTCAACCAAAACACCACTTTTCAATTGAAATACCCCCCACAAACCATATGTTCCCTGAAAGTACACACCTCAAGCGTTCTAGGAGTACCAGGCTTGTTGTTGTAGCTGCAGCTTTCTGGACGCAAGCTTTCCTGAAACTCACTGGTTATACTGGTTGTTGTGGAGGTTGGTCTCTGACCTTCCCCTCCAGGGCATTCCAAATCGGGATGCCCCTGGGGAAGGGCGCCGGAACCACTGAACTGGCCAGATTTACTTGTTGGTCATGGGGCACGGGCGCCCCTATGGGCATGAGTTCGGGAGCCCCGTGACCAAACTGAAAAAAAAACCACACATATACACACACACTCCCTCTCCAAAATCAACATCTATTTTTTTTTTTAGTTTTTTTAAAATACCTTTTCTTCCGGGGTCTCTTCCTCAGCACTTCAGTAAGTCACACGTCCCTGACCCAGCAGGTGGGCGGAGTCCGGCGGCCTGCTCTCATGTCCCGCGCTGGCAATGCTCTATAACCAATGGCTGAGGCGGGGCAGGCAGGGCGAGGAGGCCAATCAAGATGCCGGCTGTCAGAGCCGACTGAGATGGAGGCCAGGTGGGTGCGAGCACGGCCGCCAGGGAGCACATGATCGCCTGGGGGTGACAGGATGGATGGCTGCATGGGAGGGTGATAGGATGGATGGATGGCTGCATTGGGGGTGACAGGATGGATGGCTGCATTGGGGGTGACAGGATGGATGGCAGCATTGGGGGTGATAGGATGGATGGCTGCATTGGGGGTGACAGGATGGATGGCTGCATTGGGGGTGATAGGATGGATGGATGGATGGCTGCATTGGGGGTGACAGGATGGATGGATGGCTGCATTGGGGGTGACAGGATGGATGGATGGCTGCATGGGGGTGACAGGGTGGATGGCTGCATTGGGGGTGACAGGATGGATGGATGGCTGCATGGGGGTGACAGGATGGATGGATGGATGGCTGCATGAGGGTGACAGGATGGATGGATGGCGGCATGGGGGTGACAGGATGGATGGATGGCGGCATGGGGGTGACAGGATGGATGGATGGCGGCATGGGGGTGACAGGATGGATGGATGGCGGCATGGGGGTGACAGGATGGATGGATGGCTGCATGGGGGTGACAGGATGGATGAATGGCTGCATGGGGGTGACTGGATGGATGGCGGCATGGGGGTGACTGGATTGATGGATGGCTGCATGGGGGTGACAGGATGGATGGCTGCATGGGGGTGACAGGATGGATGGCTGCATGGGGGTGACAGGATGGATGGATAGCTGCATGGGGGTGACTGGATGGATGGATGGCTGCATGGGGGTGACACGATGGATGGATGGCTGCATGGGGGTGACACGATGGATGGATGGCTGCATGGGGGTGACACGATGGATGGATGGCAGCATTCCATAATGATCGCCTTTACCTGGCGGCGGCAGACAGGAAGCCGTGGAAGGGTGAGCGGGGAGCCGTCGGGCCTGCTGCTTGAAGTTGGCTCGCGTAAAGCCAGCTGATCAGCGGGGGGGGGGGGGGGGGATCGGTCTCACTCACGGTCGCCCTGGGCTCCGGAAAAGATGCTGCGCCAGCGTCACCGGATGAGGTAAGCAGGGGGCGCCGGCTGATGACAGCGGCCGTGCGCCCCCTGCTGATTGGTCAGGGGAGCGACCCAGGTCACCTCCCCCTGACCCCTGGACTTTAATATCGCCGCCGCCGCCCGCGTGATGCCTTGAAACAGCAGGGGGCGCCGGCTGATGACAGCTGCCGTGCGCTCCCTGCTGATTGGTCAGGGGAGCGATCTGGTGACTTGGGTCACACCCAGGTCACCTCCCCCTGACCCCTGGACTCCCTTCAAGCTGCATCCACAGCAACTGGCCCGCTGATGCCCCCCCCCCCCCCGATGGCCGGAAGGTAAGGGAACGCTAGCCACGTAAAATTTACGTGGCTGGCGGTTAACTGATGGAGAGGCAGCCACGTACATTTTACGTGGGTGGCGTTTAAAGGGTTAATGCATACGCCTTCTATCCAACTGTTCTACTTATTTCTGTTGGTTAGAGCTTCGCGCTCTTTGGGGGAGGCGGAGACTTGGCATGACGCGCTCCGCGTCACGGCCTGGCCCGCCCCTCGAGGTTCGCTTGGCACCATTTTGACAATCTTCGCGCTTGGTGCGGTCCGCCTCCTCCCTTGGTCATGTAAGTGCCCTCTGGGGCGGCATGGTTCTATGTCTGTTCGGCTGCGCATGGCACTGATACCACCCCTCTTGTCCCATTATGTCTTTCAGACGCCAGGACTTCGGTGGCTTCTCCCGGCCTAACATATATTACAGCGGGTCCACATAACAAATTCTCCCACTTCCTAGCGGGTCTTGGGGCATCCAGGGTTGCCTATTGTGTAAATCCCTGTGGGCATACTGCTCTAATAATCACCATATGGAGGCATCTCAGAATTATGTAACCGGGGTCCCTCTGGGACATGACCGGCTGTGTGCAGTGTGTGGTCAGCCCCAGGCTGAGGCTGACAGAGCACGGGTCTGCGGACCATGTGCTGAACAGGCAGGTCTGCCAATGGCTGCACCTCCCTTCAATACACCCGTCTCCCCGGACCTAAATATCACTCGTGATGAGTCCCACTCGAGCGGGGATGACCTGCAATCCGTGCTGCCTACGGCGGAGCAGGTGCTTTCTGGATTGGCGGAGCGTATGGGCCCTGGTAAGAAGCGGTCCCTGACGCCTCCTAGCTCTCCGGTTCCTAACGATACCGATGACTCTGCTGATATGCAGGACCTTGATCCTTCTGAGGAAGGTGAGCTATTCTCAGATTTGGGCTCCTCGAACTAGATGCCCGGGGGCTGTGATGATTCTGGGCCCGGTTCTTGGGGCCTGTGTGACACAGATGAA
Organism: Gastrophryne carolinensis; assembly: GCA_027917425.1. Taxonomy (NCBI): domain Eukaryota; kingdom Metazoa; phylum Chordata; class Amphibia; order Anura; family Microhylidae; genus Gastrophryne; species Gastrophryne carolinensis. The sequence continues at coordinate 103,301,815 of CM051241.1, forward strand.
ATTCTTATTAAGATTTTTGAGGTTTTGTCAATCTCCCCCCCCGGGGAGACCCCCAAGCCTGAAAAGGAGAGTTTCCATACAGCGCCGCCGCGCTTGGAGTTCCTAGAACAGGATCATTTCCAGAATCTTATATCCCAAGAATGGGAATCGCCTTGTAAACTTAAAGGGGTCCCAGGGGTCTGGGATTGGAAGTACCCTTTCCCTCCTGATGTGGTTAATTTTTGGTCAGCACCTCTTGTGGTGGATGCACCGGTTATAGGGGTTACAAACCCCCCTTTCATGACGGCTCATTTTTACCGTACCCTTCGGGATGCTGAGGACTGGCGCATTGACAGACTGGCTTCCCACACCTTCTCGTGTGCAGGGATGGCTCTGCGCCCGGTCTGTGCAACGGCCATCACTGCGGTGGCCGCCAGGACTCTTGTCAGAAAAGTACTAGATCACCGTCCTGAGGACCTCCCTTGGGGGGTGTTTAATGCGCTATCAGACTGCGAAGCCTTTGTGAAGTTTATTCTATTGGCACTGAATGACACAATTAAGATGTGTGCTAGGAACTCAGCACTTGCGGTAGCCATTCGCCGCCTGGTCTGGCTGCGACAGTGGGGCGCCGATGGAGCTACAAAAAAGGCTCTCACTTGCCTTCCATTCAGAGGACCGCGGTTATTCGGGGCCCGCTTAGACCTTTTTGGCAAAAAGGCTATAGCACCCTTCCGCAGAAGGCCGCTCCGGCCTCCACGAGGCAGGGTCACCCCTCCACCTCCCTACGTTAGTGTCAAAGCCTAAGACTGTGATGCGTTTGTGAAGTTTATTCTATCAGCACTGGACGACACCATTAAGATGTGTGCTAGAACCTCTGCCCTTGTGGTAGCTATTCGCCGCCTGGTCTGGCTGCGACAGTGGGGTGCTGACGATGCTACGAAAAAGGCTCTCACTTGCCTTCCCTTCAGAGGACGGCGGTTATTTGGGGCCCGTTTGGACCTTTTTGGTAAAAAGGGTAAATCACCCTTGCGCAGAAGGCCGCTCCGGCCTCCCCGGAGCAGGGTCACCCCTCCACCTCCCTACGTTAGTGTCAAACGCGAACCTGAGGTGTGCTTCCAACTGTTCGCTGTGGATTTCCACCATGGGGTGGGCAGGCAGCGCCCTGGGCCCTCTGGCAAGTCCAAATCTGCCAAGACCTCCCAAGCATGAAGGGACGCCCTCGCCCTTCTGGGGGTACTGCTGCAGCAGCTGTCTCCCATCTAGGAATGTACCTTCTCCTTCTGGTGGTTCCAGGAGGGAGTTCCCCTGGACACAGGATAGCTTTTGCTGGGCGGTCCCTCTCAGTGGTTGTCAGGGTGCTTCTAGCCCCTGCCTTTCCCTCAGGAATTGGTGCAGACCGTACTGGGCCTACAGAGTTTGGGCTTACTTACAGGTTGCCCTTAACAGTATGGGGCTATGGCCTCTATATTAACCTTCCTCCTTCCCTCAACAGTATGAGGCAGTCTGTGCCACGCTGGCCTATGGCAGGCCTGGCAATTCTACTCTCACAGGTAGTCCCTATATGACAACTCTGTCTTGGGACACAGGCGCCCTGTGCAAGGGGGGCTTCCGGCCTCCTGTGAAGCACTAGATCTGCTTAGTTCCCCTTGTGTCTGCTGGACACCAAGACCATTACTAGACGGTGTTGCAGGACCAACCCTGCGGATTGAGACATTATTTTGGGCCTCTCTTTCGTTCCCAGGCTACTCGCACGAATGGGGGTGATGTCTCGGACATGCCTGGGGGGGCCTCTGTGTTAGGACCTACCGGGTCGTCTTTCCTTACTCCCCAGTCTCTACGTCAGGCCGAGTGGATTGGTCGGCCAGCGGTGTCCTCTGGGAGTTACTGGATGGTTGCTCAGTCACCTCAATCCCTCATGGTCCCTTATCCGCTATCCCCATTCCTGGGATTCGGTTCAGGCTTTCTCCTTCTCTGGCAACAAGGGGACTCCTGGTTACGGGGGCTCTGTCCCTCTTTGCTAACACTTTACTTTACGGCGGGATGGCAGCTGGTGGGCCCGTTGGTGGCATATCAGATGATGTCCCTTATATACCGAGCCCTTGTGCTCTTCGGCACAGTAGGTTATTGAGCTTACATGGGGTTCCAGCACCCCTGGGGCTTGGTCTGTGCTCATTCCCCCTTGGTAAAGTGGTTCCTCTTGAGCTGATCATATTCAAGGGCCCTGTCAGGGGCCACCCCCTTCCTTACTTGCATCTTCCTGTGAATGGTCACCTTGGGTACCAAGTCTCGCAGGTTGGCGGGGGCGGGGGGGAATTTCTTCCACAACCCCCCGTGGTTCCTAGGTAAGGGTCCCCTAGAGGGTCCATCTTACCTACTGCTTTTGTTGAAAAGGTGTGCCTTCCGTTGACTCTATACGGCTGGACTTCTCCTCTTTTAGGATCTGTCTATTTGGGGACTCTTGGCCTGTTGGAAGACAATGGCCTGTTTATTATTGGTCTGGAGCTTGAAGCAGGATGTGCCCTCCGGAGGGGCCCTGATCCTGCTTGGGCGGGGGCCTACGTCCCCTGCTTCTCAGCGGTATTCGCTCCAATGGATGCCTTTCAGCAGCAGGATATGCTATCCTGGTGTCGCTCTGAGAGCCAACTAGGGTGGCTCTGTTGGTTCTCGCTTATACCACAGGGGCTCCGCCCTTGTTTTTACTGTCCCAGAATATTCTGACTCTGGTCATGGGGGCTTAGTAAAATTATGCATAGACTTTCTATTTTATATGCCTTCTCTTAGTTCACCCTACTTGTGGGGTTCTGCGCACGTTGTGCTGATAAAGGGACCCGTGAGATTAATGGCCTGGGTGGCCTTGTGGACTGTGGTTCGCAGATGCTTCTGCTGTAGTCTGCTGACCTGTTCGCTCTCTCAGGAGCGCGGTTCTGCCCTTGTCAGGCCCCTTCCTTTGTCGTCCCAATATACAGACTCTTGTCTGGGGCTTGACGGCTGATTCATTCATCCCTTGGAGGCGGTCCTTATCTTCTGGGTGACTCGGTATATGGGGGGCTAGGAGCAAGTTTCCTTGGCTTCCTCTTCCTCCGTCTATTGGGGGGTTATGGTATACCCATATTGATTGGCATGAGTCTTGGGCTCTTCCCTGTTGGATGTTCTCGGTTCCCAGGGTTCTAGTGTCATTACAGCATAGGTTCGGGTTGGCTCCCCATCTAGGGACTCTGAAGGTTCAGGTTCTGTCCTGGCTGTCTTCCTGTAGGAATCTGGTTCTGTCTTCCTTGTGAGGAGTTCTCTTGGGGAGTGCTTAGGTGCATCTCCCAAGTAGTTCCATGGTCCCTGATGGGATCAATTTTCATTTTGTTTGCCCTGCGGATTTTCCCTGGGGACTTTCTGCTGGATGATGTCTGAGCTGCCTTGTAGTCCAAGTCGCTTCGCTGGGGGCTCCTGCCTCAGTCAGACGTGTGCCTGAGAAGGTGGATCTGACTACTTAGCCTTGGCTCGATGTGGATATAGATATAGATATAGATAGAGAGATAGAAGAGAGATAGTGGGGGTATTCCTTCTTACGCCGGACCTCCGGTCCAAGTGGCGTTCTATGTTCATGGTGTTAGTCTGTTTAGTCTAACTACGGACCTTATTCTTAACCCTTTCAGTGCCAAGCCCGTAGATTCTACGTGCTTGCTTCTACTCCACTTAAGTGCCAAGCACGTAGAATCTACGGGCTTGACTTTCCCCCCCGCTAGTAAAAAAAATAAACATCAAAAATACTCACCTGACCCCTCGTTGGATCCGGCTGGGTCTCCTCTTTAATTTGGTGCCATCCGATCCCCCGTGGGGGGTCGGATGGCTCCAGGAGAGCCCCCGGAATAGCCCCCCCCCCCCCCCCCCCGTTTGGCAGCAGCAGCTGCTAACTGTAAAAAAAAATAAAAAAATAAAAATGACATTTACTTACCTGCAGTCGCGCTGCCTCCCTCCGCGTCTCCTCTTCACTGGGGGGGCCTCCGATCGCCCCCCCCCCAGCCTCTTCAGCTTCAGGGGAGAGCCTGAAAGGGCTTTCCCCCTCCTCTCCCGACGGGCGCCGCCATCTTGCTGTTAAGCCCCGCCCCTTTGGGGGCGGGGCTTATGACGTCACTCCCGGGCCTCTTGCTGCCTCTCCTCGGCTGAGCTGTCAGATGCCCTGGTGATCGCTGGGCAGAGCAGTGGAGGGGCAGGGGATGCTCTGATCCCCTGCCCCCCCTCCTCTGGCCAGCGATCACCAGGGCATCTGACAGCTGATCAACACAGGAGCTGACAATCGGGTGAGGTGAGTAAAGTAAAAAATTTTTTTTTTTTTTAATAAATGACATTTTTGTGCGTGTGTTTTTTTTTTTTATGTTAACCCTTTGTGAACTGGTAAGGGGTCCATGAGACCCCTTATACCAGTTCACAAGGCTGGGGTCTGGCAAGCCACCTGCAAGTAGCGGGTGGCTTGCCATTAACCCCCGCACCCCCAATTACCTGCCTCCCCAAAGCCCAGGGGGGGGCAGAAGAGCCCGGGCCCACACAGGGTATGTGGGCTCGTAGGCTGCAGGGTGGGGGGCCACAAAAGCTGGCCCCCCACTCTGTTCCTACAAGCCCCCATAGCTGGTCCCGGGCTGGTTATGACGGGTAAGGGGGACCCTACGTCATTTTTTTTTTTTTATTTTAAGGGTTAGGGTTAGGGTTAGGGTTAGCTTAACCCTAACCCTTAAAATTAAAAAAAAAAATGGGTTCCCCTCTACGTAATTTTTTTTATTTTTAAGGGTTAGGGTTAGCCTAATCCTAACCCTTAAAATTAAAAAAAAAAGTTTTTTTTTATTTTTACGGGTTAGGGTTAGCCTAACCCTAAAAATATATATGAGGGTTAGGGTTAGGCTAACCCTAACCCTTAAAAAAAAAAATGACATTGGGGGGGGGGGGGGGGGGGGTCCCCATTTTTTGGGGGGGAATTTTTATTTTTGTATTTTTTTTTTATTTTTACGGGTTAGGTTTAGCCTAACCCTAACCCTTAAAATTCAAAAAAAAATGTAAAAATTTTTTTTCAAGGGTGAGGGTTAGGCTAACCCTAACCCTTAAAAAAAAATGACATGGGGGGGTCCCCATTTTTTTGGGGGGGGGGAATTTTTATTTTTGTATATTTTTTTATTTTTATGGGTTAGCCTAACCCTAACCCTTAAAATTCCCCCAAAACAGGGGGGACCCTATGTCATTTTTTGGGGTATTTTTGAGGGGGAATTTTTTTTTTTGTATATTTTTATTTATATTTATTTATTTATACTTATTAGCCTAACCCTAAACCCTTAAAATTACCCCAAAAAATGCCCCCCCCCCCCCCCTTTGGAAGGGGGGACCCTATGTCATTTTTTTTTTTTAATTAACCCCTTATGTTTATAGTGTGGATAGTAGTTGTATTTTATTTGTAAATGTAATAAAGTGCTCTTTTCAGTTTGGGGGTCTCCAGGGCAAGAATGGGGGGGCTACCGATACATATGTGGTACCGTTGTAATCGGGAGAAATGGGGCTATCACAAGCAATATGGTTTTCATTTAAAAAAAAAAAAAGCTTTTATTTAAAATAAAGGAAACAATTGTTTAAAAAATATATATTTTTTGTTTTTTTTTGTTTTTTTTAAGCAGAAATATTCAAAAAACAGTGGAAAAATTACAAACAAGACATTTCATGTTAAAGCCTAAACTCTGCTGCAAAAAATGTATATGTAATGTATATAATTTTTCTGGAAATTCCAGCAAAAATCACGGTTAATCATGCCGCAAAAATGACCTGTCAACAGAGGGTGACAAAACTTCAAGTAGGCTGACAATTAAAAGGGTTAATAGTACCTATGCATGTTGGGTATTGTTCTGCTCGGGGGACCTTGGGCTTTCAGATTTAGCTTGTTTTTTCTTGTTTACATATTGATATTTTAGGAAAACATGGTTTTTATTCTGCTTTTTTATAATTGTTTTTAGGGAAACCCTGTGCAACCTAAGAATTCTTCAATGGATTACTTCCAGAAAGATGAGCCCACTACAACAAGCTCAGTACTCTTAGAAAGCTTAACATGTGTACTTTCAGGGAATATATGGTTTGTGGGGATATTCTAAATTTAAAGGGTTGTTTTGATTGAAAAATCGCAAGGTGCGCACTTTGTCTGCAGAGCTGAAATTTTTAAGTAAAATTACCGTTATGCGCATGCTTTACTTTGGGGTGTTTGGCAACTCTTCCCTTGACAGAACCTATGCATATTGGGTATTGTTCTGTTCGGGGCATGTTGCTTTTTCAGATTTGCTGGTTTGCATATAGTTTTTTTAGGAAAATGTGGCTTTGATTCTTCTTTTTTATTCTTTTTTAGGGAAACTCTGTGCAACCAAAGAATTGATTGAGGGATTACTTCCAGAAAATTGCGCCCATGTCAACAAACCTGGTATGCCTAGAAAGCCTGAGGTGTATACTTCCAGAGAATATATAGTTTTTGGGGGGTATTTCAAATTTAAAGGGTTCTTTTTCTGGAAAGACCGCAAGGTGCGCTTAGCGCGGTGCATAGTTGTATTTTATCTGAAAATCTCCTAAAGCGCTGTTTCAGTTTGGGGGAGTCTCCTGGGCAGGAAAGGGTGTCTACCTATACATATGTGGTAACGCTGTGACCGGGATTAATTGGGGTTTCATATGCAATAAGATTTTATTGACAAACTTACATTTTTTATTACAAAAAAACACTACAAATTGCAAAAAATAGATTTTTTTTAATTTTTTTGCACATATTTCACCCAAAAGTATTGAGAATACACCTAAAAAATTACAAACAAGACATTTCATGTTAAAGCCCAGACTCTGCTGAAAAAAACAATATATCATTTTCCTGGGAAATCCCTGGAAATCCCTTCAAAAATCACATTTGAACATGGGGAGCGCAAAATAGTGCAAAATGGTCTGGCAACAAAGGGTGACAAAAACTCCAGGTAGGCTGGCAGCGAAAGGGTTAATAATTCAAATATGAGGGTCTATATTCCCTCAACAGGTGTTGCAATTTTTCCCCTGAGGCTTTCTGGTCCCTTAGGGGGACTGATGCTCTTGGAGTCTGCGGGCGCCTCCTTATGTATGCGCCTGATATCGCCTGTTTCCAGTGCCACTACGTCCTTGGGATTAATCCCTCTTGGATGTCTCCTGGTCCTGAGTAAAGCCCTTGGCTTCGTGCTAGTGAAGGGGTCAGTATTCCCGCCTTCGGTCGGGTGACCAGTTATCATTCCCCTTGGGGAAGTTACAAGTTTTCCACAAGGCTTCTGTTGCCTGTGGGCTAGTTGGGTCGTTACACTGGCCTATTCCTTTGAGGGGGAAGAATCTCCCCTTTTTCATTTAATTCCGTTATATTGGTGCTTGGGTACCATTGGCCCTTCAGCACCAGGTTTTTTCTGTTGATTAAGTTACTAGACAGTTGCTTGTCTCTGTTCATACCTTTCAAAGGTCTTGTTATGAGATTGACGTTAGAGCCTCTGCTCATGTCATGCCTGTTGCAAAGTTTTACAGGTGACAGCGCCTTTACTGTCCACTGTGCCTTGTTTTTTGGGGATCCCACCCTACTTTATGGACACTATTGGATGTCCCATGTGTAAGTATTATAGATGGAGCAGGACGTGTTGTATGCGTAGAATAATACAATTCTGTGAGATTCTCACCTGTAGAATTGGTATTATATGCATACAGCACGTCCTGCTCCACCCCGGTTTACTATTTCTGGATCCCCTGTATGGTGATTGTTATTACTTTTGTTACCAGTTGGTGGTTGGTTTCTCCCGGCTTCTTTCTCACTGCTTTTCAATACTGGGGATTTGTGGGAGGTCCCTGGGTATATGAAGGGCCGGGAGGAGCCTGTTTTTACATGTCTGCAGTGCACAGCGCCCTCTGGCGGAGGATAACCCATGTGTAAGTATTATAGATGGAGCAGGACGTGCTGTATGCATATAATACCAATTCTACAGGTGAGAATCTCACAGAATTGTATTTTTGTGGTTCCTTCTGGTCCTAGGAAGGGTTTTGCTCCTGCCAAATCTACTATCAGCAAGTGGTTTCGTCAGGCTGTGATTCAGGCCTACTCTGCTAAGGGGAAGAATCCTCCCTTCCGCCTTACTGCTCATTCCAGTATGCTATTGGTGCCTCTTGGGCTTTTCAGCACCAGGCTTCTGTTGAATAAGTTTGCAAGGCCGCTACTTGGTCTTCTGTTCATACCTTTTCAAAGTTTTACAAAGGTTGATGTTAGGGCCTCAGCTGATGCTGCTTTTGGCCGAAAGGTTCTGCAGGCGGCAGTGGTTTAAACTGTCTGCTGCTGATTTTTCTTGGGGATCCCACCCTACTTATGGACACTGCTATTGGATGTCCCAACTGTAAGTATTAGATTTGGAGCAGGAAGTACTGTATACTAAGAATAATACAATTCTGTGATTACTCACCTGTAGAATTGGTATTATGAGTATACAGTACGTCCTGCTCCAACCCACCCTTGGTTGCATTATCTTGGATCCCCTGTATGGTGATTGTTATCCTTGTTATAGTTGATAGTTTGGATTGTTTTATTCTCCCGGCTTCTCATTAACTGCTTTTCAATGCTGGGGATTTGTGGGAGGTCCCCGGGTATTTGAGGGGCCGGGAGGAGCCTATTTTCGATGTCTCTGCAGTCCAGCGCCATCTGGCGGAGTATATCCCAACTGTAAGTATTAGATTTGGAGCAGGACATACTGTATACTCATAATACCAATTCTACAGGTGAGTAATCACAGAATTGTATTTTTGGTCCACTTTAAAGTGGACCAAAACCCACGCCCCCGAGGGGCTTGAAATCTAAGATTCCAGGGTATCGGATAAAGCAGACAGATGGGTTCTTAAAGTGGACCAAAACCCAGGATTGCGGCTCGCGCATGTGCCGTTGGACCGGGAAACAAGGTAAGTATATGGGGCAACCTGGGGGGTTTCACACCGGGGGGAGGGAATCTATAAGATTCCCGGGCCAATCGTGGTGGGTTTTGGTCCACTTTAAGCGATGGACCTGTAGTGATCAGTGGCGCAGGATGATAGGTAAATACCCTTTGTTTTTTTTTTCCTCTTTAAAGTGGACCGTCACCCATGGGTGATCGGCCCGGGAATCTATAAGATTCCCGGGCCGATCACCCCCCTCACCGCGGGACATCCGAGATCGGGATGTCCCGCGGTGAGGGACCCCCCCCAAAACCCCAAAAGAACTCGCCTGATCGGCGGTCGGCAGATCGGCGACAAGTCAGAAGAATGAAGTCTCCTGATTGCAGGTAGCCGGGGTAACTCCCGGCCCCCCCTCTCAGTTCTATTTCTGCCCGGCACTTTTGTAGTTCCCCTTAGAGAAGCCTCCCAGCCTAGGCTGCGGGGCCGGGCGATGGTAGACGGCACCTTATGGTGCCTGGGAGCCTAGCTCCACCGCAAGGCCCCATACTAGGGGGCAAGCGGTTATCCGGTCTGGTGATCCCGGATTTGGGATGCCCCATCCCTGTTCCCACCCCCTGGGTGTTGGCACTTCTCCCCCGCTCGGTCTCCTTTTCTCCCTACGCTGGGGGGGGGGGGGGGCCTTCCCGTGTGTGTGTGTATGTATGTGTGCTTATGCTTTGGTCCCCAAGACACGCGGCGCTGCCTTGGAGATGGGGAACTTCTCCACCTCCGTTGTGCTGCGGGAGGGGCGGGGCCGGGCTCCTTGCTCTTCTCGGGGGGGGGGGGCAGACGTTTTGCGCGTCCGACGGCCCGCCTTCTCCTTGCCGTTGGTGGCTTGGTGTTGCTTGGCTAGGCCGGAGGGGCGGGGCTACACATCGTGTGGCCCGTGCTGTGTGGATGGTAGGGGGCGGGGCGCTTCGCACGTTTTTTGGTCCGGCACGCCCCCTTCTCCTTCCTTCTGCTGCTGTGGATCGTGTGTTCCGCCATCTTGTGAGTACCTTGCCTTCCTTGTGTCTTGGGCCGACTGATCGGCCGGGTGTTGCAGTTTTGGCTCGCTGAGGCGCAGGTTAATTCCTGTCACTTCTTGTTAAGTTTGGTTAGCGCTGCTACCTTTTCGTGCATATGTCTGTGTATATATGTATATATTATTTGTCTATGCATGCCTTTGCTGTGTGGGAAACCTTACTCTGGAGTGACTGTCTCTCTCTTTTTTCCAGATCCTGGGTTGCAAGTTAAAGGGGTCTCCCGGTCTTAGATACCTGGGTAGTTTTAGGTTTCCCTATAAATTCTCCCACGTGGGACATTAAAGGGGCATCCCGGGTTGCTTACTGCGTAAATCCCTGGGTCATTTCACCATATGGAGGCTTCCAACGATATCGGGAATGGCCCCTCGGGGCAATCCAGGCAATGTTTGGGGTGTGGGGCTTCCCTTCCAGGGGATGATGTCATAGTCTGCATTCCATGTGCACAGCGGAATATTACGCGGCAGTCCGGTACTCCGGCCTCCGGATCTTCGCCGCCCGTGTCATCACCTACCCCTCCCCGCCTGTTCCGTACCCTATGTGACGTTGTCATGGGTGAGGAGTCGCAATCTGAGGTGTGTGCTAGATTGGCCAATCTTGAGAAAATGTTTTCTACTATGGTTGCCCAGAAGGCCCCTGCTAAGCGGAAGCATCTTTCCCCAGCCGCGCCGGCCTGTGATGTTGAAGAGTTTGCCTCATTAGACTGGTCCAATTGCTCCCCGCCAGAGGAGGGGGAGCTCTTTGAGGAGTTGGACGAGGCTGACGACCAGCAATTCTTTAGTGCGGTTGGTGAGCAAGCGCAGGGGGATGCCCTTGACACCCCTTCGATCCTGGCTCAGATGTTTGAAGTTTTGGCTATTGCTCCTCCTGAGGTGCATCCTCCGCCAAAAGGGGAGTTGTTTGAGGTCTCCAAGCCGCGCTTGGAGTTTCCCCATCAAAGGCATTTTGACAATGTCATTCTTAAGGAATGGGAAAAGCCTACTCGCCTGCCTGGTGCTCCTCCGGGTTGGGATAAGAGATATCCTTTCCCGGCAGAGCTGGTTAAGCGATGGTCTTCCCCTCTCGGAGTTGATGCTCCGGTTTTGGGGTTGTCTAGCACTGCTGTTCTGCATTCCCCTGACTGTACCACCATCAAGGATGGTGAGGATAGACGTATTGACCAGTTGGCTTGCCATGGTTTTGCCAGTGTTGGGTCGGCTTTGCGGCCCGTTTGTGCTTCGGCACTGTTGTTCTTGGCTTCCAGGTCAATTGTCAGGGATTTGTTGTCTTCTTCCGGCCTTGACCCGGCTTGTGAGGAGTTCATTGGTCTCAAACATTGAGTCGTTTTTGTCTTTTGTGCTTGCCGCTCTGGATGACACCATGGTGTTGTGTGGTAGGACTACGGCCTTGTTGGTGGCTATCCGGCGGTCGGTTTGGTTGCGCCAATGGGCTGCTGATTTTGTTTCAAAGAAGTCTCTTACGGCTCTCCCTTTTGTGGGTCTGCGCCTCTTTGGAGATAAATTGGATTCTGTTGCAAAAGGAGGTAAGTTACCTCAGCGCAAGAAACAGCACCGCTCATTTCGGGGGGCGGCTGCCTTTAATCCATCCTTTCGGGGAGCCAGAGCTGGCAGGGGTTCGGCCTTCTCCTCCTCCAGAGGGGCCGCCTGGACTAGGGGCAGATGTCGTGCCCGTCCTGGTTACTCCTGGGGCTCTAAGCCCAAACCCGCTGCTAAGCCCGGTCAGCAATGAGGGGGCGCCCTCACCCTTATGGGTGGGGGGACGGTTGCGACACTTCTCCCAGATCTGCGACCAGGCGGTCTCGGACAGGTGGATTCGGGAGGTGGTGTCATCCGGTTACAAGCTGGAGTTCGAGTCCCGACCTCCTCCCAGGTTTTTCAGGTCTCGTGTGCCTTCAGATCCTCTGGCCGCGCAGGGGCTCCGGGCGGCTGTAAGGAATCTTCAGGACATGGTGGTTATTTGTCTGGTGTCTCCCCCGGATGTGGGCCTGGGCTTTTATTCCAATCTGTTTACGGTGCCCAAAAAGGACGGATCCGTTCGTCCCATTCTGGATCTGAAGTTCCTCAACAGGTTTACCCACCCCGGAAGTTCCGCATTGGAAACTCTGCGCTCAGCCATCAATTCTCTTCGTCAAGGGGACTTCATGACGTCCATAGACTTCAAGGACGCTTATCTTCATGTACCTATTTTCCCGGCACACCAGAGATTCCTCAGGTTCCTGGTGGAAGATCGGCATTTTCAATTTGTGGCTCTTCCATTCGGCCTTACCTCGGCTCCAAGGGTGTTCACCAAGGTGCTGGCAGGGGTTATGGCCCTCCTCAGAGCCCAGGGTATTCGCGTCGTGCCTTATTTGGACTACCTTCTCATCATGGCTTCTTCGCTCAGTCAATCGGAGGTGTCCACCGTGGTGTCCACTCTGGAGACTTTCGGCTGGGTGCTCAATTATTCCAAGTCCTCCCTCTCTCCTTCCAGGGTGGTGTCCTTCCTGGGAATGTCTCTGGATTCCTTCCATCACCGAGTGTTTCTTCCTCACTCCAGGGTTCTTTAGATTCAGGAATTGACTCAGCTTCTTCTGTCCAACCCTCGGCCGTCTATCCGGCAGGGAATGAGACTGGTGGGATTGATGGTGGCCTCCTTCGAGGCGGTTCCCCTTTGCTCAGTTTCACACAAGGACGCTTCAGCTTCATCTGTTGGCGGCTTGGGACCGGTGTCCAAGGTCGTTGGATCTGTCTTTCCAGATGTCCTCCCAGATTCGGCAGTCTCTTCAGTGGTGGCTGGTTCCGGCCAGTCTCTTGAGGGGCCGGTCTATTCTAAGCATACAGCACGTCCTGCTCCCGAATAGTCATAACATGTGGGTAGTCCTCCGCCTCAGGCGCCGTGCACTGCAGACATGTAGAAAACAAGCTCCTCCCGGCCCTACATATACAGAGGGACCTCCCACAAATCCCCAGATTTCTCTGCAGTGCTGGAACTGCGAAGACATGAAGTATCACGCTCTTGCAGGCGAGCGGGCCTTACGGCCCAAGGTCCTGTGGGACTATTTCCACCCGTCCTCTTCAGAAGAATTATGCCTCCCAGCCTAGGCTGCGCGGGTCGGGTGAAGGTAGGTAGCACCTGGTGTGCTGAATGGAGCCGTGCTCCTCTGCAATCCCCCTCCATAGGGTAGGCGGTCAGGCCGATGGTGAGCCTCTAGAGGATGCCCCACTCGCATTTTTGCCCATGCCCCTCACAGACTCAGTCCACGGACACCGTCAGCTTCTCCCCTCGCTCCCTCCCGTAACTGGGGGGAAAATAAAGGGGGGGTGTGTGTGGCAGCCCCTAGTGCCCATTCGCCATTAGACCTTGTTCCTTTAATCAGGGGGTCAGTGTCGCGCCTCGCTGTACAGTGCCGTCTTTCTTACTATCAGTCTGCCTCGGCAGATTCATTCCAGTGTGTCAGCACTAGATGTTACTTATTCTCCGCTGCTGCACTCGCTGTCGGTTGGAGCTTCGCGCTCTTTGGGGGAGGCGGAGACTCGGCATGACGCGTCTTGCGTCACTGCCTGGCCCTCCCCGCGAGGTTTGCTGGCGCCATTTTCTCTATCTTCGCGCGCGTGGTGTGGCTCGTCTCCTCCCTCGGTCATGTAAGTGCCCTCCGGGGCGGTATGGTTTCTAGGTATTTCTAACGGAGCATGGCACTGACTCCACTCCCCTTGTCCCATTATGTCTTTCAGAAGCCAAGACTTCGTTGCCGGCCCCGGCCTAACATATATTACAACGGGTCCTCTTTACAAATTCTCCCACATTACTAGCGGGTTTTTGGGGCATGCAGGGTTCTTATTGCATAATTCCCTGCGTTATACTGCATAAAAATCACCATATGGAGGCATTTCAGGATTATGGTGCCGGGGTCCCTCCGGGACGTGACGGGCTGTGTGCAGTGTGTGGCCAGCCCCTGGCTGAGGCTGACAGGGCACAGGTCTGCGGACAGTGTGCAGAACAGGCAGGTTTGCTAACAGAGGAACCTCCCTTCCTCACCCCCGTCTCCCCGCTCCCAAATATCACTCATGACGAGTCCCACTCCAGCGGGGATGACCTGCAAGAGGTGCCGCGAGCGTTGCCCACGGCGAAGCATTTGCTTTCTGGATTGGCGGAGCATATGGGCCCTGGTAAGAAGCGGTCCCTGACGCCTCCAGGCTCTCCGGTTCCTGACGATACCGATGATTCTGCTGATATGCAGGACCCTGACCCTTCTGAGGAAGGTGAGCTGTTCTCAGACTCGGGCTCCTTCCATGGCATGCCCGCGGGCCGTGATGAATCTGAGCCTGGTTCCTGGGGTCTGTGTGACACGGATGAAATCCTGATCAAGATTTTTGAGGTTTTGTCAATCTCTCCTCCTGGGGAGATCCTCAAGCCTAAAAGGGAGAGTTTCCATACAGCGCCGCCGCGCTTGGAGTTCCTAGAACAGGAACATTTCCAGAATATTATATCCCAGGAGTGGGAATTGCCTTGTAAGCTTAAAGGGATTCCTGGGGCCTGGGAATGGAAGTACCCTTTTCCCCCTGATGTGGTCAATTTATGGTCAGCCCCCCTGGTTGGGGACACGCCGGTTATAGGGGTCACAAACCCCCCTTTCATGACTGCTCCCTTTTACCATACCCTTCGGGATGCTGAGGACCGGCGCATTGACAGACTGGCCTCACACGCCTTCTCGTGTGCTGGGACGCCCCTGCGCCCGGTTTGTGCCGCGGCCATCACGGCGGTGGCCGCCAGAACTGTTGTCAGAAAGATACTGGATCACCGCCCTGAGGACCTCCCTTGGGGGTGTTTAGTGCGCTATCAGACTGCGAAGCCTTTGTGAAGTTTATTCTATTGGCACTGGATGACACAATTAAGATATGTGCTAGGAACTCAGCACTTGGGGTAGCCATTCGCCGCCTGGTCTGGCTGCGACAGTGGGGCGCCGATGGAGCTACAAAAAAGGCTCTCACTTGCCTTCCATTCAGAGGACGGTGGTTATTCAGGGCCCGCTTAGACCTTTTTGGCAAAAAGGCTATAGCACCCTTCCGCAGAAGGCCGCTCCGGCCTCCACGAGGCAGGGTCACCCCTCCACCTCCCTACGTTAGTGTCAAATGTGAATCTGAGGTGTGCTTCCAGCTGTTCGGCGTGGATTTCCAACATGGCGCGGGCAGGCAGCGCCCTGGGCCTTCTGGCAGGACCAAGTCCAAATCTGCCAAAATCTCGCAAGCATGAAGGGGCGCCCTCGCCCGTCTGGGCGAAAGGACGACTGCACAGCTGTCTCACATCCAGGAATATGCCTTCTCCTTCTGGTGGTTCTGGGATGTAACCCACCTGGGCTCAGGATGGGTTCTTGCTGGACGGTCCCCTCTCAGTTTTGGTCGGGGTGTTTTTAGTCCCTGCCTTCCCTTCTGAAACTGGCGCAGGCCGGACTGGGCCTGCAGTGTTGGGCGCACTTGTTAATTGCCTTAAAGGT
Organism: Gastrophryne carolinensis; assembly: GCA_027917425.1. NCBI lineage: Eukaryota > Metazoa > Chordata > Amphibia > Anura > Microhylidae > Gastrophryne > Gastrophryne carolinensis. Next base: position 103,317,244 of record CM051241.1, read on the forward strand.
ATGGGGCTATGGCCTCTATATTTTGTTCTATCCTCCCCCCTCATCAGTATGAGGTAGTCTGGACCCCGTGGGCCTATGGCATTCGTAGCAATTCTACCTTCACAGGTAGTCCATATATTACAACTCTGTCTTAGGTCACGGGCCCCCTGTGCGGGGGGGCTTTCGGCCTCTTGCGAAGCTCTAGATCTTCTTAAGTCTCCCTGGGGTCTGCTGGACGCCAAGACTATTTCTAGATAGTGTCGCAGGATCAACCCTGCGGGTTGAGGCACTATTGGGGCCTCTCTTTCGTGCCCAGGCTACTAGGCTTGCAGCCTTATTCTCTGGCATTAAGGGACCCCTGCTTACGGGGGCTCTGCCCCCCTTTACTGGTGCCTTGCCTTCACCAGGCGGGATGGCAGCTGGTGGGCCTGTTTGTGGCACATCAAGATGATGTCATTTATATACCGAGCTTTCGGGCTCTTCGGCGCAGTAGGTTACCCGGGGTACCAAGTCTCGCAGGTTTGGCAGGGGAAAGGAAAATTCCTTCCACAACCCCCGTGGTTCTAGGTTGGGCCCCGTAGAGGGTCCATCTTACCTGCTGGGCTTGTTGAAAAGGTGGGCCCCCGTTGACTCTATATGGCGGGCCTTCTCCTCCTTCAGGATCGCTCGGTTTATGGGGGACTCCTGGTCTGTTGAATGACAATGGCCTGTTCTTAATGCTGGTCTAAAGATTGTGACAGGTTGCTACCTCTGGAGGGTCCCTGTTCCTGTCTCGGGCGGGGGTCTACTCCCCCTGCTTCTCAGCGGTATTCGCTTCAATGGATGCCCTTAGCGGCAGGTTATGCTATCCCGGTGTTGCCCGGGGAGCCTAGCATGGCTCTGAGGGGTCTCCCTCCTGACACAGGGCCCCTTGTTCCTACTGTCCCAGAACATTCTGACTCCGGTCAGGGGGCCTGAGTATTTAGGCATAGCCTTGTTATTCATATGCCTTCTCTTCATCACCCTACTGTTGGGTTCTGCCCACGGTTGGCCTGATAGAGAGTCCCATGGGATCTATGGCCTAGGCGGCCCTGGGAGTAATGGTTTGCAGACGCCTATGCTGAAGGCTGCTGAATTGTGATATCTCTGTTAGGGTGCGGTTCGGCCCTTATCAGGTCTCTTCCTTTTTCCAATCTAAGGTCTCCCATCTGGGGGTTGACTGCTGATTAATCCGCCCCTTGGGGACGGGCCTCATCTTCTGGGTGACTTAGTATGAGAGGGGGTTGGGAGCTAGCTCCCCAGCTTCCCCTTACTCCGGCTATAACGGCTTGGTGGTATCCCATATTGATTGGCATGGGCTTTAGTCTCTTCCCTGCTAGACGTTCTTGGTTCCCAGGGCTTTTAAAGTCATTACAGCGTAAGTTGGGGTTGGCTCCCCATCTGGGGACTCTGAAGGTGTAGGTCTGTCTTGGCCTACCTGCAGGAGTCTGGTTCTGTCACCCTTGTAGGGAATTATCTTGGGGATTGCTTAGCTGCACCTCCCCAGTAGTTCCATAAGTCCCCGTTGGGGTTCAATTTTCATTCTTTTACCCTGCGGACTTCCTGGGGACCCTGCCTGGATGCTGTCTCAGCTGCTCTGTAGTCCAGCCCGCTTCTCTGGGGCCTTCTGACTCCGTCAGACTTGTGTCTTAAAAGATGGATCTGGGTGATTAACCCTGACTCGATGTATACATATATTTACATGTACAGATATATACGGCTACAGGTACCCCATGCCTGGGGGTGTTCCCTTTACGCTGGGCTTCTGGTCCAGGTGGTTTGTTGGACCCTTGATTCAGCCCCTTAGTATAGCCATGGGCTGATTATTAATAATACTAAATATGAGGGCCTACATCCCTCTACAGGTTTTGCACTTCTCCCCATGCCGGCCTTCTTGGCCTTTAGGGGGACTGCTGTTCTTGGAGTCTACAGGCGCCTCCTTAGGTATGCGCCTGATATCTATTCCAGCGCCATTGCGCCTTTGGATCGATCCTTCTGGATGCTCCCTGATCCTGAGGAAGCCTTGGCTTCCTGATAATTAAGAGTCTGTATTCCCGCCTTGGTCGGGTGACCTTTTTCTGTTTCCCTTTGGGGGTGTTACAAGTGTTGCCACAAGGCTTCCTTGCCTATGAGCTGGTTGGGTCACTACACTGACCTATGTTCCTTCAGGGGAGTGATTCTTCCCCTTTACTGTTTACTCCGTTATCATGGGTGCTTGGGTATCACTGGCCCTTCAGCACCAGGGTTTTTTCTCTGTTAGTTCAATTACTTGACTTATGGCCTGTCTCTGTTCATACCTTCATGGTCCTGTTACGAGACTGACGTTAGAACCCTTGCTCATGTCATACCTGTTGCAAGTTCTGCAGGTGACAGCGCCTTTACTGTCCGCTGTGCCTTGCCTTTTCTGGGGATCCCACCCTGCTTATGGACACTGCTTTTAGATGTCCCACATGTTATGACTATTCGGGAGCAGGACGTGCTGTATGCTTAGAACTCTGAAGTACTCACCTGTAGAGTTGGTATTATACGCATACAGCACGTCCTGCTCCACCCCACCCTAGTTTCACTAATTCTGGATCCCCTGTATGGTGATTGTTATCATTAAGATATTGCTACCAGTTATTCTGGGTGGTTGGTTCCTCCTGGCTTCTCTTCTCACTGCTTTTCAATGCTGGGGATTTGTGGGAGGTCCCTGGGTATATGTAGGGCCGGAAGAAGCTTGTTTTCTACATGTCTGCAGTGCACAGCGCCTGAGGTGGAGGACTACCCACATGTTATGACTATTCGGGAGCAGGACGTGCTGTATGCGTATAATACCAACTCTACAGGTGAGTACTTCACAGAGTTGTATTTTTATGACGCCTCTTTGGGAGACAGTCACCACGGATGCCAGTCTGTCGGGGTGGGGAGGCTTCTGGAAGGATCTTCAGTTTCAGGGGCTGTGGGGGCCTCAGGAGGCCCACTTGCCCATCATTGTTCTGGAGTTGAGAGCCATCAGGTTGGTTATGTCTCGCTTGACACAGCAGTGACAGGGCTTGCCGGTTCAAGTTCGGTCGGACAATCGGATGGCGGTTTCCTACATCAATCACCAGGGAGGGACTCGCAGCTGGAGTGCCCTCAGGGAGGTGTCTCTGATTCTGGCCTGGGCGAAGAGCCATGTCCCTTGCATCTCGGTGGTGTACATCCCGGGCGTGGAGAACACGGAGGCGGACTCTCTGAGCAGGCGTTCTTCTCGCCGGGGGGAATGGTCTCTCAACCCCAAGGTTTTTCGGTCTCTTTGCCTCCGGTGGGGGACACTGGAGGTGGACCTGTTTGCCTCTCGTCACAATCACAAACTTCTGGCTTTTGTGTCTCTCTCTCAGGATCCTCTGGCTCTGGCAGTGGATGCCATGTCCCTGAGCTGGAGGGACCTGGGGTTTCCTATAATTCCCATGGTGGACAAGGTGTTGCGAAAGCTGGCCATAGAAGGGGTTCCCGCCATTCTGGTGGCTCCAAGGTGGCCAAGGCAGGTGTGGTTCGCAGACATCGTACGGCTGGCAGTGGATCACTTCGTTCTGCCCCTTCGGCCGGACCTGCTCACTCAGGGTCAACTACTTTATTCTCAGTGTGCCACACACCCCGCTTCCCCTTTAATTCTTACGATTGGGTTACTCACCGCCAGGTGACGCAGTTGCAGAGAGGAAGTCTTGTAACGAGCCCCCTTCCGGCCCATATATACCTGGTACCTCCCACTTAACACCAGTGTTTTTCTCTCTGCATGGCGACAAGACAGAAGAAAGAAGTCTCCTGCTTGTAGGTAGCTGGGGTCTTGCCCGGCACCCCCTTTGGGTCTATTTCTGCCCAGTTTGATTGTTACCTACGGGGTTAATGGAAGCCTCCCAGCCCAGGCTGCTCACTGGGCAAATGGTAGATGGCACTATAGGTGCCTAGGAGCTTATCTCCTCCGCTCGACCTCACGCGTGGGGCAATGCGGCTATCCGGCATTATAATTATTCTTGGTGTGCCACACACCCCGCTTCACTTCTTAAATATTCATCACTTCATGGGTTAATCCACCGCAGGTGACGTAGTGCAGAGAGGAAGTCTTGTAACGAGCCCCCTTCCGGCCTATATATACCTGGTACCTCCCTTCAATCACCAGTATTTTTTCTCTCTGCTTGCTGACAAGTCAGAAGATGGAAGTCTTCTGCTTACAGGTAGGCCGGGGTATTCTTACCCCGCCACCCCCCTTTTGGTCTATTTCTGCCCGGTTTGAGTTTGTATACCTTTATGGTGAAATGGAAGCCTCCCAGCCTTGGCTGCTCACCGGGCAAATGGTAGATGGCACTTTAAGTGCCTAGGAGCTTATCTCCTACCGCTCAACCTCATGCGTGGGGCAATGCGGCTAACTGGCATGGTGATCCGGAAATGGGATGCCCCTGTCCCGAGGGTCCCCGTAGCCCCTTTCTCTCCCGTTCGGTCCCTTCTCCCTTCACTATGGGGGGGGGGGGGGGGGGGGTGGTGAGGGTGTGCTTTTAGTATGTGTGTTTCACTGTATCACTGCATGTTAACATATATGTCATGTTTATACATTCACTGTAGCATGTGTATATTTTGGGTCTGCTTTAAGGGCAGCTTGCGCTGGGTATGGGCTGGCCACTTCTCTGGCAGTTGGTTGCTTTGTGGCCCCCTACCCCCTCCCCCCTCTCCCCTCTCCTCGCCTGGCATTCATTGAGCTTTGTCAGCACATGCGGTTTTTACCCTCCCCCCTCCGCCGCCTGGGCGTGTGTGCTGTGATCAGCTGTAAAGTGTTCCAGCTGATCGGCGTAGGGGGGGGCGGGTCCGACGTCATGCAGCGTCAGCGGCGGGCCCAGCGTCCCTGCTTCCTTCAAAACAGGAAGGCACGTGGGCGCACGGCCGCACTTTGTCTTCATGTCGGCTCAGGGTGCTGGCTGCAGGCTTACCGGCTGGTTGCTGTACAGGTAAGCGGTCCCTCCCGTTGGGGCCGTTAAATGGGGAATATTTTTTTTAATAATACGGGGAGAAATCACTGTTATTAAGGGGGCGTCATTTAAGGGCACTTGGTGCCATACTTATATGTTATACACATGTGAAGGATCTGATGGTTGTTTCTTTGCCTTGCAGATCCTGGGATCCCTGCTTATGCTAGCCCTCCGGCTCTATGTGCCTGGCTAATTATTGGGATTGATTTGAATGTTTATATACATAGACTATATATAAATATATATATATATAATATAGTTTCTATTAAAGGGGACCTAAACTTAAAAAAAAAAAAAAAAATTATATAAATCCTCCCTTCCGGGACATTACTAAAATAAAGGGGGCATCCCGGGTCGGCTTATGCCTTAAAAGTCCCATTATTGCGAACACCATAAATCACCATATGGAGGCTTCCGTAGATTCCGGAAACGGTTCTGCTGTTCCGTTTGGGGGGTGCGTAGGTTGTGGGGTTCCACTCCCAGCTGATGATATCTTTGTTTGCATCCCTTGTGCAAAACAGACTATTGCGCGCCAGTCCGTTGCTTCGGCTGCGGTGCCATCGCATCCTTCATCATCTCCTACCTCTCCCTCCCTATTCCGGGCCCCGCATGACACTGTCAAAAGTGGGGATTCGCATTCCGAGGTGGCAGCTCAGCCCTGCCCCCGGAAAATGATGCCCGTTAAAGCAGCGTTGAAGACCGCTACAAAACGTAGGCACCTGACTCCGGTACCTTCGGCTCCACAGGACCAGTTTTGTGAACCTGTGGAATGGTCCGATGGATCCCCTGACGAGGATGAACTCCCGTCGGAGTCAGATGAGCCGACAGGTCAGCATGTGGCTGATGAGATCGGTGATTGGTCAGAGGGAGTTGTTTTTGACACCCCCTCCATTCTGGCTCAAATGTTTAAAATTTTGAGTTTAGATACGCCTGAGGCGGTTGTCCCGCCAAAGGGTCAGTTATTTAAAGAGCCTCAGCCGAGTTTGGTTTTTCCCAGACAGCACCACTTTGAGAGGGTGGTTCTTAAGGAATGGGAACATCCCACACGGTTATCTGGAATTCCTTCCAGTTGGGAAAAGCGTTATCCTTTTCCATCAGAATTGGTGAAGCTGTGGTCTGTCCCTCCGGACGTCGATACCCCTGTACTAGGACTCTCCAGCTCGGCTATGGTACAATCTGCTGAGACCACTGTCCCCAAAGATGGGGAAGATCGCAGGATTGACCAATACGCTCGACATGGTTTTATCTATTCCGGGTCAGCATTGCGCCCGGTATGTGCTTCAGCCCTTCTTCTATTGGCAATTAAGTCCCTAATTCAGGGGCTATATGAGGATCTTGATCCCACTTGCAAACAGTTCACTGCACTTAAGCAGTGTGAATCTTTTGTGGCTTATGTCCTGGCCGCTCAGGACGATGCGCTGACTTTGAGTAGCAAGGCGGCAGCTATGCTGGTGGCTATTCGCAGGTCAGTATGGCTGCGTCAGTGGTCAGCAGACACGGCTTCCAAAAAGGTACTCACAGCTCTCCCCTTTTTGGGGTTGCGTCTGTTTGGGGAAAAAATTGATTCAGTCGCAAAGGGTGGTAAGATGCCACAACGCAAAAGGCCTCGTGGTCCCTTCAGGGGGACAAGTTCCGGTAGGCCTTCCTTTCAAAGGTTCGGAGCGGGCAAAGGTACGTCCTTTCCCGCTACCAGTGGCGCAGGTTGGACTCGGCGGAGGGGCCGTGGCCTCCTGGGGCACCAAGCCCAAGCCTGCTGATAAGCTCACTTAGCAATGAGGGGCTGCCCTCACCCGTGTGGGTGGGGGGACTATTGCGACACTTCTACCATTGGAACCATGTGGTTCTAGGCAGATGGATCCAGGAGGTAGTGTTGACAGGTCACAACCTGGAATTCGAGTCTCACCCTCCCTCGCGGTCCATTCAGGGGTCGGTTCATCCCGGCCTGAACTCTCATCAAGACGGAGTGTGTCTTTCTTTTGCCCAAATTCGCACAAGAACACTTCAGCTATTTCTGCTAGCGTGTTGGGTCCAGCAACCTCTGTTGTTGGATCAGTCCTTCCAGTTGTCCTCCCGTGTACGGCAGTTCCTCCTGTGGTGATTGGTCTCGACCAATCTTGTATAGGGCAGGTCTTTCCTGACCCTCCCTTGGAGAGGTGTCACCACGGACACCGGTCTGTCGGGATGGGACAGATTCTGGAAGGAGCTGCGGCTTCAGGGGCAGTGGAGGCCCCACTTACCCATCAGAGAAATGTCCCTGATCCAGACATGGGCAGTGTTCCATGTTCCCTGTCTCTCGGCGGTTTACATTCCAGAGGTGATGGAACAGGTAGCGGACCGGTTGAGCAAGTGCTCTCCCCGTCTGGAAGAATAAGCTCTCCATCCTCGGGTGGTTCTCTTATTGTGTCTCCAATGGGAGACTCCGGAGGTGGACCTGTGGGCCCCTCATCACTATCACAGGCTCCCGAGCTTCGTGTCACTCTCCCGGGATCCTCTGGCTCTGACAGTGGACGTCAGGTCCCTGAACTGAGGAGCTCTGGGATTTCTATACCTGTTTCCTCCGTGGCCCTTGCTGGGCAGAGTTCTTCAGAAGTTGGCTCTGGAAAGGGTGTACGCCGTTCTCATGGCCCCAAAGTGGCCAAAACGAATAGGGTTCGCAGACATCGTTTGGCTGGCAGTGGACCAGTTCATTCTGCCTCTTCGGCCCGATCTGCTCACTCAGGGTCAATTGTGTTACCTCAATTTACCAGCGCTGGGTTTGATGGCCTGGCGGCTGAAACCTCCATCCTGAAGGAGGAGGGTCTTTCTGATTCAGTCATTAAGACTCTGATCAGTGCCCGGAAGAAGTCTTCTTCCGTCACCTATATCACTTGGTGTGAGATAAGATCTTTTCCTTGTAGGGTCCTTTCGGTCCCCAGGATTCTGGAGTTTTTACAATCAGGGCTGGACTCTGGTCTCCAGCTAAGTACATTGAAAGGGCAGGTCTCTGCCTTATCTGTCTTTTTTCAGAAGCGTGTTGCGCTTAAACCTTTAGTTAAAACTTTTTTCCAGGGGGTTATGCATGTGCGGCCTCCCAGGAAGCCATTACTCCCTGTTTGGGATTTGAATTTGGTTCTTTCGGCTCTTCAGGCTCCTCCTTTTGAGCCTTTGCAAGATATTGCTTTGTCTACCCTGACTCAGAAGATTGTCTTCTTGGTAGCGATCACTTCTGTCCGGCGTGTCTCAGAATTGGCGGCCTTAACTTTCCAGGCGCCCTACTTCGAGAGGCATCAGGATAAAGTGGTCTTTCGGTTCAAGCCAGACTTTCTTCCTAAGGTTGTTTCTGCTTTTCATTTTGAACCAAGATATTGTTCTTCCCTCCTTGTGTCCTAATCCTAAGAATGACAAAGAGAGGGTTTTGCATTGTTTGGATGTAGTACGCTGTGTTAAGTACTACTTGATTATCACGTCTCCTTTTCGTAGGACGGATTCCTTTTTTGTTGTGCCCCATGGGCCTAAGAAGGGTTTGGCACCAGCCAAATCTGCCATTAGCAAGTGGATACGTCAGGCCGTTACTGTGGCCTATTCTGCTAAGGGAAGAGTTCCCCCTTTTCGTATTACTGCTCATTCCACTCGCGCTGTTGGGGCGTCTTGGGCTTTTCGGCACCAAGCTTCTGTTGAACAGGTTTGTAAGGCCGCCACCTGGTCTTCTGTTCACACTTTTTCTAAGTTTTACAAAGTTGATGTGCGGGCCTCAGCGGATGCTGTTTTTGGCCGCAAAGTTCTGCAGACTGCAGTCATTTAAGTTATGCTTCACCTGGCCTTGAGATGCCCTTCCCTTGTGGACACTGCTTTTGGATGTCCCATGAAGTGATGAATATTTAAGAAGTGAAGCGGGGTGTGTGGCACACCAAGAATAATACCATTTTGTGAGTACTCACCTGAAAAATGGATATTGTTGGTGTGCCACACACCCCGCTTCACACCCGCCCTTTTCGGTATTACCGAAGCATTTATATGGTGAAGCCCTTTTTTATTTATATCAAAATTGATTTTGGAGGTTACTGGTGGAATACTGGTACCTTGTATTACTGCTTTTTGAATATACTGGTGATTGAAGGGAGGTACCAGGTATATATAGGCCGGAAGGGGGCTCGTTACAAGACTTCCTCTCTGCACTACGTCACCTGCGGTGGATTAACCCATGAAGTGATGAATATTTAAGAAGTGAAGCAGGGTGTGTGGCACACCAACAATATCCATTTTTCAGGTGAGTACTCACAAAATGGTATTTAAATCCTCCCTTCCCGGGACATTAATTTAAAGGGGCATCCCGGGTGGCTTTATGCCTAAAACCCACGGTTGTTGCGAATACCATAAAATCACCATATGGAGGCTTCCGACAATACCGGAAATGGCTCTTCGGGGCCATCTAGGCTGTGTGGAGGTTGTGGGACTCCGCTCCCAGGCGATGATGTTATATTATGCATTCCTTGTGCAAAGCAGAATATTGTGCGTCAGTCCGTCACTCCGGCTTCTGGCTCCTCGCAACTTCCGTCATCTCCTACCCCCCCTCCCTGTTCCGGACCCCGTGTGACATTGTCAAAGGTGGGGATTCGCAATCCGAGGTGTGTGCGCAATTGACCAACCTCGAGAAGATAGTTTCCGCCAACGTAGGTCAGAAGGCTACAGCGAAGCGGAAACACCTTTCTCCGGCAGCTCCTGCTTCGGAGGATGAGAGGTGCGAAGCTGTGGATTGGTCCGATTATTCCCTGGACGAGGGGGAACTCCTTGTGGAGTCGGATGAGCCTGCAGACCAGCTTGAGATCGATGCTGTTGGCGATCTGGCTGCGGGGGTATCCCTTGACACCCCTCCATTTTGGCTCAAATGTTTGAAATTTTGAATTTAGATCCGACTGAGGCAGTTGCCCTGCCAAAGGGTGAGTTGTTTGGTGTGCCTCAGCCGCGTTTGGTGTTTCCCAGGCAACAACACTTGGAGAGGGTTGTGCTTAAGGAATGCCCTCTGGGCCTAAGAAGGGTTTGGCACTGGCCAAATCTTCCATTAGCAAATGGATACGTCAGGCCGTTATTGTGGCCTATTCTGCTAAGGGGAAAGTTCCCCCTTTTCGTATCACTGCTTATTCTACTCGCGCCGTTGGAGCGTCTTAGGCTTTTCAGCACCAAGCTTCTGTTGAACAAGTTTGTAAGGCCGCCACTTGGTCTTCTGTTCATACTTTTTCTAAGTTTTACAAAGTTGATGTGCGGGCCTCAGCGGATGCTGTTTTTGGCCGCAAAGTTCTGCAGACTGCAGTCATTTAAGTTATGCTTCATTTTTGCCTTCGGATACCCATCCCTTGTGGACACTGCTTTTGGATGTCCCAATCGTAAGAATTAAAGGGGAAGCGGGGTGTGTGGCACACTGAGAATAATACCATTGTGTGAGTACTCACCTGAAAAATGGGTATTGTCAGTGTGCCACACACCCCGCTTCACCCCGCCCTTTTCGGTATCCCGGATCCTTTATATGGTGAAGCTTTTCTTTATTTTGAGGTTACCTTTAGATTACTGGTATCTTGTCTTTCTGCTTTTTAAATCACTGGTGTTAAGTGGGAGGTAACAGGTATATATGGGCCGGAAGGGGACTCGTTACAAGACTTCCTCTCTGCAACTGCAACCCAATCGTAAGAATTAAAGGGGAAGCGGGGTGTGTGGCACACTGACAATATCCATTTTTCAGGTGAGTACTCACAAAATGGTATTATCCCAATTTACCAACGCTGGCTTTGACGGCTTGGCTGCTGAAACCTCCATCTTAAAGGAGGAAGGCCTCTCTGATTCTGTGATTCAGACTCTTATTAGTGCTAGGAAGAGATCCTCTTCTACCATCTACTATAGGACTTGGAGGTCTTATATTGATTGGTGTGAGGTCAGGGCCTTGCCCTGTAGGGTGTTCTCTCTTTCTAGGATTTTGGATTTTCTGCAACATGGGCTGGACTTGGGTTTCCAGCTGAGTACCTTGAAAGGGCAGGTCTCTACCCTGTCTGTCTTTTTTCAAAGGTCTTTTGTGCTTCATCCTTTGGTTAAACCGGACCTTCACCATGATTTAATGAAAAGCCCAAACTCTTAAACGGTTCCCCAGCATCTAAAATGAATATATTTTATGTTTTTAGTCACTAACTTATTATTCTTTTCCCCACTGGGCTGCAACTCTGTTCAGGAATTTAGGATATGGGCGCCGCCATCTTGACTCAGAAGCATCACACTTACTGAGGAGAGGAGAGTGGGATAAGGTACAGGGGGGCGGGTTATAGCTGTGCTTTGCTCAGACAGAGCAGAGCTGGGGTCAGGTAATGGTCAGCAGTCCCAGAATGCAGAGCAGCACAGTGAGGAGGCACTTCTTGTTTGCAGGCTGCCTGATAAGATGGCGGCTTCCATAAGCCGCCATCTTGGATGTTTAAAGGCTCATACTATGCAGTAGATGCAGGTAGGATGATTTTTAATGTGGACAATCTGTATGTACAGGGTGTGGGAAACATATAAGATAGACTCTTATTCAGAGTTAAGGTCCGCTTTAAGACCTTCTTCCAGGGGGTTTCGCATGTGCGACCTCCTAGGAAACCTATGCTCCCAGTGTGGGATTTGAATTTGGTTCTTTCTGCTCTTCAGGGTCCTCCCTTTGAGCCTTTGCAGGATATTGCTCTTTCTACGTTAACTCAGAAGGTTGTCTTTTTGGTTGCCATCACCTCTGTTCGGCGTGTCTCGGAGTTGGCAGCCTTGTCAATTCAGGCTCCTTACTTTGAAAGGAATCAGGACAAGGTGGTTTTTCGATTCAAACCTGATTTTCTTCCTAAGGTGGTTTCTTCCTTTCACCTTAACCAAGACATTGTTCTTCCTTCCTTGTGTCCTAAGCCTAGGAATGACAAGGAGAGGGTTTTGCATTCTTTGGATGTGGTACGCTGTATGAAGTTCTATTTGCTTACTACTTCTCCTTTTTGTAAGACTGATGCTTTGTTCGTGGTTCCTTGTGGGCCTCGGAAAGGTTTGGCTCCTGCTAAGTCTTCCATTAGTAAATGGATTCGCCAGGCTTTTGTTGGGGCCTATTCTGCCAAGGGGAAGGTTCCCCCTTTTCGTGTTACTGCTCATTCTACCCGTGCTATTGGAGCGTCTTGGGCTTTTCAGCACCAGGCTTCTGTTGAACAGGTTTGTAAGGCTGCTACTTGGTCTTCTGTTCACAAGGTTGATGTGCGGGCCTCAGCGGATGCTGTGTTTGGCTGCAAGGTTCTGCAAGCTGCAGTGGTTTGAGTTATGCATTTTTGCCTTGTTGGATACCCGCCCTTTGTGGACACTGCTTTTGAATGTCCCAAGTGTAATAATCGTTTTGAAGCGGGGTGTGTGACATACATATACAGAATACATATACATATACAGAATAATACCATTTTGTGAATACTCACCTGTAAAATGGGTGTTATAAGTATGTCACACACCCCGCTTCACCTGCCCTTTTTGGTATCCTGGATCTTTTATATGGTGAAGCTTTTTGATTTGAAGGTTTACTGTTGGATCTTCCTGGTCCCTTTGCCTTACTGCAGTTTGAAAGCTGGGATATGGTGGGAGGTCCCAGGTATTTATAGACCGGGAGGGGCTTTCTTTTTTCCTGACTTCTCTGCAAGTTCGCCCTCTACAGGTCAGTATAACCCAAGTGTAATAATAGTTTTGAAGCGGGGTGTGTGACATACTTATAATACCCATTTTACAGGTGAGTATTCACAAAATGGTATTTTTCACTTTTCAAATCGTCCAGGAACACTGATTTATTTGCTGTCCCTGGGTGTGAGATGTCAGGCGATCAGTCATTACATCGGTGTGGCAATGACATCACTGCCACACACATCAGTGGCAATGAATGGAGGAGGAGGAGCTTTATAGCTAACACAAGAGACATATCTGGGATTACAGTGAAGCGTGAGCAGGGAAAATGAGCCAAATGTGCTCTTCATGGGGGGAACAATTCATGGGATGCTAGTTAAAATGTGGGTTTTGATCTGATTTAATTGGTGGACATTCTCCAAACAATGGCCAGGTTCAAACAGAAAAAACAATGATTCTATTCTAAAGGTAGAAACCAACTTCAACCCATTCCATAAGAGCTTCCAAGCTCTTGCCCGGGTTTCACCCCTCCAAAGCTTTGCCAGATCTGTAGAATATATATTAAAGAGCGTCATTGCCGGGTATGTGCGTTTTCTTACAATTCCCTGCCAACTTTAATCCCCCACCCTACCCTGGTGCTGTGGTAGGATGGGGAGGCAGGGCTACAGTTGACTGAAGTTCCGCTTTAATGCAAATGAGTTGGCACCATGCACAGGGCAAGTTAAATGTTCCATACATGGCCAGTGTTTTAGGCACTCTTTACCATTAGGAGGTGGTTTGCAAGCTGTAGAATTGGGACCTGCTCTGCCGGTTGAATGTTGTAGTGACCGTGTTGAACCTGTGCTCATGTCCTGTCCTGTGCAATTCCAGGCTGATGGGCAGCATGGCTTTGTCCAACCATTATCGCTCTGAAGACTTGCTGGATATTGACACAGCAGCGGGTGGATTCCAGCGCAGGACTGGGCTCAACCAATGTTTGCCCATCACCTTCTGTATCCACACGGGCCTCAGCCAGTACCTGGCACTATCTGATGCTGAAGGGAGGAATTGCAATGAGATCTTCTACCAGTGCCCGGTAACCACTTTCTAATTTTTATATATATTATTTTTTGAGTGGGTTTTAATCAAAGATTCTCAGTTTTGCCCTTGATATTCTAATTTGTATCCAACTTTGTGCCTCAGGAGAGAGAACAATGTCCAAACCATAATGGAACGAAATTGAAAGGAAGTTTTTCATCACCTTCTATACCCAGCCCAGTGCCCCCAAAATAGCCTAAGTTTCTTCTCCTTCTCCATCTCAACTTTTATTTAAAAAAGAAAAAACAAAACAAACAAAAAAAAAAACATTTGCCCAATATACATAAAAACGCTGACAGGAAGCAGCATGATCTCCAGTGGCGGCCATATGCGAATTAATTCATTTCCAAGGTAAACTGTCACATAATGGCTATAAATGATCAGACTGAGCTATGTGTAAAATGAATGAATCATCACTGGAAAGCACCAGGGAGCAATATGGTCTACCATTCAATCATCATACTGCTTCCTGTTAGTGTTTTTATGAATTATGACAAAAAACACAGCTTCTTTTGGGGCACTGGGCACGTGGTAGGTGACCACATAAACTTCCTTTCTGGGTATAGGATTATTATTTAAAGCTTCCAAGTTTTTCCTTGATACAGGAATAAATAAATTGGACTGAAATGGAGTGTGATCGGCCCGGGAATCTATAAGATTTTTTCCCCAAAAAAATCAGGATGCCCCGCTGTGTGAAACTCCCCAGGTTGGCCGCTACACTTTATTAAAGAAAAAATGCACTCTGATTATCAATTTGTAGGTGAGTGCATGACCCGGGGCATCCCAAGCCCCTCTTCTAAGCCAGAGAAAGCAGTTCTAGGGTCAGAATTCCTTAGAATTAAATTAAATTATTAAATCCATTTAATCCTGTCACAAAACAGCCTTAAAAGCAAGTTACTAGACCCCGATAGCAATCCTAAATGATGCAGCTCTTATACGTTTTGGACGCCACCTGTTCCTTATTTATAGATGTATATCTAGAATATATCTATGTATATAGATGATGGATGTAGACACAGCCTGTGCATGTGCTGTGGGAGCCCCAGAGTGCCCAGAGGGTTTTGCATCCTGACATTGTCCATGACATTTGTTTGGAAATTGCCGATATGGGCATCCAATTTCTACTTCCTGTGGCATCCCAAACTAGCATGTCCCACTGTGTGAAACCCCATTAAATCGCTGCACCCACTCGCCTAAATGACGCATGTGCAGGTCATGACCTCGCTATACCTTTAGCTAGATACATACTCCGGGGAGCCATTTGTGATTGGCCGGCCCAGGCACGCCCCCAGCTAGAGGTGAGTGGGGATGCAACCATTGGCCCATTCTGTACCATTCAGCTCACTAGCTGTTGTGATGTCACATCATCTTGTATAACTGAATGGGCTGAGCGCACTGATTCTGCAGCAGCTGGCTCACGTAAGTGTACAGTGGCTTCCTATCTGCTGCATTCTGTAGAGTTACACGCCCCCTCACTCATCGCCACCCGCCCACCTAGTGGCGTTATTGTTTTTAAGCAAAAGTTGCCACTGATCTGACCCTGCCTCTAGGGGGCCCTATGTATTTGTGTGGTGGTTAAGCACGCCACTGTCAGTCATGCCATGCCTCACCCTGATCTAGAGAATAGGTCTGCACCTCTAACTTGGATGGTATCGTGCTGGTTTCAGGGCAGTAAAACAATATGGCTATTGCAAAATGGGCGGGCTCTCCTTGGCCAACCTTCTTTTCTTTATTCGGGCACCTTGAGCTGGGAGCACTCCATATTGACAGTCTGCTCTTCAGTTGGGATCTTGCTTCTGTATGATTGGAGGAAAGAGCACACTTTGATGGGAATAAACTTCTGATATATTTTATTTCTGGTCTGGAATTTAGGACCAGACGGCACATAATCCAGCTGCCCTAGACATGTTCATCACAGGTAAGACATTACTATTATTATTACTATGAAAGCTTTCCTGATTAAGTAATAAATTGCCTGATATATTAAAGCAGAACCCCTGGGCATCCACACTTGGGATGCCCCGCTGTGAATTTCCCCCAGTTTGCCTGTAAAACATCACCCCTCCCCCTATGGTGGCGGCGGTTCTCGGCAATCATGAGCTTGAGCAGTTGCATCCCCTGCAGCACCAAAAAGATGTAGGGGATGCGGCAGCCCGATGTTTACAATAATTGAGCCAGGAGGGTGAGCTTACTGCCCCCCGGGGGGGTGGGGGGGGGGGGGGGGGGGATTCACGCAGAAGGGCATCCAGATTTGTGAAGGCCAAGGGCCGGCCCTGGGATTTTTTTTAGATTCCATGGCCAGTCCCAGTGGGGTTTGTTCTGCTTTTAAAGGGAATGTCCAGGCAACAGGTTAACTAAGTGTGCCAACTTGGCTCATGTTTGGGTCATGGGCTGTGTTTCTAAACAATCAGTGTTTGAAGTTTCCTTTTATTCAGCCATCTCTTCCTCCCAGCTCCTGACCACACTGTATAGGAGACAGTGAATGACACGCACAGAAACACCTGAAGACAAAGGCATTTCAGTGAATGACTCAGACATAGGAAAACTGCAGTCAGTGATTAGAAACACAGCCTCTGACACAAGCAGGAGATCGGTTAGCACCCTTTGTTACCCTTTGCCTGGAATGTCCCTTTTCACTTTTTGGGGTGTCGTTCCTCTCAGTTCCTAATTGGGATGCCCCGCTGTGTGTATGCCCCTAGGACGACACACTTGGGTGAGAACGAGTGCGCTGATTGGCTGAGTGGCCCATTCAACCAATCAGCACTCTCTCTTTAATTCAGCCCCCTTCTGCGCCGCTGATGGCTAAGCAGCTGAGCTGTGCTGAGTGTGCTGCTGGCCGCATCCTCCACTCACATCCTAGCCATTGCGTGCCCGCACCGCCCATTCAGAAAGGCCAGGTGCATGTGCACACGGCTAGAGGTGAGCCGGGATGCGACCTGTGGCACAGAGACTGTGCAAGGGCTCTGTGATAAGGTGAGTGAAACTGGGCGGTTTCACGCAGGGGGCCATCCCAATTCTGGGTGCTCCAAAGAGTGAAACTCCGATGGCCCTGGAGTCTTTTAAACTCCAGGGCCTCCGATGTTCCTCTTTAAAGTAAACCTAACCTCCGAAGATAGTTACAGGGTCTTTGTACATGCAGTTGAGCTTCTATTTTAAATATCCTGATCTGACACTTTTTTTTTCAGATGATAATCCTGGTCTAATGGGGCCACAAAAATCTAAAATAAAAAATCTCTATTCATTATGGGGTTTAAAATATAATGTGTGTTTTCCCAGAGGGTTTACACCTCTAATGGGTGGGACTCAGGAAAGCAACACAGGCTTTGTGACCTCATCACATCTTTCACCAAAAACCTGCATCACTGTGAAAGAAAGTATGATAAGGGCCAGTGCCGGGTCTATACGGGCCCTTGTGCGACAGTCTCAGTGGGCCCCTTGTGGTGTATTATGAAGAAGCTCAAGGTTTCAGTCTCCCATCCTGGCATTGCTCCCTTGCTTACTGAGAAAAGAAAGATGGAAGGGGGTAATTATTAAAATATTAAAGAAAAATACAAAGAATAAGAAAGCATAGAAGGCATTGCTAGAAGAATATAGGGAACGAAAGGAAGAACAGACAGCGAAAATAGAGTCAGACAGTCAGAAAAAATAGACTGTCTATAATTCTTTTCTTTTTTACAAACTAAATTTAAGGAATGAAAGAAAGCAAACCTAGGTGGCATGACAAAGAGAGTAAAAAAGAGAGAGTTAAGAAGTTAAGAGAGTTGGAAACAAGAATAAGAGTGGCTGAAAGAAGTAAAGAAAGAGTAGAAAGGAATAAAATGGAGAAAGTATAAGAGGGATGACTGAAAGAATAGCCATACCTAGTACATAATTGCATATACTCGGGGTCTGCTATGGGCTTTGGACACTCCACCTAAACCTCAGCTATGGCTGAGAGAACTAGATAAGGCCTAACTGGAGAGTATGCTGACACCAGATAAAAATATAGGAATATAGATCATATATCCTATTGTCAGGAAAATATAGGTTAGAGATAAGCTTCTCATGGTAAGAGTAAAGGTAGAATTCTAAAATTAAAAAGAGTTGAAAACAACAATCGATCTTCCCAGTAAAGGAAAAAAAAAGACAAGGCATCTGGAGGGTGGGAAGGGGGAGGGGATAGGAGAGAGAGGAGGGTAGTGGGCGGGGGGATGACAGAATGAATGACAGAAGTCAATAATAGAAGGAAGGACAGAGAATGAAATAAGAAAACATAGAGAAAATATCTCCCAATGGCCAATCTGCCCCTGACACATAGTGCCGAGTCCTGGTTACTGCTCTGTCCTGCATAGGGACTGCCCAGGGAATGACACTGCCCCTCAATGGGAGAAGGTATGTCACATGACCACCATGTGGAATGGGCCCTCGCCAATGTGCATCTGCCCAGGTAAGGCGAGTGCTGACGCCGAACCAAAAAGCTGTAATGCTGATAGCTGTAAATGTTTTTATGTTGCAGATTGGGACCTACCATAAAAAAAAGTATCTAGGCTATTGCTGATTGGACACCCCACAGTAGATTCAGGGGGTGGGCTTTAAAACTAGGCCTTATATTGGTGGTCTGGAAGAGACAGGAAGGATCCATCACTGGCTGAATAATGTTATCCTTTTGTGCTGCAGGTACCTCTTTCTCACAGTGGTTTACCACCTATGTGCAGCGCGTCGTCTCAGGTGACTATCCCATCATCAGGGACCAGATCTTCAGGTAGTGTGGACTGAACACATCCCCGCGATTATACTTGTGCTGGCAGATAAGTACCCTGTATTGTAGCAGGAAACCGCTGAACCCAGTCGCCATATTGGCACTAGAATGACAGATATTGTCTTGCTAAATTGCCTTGATCACTTGCGTTTACGTTTTAATAAAGCAGGTCAAACCCCTTGTGGCGGGGCTCCAGGGTCTAAAAGATTCCGGGCTTGGCCACTAGCCTGCCCCCGTGGCATCCTACACTGGATGTGTGAAACCCCCTGTGATCTTACCTGATCCCGAGAGGGGGGTCCTACGGCGCGGTCTCCAACGTACGCCTCCCCGCTACTCTGCGGCCCTCTGGCCTTTAGCCCTTCTGAATGGCTGGGAGCGATGCAAGCCCAAACAGCGTGCTAGGGATATGGCCAGCCGGTTGCATCTTGTAACAGCGGCACTTTTGAGAGAGCCAATAGGCAATCTCAGAGTGCTGCTGGGAGTGGCTTTGGCAGTGGAAAAACCAACAGCAGCTGGGCGGGGGTGGGGGGGGGGTTCGCAAAAGATGAGCAATGGTCCCAGAAATGGGTTTCCATCACAATATTTAAAACTTTTTTTGTATAATAAGTAAATGGTAAAGTCTATGGCAATGCAAACGCAGCATAAGCACAGCGCATGTACATTGCGTTATACATGCGTTGTGCGTGCAATGCCATAGACTATTGACCTGTGCTGTTACTATGTTGCTCTGAAAAAGGCATCTAACGCTTTTTTTAATGCGTTGCATAACGCAGCGCAGGTATGTGAACTATCCCATCTAGAATAATGTGCAGTGTTTTCTGCGTTGTAACTGTGTTGCAATGCAGAAACGCAGAGAAAGCGTTGAGGTGTGAACAGAACCTTATAGATGCACTTGTCTTTGTACAATGAGGTTTTCTGTGTCTTTACTAACATATACAAAGCAGATGCCCTATAAAAATGGACCTAAATTTTGTTTTGTTTTTTCTGCGGTGACACCACCCTGTATTTTAACGATGCCACTCTGTGACCACTCTGAGTGCTAGCGCCCCCGTACGCCCTGCTTATCTGAATGGCTGGTCCACAGGTGTGTGTGCACAGCTACAGGGAAGCCAGGGATGGGAACAAAGGGTCGTGAGAGCTGCCAGGGCCCCAGGGGTTTCACACAGTGGGTCATCCCAATTCGATCACTATAAAGTGGACCAATCACCAGGATTTTAACTATATTGGAGGAAAACCCTTCTTGGGCCCCACTCCTGTCCTCCCTGCCAGCTGGCTGATTTAGAGTGCTAGGTGACATTTGTCAGCCGGCTGGCCGCATCCCCAGCTTTCTGTCTGTGTGTTTGCGCTCCTGTGCCTGGCTTATCTGACTGGGCACAAGAGCACGCACAGCTACAAGAAAGCGGGCATGCAAACGCATTGTTTCGGGATCCGGTGGGAAAGGTGAGTTTACCGGCGACCCTGGGGGTTTCACACAGTGGGGCATCCTGATAAAAGATGCCAAGGGGGCAGGCAAGTGTCTTTGAGTTTCCAGGGCTTCGCTGCATGGTCTAGTGCCGCTTTAAAGCAGACCTCTAAAAAATCGAGGCAAAGTAAATTGCTCCCCTAAAGCCCCCATCTCACAATCCATTACAAAAGCTATCTAGGAGGCCTTTCCCTATTCATATGCTGTGGAATAGCGGTCAGATGCTGCCCTCCTGAACTGCATGTGAGCGACCATCTTGCTACACACCTGGCAGCCCTGCTCCTGAAAAACCCAGTCCCACAGTCGGAATTGCCTTAAAGGAAAACTCCCTTTTTGTCAGGTTTTTTTTGTTCTGCCTTATCGTTTTCCTCTTCTGGAATGTAAAATAATCCTTTTAGGACTGTGCCTCCAAACCTGTGATTTACTTATCAGCATGCTGCTTCCATGTTTCTTATATTTCTATGGCTTGGTGTGATTAAAGTGGGAGGAGCCTTCTTTGGCTTGAGTAAAGCCCTTCAGTATTACTGGTGCCTACAAATTTCAGAAGCCTTCCACTGTCGGGGGCGAGCTATTCTCCAAGTCCAATTTATCGGATCAGTTGCATTTGTTGGTTCTTGGGGCTTTATTTTCACATATCGTTGATGACTATGCACTTTTTGGGAGTGGGGGGGCACAGTGACTGGGGTCGTCTCCTATATGCTGAACAATATTGTTTTGCCCTTCCTAGGTATGAACATGACAAGGACTGTGTGGCCACTTCTGATGAAATCACGGTGTCCGTGTCCACCTCTTTTCTTCCTGAACTGAGCTCCATCCACCCCCCACATTTCTTCTTCACTTACAGAATCAAGTGAGTATAAACTTTGTGGACCTGTACGGTCATTTAAAGGGATTGTCTGGCAAACTCGAAAAATCTTTACTCCAGCACAGCTCCACCTGCTGAAGTACAGTACTTACCAACAGATTAAAATGAGCACACCACCAAACCTTTCCGGTCCAAGATAGAAGGCGTTGATGTGTTGGGTTTACATATCACAGCACGCTCACTATATTAATGGCAATAGAGGGGCGGTGCCTTGGGCAATTTAGGTGATGGTGTAAAATAGTATGTAAGGCTAAAATAAGGCAATAGTCCTTACAGTTCAGCCTGTATATAAAATATCTCCTTCCAGTGGTCTAGTAGCCATAGCTGGTAATGTTATTACATGCCAGGAGGGCATCCCGGCCACTATAGATCTCCTTCCAGTGGTCTAGTAGCCATGGCTGGTAATGTTGTTACATGCAAGGGAGGCATCCAGGCCACGTTTGAACTCTTAGTGTGTTCCTCATGACTACTATCTCCGGCAGAGCGCTCCATAGCGTTACTACTCTTACAGAGAAGAATCCCCTCCTATGTCAGTGGGGAAAGCTCCTTTCCTCTAACCTTAGTGGATGCCCTCGGGTTATGGTTACACTCTGGAGTATAAATAGATCGTGGGACAGATCTTTTATTGACCCCGAATATATTTATACATAGTTATTAGATCAACCCTCGGGCATCTCTTTTCCAAACAAATAAAACTAGCTTTGACAATTTTTCAGGGTACTCTAGCTCCCTTATTCCATTTATTAAATTTCCTTTAAACGTGCTCCAGTTCTGATAGGTACCTCTCATGCCCTGGTGACCAGAACTGTACACAGTATTCTGTATGGGGGTCTGACCAGTGACTTGTACAGAGTTAAACTGATGCTCTGGTCATGGGCACCTATGCCCCTCTTGATGCACCCCATGATCCTGTTTGCCTTGGCAGCTGCTGCCTGGCATTGATTACTACAGTTATGTTCATTGTTAACTAGACCCCCTAGACCTTATTCCAAGTATGTCACACACCCCGCTTCTAATATTCATGACATGTGGGTTATGGCCAGTAGAGGGTGAACTTTGCAGAGATGACAAGAAAAAAAGGAGCCCCTCCCGGTCCATAAATACCTGGGACCTCCCACACATTATCCAGTATTCATCTCTGCAGGACGGCGAGCAAGTCAGAGGATGGCTGTGTTTCTTCCTTGCAGGTAAGCCGGGCCTACACCCGGCCAAATTTGCCCCCATTTCTGCCTGGACCTTATTAGATTTAACACATACTATGCCTCCCAGCCTTGACTGAAGGTCTGGGCGAGGGTAGGCAACACCTTAAAGGTGTACATAGGGAGCTATGCTCCACCGTGAGACTCCATATTACGGGGTAGGCGGTATCCGGGTTGGTGATCCCGGTTTGGGATGCCCCATCCCTACATTATCCCTTCCACCTCCGTGTGTGGGATTCTCCCCCCTTCTGGGTCCCCCTGTTTGGGTACACAAAAATCCTCCCACCTGGGACTTAAAGGGGCATCCCAGGTAGCTTAAGTAGCGTAATTCCCTCTGGTCATCGCGACTACCTTAAAATCACCATATGAAGGCTCCCCAGAATACCGGGCTCTGGCTCTCTTCGGGGCAATCCCGGCAGTGGATGGGTTGTGGGGTATCCCTTACGGGGCATAATGTACTTGTTTGCATACCATGTGCTCAGCAGGCCATAACGCGGCAGTCGGGGTCCCAGGCGTCTGGGTCCGTGCCGCCGGTCTCTTCACCATCGATGCGCCCGTTGTGGGATTGTCCAACACCTCTGTTGTACATTCTCCAGACGCCACCGCTCTTAAAGATGGTGAGGACAAGCGTATTGATCAAATGGCCTGCCATGCCTTCGCTAGGGTGGGTTCAGCCTTGTGGCTTGTTTGTGCGTCTGCGCTCACGGCTGTGGCTACCAGGTCTGTGGTTAGGGACCTGTTGAGTGGTTCCCAGCTTAACCCTGCCAGTAATGAATTCACAGCCCTTAAGCGTTGTGAATTGTTCATGTCTTTTGTTTTATCCGCCTCGGGTGACACAATATGCATGTGTAGTAGAACCTCGGCGTTGCAGGTGGCTATTCACCGATCGGTCTGGTTGCGCCAATGGGCGGCTGACATTGCGTCTAAGAAATTACTTACAGGGCTACCCTTCTTGGGTATGCGGCTGTTTGGAGATAAATTGGATTCAGTGGCAAAGGGGGGAAAGTTGCCACAACGTAAGAAGCAGCGTCGCCCCTTTCGGGGGGCAGGCTCCTTTAATCCTTCCTTTCGCGGTGCCAGAGCAGGCAGAGGTATTGCCTACTCTACTTTCAGAGGTGATTCCTGGAATAGAGGCCCTGCCTGGGGTTCCAATCCCAAGCCCGCTGCCAAGCTAGCTCAGCAATGAGGGGGGCGCCCTCACCCTTGCGGGTGGGGGGGGGTGGCTGCGGCACTTCTTCCAGGTCTGGGCCTGGGAGGTCACAGACAAATGGATCTTGGAAGTTGTCTCTTCCGGGTACAAACTGAAGTTCGAGTACCGGCCTCCTCACAGAATTCTCGGATCTCGGGGCTGCGCAGGGGCTCCTGTGGGCAGTAAAAAAATCTTCTGGACATGGAGGTCATATGCCCGGTGCCTTTCTCCGAGAGAGGCCGGGGCTATTATTCCAAGTGTGACATACACTCCGCTTCAACTCTTCATGACATTTGGGTTATTCTCCAGTAGAGGGCGAACTTCTGCAGAGATGAATGCAAAAAAGGAGCTCCTCCCAGTCCATAAATACCTGGGACCTCCCACCAATTCCTCAGTTTCTTCTCTGCAGGAAGGCGAGCAAGACAGAAGATGAGGACTTCTCTTACTTGCAGGTAAGCCGGGTTCGCGCCCGGCCATTTTGTGTCCCTATTGCTGCCAGGACCTTTCCTAATTTATCCCTATTTCAGCCTCCCAGCCTGAGCTGTGCTCCACCGTGAGACCCCATTACAAGGGGTAGGTGGTTGCCTGGGTTTGGTGATCCCGGTGTGGGATGCCCTGTCCCTTTCATTCCTATGGCCAGATTCTGGCTGGGATTCCCCCCTTCCGGGTCCATTACTTCCCTCCTGGGAAGGGGGGGGGGGGGGGCTGGCTGGCTGGCTGGCCTTTATACTCGGTCTTATGTGTGTGTGACTGTGTGTGACTGTGTGTGACTGTGTGTGACTGTGTGTGACTGTGTGTGACTGTGTGTGACTGTGTGTGAGTGTTTTCACTTGTGTGGTGCTGACAGGTGTTTGCCTTGTACATGGGGCCGTATCTGTACTGACCTCCTTCATTCAGCCTGGGGAGCTTCTCCCCCTCAGGCCTTGTTCGGGGAGGGGCCCCACCCCCTCGCTTTGCGCGATGCTGCGGGCCAGCCCAGGGCTGGGATCTGCGTTGCTGGGAGGGGGGCGTGGCCTGGCGTGCGTGCGTTCTGCGCTGGCCCGCCCCCCTTCTCTTTCTCCTCTTCTCTTTCTCCTCTTCTCATGAGGCTCTTCTCCGGGGGCCATCTTGGTGCTGCTGTGGCTTATCCGGCGTGCCCCTGGCCGGTAAGGGCCTGTTGGCCACTTCCTTAGATTATGCGGGGGCCCCTCTCTAGCAGGGGGGCTTCCTTTTTTCTTGCATGTGTATATAGGTATTATATGGTGATATGTGTAATATATATTGATATATTTTGAGGCGATTGTGACTTATGATGACTTCATTGTGTGTTACAGATTGCATCGTGTATGTGCATAAGGGGATCCTCCTGGTCCTGGGGTCCCTAGTCTTAAAATAGATCAACACAAATCCTCCCACTGGGACTTTTAAGGGGCATCCCGGGTTGCTTATTGCTTAAATTCCCTGCGGTTTTGCGACTGACCACAAGAATTGCCATATGGAGGCTCCGCAGGATACCGGGCTCTGGCTCCCTCGGGAACAATCCCGGCCATGTTTGGGTTGTGGGGCATCCCTTACGGGTGAGAATGTTTATTTATATACCATGTGCACAAAAGGCCATATTGCGGCAGTCGGGTGCCCAGCCTTCCCCTCCCCGCCTTATCCGTACCCCAAGTGACATTGGTGCCAGCGGGGAGTCTCATTCCAATGTTTGTGCTAGGTTGGCCAGCATCGAGAAATTTATGGTTAGCGCGGTGGGCAAGAAGGCCCAGGCTAAAAAGAGACCTTTGTCGTCGGCCCAGGCGACTTTGGATATTGATGATGATTCATTTGATATGTCGGATTATTGTATGAGGAGTCAGAGGCTGACGATATACAGTTTGGCGATGCTGATGTTGGGCAGGCGCTGGGGGATGCTGTTGACACGGCCACGGTTTTGTCACATCTCTTGGAGGTTTTGGATATTGCGCCGCCTGAGGCGCCCCCTCTCAAGAAGGGAGATTTTTTTGGGGGCCCACAAGCCTCGTTTGGAGTTCCCTACCCAGGATTATTTTGATGCACTGATCCTTAGGGAATGGGAGAAACCTAGTCGGCTTCCGGGTGTTCCTCAGGGATGGGATAAGAAGTATCCTTTCCCGGTGGAAGCGGTTAAGCGCTGGGCTTCTCCTCCCGAGGTCGATGCGCCAGTTTTGGGGTTGACCAACTCCTCCGTGCTTCACACCCCAGACGCCACTTCCCTAAAGGATGGTGAGGATAGGTGCCTTAATCAGATGGCATGCCTTTGCCAGTGTTGGTTCGGCCTTGCGGCCTGTTTGTGCATCTGCGCTAGTGTCGGTGGGTGCTATGTCTCTGATTAGGGACTAGTTAAATGACTCTCACCTTGATCCGGCCAGCGCTGAGCTCACTGCGCTTAAAAGATATGAATTGTTCATGGATTTTGTCTTGGCTGCTATGGAAGACACTATTGTTATGTGTAGTAGGACGTCAGCCTTATTGTTGGCCATGCGCCGATCGGTATGACTCAGTCAGTGGACGCCGGAGTTTGCGGCCAAGAAATCGCTCACAGCTCTTCCCTTCTTGGGTACGCGGCTGTCTGGAGATGAGTTGGATGCTGTGGCAAAGGGAGATAAGTTACCTCAGCGGAAGAAACTGTGCCGTCCCTTTCGGGGGGCAGGCTCTTTCAATCCTTCCTTTCGAGGTGCCAGAGCTGGCAGAGGTTTGGCCTTCTCGGGTGTCAGAGGCTCTTCCTGGAACAGGGGTAGAGGTCGGGCCCGTCCCGCTTCTGCCTGGGGTTCCAAGCCCAAGCCTGCGGGTAAACCAGCACCCGCACGGGTGGGGGGACGGCTGCGGCTCTTCTTCCAGGTCTGGGCCCGGGAGGTCACGTGGTCTCCTCCGGGTACAAACTGGAGTTCGAGTACTGGCCTCCTCCAAGATTTTTAAGGTCTCGGGTGCCCTTGGACCCTCAGGCTGCACAGGGGCTCCTGTTAGCAGTAAAAAAACCTTCTGGACATGGGGGTTGTATGCCCGGTGCCTCCATCGGAGAGAGGCAGGGGTTTCTACTCCAATCTTTTCACGGTCCCCAAGAAAGAAGGTTCTGTAAGACCCATTCTGGACCTCAAGGTCCTCAACAGATTCATCAGAACCAAGAAGTTGCACATGGAGACTCTGCGCTCGGCCATCAATTTCCTTCATCAAGGGTATTTCATGACATCCATAGACATCAAGGATGCGTATTTGCATGTTCTGATTTTTCCAGCCTATCAGAGATTCCGCAGGTTCGCGATGGACGATCAACATTTTCAGTTTGTAGCCCTTCCCTTCGGGTTGACCTCGGCGCCGAGGGTCTTCTTCACCAAGGTTCTGGCGGGCATAATGGCCCTATTCAGAGCTCAGAGAATTTGCATTGTGCTGTATCTGGACGACCTATTGATTTCAGCTTCTTCCCTCCGTCAGGCGGAGTTGGACACCCACAGGTGGTGTCGACCCTGGAGAGGTTCGGGTGGGTGATCAACCGCCCCAAGTCCTCTCTCTCGCCATCACGGGTTTTTTCATTCCTGGGCATGAATCTGGATACCATTCAGGCCAGAGTGTTTCTACCCCAGACCAAGGTGCAGGGGATTCAGGATCTGATCCGCCTTCTTCTGGCCAATCCTTGCCCCTCTATCCGGCAGGGGATGAAACTGGTGGGATTGATGGTGGCCTCCTTCGAGGCGGTCCCGTTTGCGCAGTTTCACATGAGATCTCTTCAACTTCATCTATTGACGCATTGGGGCAGGTACAGGTGTCCGCTGTCATTGGATCAACCGTTCCGGATGTCTCCTGGGGTTTGGCAGTCCCTTCGGTGGTGGCTGGAGTCGAGCAACCTGTTGAGGGGCAGATCCTTTCTGGTTCCTCGCTGGGAGACGGTTACCACGGATGCCAGCCTGTCGGGCTGGGGAGGTTTCTGGAAAAGTCATCGGTTCAGTGGGGTGTGGGGTCCTCAGGAGGCTCACAACCCCATCAATGTCTTAGAGCTCAGAGCCATCCGGCTTGTCCTGTCATGGCTGACGTCGCACTTACAGGGTCTTCTGGTTCAGACAATCAGACGGCGGTAGCCTACATCAATCACCAAGGAGGGACTCTCAGCAGGAGTGCCCTCAGGGAAGTCTCTCTGCTCTCCGCCCAGTGCAGGATCAATGTTCCTTGCATTTCGGCAATCTACATTCCGGGAGTGGAGAACACGGAGGCGGACTCCCTGAGCAGGGGGTCCTCTCGCCAAGGAGAGTGGTCTCTCAACCCCGGGGTTTTTCGGTCTCTTTCATTCTGAAGGAGGAAGGTTTGTCTGAGGCTGTTGTTCAGACCTTGATTAGAGCTAGGAAGCGGTCCTCTTCTGGCGTTTACTATAGGACTTGTCGGTCCTATATTGACTGGTGTGAGGCTAGGGCCTTGCCTTGCAGGGTGTTTTCGTTCCCTAGGATTTTGGAGTTTCTTCAGCACGGTCTGGATCTTGGGTTCCAGCTTAGTACATTGAAAGGGCAGGTCTCTGCTCTGTCTGTTTTCTTCCAAAGATTTTTTGCCTTACACCCGCTGGTTAAGACTTTTTTCCAGGTGGTCACTCATGTTCGACCCCCTCGGAAGGCTATGGTTCCTGTTTGGGATTTGAATTTGGTTCTTTCGGCTCTCCAGGGTCCTCCTTTTGAGCCGTTACAGGATATTACTCTTTCTGTTTTCACTCAAAAGGTTGCCTTCTTGGTGGTTATTACCTCTGTTCGGCGTGTTTCTGAGTTGGCGGCTCTGTCGATTCAGGCCCCTTACTTTGAAAGACACCAGGACAAGGTGGTCTTTCGCTTTAAACCAGATTTCCTTCCTAAGGTGGTTTCTGCTTTCCATCTCAATCAGGATATTGTTCTCCCTTCCTTGTGTCCTAAGCCTAGCAATGACAAGGAGAGGGTTTTGCACAATTTGGATGTGGTTTGCTGTGTTAAGTACTATTTGGTGACTAGTTCTTTCCGCAAGACGGATGCCTTTTTCGTGGTGCCCTGTGGGCCCAGGAAAGGTTTGGCACCGCCAAGTCTACCATTAGCAAATGGATTTGTCAGGCCATTGTTGGGGCCTATTCTGCTAAGGGGAGGACTCCCCCTTTTAGGGTCACTGCGCATTCTACTCGTGCTGTTGGTGCGTCCTGGGCTTTTCAGCACCAGGCTTCTGTTGAGCAAGTTTGCTACTTGGTCTTCCGTTCATACTTTTTCCAAGTTTTACAAGGTTGATGTGCGGGCTTCAGCGGATGTCGTTTTTTGCTGCAAGGTTCTGCAAGCTGCAGTGGTTTAAGTTGGTGCATTCTTTACTATTTATGGTTCCCACCCATGACGGACACTGCTATTGGATGTCCCAAATGTCATGAAGAGTTGAAGCGGAGTGTATGTCACACTTGGAATAATACCGTTTTGTGAGTACTCACCTTTAAAACGGATATTATAAGTGTGACATACACTCCGCTTCACCCACCCTTTTTTTGGTATTCCGGATCCTTTATATGGTGAACCATTGTTTCTTGGTTGTTAGTATTGTTATATTTGGTTCTTCTTGGTCCCCTTACTGCTTTCTTACACTGGGGAATTGGTGGGAGGTCCCAGGTATTTATGGACTGGGAGGAGCTCCTTTTTTGCATTCATCTCTGCAGAAGTTCGCCCTCTACTGGAGAATAACCCAAATGTCATGAAGAGTTGAAGCGGAGTGTATGTCACACTTATAATATCCGTTTTAAAGGTGAGTTCTCACAAAACGGTATTATTCCAACCTCTTCACGGTTCCCAAAAAGGATGGATCCATAAGACCCATTCTGGATCTGCAGCTTCTCAACAGGTTCATTCGAGTTCCGCATGGAGACGTTGCGCTCAGCCATCCTTTCTCTTCGTCAGGGGGACTTCATGACGTCCATAGACATCAAGGATGCTTACCTTCATGTACCAATCTTCCCAGCACACCAGAGATTTCTCAGGTTTGTGGTGGGAGATCAGCATTTTCAGTTTGTGGCCCTCCCTTTCGGGTTGACCTCGGCACCAAGGGTGTTCACCACGGTGCTGGCGGGCATCATGGCCCTCCTCAGAGCCCAGGGCATTCGCATTGTGCTATATCTGGACTACCTCCTCATTACGGCATCCTCTCTGACAGGCGGAGTTAGACACCAGGGCGGTGGTGGCGACGCTGGAGAGGTTCGGCTGGGTGATCAACCATCCAAAGTCTTCTCTCTCCCTGTCAAGGGAGATTTCGTTTCTTGGCATGAATCTCGATAGCATTCAGACCAGGGTTTTCCTACCTCAGTCCAAGGTGCAGATGGTTCAAGATCTGATACGCCTTCTCCTATCCAACCCTCGCCCGTCTATCCGGCTAGGGATGAGGCTGGTGGGATTGATGGTGGCTTCCTTCAAGGCAGTTCCTTTTGCTCAGTTCCACATGAGGCCGCTCCAGCTCCATCTCTTGTTAGCCTGGGACAGATGTCCGCTGTCATTGGATCAGTCATTTCTGATGTCTCCCCAGGTTCGGCAGTATCTTCAGTGGTGGCTGGAATCAAGCAATCTGATGAGGGGCAGATCTTTTCTGACCCCTTGTTGGGAGACGCTTACCACGGATGCCAGCCTGTCGGGCTGAGGGGGTTTCTGGAAGGAACATCCGTTCCAGGGGCTGTGGGGTCCTCAGGAGGCTCACACCCCCATCAATGTCCTGGAGCTGAGAGCTGTTCGGTTGGTTCTGTCATGCTTGACGCGTCCTCTCCAGGGCTTACCGGTTCAGGTTCGATCGGACAATCGGACTGCTGTCGCTTACATCAATCACCAAGGAGGGACTCGCAGCAGGAGTGCCCTCAGGGAAGTTTCTCTGATTCTTGCATGGGCAGAGAGGAATGTCCCATGCATCTCAGCTGTGTACATTCCGGGAGTGGAAAACATGGAGGCGGACTCCCTGAGCAGGGGATTCTCTCGCCGAGGGGAATGGTCTCTCAACCACAAGGTATTCCGGTCGCTTTGTCACAAGTGGGGGATTCCGGAGGTGGATCTCTTTGCCTCACGTCACAATCTCAAGCTTCCGGCCTTTGTGTCTCTGTCTCAGGATCCTCTGGCCCTGGCAGTGGACTCCTTGTCTCTTGCCTGGAGGGATTTGGGGTTTCTGTACCTGTTTCCCCCCTTCTCCATGGAAGGCAGGGTGGTGCGCAAGTTGGCTCAAGAGGGTGCACCAGCAATTCTGGTGGCCCCAAGGTGGCCAAGACAGGTTTGGTTCGCAGACGTCGTACGGCTGGCGGTGGATCAGTACAGGTTGCCTCTGTTTCCGGATCTGATCACTCAAGGTCAACTACGTTACCCCAATTTACAAATGCTGGCTTTATCGGCGTGGCTGCTGAAACCTCCATATTAATCCTTTAAATGCCAGCCACGTAAAATTTACGTGGTTGCCTCTCCGTCACTTGAGTGCCAGCCACGTAAATTTTACGTGCCTGACTTTCCCCACTAACAGTTAAAAAAGTTTTTTAAAAAAGTCACTTACCTAACCCCTCTTTCGATCTGGCCGGGTCTCCTCTTCAGCCAGAGGGGCTCCGATTGCTGATTGGGGCTCCTCCGGCTGCAGGAGAGTGCCCAAAATAGGGTGCCCCCCCCCCTCCCGTTTCAGCAGCCGCCGGGATTGCCTGCAAAAAAAACAACAATTACAGTTACCCCCCTCCGCGCCGCCGGCTCCCGCCGCCTCTCCTCTTCATGGGGAGGGGGGGGGGGAGGCTTCCGATCACCCCCCGGCTCTTCCGTCTTCTGGAGGGGGGAATAACAGCCCTCCTCCCGCCGCAGGTTCCGATAGCGGACGCCAATGACGTCACCGCCGGGTGTCATCGGGGCACCCGGCAGTTCAGCTATCAGATGCCGGTGACGGCTGGACAGAGGAGGAGGGAGGTAGGCGATCATCTGATCGCCTGCCTCCCCCCTCCTCTTCCCAGCTGTCACCTGCATATGATCGCCGCGGGACACAGGAGATGAAGATAGGAGGTGAGTAAAGGTAAATTTTTTTTTAATAAAAATATTTCAAAAATGTGTCTGTTTTTATTTTTATACTGTTAACCCTTTGTGAACTGGTAAGGGTCCATGAGACCCCTTATACCAGTTCAGAAGGCTCGGGGGTCTGGCAAGTCACCTGCGGCTAGCGGGTGACTTGCCATTAACCCCTGGCCCCCCAAATTACCTACCTCCCCAAAGCCCAGGGGGGAGGCAGAAGAGCCGTGGCCCTAGGCTATGACGGCTTGTAGCCTGCAGGGCCAGGGGCCACCAAAGCTGGCCCCTGCGCCCTGTTCTACAAGCCCCCATAGCTGGTCACAGGCTGGTGACGCTGGGTAGGGGGGACCTCACGCCATTTTTTGGGGGATTTTTAATTGTTTTAACCTTTAAAAATCCAAAAAAAAAAATGGGATCCCCCTGGGAGGGGGGGGGACCCTATGTTACCTTTAACCCAGTAGGTATAAAAGGCTTCCAGCAGCAGCAGGAGAGCAGAAGCCTAAGTGACCAGCGTGGAACACAGGGATGGATGGGAGGTAAGTATTAAAAAAAAATATTAAAAAAACATATTTTTTTGTTTTGAATAAAGATATTTTTAAAAAGTGTGTCTTGCCATTAACCCCCGAGACCCCCGTTACCTGCCTCCCAAAAAACCCTTATATTCCTCCAAGAAATGGTGCCCCCCCCCCCCCCCTGTGAAGGGGGACCCCACACCAATTTTTTTTATTTAACCCTTTATTATGTGGATAGTAGTTGTATTTTATTTGTAAATGTTATAAAGTGCTCTTCTAAGTTTAGGGGATCACCTGGACAGGAATGGGGGGCTACCGATACATATGTGGTATAATTGTAATCGGGAGAAATGGGGCTTTCACGTGCAATATGGTTTTCTTTAATAAAATGTTTTTGTTAAAATAAAGGAGACAATTTAAAAAAAATATATATATTTTTATTTTTTTTTACTTATTTACTTAAAAATATATAAAAAAAAGTAGAAAAAATACAAACAAGACATTTTATGTTAAAGCCTAAACTCTGCCACAAAAAGAAAATATACAATTTTCTTGGAAATTCCTGCAAAAATCAGTTAAACATCACGCAAAATGGTGAAAAATATCCTGTCAGCAGATGGTGACAAAATCTCAAGTAGGCTGGCAGTTAAAAGGTTACAGGTACCTATGTATGTTGGGTATTGTTCTGCTCGGGGGACCTTGCACTTTCAGATTTAGCTTGTTTTTTTCTTATTTGCATATTGATATTTTAGGAAAAGGTGTTTTTTCTGCTTTTTTATACAATTTTTTGTGAAACCCTGTGCAACCTAAGAATTCTTCGAGATATTACTTCCAGAAAGATGAGCCCACTACAACAAGCTGGGTACGCTTAGAAAGCTTATCATGTGTACTTTCAGGGAATATATGGTTTATCGGGGATATTCCAAATGTAAAGGGTTGTTTTGGTAGAAAAAGCACAAGGTGCGCACTTTGTCTGCAGAGCTTAAATTTTGAAGTAAAATTACCGTTATGCGCATGCTTTACTTTGGGGTGTTTGGCAACTCTCTCCTTGACAGAACCTATGCATCCTGGGTATTGTTCTGTTTGAGGGATGTTGCTTTTTCAGATTTTCAGGTTTGCATATAGTTTTTTTTTTTTAGGAAAATGTGGTTTTGATTCTGCTTTTTTTATTAATTTTTAGGGAAACCCTGTGTAACCAAAGAATACATTGAGGGATTACTTCCAGAAAACTGCACCTATGTCAACATGCCTGGTACGCCTAGAAAGCCTGAGGTGTATACTTCTAGGGAATAGTTTGTTGGGGGTATTTCAAATGTAAAGGGTTGTTTTTCTTGAAAAACTGCAAGGTGCGCATATTGCATAGCATAGTTGTATATTCTTGGTGTGCCACACACCCCGCTTCACTTTTAAATATTCTTCACTTATTGGGTTAACTCACCGCCAGGTGACGCTGTGCAGAGAGGAAGTCTTGTAACGAGCCCCCTTCCGGCCTATATATACCTGGTACCTCCCTTCAATCGCCAGTATTTTTCTCTCTGCTTGACGACAAGACAGAAGATTGAAGTCTCCTGCTTACAGGTAGCCGGGGTCTTACCCCGGCACCCCCTTTTGGTCTATTTCTGCCCGGTTTTGATTGTTTATACCTTGATGGTGGAATGGAAGCCTCCCAGCCTAGGCTGCTCGCTGGGCAATCGGTAGACGGCACTATTGGTGCCTAGGAGCTTATCTCCTCCGCTCGACCCCCTCTTTTGGGGGCAATGCGGCTATCCGGCATGGTGATCCGGAAATGGGATGCCCCTGTCCCGAGGGTCCCCTTAGCCCCTTACTCTCCCGTTACGGTCCCTTCTCCCTTCACTATGGGGGGGGGGGGTAGAGGGTTGTGTATTATGTATGTGTTTTCACTGTATTACTTATCATAACATATGTGTGTTAACTTTATGCATAGAACAGACTGCACAGCATGTGTGCACTCAGTCTGATATTTCTTCTTGGAGCTCCTCGGGCAGGTCTTTTTTAACAGTGTGGCCAGTGTTTTGGTCAGCTTTAGGGGGGCGGCTGGGGCGGACCACGCTGGGCAGGTTGGCTTGCCGCCTGAGTTCCACAGCCCCCTCCCGCCTCCCCCCTCCCCCGCTGGTCTCCTTGCGGCTGTTGTATGGCAGGTTTTCTCTGTTAGTGTGGCTGCACTTGTGCCTTCTCCTCCCCCCTCCTCCGCCGCCTGCCTTGTGTGACATTGTAGCGGTCAGCTGGTTGTAATTCCTGAATGAATTGGCCGCGCTGACCGGGCTTAAGGGGGCGGATCCCTGTGACGCGGTGACGGGGGCGTGGCGCCGGCAGTAGCGTCATACGGCGGCCCCAGCCTCACTTCCTTCCTTTCTGAGTTAAAGGAAGCCACGTGGGGGGGGGGGGGGGGGCGCTGCAGCACATGGTTCTGTTTACTTTTGTGGCTGCTGGCTGCTGCATCGTCCCTCCGGTTGCTGTGCTCGGCTTTTTCAGGTAAGCGGCCCCACTCTGGTGGGGCCGTGAGTGGGATTTAATGTCTGTAATGTATAGATATGGGGGCGAGTTTTTTTAAGGAGGCATTATTATTATTATTATTATTATTATTATTATTATTGTGCTCTTTTAAAGGCACCTTGGTGCCATGCATAAGATATGTTTTGACTTGTTACACTCATATGGGGATCTGATTGTTGGTTTTCCTTTCCTTTCAGATCCTGGGATCCCTGATTATAGCGCCCCTCCGGCTCTATGTTACTTGGCTAGTCTTTCTTTTTAAAGAAAAGAAAATTGGGATATTTTTATGTTATAAAATATATATATATATATATATATATATATATATATATATATATATATATATATATATATATATATATTTATTAAGGGGGACCTTCCTTTAAAAAAAAAAAAAAAAAAAAAAAACCCTCCCTTCCGGGACATTTACAATAAGGGGGTATCCCGGGTTGGCCTATGCCTTAAAGCCCAATTAATTGCGAATACCATAAATCACCATATGGAGGCTTCCGTTATTGCCGGAAACGGTTCTTCTGAGCCGTCCAGGGGGTGCGTAAGATGTGGGGCTTCGCTCCCAGCTGATGATGTCTTTATTTGCATTCCTTGTGCAAAGCAGAGCATTGCGCGTCAGTCTGTTGATCCGGCTGCTGGCCCGTCGCAACTTCCATCATCTCCTACCTCTCCCTCCCTGTTCCGGACCCCGCATGACACTGTCAAAAGTGGGGATTCGCAATCCGAGGTGGCGGCAAGGTTGGCCAGCCTCCGGAAAGTATTGCACGTTAAAGTAGGGTTGAAGGCCCTGCAAAACGGAAGCGCCTGACTCCGGTACCTTCGGCTCCACAGGACGAGTTGTGTGAGCCTGTAGATTGGTCCAATTGCTCCCTGGACAAGGAGGGAGAATTCCTGGTGGAGTCAGATGAGCCTGCAGATCAGCTTGAGGCTGATGCGATTGGCGATTGGTCGGCGGGGGTTGCCCTTGACACCCCCTCCATTCTGGCTCAAATGTTTGAAATTTTGAATTTAGATCCGCCTGAGGCTGTCACCCTGCCAAGGGGCCAGTTGTTTAAAGAGCCTCAGCCGCGTTGGGTTTTTCCCAGACAGCACCACTTTGAGAGGGTGGTCCTTAAAGTGGACCAACACCCAGGATTTTGACTATCCTGGGTCTTGGTCCACTTCGGTGGGGCACCCCCGATTGGGGTGCCCCACTGTGTGAAACCCCCCCTAACCCCCCGAAAAACTCACCTCTTTCCGCTCCCAGCGCCGACGTACAAGCCTGGTCCAGGAACGTCTAAGCGGCTGCCGCCGCCGCCGCCTCCCGCGCGTCCCTTTTGACGCGCGCGCGCCCGCGTCGGCCATTCGCAGACGGCCGGCGCGGGCGCGCGCACGGCTACAGGGGCGCGAGGGAGGCGGCCGGCCGCCGCCGAAGATCAGGTAAGGTTTTTCGGGGGTTTTGGGGGGGTTACACCCTGCGGGACATCCCGATCTCGGATGTCCCGCGGGGTGGGGGGTGATCGGCCCGGGAATCTTATAGATTCCCGGGCCGATCACCCGTGGGTGTTGGTCCACTTTAAGGAATGGGAACATCCCACGCGGTTATCTGGAATCCCTTCCAGTTGGGAAAAGCGTTATCCCTTTCCGCCAGAATTGGTGAAGCTTTGGTCCGTCCCTCCTGACGTCGATACCCCTGTGCTAGGGCTCTCCAGCACGGCTATGGTACAGTCTGCTGAGACCACTGTCCCTAAAGATGGCGAGGATCGTCGGATTGAACAGTATGCTCGCCATGGTTTTATTTATGCTGGGTCAAGGATGCGCCCGGTGTGTGCTTCGGCCCTTCTTCTATTGGCGGTCAGATCTGTAATCCAGGGGCTATACGAGGATCTCAATCCCACTTGTAAAGAGTTTACTGCGCTTAAGCAGTGTGAATCTTTTGTGTCCTATGTTCTATCCGCTCAGGACGATGCGCTGGCTATGAGTAGCAAGACAGCGGCAATGCTGGTGGCTATTCGTCGGGCAGTATGGCTGCGACAGTGGTCGGCGGACTCAGCTTCTAAAAAGGTGCTCACAGCTCTCCCCTTTTTGGGGTTGCGTCTGTTCGGGGAGAAAATTGATTCAGTCGCAAAGGGTGGTAAGATGCCACAACGCAAGAGGCCTCGTCGTCCCTTTAGGGGGGCAGGTTCTGGTAGGCCTTCCTTTCGAGGATACAGAGCGGGTAGGGGGGCTTCCTTTCCCTCTACCAGTCGTACAGGTTGGACTCGGGGGAGGGGCAGTGGCCGTCCCGCTCAGTCCTGGGGCTCCAAGCCCAAACCTGCTGGTAAGCCCGCTCAGCAATGAGGGGCTGCCCTCACCCGTGCGAGTGGGGGGAC
Source organism: Gastrophryne carolinensis (assembly GCA_027917425.1). NCBI lineage: Eukaryota > Metazoa > Chordata > Amphibia > Anura > Microhylidae > Gastrophryne > Gastrophryne carolinensis. Next base: position 103,353,750 of record CM051241.1, read on the forward strand.
GATTACGACACTTCTCCCAGGTTTGGAACCGGGAAGTTCCGGACAGATGGATCCAGGAGATAGTGTCGTCCGGTTACAAGCTGTAATTCGAGTCTCGCCCTCCTTCACGGTTCTTTCGGTCTCGGGTGCCCATCGATCCTTTGGCCGCACAGGGGCTCCTGGCGTCGGTAAAGAATCTGTTAGAGATGGCGGTCATCCGGCCGGTACCGCGCTTAGAGATGGGCCTCGGTTTCTACTCCAATCTTTTCGCAGTCCCCAAGAAAGATGGGTCAGTTCGTCCCGTCCTGGACCTGAAGTTACTCAACAGGTTCATCCGGTTTCGGAAGTTTCGCATGGAAACCTTGCGTACTGCCGTCGGTTCTCTTCGGCAAGGGGACTTCATGACGTCCATAGACATCAAGGATGCTTACCTTTATGTTCCCATCTGCCACGCTCATCAACGTTTTCTTCGATTCGTGATGAAGGATCAGCATTATCAATTTGTGGCACTTCCGTTTGGCCTTACCTCAGCTCCAAGAGTGTTCACCAAGGTGCTGGCAGGGGTCATGGCCATTTTCAGATCTCGGGGCATTCGTGTCGTACCTTATTTGGACGACCTTCTCATCATGGCTCCGTTGCTCAATCAATCGGAGACAGACACCAGCATGATGGTCTCCACGCTGGAAAGCTTTGGTTGGGTGATCAACTTCCCCAAGTCCTCCCTCGCTCCGGCCAGGGTGGTGTCTTTTCTGGGGATGCAGTTGGACTCTCATCAGCACAGAGTGTTTCTTCCCCAGTCCAAAATTCATCTGATTCAGGAGTTGGCTTGGGTCCTACTCTCCAATCCTCGGCCGTCCATCCGTCTGGGGATGAGGCTGGTAGGGTTGATGGTTGCCTCCTTCGAGGCAGTTCCTTTTGCTCAATTCCACACGAGGACGCTTCAGCTTTATCTGTTGGCGTCTTGGGACCGGCAGCCTCGGTCGCTGGATCAGCCCTTCCAGTTGTCCTCCCGGGTCCGGCAGTCCCTCCAGTGGTGGTTGGTCTCGACCAATCTCGTGAAGGGCAGGTCTTTCCTGACCCCCCTTTGGGAAATTGTCACCACGGACGCCAGTCTGTCGGGATGGGGCAGATTCTGGAAGGAGCTGCAGTTCCAGGGGCAGTGGGGACCTCAAGAGGCCCACTTACCCATCAATATTCTGGAACTGAGAGCCATCCGTCGGGTGCTTGCTCTCCTGACTCAGCACGTCCTGGGCCTTCCGGTCCAGGTGCGTTCAGACAATCGAACAGCGGTTGCTTACATCAATCATCAGGGAGGGACTCGCAGCCTGAGTGCTCTCAGAGAGGTGTCCCTGATCCTGACCTGGGCAGAGGCCCATGTTCCTTGTCTCTCGGCGGTATACATTCCAGGAGTGGAGAACCAGGAAGCGGACCGGTTGAGCAGGGGCTCTTCCCGTCTGGGAGAATGGGCTCTCCATCCTCGGGTGTTTCGCTCACTGTGTCTCCGATGGGGGACACCGGAGGTGGACCTGTTTGCCTCTCGTCACAATCGCAGGCTCCCGAACTTCGTGTCGCTCTCCCAGGATCCTCTGGCTCTGGCAGTGGACGCCATGTCCCTGAGCTGGGGGGATCTGGGATTTCTATACCTGTTTCCTCCGATACCCATGCTAGGCAGGGTGCTTCGGAAGTTGGCTCTGGAAAGGGTGTCCGCCGTTCTCGTGGCCCCAAGGTGCCCAAGGCGAGTGTGGTTCGCAGACATCGTTCGGCTGGCAGTGGACCAGGTCGTTCTGCCTCTTCGGCCCGATCTGCTCACTCAGGGTCGATTGTGTTACCCCAATTTACCAGCGCTAGGTTTGACGGCCTGGCTGCTGAAACCTCCATCCTGAAGGAGGAGGGTCTTTCTGATTCAGTCGTTAAGACTCTGATCAGTGCTCGGAAGAAGTCTTCTTCTATCATCTACTATAGGACTTGGAAACCCTATATCGCTTGGTGCGAGATAAGATCTTTTCCTTGTAGGGTCTTTTCGGTCTCCAGGATTCTGGAGTTTTTACAATCAGGGCTGGACTCTGGTCTTCAGCTTAGTACGTTGAAAGGGCAAGTTTCTGCCTTATCTATCTTTTTTCAGAAGCGTGTTGCGCTTAAGCCTTTAGTTAAAACCTTTTTCCAGGGGGTTACGCATGTGCGGCCTCCCAGGAAACCATTACTCCCGGTTTGGGATTTGAATTTGGTTCTTTCTGCTCTTCAGGCTCCTCCTTTTGAGCCTTTGCAAGATATTGCTTTGTCTACCCTGACTCAGAAGATTGTCTTCTTGGTAGCTATCACTTCGGTCCGGCGTGTCTCAGAGTTGGCGGCCTTGACTATCCAGGCGCCTTACTTTGAGAGGCATCAGGATAAAGTGGTCTTTCGGTTCAAGCCAGACTTTCTTCCCAAGGTTGTTTCTGCTTTTCATTTGAACCAAGACATTGTTCTTCCCTCCTTATGTCCTAATCCTAAGAATGACAAAGAGAGGGTGTTGCATTGTTTGGATGTAGTACGCTGTGTTAAGTACTACTTGATTATCACTTCTCCTTTTCGTAGGACAGATTCCTTTTTTGTTGTGCCCCATGGGCCTAAGAAGGGTTTGGCACCAGCCAAATCTGCCATTAGCAAGTGGATACGTCAGGCCGTTACTGCGGCCTATTCTGCTAAGGGGAAAGTTCCCCCTTTTCGTATCACTGCTCATTCTACTCGCGCCATTGGGGCGTCTTGGGTTTTCAGCATCAAGCTTCTGTTGAACAAGTTTGTAAGGCCGCCACTTGGTCTTCTGTTCATACTTTTTCTAAGTTTTACAAAGTTGATGTGCGAGCCTCAGCGGATGCTGTTTTTGGCCGCAAAGTTCTGCAGACTGCAGTCATTTAAGTTATGCTTCACCTGGCCTTGAGTTGCCCATCCCTTGTGGACACTGCTTTTGGATGTCCCAATAAGTGAAGAATATTTAAAAGTGAAGCGGGGTGTGTGACACAGCAAGAATAATACCATTTTGTGAGTACTCACCTGAAAAATGGATATTGTTGGTGTGCCACACACCCCGCTTCACTCCCACCCTTTTCGGTATTTCCGAAGCCTTTATATGGTGAAGCTTTTATTTATATCAAATTGATTTTGAGGTTTCCGGTTAAATACTGGTACCTTGTCTTTCTGCTTTTTAAGATACTGGTGATTGAAGGGAGGTACCAGGTATATATAGGCCGGAAGGGGGCTCGTTACAAGACTTCCTCTCTGCACAGCGTCACCTGGCGGTGAGTTAACCCAATAAGTGAAGAATATTTAAAAGTGAAGCGGGGTGTGTGGCACACCAACAATATCCATTTTTCAGGTGAGTACTCACAAAATGGTATTTTTATCTGAAAATCTCCTAAAGCGCTGTTTCAGTTTGGGGTAGTCTCCTGGGCAGGAAAGGGTTTCTACCTATACATATGTGGTACCGCTGTAACTGGGAGAAATTGGGGTTTCACACAAAATAAGATTTTATTGACAAACTTACATTTTTATTACAAAAAAACACTACAAATTGTAAAAAAATAGTTTTTTTTTTTTTTATTTTTTTGCACAATTTTCACCCCAAAATATTGAGAATACACTTAGAAAATGACAAACAAGACATTTCATGTTAAAGCCCAGGCTCTGCTGAAAAAAACAATATATTACTTTCCTGGGAAATCCCTGGAAAGCCCTTCAAACATCACAGTTGAACATGGGGAGCGCAAAACAGTGCAAAATCCCAAGGTAGGCTGGCACTTAAAGGGTTAAAGGAGAAAGGTTTGTCTGATGCTGTGATTCAGACTCCTGTTAGAGCTAGGAAGAGATCTTCCTCTAACATCTACTACAGGACTTGGAGGTCCTATATTGACTGGTGTGAGGCTAGGGCCTTGCCTTGCAGGGTGTTTTCGATTCCTAGGATTTTGGAGTTTCTTCAACACGGTCTGGACCTGGGGTTCCAGCTTAGTACCTTGAAAGGGCAGGTCTCTGCTCTGGCGGTCTTCTTTCAAAGGTCTTTTGCTCTACATCCTCTGGTTAAGACTTTTTTCCAGGGGGTTACTCATGTGCGGCCCCCTAGAAAGCCTTTGTTGACTGTTTGGGATTTGAATTTGGTTCTGTCGGCCCTCCAGGGGTCTCCTTTTGAGCCGGTGCAGGATGTTGCACTTTCTATGCTCACTCAAAAGGTTGCCTTTTTGGTGACTATTACCTCTGTTCGGCGTGTCTCTGAGTTGGCGGCTCTGTCCATTCAGGCCCCTTACTTTGAGAGACACCAGGACAAGGTGGTTTTTCGCTTTAAGCCAGATTTCCTTCCTAAGGTGGTTTCTGCCTTCCATCTCAATCAGGATGTAGTTCTCCTTTCCTTTTGCCCCAAGCCTAGCAATGACAAGGAGAGGGTCTTGCACTCTTTGGATGTGGTTCGTTGTGTGAAGTACTATTTGGTGGCGACTTCTCCCTTTCGTAAGACGGACGCTTTGTTCGTGGTGCCCTCCGGGCCCAGGAAAGGTTTGGCGCCTGCCAAGTCTATCATCAGTAAATGGATACGCCAGGCCATTGTTGGGGCCTATTCTGCCAAGGGGAAGGTTCCCCCTTTTTTAGATCACTGCTCATTCTACTCGTGCTGTTAGGGCTTCTTGGGCTTTTCAGCACCAGGCTTCTGTTGAACAAGTTTGTAAGGCTACAATATTAGATTCCGCAGAAGCACTCTTACCCGAACAAACACTGTAGTGGATGCTGTGGCCGACGGTGGCGCCGCAAAAACATAGAAGAAACGATCAGCCAGCACTCCAATGTAAATTGTATTGAGATTCCAACAGGTCGATATACAGCGAAGACCAATAATCTAACATTTCGGGTCGTCTAGCGCCCCTTCATCAGGGAAAACATGCAAGCAGAGACTCCGGCGGCATTGTGACAGCTCGGGCTTCGCTGGGTGCTGCGGGGGATACCGACCCACTTCATCCCAATGGTGAACGGTTTTTATGTTCCTCTCTTGCAGGTTTACACTATATTAGTGCATTCATCGGCACAGTAATGCCCGTTTCATACTTTAATTGTATCTGTAATGTACAATTTCAATGTGGTCCCTACTGCACTGCTGTACCCGCTCTGTCGTCACGTGGGACACGCCCACTGATGTCAGGCGGGAATTCCAGGCCTTCTGAGGGTATTTAACTCTTTGTTAAGGGAGTCTCTGCTTGCATGTTTTCCCTGATGAAGGGGCGCTAGACGCCCTGAAACGTTAGATTATTGGTCTTCGCTGTATATCGACCTGTTGGAATCTCAATACAATTTACATTGGAGTGCTGGCTGATCGTTTCTTCTAAGTTTGTAAGGCTGCTACTTGGTCTTCCGTTCATACCTTTTCCAAGTTTTATAAGGATGATGTGCGGGCCTCAGCGGATGCTGTTTTTGGCCGCAAGGTTCTGCAAGCTGCAGTGGTTTAAATTTGTGCATTTTTGCCGTATTGGTATCCCCACCCATGATGGACACTGCTATTGGATGTCCCACATGTCATGAATATTGGAAGCGGGGTGTGTGACATACTTGGAATAATACCATTTTGTGATTACTCACCTGTAAAATGGGTATTATAAGTATGTCACACACCACGCTTCATCCTGCCCTTTTTGGTATTTTGGATCCTTTATATGGTGAACCTTTTATTGTTAAGATTTTTATAATTGGCTCTTCCTGGTTCCCTTACTGCTTTCCTATACTGGGTAATGTGTGGGAGGTCCCAGGTATTTATGGACCGGGAGGGGCTCCTTTTTTTCTTGTCATCTCTGCAAAGTTCGCCCCTCTACTGGCCGTAACCCACATGTCATGAATATTGGAAGCGGGGTGTGTGACATACTTATAATAACCATTTTACAGGTGAGTAATCACAAAATGGTATTTTTCCATTGTAGTTTTACCCACTTATATAGTGTGTGATCTTGGCACACATTGCTCCTTCCCATGTGCATAACCTTACATTTATCTGTATTAAACTTTATTTGCCATTGTACTGAACTTGCCTCCAATTTATCTAAATCAGTTAGTAGCTGCCTGCTGTCTGCTTTTGTGTAAATAACTTTACACAGCTAAGCGTTATCTGCAAAGATTAATGCTTTGCTGTGTAATCCAATGTCATTAATATATATATTAAAGAGGACTGAGACTAAAACTGACCCTTGTGGTACTCGCTAGTACGTACCCTTTATAACCACCAATCTAAGTACGTACCCTTTATAACCACCCTTTTTTCTTTATTGCATGGCACGGCCTGCTTCGGTATTCATAACAGTTGGGTTATTCCGCCACAAGGTGGCACAGTGGTACTGCAGTAAGCTGTGGCATCTCCCGGCCCCCTATAAAAAGGGGGATCAACCATAGATTTCCCAGTGTTTCCTCTGCCAAGTTAACTGCCAAGTTATAAGATGGTGCTCGCTCTTGCGCAGGTGAGCGGGGCACAGATCGGGTGAGGGTAGAAGAGCACTAGGGTCAAGTGCTCCTGGAGCGCTGCTCCAAGCCGCAGACCCTGTTCCACAAAGGGTAGCCGGCCATAGGCTTTATGGTGAGCCTACTAGGGATGCGGAGTTCCTGTCCTGGCTTCTGAGGGGTTGAGTGTTTTGGGTTCTTTTCCTTCAGCCCCCCTCCCCCCCCCCCCCTTCTGGCCTGGATACTCGCTGCTGCCTTCTCGTCTCTCTCCCCCCTCCCCCTCTCTGACTTTGTTGGGGGGGGGGGGGGGTGGTAGCGGCGAGTGCTGTTTGTTGTGGTGTTTTGCCGTTTACAGTGTGTTCTTTGCGTGGCGCGCCGCTTTGTACTGCGCTCCGCGGCGGTGGGAGCTATAACCGGTGGCGTTTTTGCTTTGTCGTGGTGCCGTCTTCGCGCTCTTGGGGGGGGGGGGGGGGGCTGGGGGGATGACGCGTATCGCGTCGTCCCTCCGTGGCCCGCCCCTTGAGGTACCTCTGCCGGCGCCATTTTGGATTAGCTGCGCAGCTGGATTTCTCCCTTCTGGGCTCCCTCGCTTCATCCTGCGGTCTGTGCCTTGGTGACCCTGCGGTGTCCTTGGTCCGGGAGTCCCCCTTGGGGGGTTTTCTTATTGGTCTCCCGGAGCATGTACTGTGGGGTGCTCATGTGTCGTTTTTACTTATGTCTTTCAGGCGGGATGGCTTTTGTATTAGCCTTTACCCAGCGCTGCCCTATTGCGCCTGTGTTAATCAGCATATGGAGGCTTCTGGGGATAGCATGCTCGGGGGTCCTTCGGGGCAATCCCGGTTGTGTTCCATGTGCAGGGTATCCCCTATCGGCAATGATGTCACGGTGTGCGTGCCGTGCACTCAAAGTGTCCTTGCGCTCCAGCTTGGTTTGCCTGCATCGCTTCCCAGCTCTGCGCCCCCTTCGGCGTCACCTTCTCCACCCCCACTGCTGCAATTAGCTCCCAGTGAGGGGGATGCTAGCAGGGGGTCACAGTCTGTTCTGGCACTTCGTGTGGCCAACATTGAGAAGCAGCTTGCCAGGCCTATTCCTAGGAAGGCCTCAGGCAGGAAGCGGCACCTGACTTCCACTCCCTCATGCTCCACTGAGGAGTATGAGGAGTATGAGGAGTCCGCCCCCAAGATTCATCAGATCCCGGATGTCTTTAAACCCCCTGTCAGCTCAAGGGTTACTTTCGACGGTTCAATGCCTGCTGGAGTCAGGGGTCATTTGTCCGGTGCCCCATCAAGAACAGGGTCAGGGGTACTATTCCAATATCTTCACAGTCCCCAAAAAGGACGGCTCTCTGAGGCCCATTCTGGACTTGAAGGGTCTCAACAAGTTTGTCAGATTCAAACATTTTCGCATGGAGACGCTACGCTCTGTTGTCGGTAACCTTCGCCCGTACATGGACATCAAGGATGCTTATCTTCATGTGCCTATCTCCCCAGGTCATCAGAGATTTCTAAGGTTCGTGCTGGAGGATCAGCATTACCAGTTTGTGGCCTTACCATTCGGTATCGCCTCGGGTGTTCACCAAGGTGCTGGCGGGAGTGATGGCTCTGCTGCATCCTTCCCTACCTGGACGACATCCTCATTATGGCTCAGTCCTTTTATCAGGTTGAACAGGACACCCAGGTGGTGATCTCCACTCTGAAGACTTGGGAAAATTGATCACCCAGCCGAAGGACTCCACTGTCCCCGTCCTTGGTGAGGTCCTTTCTGGGCATGACTCTGGATACCTCTCAGGTCAAGGTGTTCCTTCCTCAGCAGAAGGTGGAGGGCCTTCAGAAGCAGGCACGGGCTCTGCTATTGTGTCCTCATCCCTCAATTCGTCTGGGGATGCAGTTGGTGGGCCTGATGGTGTCCTGCTTCGAGGCGGTCCCCTTTTCTCAGTTTCACATGAGACATCTTCAGTTGCACCTCTTGTCAGTTTGGAATTGGGAACCTGTGTCCCTGGATCAGGAATTTGCTCTGTCTCCCCTTGCCAGGCAGTCCCTTTCATGGTGGCTGGACTCGATGAATCTTCTGGTGGGCAGGACCTTCCTGCCCCCTTGCTAGGAGACTGTCACCACGGATGCCAGTCTGACGGGCTGGGGGGGGGGGGGGTTGGAAGTCCCTACAGTTCCAGGGTCATTGGGGCCCCCAGGAGGCCTATGCTCCCATCAATGTCCTGAAACTGAGGGAGATCAGGTTTGTTCAGTCATACCTGACCACACAGGGGTCGGCTGTTCAGATCCGCTCAGACAACCAGACAGCGGTTGCCTATATGAACCATCAGGGAGGGACTCGGAGCAAGGGAGCCTTCAAGGAAGTGTCTCTCATACTGTCTTGGGCGGAACAGAATGTCTCCTGCATCTCAGCAGTATACATTCCGGGGGTGGAGAACCAGGTGGCGGACTCCCTGAGCAGGGGGACGTCTTGTCTGGGGGAATGGTCCCTCAACTACCAGGTGTTTCTCTCCCTGTGTCACCGCTGGGGCCATCCAGATGTGGACCTGTTTGCGTCCCGTCACAATCACAAACTTCCCAGGTTTGTCTCCTTGTCACAGGATCCTCTGGCCTTCGCCATGGATGCACTGGCAATGCCTTGGATGGATTTTCGGCTTCCCTATATGTTCCTTCCATTCCCTCATGCGCGAAATTGCTCAGGAGGGGATGTCAGCCATCCTGGTGGCCCCCTGTTAGCCAAGAAGGGTGTGGTTTGCAGATGTTGTGCAGTTGGCAGTAGACCAGTACGTCTTGCCCAGGGATCCAGATCTTCTCACTCAGGGACGGCTACGCCATCCCAATTTACAAATGCTGGCTTTGTCGGCTTGGCTGCTGAAACCTACATCTTGACAGAGAAGCGGTTGCCTGCCTCTTTTGTGGATACCATGATTAGGGCTAGGAAGAAGTCCTCATCCTTTATCTATTACAGGGTCTGGCATGCCTGATGTGAGTCCAAGTCTCTTCCCTGTCGGGTTTTTTTCCATCCCCAGGATTTTGCAATTTTTGCAACATGGTTTGGATTCTGGCCTTCAACTGAGTACCCTCAAGGGCCATGTTTCAGCTCTGGCAATTTTTTTTTTTTTTCCCAAAGATCCTTTGTCAACCACCGGTTGGTTAAAACTTTTTTCCAGGGTGTTACTCATGTGCGCCCACCTCGTAAACCTATGCTACCAGTCTGGGACTTGAATCTGTTGTCTGCTCTGCAGGGTCCTCCCTTTGAGCCTATCCGTGGGGCTGCTTTGCCCATTCTGACTCTTAAGGTAGCCTTTTTGGTGGCTATCACTTCTGTAAGGCGAGTTTCTGAGCTGGTGGCGCTTTCCATCAAACCTTCTTATTTTGAGAGGCATCAGAATATGGTGGTGTTTCGGCTTAAGCCGGATTTCTTGCCTAAGGTGGTGTCTGCTTTTCATCTCAATCAGGACATTGCCTTATGCTCTTTTTGTTCTCACTTCTGGACCTAGGAATGGTTTGCCTCCGGCTAAATCCACTATCAGCAAGTGGATCCGTCAGGCGGTGGTGGTTCAAGCCTATTTTGTTAAGGGGAAGGAACCTACCTTTAGAATTACTGCTCATTCTACTCGTGCTATTGGTGCCTCTTGGGCTTTTCAGCACCAAGCTTCTGTTAAACAAGTTTGCAAGGCCACTATTTGGTCTTCTGTTCATACTTTTTCCAAGTATTCTAAGTATACAGCACATCCTGCTCCAGATAGTAATTCCTTACGTTTGGGTTGTACATCCACAAGATGGCGCTGGACTGCAGAGACAGCAAAAAAGTGGCTCTTCCCGGCCCCCTTATATTCCAGGGACCTCCCACAAAATCCCTAGTTCTCCTCTGCAGTCGGCGCTGCGATGACAAGAAGATGGCTCTCTACTCGCAGGTGAGCGGGGCTATTAGCCTGCGGCCCTGTAGGACTATTCCCACCCGTTCCTCCTTCTGCCTCCCAGCTTTGGGTGCACTGGTCGGGTGACGGTAGGCAGCACTGTTGTCAGGTACTTAAGGAGCGCTTCTCCGACCACAATCCCCCACCAAAGGATAGGCGGTATAGGCCCTTACAGGATGCCCCTCCCGCGCTATCGCCCCTCGCCCCCTGTCCATCTGTGGGCTCCTTTTAGGTTGGCCGCTGCCCTCCCTTGCTCTCCCTGGTATTCTCGGGAGGGGTGTGTGTGTGTGTTGTTGGTGTATTCTACACTTTTATTGATTACGTGGTATGGCTTGGCTTGTGTCGCCGCGCGTGTGTTGGTTACACTGGTTGCCTTTAAAAATGCCGCAGCGCGCGCTTGTACGCCGTTCCGCGCTCAAGCGGCGACTTTACCTCTGACGCTGCTGCGCCATCATTGGCTGACAGAGTGATGTGGGCGCCTTCGCGCTCTTCGGGGGGGCGGGCCTTGCGGATGGCGCGTTCCGCAGCACTGTCTCCGCGGCCTGCCCCTCGAGGTATCTGCGGGCGCCATTTTGCCTTCTCGTGCTGCGTGGCTGGCTTTTACCTACCGCGGTCCATAAGTGCCCCTGTGGGCTGACTTATCTTTATTTATTATGTTTGCATGCCGCTTACGGGTATTTTTTTGTTTGTCTTGCAGGCGGGTCAAACTTAATTGTGGTTTCTCCTGGCCCATCCCCTCTATTTAGTTGCTATTAGAGGTCTACTCTGCCTTTACCTCCCACTTCCCTAGCGGGTTATTGGGACATCCCGGGTGACTGTGTAAATCCCTATTGGCCGGTGGCCGCGATAATCACCATATGGAGGCTTCTCAGGATAATGTGCTTTGGGTCCCTTCGGGACAAGCCTGGCTGTGTGTGGCGTGTGGAGTGTCCCCTACTAGTGATGATAATGTGCGGGTTTGTGTACCCTGTGCCCAGCGGGCGCTTGCGCTGCAATCTGGGTTGCCTGTGGCTGGGCGTGCGCCCCGTGTGGCTTCGCCCACTAGCCCACGCTTACATCTCACTTCCAGTGAGGTGCATACCAGTGGGGAGTCTTAGCCTGATTTGTCTACCAGGGTGGCTAGTATTGAGACGCTGATTGCTGGCTCTACGGCGCGTAAGGCCTCGGCTAAGAGGCGGCATCTGGGACCTGGCGTTAACTTATTTCCTATGGAGGCTGAGGAATTTTTTGACCTCGCTGGCTATATCCCCTGGAAGAAGGGGAATTGTTTTCTGATTCAGAATCATCTGATGAGCAACCTAAGGGTTATGCTGATTCTGGCTCTGACCCATGGGCTCCAGATGAGACTGACTGGCTTTTGGCTCACATTTTTGAAGTACTATTCCCAGTATGTCACACACCCCGCTTCCGAATATTCATGACACTTGGGTAACTGTCCTGTAGAGGGCAATCTTGCAGAGATGACATGAAAAAAAGGAACCCCTCCCGGTCCATAAATACCTGGGACCTCCCACCATTCCCCAGTCTTTCGTCTCTGCAGTCGGCGAGCAAGTCAGAAGATGGTTGTCTCCTCCTTGCAGGTAGCCGGGGTAACCCCCCGGCCGTTTGTTTCTATTGCTGCCTGAACCTTTTTAATTTAAACTATAGCAGTATGCCTCCCAGCCTAGGCTGAAGGTCCAGGCAATGGTAGGCTGCACCTTATGGTGTATATGGGAGCTTGCTCCCCCGTGAGACCCTATACAAAGGGGTAGGCGGTGTCTGGGTTGGTGATCCCGGCTTGGGATGCCCCGTCCCTCTTACCCTTTCACCTATTGGTGTGGGTTCTCCCCCCTACCGTGTCCCTCTGTGCCCCTTGGGGGGGGGGCTTTTCTCCTGTGGGTTGTTTTACTTTATTTGGGGGAAAAGGTGTGTGGATTGTGTGTGTGTGTGTTTGTATGTGTTTTTGCGGCCGTTGTTGCTGGGCCAGTTTCACTTTCAACAGGTGCAGTTAAGGAGGGGGTGGGGCTCGGCGTGCTCGTTGTGGCCCGTCCACCCCCACCCCCCCCCTCGAGGCCGGCTTTTCTTAAGCACTGTTTCCGGCCTCGCTGCCTGCTTTGCTGCTCTCCCTCTCATTCTCTTGCTGCTGTGAGGGTTGACGGTCGCGGTGAGTGGATTTTATTTATTTCACCATTTTTAACTGCTATGGTGGGTGATGTGCATGTTGACATTCATGTCTGTTCTCATGTCTTCTAGGTGGGATCCCTTCTTTTGAAGTTTAAAGAGGGAGTTCTCCCGGTCCTAGGGTCCCTTAGAGTTTAATTTAGGGTTTCCAAAAAAAAATAAAAAATAAAATAAAAATCCTCCCACTTGGGACCTGAAGGGGCATCCCGGGTAGCTTAATAGCGTAAATCCCTCTGGTCATTGCGACTACATTAAAATAACCATATGGAGGCTTCTCTGGATACCAGGCTTGGGCTCCCCTCAGGGCAACCCCGGCAGTGTGTGGGTTGTGGGGCATCCCTTGCGGGGGATAATGTACTTGTTTGCATACCTTGTGCTCAGCGGGCCATAATGCAGCAGTCGGGGGCCCAGGCGTCTGGGTCCGGGGTCCCGGCCTCCTCTCCTTCCCCACCCTGCCTTATCCGTACCCCTAGTGATGTTGTCACAGGTGGGGAGTCGCAATCTGATGTATGTGCCAGACTGGCTAATACTGAGAAATTTATTTCTGGCTCTGTTGCCAGAAAGTCCTCGGCTAAGCGAAAGCATTTGTCTCCAGCCGCGCCGGCCTTTGAGTTTGATGATTATGATTTTCTTGACTGGTCTGATTATTCCCCGCTAGAAGAGGGGGAATTATTTGAGCATTCTGAGGGTTCTGACAATCAGCAGTTTGTTGGTGCTGATACTGAGCAAGGGCCGGGGGATGCTGTGGATACCCCCGAAGGTCTTGGCTCACCTTTTTGAGGTTCTGGCAATTTCTCCTCCTGAGGAGGCAGCTACTCAAAAAGGGGAATTCTTTTGGACTTCCAAGCCGCGCCTGAAGTTCCCAAATCAAAAGCATTTTGATGGCATTATTCTTAAGGAATGGGAGAAGCCTACTCTGCTTCCAGGTATTCCTCAAGGTTGGGATAAAAAGTATCCCTTTCCGGTGGACATGGTAAAACAATGGTCGTCCCCTCCCGAGGTGGATGCCCCGGTGCTCGGGTTATCCAATACTTATATTTTGCATTCTCCTGACTCCACTACTCTCAAAGATGGTGAGGATAAATGCATTGATTAGATGGCTTGCCACGCGTTTGCTAGTGTCGGTTCAGCCTTGCGGCCTGTTTGTGCTTCGCCACTTTTGGCAGTGGCTACCAGGTCTGTGGTTAGAGACCTGTTGAGTACCTCCAGGCTTGACCCGGCTAGTGATGAGTTTGCTGCCCTTAAGCGGTGTGAATTGTTCATGTCCTTTGTGCTGCCGCCTTGGATGACACCATGGTCATGTGTGGTAGAACCTCGGCCTTGCTTGTAGCTATTCGGCGGTCATTATGGTTGCGCCAGTGGGCTGCTGATTTTGTGGCCAAAAAGTCGCTTACAGCACTTCCCTTTGTGGGATTGTGGCTCTTTGGAGAAAGATTAGATTCTGTCACAAAAGGAGGGAAGTTACCTCAGCGTAAGAGGCAATGTCGTCCCTTTCGGGGGGCTGCCTCCTTTAACCCTTCCTTTCGTGGTGCCAGAACTGGCAGAGCTTTGGCCTTCTCTATCCTCAGAGGTGATTCCTGGAGTAGAGGCAGAGGTCGTGCCCGTCCAGGTCACAATTGGAGTTCCAAACCCAAGCCCGCTGCTAAGCCAGCTCAGCAATGAGGGGGCGCCCTCACCCTTGCGGGTGGGGGGACGGCTGCGGCACTTCTTCCAGGTCTGGGACCAGGAGGTCTCAGACAAATGGATTCTGGAAGTGGTGTCTTCCGGTTACAAGCTGGATTTCGAGATCCGGCCTCCTCCCAGATTCTTCAGGTCTCGAGTGCCTTCGGATCCACTGGCCGCACAGGGGCACCGGGCGGCAGTAAGTTATCTGCTGGACATGGCTGTCATTTGCCCAGTGCCTTTCGTGGAAAGGGGCTTGGGATTCTATTCCAATCTATTCACAGTGCCCAAGAAGGACGGCTCCGTTCGACCCATTTTGGATCTGAAGCTCCCCAATCGGTTTATCCGCTTCAGGAAGTTTCGCATAGAAACCTTGCGTTCAGCCGTCGATTCTCTTCGTCAGGGGGACGTCATGACGTCCATAGACATTAGGGATGCTTATCTGCATGTACCTATCTTTCTGGCACACCAGAGATTCCTCAGGTTCGTGGTGGAAGATCAGCATTTTCAGTTTGTGGCCCTTCCATTCGGGCTTACCTCGGCTCCAAGGGTGTTCACCAAGGTATTGGCGGGGGTGAAGGCCCTCCTCAGAGTCTAGGGCATTCACATTGTACCATACCTGGACGACCTTCTCATTTTGGCTTCCTCTCTCAGCCAAGCGGAGCTAGACACCAGAGTGGTGGTATCCACGCTGGAGAGGTTCGGCTGGGTGATCAACTATTCCAAGTCCTCCCTCTCCCCATCCAGGGAGGTTTCGTTTCTGGGCATGACTAGATGGCTTTCAGGCCAGGGTGTTCCTTCCTCAGCCCAAGATTCTTCTGATCCAAGATTTGATTCGGCTTCTGCTTTCCAATCCTCGCCCGTCTATCCAGCTAGGGATGAGATTGGTAGGTCTGATGGTGGCTTCTTTCGAGGCAGTCCCTTTTGCCCAGTTTTACATGAGGACGCTGGATTTCTGCCCTAGCGGTTTTCTTTCAAAGGTCTTTTGCTCTTCATCCCCTGTTTAAGACATTTTTCCAGGGGGTTACTCATGTGCGGCCTCCTAGAAAGCCCTTGCTGCCAGTTTGGGATTTAAACTTGGTTCTGTCGGCTCTCCAGGGGCCCCCTTTTGAGCCGGTGCATGATATTGCTCTTTCTCTGCTCGCTCAGAAAGTTGCCTATTTGGTGGCTATTACCCCTGTTCAGCATGTCTCTGAGTTGGCGGCCTTGTCTATTCAGGCTCCTTACTTTGAGAGGCACCTGGACAAGGTAGTTTTCCGCTTTAAGCCGGATTTCCTTCCTAAGGTGGTTTCGGCCTTCCACCTCAATCAGGATGTAGTTCTCCCTCCCTTGTGTCCTAAGCCTAGTAATGAGAGGACCTTACATTCTTTGGATGTGGTTCGATGTGTGAAATATTATTTGGTGGCTACTTCACCACGGATGTCAGTCTGACAGGTTGGGGGGGGGGGGGTCCTAGAGATCCCTCACTTTCCAGGGGCAGCAGGGCCCTCAGGAGGCCCACACCCCTATCAACATTCTGGAACTGAGGGCAATCAGGTTGGTTCTAGCCCTCTTGACCCTGCACCTTTGGGGTCGGGCTGTTCAGGTCCGCTCGGACAACCAGACGGCGGTTGCCTACATCAATCATCAGGGAGGGACCCGGAGCAAGGGGGCCCTCAAGAAAGTGTCTCTGATCTTGTCCTGGGCAATGGACAATGTTCCCTGCATCTCAGCTGTGTACATTCCCAGGGGTGGAGAATTTGGAGGCAGACTCTGAGCAGGGGGACTTCTCGCCTGGGGGAATGGTCCCTCAGCAACAGGGTGTTTCGCTCTCTGTGTCACCATTGGGGTCATCCAGATGTGGATCTGTTTGCGTCCCGTCACAATCACAAGCTCCCAGTCTTTGTGTCTCTATCCCAGGACCCTCTGGCCTTTGCTGTGGATGCTCTGACAGTGACCTGGCAGGGCTTTCAGCTACTGTATGTCTTTCCCCTGTTTCCCCTGTTGGGCAGGGTTCTGCGAAAGATAGCTCAGGAAGGGGTTCCAGCAATCCTTGTGGCCCCCTGTTGGCCAAGAAGAGTGTGGTTTGCAGACATTGTGCAGCTGGCGGTAGATCAGTATGCCCTGCCCAAGGATCCAGACCTGCTCACTCAGGGGCGGCTACGCTACCCCAATTTACAAACGCTGGCTTTAACGGCCTGGCTGCTAAAACCTCCATCTTAATGGAAAAGGGGCTGCCTGCCTCTGTTGTTAACGCCATGATCAAGGGTAGGAAAAAGTCCTCTTCTTTCGTTTACTATAGGGTTTGGCGTACCTACATTGACTGGTGTGAGGCTAAATCTCTTCCCTGTCGTGTGTTTTCTATTCCTAGGATTCTGGAGTTTCTCCAACATGGTTTGGGTCTGGGGCTTCAACTCGGCACTCTCAAGGATCATGTGTCTGCCTTGGCTGTTTTCTCTCAGAGATCTTTTGCTCAGCATCATCTGGTCAGGACCTTTTTCCAGGGGGTTACTCATGTGCGCCCCCCACGTAAGCCTATGTTACCAGTCTGGGACTTGAACTTGGTCCTATCTGCCTTGCAGGGGTCTCCTTTTGAACCTGTGCATGAGGCTGCTTTGTTCATTCTTACTCTCAAGGTTGTCTTTTTGGTGGCTATCATTTCTGTTAGGCGTGTTTCTGAGTTGGCGATGCTCTCTATCAAGCCCTCTTACTTTGAGAGACACCAGGACAAGGTGGTGTTTCGCTTTAAACCATATTTTCTGCATAAAGTTGTGTCTGCTTTTCATCTCAATCAGGACATTGTTCTACCTTCCCTGTGCCTTAATCCTAGTAACTCTAAGGAGAGGGCTCTACATTCCTTGGATGTGGTCAGGAACCTGAATTTCTATTTGGTGGCTACTGAGCCCTTCAGGAAGACTCTCTTCAGGAAGATGCTCTTTTTGTGGTCCCTTCAGTTCCCAAGAAGGGTCTGGCTCCAGCTAAGTCTACTATCAGCAAGTGGATCCGTCAGGCTGTTATTTAGGCCTATTCTGCTAAAGGGAAGGATCCTCCCTTCCGCCTTACTGCTCATTCCACTCGTGCTATTGGTGCCTTTTGGGCCTTTCAGCATTAGGCTTCTGTTGAACAAGTTTGCAAGGCCGCTACTTGGTCTTCTGTTCATACTTTTTCTAAGTTTTACAAGGTTGATGTTAGGGCCTCAGCTGATGCTGCTTTTGGCCGCAAAGTTCTGCAGGCAGTGGATGTCCCAAACGTAAGGAATTACTATCTGGAGCAGGACGTGCTGTATACTTAGAATAATACAATTCTGTGATTACTCACCTGTAGAATTGGTATCATAAGTATACAGCACCTCCTGCTCCACCCCGCCCTTGTTTTTCATTGTTCTTAGTGCCTCTGTATGGTGATTGTTATCATGGTTAAAGTTGTTTATGGTTATTATTCTCCCAGCTTCTTGCTAACTGCTTGTCAATACTGGAGATTTTGTGGGAGGTCCCTGGAATATAAGGGGCCCGGGAGGAGCCACTTTTTTGCTGTCTCTGCAGTGCAGCGCCATCTTGTGGATGTATAACCCAAACGGAAGGAATTTACTATCTGGAGCAGGGTGTGCTGTACTTTTCTACAGGTGAGTACTCACAGAATTGATTTTTTTTTTTTATTATTAAGATAATTACTCACCCATGTACACACATTTCCCCCAGTCCAAGCATTCTCCTCTTTTGTACCAGTCTTTTATGTGGCACAGTATCAATTGCTTTAAAAAAGTCAAGATATGACATCCAATGACTCGCCCCGATCCAGTCTTGAACTTACTTCCTCATAAAAGTTGATCGGGTTTGTCTGGCAGGAGAGATTCCTCATAAACCCATGCTGATAAAGAGTAATAAGGTCACTTTCACCCAGATACTCCACAATAACGTCTCTTCAATAGCATCAAACGGCTTGCCCCCCCCCCCATATGTTACACTTACTGGTCTGTAGTTTCCAGGTTCCACCTTAGACCCTTTTTAAAATATTGGCACCACATTTTCTTAGCACCAGTCCTGTGTAGCAGTCCCCATCGTCATTGAATCTACAAATTGTGTAACATGCAGAGAGCGGCCAGCGCATGCATCTTGGGAACTGGCAAAAGGCGAGTTTACCAGCAATGCACGCATCGGGCCCCACCAGAGAGCAACAGCACATGGGAATCTATCCAAATATCTAAACAATAAGACCTTCACTTTGTATCGTACAGACAGTTTGGTGTAAATTCCTCTTGAATTCTTCTTGTTGGCAGGATGCACATGGCCAAAGAAGCATTGCCAGAAAAGGCATGCCAGCTGGATAGTCGCTACTGGAGGATCACCAATGCCAAAGGGCATGTGGAAGAGGTGCAAGGCCCAGGAGTAGTAGGTAAGCTGCTAATGGATGAATGTCTACCTGTCTACCTAAGTAAGTCAAGGTTTATGAACAGCATATTTTTTTTATCCCAACCTTTTAACCTTTTTAAGTAAAGTAGGTTGGGAGCCTTCCTTTCCTGGAAATTGTGTGTGCTGCCTGGACCTGGGGTAGGTGAGTTAATCTGTTAGTCTTAGCAGTCCCGCAACCTCCCTGGAATAAATCATATTAAAGCAAAGTTTTTCATTCACCCCAATCACCCCATAACAGGCTGTGTGCAGAATCCCCCCCCCCCCCCAATCACCCCATAATGGACTGTGTGCAGAATCACCCCATAACAGGCTATGTGCAGGACCCCCCCCCCCCCCCCCAGTCACCACATAACAGGCTGTGTGCAGAATCTCCCCCCATCACACCATAATAGGCGGTGTGAATCCCCCAAACAGGCAGCGTGCAGAATCCCCCCTACAACTTGGTGTGCAGAATCACCTCATAGAAAACAGCGTGCATCCCCCCCCCCATCCACCCTATAACATAGTGTGCAATACCCCCATAACAGCCATTGTGCACGCACACACACCCTTCCCGGGGCAGGGAGAAAGCGGAGTAAATTATTGTAACTTAATTGAAAACAATATGGATGCTTGCTGCAAGCCATGAACACCCTCCCCCCAGACCCCACTGCTTGTGTTTGCACCGAAGGAGATGTGGTGGGGCTCCATTGTCTGCTGTGCGGGTGGCTACAGGATTTTATGTTTTTTATTTTTTATTTTATTTTTTTTGTTAAAGTTGTTAAAAACAGGGGTCTTATTAAGTTGTTACAAACAAAGCCCCCAAAACTTGCTGTATTTCAGACATTTCCTGGTAAGTGGCCATGGTCACATACTGAGGACTATAGTGCTTACATTAGCATAGGAGAGGACTATAAACCATTGTGTGTGCACTAACCTGGCTTGGCTGAGAAGGGGGGGTATGCAAATGAGCAGAAGGAAGAAGGTCCAACAGCATGTCATTAGATTTGGTGGACAGGCTCTACTGAGACATAAGAAAGGGACAGATTTGTGCAGCCAGAAAATGGGCACAGAATGAAGCCTAACAACAAAGGAACTGCTGCTTTACACCAACCACCGAGTTAGAAATGTACTGGGCCAAACAAACTGTCTGGTTATTTCCTTTAACCCTTTCGCTGCCAGCCTACCTGGAGTTTTTGTCACACTCTGTTGCCAGACCATTTTGCACTATTTTGCACTCCCCATGTTCAAATGTGATTTTTTAAGGGATTTCCAGGGATTTCCCAGGAAAATGATATATTGTTTTTTTCAGCAGAGTCTGAGCTTTAACATGAAATGTCTTGTTTGTCATTTTTTAGGTGTATTCTCAATATTTTTTGGCGAAATATGTGCAAAAAAATTTAAAAAAATAAATTTTTTACAATTTGTAGTGTTTTTTTTGTAATAAAAAATGTAAGTTTGTCAATAAAATCTTATTGCGTGTGAAACCCCAATTTCTCCCGGTTACAGCGGTACCACATATGTATAGGTAGACACCTTTTCCTGCCCAGGAGACTCCCCCAAACTGAAACAGCGCTTTAGGGGATTTTCTGAAAAAATACAACTGTGATATGCGCTATGCGCACCTTGCAGTTTTTCCAGAAAAACAACCCTTTACATTTGAAATACCCCCCACAAACTATATATTATCTGCAAGTACACACCTCAGGCTTTCTGTTTGTACCAGGCTTGTTGATGTGGCCACAGTTTTCTAGAAGTAATCCCTCAATGTATTCTTTGGTTGCAAAGAGTTTCCCTAAAAAAAGGATAAAAAAGCAGAATCAAGGCCACATTTTCCTAAAAAAACTATATACAAACAAGAAAAAACAAGTTTAATCTGGAAACGCAACATCCCCCGAACAGAACAATACCCAACATGCATAGGTTCTGTCAAGGGAAGAGTTGCCAAACACCCCAAAGTAAAGCATGTGTGTAACGGTAATTTTTCTTGAAAATTTCAGCTCTGCAGACAAAGTGCGCACCTTGCGATTTTTCAACCAAAACAACCCTTTACATTTGGAATATCCCCCATAAACCATATATTCCCTGAAAGTACACATGTTAAGCTTTCTAAGCGTACCCATCTTGTTGTAGTGGGCTCATCTTTCTGGAATTAATCCCTCAAAGAACTCTTTAGTTGCGCAGAGTTTCCCTAAAAAATTTATAAAAAAGCAGAATAAAAAACACCTTTTACTAAAATATAAATATGCAAACAAGAAAAAACAAGCTAAGTCTGAAAGCGCAAGGTCCCCCGAACAGAACAATACCCAACATGCAGAGGTACTATTAACCCTTTTAATTGCCAGCTTACTTGAGATTTTGTCACCCTCTGTTGACAGGTCATTTTTCCCCATTTTGCGCCATGTTTTGCGCCATGTTTTGTGTCATTTTTGCTGGAATTTTCAGGAAAATTATATATATATTTTTTGCAGCAGAGTTTAGGCTTTAACATGAAATGTCTTGTTTGTAAATTTTATTTATTATTAATTTTATTTATTATTAAGTAAAAAAAAAAAAATAATAAAATTTTTTTTTAGAAAATTGACTCCTTTATTTTACATAAAAAATTTATTTTATTAAAGAAAACCATATTGCATGTGAAAGCCCCATTTCTACCGATTAGAACGGTACCACATATTTATCGGTAGCCCCCTGTTCCTGCCCAGGAGACCCCTCTAACTGAAACAAGTAATTTTTTACATTTACAAATAAAATACAACTACCATCCACACTACAAAGGGTTAAATCGAGAAAAAAAAATGACATAGGGTCCCCCCTCCCGGGAGGGGGGGCCCATTTTTTGGGGGGATTTTTAAGGGTTAAAAATCCTTAAAAATAAAAAAAAATGACATGGGCCCCCCCTTACCCAAAGTAACCAGCCCGGGACCAGCTATGCAGGGCTTGGAGGAACGGGGCGCAGGGGCCAGCTTTTGTGGCCCCTGGCCCTGCAGGCTACAAGCCCGCATAGCCAGTGGGCCCGGGCTCTTCTGCCCCCCCCTGGGCTTTGGGGAGGCAGGTAATGGGGGTGCCGGGGGTTAATGGCAAGTCACCGGCTAGCGCAGGTGACTTGCCACCTCCCCCAGCCTTGTGAACTGGTATAGGGGTCATGGACCCCTTACCAGTTCACAAGGGGTTAAATGTAAAAATAAAACACAGACACACAAAGAGAAAAAATATTTTATTATTTTTTTTTTTTTAATACTTACCTCCCATCCATAGTGGAGCACTCTTTCAGCCTTTTATAGCTGCTGGATGACAGAAAACAAAAGGGTTAATTAAAAAAAAAAATGACATAGGGTTCCCCCTCCTAGGGGGGGAGACCCCATTTTTTTTTTGGAATTTTAAGGGTTAAAAACCCTTAAAAATCCCCCAAAAAAATGACGTAGGGTCCCCCCTACCCGGCATTACCGACCCGGGCCAGCTATGGGGGCTTGTAGAACAGGGCGCAGGGGCCAGCGTTGGTGGCCCCTGGCCCTGCAGGCTACTAGCCCACATAGCCACTAAGTGACCCGGGCCCTTCTGCCCCCCCCCCCCCCCCCGGCCGTTGGGGAGGCAGGTAATGGGGGGCTGGGGGTTAATGGCAAGCCACCCACTAGCTGCAGGTGACTTGCCATACCCAGAGCCTTGTGAACTGGTATAAGGGGTCTCATGGACCCCTTACCAGTTCACAAAGGGTTAAATGAAAAAAAACGCCACACAAAAGTATTTTATTAAAAAAAAAAAAAAAAAAATTTTTACTGTACTTACCTCCGATTGTAAGCTCCTTTGTCCCGCGCCGCTCTGCTGACAGATGCCGGTGATCGGCATCAGAGAAGGGGGAGGCAGGAGATCAGAGGATCTCCTGCCACCTCCTTCCCCGTTGCCGATCACCGGCATCTGACAGCTGAGAACGCTGAAGCCGGTGATCGGGGCTGGGATGACGTCATAGCCCCGCCCCCAAAAGGGGCGGGGCTTGACGCGGCGACGGACGGGATGACGTCATAGCCCCGCCCCCAAGGGGGCGGGGCTTAGCGGCAAGATGGCGGCCGCCATCGAAGAGGAGAGAGGAGAGAGCCTTCCGGGCTCTCTCCTGAAGATCGGTAAGTCCTGGGGGGCGATCGGAGGCCCCCCAGGTGGAGAGGAGGGACAGCGGGAGCCAGCGCACACACAGGTAAGTGAATGTCATTTTTATTTTTTATTTTTTTTTTACAGTTAGCAGCTGCTGCTGCCAAACGGGGGGGGGGGCTATTCCGGGGGCTCTCCTGGAGCCATCCGACCCCCCACGGGGGATCGGATGGCACCAAATTAAAGAGGAGACCCGGCCGGATCCAACGAGGGGTCAGGTGAGTATTTTTGACTTTTATTTTTTTTACTAGCAGGGGGGAAAGTCAAGCCCGTAGATACTACGTGCTTGGCACTTAAGTGGAGTGGAAGCAAGCACGTAGTATCTACGTGCTTGGCACTGAAAGGGTTAATGAACATGTACAGGGGATCTGCCTATTGGTTGACTTTGCCTCCTTGTTGTCATTGCAGGGGATTACCCCATCCTGAGGGCAGGCCAGACATACGAGTATACGAGCTGCACTACCTTCTCTACAACCTCTGGCTACATGGAGGGGTATTACACATTCCACAGACTAGACAAGAAGAGCGAGGTCTTCAATGTGACCATTCCCCGCTTCCATATGAAATGCCCCACATATCGCGTATCAAACATTGCCACAGTAAGTAAGTTACTCTCCATTCTCATTTTTCAGAGACTTGCCTTTATCATGTTAAGTGGGGGGCAGCAGACCTACACCCTGATTACAGCCCTGGGAAGCCTGTGCCGTTGGGTGTAGGTATGTTTCAATGTTGTGAATGTCACCTGTTTATAGTCAAACTCAAGCACAGGTATATATACCGCATGCCTGGAGCACCATTTAAAGTGGACCAAAACCCACGGGGATTGGCCTGGAAATCTACAAGATTCAAAATCGGGATGCCCCGCTGTGTAAAACCCCCCAGGCTGCCCATAAACTCTCCTTCTTTCCCAGTCCAATGGCGGTGGGGGATGTGGCCTCCAGCCTGCTCGGATCTATTTGCCTTGGACAAAGACGCCGTAGGACCAGGAAGAGGTGAGTTCGGGGCGACCTGGGGGGTTTAACACAGCGGAGCTTCCCCTATTGGGGCGCCCCCGAGCAAGGACCAAAACCCAGGATAGTCAAAATCCTGGGTTTTGGTCTACCTAAAAGCCCAAGCGAAAAATCCGTTATTCTAAGTATGTCACACACCCCACTTCAAACAGTAATTATTACACTTGGGTTACTCCACCAGCAGGTGGCGACGTTGCAGAGAAGTCTTGAAAAAATGAGCCCCTCCTGATCTATAATACCTGGGACCTCCCACCTATTCCCCAGTGTTCTTCTCTGCAAGATGGCGACAAGACAGAAGAATGAAGTCTCCCCCCCCCCCCCCCCGGTCTATTTCTGCCCGGCCTTATGTTTATTAGCCCCTTGATTAAATATGTAGCCTCCCAGCTT
Source organism: Gastrophryne carolinensis (assembly GCA_027917425.1). Taxonomy (NCBI): domain Eukaryota; kingdom Metazoa; phylum Chordata; class Amphibia; order Anura; family Microhylidae; genus Gastrophryne; species Gastrophryne carolinensis. The sequence goes on from CM051241.1 coordinate 103,377,803, forward strand.
AGGCTGTCGGCTGGGCAAAGGTAGATGGCACCTATGGTGCCTAGGAGCTTAGCTCCTCCGCTAGACCCCATACTATGGGGCAATGCGGTTATCCGGTTTTTGGTGATCCGGATTTGGGATGCCCCTGCCCCTTGTCCCTATCAGGCTTGCCCTTGCCCCGCTTGGTCCCTTCTCCCTGCGCTAGTTGGGGGGGGGGGGGGGGGGGGGGGGGGCTTGTCTGTGTGCCTGGTTATGCTTTGCTACTTGGCTGTGTGAGTGTGTTTTACTTAATGATGGCTGGTGTGGGGCGGGGCCGGGGCGGCGTGTGTGTGTTGCCGCTGGCCCGTCCGTCTGGCCAGCTTGTTTTGGGGGCTCCAGTGAGCACCCCGGACTGGTAGGATTGGTCTCCGGAGGGCAAGGGGGGGCGGGTCCGGGCGGCTGCACTTGCGGTTCTCCAGGGGCGGCTGCGGGCGGGGCCGGGCGGCGTGTAGGGTGCCGCCGGACCGCCTGCCTTTGTCACCATGTGCGGGCGCCATGTTGGGCGCCCGCTGTCTTCTCCGGCTCTCAGGTGGAGGGGGGGGGGAGTCGCGTCTGGTGCGGCCCGCGTTGTGCCTGATTGGAGGGAGGGGCGGGGCCGGAGCGTCTGCCGCGCGCTGCTGGGCCTGCCCTTCTTCTCCCTCTGCCTCCTCGTGCGTGTGGCTGGCCGCGGTTTTTAAGGTAGGCCGGGGATTTTTTGTTTTAAGGTGGTTCTTGGCTGGGGGCGCCTGGGAAAGTTTCAGGACAGATTCCTTTGTTGTGGCTTGTGTCCTGGTTCTTGTTGGCCTGGCATTGTGTTGCATTATTTGCTGGGCCCTTATGCTGGTGCATCTCTAGCCTTCCACATATATATATATTATTTTTACATAGCTATGTGCATTGTATGTACTCTGTATACTGTTCCCTGAGTGGGTTCATGTCTGACATATGGTGTTGTATATGACAAGTGCTGATCCATTAGTGCTTGGAGTGACTGTTGTCTTTTCTGTTTCAGATCCTGGGATCCCACGCTGCAGGGCTCTCCCGGTCTTTGCTACCTGGCTAGTGGGGTTGTCCATTTCAATTTTATCCCTATATTGGTTATTTTGCAAATTCTCCCACCTTAGGGCCATTTTAAAAAACAAAAAAAAAAACCTTAAGGGGCATCCCGGGTCGCTTATTGCGTAAATCCCTGGGTCATTGCGAAGACCATAAATTCACCATATGGAGGCTACCAAGGATACCGGAAATGGCCCTTCGGGGCAGTCCAGGCTGTGCGGGGGTTGTGGGGCTCCAGGGGAGGGGATGATGTTATTATATGCATTCCATGTGCGCAGGGGAACATTGAGCGCCAGTCCGGCACCCCGGTGTCTGGCTCTTCACTGCCCGTGCCGTCCCCGTCTCCTCCTCGCCTGTTCCGGACCCCGTGTGATGTTGTCATGGGTGGGGATTCGCAATCCGAGGTATGCGCCCGATTGGCTAGCCTCGAGAAGATGTTTTCCGCTGTGGTTGCTCAGAAGGCTCCGGCTAAGCGGAAACACTTGTCCCCGCCTCCGCCGGACTCAGATGTTGAGGTTGTTGAGGCATTGGATTGATCAGATTGCCCCCTGGTTGAAGAAGGGGAGCTGATTGAGGATTTGGACGATCCTGAGGTCTAGCAGCTGTTTGGTGCTGAGGGTGACCAGGCCATGGGGACTGTTTCGGACACCCCTTCCATATTGGCTCAAATGTTTGAGGTTTTGGATTTGGATCCTCCTGAGGCGGTTCCTCCGCCAAAGGGCGAGCCGCGCTTGGAGTTTCCCAGTCAACGACATTTCGAGAATGTCGTCCTTAAGGAATGGGAGCAACCTACGCGTCTCGTTGGTGTTCCGCCTAGTTGGGATAGGAAGTATCCTTTTCCGGCGGACTTGGTGAAGCGCTGGTCTGCCCCTCCCGAGGTTGATGCTCCGGTTTTGGGGCTGTCCAATATGGCGGTATTGCCTTCTCCTGACACGACTACTCTTAAGGATGGCGAGGATCGCCGGATTAACCAGCTGGCCCGCCATGGTTTTGTCTGTGCGGGTTCGGTTTTGAGACCTGCTTGTGCTTCGGCACTTTTGTTGTTAGGTCCATTGTCAGGGATTTATGTGCGGATCTTGATCCTTCGTTTCTTTTGTCCTGGCCGCTCAGGATGATGCCATGTTGATGTGTGGCAGGGCTACGGCTCTTTTGGTAGCTATCCGGCGGTCGGTGTGGTTGCGGCAATGGACTGCTGGTTTTAATTCCAAAAGGTCGCTTACGGCTCTTCCCTTTTTGGGTTTGCACCTGTTTGGTGAGAAATTGGATTCGGTTGCCAAGGGAGGTAAGTTACCTCAGCGCAAGAAAAATTTGTCGTTCCTTTCGGGGCGCGACCTTTTTCAATCCTTCCTTTCGGGGAGCCAGATCTGGCAGAGGCGCGGGCTTCTCGGCCCTCAGGGGTGCTAGCTGGAACAGGGGTAGAGGCAGTGGCCGTCCCGTTCACGCCTGGGGCGCCAAACCCAAACCAGCTGCAAATGAGGGGGCACCCTCACCCTTGCTGGTGGGGGGACGGTTGCGACTCTTCTCCCGGGTATGGGACCAGGTGGTCTCGGACAGGTGGATCCGGGAGGTGGTGTCGGCCGGTTTACAAGCTGGAGTTCGAGTCCCGACCTCCTCTGAGATTTTTCAGGTCTCGTGTGCCCTCAGATCCTTTGGCCGCGCAGGGGCTCCTGGCGGCGGTGAGGAATCTTCTGGAGATGGCAGTCATCTGCCCGGTCCCTCCTTTGGAGGGGGGCCGCGGGTATTATTCCAATCTCTTCACAGTGCCCAGGTTGGACGGGTTGGTTCGTCCCATCCTGGATCTGAAGTTCCTCAATGTGTTTATTCTTCCCCGGAGGTTTCGCATGGAACCTCTGCGTTCTGCTATCAATTCTCTGCGGCAGGGGGATTTCATGACGTTCATAGACATCAAGGATGCCTATCTTCATATTCATTTATTCCGGCTCACCAAAGGTTTCTTCGCTTCGTGGTGGAAGATCGGCTTTTTCAATTTGTGGCTCTTCCGTTCAGCCTTACCTTGGCTCCAAGAGGGTTCACCAAGGTGTTGGCGGGCGTGATAGCCCTTCTCAGAGCTCAGGGGATTCGCATTGTGCCTTGTCTGGACGATCTTCTCATCATGGCTTCTTCTTTCAGTCAAGCGGAGGTGGACACCAGGACGGTGGTATCCGCTCTGGAGAGGTTCGGCTGGGTGATCGACTACCCCAAGTCCTCCCTCTTTCCAGCCAGGGTGGTGCCCTTTTTGGGAATGACCTTGGATTCTTGCCAACACAGAGTTGTTCGGCCTCAGGCCAAAGTTCGGTTGGTTCAGGAAATTGGCGCAGCTTCTTCCTTCCAATCCTTGCCCGTCCATCCGGCTAGGGATGAGACTGGTGGGGTTGATGGTAGCTTCCTTTGAGGCAGTTCCCTTTGTTCAGTTTCACTCAAGGACGCTTCAGTTTCATCTGTTGGCGTCTTGGGACCGGCGACCGTGGTCGTTGGATCGGTCTTTCAGGATGTCCTCCCGGGTTCGGCAGTCTCTCCTGTGGTGGATGGTCTCGGTCATTCTCTTGAGGGGCAGGTCCTTTCTGTTGCCTCTTTGGGAAACTGTCACCACGGACGCCAGTTTGTCGGGATGGGGAGTTTTCTGGAAGGACCTTCGGTTCCGGGGGAGGTGGGGTCCTCTGGAGGCCCACTTGTCCATCAACATTCTGGAGTTGAGAGCCATCAGGTTGGTTCTGTCTCACTTGGCACAGCATTTATAGGGCTTGCCGGTTCAGGTTAGGTTGGTCGATTGGTTGGCGGTTGCTTATATCAATCGCCTGGGAGGGACTCGCAGTCTGGGTGCCCTCAGAGAGCTGTCTCTGATTCTAGCCTGGGCGGAGACTCATGTCCTTTGCATCTCGGCTGGGTACATTCCAGGATTGGAATACACGGACGCGGCCTTCCTGAGCAGGTGCTCTTTCCGCCGGGGGGAATGGTCTCTCCACCCTCAGGTTTTTCGGTCGCTTTGTCTCCTGTGGGGGACGCTGAAGGTGGATCTGTTTGCCTCTCGTTACAATTACAAGCTTCCGACATCCGTGTCGCTCTCTCAGGATCCTCTGGCTCTGGCGGTGGATGCCATGTCCCTGAGCTGGGGGGACCTGGGGTTCCTTTCTCTGTTTCCTCCGATCCCCATGCTAGGCAAGGTGTTGCGAAAGCTGGCCCTGGAAGGGGTTCCCGCCATTCTCATGGCTCTAAGGTGGCCAAGGAGGGTGTGGTTCGCAGACATCGTTTGTTTGGCTGTGGATCAGTGCGATCTGCTTCTTCGGCTGGATCTTATCACACAGGGTCAACTGCTTTACCCCAATTTACCAACGCTGGCTGTGACGGCCTGGCTGCTGAAACCTCCATCTTAGGGGAGGAAGGTCTTTCGGATCCGTTATTCAGACTTTTTTTAGTGCCGGGTAGAGGTTCTCTTCTACCATCTATTATAGGACTTGGAGATCTTATATTGATTGGAGTGAGGCTAGATCTTTGCCCTGTCGGGTCTTTTCGGTTTTCAAAATTTTGGATTTTCTTCAATCGGGGCTGGACTCTGGTCTTCAGCTGAGTACTTTGAAGGGGCAGGTTGCTGCCTTATCTGTCTTTTTTTCAAAAGTCCTTTGCGTTTCCTCCTTTTGGTCAAGACTTTCTTCCAGGGGGTTTTCACATTGCGGATTCCTAGGAAGCCTTTGCTCCCTGTTTGGGATTTGAATTTGGTTATCTCTGCTCTTCAGGCTCCTCCTTTGAGCCTTTGCAGGATATTGCTCTTTCTACTCTGACTCAGAAGGTTGCCTTTTTGGTGGCCATCACTTTGGTTCGGCACGTTTCGGAGTTTTCAGGCTCCTTACCTTGAGAGACATCAGGACAAAGTGGTTCTCCGCTTCAAACCGGACTTTCTTCCTAAGGTGGTCTCTGCTTTTCATCTTAACCAGGACATTGTTCTTCCTTCCTTGTGTCCTAAGCCTAGGAATGACAAGGAGAGGGTTTGCACTGTGTGGATGTGGTACACTGTGTGAAGTACTGTTTACTACATCTCCTTTTTGTAAGACTGATGTCTTTTTCGTGGTGCCCTGTTGGGCCTAGGAAAGGTTTTGGCTTCCGCTAAGTCTTCCATTAGCAAATGGATTTGTCAGGCTGTTGTTGGGGCCTATTCTACTAAGGGGAAGGTTTCCCTTTTCGTGTCATTGCTCTTTCTGCTCGTGCTGTTGGGGCGTCTTGGGCTCTTCAGCATCAGGCTTCTGTTGAACAAGTTTGTAAGGCTGCTACTTGGTCTTCTGTTCACACTTTTTCCAAGTTTTTGCAAGGTTGATGTGCGGGCTTCAGCGGATGCTGTGTTTAGCCGCAAGGTTCTGCAAGCTGCAGTGGTTTGAGTTTTGCATTATGGCCTTGTTGGATACCCGCCTTTTCTGGACACTGCTTTTGGATGTCCCAAGTGTAATAATTACTGTTTGAAGCGGGGTGTGTGACATACTTATAATATCCATTTTACAGGTTAGTATTCACAAAATGGTATCATTCTAAGTATGTCACACACCCCGCTTCACCCGCCCTTTTTGGTATCCTGGATTCTTTATAGGGTGAAGCTTCGTTTACAGTTTGAGGGTTGCCAATGTTTTTTTTCCTGGTACCTTGTCTTTACTGCTGTTTGAAAACTGGGGAATAAGTGGGAGGTCCCAGGTATTATAGATCAGGAGGGGCTCGTTTTTTCAAGACTCTCTGCAACGTCGCCACCTGCTGGTGGAGTAACCCAAGTATAATAATTACTGTTTGAAGTGGGGTGTGTGACATACTTATAATATCCATTTTACAGGTGAGTATTCACAAAATGGTATTTTTGAAGATACCTTCTTTGCTCTGTGGCCCCATATTCGTTATTTCCAATTTGGCCATTAGGTTGCCATTAGGACTAAATCCAATAATATTGTAAACAATATGGTGTCGTTGGCCCCTAAGCTTCCTCTTCTTGTTTCAGGATGAAAGCTGCAACGATTGCTTCCTGCACGACGACGACTCTACTGACACAGATGACTATGAGGACAGGCGGAGGGTCTTTGACATGCCCAACCCTCCAGTCCATTGCCCGCGGTACACCTAAGCCGCCACCATTTTAGTTTTAAGTTGCTTATGAGGAGCCGTGTGTTCAAGAATTATTTTTTCTTTATTTTAGTAGCCGTTGGGCAGACGCATTGTTTGTTAGCAACATCTTCCTCCTTTCATTCCCCTGTGCCATGGTGTTGGAGTCATTACATGGCGTTTCCTTCCTATCGGTCCCAAGGTTATATCTGTGGTGGAGGAATGATCACCAGGGGAAAGAGTATGTGTTATAAGCGGCCTGGTTTGCCCAACTCCGAGTATTAGTTGGCTGGCGGTGCTTATTAAGTTGTGGGCCATTTTTAGCAAGTTTCAGGCAGGGGTCATCTATGTCCACATCTACCATTATAAATGATGCTCTTAAAGCGGATGGGAACCTTTTTTTGGGTCCCACCTGAGCAACAGGGCGATGCTGCCGACTCAGAGGCGGCCCGGTTTCGAAAGAAAAAGTTTTTTTTTTTTTCACTGAGGCTACAGCTGGTCTTGATGGTGTCTCTTGACGTTCACCAGCCGGCTGGCCGCATCCCCAGCTCGCTGTTTGGGTGTGCACGCACCCTGTTATTCAGATAGGGGTCCTGCACAGCTACAGGGAAGCCGGAGATGTGGCTGTCGGCGCTTAGTGTCGTGGGGCAACCCTAGGGGTTTCAAACAGCGGGGCATCATGCTATAGGAGCGGGGGGAGGCTAGTGGCCAGACCTGGGGGAGGAAAGGGGCTAGGAATACTGCTGGATTTCTGTGTTTAGATAACTCACCACCCAAAAGGCAGTGAGGGAGGGAGAAAGATGTTTAGAGAGGAACATCAGAAAAGGTCTGATGTTCCTCTTTACATAGGAACTTTGACGGCCCTGGAATAATTTGGACTTCAGAGCCTCCAGAGTTCCGCTCCCAATTCGGGATGCCTCGCTGCCTAAAACCCCCCTGGTTTGGATGCTCCACTCGCCACATCTGCATCCTCGACCACCTCTGGCTGTGCACACACTAGGCCTTTCTGAATAGGCAGCGTGGACATGCCGTAGAAGCTGAGCTGCTGTGGGTATACACAGAGCGGGGCATCCCAATTTGGGGAACAACACACGGTAAAGTGAAACCTTTAAACGTCAAGCATTAAGTCTAGAGTTGATGTTCTCTTTCAGCCACAGGAAAGCTTGGTGCCCCATGATTGAGCAAGTCTCTCTGAATAACACTATGCCGGGCTTGCAAAGCGGAGGGAGCCGGAATACTATGGCACACCAGAATGACTATGACTGGCAGAGTATTCTCAGTGTGCCACACACCCCGCTTCACCTTTAATATTCTTCACGATTGGGTTACTCACCGCCAGGTGACGCTGTTGCAGAGAGTAAGTCTTGTAACGAGCCCCCTTCCGGCCTATATATACCTGGTACCTCCCATTTAACACCAGTGTTTTTCTCTCTGCATGACGACAAGACAGAAGAATGAAGTCTCCTGCTTGCAGGTAGCCGGGGTCTTACCCCGGCACCCCCTTTGGTCTATTTCTGCCTGGTTTTTGATTGTTTGTTACCTTTGTGGTTAAATGGAAGCCTCCCAGCCTAGGCTGCTTACTGGGCAATTGGTAGACGGCACTATAGGTGCCTAGGAGCTTATCTCCTCCGCTCGACCCCCTGTTTTGGGGGCAATGCGGCTGTCCGGCATGGTGATCCGGATTTGGGATGCCCCTGTCCCGAGGTTCCCCTTGGCCCCTTGCTCTCCCGTTACGGTCCCTTCTCCCTTCACTATGGGCTGCACCGCAAGCAAGGGTGCATTTGGCCTGACTGATTCCTCCTTATATGGCACGTTATTATCCTCTGGCAGTTTTGTCATTTTTTCTGCGGGCTGCTGCTGGCCTGCATGGCCAGAGTTTTGGGTCAGCTTTAAGGGCGGCCGGGGTGGGCCGCGCTGTGGCAGGCTTGCCTGAGGCTGCCTGCGCCTTTCCCAGGTGGTTACAGCTCCCCTCCCCCCTCTCCCCTTGTCTCCTCTTTTAAACGGCACCGCCGTTTGGCGGGCCGCGTTGTCAGCGTTATTGGTGGGCAGTGCAGGCTGCCTAGAAGCTCTCGTTTCCCCCCCCCCCCTCCATCTGCTGAGGGCGTTGTGCGCCCTCTTGTTTCGCGGCACCGCCGTCTGGCAGGCCGCACTGTTTGAATTTGGAGGGGGGCGGGGCCCGGATGATGTCAGAGGTGGGGGCGTGGTTGCAGCGGTGGCGTCATTCGATTCGGCCCCAGCCGCACGTCCTTCCTGTCATTAGGAGGACACGTGCGGGGCTCTCAGCCGCATATGTGTTTTGGCTGCTATTGCTGCTACTGGCCGCTCTGCCGCTACTACCGCTACTGCTGCTCTGCCGCTATTGCTGCTACTGCCGCTTCTGCTGCCATTGCTGAACATTGCTGCCATTTCTACCATTACTACTGGTCGGGTGCCTGGGCTTTTCAGCCTTACTTGGGCAGGTAAGCGGCCTCACCTCGTGTATTTTTATCATGACTGACTTTTATTTTTAAAATATATATATATATATATATATATATATATATATATTTATTAAGAAAAGGAGGAAAAACAGAGGACAAGTTTTCTTTTGCCTCTTTAAGGCACTCTGGTGTGTGCATTATCATGTGTTACTTTGTTGCATGAATGTTGTATTGCATGCTGCCATTTGTTTTCTGGGGGTCTTACTGTTGGTTTTTCTTCCCCCACAGATCCTGGGATTCCCTCAATACAGTGGCCTCCCGGTTCTATTTTACCTGGCTAGATATATATATATATATATATATATATATATATATATATATATATATATATATATATATATATATATATATATATATATATATATATATATATATATATATATATATATATATATATATATATTTATTATATATATATATATATATATATATATATTTATTATATATATATATATATATATATATATATATATATATATATATATATATATATTTATTATTTATATATATATATATATATATATATATATATATATATATATATATATATATATATTTATTATATATATATATATATATATATATATATATATATTTATTATATATATATATATTTATTATATATATATATATATTTATTAATTAATTATTTTAAGGGGATCTTTATTATAAATTAAATCCTCCCTCCCGGGACATTAATATATAGGGGCATCCCGGGTGGCTTATGCCTTAAACCCATGGTTTTGCGAATATCATAAATCACCATATGGAGGCTTCCGATAATACTGGAAATGGTTCTTCTGGGCCATCTAGGCTGTGTGGGGGCTGCGGGACTCCGCTCCCAGGCGATGTTATATTATGCATTCCTTGTGCAAAGCAGAATATTGCGCGTCAGTCCGTCGCGCCGGCTGCTGGCTCTTCGCAACTTCCATCATCCCCTCCCTCCCTGTTCCGGACCCCGTGTGACATTGTCAAAGGTGGGGATTCGCAATCCGAGGTGTCTGCACGATTATCCAACCTCGAGAAGATAATTTCCGTCAAAGCAGGGTTAAAGGCCACTGCGAAACGGAAGCACCTTTCTCCTGTACCTCCGGCTTCACAGGGTGAGGTATGTGAGCCTGTGGATTGGTCCGATTGCTCCCTGGACGAGGAGGGGGAATTCCTGGTGGAGTCAGATGAGCCTGCAGATCAGCTTGAGGTTGATGCTATTGGCGATTTGGCTGCGGGGGTTTCCCTTGACACCCCTTCCATTCTGGCTCAAATGTTTGAAATTTTGAATTTAGATCCGCCTGAGGCTGTCACCCTGCCAAAGGGTCAGTTGTTTAATGTGCCTCAGCCGTGTTTGGTTTTTCCCAGACAACACTTTGAGAGGGTTGTGCTTAAGGAATGGGAACATCCCACGCGGTTAACTGGAATTCCTTCCAGTTGGGAGAAACGTTATCCTTTTCCGCCAGAATTGGTGAAGCTTTGGTCGGTTCCCCCTGACGTCGATACCCCTGTGCTAGGGCTCTCTAGCAAGGCTATGGTGCAGTCTTCTGAGACCACTGCCCTTAACCCTTTCGCTGCCAGCCTACCTGCAGCATTTGCCACTCCCTGTTGCCAGACGATGTTTCACCATTTTGCGCTACACATATTCAACTGTCATTTTTGAAGGGATTTCCAGGGATTTCCCAGGAAAATTATATATTGTTTTTTTCAACAGAGTCTGGGCTTTAACATGAAATGTCTTGTTTGTATTTTTTAGGTGTATTCTCAATTTTTTTGGGTGAAATGTGTGAAAAAAAACAAAAAAAAAACATTTTTTTACAATTTGTAGAGTTTTTTTGTAATAAAAAATGTAAGTTTGTCAATAAAATCTTATTGCGTGAGAAACCCCAATTTCTCCCGGTTACAGCGATACCACATATGTATAGGTAGACACCCTTTCCTGCCCAGAAGCCTTTTATAGCTGCTGGATGACAAATGGTTAATTAAAAAAAAAAATGACATAGGGTCCCCCTTCCCGGGGAGGGGGACCCCATTTTTTTTTGGATTTTGAAGGGTTAAAAACCCTTCAAAATCCAAAAAAAAAAATGACGTGGGGTCCCCCTTACCCAAAGTAACCAGCCCGGGACCAGCTATGGGGGCTTGTAGGCACAGAGTGGGGGGGCCAGCTTTGGTGGCCCCCCCACCCTGCAGCCTACGAGCCCACATAGCCTATGTGGGCCCGGGCTCTTCTGCCCCCCCCTGGCCTTTGGGGAGGCAGGTAATGGGGGTGCGGGGGTTAATGGCAAGCCACCCGCTAGGGCAGGTGACTTGCCACCCCCCCAGCCTTGTGAACTGGTATAAGGGGTCTCATGGACCCCTTACCAGCTCACAAAGGGTTAATGTGAAAAAAAAACACCACACAATAATAAAAAGTATTTTATTAGAAAAAAAAAAAATTTTTTTTTACTGTACTTACCTTCGATTGCAAGCTCTTGTCCCTCGCCGCTCAGCTGACAGATGCCGGTGATCGGCATCCGGAGAAGGCAGGAGATCAGAGGATCTCCTGCCACCTCCTTCCAGGGCACCGATCACCGGCATCTGAGAAGCTGAGAAGGCTGAAGCCTGAGATCGGGGCCGGGATGACTTCATAAGCCCCGCCCCCAAGGGGGCGGGGCTTAGAGGCATGATGGCGGCCGCCATCGTGCAGAAGAGAGGAGAGAGCCTCCCAGGCTCTCTCCTGAAGATCGGTAAGTCCTGGGGGGGGATCGGAGGCCCCCCAGGTGAAGAGGAGGGACAGCGGGAGCCAGCGCACACACAGGTAAGTGAATGTCATTTTTATTTTTTTTTTTTTTTTACAGTTAGAAGCTGCTGCTGCAGAAGCGGGGGGGGGGGGGGGCGGCCTATTCCGGGGGCTCTCCTGGAGCCATCCGACCCCCCACGGGGGATCGGATGGCACCAAATTAAAGAGGAGACCCGGCCGGATCCAACAAGGGGTCAGGTGAGTATTTGTTGTTTTTACTTTTTAAACTACAAGCGAGGAAAGTCAAGCACGTAACACCTACGTGCTTGGCACTTAAGGCCCAGCCAAGCCAGCACGTAGGTGTTACGTGCTTGGCAACAAAAGGGTTAAGGATGGTGAGGATCGTCTGATTGACCAGTACGCTCGCCGTAGTTTTATTAGTGCCGGATCAACGATGCGCCCGGTGTGTGCTTCGGCGCTTCTTCTATTGGCGGTTAGGTCTGTTATTCAGGATCTGTGTGTGGATCTTGATCCCACTTGTAAGGAGTTTACTGCTCTCAAGCAGTGTGAGTCTTTTGTTTCCTATGTTCTGACCGCTCAGGACGATGCGCTGGCTATGAGTAGCAGGACAGCGGCAATGCTGGTGTCTATTCGTCGGGCAGTGTGGCTGCGCCAGTGGTCGGCGGACTTAGTTTCTAAAAGGGTGCTCACAGCACTTCCCTTTTTGGGCTTGCGACTGTTTGGTGATAAAATTGATTCAGTTGAAAAGGTGGTAAAATGCCGCAACGCAAGAGGCCTCGTCGCCCCTTTCGGGGGGCAGGTACGGTTAGGCCTTCCTTTCGGGGATTCAGAGCAGGTAGGGGGGCTTCCTTTCCCGCTACCAGAGGTGCAGGTTGGACTCGGGGGATGGGCCGTGGCCGTCCCACTCAGTCCTGGGGCACCAAGCCCAAGCCTGCTGGTAAGCCCGCTCAGCAATGAGGGGCTGCCCTCACCCGTGCGGGTGGGGGGACGATTGCGACACTTCTCCCAGGTTTGGGACCAGGAGGTTCCGGACAGATGGATCCGGGAGGTGGTGTCGTCCGGTTACAAACTGGAATTCGAGTCTCGCCCTCCTTCGCGGTTCTTTCGGTCTCGGGTGCCCATCGATCCTTTGGCCGCACAGGGGCTCCTGGCGTCGGTAAAGAATCTGTTAGAGATGGCGGTCATCCGGCCGGTGCCGCGCTTAGAGATGTGCCTCGGTTTCTACTCCAATCTTTTCGCAGTCCCCAAAAAGGACGGGTCGGTTCATCCCGTCCTGGACCTGAAATTACTCAACATGTTCATCCGTATTTGGAAGTTTCGCATGGAAACTTTGCGTACGGCCGTCGGTTCCCTTCGGCAGGGGGACTTCATGACATCCATAGACATCAAGGATGCTTATCTTCATGTTCCCATCTGCCAGGCTCATCAACGTTTTCTTCGATTCGTGATGAAAGATCAGCATTTTCAATTCGTGGCACTTTGTGTTTGGCCTTACCTCGGCTCCAAGAGTGTTCACCAAGGTGCTGGCAGGGGTGATGGCCATTTTCAGATCTCGGGGCATTCGTGTCATACCTTATTTGGACGACCTTCTCATCATGGCTCCGTCACTCAATCGGAGACAGACACCAGGATGGTGGTCTCCACGCTGGAAAGCTTTGGTTGGGTGATCAACTTCCCCAAGTCCTCCCTCGCTCCGGCCAGGGTGGTGTCCTTTCTGGGGATGCAGTCGGACTCTCTTCAACACAGAGTGTTTCTCCCCCAGTCCAAAATTCATCTGATTCAGGAGTTGGCTCGGGTCCTTCTTTCCAATCCTCGGCCGTCCATCCGTCTGGGGATGAGGCTGGTAGGGTTGATGGTCGCCTCTTTCGAGGCAGTTCCTTTTGCTCAATTTCACACGAGGACGCTTCAGCTTTATCTGTTGGCGTCCTGGGACCGGCAGCCTCGGTCGCTGGATCAGCCCTTCCAGTTGTCCTCCCGGGTCCGGCAGTCCCTCCAGTGGTGGTTGGTCTTGGCCAATCTCGTGAGGGGCAGGTCTTTCCTGACCCCTCTTTGGGAAATTGTCACCACGGACGCCAGTCTTTCGGGATGGGGCGGATTCTGGAAGGAGCTTCAGTTCCAGGGGCAGTGGCGACCTCAAGAGGCCCACTTACCCATCAATGTTCTGGAACTGAGAGCCATCCGTCGGGTGCTTGCTCTCCTGACTCAACACGTTCTGGGCCTTCCGGTCCAGGTGCGTTCAGACAATCGAACAGCGGTTGCTTACATCAATCATCAGGGAGGGAATCGCAGTCTGAGTGCTCTCAGAGAGGTTTCCCTGATCCTGACCTGGGCAGAGTCCCATGTTCCTTGTCTCTCGACGGTATACATTCCAGGAGTGGAGAACCAGGAAGCAGACCGGTTGAGCAGGGGCTCTCCCCGTCTGGGAGAATGGGTTCTCCATCCTCAGGTTTTTTGCTCACTGTGTCTCCAATGGGGACACCGGAGGTGGACCTGTTTGCCTCTCGTCACAATCACAGGCTCCCGAACTTCGTGTCGCTCTCCCAGGATCCTCTGGCTCTGGCAGTGGACGCCATGTCCCTGAGCTGGGGGGATCTGGGATTTCTATACCTGTTTCCTCCGATACCCATGCTGGGCAGGGTGGTTCGGAAGTTGGCTCTGGAAAGGGTGTCCGCCGTTCTCGTGGCCCCAAGGTGGCCAAGGCGAGTGTGGTTCGCAGACATCGTTCGGCTGGCAGTGGACCAGTTCGTTATTCCTCTTCGGCCCGATATGCTCACTCAGGGTCGGTTGTGTTACCCCAATTTACCAGCGCTGGGTTTGACGGCCTGGCGGCTGAAACCTCCATCTTGAAGGAGGAGGGTCTTTCTGACTCAGTCGTTAAGACTTTGATCAGTGCCCGGAAGAGGTCTTCTTCTATCATCTACTATAGGACTTGGAAAGCCTATATCGCTTGGTGTGAGATTAGATCTTTTCCTTGTAGGGTTTTTTCGGTCAACAGGATTCTGGAGTTTTTACAATCTGGCCTAGACTCTGGTCTTCAGCTAAGTACCTTGAAAGGGCAAGTTTCTGCCTTATCTATCTTTTTTCAGAAGCGTTTTGCGCTTCATCCTTTAGTTAAAACTTTTTTTCCAGGGGGTTACGCATGTGCGGCCTCCCAGGAAACCATTACTCCCGGTTTGGGATTTGAATTTGGTTCTTTCTGCTCTGCAGGCTCCTCCTTTTGAGCCTCTGCAAGATATTGCTTTGTCTACCCTGACTCAGAAGATTGTCTTCTTGGTAGCTATCACTTCGGTCCGGCGTGTCTCGGAGTTGGCGGTCTTGTCTATCCAGGCGCCCTACTTTGAGAGGCATCAGGATAAGGTGGTCTTTCGGTTCAAGCCAGACTTTCTTCCTAAGGTTGTTTCTGCTTTTCATTTGAATCAGGATATTGTTCTTCCCTCCTTGTGTCCTAATCCTAAGAATGACAAAGAGAGGGTTTTGCATTGTTTGGATGTAGTACGCTGTGTTAAGTACTACTTTATTATCACGTCTCCTTTTCGTAAGACGGATGCCTTTTTTGTTGTGCCCTGTGGGCCTAAGAAGGGTTTGGCACCAGCCAAATCTGCCATTAGCAAATGGATACGTCAGGCCGTTACTATTCTGCTAAGGGGAAAGTTCCCCCTTTTCGTATCACTGCTCATTCCACTCGCGCCGTTTGTAGCGTCTTGAGCTTTTCAGCACCAAGCTTCTGTTGAACAAGTTTGTAAGGCTGCTACTTGGTCTACTGTTCATACTTTTTCCAAGTTTTACAAAGTTGATGTGCGAGCCTCAGCGGATGCTGTTTTTGGCCGCAAAGTTCTGCAGACTGCAGTCATTTAAGTTATGCTTCACCTTGCCTTGGGATGCCCATCCCTTGTGGACACTGCTTTTGGATGTCCCAATCGTGAAGAATATTAAAGGTGAAGCGGGGTGTGTGGCACACTGAGAATAATACCATTTTGTGAGTACTCGCCTGAAAAATGGATATTGTCAGTGTGCCACACACCCCGCTTCACTCCCACCCTTTTCGGTATCCCGAATCCTTTATATGGTGAAGCTTTTATTTATTTTGAGGTTACCGTTAATTACTGGTACCTTGTCTTTCTGCTTTTTAAATCACTGGTGTTAAATGGGAGGTACCAGGTATATATAGGTCGGAAGGGGGCTCGTTACAAGACTTCCTCTCTGCAACAGCGTCACCTGGCGGTGAGTAACCCAATCGTGAAGAATATTAGGTGAAGCGGGGTGTGTGGCACACTGGCAATATCCATTTTTCAGGTGAGTACTCACAAAATGTTTTTTTTGCCATCATGATGCCCCCTAGGAAAGGGTTTCAGGCGGACCTAGAGTCTTTCCAGATTATAGGTCTGGTTTTTGTCCTTTATTCTTAGTATACAGTACGTCCTGCTCCAGATATAATACTTACACTTGGGTTATCCTCCGCCAGATGGCGCTGCGCTGCAGAGACATGGAAAACAGCCTCCTCCCGGCCCTTCAAATACCCAGGGACCTCCCACAAATCCCCAGATTTCTCTGCAGTGCCGACTGCGAAGACATGAAGTATCACTCTCTCGCAGGTGAGTGGGGCTATTAAAGCCTGCGGCCTTGTTGGACTACTCCCACCCGTCCTTTGTGATGTGCCTCCCAGCCTGGGCTGCGCTGGTCGGGTGAAGGTAGGCAGCACCACGCGTGCTTATGGAGCCATGCTCCACCGCAGTCCCCTACCAAAGGGTAGGCGGTTTAGGCTGATGGTGAGCCTCTAGTGGATGCCCCTCCCGCATTATTGCCCCATACCCCGTGTAGCGGTGGACCCTGTGCAAAGGGTCGCCATCCTCCCTCGTTCCCCCCCGTAGCTCGGGGGGAAAGAAAGGCGTGTGTGTGTGTGTGTGTGTGTGTGTGTGTGTGTGTGTGTGTGTGGTCTTAGTGTATTGAGTTACATGTTATGGCCTTAGTATTGTCCTTGACTTATACACCTGGTGTCAGAGCTGCGCTGTTTGCCTTTTATTGTATATCGGCTGCTGCCACGCGAGTCTCTTGCCTTTACTGGATGGACATGCGAACAGGCGGCGGCGTCGCCTCAGACGCTGCGGCGTCTTCATTGGCAAACCCCTTTTTTTCTAAGTGTGTCATACACTCGCGTTTTCTTGTCTGCGTTGACTACTGTTTCAGAGCTTCGCGCTCTTCGGGGGCCGGGGACCTGGCTTGGCGCGCTCTGCGTCACAGCCCGCTCTGGCCCGCCCTTCAAGGTTTCGCTTGGCGCCATTTAGATGTTCGTTGCGCGCGTGGTAACGGTCCTCCTCCCTCGGTCTGCAAGTACCCTCGCTGGCGGTTTTCATCATTCTTACTTTCTGCGCATGGCTCTGACACCCCTATTCCCATTATGTCTTTCAGACGGTCGAATCTAGTGGCTTCTCCCGGCCCGGTGTAATTGCCAGTTGGACCTAGTATAATTACTCCCACTTCCCTGCGGGTCTTTGGGGCATCCAGGGTAGCTTATAGCGTCAATCCCTACTGGCCTATTGTGCCTATTAATCACCATATGGAGGCATCCCAGGATATTGTGAACAGGATTCCCTCGGGACAAGCCCGGCTGTGGGTAGCTTGTGGGGTCTCACCTATCAGTGGTGACAATGCACGGGTCTGCGTCCCTTGTGCACAGCAGGCGCTAATGGTACTTCCCGCCCCTCCTGTGGCTGGGCCTGCACCTCGCCTCACTTCACCTACCCCCCCCAAGAGTCTAACCCCCAATACAAGCGGGGATTCTCATCCTGATGTGGCTACTAGACTGGCCAGTGTTGAAAAATTGCTTGAGAGATGAGAAGTCTAGGGGTCATGACGATTCTGGTTCTGATCACTGGACCCCTGATGATACTGATAAACTACGGCTTCAGATTTTTGAGGTTTTGTCCATCTCTCCCCCTGTTGCGGCTCCCAGGCAAAGGGGTGAGCTATTCTATACTGCTAAGGCTCGATTGGAATTTCCTGAGCAAACCCATTTCAATAACCTCGTGCTTAAGGAGTGGGAACATCCCAGTAGACTTCCCGGGATCCCTAAGAGTCTGGACAGGAAGTATCCATTTCCTGCTGATATGGTCAAGTGCTGGTCATCGCCCCCCGAGGTCGATGCTCCTATTTTAGGGCTGCCTAACACCTCTATTATGCACTCCCCCGACACTACTACGCTGCGGGATTCTGAGGACCGGCGTATTGACCAATTGGCGTGCCATGCCTTTGCGTTTGGAGGAGCGGCGCTGCGCCCGGTCTGCGCCTTGGTCATTACTGCTGTGGCGCTCAGAGCCATGGTCAGGAATGCACTTGACGGCCCAGACGAGTTGCCTACTGATACTATTAATGCACTGTCTAACTGTGATGTATTTGTGAACTTTATCCTGTCTGCATCGGGTGATGCTATTAGGCTGTGTGCCAGATCTTCCGCCTTGGCGGTGGCTATACGCCGCGCGGTATGGCTACGCCAGTGGGCGCCCGACAATGCTGCTAAGAAAGCCCTTACTGGGCTTCCATTTAAGGGACTACGCCTGTTTGGGGACCGCCTAGACCTCTTTGCTAAAGGAGGTAAGTAAGTTACCACAGCGCAGGCGGCAGCCTCGGCCAATTCGTAACCAGGGCCCCCTTTCAGCCCCCTACAGAGGCGCTAAGCAGGAAAAAGAGGTGTCCTTCGCGGGGGCTCGTGCAGACTCCTGGCATAGGAGCAGGGGGCAACGTCCTGGCTCCTCCTGGGGGACCAAACCCAAAGCCCCTCCCAAGACCCCTCAGGCATGATGGGGCGCCCTCGCTCGCCAGGGTTGGGGGACGGCTACAGCACTTTGCGCACGTCTGGAGGCGCCAAGTCTCAGACCGGTGGATTCAGGAGGTAGTTACCTCTGGCTACAAGATGGAGTTTGCTGTGCGGCCCCCCTCAAGATTCATCAGGTCCCGGATCCCCCAGGACCCACTATCAGCTCAGGTCCTGATGCAGGCAGTGCAAGGACTTCTGGATCTGGGAGTTATTTGCAAGGTTCCCTTGAGAGAATTGGGAGAGGGGTTCTACTCCAACCTTTTCACAGTGCCCAAAAGAGATGGGTCAGTCAGGGCCATTCTGGATTTAAAGATCCTCAACAAATTTGTCAAGAACAAGCGCTTTCGCATGGGAACACTGCGCTCGGCCGTTGGCTCTCTGCGCCCAGGGGATTTTATGACGTCTGTGGACATCAAAGATGCTTACCTTCACATCCCTGTGTTCCCGGGACATCAAAGGTTTCTCAGATTCACGTTGAAAGATCAACATTACCAATTTGTGGCCCTACCATTTGGCCTCACTTCAGCTCCCAGAGTGTTCACCAAGGTGCTGGCGGGGGTGATGTCTTTGATAAGGTCAGGGGGCATTCGAGTGCTGCCCTACCTGGACGACATCCTCCTCTCCTCATGGCCTCTACAGCAGGCGGAGCTGGACACTCAGCTGGTGGTGTCCACCTTGGAGTCCTTCGGCTGGGTGATCAATCATCCCAAGTCCTCTCTGTCCCCTTCCTCGGTGACCCCATTCCTGGGGATGATTCTGGATACTGTTCAGTCACGAATATTCCTTCCCCAACATAAGGTGGAAGCTCTGACTGCGCAGGTGCGGTCCCTGATCTCGTGCCCCCAGCTCTCCCTCAGGCAGGGAATGCAGCTGGTGGGCCTGATGGTGGCGAGCTTCGAGTCGGTGCCCTTTGCTCAGTTCCATTCGAGGCCTCTGCAGCTTCACCTTCTATCAGTATGGGACAAGGACCCCGCGTCTTTGGACGGGGTTTGTGTGCTTCCCCCATTGGTCAGAAGGTCCCTCTCGTGTTGGCTAGACCACAAGAACTTGCTAAAGGGCAGGTCCTTTCTAGCCCCCTCCTGGGAGACGTTCACCACGGATGCCAGTCTGTCAGGTTGGGGGGGATTCTGGAAGTGCGCTCAGACAACAGGACAGCGGTTGCCTACATCAACCATCAGGGAGGGACCCGGAGCAAGGGTGCCCTCCAGGAAGTGTAGCGGATTCTGACATGGGCGGAGGCCAATGTTCAATGCATTTCGGCTGTTTATATCCCGGGGGTAGAGAATCTTCTAGCAGACTCTCTGAGCAGGGGGACTTCCCGTCAGGGGGAGTGGTCCCTCTGCAACAGGGTATTCCAGTCCCTGTGTTACCAGTGGGGCCTACCGGATGTGCATCTGTTTGCATCCCGTCACAATCACAAGCTCCCGGCCTTTGTCTCCCTGTCTCAGGATCCTCGGCCTTGGCCACGGACGCTCTGTCAATGTCATGCAAGGAATTTCGGCTCCTGTATGTCTTTCCCCCGTTCCCCCTGGGCAGGGTTCTGCACAAGATTTCCCTGGAAAGGGTGCCAGTGATTCTGGTGGCCCCAAGGTGGCCAAGAAGAGTGTGGTTCGCAGACGTGGTACAAATGGCAGTAGACCAGTACGTCCTGCCACAGGCGCCAGATCTACTCACTCAGGGCTCCTTACGCCATCCCAGTTTACAAACTCTGGCTTTGACGGCCTGGCTGCTGAAACCTCCATCTTGATGGAGAAAGGCTTGTCTGCCTCAGTGGTGGATACCATGGTACAGGCTAG
Organism: Gastrophryne carolinensis; assembly: GCA_027917425.1. Lineage (NCBI taxonomy): Eukaryota > Metazoa > Chordata > Amphibia > Anura > Microhylidae > Gastrophryne > Gastrophryne carolinensis. The sequence continues at coordinate 103,397,741 of CM051241.1, forward strand.
GAAGAAAACTTCTTCTGCCATCTATTATAGGGTATGGCGTTCCTACATTGACTGGTGTGAGTCTAGGTCTCTTCCCTGTAGGGAGTTCTTAATCCCTAGGATTCTGGAGTTTTTACAACATGGATTGGAGTTGGGTTTATAACTCAGTACTCTGAAGGGTCAGGTTTCTGCCCTGTCTGTCTTCTTTCAGAAGTCTTTTGCTCAGCATCCCTTGGTTAAGACCTTCTTTCAGGTGGTCACTCGAGTGCGTCCCCCACGTAAGCCTACGGTCCCTGTTTGGGACTTGAACCTGGTTTTGTCTGCCTTACAGGGTGCTCCCTTTGAGCCTATTCAGGATGCTGCTCTGGCTGTACTTACCCTCAAAGTTGTTTTTCTGGTGGCTATTACTTCGGTCAGGCGTGTGTCTGAGCTGACGGCTCTGTCTATTCAGCCCCCATACTATGAGAGACACCAGGACAAGGCAGTGTTCTGCTTTAAGCCAGATTTTCTGCCAAAGGTGGTGTCTGCCTTTCATTTGAATCAAGATATTGTTCTTCCTTCATTGTGTCCTAATCCTAGCAACGCTAAGGAAAGGGTTCTGCATTCTTTGGATGTGGTCAGGTGTCTGAAGTATTACCTGGTAGTCCCTGCGGCCTTCAGGAAGACTGATGCTCTTTTTGTGGTCCCTTCTGGTCCTAGGAAGGGTTTGGCTCCGGCCAAGTCTACTATTAGCAAATGGATTCGTCAGGCTGTGATTCAGGCCTATTCTGCTAAGGGGAAGAGTCCTCCCTTCCGTCTTACTGCTCAATCTACTCGTGCTATTGGTGCCTCTTGGGCCTTCCAGCACCAGGCTTCTGTTGAACAAGTTTACAAGGCCCGCTACTTGGTCTTCTGTTCATACCTTTTCGAAGTTTTACAAGGTTGATGTTAGGGCCTCAGCAGATGCTGATTTTGGCCGCAAGGTTTTGCAGGTGGCAGTGGTTTAAACTGCCTGATGTCACCTTTTTGTTGGGGGATCCCACCCTACTTTATGGACACTGCTATTGGATGTCCTAAGTGTAAGTATTATATCTGGAGTAGGACGTACTGTATACTAAGAATAATACAATTCTTTGAAATACTCACCTGTAGAATTGATATTATTTGTATACAGTACGTCCTGCTCCACCCAACCCTGGTTTTTGCATTATTCTGGATCCCCTGTATGGTGATTGTTATCATTACCAGTTGTTCTGGGTGGTTTAATTCTCCCAGCTTCTTGTTCACTGCTTTTCAATGTGGGGGATTTGTGGGAGGTCCCTGGGTATTTGAAGGGCCGGGAGGAGCCTGTTTTCCATGTCTCTGCAGTGCAGCGCCATCTGGCGGAGGATAACCCAAGTGTAAGTATTATATCTGGAGCAGGACGTACTGTATACAAATAATAACAATTCTACAGGTGAGTATTTCACAGAATTGTATTTTTAAATATATATCCATGTAAAGGGTAGTGCATATACTGGAGTCTCTTTGATTGTCCAGGCTTAGTGTAAAAACAAATAATGGTCGGCTTGCCATGCAGAAAAAAAAAAACAGGTGACTGGCAGAATATAGTTGTTGCTGTTGAGATCCAGTCCCTTTTCTGTACCAAAGACCCTGGGTTTTTAAATTATTTTTTTAGCACCAGGACCTGTACAAAGAAGCAGAGAAAAGGCTAACTATTCTCCCTGTGTTGCCCACCCGCCAGAGCACCTCGTACAATGAGGTGCCCCATCAAGGCGATGCCCACCTGGACTTTTTTTAGATTGCCAATTGGCTGATCTCAAAAATGCCAGCTGACCTGATGAGACCGCTTGTCACAACCCCTGTAGGCAGGGGGTGGGATCGCTCCCTTGGGCATGCGAGCACACCACAGTTACAGGGAAAGCAGTTGCTGGCAAAGACAGCACTGTGGGAGGCGCCGGGAAAGGTGATTTTACTGGCAACCCTGGGAGTGTTTTAGATTCCAAAAAAAAAATTCTGAAATAAATAAAATAAGACTGGGCTACAGGAAGGGGGCTTAATCACGACTGCTTTATTCCATGGCATACCAGAATGAATCTTCTGCATGGCAGGTAAGCAAACAATGCTTTATTTACAATTCTCCCGCACAATAAAAAGGAACAAATTCTCACTTTCTTCACTCTTGGGATACCCCGCTGTGTGTATCCCTGGGGTTGTCTGTAAATTCAACTCAGTTTCACTCTGAGTGGCAAGGGAATCTGAATGAGGCGAGTGCCACTGGCCGCATCTACACTCACCTGTATCTGTGAGTGTGCCAGCCATTCAGAAAGTCCTGACGCGGGTGCGCACATAGCTAGCCGAGAATTCAGGCAAGAGGTGATTCTGGGGGATCTAGGGGTGTCAGATACTGATTTGGGGTGCCCCATAAAGAGGTAGACCAACCCCGACTAGAGGTTTATAGACTTGAGGGAGATGTTAATCCTCTTTAAGACAACGTATACTTCACACATGTAGGTCCTGCCCAGACTCCTTCTAGGGTAGGTTCTTGACATTTGTAACGCTAGGACATTCCATTTGGGATGCCCTATAAAGAGGTGAACTAGTGAAAAAACTCAGGACCTCCAATCAAAAATTACTTTAGGTTTCTTTTAACAATCGCTTCCAGGGAGGTCCAGATTTGGCATGCACTTCCACTAAAAGATTCTTTACCATCACCAGCTAGAGGCCTCGAGGCTTAAAACAGGGTAACCAGAAAATGTAGGCTCACAAGAGGGTCACACCTGGGGGGAGCGAGCAGAGATCTAGTGCCTATGAGGCCCACCCTCGGGACATCCCAAGTTGAGCTCTGTGTTACGATACCCCCCAGATCGCTTGTAACAGCTTACCTTTCCCTGGTTCAACAGTCGAGAGCTGTTCTGAAAGAGGGGAAGAAGGCATGTGCTTCTGCCCCAGTGGCTGGTGCGAGAGTCCGCGCAGAGCTCAAAGATGCAGGGGGTGCTGCTGCTCTCGCTCCCCACTCAAAAGGGCAGAGCTGTTTGCCTAAGAACGTTGTCACGCCAAACAGCTCTGATTGGGCATGTGCCATTGGACCAGGGAAAGGGAAGGTGTTACAGGTGACCTGGGGGGTATCACACAGCGGGGCACCCCAAATCGGAATGCCCCCGGAGCACAGAACAAAGCCCAGGATAGTCAAAATCCCAAGTCGCCTTTTGCTTTAACTAAAAAAATAAAAATGTTTTTGTTACAAGCTATTTAAGTTCTCTTTCAGCCGAATATTTTGGGTCCGATGCAACCAAGCTTTCCACCTCATGCGTAAACATGGATTGCGTTTTTATTTTTTTCTTTTGGAATAATTTATAGAACTGAATTTTATGATAACATTGATACAAATAAATAAAATGTTTGTTAAAAACAAATCAGTGGAACAGGTTTGAAGATAAAGCCGGTTGTGATGTGTGTTATTTTCATAGTTGCGAACTGCCTGACTGGCTGGATCATCGGGAAATTGCCTTCTCGTTTGCTTCAGGAAGAGGATTGGTGCTAGAGATGGAGGTCAGCATGGATTTAGAAAGCAAGTTCACCAGTCCTGGCTGGTGTTTTTCTTTTTATTCTGCAGATAAATGTAAGGGATTGTACAGGCTAAGTGTAAAATTTTGATTTTAGCATCTTTGATGGTTTGGAACTGGTGCTAACTGGTCATTTTTTCAAATTTGAGTCTACTTACTATCAGCAGATCATGCTCAATCCAGAGATCTCCACAGACTATGTCACTTTCCTTGACGTAGCCCTGAGTAAGAATGAAGAGGGACATATTACCACAGGTCTCTTTAGCAAACCTACAGACAGAAACACCTTACTTAGGTATCAGAGTTCCCATCCCAAACATCTACTGGACAATATACCTATATCTCGATTTTTACGTGTACTTAGAATCAATTCAGAGGCACCCATGCGAAAGCATCAATTAAAATTAATGCACGATAAGTTTTTGGCACAGGGATACCCAGCGTCTGTACTACAAAGAGCGATTAGTAAGGCCGTTGATATATTCTTGGTTTGCCACACACCCCGCTTCACCTTTAATTCTTCACGATTGGGTTACTCACCGCCAGGTGACGCTGTTGCAGAGAGGAAGTCTTGTAACGAGCCCCCTTCCGGCCTATATATACCTGGTACCTCCCATTTATCACCAGTGTTTTTCTCTCTGCATGACGACAAGACAGAAGGTTGAAGTCTCCTGCTTGCAGGTAGCCGGGGACTTACCCCGGCACCCCCCTTTTGGTCTATTTCTGCCCGGTTTTGATTGTTTGTTACCTTTGTGGTTAAATGGAAGCCTCCCAGCCTAGGCTGCTCACTGGGCAATTGGTAGACTGCACTATAGGTGCCTAGGAGCTTATCTCCTCCGCTCGACCCCCTCTTTGGGGGCAATGCGGCTATCCGGCATGGTGATCCGGAGGTGGGATGCCCCTGTCCCGAGGGTCCCCTTGGCCCCTTGCTCTCCTGTTTCGGTCCCTTCTCCCTTCACTATGGGGGGGGGGGGGTAGTGGGATGTGTATTGTGTGTATGGTTTACTGTATGTTCATGTGTTTAACGTTGGTCAGGCTGCACCGCAAGCGAGTGTGCGTGTGGCCTGACTTAGATTCCTCCTTATGTGGCAGTCTCTGTTATGTGGGTCAGCTTTAGGGGTAATTGGGGCAGGCTGTATGGTGTCGGGCTGCCTGCGCCCTTCTCAGTCTATTCAGCTCCCCCTCCCCCCTCCCCTTGTCTCCTTGGTTTTTAACGGCCGCCGCTTGGCGGGCCGCATGTTTATTTGGGGGCAGCACAGGCTGCCTAGGATCTCTGGCTCCCCCTCCCCCCTTCTCCTTTTTTACTGAGGGCTTGTTAGCCCTCTGGCTGCTTTGGCACCGCCGTCCAGCGGGCCATACTGTTCAAATTTGGCGGGGGGGGCGGGGCCCGTTGACGTCAGGGGTGGGGGCGTGGTCCGGCGGCGCGTCGTTTACCGGCCAGCCGCACTTCCTTCCTGTTTATCAGGAAGCAGCGTGCGGGGCTCCCAGCCGCATATGGGTACTGCTACTGCTGCCCGCTCCGCCGATTCTTCCTTTCTGCTGCTGCTACGGCTCCCACTGCCGCCTTCGCTGACATTTTGCTGCTTGTCTTCCACCACTTCCATGGTCGAGTGCTGGGCTTTTGCAAGCCTTTCTTGGGCAGGTAAGCGGCCTCACCTGGCGTGGGGCCGTCTATTTTTTATGGTGTTTGACTTTTTATTTAAAAAAAAAAATATATATAAAAGTAAAATATTTAATGGAAAAATACTTTTTATTTTTATAAAAAAAAAAAAAAAAAAATGAGGAAAATCAGAGGCCAGTTTTCTTAGCCTCTTTAAAGGCACTTTGGTGCTGTGTGTGTATGTTATATTGCATGTTGCCATTGGTTCTGGGGGTCTTACTGTTGGTTTGTTTCTTCCCCACAGATCCTGGGATTCCCTCAATACAGTGGCCTCCCGGTTCTATGTTGCCTGGCTAGTCCTTTCTTTCCCTCCAAATTGGGACACATATATATATATATATATATATATATATATATATATATATATATATATATATATATATATTATTTTTTAAGGGGATCTTTATTATAAATGAAATCCTCCCTCCCGGGACATTAACATAAAGGGGCATCCCGGGTGGCTTATGCCTTAAACCCAGGATTTTGCGAATACTGTAAATCACCATATGGAGGCTTCCGATAATACCGGAAATGGTTCTTCTGGGCCATCTAGGGTGTGTGGAGGCTGTGGGACTCCGCTCCCAGGCGATGATGTTTTTGTATGCATTCCTTGTGCAAGGCAGAGTATTGCGCGTCAGTCTCCGGCTGCGGGCTCTTTTCAACTTCCATCATCCCCTACCCCTCCCTCTCTGTTCCGGACCCCGTGTGACATTGTCAAAGGTGGGGATTCGCAATCCGAGGTGGCGTCACGGTTAGCCAACCTCGAGAAGATAATTTCCGTTAAAGCAGGGTTAAAGGCCACTGCAAAACGGAAACACCTTTCTCCTGTACCTCCGGCTTCACAGGATGAAGTATGTGAACCTGTAGATTGGTCCAATTGCTCCCTGGACAAGGAGGGAGAATTCCTGGTGGAGTCAGATGAGCCTGCGGATCAGCTTGAGGTTGATGCTATTGGCGATTTGTCTGCGGGGGTTTCCCTTGACACCCCCTCCATTCTGGCTCAAATGTTTGAAATTTTGAATTTAGATCCTCCCGAGGCCGTCACCCTGCCAAAGGGTCAGTTGTTTAATGTGCCTCAGCCGCGTTTGGTTTTTCCCAGACAACACCACTTTGTGGTGCTTAAGGAATGGGAACATCCCACGCGGTTAACTGGAATTCCTTCCAGTTGGGAGAAGCGTTATCCCTTTCCGCCGGAATTGGTGAAGCTTTGGTCGGTTCCTCCTGACGTCGATACCCCTGTGCTAGGGCTCTCCAGCACGGCTATGGTGCAGTCTGCTGAGACTTCTACCCTTAAGGATGGTGAGGATCGTCGGATTGACCAGTACGCTCGCCATGGTTTTAGTTATGCCGGGTCAACGATGGGCCCGGTGTGTGCTTCGGCGCTTCTTCTATTGGCGGTTAGATCTGTAATTCAGGGTCTGTGTGTGGATCTTGATCCCACTTGTAAGGAGTTTACTGCTCTTAAGCAGTGTGAGTCTTTTGTTTCCTATGTTCTGTCCGCTCAGGACGATGCGCTGGCTATGAGTAGCAAGACAGCGGCAATGCTGGTGGCTATTCGTCGGGCAGTATGGCTGCGCCAGTGGTCGGCGGACGTAGCTTCTAAAAGGGTGCTCACAGCTCTCCCCTTTTTGGGATTGCGACTGTTTGGTGATAAAATTGATTCAGTTGCAAAAGGTGGTAAAATGCCGCAACGTAAGAGGCCTCGTCGTCCCTTTTGGGGGGCAAGTTCTGGTAGGCCTTCCTTTCGGGGATTCAGAGCGGGTAGGGGGGCTTCCTTTCCCGCTACCAGAGGTGCAGGTTGGACTCGGGGGAAGGGCCGTGGCCGCCCCGCACAGTCCTGGGACTCCAAGCCCAAGCCTGCCGGTAAGCCCGCTCAGCAATGAGGGGCTGCCCTCACCCGTGCGGGTGGGGGGACGATTGCGACACTTCTCCCAGGTTTGGGTCCAGGAGATTCCGGACAGATGGATCCGGGAGGTAGTGTCGTCCGGTTACAAGCTGGAATTCGAGTCTCACCCTCCTTCACGGTTCTTTCGGTCTCGGGTGCCCATCGATCCTTTGGCCGCACAGGGGCTCCTGGCGTCGGTAAAGAATCTGTTAGAGATGGCGGTCATCCGGCCGGTACCGCGTTTAGAGATGGGCCTCTGTTTCTACTCCAATCTTTTCGCAGTCCCCAAAAAGGACGGGTCGGTTCGTCCCGTCCTGGACCTGAAATTACTCAATCAATCGGAGACAGACACCAGCATGGTGGTCTCCACGCTGGAAAGCTTTGGTTGGGTGATCAACTTCCCCAAGTCCTCCCTCGCTCCGGCCAGGGTGGTGTCCTTTCTGGGGATGCAGTCGGACTCTCTTCAACACAGTGTTTCTCCCCCAGTCCAAAATTCATCTGATTCAGGAGTTGGCTCGGGTCCTACTTTCCAATCCTCGGCCGTCCATCCGTCTGGGATGAGGCTGGTAGGGTTGATGGTCGCCTCTTTCGAGGCAGTTCCCTTTGCTCAATTTCACACGAGGACGCTTCAGTTTTATCTGTTGGCGTCCTGGGACCAGCAGCCTCGGTCGCTGGATCAACCCTTCCAGTTGTCCTCCCGGGTCCGGCAGTCCCTCCAGTGGTGGTTGGTCTTGGCCAATCTCGTGAGGGGCAGGTACTTCCTGACCCCTCTTTGGGAAATTGTCACCACGGACGCCAGTCTTTCGGGATGGGGCGGATTCTGGAAGGAGCTTCAGTTCCAGGGGCAGTGGGGACCTCAAGAGGCCCACTTACCCATCAATGTTCTGGAACTGAGAGCCATCCGTCGGGTGCTTGCTCTCCTGACTCATCACGTTCTGGGCCTTCCGGTCCAGGTGCGTTCAGACAATCGACCAGCGGTTGCTTACATCAATCATCAGGGAGGGACTCGCAGTCTGAGTGCTCTCAGAGAGGTGTCCCTGATCCTGACCTGGGCAGAGGCCCATGTTCCTTGTCTCTCGGCGGTATACATTCCAGGAGTGGAGAAGCAGGAAGCGGACCGGTTGAGCAGGGGCTCTCCCCGTCTGGGAGAATGGGCTCTCCATCCTCAGGTTTTTCGCTCACTGTGCCTCTCGTCACAATCACAGGCTCCCGAACTTCGTGTCGCTCTCCCCCGGGATCCTCTGGCTCTGGCAGTGGACGCCATGTCCCTGAGCTGGGGGGATCTGGGATTTCTATACCTGTTTCCTCCGATACCCATGCTGGGCAGGGTGGTTTGGAAGTTGGCTCTGGAAAGGGTGTCCGCCGTTCCCGTGGCCCCAAGGTGGCCAAGGCGAGTGTGGTTCGCAGACATCATTCGGCTGGCAGTGGACCAGTTCGTTCTGCCTCTTCGGCCCGATCTGCTCACTCAGGGTTGGTTGTGTTACCCCAATTTACCAGCGCTGGGTTTGACGGCCTGGCGGCTGAAACCTCCATCTTGAAGGAGGAGGGTCTTTCTGACTCAGTCGTTAAGACTTTGATCAGTGCCCGGAAGAGGTCTTCTTCTATCATCTACTATAGGACTTGGAAAGCCTATATCGCTTGGTGCGAGATTAGATCTTTTCCTTGTAGGGTCTTCTCGGTCTCCAGGATTCTGGAGTTTTTACAATCTGGGCTGGACTCTGGTCTTCAGCTAAGTACGTTGAAAGGGCAAGTTTCTGCCTTATCTATCTTTTTTCAGAAACTTTTTTCTAGGGGGTTACGCATGTGCGGCCTCCCAGGAAACCATTACTCCCGGTTTGGGATTTGAATTTGGTTCTTTCAGGCTCCTCCTTTTGAGCCTCTGCAAGATATTGCTTTGTCTACCCTGACTCAGAAGATTGTCTTCTTGGTAGCTATCACTTCGGTCCGGCGTGTCTCGGAGTTGGCGGCCTTGTCTATCCAGGCGCCTTACTTTGAGAGGCATCAGGATAAAGTGGTCTTTCGGTTCAAGCCAGACTTGAAGGTTGTTTCTGCTTTTCATTTGAATCAGGATATTGTTCTTCCCTCCTTGTGCCCTAATCCTAAGAATGACAAAGAGAGGGTTTTGCATTGTTTGGATGTAGTACGCTGTGTTAAGTACTACTTGATTATCACGTCTCCTTTTCGTAAGACGGATGCCTTTTTTGTTGTGCCCTGTGGGCCTAAGAGGGGGTTGGCACCAGCCAAATCTGCCATTAGCAAATGGATACGTCAGGCCGTTACTGCGGCCTATTCTGCTAAGGGGAAAGTTCCCCCTTTTCGTATCACTGCTCATTCTACTCGCGCCGTTGGAGCGTCTTGGGCTTTTCAGCACCAAGCTTCTGTTGAACAAGTTTGTAAGGCCGCCACTTGGGCTTCTGTTCATACTTTTTCTAAGTTTTACAAAGTTGATGTGCGAGCCTCAGCGGATGCTGTTTTTGGCCGCAAAGTTCTGCAGACTGCAGTCATTTAAGTTATGCTTCACCTTGCCTTGGGATGCCCATCCCTTGTGGACACTGCTTTTGGATGTCCCAATCGTGAAGAATATTAAAGGGGAAGCGGGGTGTGTGGCACACCAAGAATAATATCATTTTGTGAGTACTCACTTGAAAAATGGATATTGTTGGTGTGCCCCACACCCCGCTTCACTCCCACCCTTGTCGGTATTCCGAATCCTTTATATGGTGAAGCTTTTATTTTTTATTTATTTTGAGGTTACCGTTAAATTACTGGTACCTTGTCTTTCTGCTTTTTAAGACACTGGTGATAAATGGGAGGTACCAGGTATATATAGGCCGGAAGGGGGCTCGTTACAAGGCTTCCTCTCTGCAACAGCGTCACCTGGCGGTGAGTAACCCAATCGTGAAGAATTAAAAGTGAAGCGGGGTGTGTGGCACACCAACAATATCCATTTTTCAGGTGAGTACTCACAAAATGGAATTTTTTGAGAACAAAACTCATAGACCAACCAAAGGAGAACGTATTCAGTTAGTACAAACTTTCTGCCAGGTGTCAGCACAGATAGAGCAAATCACTTACAAACACCAAGACATTTTGACATCTGATCGTAACCTCGTGCCGATCCTTAAACAACCTCCTTTGAAGGTATTCCACAGGAACCGTAACCTGAAAGACCTGTTAGTGAAGGCAGACCCCGTAGAGAAATACGAGAAACTGCCCCACGCCTTTTCCTCTAAAGTAGGATACTATAGATGCCTGAATTGTAATGTATGTAACGCTCTTACACCCACACACTGAACGATTCAGGATCAAAGAATACTACTCCTGTGTCAGACTTTTGCATATATATTCTGAAATGCCCATGCAGTTTAGTTTATGTAGGGAAAACTGTGGGGCTCTTTAAGAGAAGATTTCAAAAGCACAGGAGTGATAGAGTCCTACAAGGGAGATCGGGGAGCCAATATATTAGTATACAGTACGTCCTGCTCCAGATAAGATTCTTTACGTCTGGGTATTACTCCGCAGATGGCGCTGGACTGCAGAGACAGCGAAACTCCTCCTCCCGGACCCTCAAATACCCGGGACCTCCCACAAATCCCCAGATTTTCTCTGCAGTCTGGACTGCGAAGGACAAGAAGATGGCTCTCTTCTCTCAGGTGAGCGGGGCTATTAGCCTGCGGCCCTGTAGGACTATTCCCACCGGTTCCATTGTTAATGTGCCTCCCAGCTTTGGCTGCGCTTTTAGTCCTGTCACCGCACAGATTTGGTTGCACTGGTTGCTGGTTTAAATATGCCGTGCGTGCTTCTGCAGCGTTCCGCGGTTGGCTGCGACATTACCTCAGGCGCTGCTGCGCCATCATTGGTTGCTTTTGTCACGTGTGCGGCTTCGTGCTCTTCGGGAGGGGCGGGGCCTGCGGATGGCGCGTTCCGCATCACTGTCTCCGCGGCCCGCCCCTCGAGGTATACTCGGCGCAATTTTTTGCTTCTTCGTGCTGCGTGGCTGGCGCCTACCTACCACGGTCCGTGAGTGCCCTCGTGGGCTTTTTGTATTTACTTTTTAATGTCATGTATGCACGTTGCTTACGGGGTTTTTTTGCTTATGTCTTACAGGCGGGTCAAACACGATTGGTTTCTCCCGGCCCTACCCCCTCTATTTAGTTTATTAAACTTTTGAGGCCTAGTGTGCTAATCCCTCCCACTTCCCTAGCGGGCTATTGGGGCATCCCAGGTTGCTTTTATAGCGTGAATCTTTGTCGGCCTATTGTGCCGCTATAATCACCATATGGAGGCGTCTCAGGATAATGTGCTCGGGGTTCCTTTGGGACAAGCCTGGCTGTGTGTAGCGTGTGGGGTGTCTCCTACAAGTGTTGACAATGTGCAGGTTTGTGTACCTCTTGCCCAGCAGGTGCTTGCGCTGCAGCCTGGTTTACCAGGAGCTGCGCCTGCACCTCGTATGGCTTCGCCTACTCCCCCAAGCTTAAATTTGACTCCCAGTGAGCTGCATACCAGTGGGGAGTCTCAGTCTGATGTGTCTACTAGACTGGCTATTGTTGAAAAGTTGCTTTCTAATACTATGGTGCGTAAGGCCTCTGCTAAGAGGCGGCATTTGGCGCCTGATGTCACTCTATTCCCTATGGAGGCTGAAGAGTTCTTTGATCTGTCTGGTTATACTCCCCTGGAAGAAGGGGAATTGTTCTCTGACTCAGAGTCATCTGATGAATGGCCCAAGGGTTATTATGATTCTGGCTCTGATCCCTGGGCCCCAGATGATACTGATAGGCTTTTGGCTCAGATCTTTGAAGTGCTTTCTATCTCTCCCCCGGCCGTGGCTCCTAAGCAGCAGGGGGAATTGTTTCATGTTGCTAAGCCACGTTTAGAGTTCCCTGAACAATCTCATTTTAATAATCTCGTGCTCAAGAAATGCGTGCTTTCTAGCAGGCTCCCCAGAGTCCATAAGAGTTGTGATAAGAGATATCCCTTTCCTGCTGATGTGGTAAAACGTTGGTCATCCCCTCCAGAAGTGGATGCCCCAATTTTGGGTTTGTCTAACACCTCTGTCATGCATTACCCTGACTCTACTACTCTGAAGGATAGTGAGGACAGGAGTATTGATCAGCTGGCGTCCCATGCCTTTGCCTGTGTGGGGACGGCGCTGCACCCGGTTTGTGCCTCTGCCATTAAAGCTGTGGCTATTAGGACCCTGCTTAAGAGTGTCCTAGATGGAGCTCCTGATGATGTTTCTAGTGAAGAGTATAATGCACTCTCGCTTTGTGAGGTATTTGTTGCTTATGTCCTCTCTGCCTTGGATGATACCATTAGGATGTGTGGCAGAGCCTCTGCCTTGGTTATGGCTATACGCCGCTCGGTTTGGCTGCGCCAGTGGGCAGCTGCCAAGAAGGCTCTCGCTGGTCCCCTTCAAAGGGCTATGCCTGTTTGGGGACCGCCTGGACCTATTTGCTAAGGGAGGCAGGTTACCCTAGCGCAGGAGGCAGTCTCGACCCTTTTGGGGCCCAGGCTCCTTTTCTTCCCCCTACCGTGGATCCAGAGCGGGGAGAGGGGTCTCCTTTACTGGGGCCTGAGGAGATTTCTGGGGTAGGGGCAGAGGCCCTGGCTCATCCTGGGGCTCCAAACCTAAGTCTTTCCCCCCAAGCCCCCTCGGGCATGAAGGGGCGCCCTCACCCATCCGGGTGGGGGGACGGCTTCAGCTCTTTGCTCAAGTCTGGAGGCTTCATGTCTCAGACCGGTGGATTCAGGAGGTAGTGTCCTCCGGTTACAAAATAGATTTTGCAGCCTGGCTGCCCCCAAGATTCATCAGAGCTCGGATGTCTCAGGACCCCATGTCAGCTCAGGCTCTGGTTCTGGCGGTGCAAAGCCTTCTGGAGCTGGGGGTCATCTGTCAGGTCTCCTGAGAAAGGGGCAGGGGTTTTTATTCCAACCTTTTCACCGTGCCCAAAAGAGATGGGTCAGTCAGCCCATCCTGGATTTGAAGATCCTCAAAAAATTTGTCAGATGCAGGCACTTTCGCATGGAAAATCTGCGCTCTATCAGTTCCCTGCGTCCAGGGGACTTCATGACCTCTGTGGACATCAAGGATGTTTACCTTCATATTCCCATCTTTCCAGGTCATCAATGATTCCTCAGGTTTGCTCTGGGGGATCAGCACTACCAATTTGTGGCATTGCCCTTCGGTCTCCCTTCAGCTCCCAGAGTGTTCACCAAGGTGCTGGCAGGAGTGATGGTTCTGCTCAGGTCTCAGGGCATTCGCGTTCTGCCCTATTTGGACGACATTCTCATCACTTCTCAGTCCCTCCAACAGGCAGAGCTGGATACTCAGCGAGTAGTGTTCACACTGGAGTCATTTGGCTGGGTGATCAACCATCCCAAATCTTCCCTGTCCCCCTCTTTGGTGATGCCATTTCTGGGAATGAATCTGGATACTGTTCAGGCAAGGATCTTTCTTCCTCAGCAGAAGGTGGACAGTCTGCTAGCACAGGTTCAGTTCCTTCTATCTTGCCCTCATCCCTCCATCTGGCAGGGAATGCAGCTGGTGGTCCTGATGGTGTTGTGCTTCGAGGCGGTTCCTTATGTCCAGTTTCACATGAGGCCTCTGCAACTCCACCTCTTGTCCGTATGGGATAAGGATCCTGCATCCCTGGACCAGGTCCTTGTTCTGTCCCCCCTAGCCAGGCGGTCCCTCTCGTGGTGGCTGGACTTCAGAAACCTGTTGGCGGGCAGATCCTTTCTGGCCCCCTGCTGGGAGACGGTCACCACAGATGCCAGTCTGACAGGTCCCTACAGTTCCAAGGGCGGTGAGGCCTTCAGGAGGCCCACACACCTATCAACATTCTGGAACTGAGGGCGATCAGGTTAGTTCTGGCTCACTTGACCAAACACCTTCGGGGTTGGCCTGTTCAGGTACGCTCGGACAACCAGATGGCGGTTGCCTACATCAAGCATCAGGGAGGGACCTGGAGCAAGGGGGCCCTCAAGGAAGTGTCTCTGATCCTGTCCTGGGCGGAGGACAATGTTCCCTGCATCTCAGCTGTGTACATTCCGGGGGTGGAGAATATGCAGGCACACTCTCTGAGCAGGGGGACCTCTCGCCTGGGAGAATGGTCCCTCTGCGACAGGGTGTTTTGCTCTGTGTCACCGTTGGGGTCAGCCAGATGTGGATCTGTCTGCGTCTTGTCACAATCACAAGCTCCCAGCTTTTGTCTCCCTGTCCCAGGACTCTCTGGCCTTGGCCACAGATGCTCTGACAATGTCATGGCAGGATTTTCAGCTTCTGTATGTCTTTCCCCCATTCCCCCCTGCTGGGCAGGGTTCTGCGCAAGATAGCTCAGGAAGGGGTGCCAGCAATCCTGGTAGCTCCCAGGTGGCCAAGAAGAGTGTGGTTCGCAGGCATAGTGCAGCTGACCGTAGATCAGTACGTGCTGCCCAGGGTTCCAGACCTGCTCACTCAGGGACATTTATGCCATCCCAATTTACAAACACTGGCTTTGACGGCCTGGCTGCTGAAACCTCCATCTTGATGGAAAAGGGGCTGCCTGCCTCGGTTAACACCATGATTAGGGCTAGAAAGAAGTCTTCTTCTTCCATTTACTATAGGGTTTGGCGTGCCTACATTGACTGGTGTGAGTCTAGGTCTCTTCCCTGTCGTGTGTTTTCTGTTCCTCCAACATGGTTTGGATCTGGGGCTTCAACTCTGTACTCTGAAGGGTCTTGTCTCTGCCCTGGCTGTTTTCTTCCAAAGATCTTTTGCTCAGCATTCCCTGATCAGGACCTTTTTCCAGGGGGTTACTCATGTGCGTCCTCCACATAAGCCTATGTTGCCTTTCTGGGATTTGAACTTGGTCCTTTCTGCCTTGCAGGGTGCCCTTTGAACCTGTGCAGGAGGCTGCTTTGGCCATTCTTAATCTCAAGGTTGTCTTTTTGTTGGCTATCACTTCTGTTAGGCGTGTTTCGGAGTTGGCGGCGCTTTCCATCCAGCCCCCCTACTTTGAGAGACACCAGGACAAGGTGGTGTTTCGCTTCAAGCCAGATTTGCTGCCTAAGGTTGTGTCTGCCTTTCATCTAAATCAGGACATTGTTCTACCTTCCTTGTGCCCTAATCCTAGTAATGCTAAGGAGAGGGTTTTGCATTCCTTGGATGTGGTCGGGAATCTGAAGTACTATCTGGTGGCTACTGCTCCTTTCAGGAAAATTGATGCTCTTTTTGTGGTCCCTTCTGGTCCTAGGAAAGGTTTGGCTCCTGCTAAATCTACTATCAGCAAATGGATCTGTCAGGCTGTGATTTAGGCCTACACTGCTAAGGGGAAGACTCCTCCCTTCCGCCTTACTGCTCATTCCACTCGTGCTATTGGTGCCTCTTGGGCTTTTCAGCACCAGGCTTCTGTTGAACAAGTTTGCAAGGCCGCTACTGTGTTCTTTCTGAGCTTGATGTGGATGTATCTGCTAATGCTCAGTCTGGGCAGGATTTGGTAAGATCAAAGGAAGTGGACTTAAATAAGAGACTATATAAAATGAGTACAAAAGGGCAGCAAGGAACAGTTACCAAGCCAACCAATAGGAAAAGACATATTCTGGTTGGTGACTCAACAATTAGAGGTGTGGACTTTGGACAGGATAAAGATGAGCTAAAGGAAGTGAGGTGTCTCCCAGGTGCCACGGTTAATAGGGATAAGAAACGTATTATAAATATTGTGAAGTCTGCAAGCAAACATAACCAAGTGGACATTGTGCTACATCTTGGCACAAATGACTTATCCCAAAAAGATTTGTTTGTTGCACAGAGGGACTTCCAAAGTTTTAGTCAGGAACTTTGCAAAATAACAGGTTCCATCACATTTTCTGAAGTTTTGCCAGTATGTAATCAGGGAAAAAAGGCACTCAACATTGCCAAATTCAACTTGTGGTTACGTCAGTGGTGTGAAGACAAAGGCTTTGGATGTATTAGTCATGATGTTAGAAGGTGGTCGAACAATGAGTTGTTTAAGAGGGATGGCTTGCATCCTTCACAGAAAGGCACAGAAGAACTTTTTGATTTAAATTAGAGGAAGGGGACAGAGATGTAACTTGCGAGGGTGATTTCTGTCCCCTACCATTTAGGATGAAGCAGGACATTGAAGCAGGAAACCCGGTTAGTGGTAGGCTAGAGGTGGAAAAGATCAAGGACACACTAAAATACAATACCAACAACATCCACATGATGTGTACCATTGCTCGCAGCTTGGGCAACAAGCTCTGTGAATTAATGGCTATCATATCCAGAGATGAATTGGATCTTGTTGCAATAACAGAGACTTGGTTCAAGGATCACAATGACTGGGAGATAGCTATACCCGGTTACACATTGTACAGAAAAGACAGATTGGATAGAAAGGGCAGTGGAGTAGCCATTTATGTCAAGACTACCCTTCAATCAACAACAATTCAGCATACACATAATGAACTAGAAACTCTCTGGGTTACCATGCAGACTAAGGATGGAGCTGTGGTCAGAATTGGTGTGATATATAGGCCCCCTGGACAATCTGAGGATCTAGATAACCTGTTAATAGATGAAATCAGTGGAATGGCAGAGAAGGGGGACATTGTAATTACAGGTGACTTCAACATGCCTGATGTGGACTGGAATATCCCAAGTGCATCGACATGCAAGAGCAGGACTATATTTGACATTTAATGGAGTGTCTCTAAAACAACTTGTGACATTGCCAACTAGAGGAGATAACATTCTGGACTTAGTTCTGACCAATGGGGATCTGGTGTCCGAGGTTAGGGTTGAAGAAAATCTGGGTTCCAGTGACCATCAATGCTTATGGTTCAGAATAAAAACAGACATTGTGCAATCACACACCAGAACCAAAGTGCTAGACTTTAGGAAGACCAACTTCATGGAAATGGCGGAGTATGTAGAAAGAAAATTAGGTGAGTGGAACAGAGTAGCAGTGGTCACTATTAAAAATGGCCATCTTAAAGGCAACTAAGCAATATGTGAAACAAACTAGCAAGAATAAAAGGAAGAAGAAACCATTATGGTTTACTAGGGAAGTCAGCACTATCATAAAAGATAAGAAGTCTGCCTATAAGAAGTATAAAGTAAGTGTAGCTGACAGAGAGGCGCATAAAATTAAACAGAGGGAAGCAAAACTAATTATAAGGACTGCTAAAGGGCAAAAAGAGGAAGAAATGGCCAAATCTATGAAGAGGGGAGATAAAACCTTTTTCCGATATATTGGTGACAGAAAGAAGAAAAACAATGCAGTCTCAAAAATTAGAAATAGGGAAAATATATATATTGACGGAGATAAGGCTGTGGCTGACCATCTGAATTGCTACTTTTGTTCGGTATTTTCAGATAGGAGCAGGCATGGTCATAGCACAACATCCAGTTGGGAGAGTACAGCTCCGGAGTTTCTGGAGGCTGATGTCTTAGCCGAGCTGGCACATCTAAAGGTAAGTAAGGCAATGGGTCCAGATGGAATCCACCCCAGAGTTCTAAGGGAACTTAGGTTTGTGATTGCAGCCCCTCTAACTGATTTACTTAACCATTCCCTTTCAACTGGTGAGGTTCCAGATGATTGGAGAATGGCCAATGTCGTACCAATCCATAAAAAGGGGAATAGAGAAGAAGCCAGTAATTACAGGCCAGTTAGTTTAACATCTATAGTGGTCAAATTAATGGAAACACTCTTAAAAAAACAGATAATTTCCCATCTAAAAATTAATGACCTATTGGTCCCAAAACAGCACGGCTTTACTGAGGGCAGATCATGTCAGATCATGTGTAGTAGGTGCTTGGAACAAACTTCCAGCAGAGGTAGTTGAAACATCAACAGTCACTGAATTTAAACATGCCTGGGATAAGCACACATCTATCCTAAGATAAAGAGTACATACAGTATACACATAAGGGCAGACTAGATGGACCGTATGGTCTCCTTCTGCCGTCAACCTTCTATGTTTCATTATATGAAAATTTGAACATTCAGCAACAGGGACATTGCCTTTCATTGTCTTCCCAGCTGGTGATTCAGTAACAGGAACATTGTCTTTCATTGTCTTCCCAGCTGGTGATTCAGCAACAGGAACATTGTCTTTCATTGTCTTCCCAGCTGGTGATTCAGCAACAGGAACATTGTCTTTCATTGTCTTCCCAGCTGGTGATTCAGCAACAGGGACATATTTTTTACTTCTATGAGAATTTTTTCGAGGCCAATGTCCCAGAAAAAAATATGGCTTCTGAATGGCTTATAGGAAATTCTCCCTAAATCTGGCTGGATAATAGAATAATAGCTAAATAATAATAATATAATTCTGTGATTACTCACCTGTAGAATTGGTATTATATGTATACAGCAGGTCCTGTTCCAGAAGATATTCCTTACACTTGGGATATACTCCAGTAGATGGCACTGGACTGCAGAGACAGAAAAGTGGCTCTTCCTGGCCCCATATATACCCGGGACCTCCCACAAAATCCCCAGTATTGAAAAGCAGTTATCAAGAGACCGGGAGAACTATAACCATTATATGAAAATTTGAACATAAGAACAATCACCATAAAGAGGTAATTAAAGATAATGATAACAAGGGTGGGGTGGAACAGGACGTGCTGTATACATATAATACCAATTCTACAGGTGAGTAATCACAGAATTTTATTATTCTAAGTACACAGCACGTCCTGTTCCAGAAGATATTCCTTACACTTGGGACATCCAATAGCAGTGTCCGTAAGGTAGGGTAGAATACACAAAAGTAACAGCAGACAGTTCAAACCACTGCCGCCTGCAGAACCTTGCGGGCAAAAGCAGCATCAGCTGAGGCCCTAACATCAACCTTGTAAAACTTTGAAAAAGTGTGAACAGAAGACTAAGTAGCGGCCTTGCAAACTTGTTCAACAGAAGCTTGGTGCTGAAAAGCCCAAGAGGCACCAATAGCACGAGTAAAATGAGCAGTAAGGCGGAAGGGAGGTCCCTTCCCCTTAGCAGAGTAGGCCTGAATCACAGCCTGACGTATCCACTTACTGATAGTGGACTTAGCCGGAGCCAGGCCTTTCTTAGGTCCAGACGGAAGCACAAAAAGAGCATCAGTCTTACTGAAGGATTCAGTAGCCACCAAATAGAACTTCAGAGTTCTGACTATGTCCAAAGAATGCAAAACCCTTTCCTTAGGTTTACTAGGATTAGGACACAGGGAAGGCAAAACAATGTCCTGATTGAGATAAAAGGCAGAAACAGCCATAGGTAGAAAATCTGACTTAAAGTGGACCAACACCCACGGGTGATCTATAAGATTCCCGGGCCGATCACCTCCCTCCAAACACCCCCAAACACCCCAAACCCCTTACCTGATCTTCGGCGGCGACCGGCCGCCGCCGCCTCCCTCGCGCCCCTCTAGGCGTGCCCGCGCCGGCCGTCTGCGAATGGCCGGCGCGCGCGCATCAAGAGGGACGCGCGGGAGGCGGGGGCGGAGGAGCCGCTTGTCCGCGGCTTGTCCGTCGGCGCGGGGAGAGGTGAGTTGTTCGGGGGGTTTCACACAGCGGGGCACCCCGATCGGGGGGTGCCCCACCGAAGTGGACCAAGACCCAGGATAGTCAAAATCCTGGGTGTTGGTCCACTTTAAAACGAAACACCACCTTGTCCTGGTGTCTCAAAATAAGGAGGCTTGATGGAAAGCGCCGCCAACTCAGAAACACGCCTAACAGAAGTGATAGCCACCAAAAAGACCACCTTAAGTGTAAGAATGGACTGGTAATATAGGCTTACGTGGGGGACACCCGTGAGTAACCCCTTGGAAAAAAAGTCTTGACCAGAGGATGTTGAACAAAAGATCTTTGGAAGAAAAAAAAAAAAGCAGACACATGACCCTTCAGAGTACTGAGCTGAAGACCCAGATCCAAACCATGTTGGAGAAATTCCAGAATCCTAGTAATAGAAAACACACGACAGGGGAGCGAGTGGGACTCACACCAGTCAATGTAAGTACACCAGACCCTGTAATAGATGGAAGAAGAAGACCTCTTCCTAGCCCTGATCATGGTATTCACCACAGAGGCAGGCCTTTTTCCATCAATATGGAGGTTTCAACAGCCAGGCCGTCAAAGCCAGCGTTTGTAATCTGGAACCTGTGGTAGAGCGTACTGATCTACTGCCAACTGTACGATGTCTGCGAACCACACTCTTCTTGGCCAACAGGGGGCCACCAGGATGGCTGGCACCCCTTCCTGAACTATCTTGCGCAGCACCCTGCCCAGCAGTGGAAATGGGGGAAACACATACAAGAGCTGGAACCCCGTCCAGAACATTGCCAGGGCATCTGTGGCCAAGGCCAGAGGATCCTGGGAAAGAGAGACAAAGACTGGAAGCTTGTGATTGTGACGAGACGCAAATAGATCCACGTCCGGCTGACCCCAGCAGTGGCACAGGGAGCAAAACACCCTGCTGCTGAGGGACCACTCTCCCAGACGAGAGGTTCCCCTGCTCAGAGAGTCTGCCTCCAGATTCTCCACCCCCGGGATGTACACAGCTGAGATGCAGGGAACATTTTCCTCCGCCCAGGACAGTATCAGGGACACTTCCTTCAGGGCTCTCTTGCTCCGGGTCCCTCCCTGATGATTGATGTAGGCAACCGCCGTCTGGTTGTCTGAGCGGACCTGAACAGCCCAACCCCTCAGGTGAGGGGTTAAGTGGGCGAGAACCAACCTGATTGCCCTCAATTCCAGAATGTTGATAGGGGCATGGGCCTCCTGAGGGCCCCACTGACCCTGGATTACAGGGACTTCCAGAATCCCCCACTGTCAGACTGGCATCCGTGGTGACAGTCTCCCAGCAGGGGGCCAGAAAGGACCTGCCCCCCAGCAGGTTCCCTGAGACCAACCACCACACTAGAGACCGCCTGACCTGAGGGGACAAGACAAACACCCGATCCAGGGACACAGGGTACCGATCCCATACTGACAAGAGGTGAAGCTGAAGAGGCCTCATGTGGAACTGAGCATATGGAACCGCCTCGAAGCAGGACACCCTCAGGCCCACCAGCTGCATTCCCTGCCTGATGGATGGATGGGGACAAGACAGCAGGAGCTGAACTTTCTCTTGAAGGACCTCCACCTTCTGCTGAGGAAGAAAGATCTTGACCTGAGCTGAATCCAGAATCATGCCCAGAAAAGACTTCACCATGGAAGGAGACAGGGAAGATTTGGGGTGATTGATCACCCAGCCGAATGATTCCAATGTGGACACCACCCGCTGAGTGTCCAGCTCTGCCTGATGGAAGGACTGAGAAGCAATAAGCATGTCATCCAGGTAGGGAAGAATGTGAATGCCCTGAGATCTCAGCAGGGCCATCACTCCTGCCAGCACCTTGGTGAATACCCTGGGGGCCGAGGTGAGGCCGAAGGGCAAGGCCACAAATTGGTAGTGCTGATCCTCCAGAGTGAACCTGAGGAACCTCTGATGACCTGGAAAGATAGGGACGTGAAGGTAAGCATCCTTGATGTCTCCAGAGGTCATGAAGTCCCCTGGGCGTAAGAAGGTCACAACTGAGCGCAGAGTCTCCATCCGAA
This sequence comes from Gastrophryne carolinensis, assembly GCA_027917425.1. Taxonomy (NCBI): domain Eukaryota; kingdom Metazoa; phylum Chordata; class Amphibia; order Anura; family Microhylidae; genus Gastrophryne; species Gastrophryne carolinensis. The sequence goes on from CM051241.1 coordinate 103,419,379, forward strand.
AGTGTCTGAATCTGACAAACTTGTTGAGAAGCTTTAAATCCAGGATAGGTCTGATGGACCCATCCTTTTTGGGCACAATGAAAAGATTGGAATAATAGCCTTTGCCCCTTTCCTTCAAGGGCACCTGGCAGATGACACCTTGGTCTAGAAGGCCTTGGACAGGCAGGGAGAGACACTGAGCTATCAAGGGGTTTTGAGCTACACGAGATTTGATTAATCTTTTGTTGCGGCCAGGCTGCAAACTCTATCTTGTAACCGGAGGATACTACCTCCTGAATCCACCGGTCTGAGACATGACGCCTCCAGACGTGAGCCAAGAGCCAAAGCTGTCCCCCCTACCCGGATGGGTGAGGGAGCCCCCTCATGCCTGAGGGGGCTTGGGGGAGGACTTAGTCTTGGGACCCCAGGGAGCATTATCAGGGGCCCCATCTAAGAGACCCCTGAGCAGGCTTTTAACAGCAACAGCCGTGATAGCAGAGGCACAGACCAGACGGAGCGCGGTCCCAACACAGGCAAAGGCATGGCAAGCTAGCTGATCTATGCGCCTGTCTTCCCCATCCCTCAAGGTAGTAGTGTCAGGGGAATGCATGACAGATGTGTTACACAACCCCAGAACTGGTGCATCCACCTCTGGAGGACATGAACCAACGTTTAAACCGGACCTTCAGCGTGATTTAATGAAAAGCCCAAACTCTTAAAATAAACAGTTCCCCAGCATCTAAAATTAATATATTTTATGTTTTTAGTCACTCCCCACTGGTATGCACCTCACTGGGAGTCAGCTGTAAGCGTGGGGGGGTAGGCGAAGCAAGAGGGGGCGCAGCACTAGGCCCAGCCGCAGGTAAACCAGACTGCAGGGCAAGTACCTGCTGGGCGCAGGGTACACACACCCTGACATCATCACTTATAGGGGATACGCCACACACAGCCGGGCTTGTCCCGAAGGAACCCCGAGCACATTATCCTGAGAAGCCTCCATATGGTGATTATCACGCCACAACAAGCCAATAGGGATTGACGCTAATAAAAGCAACCCGGGATGCCCCAATAACCTGCTAGGGAAGTGGGAGTAATGGTATGCAATAGCCCTCCAATAAGAGTTAACACTAAATAGAGGGGATAGGACCGGGAGAAACCACAAAGTTTGACCCGCCTGCAAGACATAAGCAAAAGATCCCATAAGCGATATGCAGTATAGACAAAAAAAAAAAAAAAAAAAAAAAATATATATATATATATATATATATATATATATATATATATATATATATATAATAAATCAGCCCGCAGGGGCACTTACGGGCCGCGATAGTGAGACACCAGGCACACGCAGCAGAAAAACAGAATGGCGCCCGCATATACCTCGAGGGGCGGGCCGCGGACACCGTGATGCAAAACGCATCACCCGCAGCCCCCCCCACCCCCCCGAAGAGCGCCCACCTGACCAGACCAGCCAATGACGGCGCAGCAGCGCCTGAGGCGATGTTGCCGCGGAGCGCAGTACAAATGTGCGGCGCTGGCGGCAAAGAAACCAGTACAATCAATTCACAGGGATAATATACACACACACAATAATACATGGACATACACCCCCCCCCTCCCCCCCGAAAACTACAAGGGAGAGCGAGGGGGAATCAACGGCCAGCCTAAAGGGAGCCAACTGTGGGAACAGGGGGCGAGGGGCATAAAGTGCGGGAGGGGCATCCCATAAGGCTCACCATGGGCCTATACCGCCTACCCTTTGGCGGGGGACTGCGGTTGGCGCAGCGCTCCTTAGCACCTGACATCGGTGCTGCCTACCATTACCCGAACCAGAGCAGCCTGAGCTGGGAAGGCAGTAAAAGGAAACGGGTGGGAATAGTCCTACAGGGCCGCAGGCTAATAGCCCCGCTCACCTGCAAGTAGAGAGAGACATTTTCTAGTCATCGCAGCCAGGACTGTAGAGAAGAACTGGGGATTTTGTAGGAGGTCCCGGGTATTTATGGGGCCGGGAGGAGCCACTTTTCTGTCTCTGCAGTCCAGCGCCATCTACTGGAGTATATCCCAAGTGTAAGGAATATCTTCTGGAACAGAACGTGCTGTATACTTAGAATATTCATGTGATGCATGTATAAAAAAAAATCTACACACCGTGTAAGACAGCGATTAATAAGCCCTGACCAAACAGAGGGAGAATTAAGTGCAAGTGTAAATAAGTGTACATTTCTGTTTAGGTCCGCATAAAATGCCCAGACAGATCCAGAGGGAGCAATGTGTTTTGTGGCCTTGTGCCACTTCCTCCAGGCATCTTAGTGTGATTTGGGCTGCCCTGATCTATTGCATAAGCCCCTTCCACAGCCTGTCAGGCTCGCCGAAGGGCCTAATTGACTAGTCTATGGCTGCTGTGGTGAGGATTCTGGAAGAGGCAAGATGCAGGGCAGTGCGCGGGTCCCAATATACTGCCAGCACCAAACGCTGCCCCGCATCTCTGTTGGCGCCGCGCTCTGGCATTGCTCCGTCTCTCAGCCCCACGTCGACCGAAGGGTGGGACTTGCCTGATGTGTATACACATACATAAGCATATATGGGCAAATACACAAATGAGCATAGGTATACATACAAATATGTAAAGAAATATTGAGTCAAAGATAAACAAAACCCGGGAATTTGACTTTCATGGGTTATGTTCTATGCCCCCCGGGGCATCCCAAAAAATTCACCTCGCCACACTCGAACTACACATATGCAGGCTCTTGTCCAATGAGAGCCATCTGCTATGACGTCATTTGGCAGGTGGCTCTCGTTCTAATCAATGGGGTGTGCGTGCTGCCGCATCCCCGGTTATGAGCCCACCCCAGCCTATATGAATGGCTGGGACAGAAGCCCGCATATGTCGCCGGGCATGCAGCAGCGTGCGCTCCCCATTGTAAACAATGAGAGCCACCTGCCGAATGACATCATAGCAGAAGGTTCTCATTGGACAAGAGCCCGTGTATGTGCCACTGGAGTGTGGCGAGGTGAGTTTCTGGGGCTTCCTGTGGGGTTTCACTCAGCGGAGAATCCTGATTCGGGATGCCCCAGAGAAGATATAGCGGCTGGCTCTGGAATCTTAGATTTCATGATGGCTGCTGGTGGGTTTTGCTTTGTTTTAAAAACGGACCAAAACCCACTCCCCGACGGCCCTGGAATCTATAAAATTGGGATCAGGATGTGCCAGTCTGTGAAACCCCCCCCCCCCCAGGTCGCCTGGAAACTTGCCTTCTTTCCTGGTCCAGCGGTGCATGCGCGAGCTGCAGCCGCTTTCCCGCTATTCCTTCGGCAGGATGTGTGCCCGCACCAGACATATGTGAATGGCCATTGCTGGCACGCACCATGTTAGAGGGTAGCGAGGGATGCATCCGCCAGCGTGCTCCAATCCTCTTAAATGAAGGGGCAGCATCCGAGCATGCGGACTGGACGAGAGGCCTCGCATGCGTCGTAGGACCGGAGAAAGGGGATTACGTTCGTGCAACATGGGGGGACATCCCCGATCGGGGACCAAAACCTAGGATAGTCAAAGGGTTGTTGGCCTTCTTGTGGGCATCCTTTTTTGAGTCTTCTTCCTTTCCCTCTCATTTTCCCTTTTTCTTTCTTTCTCTTTCCTTTTCTTTCTCTTTTTCCCTTTCTATCTTTCTTTCTCTCTCTTCCCTGAGTATCTGTCTAACCCGTGTACCGGCATGGTCAGCCCTCTATCTTTACCATAGTGCTGCTCATGATGTGAATATGCAAAATATATACAGTCCAGGGATTGATGACTCCATCATTTTATCCATATTTTCAATATGAGAGGCAGGCGTGCCATGCCGCGGGTGCGTGACAAGAACAGGTGCTTAATTGTATGACAAAGTTTGCCATCACGCTTTGCACAGTGTAGCACTGAGGCTGGCAGAAATCCGGGCATTAGCCTGACTTACCCGTGCACCGATTATGTACGGCATAGCTCCCAAGTGTCCCTGATTTGGATGGACTGTCCCTCTTTTGAGTCCATGTCCCCCTTCCCCTCGTTGTTCTCATTTGTCCCTCTCTGAGGTGTAACATGCAGATCTGCATCAATAAATGATTTATTTGCCTATTTAAAGTGTTTCTATTCTATTGTTACATCCTATCTATCAACCCTCAATGAGGAGGCGTGGCCTAATTTACCAATTGTCCCTCTTTTCTTTCCAATCCATTCCAGCCTGTCCCGAAGTATTCACGTTTGGGAGTTCGCCCCTAGGGGACGCTGACTGCAAGATCAAAGATGTAGCTCCTCCCGGCCCCTTATAAAGGCAGCTGCCTTTCAATCCAGCCCCAGTTCTTTTTCTTGCAGTTAACTGCATAAGATCGCTTTCACTCTCTCTCAGAATTTTGGCAGCAGAGCGGGGCCACCTAGCTTGTCGGCCGCTGCAGGACCCTATTTTTTCGGATTCCTCTGACCCATCCTTGCCTCCCAGCTTTGGCTGATAACAGTGATACGTGTACTGTAGGGTGAAACGCCGGGGTCTGGGGCGTTTGGCAGAGCACATGGCTCTGGGCCGCAGACTTTATTAACAAAAAGTAGTCGGCCGCAGGCATTCTCCTCCTCGCTCCCTCGCCGGGTCTCGGTCTGGGGCGCACGCTGGCAGACGCGCCCTGCGGGCTGGCTGGCGCTCCTGTGGGGCTCCCCCGGCTGGATCTTTCTGGAAGCGCGCACTGCGGGTCTTGCGGGGGCGCGGCTGGGGACCTCGTATTTGGTCCATCTTGCTTCTCCTGGTGTTGCGCTGAGCTGCGCGGTCGTGAGTCCCTCTTGTTTCTGCTTTAGGGGCATAAGTTGGAGAGAGACTGTATTCTGCACTGTATTATCACTGTATGCTTATTTTGTTTTATTGCCATGTATGTTTTGATTCTTATGTGTTAATGCATGACTTTGTGGGTCATTTTGTAATTGCTGTCTTTTCTCTTTTTGATTTTAGACTGTGGGCTGAAGGTTGAGGGTTGTGGTTTCTCCCGGTCTCCATTATTAAAAAGAGGGATCGGCTATTAGGCTTAGGCCGTTAGTGTCTTTTAGCTTTATTGAATATTTTTATTCAGAATCACCATAATGGAGGCATCAGGGGATAGTGAGCCGGGCACCCCACTTGGGCAGGACAGGCTCTGCCCCTTGTGCAGACGGTATCCCCTGGGCGGATTCAGCACAATTTGTTCCACTTGCGCCAGAGGCATTGTTTTGGACCATGAGCAGGAGGTCGCTCCTGACCCTAGCCCTGCGTTACCACCTGCCTCTCCGGATCCTCCGCTGCTGCAGTTAGCCCCTAGCGAAGGGGGAGCCAGCAAGGGGACACATGCTTACTTTGCACACGGGTTGGCTAGCCTTGAGAAACAGATCTCGTTGGCAGGCCCTAAGAAGGTCTCGAGTAAGAAGCGGCATTTGGAGGCGGTTTACTCGGATGATGATTTTTATGATTCTTTAGGATCTGCGGAGGAAGGTGAGTGGCCAGATGACACACTTTCAGTGACTGAGTTGCTCTTCGCCGGAGATGACGTCATTTCTAGCTCGTCCACGGATGAGGATTCCTTCCTTCCTTCCTTCCAGATTATACGGAAAGCTTACTTTCTTCCGTTTTTTGATACTTTGCACATTGTTCTTCCCAGAATGGCTAGGAGGAAAAAGGGTGATTTGTTTCGGCCTGAAAGACAGCGGCAGGTTTTTCCCGAGCAGCCACACTTTTCTAACATGATTCTTAAGGAATGGGAAAGGCCCAACAAGCTACCGTCATTTCCTAAGGGCCTGGATAGATGGTATCCTTTCCCTGCCGAGTTGATTCGATTGTGGTCTCACCCTCCCGAGGTGGACCCTCCGGTTTCAGGGCTGTCCAACACCACGGTTATGCCATCACCTGACAATGCTTCCTTACGTGATCCTGCAGACAAACGCATGGATCAGTTGGCCTGCCATTCTTTCACCTTTGTCAGTGCCCTCTTTCGGCCTGCGTGTGCCACGGCAATTGTTTCCTAGCCAACAGGAGAAAGGTTAAACACCTTGTGGCTAAGGCTAAATCTCGCAAATGGGAGGAGGAGTTTAAGGAACTCAAGGCCTGTTTGGATTTCATCGGCTTTGTTGTTGCTGCCATGAATGATGTGGTCAGGCTCGGTGCCAGAATTTCAGCTTTGCTTGTAGCATTACGCCACTCGCTGTGGTTGAAGCAGTGGTCGGCCAATGCAGCTGCCAAGAAGTCCCTCACAAGTCTGCCTTTTGTGGGAATCCGGCTGTTTGGGGAGCGACTGGACCTTTTGGTCAAGGATGGTAAGCTTCCTCAGAGAAGAAAGCCTGCTCTGCCCTTTCGGAACTCCTCTTCTTATCGGTCCTTTCGGGGAGAAAGAGGTTCTTCATTTTCAGCTGCCCACAGGGATACCTGGGGCAGAGGTAGGTCCCGCAGCCGGCCCAACCCCACCTGGGGGGCTAATCCCAAACCCCCAGCCAAACCTACTCAGGCATGAGGAGGCGTCCTCACCCATACAGGTGGGGGGAGGGCTTCTGCTGTTTGCTCTGATCTGGATCATTGGATTCAGGAGGTGGTGTCCTCAGGTTACAAGATAGAGCTGGCAGCCAGACCACCCACAAAATTCCTATGTTCAAGGATATCCCGAAACCCGCTAAAAGCTCAGGCTTTGAGAGCAGCTGTTCAACACCTCCTGTGGATAGGTGTGATTTGCCATGTGCCCCAGCAAGAACAGGATCAGGGGTTCTACTCCAACCTGTTCATGGTCCCCAAGGACGGATCTCTGCGGCCGAACATTACCAGTTTGTGGCATATCCTCAGTTCCCCGAGTGTTCACCAAGGTGCTGGCGGGCATCATGTCTATCCTAAGGAGTCAGGGTATTCGCGTGTTACCCTATCTAGATGACCTTCTGATTTTGGCCCGGTCCCTTCAGGAGGCCGAGAGTGACACCCGGACTGTACTGTCAACCCTGGAAGCCTTCGGTTGGGTGATCAACTACCCCAAGTCGTTTATCACACCTTCAACAGTGAGATCCTTCCTGGAAATGATGCTAGACACCGGTCAGGTCAAGGTCTTTCTGCTACAGCAGAAAGTTTTGCGAATCCAGACGCAAGTGCAGGCCTTGCTGGCTTGTCAATAGCCATTGATACGTCTGGAGATGAGATTGGTGGGCCTAATGGTGGCATGCTTCGAGGCAGTGCCCTTCGCCCAATTCCACATGAGACCTCTACAGCTGCACCTGCTGACCAGCTGGAATCGGTCGCAGGAATCTCTGGAATAAGGTTTTTTGCTGCCCCCCCCCCCCCCCAGGCAATCCCTCTTGTGGTGGTTGGATTCTCGGAATCTGCTGGTAGGCAAGTCCTTTCGGACTCCCCAATGGGAGATAGTTACCACGGATGCCAGTCTTGCAGGCTGGGGAGGCGTTTGGCAGACCCAGAAGATTCAGGGTCAGTGGAGTCCGAAAGAGAACCAGTTGCCCATAAATCTCTTGGAGCTGAGAGCAATTTGGTTGGTTCTTCTAAGCCTGACTCCCCATATAAAAGGATAAAAGGCCATGCGGTCCAGGTCCGCTTAGACAATCAGACTGTAGCCTACATCAACCACCTGAGCGGGACTCTGAGCAAGAGATCCTTCAAGGAGGTAAGCCGGATTCTGAGTTGGGCAGAGGAAAATGTTCCCTGAATCTCGGCGGTTTACATTCCCGGGGTGGAAAACCAGGAGGCAGACTCCCTGAGCAGGAGCTCCTTACGCCTGGGGGAATGGTCCCTCAGCAGGAAGACCTTTCAGGCTCTGGGGTCAACCAGATGTGGATGTTTTTTTGCATCCAGACACAATCACAAGCTTCCAAGTTTCGTCTCTCTCTCAAGAGGCCCTCTGGCCATAGCAACAGACGCTCTGGCGATCCCTTGGACGGAGTTCAACTTTCTGTATGCATTCCCTCCGTTTCCGCTCCTGGGTAGAGTGCTACGCAAGATAGCCCAGGAGGGGGTACCAGCCATCCTGGTGGCTCCTCGCTGCCCGAGGAGGAGTTGGTTTGCGGACATAGTACAGATGTCAATAGATCACTACATCATGCCCGACGATCCAGGGCTTCTCACACAGGGGTCACTACGTCACCCGAATTTACGGACGCTGGCTTTGACGGCCTGGCTATTGAAACCTCCATCCTGATGGAGAAGGGGTTATCGGCCACGGTTATTCATACAATGATTCAGGCACGGAAGAAGTCTTCTTCCATTATATACTACAGAGTTTGGCAGGCCTATATCGCTTGGTGCGAGGCCAAGAGCCTTCCTTGCCAGAGATATTCTGTTCCTGGGAGTCCTAGAGTTTCAACAACACTGTCTAGACTTGGGCCTCCAGCTGAGCACCCTCAAGGGTCAGGTCTCAGCCTTATCCATTTTTTTCCAGAGGTCCATTGCCAATCATAGATTGATCAAGACTTTTTTCCAGGGGGTCACCCATGTCCGTCCACCGCGTAAATTAGTCTTACCGGTGTGGGACCTAAATCTAGTGCTGTCTGCTCTACAGGGTCCTCCCTTCAAGCCTTCGACGCTACATTGTCTATGCTTACACTCAAGGTGTTTTTTTCTGGTGGCAATCACCTCGGTACCTCGCATATCAGAGCTGGCCGCGCTATGTATGAAACCACCCTACTTTGAAATGCACAGAGATAAGGTGGTTTTTCGTTTTAAGCCATATTTTTTGCCTAAAGTCGTTTCTCCTTTTTCACCTTAATGAGGAAGTTGTCTTACCTTCCTTGTGTCCAGCATCAGCTAATTCCAAAGAACGGACCCTCCATGCTTTGGATATGGTCAGAGCCATAAGGTACTACCTGGCTGCGACGGCATCCTTCAGAAGATCGGATTTTCTCTTTGTCTTGGAAGTGATTGCCACCAGCAAAGTCCACTCTCAGTAAGTGGATCAGACAGGCGGTGGTACAAGCATATTCTGCCAGGGGGAAGGAACCCCCTTTTCGTGTCACAGCTCATTCTACTATTGGTGCTTCTTGGGCTTTTCAACACCAGGCATCGGTGGAACAAGTTTGCAAGGCTGCTACTTGGTCTTCAGTTCATATTGTGACAGAGTGTCTGGACAAGTCATACAGGGTGTGTATATCTGCCCAAGATTCCTTGTATCTGTCAGGTAAAAGCAACCAGGAAGTTAGAAACTAGAGATCTAGGATCTCTAGTTTAGGGTTTGGGTAAAATACAATTCTGTGAAGTACTCACCTGTAGAATTGGTATTATACGCATACAGCACGTCCTGCTCCAGATATAGTAATAACATGTGGGTAATCCTCCACCTCCAGCGCGGTGCACTGCAGACATGTAGAAAACAAGCTCCTCCCGGCCCTACATATACCGAGGGACCTCCCACAAATCCCCAGCATTGAAAAGCAGTGAGAAGGAGAAGCCAGGAGGAACCAACCACCCAGAAACAGGCAATAATATCAATGATAATAACCACCATACAGGGGATCCAGAACAAGTGAAACCAGGGTGGGGTGGAGCAGGACGTGCTGTATGCGTATAATACCAATTCTACAGGTGAGTACTTCACAGAATTGTATTATTCTAAGCATACAGCACGTCCTGCTCCAGATATAGTAATAACATGTGGGACATCCAATAGCAGTGTCCATAAAGTAGGGTGGGATCCCCGTGAAAAAAGGGCACAGCCAACAGTAAAAGCGCTGTCACCCGCAACCATGCTACCAAGAGCAACGAGAGCAAGGCTCTAACCTCAACCTTTGAACCTGTAAAGGGAGAACTGAACACAAGCAGCGGACAAGCCAGCATGCTCAACAGAAGTTAGTGCTGAAAGGCCCAGGCCAAGCACAAGTAGTAAGAGAGCAAAACAACCGAGAGAGAAGGGTAATCTTCCCTTAAGGAACAGGCCAGAGAAAAGGCCTAACCACGCTCATGCAAGGAGAGTAGCCGTGGCAACCTTAGAAGTCTCCCCAGCGGGGAATATGAACCCCGGTCTCAAGCGAGACCTTCAGGAATCCTGAAAACAACAACACTCAGCACGAGCCGAAACGTTTACTCTAGGCTCAGAAGGACAAAACCAACCAAGCGATGCCTATCTGAGGGCACCTACACCCGTGGAGGCAATCAGATCCAGTACTAAAGGATGGAGACCCATAAGCCCCAAGGGCATAATCCCTACCAGGAACAAGAAACGGACCAGGAAATCTCCAACACCTGGAGGGGAAGACAGATCCCCTTAGCTCAAAGTATATAAAGACAGTAGCCCCGACCGGAGGATCCGGAATAAGGGAGAATCAAAAACACCACCTGAAGCCGAACTCGGCGTAGTGCGGAGCATCCCCCTCTCATGGAGTACAGAGATGTAAACAATGTGTATATATATATATATATATATATATATATATATATATATACTGACCATGACCGATAACAGAGTCATCCTTTATGGCCCATTTATGACTGGAGCAACCGCCCCAGAAGAGCGATATGGTTTAAGGAACAAGTCAGAAGAACCTGAATAAAACCCAAGGCAACCCTTAGCAGGGCATCAGATTAAGTAAACCCCCTAGAGGAGGCAAGAATTCCTCAAGGAATGTACCTGAGCAAACCCTGATGAATGCTCAACACACAAAATTGGAATATACCTCTGAAGTAGGCCAACAGGGCGAGCCCTGAACCTTCACAGAATTAAGTTGGGGAGCAAACACCAACCATGCTGTAATAATTCAAGAACCCCGGGAACAGAGAACTTCCAGCAGGGGAGAGAGCTAGACCCTGCCAAGCAATATAGGTACAACATACCCTAAGATAGATGGCAGGAATAGAAGAGGAGGAAGCTAAATCCTAGCTCTCCTGGAAACAAGACACCCAGAGATATGCCATCTCCGGCAGGGCGAGGAACCAAACTGGTCTAACTCCAAATTAGACCGTGAAGATAGGGGCGAAATGGAAAAGAGCCTGACTATGCGGAACAAACCTCGTGAGAGAGCGTACAGGCCCACCGTCCTCAGCAGAAGCCTCAGCGGACGACACCCCCCTGGGCCACCCAGGCCCCCGGCATGACGGCTCCCCCTGCCTGGCAGAGCGAAGAAAATAAGCCATATCGAGTATAATGTCCCGCCAGAGCCTACTAGGCCCCAAAGGACAAGGTTAGGCCAATCTAGGCCAATACTAAAGGGCAGAACCCCTGTGATCATGACAGAGCCCAACAGGTCCATACCAGTAGGAACTCAGGGGGCCAATAGATTACCTCCTACCAAAGGAGGGCATCCATCAGAGACTAAAGTGATAAAAGGCAAGGGATGTTAATTAATAATACAAACACAGAGCAAAAAATGTGCAAAGAGCCAAAAGTTCTATATCTGTAGTCTAAAAAAGTGCCACGATACACGATATCCCACGGTGCATGCACTTCACACAAACTTGTGCAAGGGAATCCTCCACCGATAGTGCAAACTCTTACCAGCTTTTGGTCAGCAAAGCGCTTTAAAATAGTGTTGGAACAGCGTTACTGCTAATTCTGATGACGTCTGCTTCAAATTATATGCTCATCAAGCAATGCTCAGATCATACATCTACTCCTCATCCATCCAATACTCTTAGATGTTATAAAACTTAGCCCTTTGAGTGCCGGCCTACCGAGATTTTTTGTCACAATCTGTTGCCAGACGACTTTTCACGTTTTTGCGCTACACGTGTGCAACCTTGATTTTTGAAGGGATTTCCAGGGATTTCGATGAAAATTATATATTGTTTTTTTCAGCAGAGTCTGGGCTTCAACATGAAATGTCTTGTTTGGCCTTTTTTTAGTGTATTCTCAATACTTTTGGGTGAAATATGTGCAAACAAATGAAAAAAACCTATTTTTTACAATTTGTAGTGTTTTTTTTGTAATAAAAAATGTAAGTTTGTTAATAAAATATTATTGCGTGTGAAAGCCCTATTTCTCCCGGTTACAATGATACCACAATACCACATATGTATAGGTATACCCCCTTTCCTGAAACAGCAGTTTAGGAGATTCCAGATAGGATACAACTATGCAATATGATTGCATAGTTGTATGGGGTTAATAAAAAAAAAAAATGGGGGGGGGGGGGGGGACCTCATTTCTTTTTTGGAATTCTAAGGGTTAAAAACCCTTAAAATCCCCCCCAAAAAATGACATAGGGTCCCCCTTACCCAGCATTACTGACCCGGACCAGCTATGGGGGCTTGTAGAACAGGGCGCAGGGGCCAGCGTTGGTGGCCCCTGGCCCTGCAGGCTACTAGCCCACATAGCCACGTGGCCCGGGCCCTTCTGCCCCCCCCCCCCCCCGGCCGTTGGGGAGGCAGGTAATGGGGGGCTGGGGGTTATGGCAAGTCACCCACTTGCCGCAGGTGACCTGCCATACCCAGAGCCTTGTGAACTGGTATAAGGGGTCTCATCGACCCCTTACCAGTTCACAAAGGGTTAAGTTAAAAAAAAGACACCAGACAAATATTTTATTATTCTATTTTCACTTATACTTATCTCCCATCCAGTGTCCCACGCTGCTGCAGATGACAGTTGTCGGTAGTGATCAGAGCAGGGAGGGTGGCAGGCAGGGAGATCAGAGCCACCCTGCCTGCCACCCTCCCTGCTCCGATCGCTGCTGACAACTGACAGATCGGAGCCCGGGTGCCAGTAACCCGAGGAGCGGGATGACATCATCAAGTGGGCGGAGTTAGGGGCGGGGCCAGCGCCGGCCGAAGAGGATGGTGATGGCCCGTTTCTGGGCCCTCACAAGCAGCGTGGAAAGCCCAGGGGGGGGGGATTGGAGCCCCCCCCTGGTGAACCCCGGGGGAGAGCCATCGCGCTGCCATGTGAGTAAATGTCATTTACTGTTTTTTTTTTTTTTTATGTCGGCGCGGGTGGGGGGGGGGGGGTGGGGGGTTATTCCGGGCCCCCTCCTGAAGATCAGAGGCCTGGGGGCGGAAATCTAATTCTTGTACAGAATCGCTGGCCCTTTCAAATGAGGGGTAAGGTAAGTCTGTATGTTTTTTACTTTTTGTTTTATGGGCCTCTAAAGTCAGCTACGTGACTCTCACGTAGCTGGCACTTAACGGTTGGAGAGGCAGCTACGTGAGAGTCACGTAGCTGGCACTAGAAGGGTTAAAGCACCACTTCCAAAAAACATCTGCTTCAGATTGTGTCCTTAACGAGCAAAGCTCAAATGGTGTAACCACATGGATAAGAAAACAAAAGAACCAAAATAGTGTAATTCTGCAAAACTTTGTAGCTTTAATGTAAATATTCCAAAATGCACTCACAAAACAAGTAAAAGTATCAGCTTAGAAATACAATCGCGGTCACCACAATCACTCCAGTAAAAGGACAATGCCGTTCAAAATGGGTTAAAATATCCAGGGTATCTCAAATCATACATCCACCGCTCGCACGTGTTTCGTCGCCGCAAGGCAACTTTAACTAGGCTGGTGGCGCGGCAGAGCGGCGGGAAATATATACAAAAAAGTCCGGTCACGTGATATAAGGTCCGCCAGTCACGTGAAAATATAGCTTAACATTTCAGCTACAACTCCCAGTTCCCATCACACTAACATCACATCCAGAGGAAAGACAGGCTGCCACTAACGACCCGCTTTAGTAAACAGTGCCAAAGCGTAAAAATCCAATTACTCACTCCAATAGCGCAGCCAAAGTCTCCACACTCCAGAATGTAAACAACCGAGCGCGCAGTTAGAGGACCTGTAACGTCATCCAGAGACAGTGCAGCACGTGGGCCGCGACGGCCAATCAAAAGCATATATAAATAATTGCCTAGCAACAGCTGACAACAACTTACTGCAAAGCTCCAGCGCCATAGAACCTACGAAACGCACTGGAGATCAACTAATAAAGATTAGGATATACTATTTCCTCCCCAGATACCCCCTCATTAAAAAAAAAAGGAAGGGATTAATGCAGGTAACACCCTTCTATCTATAAAAATCCCAGATACTAGGCCCCCAGGATGACCTTAATGTCTTTTGTCAAGAGATTAATCGGAATTCCTTTAATTTGGAATTTACAGCAGAGGCTAGTTCTATATCAGTGAACTTTTTAGATCTTGTGATTAGAAAAGAAGCTCATACTTTAGTGACTTCTACCTACGTTAAGAGCACTGACCGAAATGGGTACGTGCCCTCAGGGAGTTGTCATCATCCCAAATTGCTACAGGCCATACCTAGGGGACAGTTCACCCGCCTTAGGCGCAATTGTACATACTTAGAGGACTATGACAAGCAATCTGCAATGCTTATGCGCCGTTTCATTGACAAGGGATACGATAAAAAAATAGTCAGTGAACAGCGGGGGATGGTCCGAAATTGCCCTAGATCGTCTTTTCTTAATCGGCCCACGTGCTGCGCTGTCTCTGGATGACGTTACAGGTCTCCAGTGCGCTCCGGAGGTTCTATGGTGCTGGAGCTTTGCAGTAAGTTGTTGTTAGCTGTTGCTAGGCAATTATTTACATATGCTTTTGATTGACCGTCGCGGCCCACGTGCTGCGCTGTCTCTGGATGACGTTACAGGTCCTCTAACTGCGCGCTCGGTTGTTTACATTCTGGAGTGTGGAGACTTTGGCTGCGCTAGTGGAGTTGTAGTTGAAATGTTAAGCTAGATTTTCACGTGACTGGAGGACCTTATATCACGTGACCGGACTTTTTTGTATATATTTCCCGCCGCTCTGCCGTGCCACCAGCCTAGTTAAAGTTACCTTGCGGCAACGAAACGCGTCGGCGGTGGCGAGCGGTGGATGTATGATTTGAGATACCCTGGGTATTTTAACCCATTTTTAACGGCATTGTCCTTTTACTGGAGTGATTGTGGTGACCGCGATTGTATTTCTAAGCTGATTCTTTTACTTGTTTTGTGAGTGCATTTTGGATTATTTACATTAAAGCTACAAAGTTTTGCAGAATTACACTATTTTGGTTCTTTTGTTTTCTTATCCATGTGTTTACACCATTTGAGCTTTGCTCGTTAAGGACACAATCTGAAGCAGATGTTTTTTGGAAGTGGTGCTTTAAGTTTTATAACATCTAAGAGTATTGGATGGATGAGGAGTAGATGTATGATCTGAGCATTGCTTGATGAGCATATAATTTGAAGCAGACGTCATCAGAATTAGCAGTAACGCTGTTCAACACTATTTTAAAGCGCTTTGCTGACCAAAAGCTGGTAAGAATTTGCACTATCGGTGGAGGATTCCCTTGCACAAGTTTGTGTGAAGTGCATGCACCGTGGGATATCGTGTATCGTGGCACTTTTTTAGACTACAGATATAGAACTTTTGGCTCTTTGCACATTTTTTGCTGTGTGTTTGTATTATTTATTGGTATTGTGTTCTTTTGGAGATAAGGACATTTCACGTTGAGCAATATTTATTATTTTCACTATTTTCAACACATTCTTGAAAAACCCCTCCCCTTCTTTTTAGCGCGGTCCTATGTATTAATGGTTTAACCGTTGTTACATCACTTTACTAAGGGATGTTAATTCCCACATAGATCAGAATCAGAGCCTTCCTGGAAGTAACCACTAGTCCGAGACTTTACCAGGAAGAAGGGGACAGGCCACTGACCTACGGCAGACCACGAATCCCCAAATGGATAAGCCCTGAAACGGAGAAATCCAGCAAGATAGAGCCCGCTGAAGGCTAGCTGTGGCAACAACACAATAGGTAAATGGGCCCCCTTTTTGGGGCCTACCTAGGAACCGCTGGGGGTTTCAGAAGAAACAAGCCCCCCCAGTCAACCTGCACGATTTGGTACCCAAGGTGACCACCAACAGGTGAGCAGCAAGAAAGGAGGGAATGCCCCCCCAGGGACTCTTTTCTTTTTATTTATTTATTTATTTTTTTTGGAATAACTCTCAGAAGATCAGCCACCTCGACTAGGAAGAAGGTGCACAGAGTTAGGTCCACACTGCTGGACCCCTGTCCAGAATAACAACTTAAGGTGCTGCAGAACCTAAGGGCACTGAGAATAAGGGACGTCATCTGCACAGCCACCAACGGCCATCCCAGGAGCAATACTGCCAGGTGACAGTAAGGAGATAGCAAATAAGGTCAGAGACCTTGCCCCAGAAAAGCCTTAAATGTCAAGCAAAAAAGGGGGCACTAGCCAACTCAATTCTAATGCCATCCTAGGAAACTGGAGGATGGAACAAAAAAGGTAGGATCTGAGGCCACTAAGCCTGTCCAAACAACTCCCTCTCGGGAGATATAAGGAACCTGATATATATATATATATATATATATATATATATATATATATATATATATTTAAACTGCATTTCATTTTTCTTAAAGCAGACCAACCGTTAAAAACTAGACCAAAAAACAGTGCTCATGTTCCCCCCTCCCCAGGGCACTTTAGATTGCTGCACATAAAAATTGATTTACCTTTTTCTAAATCTTTTTGTGGTAAACATTAAAACCAAAATGGCAGCTCATGTATTTACAAGCCAAGTGCTGCTGGGCTTCCTGTTACTGTGCATTGTCAGTTATGTCAGTTGAATCCAGGCAGCAGCATGGCTGAGATGCTGAGAGAGGAAGCTCCAATATGGCCGCTACCTTTCTTTTCTATCTGTGCCAGGCTGTTGTACCGGATTAAGATGGGGGAGGCTTAAAGGCCAGCCCTGCAGCATTCCTTGCAGTCATGCCGCTGCACTCCGGCATACAGTGCTTTCTCGGGCGTTGCACCATGTCTGTGTTATGCAGTTTTTGGGAGTTGGTCGAGAAAGAATGTGACCAGGTCAGAATGTTTGTTTAATCAACTTTGTACAGCAAGAGCAGTGCTGCGGGATATTAAAGTACCCGGAAGGCATGTACGTTACACTTCTTCCCACCGATCAATCACAAGAGATAGGTTGCTGCTATAACAATGTTAAACATATAGTACTATTTTTTTTTTTTTTTTACTTTGCCTGTTTCCATTTCTAGCTATACCAAAAACATGGGAAACATGGGGTCCATACAGATCACCAAAAACAACACCGGAGTGCCACTCCCTACATTAGGGATTTATCCCCCACTTAGCCATACATTATCCCTGTGTGGCAATATGACACCAAGAGGCTGATTCCCTACTAGCGTCAGGTATTGCCAGATGAGTGTCTGTATAGAGGCGTTTAGAGCGACCGCTAGTAAGCGGGTATCAGGCTCTGTTACCTAGTATTGCAGTCGCTGTAACAACTTGGCCGGCACTGATGAATGTGATGTATATTGGGCGCTCAAACAACAGTATAACGCTGCAGCTAGCGAGAGGTAGCGCCAGCTCAGTGCGTCCGGCACTCTGTGCTCCACATCATATTCAAGAAAAAAATACACACACACACACACACACAGCGTCGGCTCTCTAAAGCTGGGCACCGTAGCATAGAGAGCCAGACTCTGTGTGATTAAAGTCTGTTTTTGAACACATATCCACCAGTAACAAAGCGAAAACACATGGAATGACATTGTTTTAACACACTGACAATAACACTTTGGTGCCAGACCTGTAATGACAATTCTGCATAAAAATATAAATAAAAAAAAATTAAAAGTGCTTGTTTTCAGCCAGGAGAGGTCACACAATGATTGGAGCAAAAAAAATAAATTAAATTGCCAAATACGCTAGTTATACACAACTAATGAAAGCCCATTGAATTGTATGGGAGAGCGACACTGAGCGAAAGGTAATATGTGGCGCTCCTGAACCTAGAGCTTCAGCGCTATACACTGAGCCACGTGGATTAATACATGTGGTGCTACATGGCACTTTTAGAGACACTCACCAGATTCGCTTTTTTAAATGTGGTTTTGCGTACAGCGGCCGGCATTATTCACCAGACACTGCCTGTCGCTACGAAGCACTACCTGACAATATCCCTTCTTAAATAACCCCCCAAGTAATACAAAATCTCCTGCTGCAATCAATACTTTAATAAAATCAATTAATATTAACATTAATATTTAAATCGTCACTGATTCACCTACAGTTCCACAGTTGCAATATCACTGTTTGGGTTGTTTTGTTCCATCTATCTCATTGGATATCAAGGGAGCTTTGAAATAACCGTGTTTTGCGGATCCTTGATAAAGCTTGTGAGTGAAACACATTGCCTTTAACACAAAGGAACAGTTTGTGTTGTTATGGTTGTATCAGGCAAATGTTTTAGTAAAAAAAGAAACACAGGCTGTTTTGGGGAACTGGGCTGGGGAAAGAAGGTGATGACATAAACTGTATTTCTGGGTATAGGATCACTTTAAACCGGACCTTCAACATCATTTAATGGAAAGCCAAAACCCTTTAAAAACCATTCCCCAGCATCTAAAATTAATACATTTTACATTTTTAGTGGGCCGCCATCTTGCAGCACAGTCAGAAGACACTTCCTGTCTTCAGGCAGCCTGAGATTCCATGGGCCGCCTTTTTGACTGTTTAAAGGCTCAGAAAATCTGTATGTACAATCACAGGGAGGGGGGAACATATAAGATAGGCTCTTATTCAGGGTGAAGGTCCGATTTAAAGTGGACCAACACCCAGGATTTTCACTGTCCTGGGTGTTGGTCCACTTCCGCGGGGCACCCTGACCCCACTTCCATGTGACTCGCTCCACCAATCACCGCCGACGGACAAGGTGAGAGTGCCCGCCGCCGCCTCTCGCGCGTCCCTCTTACATGCGCGGGCGTCCTGGGGGGTTTCACACAGCGGGCCACCCCCGATCGGCGTGCCCCGCAGGCAGGGAGCTGATCGGCCCGGGAATCTTATAGATAAAATATAGATTGATAATAACAGATTAGAATGATAGATTGATGTTAGTCAATGACATAACATAAAAAAATGAAGTAAATTAAAGTGGAGCAAAACCCACGGCGATTAGCAATCGAAATTTAGGATGCCCGCTGTGTAAAACTCAGATCAGAAAAAAAGGTAAGTGTATGGCAAACCTCTAACAGCGCTTGCGCGAACCGCGGCCGCATCACCGCTATCCCTCTAGCAGGGCGTGTGTCCACGCCAGGCATTTGTGTGGGCGCGCTACCTGTTAGCGGGGAATGTGGCCATCAGGGACAGGGATGGGTCAGCTGATAATATTAGACAAATACACCAACTAGATAGAAAGAAACAATATATATTGTAGATAGATAAATATCATTATTATGATAGATACTGTAGATCAGAGATGCACAACCTGCTTCCATTTTATTGTGGCCCCTTAAAGTTTAATATTAAGACAATGCGGCCCCAGGACCAAAAAAGGTTGTGCACCTCTGCTGTAGATAAATAGATAATGTAGATACATAAATACTGAAGATAGATAAAGATTAAGATAAATCGATACCATAGATAGATAGGTAATGTAGATAATAATCTTTATCCATCGATCTATGGTATAGATTTATCTTAATAATAATCTTTATCTACATTATCTATCTATCTATCTATCTATCTATCTATCTATCTATCTATGGCATCGATTTACATTAATAATAATCTTTACAGTATTTATGTAAAATAAATCAATACCCTAGATAGATAATATAAATAATAATATTTATCTATCTACAGTGTTTATGTATCTACATTATCTATCAATCTATGGTATTGATTTATCATAATAATAATAATCTTTATCTATCTAAATTATCTATATATCTATCTATGGTATCGATTTACCTTAATAATAATCTTTATCTATCTACAGTATTTATGTAAGATTAATCAATACCATCGGTAGAAAGATAATGTAGATAGAAAACAGATTATTATTTAGATACATTGATGCCATAGATCCATAGATAGATGATGTAGATATATAAATACTGTAGATAAAGATTATTAAGATAAATCGATACATCTACAGTATCTATGTATCTACATTATCTATCTATCTATCTATCTATCTATCTATCTATCTATCTATATGGTATCAAATTAGATAAAGATTATTATTAAGATAATTCCATACCATATATAGATAGATAGATCATGTAGATACATAGATACTGTAGATGGATAAAGATTATTTTCTATCTATGGTATCGATTTATCTTAATAATCTTTATATATCTACATTATTTATGTATCTACTCTATCTATGGTGTTGATTCATCTTAATAATAATCTTTATCTATCTACAGTATTTATGAAAGATAAATTGATTGATAGAGATTATTATTAAGATAGATCGATACCACAGATAGATAAAGCTTATTAAGAGAAATCGATACCATAGATAGATAAAGATTATTATTAAAATAAATCGATACCATAGATAGATAATGTAGATAGATAGATAGATGAAGATTATTATTTAGATAAATCAATACCATAGATCATTTAGATAGATAAATATTATTATTAAAATCAATCGATACCATAGATAGATAATGTAGATAGATAAAGTTTATTATTTAGATAAATCAATACCATAGATCATTTAGATAGATAAAGATTATTATTAAGATACATAAAAGGAAGAAGAAACCATTATGGTTTACTAGGGAAGTCAGCACTATCATAAAAGATAAGAAGTCTGCCTATAAGAAGTATAAAGTAAGTGGAAGTGTAGCTGACCGAGAGGCGTATACAATTAAACAGAGGGAAGCAAAACTGATTATAAGGACTGCTAAAGGGCAAAAGGAGGAAGAAATGGCCAAATCTATGAAGAGGGGAGATAAAACCTTTTTCCGATATATTGGTGACAGAAAGAAGAAAAACAATGCAGTCTCAAAAATTAGAAATAGGGAAAATAAATATATTGACGGAGATAAGGCTGTGGCTGACCATCTGAATAGCTACTTTTGTTCGGTATTTTCAGATAGTAGCAGGCATGGCCATAGCACAGCATCCCGCTGAGAGGGCACAGCTCCGGAGTTTCTGGAGGCCGATGTCCTATCCGAGCTGGCACACACAAGGCGATGGGTCCAGATGGAATCCACCCCAGAGTTCTAAGTGAACTTAGGTTTGTGATTGCAGCCCCTCTGACTGATTTACTTAACCATTCCCTTTCAACTGGTGAGGTTCCAGATGATTGGAGAATGGCCAATGTCGTACCAATCCATAAAAATGGGAGTAGAGAAGAAGCCAGTAATTACAGGCCAGTTAGTTTAACATCTATAGTGGTCAAATTAATGGAAACACTCTTAAAAAAAACAGATAATTTCCCATCTAAAAATTAATGACCTATTGGACCCAAAACAGCACGGCTTTACTGAGGGCAGATCATGTCAGACCAATCTTATTGATTTCTTTGACAATGTCACTAAAGTGTTAGATGAAGGTGGTGCTGTGGATATCGCCTATCTGGATTTTAGCAAAGTCTTTGACACTGTACCACATAAGGAGCTCATAGATAAGTTATTGAAGGTAAGACTCAATCCCTGGATAGTTCAGTGGATTTCCAGTTGGCTGAGGGATCGGTATCAGAGCGTTGTTGTAAATGGTGTGCAATCTGAACAAAGGCGAGTTACAAGTGGTGTGCCGCAAGGCTCTGTCCTGGGCCCCATTCTTTTTAATATATTTGTAAGTGACATAGGAGAAGGCTTGTTAGGAAAAGTTTGTCTGTTTGCTGATGATACAAAGGTTAGTAATAGGGTGGATATTCCTGGAGGTGTCTGCAACATGGAAAATGATTTAGCTTTACTGGATAGATGGTCAAAACTGTGGAAACTAGAGTTTAATGTCTCTAAATGTAAAATCATGCACTTGGGTAGAAGGAATCCCTGCTCTGAGTACAGTATGGGCAGCACTGTGTTAGCCAGGACCTCGGAGGAGAGAGATTTAGGGGTGCTGATTACTGATAGCTGCAAGATGAGTGGACAGTGTAGCCAGGCAGTGGGAAAAGCAAGCAGGATGCTCGGCTGCATAGCTCAAGGCATCACCAGTAGGAAGAGGGAGGTTGTGATGCCGCTGTATAGAGCCCTGGTAAGGCCACAGCTAGAATACTGTGTGCAGTTCTGGAGACCTTACTTGCAAAAAGACATTATTCAAATAGAACGTGTCCAAAGGCGAGCAACGAAAATGGTGGAGGGACTTAAACTTAAAACTTATCAGGAGAGACTTAAAGAACTTAATTTGTACAGTCTGGAGGAAGGAAGGAACAGGGGGGACATGATTGAGACCTTTAAATATGTGAAAGGAATGAATACGGTTCAGGAGGGAAGTGTTTTTAAGAAGAAACTTAACGATAGAACAAGGGGGCACAACCTGAAGCTAGTCGGGGGGGAAGATCAGGAGCAATGTTAGAAAATATTATTTTACAGAAAGAGTAGTAGATGTTTGGAACAAACTTCCAGCAGAGGTAGTTGAAAAACCAACACTGAATTTAAACATGCCTGGGATAAGCACACATCTATCCTAAGGTAAAGAGAACATACAGTATACACATAAGGGCAGACTAGATGGACCGTATGGTCTCCTTCTGCCGTCAACCTTCTATGTTTCTATGTCTACATGGGCCAGGTATTGGCGGATGAGCGTCTGTACAGAGGAGCTAAGAGCGACCGCTGTGATCGGCTATCGGTAACATAGCGCCTCAGACGCTCTAGTAGCCTGGCCAGCATTGATGAATGAGATGTATGTCGGGCAAAAGGTTGCGCCAGCTCATTGCGACCGACTCTTGGCGACTCACACCATATTCAATAAAAAAAACAGACTCATAGATCGTAGGCGCTCTGGATCTGGTCTCTATAGAATAGAGCGCCAGACGTTGTGTAATTAAAGTTTTCTTTCCAATCCATTCCAGGCCGTCCAGATAGTCTTCACGGTTGGGTAACTCCGCCCCGAAGGGGGCGTGGACTGCAAGATCAAAGATGTGGCTCCTCCCGGCCCCCTATGAAGCCAGCTGCCTCTCAACCCAGGCCCAGTTCTCTTCTTGCAGTGGAGCTGCACAGATCGCTTACACTTTTTCAGGATTTTAGCAGCAGAGCGGGGCCTCCTAGCCTGTCGGCCTGCTGCAGGACCCTATTTTCCGCGGATTCCTCTGACCTATCTTTGCCTCCCAGCTTAGGCTGTTTTGGGATCTGTGACGGTAAGGTGAAACGCCTGGGTCTGGGGCGTTTTGGCAGAGCACATGGGTCTGGGCCGCAGGCTTTCTTACAAAAAGCAGGTCGGCCGCAGGTATCTCATGGTGAACCTGCTGAGAAACCACTATATACTCTTGTATATACCCTCCCTTCTCCCACATGTTTTATTGTTTTTATTGTTTATGTGTGCGTGCTTGGTGCTACCATACGTGGGGGAGCGGTGGAGAGCTCCGTCGCCATAGCGCGCTACGGCGAGGAGCGGTCCGCTGTCGCTCCTAACACATACTCACCTCCCTCGTTCCCTTGGCGTGCGGAGGGCTCTGGAGGGGGCGCGGGCCGGCCCCGTAGGCTCCTCGCGAGTTGGGGTGGCGGGGGCAGGCGTCGATCCCCTGGCCAGAAGGTTCTGGAACACACGCGCTGCTGCGTGTTGATGTTGCGCATCTGGAAGTTATACCTCAATGCTTTGAGCTGCTCCTGCGTGTCTCCGTAGCGCTGCTGCAGCGCGGTGTCGTGAATTTTTTTTCCTTCTGTTATTGCATTAGTAAAAAGGGAAGAGGGGGAAATGCTTGTATATATTGTATTTCTATTTTGACAATGTATATATATATATATATATATATATATATATATATATATATATAGTCTATAATATGTTATATATGGCAGTGTGGGTCATATTGTAATTACTGTCTCCTCTCTTTTTGATTTTAGATTGTGGGAAGAAGGTTGAGGGTTGTGGTTTCTCTCGGTCCCCATAGTAGGGGATCGGCTAATAGGCTTAGGACGTTATTGTCTATTTAGCCTTTACGAATATTGCATATTCAAAATCACCATAATGGAGGCATCAGGGGATAGTGAGCCGGTCACCCCACTTGGGCAAGACAGGCTCTGCCCCTTGTGCAGACAGAATCCCCTGGGCAGAGTCAGCACAATTTGTTCCACTTGCGCCAGAGGCATTGTTTTGGACCATGAGCGGGAGGTCGCTCCTGCCCCTTGTCCTGCGTTACCACCAGCCTCTCTGGATCCTCCGCTGCTGCAGTTAGCCCCTAGTGAAGGGAGAGCTAGCAAGGGGACACACACTGATTTTGCGCACAGGCTGGCTAGCCTTGAGAAACAGCTCTCATTGGCAGCCCCTAAAATGGCCTCGAGTAAGAAGCGGCACTTGGAGCCTGATTACTCAAACGAGGATTTGTATGCTTCTTTTGGCTCCGCGGAGGAAGGCGAGTCGCCAGGTGACCCACCCTCGGAAGGTGAGTTGCTTTCCACTGGAGAAGACAGCATCTCTGGTTCCTCCTCGGATGAGGATTCCTTCCTTCTGGATGATACGGAAAGCTTGCTGTCTTCCGTTTTTGATACCTTGCACATTGTTCCTCCCAAGATAGCCAAGAGAAAAAAGGGTGATTTGTTTCGGCCTGAAAGACAGCGGCAGGTTTTTCCAGAGCAGCCGCATTTTTTCAATATGATATTTAAGTTTTAGGTGGGATATTTAAGTGGGAAAGGCCCAACAAGCTACTGTCGGTTCCTAAGGGCCTGGAGAGACGGTATCCTTTCCCTGCTGAGTTGATTAAGTTGTGGTCACATCCTCCCGAGGTGGACCCTCCGGTTTCAGGTCTGTCCAACACCACTGTTATGCCGTCACCTGACAATGCTTCCTTAAGAGATCCTGCAGACAAACGCATGGATCAGTTGACTTGCCATGGTTTTACCTTGGTTGGTTCCCTCTTATGTCCTGCGTGTGCCACAGCAATTGTTTCCCTAGCCACAAGGAAAAAGGTTAAGCAGCTTGTGGCTAAGGCTAAATCTCGCAAACGGGCAGAGAAGTTCAAGGAACTCAGGGCCTGTTTGGATTTCATCGGCTTTGTTGTTACTGCCATGGATGATGTAGTCGGGCTCGGTGCCAAGACCAACCCTGCCTGGGGAGCTAAGCCCAAACCTCCAGCCAAGCCTACTCAGGCATGAGTGGGTGCCCTCACCAGTACGTGTGGGGGGACGGCTACTGCTGTTTGCTCCAATCTGGAGATGTCACGTCTTGGATCTTTGGATTCAGGAGGTGGTGTCATCCGGTTACAAGATCGAGCTGGCAGCCAGACCACCCACAAAATTTCTATATTCAAGTCCGCTAAAAGCAGAGGCTTTGAGAGCAGCTGTTCAGCACCTCCTGCGGATAGGGGTGATTTGCCATGTGCCCCGGCAGGAACAGGGTCAGGGATTCTACTCCAACCTGTTCACGGTTCCCAAGAAGGACGGATTGCTGTGGCCAATCTTAGACCTAAAGGGTCTCAACAAATTTATAAGGGTCAGACATTTCCGCATGGAAACATTGTGGTCGGCGGTGAGGTGGCTTCGGCCCGGCGACTTTGACTACGGTGGACATCAGGGACACGTATCTGCACATCCCAAATTTTCGGGAACATCAAAAAAGTTTTTGAGGTTTGCACTGGAGGATCAGCATTTCCAGTTTGTGGCACTCCCGGCATTTGCTCAGCTCCCCGAGTGTTCTCCAAGGTTCTGGCACGCATCATGGCTATCCTGAGTGGTCAGGGTATTCGTGTATTACCCTATCTGGACGACCTTCTGATCTCGGCCCGGTCCCTTCAGGAGGCTGAGAGCAACACCCAGACTGTACTGTCAACCTTGGAAGCCTTCGGTTGGGTGATCAACTACCCCAAGTCGCATATCACGCCATCAACAGTGAGATCCTTCCTGGGGGGGACTCTAGACACCGGTCAAGTCAAGGTCTTTCTGCTGCAGCCGAAAGTCTTGGGTCTCCAGACGCAAGTAAAAGCCTTGCTGGCTTGTCAACAGCCATTGGTGCGTCTAGGGATGAGATTGGTGGGCCTAATGGTGGCTTGCTTCGAGGCAGTGCCCTTCGCCCAATTCCACATGAGACCTCTACAGCTGAACCTGCTAGCCAGCTGGGATCGGTCGCCGGAATCCCTGGAACAAGGATTTTTGCTGCCCCCCCCCCCCCCCCCCCCTCTTGTTGTGGTTGGATTCTCGGAATCTGCTGGTAGGCAAGTCCTTTCGGACTCCCCAATGGGAGATAGTTACCACAGATGCCAGTCTTACAGGTTGGGGAGGCATTTGGCAGACCCAGAAGATCCAGGGTCAGTGGGGTCTGAAAGAGAACCGGTTGCCCATAAATCTCTTGGAACTAAGAGCAATTTGGTTTGTTCTACTACGTCTGACCCCCTATTTAACAGGACATGCGGTTCAGGTCCGCTCGGACAATCATACAGCTGTAGCCTACATCAACCACCAGGGGGGTACTCGGAGCAAGAGTTCCCTCAAGGAGGTAAGCCGGATTCTGAGTTGGGCAGAGGAGAATGTTCCCTGCATCTCGGCGGTTTACATCCCGGGGGTGGAGAAGCAGGAGGCAGACTCCCTGAGCAGGAGTTCCTTGCGCCTGGGGGAATGGTCCCTCAGCAGGAAGGCCTTTCAAGCTCTGTGCCTCCGCTGGGGTCATCTGGACGTGGACCTTTTTGCGTCCAGACACAATCACAAGCTTCCAAGGTTTGTGTCTCTCTCAAGAGACCCTCTGGCCATAGCAACAGACGCACTGGCGATTCCTTGGACGGAGTTCAGTATGCTTTTCCTCCGCTTCCGCTCCTGGACAGAGTACTACGCAAGATAGTCCAGGAGGGGGTACCAACCATCCTGGTGGAGTTGGTTTGCGGACATAGTAAAAATGTCAACAGATAACTGCATCATGCCCGACGATCCAGAGCTTCTCACACAGGGGTCGCTTCAGCACCCAAATTTTCGGATGCTGGCTTTGTCGGCCTGGCTATTGAAACCTCCATCCTGGCGGAGAAGGGGTTATCGGCCACGGTTATTCACACAATGATTCAGGCACGGAAGAAGTCTTCTTCCATGATATACTACAGAGTTTGGAGGGCCTATATCGCTTGGTGCGAGGCCAAGAGCCTTCCTTGCTGGAGATATTCTGTTTCTAGAGTCCTAAAGTTTCAACAACACGGTCTAGACTTTGGCCTCCAGCTGAGCACCCTCAAGGGTCAGGTCTCAGCCTTATCCATTTTTTCCAGAGGTCCATTGCCAATCATAGATTGATCCAGACTTTTTTCCAGGGGGTCACCCATGTCGGTCCACTGCGTAAATCTGTCATACCGGTGTGGGACCTAAATCTGGTGTTATCTGCTCTCCAGGGTGTCCTCTTCAAGACTTTGAATGACGCTACATTGACTATGCTGACACTCGAAGTGTTTTTTCTGGTGATGATCACCTCGGTGCGTCGTATCAGAGCTGGCCACGCTATGTATGAAACCACCCTATTTTGAGATGCACAGAGATAAGGTGTTTTTTTGCTTTAAGACGGATTTTTTGCCTAAGGTCATTTCTCCTTTTCACCTTAATGAGGAAGTTGTCTTACCTTCCTTGTATCCAGCACCGATTGATCCTAAAGAACGGACTCTCCATGCTTTGGATGTGGTTAGAGCAATAAGGTATTACCTGGCTGCGACTGAACCTTTCAGGAAGTTGGATTTGCTTTTTGTCTTAATGGAAGACTCTAGAAAGGGATTGCCACCAGCCAAGTCCACACTCAGTAAGTGGATTAGGCGGTGGTAAGAGCCTATTCTGCCAGGGGGAAAGAACCCCCTTTTCAGATCACAGCTCATTCTACTAGAGCAGTAGTTCTCAACCTTTCTAATGCTGTGACCCCGCACTACAGTTCCTCATGTTGCAGTGACCCCAAACCATAAAATAATTTTAGTGGATACTTCAAAACTGTAATTTTGCTACAGTTATGGTTCGGAATGCATTATGTATTCTCATCGCTACAAATCAAACATAATTTAAACAGTGATTGATCACAAAAACAATAATTATATGTTGAGAAATATTTATTACTAATTCCAATAAATAACATTTCACCATGGTATAGCATGTGTCGGAAACTGTCATTTCTCCGCCTCTTATTGAAATTAATAGGAGGCGTGTGTGGTAACTCGAGATTCTCGGGAGCTCTCTTCCACAAAATCCACCACACTCACAATTAAATCAATAGGAGGCGGATTCAATGCCGGAAACCGCTGATTTCAGCAGTTTCCTCATTCAGAATATGGGAAAATTGTGGAGGATATGGGAGATAATTATACATTGGTGAACAGTGTGATCTACATCTTATAGTGGTCTCTTATAGTATAAGACTGTAGCGATAACCCTTATCGCCGGAGGGCTTCACCGCCCGAGACGTCCTTTTCCCAATTGTAAGAGGTGCTGCAGGAGTCCCAGAGTCGTCCGTGAGGAACCAGGAACAGCCCTTATAAGGGCTAGTGAATTGTAATATAGCGTTTCCCCCAATAAGAGACAGAACTCAGTATTGAGGGTGAAGATGAACTGTTTTTATTAGTGCCACTCTAGGCCTTATATACACAAGTCTCCATGCAATGGGACCTCCCCCATGGACCTCATGACAAATACACAGACCAACTCTGCCGGTGACGCAATCAGCAAAACAATAGGCGTCTGTAATACACTCAATCAGAACAATGCCATTGCCTGTGACGTAATCAATTAACACAAAGGCAGTTTATAATACAATCCAAACTACAATGACCTAATTAAGAAAAGGCCAGTGAATGACCCGGTGGGCAACTGAATAGTGATGACATCCAAAAGACAGAGCGTCTGTCACAAAGACCGATGTAGTTCACACTGTGTAAGTGTAAGCTGCTTTGTGTACTGTGTAATGATTACACACAAAGCACCTTACACTTACACAGTATTGTGTATATGATGTGTGTACTGTTTTTACATTATTTACCTTTTTTACACCAGCAGGCTGTCTCGCAGGCTCTCTTGCCTCTCCGCCTCCTAGGCTTCTGTCCTCCGGCGCTTGCTGCATCCGCCCACTGATGTCAGCAAGCGCCGGACACACGTAATGCGCTGCTATGGACTGTGGAGCATGCGCGCAGGCATTCCGTTTGGAACGTGCATCCATAACGGCGTGCGTTCAAGCTGAATAGCGCTGCTGCAGACGGCAGTGTGACTTCTCAGCGGCTAAAGCCATCGGAAATATGTATTTTCCGATGGCTTTAGGCAACCCCCGCCAGGGTCCCGACCCACAGGTTGAGAACTGCTGCCATAGAGAGAGAATTTAAATAGATAAAAATTATTTTTATGATAAATTGAAAAGATGTATACCATAGATACTGCAGATAGATAAGATAAATTCTTCAGATACATAGACATTGCAGATAAATCAACTGAAAAATGGAATGATAGTTTGTAAAATACCTCCTATGACTTCAGAGAGATGGAAGGGCGATGACACATACAGGTGCAGCACTAAATCCGCGTCATCCCCACTCCTCGGTATAGGTGAGTGTCACACCTGTCCGCCCACCTCCCATAGAGACAGCAGCTCGCTGTCAGTAGACACAGGTCACTGTAGAGAGACACAGACACCATGCTTCTGCCGAGCTTCTCCCTTGCTGCACTCCTGACTCTTGTTAGGATATGTTCCTCGGATCAAATGCAAGGTAAGACTCTTTGTTCTTTGGGGTTTGGGTGTTCTATAGGGTTTGGATTGTTTGCCTAAACGTCATGGGTTTTAAAATATATTTCACTGGAGCTGAAAAATAAAATCTTCAGCATGCTTACAGTGAAAATGCAGGGATGTCTCGCTATGTAACCCCCCTGAATCACCCATAAAGACATATCTTTCCCTGGTCCCAAGGCACATGCGCGGGCTCTCGTCCAATCAGCGCTGTATGCTGAGCATATTAATGATCAGCATACGGCACGGTTTCAAAACAGAACCTGACACTAGGGAGCAGGAGCATCACCAATTTCCCTTTAGATGTGGGCATGTTCCTGCCCCAACCTATCTGAATGGCTGGGCACAGGAGCACGCCTCAGCTCAAAGATGCTGGGGATCTTTAAATTGCTGTCAGAGCCAGGGCAAAGGTGAGTATTATGGTGACCTGAGGAGGGGGAAGGTTAACACAGCGGGGCATCCCGATTTGGGATGCCTCAGGGGGAAGGCCAGCCCCGGATCCTTTTAGAATCTAGGGATGGCCACACTGGATTTTGTTCAGCTTTAAAAGGAAAGTCCACTGCCAGCTGCATTTTTGAAAGTGCATATTATTGTGCTCGCCAAAAGGATGTCTTGAAAGTGCTGAGCGTATCTAGCAAATGTGTTAATTGTTCTTATGTTAGTGTATTCTATGGAAGCAGTTTTTCTATGGAAGCATGTTATTCCTCGACATCCAGTGGCGCAACTTAATATGACGGGGTCCTGGTTCAAACATTAAATGGGCCCCTGTCACTGCTCATACAGTCATTTTCTTTCCTGCCTTTTAACTCCATTAAAAGCAACTAGACAAATAAAACCTGAAGTAGCAGAGACAAAAGTCTCTTCCTATCTCTAAATAATGCACACATATGAATAAGGTGGAGGAGCAACAAAGGTGCCCCTCCCTGACCTTCTGGGCCCCAATGTGGTCACACCCCCTATAGTTATTCCCCCCCTCCCCCAGCTGCTGCGCTGTCCAGTGCCAGGCCCCTCTGAATGGCTGGGGCAGGGAACATACAGCCGGAGGAAAGGGGCCGCAGGGATACTTGCTGCTCTCCTTCTATTCAGCTTTCTATGCCACTCATGTATATACACAACATAGAACACACATCGGAGGAAAGCCTGCACACGCGTCATGGGATCTCTGAAGAGATAAGCATAGCATGTGCTTCTGGGGGTTTCACGCAACAGGACAAGAAACCAAATCCAGGACTGTGAAAATTCCAAAGTCCATCGATGCCAAAAGTTGAAAGGAGGTGAAGCCTGCCTCTGGCTCAGGTTTTCTTGAATTACCCCTCCAGTTGCTTTCATCCCCTTAGCAGGATGTCTCCAAATGGCTTTGGGAGCATCTTACATCAGTTACAGGTGACAGTTATTGTCAGCCGGTGCCTCCGGTTGGACTGCCCACCAGAAGAAGGAGCTTCAGCTTTTGCCCCCAAGTCTTAAGAAGCCACATGGCTTCCACATGGAGTCAGGGCAGGACTAAGTGTGGTGGAGGCCCCAGATACAGTATTTTTTCCCTATATCCAGTCCAGGTCATCCCAGTGATGACATGTGGGTATTCCGCCCCCAGGGGGGCGCTCGACTTCAAGATCAAAAGCTGTCGCTCCTCCCGGCCCCCTATAAAGGCAGGTGTCCCTCTATCATTCTCCAGCATTGATCTTGCAGTCTGGCTGCTGAAGATCGTTGGATACTCTCTCTCAGATTTCAGCAGCAGAGCTGGGCCACCTAGCTCGTTGGCCACTGCGGACCCTGTTTCCACTGATCCCGCAAGACACATTTCTGTCTCCCAGCCGCTGGCTGCTTCGGGATCGTGACGGTAGGGAGAACGCCGGGGTCAGGCGTTCGGTAGAGCTTTGCTCTGGGCTGCAGACCCTGTTTAAAGGGTAACCGCCCATAGGCTTATGGTGAGCCTAATGGGGGAACCACTTGCTAGGGTTTATTGTGCCTCCCTGCACGCAAGCTTTAATATTGTTCCCAGACATGGCGGCCATCACTTGCCCCCTCGTGATGGGATACTGGCCGCGCTGTGAGGATGGGCGGGCGCTGTTTTCGCACTGCCGGGGGGGGCGGGGCCGCACGATGACGCGGATCGCGTCATCGCGACGCGGCCCACCCCTCGAGGAACGAGCTGGAAGCTGAACTGCGTGTACTGCGCTGTCCCTGTTGCCGCCTTGCTGCTGCCTGTATAGCTCCCTTGAGACCTGCCGGTGTCGTGAGCCCTGATGGTCCTTTTTTCTTTTTTGTCTTGCATAGGTCATGGGCTTAGTGGTTGAGGGTTGTGTTTCCTCCCGGTCCCCCCTTCCTTTTATTAAGAGGGATCAAATAGGTTTGGGCCGTTAGTGCCTTGTAACCTTCATTGCCAATTTTTTCCTAATCACCATAATGGAGGCATCTGGGGATAGTGAGCTGGGAGCCCCATCTGGGCGGGTGAAGCTCTGCCCCTTGTGCAGTCCTCTGGGCATTTTCAGCACTGTTTGTTTCACTTGCGCCAGGAGCATCATTTTGGACCATGACCGGGGGGGCGTCCCTGCCCCTAGCCCTTCACTGCCTGCGGCCTCTCCGGACCCTGCGCTGTTGCACTCAGCCTTCAGTGAGGGGGAAGCCAGCCGAGGGTCCCAGGTTATTTGGCGCATAGGGTGGCCCATCTCGAGAGACAGATCTCGCAGACGGCTCCTAAGAAGGCCACGAGTAAGAGACAGCACCTCGAGCCCGCTTACTTGGATAATGATGATCTTTTTGATGATCTGGGCTCTGTGGAGGAAGGTGAGTTGCCAGATTATTCCCGTTCCACTGTGGATTATTCTGCTGGCGATGACAGTTTGTCTGGTTCCTCCTCGGATGAAGATGCGTGGCTCCCTGATGTTACAGAGAAGTTGCTTACCTCGGTGTTTGAGACACTACATATTGTTCCTCCCAGAGCGACTAAGAGAAAGCAAGGTGATTTGTTTAAGCCTGAAAGACAGAGGCGAGTCTTTCCGGAGCAGGCCCATTTTTCTAATATGATTTTCAAGGAATGGGAAAAGCCTAACAAGCTACCGTCGGTGCCTAAGGGCCTGGATAGGTGGTATCCCTTCCCTGAGGAGCTGGTCCGGCTATGGTCTCGTCCTCCCAAAGTGGATTCCCCTGTGTCAGGGTTGTCCAACAATACTAGTATGCCATCACCTGATACCGCTTCCTTACATGACCCGGCTGACAAGCGCTTGGGTCAACTGGTCTGTCGCCCTGTGTGTGCCGCGGCTATTGTCTCCCTGGCCATCAGAAAGAAGGTGAGATGCCTTGTGGAAAGCGCTAAGGCTCGCAAGCGGGCGGATGAGTATAAGGACCTCAAGGCCTGCGTGGATTTCATTGCCTTTGTTGTCTCTGCCATGGATGATGGTGTCCGGCTTGGTGCCAGGATTTTGGCCCTGCTTGTTGAACTTCGCCGCTCGCTCTGGTTGCGGCAATGGTCAGCTGATGCCGCGGCCAAGAAGTCGCTTACTAGTATCCCCTTCGTGGGGCACAGGTTGTTCAGGGAGCGTCTGGACCTTCTGGTCAAGGATGGAGACGGAACTCATCTGCCTATGGCTCCTTTCGAGGAGGAAGAGGCTCTTCATTTTCAGGTGGCCGCAGATATACCTGGGGTAGAGGTAGGTCCCGCGGCCGACCCAATCCTGCTTGGGGAGCCAAGTACAAGCCCCCTGCCAAGTCCTCTCAGGCATGAGGAGGCGCCCTCACCCATCTGGGTGGGGGGACGGCTTCTGCTATTTGCTCATATCTGGAGACGGCACGTCTCGGATCGGTGGATTCAGGAGGTAGTGTCCTCCGGTTACAAAAAAGAGCTGGCAGTCAGGCCGCCCACAAAATTTCTTCGGTCTCGGGTATCCTAAAACCCATTGAAGTCACAGGGCCTGAGAATGGCAGTGCAACACCTTCTGCGGTTAGGTGTCACTTGCCCTGTTCCTCGTCAGGAGCAGGGTCAAGTTTTTACTCCAACCTGTTCACGGTTCCCAAGATGGACGAAACTTTAAGACCAATCCTGGACCTGAAGGGTCTCAACAGGTTTGTAAGAGTCTGACATTTCCTCATGGAAACCTTACGGTCAGCGGTGAGCTCGCTTCGGCCCGGAGACTTCATGACCACGGTGGACATCAGGGATGCTTATCTGCACATCCCGATTTTCCAGGGGCATCAGAATTTCCTGAGGAACCAGGGCATTTGTGTGCTGCCCTATCTGGATGAGTTGTTGATTGCGGCCCTGTCCTTGCATCAGACAGAGAGCGATACTCGGACGGTATTGTCAACCCTGGAGGCCTTTGGCTGGGTAATCAATTAAAAAAGTCTTTTATCACTCCCTCAACAGTGAGATCCTTCCTGGGAATGTTGATAGACACCACTCAGGTAAAGGTTT
The DNA here is from genome assembly GCA_027917425.1 of Gastrophryne carolinensis. Classification (NCBI taxonomy): domain Eukaryota; kingdom Metazoa; phylum Chordata; class Amphibia; order Anura; family Microhylidae; genus Gastrophryne; species Gastrophryne carolinensis. The sequence goes on from CM051241.1 coordinate 103,453,312, forward strand.
TTCTGCCATTGCAGAAGGTTTCGGGTCTCCAGACACAGGTGCAGGCCTTTCTGTCCTGTCAGTGGCCGTCAATACGTCTGGGGATGAGATTAGTGGGCCTAATGGTGTCATGCTTCGAGGTGGTGCCCTTCGCCCAATTTCACATGAGACCTCTTCAATTGAACCTGCTGACCGACTGGAACCGGATGCAGGAGTCGCTGGAACAGGAATTTTTGCTGTCCCCCCTGGCCATACAGTCCCTCTTGTGGTGGTTGGACTCCAGGAACCTTTTGGTGGGCAAGTTTTTTCTGACTCCCCAATGGGAGATAGTTACCACGGATGCCAGTCTGACTGGCTGGGGAGGCGTTTGGCAGACTCAGAAGATCCAGGGTCAGTGGGGCGGCAGGAGAACCGCTTACCCATAAATCTCTTGGAGCTGAGAGCGTTCCGGTTGGTGCTTCTTTGCTTGACTCCCCAATTAAGGGGTCGTGCGATCCAGGTTCGCTCGGAGAATCCGACGGCTGTCGCCTACATCAATCACAAGGGCGGGACTTGGAGCAAGCGAGCACTCAAGGAGGTAACCCAGATTCTGGCTTGGGCAGAGGAGAATGTTCCCTGCATATCGGCGGTCTACATCCCGGGGTGGAAAACCAGGAGGCAGACTCCCTGAGCAAGAGCGCCTTGCGCCTGGGAGAATGGTCTCTCAACAGCAAGACCTTCCACGCTCTGTGTCTCCGCTGGGTTTAGCCGGATGTGGACCTGTTTGCATCCAGACACAATCACAAGCTCCCAATGTTTGTCTCCCTCTCAAGAGATCTTGTGGCCATTGCCACAGACGCTCTGGAAATTCCCTGGATGGAGTTCAAGCTCCTTTATGCATTCCCTCCATTTCCACTCCTGGGCAAAGTGCTGCGCAAGATAGCCCTGGAAGGGGTACCAACCATTCTGGTGACTTCTCGCTGGCCGAGAAGGAGTTGGCTTGCGGACATTGTTCAGATGTCAGTAGATATCTACATCATGCCCGACGACCCAGGGCTTCTCACACAGGGGTCGCTGCGGCACCCCAATTTACGGACGCTGGCTATGAAGGCCTGGCTATTGAAACCTCAATCCTGACCGAAAAGGGGCTTTCTGCCACAGTTGTGCATACCATGATTCAGGCACGGAAGAAGTCTTCCTCCATGATATACTACAGAGCTTATGTTGCTTGGTGCGAGACCAAGAGTCTCCCTTGCCGCACATTTTCTATTTCTAGAATTCTGGAGTTTTTACAACACGACTTAGACTTGGGTCTCCAGCTGAGCACCCTCAAGGGCCAGGTCTCGGCTTTAGCCATCTTTTTCCAGAGATCCATTGCCAACCATAGGTTGATCAAGACCTTTTTCCAGGGAGTTACCCATGTCTGGCCACCACGTAAGTAAGTATTACCGGTGTGGGACTTGAATTTAGTACTGTCTGCTCTTCAGGGTCCTCCCATTGTGTGATGCTGCATTGCCTATTTTGACTCTCAAGGTGGCCTTTTTGGTAGCGATCACCTCGGTGCGTCGCGTATCAGAGCTGTCCGCACTTTGTATGAAGCCTCCCTATTTTGAGTGGCATAAGGATAAGGTGGTTTTTTGCTTTTAACCTGATTTTTTGCCTAAGGTCCTTTCTCCCTTTCACCTTAAAGGGGCACTATCACGAAATTGTGTAATGTTAAAAATCCATATAAACACATTGGCTAATGAGAGGAGGGGTCACTTATACACACAAACTGAATAAAACCCCTGCCAAGCTTGTGGTTTATTCTCACATGGTAGAAACAAAATCCAGGGATGACAGGTTTAGTCTATGAGGGGTGACAGAGCCTGTCACCCCGGATGTCCATTTCCTTCCATTAACCTGGCTGAATATTTCTTGATCCTGGGTGTATAAGTGACTCCCTCCTCCCGCCATCCAGCATATTTATATGGATTTGTATTATTGGGATATTTTTTCGCGATAGTGCTCCTTTAATGAGGAAGTTGTCTTGCCTTCCTTGTGTCCAGCACCGACTAATTCTAAGGAAAGGACCCTCCATGCCTTGAATGTGGTCAGAGCCATTAAGTATTACCAGGTTGCGACTGAATCCTTCAGGGAGTCGGATTTGCTCTTTGTCCTAACAGAGGGCTCTAGGAAATGTTTGCCACCAGCCAAGTCAACTCTCAGTAAGTGGATCAGACAGGCGGTGGTGCAAGCATATTCTGCCAAGGGGAAGGAACCCCCTTTTCAGATCACAGCTCATTCTACCAGAGCTATTGGTGCCTCTTGGGCTTTTCAGCACCAGGCATCGGTTGAACAAGTTTGTAAGGCCACCGCTTGGTCTTCAGTTCATACTATTCCCAGTATGTCACACACCCCGCTTCCGAATATTCATGACACTTGGGTAACTGTCCTGTAGAGGGCGATCTTGCAGAGATGACATGAAAAAAAGGAACCCCTACCGGTCCATAAATACCTGGGACCTCCCACCATTCCCCAGTCTTTAGTCTCTGCAGTTGGCGAAGCAAGTCAGAAGATGGCTGTCTCCACCTTGCAGGTAGCCGGGGTAACCCCCCGGCCGTTTGTTTCTATTGCTGCCTGAACCTTTTTAATTTAAAATATACCAGTATGCCTCCCAGCCTAGGCTGAAGGTCCAGGCCGTCAGACCCCATACAAAGGGGTAGGCGGTGTCCGGGTTGGTGATCCCGGCTTGGGCCCTTTCACCTATTGGTGTGGGTTCTCCCCCCTACCGTGTCCCTCTGTGCCCCTTGGGGGGGGCTTTTCTCCTGTGGGTTGTTTGGCTTTATTTGGGGGAAAAGGTGTGTGTGTATATGTGTGTGTTTTGGCGGGCGTTGTTAGCTGGGACGGTTTCACTCAGAAGCTTGCCTTTACTCAGGTGCAGTTGAGGGGGCGGGGGCGGGGCCGGGCGCTCGGCGTGCTCGTCGCGGCCCGCCCCCCCTTCCCTCGAGGTCGGCTTCTCTGAAGCGCTCTGCTGGCTGAGGCCGGGCCCTGCGCGAGGGAGGGGCCGGGGCCGGTGCCAGGCGCGGCCGCGTTGTGCGCTGGCCCGCCTCTGCTCTCGCTGCTCTCCCTTTCATTCCCTCGCTGCTGTGAGGGTTGACGCCGCTTTGCTGGTGTGAGTAATTTCTATTTATTTCCATTTTATCTGTTCATATATGTGTGGGTGATGTGCATGTTGACACTTATGTTCTCCCTGTTCTCATGTCTTCCAGGTGGGATCCCTTTTTTGATGTTTAAAAGGGGGGTTCTCCCGGTCCTAGGGTCCCTTAGAATTTTATTTAGGGTTCCTAAAAAAAAAAAAAAAAATCCCACTTGGGACCTGAAGGGGCACCCCGGGTAGCTTAATAGCGTAAATCCCTCTGGTCATTGCGACTACTTTAAAAATCACCATATGGAGGCTTCTCAGGATACCGGGCTTGGGCTCCCCTCGGGGCAACCCCGGCAGTGTGTGGGTTGTGGGGCATCCCTTGCGGGGGATAATGTACTTGTTTACATACCTTGTGCTCAGCGGGCCATAACGCAGCAGTCGGGGGCCCAAGCGTCTGGGTCCGGGGTCCCGGCCTCATCTCCATCCCCACCCTGCCTTATCCGTACCCCTAGTGATGTTGTCACAGGTGGGGAGTCGCAATCTGATGTGTGTGCCAGACTGGCTAATATTGAGAAATGTATTTCTGGTTCTGTTGCCAGAAAGGCCTCACTAAGAGAAAACATTTGTCTCCAGCCGCGCCGGCTTTTGAGTTTGATTATGATTTTCTTGACTAGTCTGATTATTCCCCGCTAGAAGAGGGGGAATTATTTGAGGATTCTGAGGGTTCTGACAATCAACAGTTTGTTGGTGCTGATAATGAGCAAGGGCAGGGGGATGCTGTGGATACAGCCAACCCAGACAAATGCCTTCGGCATCGAACCCAGTCAACTGCCCTCGGCATCCTCACCTTTTTGAGGTTCTGGCGATTTCTCCTCCTGAGGAGGCCGCTCCGCAAAAAGGGGAATTCTTTGGGACTTCTAAGCCGCGCCTGGAATTCCCAAATCAAAAGCATTTTGGTGGCATTATTCTTATGGAATAGGAGAAGCCTACTCGGCTTCCAGGTATTCCTTAAGGTTGGGATAAGAAGTATCCCTTTCCAGTGGACGTGGTAAAACGATGGTCGTCCCCTCCCGAGGTGGATGCCCCGGTGCTTGGGTTATCTAATACTTCTATTTTGCATTCTCCTGACTCAACCACTCTCAAAGATGGTGAGGATAAACGCATTGATCAGATGGCTTGCCACGCTTTTGCTAGTGTCGGTTCAGCCTTGCGGCCTGTTTGTCTGTCGGCACTTACGGCAGTGGCTACCAGGTCTGTGGTTAGGGACCTGTTGAGTACTTCCAGGCTTGACCCGGCTAGTGATGAGTTTGGCGCCCTTAAGCGGTGTGAATTGTTCATGTCTTTTGCGCTTGCCGCCTTGGATGACACCATGGTCATGTGTGGTAGAACCTCGGCCTTGCTTGTAGCTATTCGGCGGTCGGTGTGGTTGCGCCAGTGGGCGGCTGATTTTGTGGCCAAAAAGTCGCTTACAGCACTCCCCTTTGTGCGGTTGCGGCTCTTTGGAGAAAGATTAGATTCTGTCACGAAAGGAGGGAAGTTACCTCAGCGTAAGAGGCAATGTCGTCCCATTCGGGGGGCAGCCTCCTTTAACTCTTCCTTTCGTGGTGCCAGGACTGGCAGAGCTTCTCTACCCTCAGAGGTGATTCCTGGAGTAGAGGGGGCGCCCTAACCCTTGCGGGTGGGGGGACGGCTGCGACACTTCTTCCAGGTCTGGTACCAGGAGGTCTCAGACAAATGGATTCTGGAAGTGGTGTCTTCCGGTTACAAGCTGGAATTCGAGATTCGGCCTCCTCCCAGATTCTTCAGGTCTCGAGTGCCTTCGGATCCACTGGCCGCACAGGGGCCCGGGCGGCAGTAAGTTATCTGCTGGACATGGCTGTCATTTGCCCAGTGCCTTCCGCGGAAAGGGGCTTGGGATTCTATTCCAATCTATTCACGGTGCCCAAGAAGGATGGCTCCGTTCGACCCATTTTGGATCTGAAGCTCCTCAATCGGTTAATCCGCTTCAGGAAGTTTCGCATGGAAACCTTGCGTTCAGCCGTCGATTCTCTTCGTCAGGGGGACTTCATGACGTCCATAGACATCAGGGATGCTTATCTGCATGTACCCATCTTCCTGGCACACCAGAGATTCCTCAGGTTCGTGGTGGAAGATCAGCATTTTCAGTTTGTGGCCCTTCCATTCGGGCTTACCTCGGCTCCGAGGGTGTTCACCAAGGTACTGGCGGGGGTGATGGCCTTCCTCAGAGTCCAGGGCATTCGCATTGTACCATACCTGGACGACCTTCTCATTTTGGCTTCCTCTCTCAGCCAAGCGGCGCTAGACACCAGAGTGGTGGTATCTACGCTGGAGAGGTTCGGCTGGGTGATCAACTATCCCAAGTTCTCCCTCTCCCTGTCCAGGGAGGTTTCATTTCTGGGTCCTTCCTCAGTCCAAGATTCTTCTGATCCAAGATTTGATTCGGCTTCTACTATCCAATCCTCACCCGTCTATCCATCTAGGGATGAGATTGGTAGGTTTGATGGTGGCTTCCTTCGAGGCAGTCCCTTTTGCCCAGTTTCACATGAGGACGCTTCAGCTCCATCTTCTAGCGACTTGGGACAGGTGTCCGCTGTCATTAGATCAGTCTTGTCTGCTGTCTCCCCGGGCTCAGCAGTCCCTTCAGTGGTGGCTAGTGTCAAGCAATCTGTTGAAGGGCAGATCCTTTCCGGCCTCTTGTTGGGAAACGGTCACCACAGATGCCAGCCTGTCGGGCTGGGGGGGCTTCTGGAGGGAACATCAGTTTCAGGGGTTATGGGGGCCTCGGAAGGCTCATACCCCCATCAACGTTTTGGAGCTGCAGACCATTTGGTTGGTTCTGTCTCACTTGACTCTTCTTTTGCAGGGATTGCCAGTTCAAGTCCGATCGGACAATCGGACGGCGGTCGCTTACATCAATCACCAAGGAGGGCCTCGCAGCAGGAGTGCCCTCAGGGAGGTTTCTCTGATCCTTGTTTGGGCAGAAAGCAATGCATGCATCTCAGCCATTTACATTCCGGGAGTGGAGAACACGAAGGCGGACTCCCTGAGCAGGAGATCCTCTTGCCAAGGAGAATGGTCTCTCAGTTGCAAGGTATTCCAGTCCCTTTGTCACAAGTGGGGGACTCCGGAGGTGGATCTCTTTGCCTCACGTCACAATCACAAGCTTCCTGCCTTTGTGTCTCTGTCTCAGGATCCTCTGGCCCTGGCAGTGGATGCCATGTCTCTGGCTTGGAGGGAACTGGGGTTTCTGTACCTGTTCCCCCCCCCTTCTCCATGGTGAGCAAGGTGGTGCGCAAGCTAACTCTAGAAGGGGCACCAGCAATTCTGGTGGCTCCTAGGTGGCCGAGACGAGTGTGGTTCGCAGACGTCGTGCGGCTGGCAGTAGATCAGTTTTATCTGCCTCTTCTTCCGGATCTTATCACCCAGGGTCAGCTACGCTACCCCAATTTACCAACGCTGGCTTTGACGGCATGGCTGCTGAAACCTCCATCTTAAAGGAGGAAGGTCTTTCTGATGCGGTGGTTCAGACCCTTGTTAGAGCTAGGAAGAGATCTTCCTCTAACGTCTACTATAGGACTTGGAGGTCTTATATTAACTGGTGCGAGGCTAGGGCCTTGCCTTGTAGGGTGTTTTCTATTCCCAGAATTCTGGAGTTTCTTCAACATGGTCTGGACTCAGGGTTCCAGCTTAGTACTTTGAAGGGGCAGGTTTCTGCCCTGGCGGTCTTTTGCTCTTCATCCCCTGGTTAAGACATTTTTCCAGGGGGTTACTCATGTGCGGCCTCCTAGAAAGCCCTTGCTGCCGGTTTGGGATTTAAACTTGGTTATGTCAGCTCTCCAGGGGCCTCCTTTTGAGCCGGTGAATGATATTGCTCTTTCTCTGCTCATTGAGAAGGTTGCCTTTTTACTGGCTATTACCTCTGTTCGGCGTGTCTCTGAGTTGGCGGCTTTGTCCATTCAGGCTCCTTACTTTGAGAGGCACCTGGACAAAATAGTTTTCCGCTTCAAGCCACATTTCCTTCTTAAGGTGGTTTCGGCCTTCCACCTCAATCAGGATGTAGTTCTCCCTTCCTTGTGTCCTAAGCCTAGCAATGACAAGGAGAGGACTTTACATTCTTTGGATGTGGTTCGCTGTGTGAAGTATTATTTGGTAGCTACTTCTCCTTTTCGTATACGGACGCCTTTTTCGTGGTGCCCAGGAAAGGTTTGGCGCCCGCTAAATCATCCATTAGTAAATGGATTCGACAGGCCGTTGTTGGGGCCTATTCTGCCTATTCCCCCTTTTCGTGTTACTGCTCATTCTACTCGTGCTGTTGGAGCATCTTGGGCTTTTCAGCATCAGGCTTCTGTTGAACAAGTTTGCAAGGCTGCTACTTGGTCGTCCATTCATACTTTTTCTAAGTTTTATAAGGTTGATGTGCGGGCCTCAGCGGCTGCTGTTTTTGGCCACAAAGTTCTGCAAGCTGCAGTAGTTTAAGTTTGCATTATTGCCTTTTTGGGATCCCCATCCATTATGGACACTGCTATTGGATGTCCCAAGTGTCATGAATATTCGGAAGCGGGGTGTGTGACATACTGGGAATAATACCATTTTGTGATCACTCACCTGTAAAATGGTTATTACAAGTATGTCACACACCCCGCTTCATCCCGTCTTTTTTTGGTTTTCTGGGATCCTTTATATGGCGAACCTTTTTCTTTGTTGTTTACATTTGGCTCTTCCTGGTCCCTTTACTGGTGTCTTATACTGGGGAATGGTGGGAGGTCCCAGGTATTTATGGACCGGGAGGGGTTCCTTTTTTTTCATGTCATCTCTGCAAGATCGCCCTCTACGGGACAGTTACCCAAGTGTCATGAATATTCGGAAGCGGGGTGTGTGACATACTTGTAATAACCATTTTACAGGTGAGTAATCACAAAATGGTATTTTTACAAAGTTGATGTCAGGGCCTCAGCTGACGCTGTCTTTGGCTGAAAGGTGCTTCAGGCGGTAGTGAAATGAACTACATGCTGTTCAGCACTGGGGATCCCGCCGTAAGGGGCACTGCTTTTGGATGTCCCACATGTCATCACTGGGACGACCTGGACTGGATATAGGGAAAAATACAATTCTGTGAAACTCACCTTTAGAATTGTTTTTGAGTATATCCAATCCAGGTCGTCCCATCCCTTTGACCCACTCTTGCCTCCCAGCCGCTGGCTGCTATGGGATCGTGACGGTAGGGTGAACGTCGGGGTCGGGCGTTCGGCAGAGCTATGCTCTGGGCCGCAGACCCTATCCTAACTTTATTGGTGTTTTGACACTGTGTTACTGTGTTTGTCTCACTATGGCTCCTCGCTGGCTCAGCTGGGTCTTGGAGCACGTTATCCTTATCTCCCTCGTTGCTGTCTGCCGGGAGGTTGCTGTACTTGGGCCCCGCTGCTGAGGCGCTGCCCGTGACCGGGGCGGGGGGAAAACGTCGCTTGCGCGCCACTGTGAGGAGACGCTGGCTCAGAGAACAGAGCTCTATTCCGCCGCGGGAGCCATGCCGTGCTGCGCTGTGGGTCGCGGACCTCCGTGGCTGTGCTTTTTAATGCCCGTTTTAGGCCATATTGTCAGAGAGACAGTGGTAGGCGGGCACGTGTTTTCGTGCCGCCGGAGGGGGCGGAGCCACCGCGTTCCGCGTCATTACGGCGCAGCCCGCCCCTCGAGGAACGCGCTGGAAGCTCGGCTCTGCATGTGTGTGCCTGGGGCCTGCTCTCTGGTTGTTTGCGGTGCCCTTCTGCTGCTGCTGCCAGGGATTCTGTCATCTGAGGTTTCCTACGGTTCCAAGGACTGTCCCTCTGTCAGTGTCATGAGTCCCTCTTTTGAGTCCCTTTCTTTTTGAATGCTCTTTTTTGATTACGAATTGATTGTTTTTTGCTGAATCTGATGGGCCTTTCTCCCCTCTCTTGTTGTAGGTCGTGGGCTTTGTGGTTGAGGGTTGTGGTTCCTCCTGGTCCCCCTTTTTATTAAGAGGGATCATATAGGTTTGGGCCGTTAGTGTCTTGTAACCTTACCAATTGACCATTTTTAGTCCCCATGATGGAGGCATTGGGATAGTGAGCTGGGGACCCCATTTGGTCAGGAAAAGCTCTGCCCCTTGTGCAGTAGGAATCCTCTGGGCGGATTCAGCACTGTTTGTACCACTTGCGCCAGGGGCATTATTTTGGACCATGATCAGGCAGGCGTCCCTGCCCCTAGCCCTGTGCTGCCGGTGGCCTCTCCGGACTCTCCGCTGCTGCACTCAGCCCCCAGTGAGGGGGGAGCCAGCAGGGGGTCCCATGCTGATTTGGCGCATAGGCTGGACAGTCTCGAGATCTCGAGGACTGCTCCTGAGAAGGCCACGAGTAAGAAACGGCACCTCGAGCCCGTTTACTTGGATAATGACGATCTCTTTGATGATCTGGGCTCTGTGGAGGAAGGTGAGTTGCCAGATGATTCCCGTTCCACTGTGGAATTTTCTGCTGGCGATAACAGTATGTCTGGTTCCTACTCGGACGAGGATGCGTGACTCCCTGATGATACGGAGAAGTTGCTTACCTCAATGTTTGAGACACTACACATTGTTCCTCCCAGAGCGACTAAGAGAAAGCAAGGTGATTTGTTTAAGCCTGAAAGACAGAGGTGAGTCTTTCCGGAGCAGGCCCATTTTTCTAATATGATTTTCAAGGAATGGGAAAGGCCTAACAAGCTACCCTAAGGGCCTGGATAGGGCCTGGATAGGCGGTATCCCTTCCCTGAGGAGCTGGTCCGGCTATGGTCTCGTCCTCCCAAAATGCATCCCCCTGTGTCGGGGTTGTCCAACACTACTGTTATGCCGTCACCTGATACTGCTTCCTTACATGACCCGGCTGACAAGCGCATGGATCAGCTGGTCTGCCATGCATTCACCTTTGCTGATGCTCTGTTTCGCCCTGTGTGTGCCGTGGCGATTGTCTCTCTGGCCATCAAAAAGAAGGTGAGACGCCTTGTGGATAGAGCTAAGACTCGCAAGCGGGCGGAGGAGTATAAAGAACTCAAGCCCTGCGTGGAATTCATTGGTTTTGTTGCTTCTGCCATGGACGATGGGGTCCGGCTTGGCGCCAGGATTTTGCCCCTGCTTGTTGCCCTCCGCCGCTCGCTCTGGTTGCGGCACTGGTCGGCTGATGCCGCGGCCAAGAAGTCGCTTACTAGTATCCCCTTCGTGGGACACAGGCTGTTTGGGGAGCGCCTGGACCTTTTGGTCAAGGATGGTAGACTCCCTCAGAGACGGAAGCCTGCACGGCTCTTTCGGGGCTCATCTGCCTATCGCTGCTTTCGAGGAGGAAGAGGCTCTTCATTTTCATGTGGCCGCAGAGATACCTGGGGTAGAGGTAGGTCCCGCGGCTGACCCAATCCCGCCTGGGGAGCCAAGTCCCCCCAGGCATGAGAGGGGGCCCTCACCCATCTGGGTGGGGGGACGGCATCTGCTATCTGCTCATATCTGGAGACGGCACGTCTCGGATCGGTGGATTCAGGAGGTAGTGTCCTCCGGTTACAAGATAGAGCTGGCAGTCAGGCCGCCCACAAAATTTCTTTGGTCTCGGATATCTCAAAACCCATTGAAGGCACAGGGCTTGAGAATGGCCGTGCAGCACCTCCTGCGGTTAGGTGTGATTTGTCCTGTACCTCGTCAGGAACAGGGTCAAGGTTTTTACTCTAATCTGTTCACGGTTCCCAAGAAGGACGGAACGTTAAGACCTATCCTGGACCTGAAGGGTCTCAACAGGTTTGTAAGAGTCAGACATTTCCCCATGGAAACCTTACGATCGGTGAGCTCCCATTGGCCTGGCGACTTCATGACCACGGTGGACATCAGGGATGCTTATCTGCGCATCTCGATTTTCCAGGGGCATCAGAAGTTCCTGAGGTTTGCTCTGGAGGACCAGCATAACCAGTTTGTGGCTCTTCCATTTGTGATTTCCTCAGCGCCCCGCGTCTTCACCAAGGTGCTGGCGGGTATCATGGCCATCCTGAGGAACCTGGGCGTTCGTGTCTTGCCTTATCTGGACGACTTGTTGATTGCGGCTCAGTCTTTTCAGCAGGCCGAGAGCGATACCCGGACGGTGTTGTCAACCCTAGAGGCCTTCGGCTGGGTAGTCAATTGCCCAAAGTCTTTTGTCACTCCTTCAACAGTGAGATCCTTCCTGGGAATGTCAATAGACACCGCTCAGGTCAAGGTCTTTCTGCCACAGCAGAAGGTTTCGGGTCTCCAGACACAGGTGCAGACCTTGCTGAGCTGCCAGCGGCCGTCCATACGTCTGGGGATGAGGTTGGTGGGCCTAATAGTGTCATGCTTCGAGGCAGTGCCCTTCGCCCAATTTCACATGAGACCTCTTCAATTGAACCTGTTGGCCATCTGGGACTGGATGCAGGAGTCTCTGGAACAGGCATTTTCACTGTCCCCCTGGGCCAGACAGTCCCTCTTGTGGTGGTTGGACTCCAGGAACCTGTTGGTGGGCAAGTCCTTCCTGACTCCCCAATGGGAGATAGTTATTATGGATGCCAGTCTGACCGGCTGGGGAGGCGTTTGGCAGACGCAGAAGATCCAGGGTCAGTGGGGTCCGCAGGAGAACTGCTTGCCCATAAATCTCTTGGAGCTGAGAGCGATCCGGTTGGTGCTTCTTCGCTTGACTCCCCATTTAAGGGGTCATGCGATCCAGGTTCGCTCTGACAATCAGACGGCTGTCGCCTACATCAATCACCAGGGCGGGACTCGCAGCAAGCGAGCCCTCAAGGAGGTGACCCAGATTCTGACTTGGGCAGAGGAGAATGTTCCCTGCATCTCAGCGGTCTACATTCCCGAGGTAAAAAACCTGGAGGAGGACTCCCTGAGCAAGAGCGCCTCGCGCCTGGGGGCATGGTCTCTCAGCAACAAGACCTTTCACGCTCTGTGTCTTCGCTGGGGTCAGCCGGATGTGGACCTGTTTGCGTCCAGACACAATCACAAGCTTCCAAGGTTTGTCTCCCTCTCAAGAGATCCTCTGGTCATTGCCACAGATGCTCTGGTGATTCCCGGGATGGAGTTCAAGTTCCTTTTATGTATTCCCTCCGTTTCCACTCCTGGGCAGAGTGCTGCACAAGATAGCCTAGGAAGGGGTACCAACTATCCTGGTGGCTCCTCGCTGGCCGAGGAGTTGGTTTGCGGACATAGTTCAGATGTCAGTGGATCGCTACATCATGCCCGACGACCTAGGGCTTCTCACACAGGGGTCTCTGCGGCACCCCAATTTACGGACGCTGGCTTTGACGGCCTGGCTATTGAAACCCCGATCCTGATGGAAAAGGGGCAGACAATGATTCAGGCACCGAAGAAGTCTTCCTCCACGATTTACTACAGAGTTTGGCATGCCTATATTGCTTGGTGCGGTCCAAGAGTCTCCCTTGCTGCAGATTTTCTATTTCTAGGATTCTGGAGTTTTTACAACACGGCTTAGACTTGGGTCTCCAGCTGAGCACCCTCAAGGGTCAGGTCTCGGCCTTAGCCATCTTCTTCCAGAGATCCATTGCCAACCATAGGTTGATCAAGACCTTTTTCCAGGGAGTTACCCATGTCCGGCCACCGCGTAAGTCAATATTACCGGTGTGGGAATTTAGTACTATCTGCTCTTGAGGGTCCTCCTTTCGAACCTTTGTGCGATGCTACATTGCCTATTTTGACTCTTAAACTGGTCTGTTTGGTAGCGATCACCTCGGTGCGTCGAGTATCAGAGCTGGCCGCGCTTTGTATGAAGCCTCCCTATTTTGAGCGACATGAGGATAAGGTGGTTTTTCAGTTTAAACCTGATTTTTTGCCTAAGGTTGTTTCTCCCTTTCACCTTAATGAGGAAGTTGTCTTGCCTTCCTTGTGTCCAGCACCGACTAATTCTAAGGAAAGGACCCTCCATGACTTGGATGTGGTCAGAGCCATTAAGTATTACCTGGTTGCGACTGAATCTTTCAGGAAATCGGATTTGCTCTTTGTCCTAACGGAGGGCTCTAGGAAAGGTTTGCCACTAGCCAAGTCCACTCTCAGTAGGTGGATCAGACAGGCGGTGGTGCAAGCATATTCTGCCAAGGGGAAGGAACCCCCTTTTAGGATCACTGCTCATTCTACCAGAGCTATTGGTGCTTCCTGGGCTTTTCAGCACCAGGCCTCGATTGAACATGTTTGTAAAAAGTATGAACTGAAGACCAAGTGGCAGCCTTACAAAGTTTTACAAGGTTGATGTCAGGGCCTCAGCTGATGCTGTTTTTGGCCGAAAGGTGCTTCAGGTGGTGAAATGAGCTACATGCTGTTCCGCACTGGGGATCCCGCCCAAATGGACAGTGCTTTTGGATGTTTCAACTGTCATCATTTCTGGGAAGACCTGGACTTGATATAGGGAAAAATACAATTCTGTGACACTCCCCTGTAGAATTGTTTTTGAATATATCCAGTCCAGGTCGTCCCACCCCGCCCTTTTGTTCATTTTCTCTTGTTGCCTGTTATGGTGATTACCATTTCTTATTCGTTGGTCTTGTATCCTTTGTTAGAGAGAGTACAAGCTGAAGCTATGTGAAGTAACATGGTTTCTTGGCCTCCCGGCCTGTCCTCTTTTTGTTTACTGCTTTTTAACCACTGGAGAATCATAGAGGGACACCTGCCTTTATAGGGGACCGGGAGGAGCTACATCTTTTGATCTTGCAGTCGATCGCCCCCTGGGGACGGAATACCTACATGTCATCACTGGGACGACCTGGACTGGATATAATCAAAAACCATTCTACAGGTGAGTTTCACGGAATTGTATTCTTAGTATACAGTACGTCCTGCTCCAAATATAATACTTACAAGTGGGTTATACTCCGCCAGATGGTGCTGGACTGCAGAGACATCGAAAATAGGCTCCTCCCGGCCCCTCAAATACCCGGGGACCTCCCACAAATCCCCAGAATTTCTCTGCAGTCTGGCTGTGAAGGACAAGAAATGGCTCTCTACTCGCAGGTGAGCGGGGCTATTAGCCTGCGGCCCTGTAGGACTATTCCTACACTACGGATGCCAGTCTGTCAGGTTGGGGGGGTTTCTGGAAGTCCCTGCGGTTCCAGGGGAGGTGGGGTCCTCAGGAGGCCCACACACCTATCAATGTCTTGGAACTACGGGTGATCAGGTTAGTTCTGGCTCAACTGACTACTCACCTTCGGGGCCTGCCTGTTCAGGTACGCTCAGACAACCAGACCCAGTTGCCTACATCAATCATCAGGGAGGGACCCGGAGCAAGGGGGCCCTCCAGGAAGCGTCTCTGATCCTGACTTGGGCAGAGGCCAATGTGCCCTGAATATCAGCTGTGTACATCCCGGGGGTGGAAAATTGCCTCGCGGACTCTCTGAGCAGGGGGACCTCTCGCCAGGGAGAATGGTCCCTATGCAGCAGGGTGTTTCAATCCCTGTGTCACCGTTGGGGCCAACCAGATGTGGATCTGTTTGCATCCCGCCACAATCACAAGCTCAAAGCTTTTGTCTCTCTGTCCTAGGATCCTCTGGCCTTGACCTCGGATGCTCCAGCTATGTCATGGCAGGACTTTCAGTTCCTGTATGTCTTCCCTCCAATTCCCCTGCTGCGCAGGGTTCTGCGCAAGATTGCTCTGGAAGGGGTTCCAGCAATTCTGGTGGCTCCCAGGTGGCCAAGAAGAGTGTGGTTCGCAGACGTGGTGCAGCTGGCAGTAGATCAGTACGCTCTGCCTTTGGTGCCAGATCTGCTCACTACGCCATCCCAATTTACAAACTCTGGCTTTGATGGCCTGGCTGCTGAAACCTCCATCTTGATGGAGAAGGGGCTGTCTTCCTCGGTTGTGGATACTTTGATAAAGGCTAGGAATAAGTCTTCCTCTTCCATTTATTACAGGGTTTGGCGTGCCTACATTGACTGGTGTGAGTCTAAGTCTTTTCCCTGTCGGATGTTCTCTATTCCCAGGATTTTGGAGTTCCTGCAGCATGGGTTGGAGATGGGACTCCAGCCCAGTACTCTGAAGGGTCAGGTTTCTGCCCTGGCTATTTTCCTCCAGAAGTCCTTTGCTCAGCACCCTCTGATCAGGACTTTTTTCCAGGGGGTCCTTTGAACCTGTGCAGGATGCTGCCTTGGCCATTCTTACGCTCAAGGTTGTATTTCTGGTGGCTAAAACCTCTGTCAGGCGTGTGTCTGAGTTGGCGGGGCTTTCCATTCAGCCCCCCTACTATGAGAGACACCAGGACAAGGTAGTGTTTCGTTTCAAACCTGACTTTCTGCCTAAGGTAGTGTCTGCCTTTCATTTGAATCAGGATATTGGTCTTCCTTCTTTGTGCCCTAATCCTAGCAATGCTAAGGAGAGGGTTTTGCACTCTTTGGATGTGGTTAGGTGTCTGAAGTACTATCTGGTGGCTACTGCACCTTTCAGGAAAACTGATGCTCTTTTTGTGGTCTCTTCTGGTCCTAGGAAGGGTTTGGCTCCGGCCAAGTCTACTATCAGCAAGTGGATTTGTCAGGCTGTGATTCAGGCCTACTCTGCTAAGCGGAAGAATCCTCCCTTCCGCCTTACTGCTCATTCCACTCGTGCTATTGGTGCCTCTTGGGCTTTTCAGAACCAGGCTTCTGTTGAACAAGTTTGCAAGGCTGCTACTTGGTCTTCTGTTCATACCTTTTCAAAGTTTTACAAGGTTGATGTTAGGGCCTCAGCTGATGCTGTTTTTGGCCGAAAGGTTCTGCAGGCGGCAATGGTTTAAACTGTCTGCTGCTGCCTTTTATTGAGGATCCCACCTTACTTTATGGACACTGCTATTGGATGTCCCACTTGTAAGTATTATATTTGGAGCAGGACGTACTGTATACTAAGAATAATACAATTCTGTGATTACTCACCTGTAAAATTGGTATTATGAGTATACAGTACGTCCTGCTCCAACCCACCCTTGGTTTTTGCATTATCTTGGATCACCTGTATGGTGATTGTTATCATTGTTATAGTTGATAGTTTGGGTTGTTTAATTCTCCCGGCTTCTTGTTAACTGCTTTTCAATGCTGGGGATTTGTGGGAGGTCCCCTGGTATTTGAGGGGCAGGGAGGAGCCTATTTTCGATGTCTCTGCAGTCCAGCGCCATCTGGCGGAGTTTAACCCACTTGTAAGTATTATATTTAGAGCAGGGCGTACTGTATACTCATAATACCAATTCTACAGGTGAGTAATCACAGAATTGTATTTTTTTGGTCCCTGTCCAAAGTTCCTTGTCCATCTTACACTATATAACAGTGGGGTAACAGATACCATCATGGGGCACCTAGGGCTTCTAGCATGAAGCAAGGGATTCAACATGGAAGCTGGGGTAGGACTGAGTAACATCAACTGTTACTATTCTAGGCCAGCAGACCCTTCACATCCTTATTATTGGCCCAGTCCCACTCACCACCCCCCCCATCCCCATTTGGGTTCGTCCTTATTCATCATCCCAGAACTCCCCTGCCCCTGCTGGCTGCTTCTCCCTTAACCCCCCAGGTCACCTCTTCTCCCTTCTTGTAGTTTAACTTCTTCCCTCAACATCACAGCCCCCCCCCCCCCCCCCCCCACCTGCTGGAATCCATTTCATTCATCCTCCACCTTAGACTACATGGACATGGACAAGGAACTCCTCTGACTAGCACTTTAATTGCTGTCTGGGAAGAAAGAAAACTCCCATCTCCAAACCCCAAATATCATAGAAGCCGAACGCCTTCTATGTACTTACTCAGTACATGTAAGGTTGGCCTGCTTAAACACTTTAACATTACAATTATGTATACCTGTTGTAATTGGAACCCCTCCCCCCCCCCCCCCCCCCATACCAATCAAATGGAGCCCCGACACCAATAATTCCTTGTGTATATGTATGTAAGTACTTGAAGACAAGTTGGATTCTAAAGGGGTTGGCAATATGGATTGTGTGAGGCCTAAAATGTGCTGATGACAACCCTTCTAATGATAGTGTACCCTCCACCAAACTGCCCGGTGATATAATTTGCCTAAAGGACACATTGCTTATTTTACTTGTTTTATATCTGGTTACAGTTACTTCTGGAGTGTTCCTGCCAAATATCACTGTGGACTATGAGGGGGGCAAAAACGGCCTGCGCTCTACAATACAGTCGGCTGGCCTCGCTGGATCAGGTAACCAATGCTTTCAAGAACGGATATGAAGTGTGCAAGTAAGTATGAAGGAAATGCAATGTCTATAACCTGATAATGGGAGAAAATCATGATGAGTGGAATTATTGGTCACTGCCTGAGAGAGGAAAATACAGGGGGTGGCCGATATACATTGCTACGGCAGAACAGTAGATATAAGCTCTGGATTAGGGTCAGTGTTGAATTGGAGCCCAATATTGACAATTTGGTTTGGTCCAGGCAGACTCGAATAGCAGCAATTTTCGGGTCACATTGTTGGCCCTTGCTTGCCCCCTGGGCTTCTACCTTAGTGCACACAGCAGGGCTCAGAGGCCCAATGGTCTTGATGTTAAATAGAATATATGATTTCATAAATATTTGTTAATTTAATATTTGTTTTATTTTTGTTTTGTTTTGTTATATTTCTATTAGAGATTAAAATTATAAATATCGCAAATACTAAAAATCATCTCAGCCCAGCGTCCTCAATCTGATACAAAACAGTGGCCGCTGAGGTTCTCCTCAAACATCCAGTGAAGTGTCCTAAGCAATATTTCCCTCAAATACTTTGCACCTATAATCTAATGTGTGAGGAATTATCCACCACACACAGTAAGATGTATAAATGAAAACGGTTTTAATTCACCAGCACAGTAAATAACCTTTCTAACCCAATATGTTCACAAAGCTTCCCCAGATAACCTTAAATGTTACAGGCAGTTATTACATGATAAGTTATAGTAAGTTATAATAATGGAGAGGGAGAGAGCGAGAGATGCTTGGCCATTATGGTTGAGGTTAGAAATTCGATTCGACTGATGCGCCGAATTTTCCGACAAAAATCGCTTCGACCCGAATTATTCGCGACGAATCGCTATTAAAAACGGCTATTTCTGAGCCTCCTAGAGCCTCAATAGCGTTGTAAACCATTCTGCCTCGCTGTAACATGCATAGGACGCGTGCTGGGTTAGTGAAATAATACTGTAAATAATTATCACATGCAGATAGGAGGCATCGCTAATAGAATCTCAAAGTGGCACAATTGCAGAGAGTTGAGGTGGCATCACTATGAGGGGCCCCTATAGTGCCTGAAAAACACACCCTGGAGCTGGCAGCAGCAGGAGCCCAAAAATTGGATGAATCACACCCTGGAGTTGCAAGCAGCAGCAGGAGCCCAAACATAGCTTTAAAGAGACACTGGATTTGGCTGCAGGAGCCCAAAAATTGGATGAATCACACCCTGGAGTTGCAAGCAGCAGGAGCCCAAAAATAGCTTGAAAGAGACACTGGAGTTGGCAGCAGGAGCCCCAAAATGGGATGAATCACACCCTGGAGTTGCAAGCAGCAGGAGCCCGAACATAGCTTGAAACAGACACTGGAGTTGGCAGCAGGAGCCCAGAAATTGGCTGAATCACACCCTGGAGTTGCAAGCAGCAGCAGCAGAAGCACAAACATAGCTTGAAAGAGACACTGGATTTGGCTTCAGGAGCCCAAAAATGGGATGAATCACACCCTGGAGTCGCAAGCAGCAGGAGCCCAGAAATTGGCTGAATCACACCTTGGAGTTGCAAGCAGCAGCAGCAGAAGCACAAACATAGCTTGAAAGAGACACTGGAGTTGGCAGCAGTAGCCCAAAAATTGGATGAATCACACCCTGGAGTCGCAAGCAGCAAAAATTGGATGAATCACACCTTGGAGTTGCAAGCAGCAGCAGGAGCCCAAACATTACTTTAAAGAGACACTGGATTTGGCTTCAGGAGCCCAAAAATTGGATGAATCACACACTGGAGTTGCAAGCAACAGCAGCCCAAACATAGCTTGAAAGAGACACTGGAGTTGGCAGCAGGAGCCCAAAAATTGGATGAATCACACCCTGGAGTTGCAAGCAGCAGCAGCAGGAGCCCAAAATTGCCCGAAAGAGACACCTTGGAGTTGGCAGCAGCATGAAGAGAACATATACAGATTTTCGGCACATATATCTTATCCGAAGAATATTAATAACGTAAAGCATTTTCTCAAATATTACTTGTGGTCTGATATGGAGGAATGTCTGTAGCTGGAGAGCAGCGCCTTAAATCTGTTTTGCACGATCCATATTTCTTTAGTGTTGGTCTGGCCCCATCATCAATCTACTCTAATGCATCTGGCATTGGTGGGTGAAAATCTTGGCTGATCCATGCCCGATTCATTTCCACGCAGGCCAGTCTCTCAAAAAAAAAACATGGAGAGTGACAGATTAGTAACATATTAGTAACATAGTAACATATTAGTAACATAGTAACATATAATACATATAGAGCTGTAACTATGGTCAGGGACAATAAATATCCTTTTAGGACCACTGGGTGATTGTGGTTCCTGCACAACCACAAAAGCAACTTGGACAGGTCCCTCCGCTGTGGCCTCCACGCTCCTAAGCCTTTGTGCCTGTGACAGTGCACTTGCACTTTGCAATGGTGTCACAGAGAAAAGTGGCAAATTGTCAATTACATATTAATAGTTAACATTTATCTTATTTGAACATATTTATAATAATAACATATAACATAGCAACAATAACATAATAACAGTAACATATAAAATGTATCAACATTTTTTTTTTTTTTTGGTTAATTTTGTATTTTTTTTTTTTTTTTTTAATATTTTGTATTTTTTTAAATATTCTGTATTTTTTAGAAATATATATATATATATATTTTCCATTGCCTTAATATTTTGTGAATTTTTGTACAATTTTTTTTTTTTCATTTTTTAATTTGTGTTTTACTTTTTTTTCTAAATAAAGTAAGGCGGGCAACGAAAATGGTGGAAGGACTTACACTTAAAACTTATCAGGAGAGACTTAAAGAACTTAATTTGTACAGTCTGGAGGAAAGAAGGGAGAGGGGGGACATGATTGAGACCTTTAAATATGTGAAAGGATTGAATAAGGTTCAGGAGGGAAGTGTTTTTAACCTGAAGCTAGTCGGGGGGAAGATCAGGAGCAATGTTAGAAAATATTATTTTACAGAAAGAGTAGTAGGTGCTTGGAACAAACTTCCAGCAGAGGTAGTTGAAACATCAACAGTCACTGAATTTAAACATGCCTGGGATAAGCACACATCTATCCTAAGATAAAGAGAACATACAGTATACACATAAGGGCAGACTAGATGGACCGTATGGTCTCCTTCTGCCGTCAACCTTCTATGTTTCTATGTTTCTATTTATTTTTCTCTTTTTTTTTAATTTTTGTTTTTTTGTTCCCAGTGCCCTTCCAGCCTACCATGTGTACAGGACACGGCGATTTCACGCTGTTCTTCACATGGTTTGCCTTGAGCAACAGAGTCACACATGGGAGGAACTGCTAAAAATGAGAACCCAATACATGAAATCATGGCTTACTCCACGAAAACTGCAAATGGGACCCATGGTGACTGACACTGGGAAGAACATCTTGTCTGCGCTGCGACAAGGAAGCCTGAGCCATGCGTCATGCCATGGCACACGTGTTCAATCTAGTTGTCAAGCGTTTTCTGAAGTCTTCCCCCTATCTGAAAGACATCCTAACAACGGGAAGTAAACTTTGCATGCACTTCAGGCACTCCTACACCGCCAAGCACACCCTTCTTGAGCTTCAGCGTCAGAACGGTATCCCCCAAGATAGTCTGATTTGCAATGTTTCCACCCATTGGAATTCCACCCTCCATATGCAGGATCGACTATAGGAACATAGAAAAGCCATCACGGATTTCTTGATGATCCAAACGGGTCGGGGGGACTCCCCTGTGTAACTTCAATGTAAACAGTGGCAGCTCATATGTGACACCTGCCGTTTGCTCAGGCCCTTTGAGGAAGGCCTTAGTCAGTCGCCAGGACTATGAGATGAACGATGAGATTCCACTGCTTCATGTACTACAACACATGTTGGAAACCATGGCTGGTCAGGGCACTAGAGACATGGCGCATACATTTCACAGCCACATGAAGCCTGTGGGGGCTGAAGTGGAGGAGGAGGAGGGGGTGGGGCACAGCGAAGCACAGTTTAGGTTTGACAAAATGACCATTTTATCTAGTCATCTGACAGGAGAGGAGGAGCAGGAGCAGCCAGAGGAGCTAGAGGGTTGTGAAGAAGGCAAGACAGAGGACCCAGACACACCGTGGCATTTTGCAGTGGAGATGGAAACAGGTAGTCCCTCCGAGTCACTTGCACAATGCATGCTCACGTGCTTGCGTAGTGACCACAGAATTGTCTCCCATTTGTCAGCGGGATGACTTCTGGCTCTTCACCTTATTGGACCCTCGCTTCTGGCACAAAATGGCATTTTTTACACCCACTGAGAGGGAGGACAAACTGACCTACTACAGAGACATCCTACGTAGTCAGTTGGGCGATGTCTATCTGTGCCATGGTCCATACTCTCGCAGGTCTGACTCGGGGGGACCTCTGCGCTCACCTTCCACTGCCATAGCTGCTGGGGGGGGCGGGTGGCAGCAGCAGCAGCTCCATCAACAGCAGCCTCAGTCTTCAGTCGCTAATGAATAGCTTTCTACACCCGCATAGTGAGTCTACTCATGAGCAGCAGGAAGACCTGGTGCAGGACCTGAACCAGCAGGTCATGTCATACCTTGACATGACCATGCCAACACACCTTGAGGATCCGCTGGATTTCTGGGCAGGCAAACTTGACTTGTGGCCTCAACTAGCAGAGTTTGCCCTGGAAAAGCTGTCCTGCCCGGCCAGTAGTTGATTTAGATGGCAACTGGGCTGCTCTATATTATGCTGCAAAATGGCAAATTTACCTCACAATATAAGCTATTGCCCCTCAGATTTACACAGGCACTGCTCTATATTTTGCTGCAAAATGGCAAATTTTACCTCACAGCATAAGCTATTGCCCCTCAGATTTACACAGGGCCTGCTCTATATAAAGCTGCAAAATGGCAAATGTACCTTACAATATACCGTATTTTTCGCCCTATAAGACGCACTTATTTTTCCCCAAAAGTGGGGAAAAATGTCCGTGCGTCTTATCGTGCGAATGTAAAAAAAAAAAAATAAATTGCCCGTCACACTGAGAAAGGCCAGAGGAGCGGCGGGCTGTGTCCCGGCCCTGCCGCTGCGATCGCTGTCTTTTCAGGCAGCAATAGCAGTGGCGGGGCCGGGACACAGCCCGCCCGCTCCTCCATCTGCTGCCTCTTCCTGTCAGGTCACACGCGAGCACCCAGGTCAGCGCAGCAGGTGGGCGTGGCCTGCACTGACTCGGTGCAGGTCACGCCCACCCGCTGCTCTGACCTGGGTGTTCGCGTGTGGCAAGGAAGAGGCAGCAGATGGAGGAGCGGGCGGGCTGTGTCCCGGCCCCGCCGCTGCTATTGCTGCCTGAAAAGACAGCGATCGCAGCGGCGGGGCCGGGACACAGCCCGCCGCTGCTTCTTACGGCCGGCTCCGTAAATCGGGTGGGCGTGGCCTGGGCCGACGCTGATGCGGCGCAGGCCACGCCCACCCGATTCACGGAGCCAGCCGCTTGTCAGGGGAGAGGTGAGTTATACTTTTTTTTTTTTTATTATACCAACTTTGAGGGGAAGGGGGATGCCGACTACCAATGGGGGGAGGGGGGATGCCATACTGACAATGGGGGGAGGGGGGATGCCATACTGACAATGGGGGGAGAGGGGGATGCCACACTGACAATGGGGGGAGGGGGGATGCCATACTGACAATGGGGGGAGAGGGGGATGCCACACTGACAATGGGGGGAGGGGGGATGCCATACTGACAATGGGGGAAGGGGGGGGATGCCACACTGACAATGGGGGAAGGGGGGATGCCACACTGACAATGGGGGGAGAGGGGGATGCCACACTGACAATGGGGGGAGAGGGGGATGCCACACTGACAATGGGGGAAGGGGGGATGCCATACTGACAATGGGGGAAGGGGGGATGCCATACTGACAATGGGGGGAGAGGGGGATGCCACACTGACAATGGGGGAAGGGGGGATGCCATACTGACAATGGGGGAAGGGGGGGATGCCACACTGACAATGGGGGGAGAGGGGGATGCCACACTGACAATGGGGGAAGGGGGGATGCCATACTGACAATGGGGGAAGGGGGATGCCATACTGGACAATGGGGGAAGGGGGGATGCCACACTGACAATGGGGGGAGAGGGGGATGCCACACTGACAATGAGGGGAGAGGGGGATGCCACACTGACAATGGAGGAAGGGGGATGCCATACTGACAATGGGGGGAGAGGGGGATGCGATACTGACAATGGGGGCAGAGGGGGATGCCACACTGACAATGGGGGAAAGGGGGGATGCCATACTGACAATGGGGGAAGGGGGGATGCCATACTGACAATGGGGGGAGAGGGGGATGCCACACTGACAATGGGGGAAGGGGGGATGCCATACTGACAATGGGGGGAAAGGGGGATGCCACACTGCCAATGGGGGAAGGGGGGATGCCATACTGACAATGGGGGGAGAGGGGATGCCATACTGACAATGGGGGGAGAGGGGGGATGCCACACTGACAATGGGGGAAGGGGGGATGCCACACTGCCAATGGGGGGAGAGGGGATGCCACACTGCCAATGGGGGGAGAGGGGGATGCCACACTGACAATGGGGGAGAGGGGGATGCCACACTGACAATGGGGGAAGGGGGGATGCCATACTGACAATGGGGGAAAGGGGGATGCCACACTGACAATGGGGGAGGGGGATGCCATACTGACAATGGGGGGAGAGGGGATGCCATACTGACAATGGGGGGAGAGGGGGATGCCACACTGACAATGGGGGGAAGGGGGGATGCCATACTGACAATGGGGGGAGAGGGGGATGCCATACTGACAATGGGGGGAGAGGGGGATGCCATACTGACAATGGGGGAGAGGGGGATGCCATACTGACAATGGGGGAGAGGGGGATGCCATACTGACAATGGGGGGAGAGGGGGATGCCACACTGACAATGGGGGGAGAGGGGGATGCCACACTGACAATGGGGGGAGAGG